>CM073319.1:5801210-7126918 GCA_037043255.1 Diadegma fenestrale
CTTCATGTAGGAACTTGTGACTTTTTCTTATTAGAGGATTTGAGCAAAGACGTAGTAATTTATTCATATTCTATGTAAAGAAGCGGAAACTTTGACATTTTTTGCGAAATTTTGACATTTTTTGTTCGAGTTTGGATGAAAAATTATTGTGTATTTGATAAAATCTCTGAGAGGCACGATGTGGTAGCAGGGAACTATGATGTCATAGTATTTCTTGATATTATTTTGTCGCCGTGCGAGAACGCGTGACTTTTTCTTACCGAACGGTTTTAGCAAAGACTAGATGATTTTTTGGTCATATTTTATTGAAAAATAGCGGACACTGACATTTTTCGACAAAATTGACATCTTTTGCCGAATTTCAGATGAAAAATTACTGTGTATTTTCGCTAAAATCTCGTGGAGGGACGATACATAACCAGAGAACTATAATGTCGTAGTAATTTTTGATATTATTGCCTCTTCGTGTGAAAACGTGTGAGTTTTTCTTACTGAAGGGTTTTAGCGAACACAGACATTTTTAATTGATATTCTATCAAGGAATCGGAAACTTGGACATCATTTTCCAAATTTTGACATTTTTCGCTCAAGTTTGGATGAAAAATTACTGTTCAGCAAAGCAGAATGTAAATAAACCGATGAAATTTTCAGGCTGGTTCGCAAAGACACCGACGTGTCGAAAGAAGCAAAAATCGGCAGAGCTGGAGCAACAGAAGCTCGAGGAAGCGACCGAGAAGCAGAAAAAGAAAGGCAAAGGAAAGAAATAGAAAAACAGACCCACCAATTTCCATTTTATTCTCAAAATCTTTCCAAAACTCTCCACCAAACTTTGGCCGAACGCGGTAAAAGATCAACATTGAAAATCCGAGCAGTCGATAAGAAAATTAAATTTACAAAACTTCTCGAAGAATCTCCAGGAACAGTCGAAACAAATCGCAAACAAATGAAAAGAAAAAAAAAGTTTTATCAATTTTGACAAATAGTCAAAATGCCTGAAACTTTGTTTGAGAAAATTGATAAAAAAGCCACGAGATTATTCAATCCCGAGTCCGGCGGCGATTACCGAAGCCTGACAAATAAAAAATAAACAAATTGCCGCGTTATCTCGATATTGCGTGCGTAAGTGTTGAAAAGAAAAAAGAAAACCCGAGATCGTACGATCTCTGGACGATCTTCCGACCGCGGCAAACTCGCTGAATTAGCATAAAGTCGAGATCGCAACGAGAGCGAATAATGTCGCTCACTTTTCCTTGAATAAATCGCGATTAGTGTGGAGCGAGAGACGCGAAATGGGCAGCAGAATCGTCCGAAAAATCCCGTCGAAAATCGTCTCTCGATCTTTCCCCAGACGATAGATAAAAATCAACGCCCAAGCGCAGTTAAAAATGACTCATTTTTCGAAAATATTGTAATCACACAATTGTCTGGCTGATTAGGCAGTTAATGAGGATTCCAGATTCCATCTCGCTAATTAAGCCCAGTTGGTAATTAAGAAATAATCATTTTTTCATTACAATTCCGAGCGTATCAATTGCAATTAATTTGGAGCGAGCAATCACGCTCGACGCGTCGATAATTAACTTTATGGAAATTTTCTCCGAGCTCGTTACTAGCCGAAAAATTTCTTTTTCAGCAATCGCACGATTTGGAATCGGTTCGTCGGGAACAAAAATCGTAAAACAATTCAAAATCGATATTTATTGAAAAAAAAAAAGATTTTCTTGAGTTTCTCATGATTTTAGGGAAAAAAAAAACAAAATTTCTTGAGTCTTTTATGATTTTTTTGCTTTTTCGACCGAGTCACGTTTTTGGTAAATGTCTCGGGGCTGCTGGAGCGAGATTTCGACTTTTGGCACCGTTGGAATCGGTTCGATTCGAGTTTTGCAGAAAAAAAATCGTAAAACAATTCAAAATCGACATTTATTGAAAAAAATATAAAAAATTGATGAGTTTATTATGATTTTTTATGCAAGTTCGTCAGAAAAAACTGCACAACGATTAAAAATCGATATTTATCGAAAAAACAAAAATTTCTTGAGTCTTTGATGATTTTTTTGCTTTTTCGACCGAGTCACGTTTTTGGTAAATGTCTCGGGGCTGCTGGAGCGAGTTTTCGACTTTTGGCACCGTTGGAATCGGTTCGATGCGAGTTCGGCCGAAAAAAAAACTACAAAAAAATTAAAAATCGATATTTATGGAAAAAACAAAAAGTTTTTGAGTTTCTCATGATTTTGAGTGTGAAATCTGAGTAGAAGAACTTGAAAACAATTAAAAATCGATATTTATTTTAAAAAAAAACAAAAATTTCTTGAGTCTTCTACGATTTTTTTGCTTTTTCGACCGAGTTACGTTTTTGGAAAATGTCTCGGGCCTGCTGGAGCGAGATTTTGCCTATTGACACTGTTGGAATCGGTTCGATACGAGATTGGGAGAAGAAAACAGTAAAATAATGAAAAATCGATTTTTATTGAGACAGAAAAAAAATGAGTCGCGTCCATTATCATTTGTTTGCTTTCTCCACAGATTAACTTTCTTTACAAAGTGTCTCGGAGCAGCTGACGCGAGATTTTGAACTCTGACACTGTTGAATCTCGCGTCCTTTTTTATCGTCGATATCTCGCTCCAATCGCAACGCGATGACGAAGTTTTTGGACCCTGTGTCGTGATCGCTTTCTCATTTTCCATCAGCCCTCGAGAGTTGCGATAATTTCTGGAAAGGTCGATTCGAGATTTGCTTTTTTTCGTTTTTCCGCTCGATCGAGTTTCCGAGCCTCGGAATGGAATGCACGCAAGAAAATTCTTCGTTTTTCTACCATTTTTTATGTTTATTCGAAAATTTCGTTTTTATTCGTCGTTTGCGTACGAATCCAGGTAAAATGGCAATTGCGAAGCCCGGGTCGGTAGGAATATCGATCTTCGCTGGACTTGCCAGTCGAACGAGTGTGCGAATATCCGCAGTTGGTATTTTATGACGAAAAACGACACTCGCGCGATCTCGAGCAACGTGTCGATGGAAAAGCAAAAAAAAATGATCCTCGTTGGGCATTTCAATGGGAAATAAATGGGAAAAGTGTTGAAGGAATAAATAAATTTCAATATGCGAGCGCGATCGTCGATGTTTTCGTTTATTTCACGAGATTTTATTTCCAAAACGTTGAATTATCGCTCAAGTTATCGCCAACGTTTCGCTCCACGTTACGATCGCGCGACTAAGACAATTTTTATTCTTGTCCGGATCGTTCGATGATGTACGAAATATGGTAGGAGGAAAAAAATAGGAAAACACAGCACGACGACGCGTCAAACGACGCGTGTTATTTGTTCATGAGTCAAATGCGTGTCGAGTTTGTCCTCTCTCTCTGTTTTCGATATACGCGATGTCCAATCTCCAGCAGTGGAAACGCCGGCCGTTACGAAAGACCCAGCACCGCGAGGATCATTAGCTCTGTCGCATCTTTTCGTCAATTTCGGCTAATTCGATATTCAATTTAATTCACATTACCGTAAGAATCTAATTAAATTCTTCCTTTCCTTGATCGTGACCTTGAAAAGTACGAAATTCCTTACGAGCCGCCGCGATTGCGTCTAAAAATTGTTGAAAAAATCGACACACACGCGTTCGAGTCTTTCGAACTTTCTGACAGTTCGCAAGACAAAGAAAAACCGAAAAACTAGCACGACGAGAGTTTGCGAGGACGAAACACGTGGAAAATGAGAGAAAAACTATGAGAATTGCTCGTAAAAAAAGAAAACACGTCGACCAATGAGAGGAGAAAAAATTTTACACACTTGTTAAGATTTTGTTTTTACTGCACGCGCGCCCGAGAGTGATTTTTGGCGGGAAAAATGTGAAAATTTTGAGGCACGATCGAGATTTTCAAGGGAAGAGGAAAATTTGGATGAAATGTCGGGAAAATGTGGGAAAGATTAAGGTTTTTGGGTTATTTGGCTAAGACGACACAGAAGGTTTTACTGATGAGTCGTAGTTGCGATGTATATACGTGTGTATGGGTGTAGGAAGAGCAGAGGGGAATAGTTTGCTTTAGTAACGTAGGGCGTCCGTTAGAGAGCGCATGCCCGCGTATTTTGGAACGAGGAATCCTATTGGTCGAGGCCACATGGTCTGATGCCAGACCACGGGGCCGGTCCAATTCAATAATAACGAGAGGCCTGCTCGTGAGACGCCAGCTAGTCCTTAGCGACGCGCCCGTGACGTTCGTGCCGGTAACAAAAACGTCCGATACGTCGTCCTTCGCGTTACCGCTAAGCCGCCGATATTACGCTATTTTTTCTAATACCTTTTGACTTGTTCGACACATTCCAACTAAACAACAAACCGCTCGTTTGCGCTTCGCGTACAAAACCATCTCCGTCGAGAATAACCGAAATTCCTTTTTACAACTCCTGGAAAACGAAAGGGCGAATAACCGAGAATTTGAGCAATCAATGACGGTTTGTTGAGTGCGCGACTTATTACGACTACGAGACTCTTTTCCGGATTATTTCCACGCCAGAGGTAAGTCCAACGTTTTTTTAATCTTATTCTCATTTCTTTTCGCTCTACCGGAAACCACCGCCGCATATTCCACGGGCTTTTGTTTATCTTTTAGCGTGCACCTGCACTCGAACCGTATTTTGAATCGCAGGATTCTATCGCGTACAGTCGCCACCAAAATCATTTCGCATCAGAATTTTTGCTGTTCTCGATGTTTCTTAAATCTGAGAAACTTCGAGACTTTACACGGTTAGTGCCGGAAACTCGTCTCGCTACGACGCAAAACGATTTATTCAGGCAAATTCGTTTCTTTTTATTCGGATTCTCGAGTTGCCCGATCGTTTTCGACTTTTAGACTAAAATCCATTTTTTTTGCTCCGAATTGTCGTCACGGAGACTCGATTCGAAGAATTTATTTCCCTTCGAACTGCTGTACGTCTCGCTCAGTGAAATAGATTTATCGATTTATGCTCAGACTCAATTTTCAAATTGTCCAGTTTCAACGTTTCTTGGCACTTTTTTTCTCCGCATTTTCTTATCCAATATTTGGGTCGGCACTATCGACACTGCCTCGCTCCTCAATCGACGTTTATTATTGCCTGTTTTCGTCCCTGTTATTATTCTGTATTATTGTTATTTCGGTTACGGTACCTCGCGCGACTCTGCTAAATCGACTATTGTATACGAGAAATTCACCGACCCGAGACACCGCGCCGCGCTCGGCCTTTTCTTTTCCTTTTCCTTATTCTTTCTTTCTTTTCTGCCTTCTATCGCCGCGCGCCGCGGCAATACAAAACCTCGCTATGTACAACGAAATCTAATCCTCATTTATTCATGTGCCCATTTTGTCGCGTTTATTCTGCAAATTCTTCCATTACTCTAATTTTTCATTTTGTTTCCAAACGTAAAACTCTCGTTTTTTCGACAAATCCAAATAAAATTTACTCAAATAATCAAAATTCGATGTATTTTTGAGAATTAACATTTTTTTTATCGAAATTTTGGAAAATTGCGATGTTTGAAAACTGCAATATCGAAAAATTTGAATTTCGAACAATACGAATTTTTTGGAAATTGTAATTTCGAAAAAATGCCATTTTGAAAATGCTAATTTTTCATTTTATTCCTAACAATTAATAAATGTTCTCGGTTTTTCTCGATAAACTGAAAAAAAATCAATTAAAAAATCGAAAATTGCGTCACTTTTGAGAATTAACAGTTTTTAAATTCAATTTTGGGAAAAATGGGATTTTTAACAATTGGAATATTAAAAAATTTGAATTTCGAAAAAACGCCAGTTTGGAACTACAAATTTTTCATTTTATTCCTGACGATTAATAAATTTTTTCGGTTTTTCCCGATAAATTGAAAAAAATTCGAACAAATAATCAAATTTCGATTCATTTTTGAGAATTAACATTTTTTTAATCGAAATTTTGAGAAATTGCGATGTCTAAAAGTTGCAATATTGGAAAATTAAAATTTTAGACAATTAAAATTTTTAAAAATTGTATTTTTGAAAAAGTTCAATGAAAAAAATACAAAATTTTCATTTTATTTCTAACGATTAGGAAATCTTCTCGGTATTTTCCGATAAATCGAAAAAAATTCAATCAATCGAATTTCGATTCATTTTTGAAGATGAACATTTTTTTAATCGAAATTTTGAGAAATTGAGATTCCTAAAAATTGAAATATTGGAAAATTCAAATTTTGGACAATAAAATTTAAAAAAATTGTAATTTTGAAAAAGTTCAATTTAAAAAATACAAAATTTTCGTTTTGTTCGTAACGATTAGGAAATATTCTCGGTATTTTTCGACAAATTGAAAAAAATTCATTGAAATAATAAAATTCTGATTAGATTTTGAGAATTAACATTTTTTTTATGCCAAATTTTGAAAAATTGCGATGTTTAAAAATTGCAATATTCGAAAATGAAAATTTTGGACAATAAATGAATAAAAATCGAAATCTCGAAAAATTTACTATGCAAGAACGAAAAAAAATGAAAAATTTTGGAAAATCCATTGTGTTCAGCAAATTTGATGATTTTGACCAGCCCAAAAATGCCTAAAAGTTGTATTTCGTTTTTGTAATGCATTGAGTAGTAAACATCTAGAGAGCCCGACGAGTTTTTGCGAATTTTCAATCTTTGTTATTTCATCAGCAAAGATAAAATCGGTGAAAAAAAAAGAAAAAAACAAAGAAGAGAGAAAGGCAGCAGACAATTTCGTGATGGAAAGTATATATTTTGATTAGCACGTGAAAAAAAATGCGATTGGTAATATGAACAAGTAGAAATAACTGAGGATCAAAAGAGCCACGAGTATCGTGCGTGAGTACAATCAGTCGGGGAAGGGGCAGATCCCCCACTTTTCCTACCTCTTCCGATGTCTCACGCCACGTCTCACCACAACAGTTTTTACTACTGTGCCAGGCTCACGTTCGTGAAACTTTTCCCATGCATTCCCTCCTTCGGTCCCTCTTTATTTTATTTCATTCCAAAACCGAAATCAAAAGCAATTTCCCTTCGAAAAATTCGATTTTTTCTTCCAAATGGTCAACTGAACTATTTTCCAATAGATTTAGCAACAATTTCATCACTTTGACGAAATATTTCGTTGGGAGATTCCAAAACTCCAAAATTTTCGTCATTAAAATCGAAAATTGTGTGAAAAATGTTTCAAAAAATCAAAAAATTCATTTTTGGCACTGGAAAATCGTTTTTCCATTGAAAAAAAAATCAGTCTATGGTTTTTAACTAATTTAGGTCCCTTTTTTTTATTTTTCAATAAATCTAGCAACAATTTGATCCCTTTGACGAAAAATTTCGTTGGGAGATTCCAAAACTCGAAACTTTTCGTCATTAAGATCGAAATTACGTGGACAATGTTTCGAAAAATCAAAAAATTCATTTTTGGCACTGGAAAATCGTTTTTCCATTAAAAAAAAAATCAGTCCATGGTTTTTAACTAATTTGGGTCCCTTTTTTTTATTTTTTAATAAATCTAGCAACAATTTTATCCCTCCAATAAAATATTTCGATGGGAGATTGCAAAACTCCAAAATTTTCGTCATTAAGATCGAAAATTCCCTGACCAATTTTTGAAAAAATCAAAAAATTCGATTTTGGCACTAGAAAATCGTTTTTCCATACCAAGATTGAATAATTTTGACGATCAAAATTCCGCGTGAATAGTATCAAAACAATATTCGCCTCATATTTTCCAAGTGACAAATATTTGTGTCGAGAAATTGCGCGACGAGACGAACTTTTTGTGCTGGATTTGCGGGACACACGAGAGGCTCGAAATTTTAATGACTTCTGTCCAAAGTTTATGACAAGTTCGGTCCGAAAAAGATGTCGAGAGTTCATACAATTTTATCGACTTTTTATTTATTTATAGCCGCAAATTTGATCAATAAAACAAATTTTCCATCAACATTAACGTTGCCTGGTGCTCAATTTTTTTTTCAATCAGTTTTTCATTTTGATTGTCCGAGCAATCGAACGAATAAAATTCTATTTCCAAATTTAATTAATTAACAATAATTTAATTAATAATAATTATATGAATATTTAATTAAAATTAATTAAATTTCGAAATTTTCTTCCTAAAAATCATAAAATTTTATAATTTTTAAATGACACGTTTCTCCGACGTTTGACATCGATTCGTCATTCAAAATCGTCGTCGGCGCGTACAACGTTCGATAGAAAGTTTGGGGAAGGGGAATTTGTTAATTATTCGTTTAAACTCAAGAGTCGCATCAGCCTGTGCATTGGATTGAGTAAATATTGACGCGAGCAGGAATGACAAGAGGAACAAGACGCAGCGGCCAGAAATTGCGCAATGTCGAGAATTTTCAAAAAAAAAAAAAAAACCAAAAAAACACGAAGAAAAACGAGCTCGAACAAATTTTTCGGGGGAAAAAAACGAGGCGGCAAAAAAGTGGGAACGAATTTTGAAAAATATTTGTAAATTGAGTGGCGGAAAAAAAAAATAAAATGAGAAACAAGATTTCAAGGATTGACGCGCATGGATTTTGAACTCGCGGGCTCGAAATTACGCGAGAGACTGAAAATTCAAGTTACGAGAAGATTCTGACGACTCGCCAAACGTCGCGAATTGTAATGGGAATAATCATCGTGAGAAATCGCGTTTTTAGACGCGAAAAATATCGACAAGTTGTCAGTGCAGCCAGAAAATTATTATTCGGTTGTTATTACGCGCGAGGATCGTACGATCGCGTTTGGAAAATCGCGCACTATCGACTCACGAGCCTTGACATAAGCCTCATCGGAATATTTTTTTCCTTTCGAATTAAAAAATGATTCTGCAGTTTGGATCGTTGGAATGCAGCGTAATTCTTTTTTATACTTGACAAAAATAATTATTTAAATGGAGAATTTAATTAGGATGATAAAATGATCGATTTCTGCCACCCGAAAACATCGCGGCTCGAAAAATTTGGATGACATTGAAAATTGAACGAATCGACAATAAAAAAAAATATTTTTCGTTCGCGATATCGCAGCGACGATTTTCACTCGAAAGTTTACAATTTCCCCGCATTAAGAATCGTGCGGAATCAACTTTTCGAGGATTTTCGAGAGCACGATTAAAAAATCGCATGTTTTCGGAATATTCGTTGGATTTTTGACGACACGACCATTTTTAGCGTCGATCGAGAGTTTCTTCGTCGCAATCTCAGTCACTCCAAATCCTCGTAAAAAAAAAAACACGAGCCTTGGCTCGAGTCGATAGGTCGAAAAGTTTTTTTTTCACGTCTCTTGCCAAATTGAATCTTATCCGCGACGAGGAGCTTGTCTGCGCGCCTTGCATCATTCCGACGATAATGGGTCGTGGAAAATTTCACGATGTTTACATCCTTCTGGAACGCACCGAAATTTCGTTTTTCCTCCACCAGATTTCCGGGTTAAAATGAAGAGAAACGAGAAAAAAGGAAAGAAAAACGGAAAGAAATTTTTTTCCTCGTTTTTTTATGAATTTTTTACCCGCTTCTGGCGTTGGAACGCGACGAAATCGTTTTTTTTTAAGCAGATCTCGAGATTTTATTGAATTTTTTGTCCGGACCAAGAAACGATATTTTTTTAAGATCCAAAGCGAAAATCCGAGAAATCCGAAAATCCGAAAACGCGAAAATCCGAAAAGCGAGAATACAGCGAACTAAATATTTTGGGATAATTTCAAAATTTTCGTTATTTCGACAATATTTTTCATTGTAACGGAACTGTCAGCAAAATTTACGATTGGAATGACAAAAATTTACTTTCCGAAAAGATTTTCCAGAATGTTTTTTGCTCGAATGACAAAATTTTCGTGATTTTTCGAAAAAAACGTTTAGTTTAACGTGTCCAACAAAATATCCATCTTTTTCAACAAAATTTTCTTTTCAGTGTGTTCAGTTTTGAAATTGAAACGTCGACGAGTAAAAAAAACTCGAAGAAAAAGTTTTTAAATGCTCTCCGCACGTTTGTCCACGAATCGTGAATAATCGATACCGAAAGTGAGAAATTTGATTGAAAAATCTATCGAGCAAACAAAAATTGGCGTGCGTAAAGTTGTCGGTCGTTAAAAATCTTTTCGTAATCGCCTTGAACCTCGTCGGGAGTCTCGTTAATTAATCATGCGAATAAATTGTATCGCGAGGATGTAGATTTGTCGAAAAACGCAATAAAAAGCAAACGAACGATGCGCCAAATGAAAGAGAAAAAAAAAGAAAACAGAACGAAACGCGCGCGGTGGGGAAACGCAAGAATGACGTAAAGTCAGGAATGGAGGAAATGTTCACATGAGATAGAAAAAGCCACGCGGACGACGTTAATCATGTGGGCATCACGCGATTTACGCAAACGTCAACGCGCGTTATGTATACATTGTCTATACGCACGTCGCAATGCTCTGATGCACTTTAAATCAACGATACGGACATAAAAACATCAGATTTTCTTGTGCATACTTAACGACGCGAAAAATCCATTTTCCACTTGCAATTTTTCAAATTATCGTCTCCCTCCCACCGGCTATCGATTTATCGAGACGAAAAGACGAAAAAAGTCTCCGAAATTCGAAAGTTTAAGAATTTTAATTGTTCAATAAATTAGTTTCCCGATCTTCGCCAAATTTGTCCACGATCTCGTGAATACTCGATGTAAAATCGTACCAAATTTTAATAATTTTGTCATCATTTTCAACGACCTTGAGAATTGCAATAAAAAATGATGAAAAAATGCTAAAAATTTGGTACGTTTTTGTGGAAAGTGTTTAACAAACTGTTAAGAACAGTTTTTTAAACAAATACAATAAAATTAGTTCTGTTTCCGTTGCTTTCGGTGTATTTTAGATTTTGCAAGATTGCGAGATCGAATAAAAAAACTTATCGCAAAGTTATACCAGTTTTCAAAAGACTAAATTTGACTGCATTCAATTTGTTAACGTTAATCGTTCAATAACAAGCATCTTAAATGATTCTGAAGTTTGCATCGTTGGAATGCTACGAAATTCTTTTTTATATTTGACAAAAACAATTATTCAAATAGAGAATTTAATTAGGATGATAAAATGATCGATTTCTGCCACCCGAAAACATATCGCCTCGAAAAATTTGGACGACATTGAAAATTGAACGAGTCAACAATAAAATAATATATTTTTCGTTGCATTTCAACGTTGCAAACCTTAACGTCATCGTGTAAATTTAAGTGGCGGTTCGTTAAAAAGTTGCAAAAATCAAATTGCATGCGAGAAATGTATTTAGAATTTTTTTTGCAGATTGCCAGAAAGGCTACGAGACGAAAAGTTTTTAAGAAAAATCCTCAACACATTTTTCTGCAACTCGTAAACGAAACGCGACTCGAATTTCCACGCGTTTGGACGAAAAAAAGTTAAAAATTGAAACCGAAATATCTCAAAATTTCTCGACCTCAGAAAATTTTTCTCCCTAAGAGAAAATTCGTTAGTTTTCATGTCAAGAATGTTGATAAATTATCAAAGAATCCTGAACAAAGTAATTTAGTGATTTTTGAATACTTGAAAAATAAGAAAAAAAATGAATTTATAGGAATTTCGAGTCTACGTGTTGTTACGCTTTTAAAAACATATACATAGCTCCGTAGTTGATGGTACGATCCGAGCTTGACCGCTGCACTTTGCCCCCTCTCTCACCTGCGCCCTCGACCCCTCCCCGCGCGCTCGGTATCGATTTCTTAGCGGAAATGGCAGCATGCACTTTGCGATGATGCAGCGATGCAGTCGTCTCCAGCGTTTTGTCCGAATCGTAGCCTAATCAAGTGCATATCGGAGATTCCATCACAACAATCATGTGAGGCATCGTTTTTTTTAATTTTCAAAGGTAAACGTCAAATTCTCTAAAACGTTCGCCTCAATTTTTGCATAAATCGATTCGTGCGAGTTTTTCCTCGAAATGTGACTAAAAAAAAGCGAATTTAACTAATTTTTCGGCTCCCGCGACATTCCAACCGAAATTTTCCGCGCCACGCGATTCGTCGTACTCAGCAAAAAACTATCAACGCAACGGTGAACGACGCAAACGTTTTTTTTCCTCAGATTTAACGACCGAGCGTTTGAGACAGAAAAAATCACTTTTTTTTTCGCACCGAAAATATCCATGGCGAAACAAACTTCTTACGGTTTTTCACTCGAGACTGTATGACGCATCGCGATATTTCATCCTAGGAACGTTGATTCATACGTGCGTCGGATAAGTTACCGATTTTTTCGCTCTTTTTATTATTATTGACACACGATAAGCTCGGCCGAGCGATATGTCGTTACTTTTATCATCGGAAGGTTCCAATTTCATTGGCTTGTTATTATTCTCATTATTATTATAAATTTTATTGTTATTTCGATCGATTATTGATTTTAGTGAGTTTTTTTTTATTTTTTCGCGATTCCGAAGCCTTCGAGACTGGAAATCGTTGCGTTTTTTTTCTGCATCGATTTTTCGTGAAAAAATTTTTTTTTTCTTTCATTTTAAATTTTGCGTGATTTTTTTTTATTTTTGCCGGCTCCCGAGTCGAGCAAATCTCTGACCAAACCGTGAACTCAACTTTGACCATTGCAACACTCGCATCGCAAGCCTCTCGTGACCTTGAACTCCAACAAGGCCGCGCGCGCGTTCGCGGGCTCTCTTCACGCTAATTCACGGTCACGATCATTTCGTAATTCCAACTCTCTCGCCGCGTACGCGTGTGTGCGAGCGACGCCTCTTATCGACGCCACTAATACCTTTTTCTCGATATCGTCGCCTCTCGCTCCACACAGCTCACGTAGTTCTCGGCCGTCCGGATCTTGAGGAATACGCGAGTTTCAGGAAATCAGGCGACACTGATTTGTCGCGTAATTGAGAAAAATCGGTCCACTGGAAAGATAATTTCGTTGGATTCGTTCGAATGAACGTTTTTTCCCGAAAAATCACAAAAATTTTGGCATTCCGGCAAGAAATAGTCGAGAAAGTCTCCTGGAAAAGTAAATTTTGGTGACAGTTTCGTGAGAAATCAAAAATATCGCTAAAATCACGAAAAAATCGAAGTTTTTTTGACAAAATTTAATTTTCTGCACTGATTTGTCGCGTAATTGAGAAAAATCGGTCCACTGAAAAGATAATTTCGTTGGATTCGTTCGAATGAACGTTTTTTCCCGAAAAATCACAAAAATTTTGGCATTCCGGCAAGAAATAGTCTAGAAAGTTCCCTAGAAAAGTAAATTTTGGTGACAGTTTCGTGAAAAATCAAAAATATCGCTGAAATTACGAAAAAATCGACGTTTTTTTGACAAAATTCAATTTTCTGCACTGATTTGTCGCGTAATTAAGAAAAATCGGTCCACTGAAAAGATAATTTCGTTGGATTCGCTCGAATAAACGTTTTTTCCCGAAAAATCACAAAAATGTTGGCATTCCGGCAAGAAATAGTCTAGAAAGTCTCCTGGAAAGTAAATTTCGCTGACAGTTTCGTGAGAAATCAAAAATATCGCTAAAATCACGAGAAAATCGAAGTTTTTTTGACAAAATTCAATTTTCAGTGCGTTTTACGCGACAATTCATTCATTACGGCATTTTGTTTATTCATTTATTCATTTTTGATACAATTCACGTATCAAAGTTTCGTAGGTACCGAGAATAATTGCAATAATTGTGGACAACGATATGACACAAAGTTATCGAGCAAAAAGTCTGGAAATTTGACTGTTAATAAAAATTGAACTTGATTTTTTGTCGAATTTTTTTCTCAGGAGGTAAAAACGATTTTTTTCTCCATCCAGAGACAAAATCGGTACGAAATTTGACACGGTTCGAGAAATTAAATAAAACGATTGATGGAAATGAGTTTTTTTCGTTGGACTGCAAACTTGCGAGCTTGAGTGTCGTGGAAATGAATGCAATCGCGAATAATGAAATGAGCAAAAAAATCTTTGGATTTAAAATGAATTCTCTGTAGGAAAAATCTTGCTAACACGTGTCGATCGAGCTCGTGAATACTCTCGCGTTGCTGTGACGAAACAAAAATTGAATATGCACGCGCACGAGAACGCAACAAGGTACGACAGCGTTTTTTTTTCATCGCGCCAGTTGGTTCGTTTTTTTTTTTATTCGGTTCTGATAAACTTTACAGAGTAGAAAAAAAACGGTCAAGCATGAGAGTGGAGAAAAAAAAATGACGCTTCGCAGTTTTCGCTTCTCGATACATCGACGAAATTTTCGATTTTTCTAAAACGATTAAGAATTGCAAAAATCACGCGGAAATTACGTTTTTGACATTTTTGAGAGCCAAACTCGTCGACGTTGGCAATTTCAATGGAAATGGTTTATAGTCGCAGGCAAAAAATCAAATTCAACGAGACTTTTTATTAATCATTCTCAATTTATTCTCAACAACGATTTTTACTCGCATTTCCATCGTTTTTTTTCTTTCTTTCGCACAAGTGCAGCCTGTGATTGAAATTTAGAAATTTTAAGTGTCTTTGGCGTAAATTTATTCAGCGAACGATTCAGCTCGCACTCGCGGCATTTTTTTCTATATCAAAAACCGAATTTATTCAAGTTTCTTCCAAAATTTTTTTAAAACGTTCACCGAAACTAAAAATTTTCTCCGACGAAGAAAAATTTCCTGAAGTTCCAAATTTGAGATATTTAATTCGCAATTTTTCATTTTCCGCATCCAAACGCGTGGAAATTCGAGTCTCGTTTTGTTAAAAAGTTGCAAAAATCGAGTTGCATGCGAAAAATTTATTCAGATTTTTTTTGCAGCTTGCCAGAAAGGCTGCGAGACGAAATTTTTTTAAGAAAAATCCTAAACACGTTTTTTTGCATTTTTTTGCTTTTGGGAAAAGTTGAAAATTCGTAACGTGAGAAAAATTTCGTTAGTTTTCGTGTCGAGAATGTTGATACGAAATTGTTAAGAAATTGAACGAAAAATATTTAATCGAGGGATTTAAAATGATGAGGATCGTTGAATGACGAAAGGAATGAAAGTGCGAGGATAAAAAATCGATGGACAATTGGTCGGACGACCCGAGGGTCAGGTTTGAGTCTCGGGTGAAAAATAATGTAATAATAATAATAATAAAATATCGTCAACTTTCGAGCTGGATGCTGCGTCAATGAAATCGTGAATTTTTTTTGCTCATCTCTGGACCTAATGTTATTATGACAAGTCGGGTTCAAAGATTTCGGTTTAAATGACGCAACAAGCCGAACAAAACGATCGAGGTCGTTCACAATTGCGTCGAATTGAGGCGTTGAGAGTAGTGAATGAGCGAGAGACGCGAGGATTCGACATAATGTCTGCGCGAGGAGAGAGAATTCCACACACAGATGTTTTGTCGCGTTTCTTTCGGCCGAGACTTTAATTGAGTAATTCAATTCACTCGTTCCGAGTCAACCAATTTAGCAATGATTGCTTCTCCTCGTCTATTCTTTATTTGCATCCTATATTTGTCATGATGAACGCAAATGTGATTAAATTCACCGCGGACGATAACTTTGCCTCTCGCTGATTTTTTTCATCTCTCTCTAAACACCGGCGACCGATACGAGCCTTCGAAATACGAAGCGATTGAATTTCCCTATTTAGAGAAAAGTCAGAGTCGATTTAAAACTTTTTTTCTCTCCTTCCGGACCCCCTAAACGAGCTTATGCAAAAATATTTCCGCCAAATTGACTCTGACCCAAAAACCCTTCCATTTCTATTATGATTTTACCAAAAATCCCCAGACTCGATAACATTTTTCCACGCGAAGGAAATCAAGCCATTCCTTCATTTTTTTTCAAGAGACTCTACAAATTTTCTATCGTTGCAGATTTTCAATCGTTTTTATTGATATTTCGACTCGACGTTCATAGAAAATTCTCTCGGTGCGGTAACAAGTTTCATTTATTTGGAAAATGCGTTTTTCCGATAGAAAAATTATCTCTTTATTCGGTGTTGGTGTCACTTATGCTTGCGACTGAATATACAATTTGGGCAATCTCGAAAAAGCTTGCTGAAAAGTTGTTTCGCATACGTTAAAGACGTTGCATGGCGACGGTCGAATCTAAATGTTTCTTTTCACTTTTTCTCACATACAAAATCGTTTGCGAGCCCAAGTTCATGACGAAAAAAGTTGTTGCAAATTGACTAAAGAACAACGTGCTCTAAATTCAAGATTTTCCGAGGTAATTCGCATTTTTTATATAATAACGAAAATTCCGAAGAAATTTGACGATCGATTTTTTTGAAAAACTGAATAAAGTTTCGTCGATGTTACGTAAAAGCGTATGCAAAGTTTCAAGAGGCTTCGCCATTCATGAATCGAGATATTAAACGTTGAAAACTCAAACTTTTAACACGCGCTCTCATGAGAAACACCTGAAAATTGAGATTTTTATAAACAAATATTCTCGTTGTGTGGCGCGAATTTGAAGGAATTTTATCGATAGAAAATTCTCAAAAAATGATTCAACAACCCTTGAACATTCCAGTCTAGATACGAAAAACTTTCCCGAAAGAAATCGAAGCCTGACATATTTAAAAAAATACAAAATGATGAAGAAAACCGGGAAAATTTTGTTTTTTCCCTAAAATAATCGTAATTTTGTGGATTTTCAATATTTTTGCCTAAAATAATTTTGTTGCGTGTTTTTTTTTGGCAGCCTGCTGTCCACGAGGCTTCCGCGTGCGATTTGAATCTGCGAAGAAAGTGACCCCAAGTTCTCGCAACTCGCAACGATAGACGAGGATTACGATCTCGATTGAGGCTAACGAGGATCAAGAGGAAGAACGAAAAGGAGCGGAGGTGAAAGAAAAAAATGCCAGCAAGATTCGAGAGCGCGAATGCCCCGATAGTGCGTGATCCAGGCTCGACAAACGGAGGGGCATACACGATGGAGAACGACATAGTGATCACGGGTTTTTCGGGACGTTTGCCAGAGTCGTCGACGATCGAGGAGTTCAAGGATCAATTATTCGAGGGAATAGATTTGGTGACGGACGATGAGAGACGCTGGCCACGCGGTTTGCACGGATTGCCAGCGCGCACGGGAAAGCTGAAGGACTTGACGAGCTTCGACGCGACTTTTTTCGGCGTGCACGCCAAGCAGGCAAACGTGATGGATCCGCAATTGAGATTATTGCTGGAATGCACGCACGAGGCGATCATTGACGCAGGAATAAATCCGGTGGATTTGCGAGGCTCAAACACGGGCGTTTTCATCGGAGTTTCCGACTCCGAGTCCGACGAGTACTGGACCGCGGATCCGGACAAAGTAAACGGCTACGGACTGACCGGATGTTGTCGCGCCATGTTTCCCAATCGTTTGTCCTACACGTTCGATTTCACCGGACCGTCTTTCGCCGTCGATACCGCGTGTTCGTCGTCGCTCTACGCGATGCATCAAGCGGTCCTGGCGATGCGAACCGGCCAGTGCGACTCGGCGATCGTCGGCGGTGTCAATCTCGTTTTAAAGCCAACGAGTTCGCTGCAATTCCATCGATTGAACATGCTCTCGCCCGAGGGAATGTGCAAAGCCTTCGACGTCTCCGGAAACGGCTACGTCCGCGCAGAAGCCGCGGTCGTTATATTTTTGCAAAGATCTCGAGACGCTAAAAGAGTTTACGCGACCGTTGTCAACTCCAAGACGAACGTCGACGGCCACAAGGAACAAGGAATCACGTTCCCGAGCGGCGCGATGCAGAACAAACTTATGAGGGAGGTTTACGCCGAGGCTGGAGTCGATCCGAAGGAAGTTGTTTACGTGGAGGCTCACGGAACCGGCACCAAGGTCGGAGACCCTCAAGAAGTCAATTCCATCGCTGACCTTTTC
The DNA here is from genome assembly GCA_037043255.1 of Diadegma fenestrale. Classification (NCBI taxonomy): domain Eukaryota; kingdom Metazoa; phylum Arthropoda; class Insecta; order Hymenoptera; family Ichneumonidae; genus Diadegma; species Diadegma fenestrale. The sequence goes on from CM073319.1 coordinate 5,819,059, forward strand.
TGCAAAGACCGGAAAAGCCCGTTGCTCATGGGCTCCGTTAAATCCAACATGGGCCACTCGGAACCGGCGAGCGGTCTTTGCTCCATCGCGAAAATACTCATCGCCATGGAAAGTGGCGTCATCCCCGCCAACTTGCACTTCAAAGAGCCAAACCCTGAGATCCCGGCGTTGAACGACGGCAGAATCCAAGTTGTCGATCGCGCAACGCCCTGGAACGGCGGACTCGTCGCCCTCAATTCGTTCGGCTTCGGAGGCGCGAACGCTCACATTATTCTCCGCAGCAATCCCAAACCAAAATTGTCGCCTGTCCTCAACGTTCCACTACCCAAAATCGTCACCGTTTCCGGGCGAACCGAAGAGGCTGTCAATTTCTTGCTCGATCGCATCAAGCAACACGAAAAAGACGATGAATTCGTGTCTCTCGTTCATGGATTACACGAGAAAAATATTTCTGGACATCCCTTCAGAGGCTACGGAATTCTGGGCGATTCCCCAGCTCGCGAAATCGCCGAATACGTGCCCGACAAACGTCCCATTTGGTACGTTTTCTCTGGCATGGGATCCCAATGGGCTGGCATGGGCAGACAATTGTGGCCGATCGACACGTTCCAGAGAAGTCTTCGCCGATGTGCCGAAGCTCTGCAGCCCGAGGGAATCGATCTCTTGGCTCTTATTCACCAGGGAACCAACGAAACGTTCGAAAGTGTTCTCAACAGTTTCGTATCGATCGCCGCCATTCAAGTCGCCCTGGTCGACGTGCTGACAATGATCGGAATCCAGCCGGACGGTATCGTCGGTCACTCGGTCGGTGAGCTCGGCTGCGCATACGCGGACGGAACATTCACCGCGGAGCAGACGGTGCTCGCGGCTTATTGGCGAGGAAAATCCATCCAGGAATCGAAATTGCCGCCTGGCGCAATGGCCGCGGTCGGTTTGAGTTGGGAAGAAACGGCGAAACGTTGTCCTCCCGACGTTTCACCCGCTTGTCACAATTCCGCCGACTCCGTCACCGTCTCCGGACCCGTCGACTCCATCGCCGCATTCGTCGAGACCCTCAAGAAGCAAGAAATTTTCGCCAAGGTCGTTAACAGCTCCGGAGTCGCTTTTCACAGCAAATACATCGCCTCAGTCGGACCCAAACTCCGAACTGTTCTGGAAAAAATTATTCCCAACTCCAAACAACGATCCGCCAGGTGGATCTCGAGCTCGATCCCCCAAAGCGCCTGGGGAACTCCCCTCGCCCAACACAGCTCGCCTGCTTATCACGTTAACAATCTTTTGTCTCCGGTGCTTTTCCACGACTCGCTCAAACACGTGCCAGAAAATGCGATTGTCATTGAAATCGCTCCGCATTGTTTGCTCCAAGCGATTCTGCGACGATCTTTACCCGCGACCGTCACTAACGTCGGACTCCACAAACGCGATCACAACGACAATCTCGCTTTCTTGCTCTCCAGCATCGGCAAACTTTACAACGCCGGAGCTCAGCCAATCGTCAGCAATCTTTATCCTCCGGTGAGTTTTCCCGTTGGACGAGGCACGCAAATGATGAATTCCCTGATAAAATGGGACCACGCGATCGAGTGGCAAGTCGCCGATTTCTCTGGCCGCTCCGGAGGCTCCGGCGAGACGGTCGTAGAGATCGATCTCTCGAAAGAGGAACACGCGCATCTCGCAGGCCACACGATTGACGGTCGAATTCTTTTCCCGGCGACCGGTTACTTGACGATCGCCTGGAAAACTTTCGCTAAATTGAGAAACGCGGATTACGAAAAGTTGCCAGTCATTATTGAGAACGTGCAATTCATGCGAGCGACCATCATGCCCAAAGAGGGAACCGTCAGATTCCTCGTCAACATTTTCGAAGGCACCGGAGACTTTGAAATCTGCGAGGGCGGATCGCCAGCCGTTATCGGCAAAATTCGCGCCTCTGAAAACATCGAAAAAGATCAACTCAACTTGCCCATTCCCGTCGTCAAAAACGACCCAGAATTGCTCGAACTTTCAACCGGCGACGTTTACAAGGATCTTCGCCTTCGAGGCTACGATTACTCCGGCATATTCCAGGGAATAAAAAGCTCTGACAATCGCGGCTCAGCCGGAAGACTCGCCTGGGTCGACAATTGGGTTTCCTTCATCGACACGATGCTCCAGTTTAGTATTCTTGGCAAAGACACTCGCGATCTTTATTTACCAACGAGACTTCAATACGCCGCCATCAATCCGGTCATGCACCACGAATTGGCTGCGAATTTACTCAAGGACGAAGGCATCCCGGTCTACAGTTACCCCAACATCAGCATCATCAAGTCCGGTGGCGTTGAATTACGCGGAATGAAAGCTTCGCTGGCCCCGCGACGACAGCAGACCCAGGCGGCCCCAAAACACGAGCGATACGTTTTCGTGCCTTACGAAAACTCTCAGGTCCTCGTTGAAGACCCCGCCAAAGCCAAGGCCCACGCTCTTACCGTTTTACTCCAAACCGTCGTTGAAAATCTTGGCGCTTTGAAGATCAAAGCCGTCGAGGTCACCGGAGATCGCAACCCCGAAGCTCTGCTCGCTCCAATCGTTATCGATGCTCTCCTCAGCGAACCCACTCTCAGCGTGAGTTATCTTTCATGCTATTTCTTCATCGACTCCGTTCAACCACGTTTTCATCATCCTAATTCTTTTTTATTCCAATTTTTTCAAATCTCGATTCAATTCTACGCTGAATTTCAATTCTGATGAAATTTTCAATTTTCGTTCAGCTTATCGTTTCAATTTTGTTCAATTCAACTTTCAATTTTCAATTCTGATTGAATTTTCAATTCTGATTCAGTTTGCAATTTCAATTTTTTCAATTCTATTTTCAGTCGTAATTTAATTTTTCATTTCAATTCTCAATTTTCGTTGATTCCACTTGCAATTTCGATTGAATTTCTAGTTTTTATTTGATTGTCAATTTCAATTTCAATTGAATTTTTAATTTTGATTCGATGCTATTTTGAATTTAAATGTAAAATTCAATTTTCAATTCTGATTAAATTTTCAAGTTTGATTCAGTTTGCAATTTCAATTTTTTCAATTCTATTTTCAGTTGTAGATTAATTTTTCATTTAAATTTTCAATTTTTGTCAATTCCACTTGCTATTTCGATTAAATTTCTAGTTTTAATTTGATTGTCAATTTCAATTTCAATTCTGATTAAATTTTCAACTTCGATTCAGTTTCAAATTTCAATTTTTGTTTAATTTTATTTCCAATTTTGGTTCAATTTTCAGTTGTAATTTAATTTTCAATTTCAATTTCAATTCTGATTGAGTTTTCAAGATCGATTCAGTTCCAAATTTCAATTTTTGTTCAGTTTTATTTTAAATTTCGGTTCAATTTTCAGTTGTCATTTTATTTTTTATTTCAATTTTCAATTTTTGTTAATTCAATTTGCAATTTCGATTTAATTTTTGATTCTGATTGAATTTTCAAGATCGATTCAGTTTGCAATTTCAATTTTTGTTCAATTTCGGTCCAATTTTCAGTTATAATTTAAATATGGATTTCAATTTCAATGAAATTTTCAATTCTTGTTAATTCAATTTGCAAATCCGATCAAATTTCTAGTTTTAATTTAATTTTCAATTACAATTTCGATTCAATCTTTTGTTTTAATGTAATTTTACATTTCCGGTAAATTTTCAACTTCAACTTCAATGAAATTTGCAATTTTGCCTGAATTTTGATGAAATTTTGAATTTTTCGGCAACAGGTCGACATGCAAATTGCGTCGATGGCACCGGACAACTATGCGACACTCGCCGAACAGTGGGGAGCGAAAAACGTAGCCCGAGATGTGCACAAAGTGGCGGCAGGTCAAGATTTGCAATTGGTAATCGCTGCTGACGTGTTGAGCAACGGGGAGTCGGCGATATTGAAAAATTTGGCAGCCTCTCTGAAACCAGGGGGTTACGTGCTTCTGGAGGAAACGGGCGTTTTGCAAAAATCAATAATCCGCGGAACTGGATTGTTGCTCGTCGGGAAACAAATGGCCCCAGGAAAAACTTACATTCTGTTGAAAAACGAGGAAAACAACGCCGAGCCGATTATCATTCAGATAACGGAGAAAAACTTTTCGTGGCTGGAAGGCGTCAAAGCCGCGCTCAAAAAATCCGAGACCGAGGGCGACAAAGTCTTGCTCGTCAGCCAGGGCGAAGAACTTCTCGGTCTCATCGGCCTCATGACTTGCCTCAGACGCGAAGCCGGAGGAATCAACGCTCGCTACGTTTTCATTCAAGACAAAAACGCGCCCAAGTTCAGCCCCAACTCGAAATTCTACAGCGACCAACTCAACAAACAATTAATGGCGAACGTTCTCAAAGGCGGACAATGGGGCAGTTACCGTCATTTACGACTCGATCAACAAAACGACGTTTCTTCGCTTCAAGTCGAGCACGCCTACATCAACGCCCTCGTCCGAGGCGACCTCAGCAGCCTCAGGTGGATCGAAGGACCTCTCAGCTATTACCAACCCGAAAAATATCCCAACACCGAACTCTGCAGCGTTTATTACGCCCCGCTCAACTTCCGGTAAGCACAAAAACCGCCCGCAGCTCCATTCTTGCTGCAATTTTCCCACAACAGCCGAATTAAGCGAATCCTTTCGGCGCAAGGCCATATTTTGTGTTTTTCATTTTTGTATCAATTTTTACACGAGTGAGGCAGATTTTATGGGAAATTTAGAGAGCATTACGATTTTTCATCAACATTCTTGACACCGAGACTAACAATTTTCTCCTATGAAGAAATATTTCCCGATTTCTTTAATTTCAATCAATTTTATTATTCATTTATTCAATAATTTGATTTGTTATCAAATATAATTTAATTTATTATTGAATTATTAAATAAAAAATTAAAATATTCAATTCAATAACAAATTTATTATTAAATTATTAAATTTGTTATAAAAAATTAAAATATAAATTTAATAATTAACAAATTATTTGTTAATAAACAATTATTAACAAATAATTAACAAATTATTAACAAATTTAATAATTCAATTTATTATTAAATTATTGAATTTGTTATTAAATTGAATATTTTAATTTTTTATTTAACAATTTGATATTTACATAATTTAACAGAATAAATAAAATTTAATAATAAATATAAAAAAAGATTCAATATTCCAAGATTCTGAGAAATGTGATTTACAATTTTTAAGTTTTCCCATCTAAACGCGTGTAAATTCGAGTCGCGTTTCGTTTACGAGTTGCAAAAAAATGTGTTTAGGATTTTTCTCCCAAAATTTCGGCTCATAGCCTTTTTGGCCATTTGCAAAAAAAATAAATTCTTAATACATTCTGTTTTGCAACTTTTTGATGAAACGTCAAACTTCAATTTATATGCGTTCAAATGGGGAGAATAAAAAATTGAAAATTCAATATTTTAGATTGTATTTTTCATGCCAAGAACGTTTATACGAAATTTTGAAAGAATCCTCAATGGAGTCATTTCAGCAAATAATTCAATAGCAAAGCATGATTATGATTCAATCTCCATAAGCTCCCGTGTGAATTTTACGATTTAAAATGCAGTTTTGGTTAGAGAAATTGCTAAATTGACGATTTTCCGCAGAGACATCATGTTGGCAACGGGAAAACTGCCACCGGATGCTCTCCCGGGCGACCTCGCCGGTCAGGACTGTATTTTGGGTCTCGAGTTTACGGGACGAGACAGCAAAGGTCGACGAGTGATGGGAATGATCGCTGCGCGAGGATTGGCAACGACCGTGCTCGCTGATCCGGGTTTCATGTGGGAAGTGCCAGAAAAATGGAGTCTCGAAGAAGCTGCGACGATTCCCGTTTGTTATTCGACGAGTTATTACGCTTTGGTGGTTCGCGGTCGCCTGAAACCCGGCGAGTCGGTGCTCGTGCACGCCGGAACCGGTGGAGTCGGTCAAGCATCGATTTCCATCGCTTTACACGCCGGTTGCAAAGTTTTCACGACAGTCGGGTCGCAAGAGAAACGAGATTTCCTGAAAAAAACTTTCCCTCAATTGACCGACAAAAATATCGGATATTCGCGCGACACGAGCTTCGAGCAGCTCGTGCTTTCCGAAACAAACGGCCGCGGAGTTGACATCGTTCTCAATTCCTTGGCCGAGGAGAAACTCCAAGCGAGTGTTCGGTGTCTCGCCAAGGACGGACGTTTCCTCGAGATCGGCAAGTTCGATCTTTCCAACAACAATCCTTTGGGCATGTCGTTTTTCCTCAAGAACACGAGCTTCCATGGAATCCTTTTGGACGCTCTTTTCGACGCCGACACCGCCGACAAGAAAGAAGTCGTTCGGCTGGTCAGCGAGGGAATCAAGAGCGGCGCAGTGCGGCCACTTCCGGCTACAGTTTTTTCCGAACAACAGATCGAACAGGGTTTCCGGTTCATGGCGACCGGCAAACACATCGGAAAAGTTTTGCTCAAAATCCGCGAAGAGGAATCCCGCAAACCGACCACTCCGGCCAACAAAACTGTCGCTGCGATCCCGCGGACTTATATGAACCCTGACAAGTCTTACGTCCTCGTCGGCGGCCTCGGAGGCTTCGGACTCGAGTTTGCCAACTGGCTCATCACCCGAGGAGCCAAAAATATTATTCTCACGTCTCGCTCGGGCGTCAGAACCGGATATCAAGCTCTGAGCATCCGGCGTTGGCGAGAAACTGGCATCAACGTTTCCATTTCGACGGCAGACGTCACGAGCTTGAACGGCGCAGAAAAACTCATCGCGGAAGCCAACAAAATCGCTCCCGTCGGCGGCATTTTCAATCTCGCTGCCGTCCTCCGCGATGCCCTCATCGAAAACCAGGAAGAAGCTCATTTCAAGGCCGTCGCTTTGCCCAAAATCGATGGCACCAAAAATCTCGATGCTGCTTCCCGAAGACTCTGCCCTGCTCTTGACTATTTCGTCGTTTTCTCCTCCGTTTCCTGCGGACGTGGTAACGCTGGACAAACCAATTATGGACTCGCCAATTCTGCCATGGAAAGGATCGTCGAACAACGACAAGCCAATGGACTCCCCGGACTCGCCATCCAGTGGGGCGCCATCGGCGACGTTGGACTCATTCTTGGTAAGTTTTCGCTTCCCCGACCCCAGATCACACAAAAATATATTGCAAACTATATCGCGTGCAAATCTCAGTCGCGGTTCGTTTATGAGTCGCAAACGAAATGTGTTTAGGATTTTTCTTGAAAACATTTCGGCTCATAGCCTTTCTGGCTATTTGCAAAATAGTTAGAAATTCTAATAAAATCTGATAAATAAAATAAAGCGAATAAAATTTAATAATAAATATAAAAAAGATTGAATATTTCAAAATTCTGAGATATTTAATTTACAATTTTCAAGTTTTCCCATCTAAACGCGTGGAAATTCGAGTCGCGTTTCGTTTGAGTTGCAGAAAAATGTGTTTAGGATTTTTCTTGAAAACATTTCGGCTCATAGCCTTCCTGGTCATTTGCAAAATAGCGAGAAAGTATAATAAATAAAATTTAATAATAAATATAAAAAAGATTGAATATTTCAAGATTCTGAGATATTTAATTTACAATTTTTAAGTTTTCCCATCTAAACGCGTGTAAATTCGAGTCGCGTTTCGTTTATGAGTTGCAACCAAAATGTGTTTAGGATTTTTCTCAAAAACTTGACTTGAATTTAGTTTTGGTGCCGAGAACGTTTACACAAAATTCTGATATTTTTAGCGATCAATATCGCAAGCAAGTCACGTCAAATCGCGTTCCCAGTTTTTTTTATTCAACCATTTTATTTCTCGTATCCAGCGATTCATTTTGACGAGCCTGTGAACTGATTTGTTCGTGTTTTTCTGCATTTTTAAAGAAACTATGGGCAACAACGAGACGGAAGTTGGCGGGACTTTGCCGCAGCGGATGTCGAGTTGTCTGGCAACTATGGACACGTTTTTACAACAGCCACATCCGGTTTTGGCGTGTATGGTGTTGGCCGACAAGCACAAGCCCGGGGATGGTGCGAATCAAGTTGGTTTGCTCGAGGCGGTTGGAAATATTTTAGGAATCAAGGACGTAAAGACGGTGAACGTGAACAACAGTCTGGCGGATCTTGGAATGGATTCGCTCATGGGAACAGAAATAAAACAGACTTTAGAGAGGAATTACGATCTCGTGTTATCCGCCCAAGAAATCCGGGGCTTGACGTTCGGTAAGCTTTTGGAAATGTCGAGCGGAGGAGCCGAAGTTGCAGAGCCTGCTTCGGACTCGCCGGCTTCGCCAAAGAAAGTTGCTCCGCCCAGCCCAACCAAGAGTCTCGATTCGCTTCTCTTCCGGTGTTCCGATGGCGAGCTCGTGCCCAAGCAGGCCCTCGTGCAACTGAAATCTCGAGGAACCAAAGGCCAGCCGATTTTCTTCGTCCACGCGATCGAAGGCTCGGTTTCCGCGATGAAAGCCTTGGCCATAGAAATCGATCGACCCGTGTGGGGATTCCAGTGCGTTAAAAACATTCCTCTCGAGTCGATGGAGGAACTGGCACGTTTCTACGTCGCCCAAATGAAGAGCCTCCAGCCCAAAGGACCTTTCACAATCGTCGGATACTCCTTCGGTGCTTGCGTCGCTTTCGAAATGTCCCTGCAACTCGAAGCCTCCGGAGAACGCAGCACACTCTTCCTCCTCGATGGCTCGCCCGCCTATCTCACTCTACACACCGCCACAATTGGTAAACACGCCACCGAAACCGGAAGTGAACTCATTGCCGATGGTTTCCGCAAAACTCTCGCATTCTTCGTCCGGCAATTCAACGCCAACGTTGGCTTCGTCAAGGTAATTACAATTATTTCCCATTTCCCATTGCCCTTTTCTCTTATTGCTCGATAAAAGAAAAAAAATCAATAAAAACTCCCCCGCCCTTGACAGAGATCAACTTTTCCACTTCCGAAATGGAATTTTTCCAGATTTACAAAATTTACAATAATAATTACCATTTTTTGAGTACTAAAAACTTTTGTAAAAATCCAATTAATGAATAATTAACAAAATACAACAAATACAGCGACAAAAATAATCAGCCAATTAGACGCGGCCGCTTTCTAATAAAGCGCCGACAAAATTTTCCGCCATTCCATTCACATACTCATAAAAAAAATTGAAATAATAAAAAAAGAATTATATAAATTATGTGATTATATAATTATTATCAATATATATTGTTATAAAATGATATAATTATTAATTATATGATAATTTTATAATAATTATATAATTATAATATAATTATTATATAATAAATTAGATGATTATATAAATATATAAAAATATATAAATATATATAAAAATATCGAAAATTACATAAATTATATAATTTATATAATTTTATATTTTTTCTATATCTAAAATTACAGAAATTATATAATTTATATAATTTTATATTTTTTTTATTATTGAAATTCTTTTTACATGATATAATTGTATAATTTATACTTTATATGAATTAGGGAATGATTTTTTACTCATCTCGCTCCAAAAGTGCGGTCTGAAGATTGATGACGAATTTTCGCAGATTTTTTCATTGATATGATGAAATTTGACGAAACTTGCGTGCCTGGGAAACATTTCTGGAGTTAATCCTCGTTTTTTCGTTTGCTCAGGCTTACAGCGACTTGAAAGCCGCCGAAACCGATGACGCGATGTTGGACAAGATGCTGGAGCTGATCGGCGAGACTCCCTTCGATGCGGACGATTTGAAATGCGCGGCGCTGCTGTTTTTCAAAAAATTGAGAGCCGCCAATACCTACAAACCCGGCAGCAAATTCCACGGTGGAATCACGTTGTTCAAGGCCAAAGACAACTTTATATCGCTCAGCAAAGATTACGGATTGACGGAGGTGAGTTTTCCCCACGAAAAAATGAGGGAAAATAATTTAGGCCGAAAATATTAATTTTTTTGCTTTTTCCCTTCCGTCCAAAGATCTGCGAGGGAACGGTGCAAGTGCAAGAGCTCGCGGGCGACCACAGGAGTATTCTCTCGGGCGAGACGGTCAAGGAGATAGCGCGGTTACTAAACATTTGAGACGAGGACTTGAGGGGGAGGACAAAAAAACACAAAAAACAAAAAGCAAACTCGAAGAAGAAGCGAGGAAAAAAATAAGCGACGTCTTTTTGTACTCCGTAGCCTCGCGAGTGTTGAAAAGCAAATAAACAAAACGATTTAAACTCACGCCAAGAGAACGCAGAGACGAAGAAATAACTAAAACGAAAAAGCCAACTCACTCTTTCAACTTGGATTTATCATCAAGTTCCTTTTGTATAAACAAACGAAAACTACAAGAAAGAGAAACATCATGACATTCCGAGTAGAATTTTCATCATTAAATTAACTACGAAATTTGACTTTAGCTCGTCAAGTTTCAATAAGTGTGTGAATGTTTTAGCTAATTAAGGCCACGACGAATCTTCGTCGTTTCTATTTCTAACGCCAACTATGAAAAATCAACAAACTAAACAATATTCGACAAACAAATAAACAATAGAATCGTTAGAGCGAGTGCAAATAACGTGGAATAACAATTTTCCCGAAATATTGTCATCCATTTTAATTGCACTTTCGAGTAATTACAATTATCGTAATAATAATTATTGTAAAATAACAAACAAACAAAAAACTAAGGACTCCTCGTCCTCGTGGGTCGTTTCTATGTGGATATTTTCTGTACATTTTTCATTTCCCACGCGATTTCATTGTTTCTTGACGTTACAAAATCAGTGGACAGTTTTTGTTACGAACAAAAAAAAATAATAAAATCGTTCGGGATTATGAAAAGTGGCGATTTTATTTTTTATTTATTTATAATGAGGAGAGGCTAAAGAGGCATTAAAAAATTATTTAACAAAATGGCAAATATACAATTATTATAAGATACGCGTGTATGTCTTCCTCGTTATTGTCAATTCATTGTCAAAGAAATACGCGCGATAAAGAATCACTCAACTGTGCAGTTTATATCGCTGGTCGATTTTTTTTATTCGCACCCAAACGTCTCGTCCCATTCATCGATACATATATATTATATATACACATGGATATATGCGTGCGTATATATTTCAAACAAAGGTAAATCATTATTCGTAAGCGAAAAAATATATAATGGCCCTCTACACCAAACGGATCGTTGTTTTGTCGTCCATTCCTCTCCTTCTCGATCTCTCTCTCGGGAAATCCGGCGTGACCGTCCAAACTCGAGTTTTCGCTGTAAAAATCGATTTTTCCGGGTCGAATTCATTTTTTTTTTATCAACGTTGATTAGAATCCACGTCGCGACCTTCCGAACTCGAGTTTTCGATGTAAAAAACGATTTTTCCGGGTCGAATTCATTTTTTTTTATCAACGTTGATTAGAATTAATTAGCGGAGAAATTTATAAGGACCCTCTGCATCTAAAGGATCGTTTTTTTGTCCTCGATTCCTCTCCTTCTCGATCTCTCTTGCGGAAAATCCGGCGCGACCTTCCAAACTCGAGTTTTCGCTGTAAAAAACGATTTTTCCAGGTCCAACTAATTTTTTCTATCAACGTTGATTAAAATCCACGTCGCGACCTTCCGCACTCGATTTTTTGCTGTAAAAATCGATTTTTCCAGGTCCAATTCATTTTTTTTCCATAACAATCCACAGAAAAATCAAAATATCGAATCGATTGGAATGCTCGATGATTGTGAGTCGGCTAAACGATGGCAAACGAGGGGGAAACGTTGGATCAAAGTGGTGCAAGAAATAAATCAGCTTATTTTCATTTTTTATTATTCATGACTCAGTATTTTCCTTCGTTAACATTGGATCATGTCGAAAAATAAAAAGGCGTAAAAAAATCTGAGATCGAAAGCGAAATATCGAATAAATAAAATTCGGAATTTTTGAGGAAATTATCAAAAACCTGGAATTCAATGAAAATTCAATGAACGCTCAATTATTTTCCTAGATTGAGGACGGAATAAAAAATGGTGAAAATTCTTTGGAAAAGGTCGATTTTGGCTCGGAAAACTGCAGAAAAATTAAACCGATGGAAAAATTGTTGATAATTTTTCACCAAATACTGATTCGGTCGTTTCAACGAGAGAAACTTTTGCGTTGAACGAAAAATTATGATTTCGATTTAGATAAATTTGGGTCCGATATTGCGGCTGCTGGATCGCACGTGAAAGAAACTGTCAATGCGTAACGCGTACCGGAAGTCACTCGTTCCACCGCGTGAAGATTCTCCGCACCGGAAGTGAACATGGAAACTCGACCTGGCGAAGGAGAGAGAGAAAAATTGATAAGAATTTGGTTGTTTGGAATTTCGCTCAAACGATCAAACAAACATTTTTTCTCACCCTTACGCGGCTCGATCGACGAGGTCACATTATTTTTGTCCATAAAGATAAAACGACCGCCCTGAAAATCGCGACCGTAGTCGTTCAGATACAGCAACGACGTGTAATGAAAATGTTCGTAAGTGACCTGCGAATCGAAAGAAATAAAATCGGTCAAAATGCCCAAGAAATTGAGGAATTTCCTGCTAATTTTAATGAGCACCTTATCAACGTGCGGCAGCCAATATTCGTCGTGAATCGTTTTAGCAGGGGCGCTCGTCATCCTCGAAAAGAACGTCGGCTTTGTCAAGAAAATCTTATTCGCGTCCACTCCGAAATGATGAGCGATCGCGTGATGAATTTTTGTTTTCACGACCCTAAATCAACGGCCTTTTTTTTAGCAACGAAAAAAATCATAATTCCAGCTCCAAGTCGAAATCCAACGAAAAAAACGTTTTTTTTTATTCATTTTGTGTTCAATTTGGAAATTCATGACAATTTTCGTACCGATTTTGAGTTTGGATCCCGAAAAAAGATGATTTTATTGTCCTGACGAAATATTGAATGAAAATCGTGAAATCTGCTCCAGAGAAAAACAGAATTTCGACGGTGTTGAAGTTTGCATCGTTGGAATGCAACGAAATTCGGTTTTTTATTGATAATTTTGATTCAATATTTCGCCAGGACAATGAAACGATCTTTTTTTAAGATCATGGTTTTTGAAATTGAACGAAAAATGAAGAGAAAATCGTAATTTTCGTTGAATTCCAATGTTGCGAACTTCAGTGTCGTGAATTTCGTTGCATTCCAACGATGCAAACTCCGACATCGTGAGAAATTTCTTTTTTATCGTAATCAAGAATATTGCAAAATGGAGCCAACAATTTCGTGAAAAAGTGGAAAGTCTCGCTGCCCAAAGCCACAAATCTCAGAATCTCCAGAAACAAATTTTCTCGTTTCTTCGAAAAATGCCAAGAAAAGTTATTTTGTCTTTATTTATTTGATCATAAACTGAATTTACCAGAAAAATTCGTGCGACTCAATTAATTAACGAAAAGATCAGTAAAAATCCATCTTTTGACGAATTTCAACGACGCGATCTTGAAAATGACAATTTTAACGTTGGCGTCAAAGTTCCTTACTTGTAAATAGCGAAATCTGCGTTGTTAAATATTTTGGACGCCTGTGGAAGATTATAAACGTTTATGAATCCGGTGCCTTTGCTGAGCGCTCCGCTGTCGAGATCCAAAATGCTGGCCCCGCCGTTGGAGCCTCCGAGGTTTATGCCGTTGGTAGCGATTTTGAGCAAGACGTCAGTTTCCGTGGAGGAGACTAATTTGTCGCTAATGACGCGGCCGCATTGCTCAGGAACGCAACCGGGAAACGCGCTTAATTCTGATTTATATTCCGCAGAACATTCGACGTGCTGAGTTCTGCTGACGAGAACATCTTTTTGCTTAGCTAAGGAAATTTCTTTGCCGCGTTTGCTGTTGTACCAAACGACGGCGAGTACGCAGAGTATGAGGACGCTGCGGGACCAGACTTTTTGATAGGGGAATGAGAGCATCGGCCCGTATTTTCTGACAAAAATAAATTTCGTAAATTTTAAATCGTAAATTTTCTTCAAAATTTACGATTCCTTGTTTTTCATTCAAGACTCACGGTTTGACTGGCTCTTCATTGTTGACCTCATTGTTTTCCTCACTTTTCGTCGTTTCTTCTCGTTTTTCTTGCTTATTCGCGTCTTTGCGTTTCGTTTTTTTCCCTTCGGACATTGTCTCGCGTTTTTTCAATAACAACACCAACGAGCCGGACGAAATTACCTGAATTTAAATTCGAAAAAATAATGATTTTAGTGTCTCTTTATTGCACGTGGGTCGACACTTTTTAATTCGTTGTTGACATTGTTTTTTGTGACTGCAGAAATCAGCCGGTGGAGCAGACTCATTTTTTTGGAGACGAAAAACGCAACTTGAGCGCCATCTGTTGCTCAGATTTTGCAGTTCGGAACAGAGCCGCGTAGATGGCGACGTTTTGCCGCGCATTTTTGAATTTTGAACAGCCTCCGCATTTATGGTCCCCGTTATTGAAATTTATGTTATCACGCAATGATACGAATCCAAGATTTGGGAACAAAAAAGTCGAATTTTGGTCATGAAATAAGCTCGAACCTTGCGGAATTGTAGGGTCGACTTTTCGCGGCATTTTCTTGAGACTGCATCGGCTGCTGCATTAGAGCTTTGCACATATATCTGTATAGTTTACATGTACATAGAATTTGATACTCGAAAGCCGATGATCGGCAATCTCATTAGCGAAAAATAGTCTGAAAAGTAATTAATTGAACGTTGTGAATCTCCGTGATGGCTTCGCCGGCCCCAAAGTCGCCCGAGCAATCGGAAAAAAATCGTAAATACGACAGACAACTGAGGTATTAATTCATCATTTTATCATTTTGAGGTTATGTCGATCGTTGTCAAATATTTCACAAAATTCCATTCCGTCCAGTTCCTCAATAATTACAAGTTCAATTTTTCCTCCAACGTTAAAATATCGTCACAAATTCATTCATTAATAACCAAAGCTTTCACTTTTCATTATTACGGAAAATCTAACCTATTTTCGCTCAAACTTTACGAAATAAAACGATAAAAATTCATCGACTCAACAAAAATGACGAAAAAATCAACAAAGCGACTAAAAATTATTCCACCACGTTTTCCCCGGCAAATACAAACTCAAAAATTCTGAAGAGTTCGAAATTTGCGTTTTCCTATTTTTTGGACAATCGCGCTGACCGGCGTCATTGATATTTTGAATTATTAATGAAAAATATTGAAAAACTCAATATTTTGACAGATTATGGGGCGATCATGGGCAAGCCTCCTTGGAAGCGGCTCACATTTGCGTCATCAACGCTACAGGCCTCGGCACCGAGATTCTAAAGTCTCTCGTGCTCCCCGGCATCGGCGCATTCACTATAGTCGATGGAAAAAAAATAACGCACGAAGATATCGGCGCAAAGTAAACATTGACGCAATAAAAAATTAATTGCTCGCGATAAAAACAAAAAAAATCAGAAAAAAAAAATGAAAAAGTCGAAATTTTGGACTTTATAAATAAATTTACAATTTAAAATTTGCAAATTCCGAAATTTAACAAATTTATTCATTAATTTTCTTTTTTTTTGAATTTCCAAGTTTGAAATTTACAAAAATAATATAAAGTCATAAAAAACGAACATGAAAATAAATTTCTTCGAGATTCTCAGGAAAAACTCGACAGAAAACTGAATTTTGGCTAAAAAAATGGGGTTTTCAGTTTTTTTCTGGATCCAGACAGCGTCGGAAAGTCCAGGGCACAAATCGCAACGCAAATGTTGCTGGAGTTGAATCCCGATGTCCGAGGGGATTACATTGACGAGGCGCCCGAACAGATACTCGAAAATAGTCCCGAATTTTTCAACAGTTTTTCGGTCGTCGTTGCCACCGCATTGCCAGAAAAGTGTGTATGCAAATTAGTCAAAACTGATTTAATTCGTTGATCGAGCGTCGAACTATTTTCGTAGGCATTCAGTTGATTAATTTATTTGCTAAACGAGCGCGTTTCGACGTTGTACGAATTTTTTTCTTTCTCCACGTTCAAAAATCTTAAAAAAATCGGCAACGATTTTTTTTTCACGTTTTATCAATTATCTCGACACTCGGACGAATTTTTGTCGAAAAAAAATCACCAAAAATACGAAAAAAAGAATTTTTTTCATCACAATGAAATGGACAAAAAAAACTGAAATTTTATCGAAAAAATTACGCGATTTAAAGGCCTCAGGAATTTTAAATCTTTTTTTGCAATCGTTGGAAAAAAAATTACGACTGAGCTCAAAATTGGCTGATTATTGCGCAGGCCTCTGATAACTTTATCGAGAAAATTGTGGGACCTGAACGTGCCGCTGATAGTTTGCCGGAGTATCGGATTCATAGCGTACATGAGAGTTCAAGTGAAAGAGCATACGATTGTAGAAACGCATCCGGACAACGAGTTGCCGGATTTGCGGTTGGACCATCCGTTCGAAAGTTTGCGAAATTATCTCGACGGCATAGACTTGGATTGCATGGATCTCAAAGATCATTCGCACACACCGTACGTCGTGGTTCTTTATAAATATTTGCAAAAATGGATAAGCGAACACGGGGACGTGCCGAAAACTTACAAAGACAAAGAAAAACTCCGTCAGCTTGTGAGCAATGGCATGAGAAAAGATGAAAACGGCTCGCCCGTGGGGGAAGAAAATTTTGAAGAAGCTGCTAAAGCTGTCAACACCTCGATCGCCACTACCAAAGTGCCCCAATCCGTACTGGACATTCTCAACGACGAACGTTGCGTCAATTTGACTGCCAAGGTTCGAGCAATTTTACATAATTTTCCATCTCAACGAATTTCCTGCGAAAAAATACCAAAAAATGAATAATTAATTAATTAAAATTCATTAATCAAAACTAACGATTGTCATTTTTTTATTCGTTTGAATTCTTGATTCGATTTCCTGATTTTCTATTTAAATAAGAAAAATCATTAAAAAAATAATGAAAAATTCGAATTTTTTGACTTTATGAATAAAATTATAATTTCTAATTTAAAATTTTTGAAATTTTGGTTTTCTATGAATTTCTGAATTGGAAATTCATAAAAATCATATAAATTCATAAAAAACGAACATAAAAATAAATTTCTTGAGCAAAAAAATTTTTTTTCAAGATTCTCAGCAAAAAATCCGACAGAAAACTGATTTTTGGCTAAAAAAATCGGCTTTTTCAGTTTTTTTCTGGATTCAGACAGCGTCGGGAAGTCCCACAAATTTAAATTTTTCAATTTTCATTTAATGAATTCATTCAACGGAAATTTAATCATCTGAATTATCGACTCGTGTTTTACTTTTGCAGAGCAGTCAGTTTTGGATTATTGCCAAAGCCGTTCGAGATTTTATGGAGAATGAAGGCTCCGGATTGCTCCCGGTTAAGGGCTCGTTGCCCGACATGACTGCAGATAGTGAAAAATATATCGCTCTTCAACAAATGTGAGTCTCAATATTTCTTTCCTAAAGAGAAATGATTTCCATCATTATTATTAACAATTAATTGATTTTTATATTATTACAATATTAATATTTGTATTATTATTATTTATATTTCATATTTTATTTCTATTTTTGTATAAATTGTTAAACTTTTATTTATTTATGATGATATTGTTTAAATTATTATTATTAATAATTGATATTATTTAAAATTTTCGAAAATTCAGTTTTTTCCATTGCTGTGAATTATTTTTTGTGTTTCCGTGCAAGAAACGCGAGAACCGAGCCGCGCGATATTAAAATCTCGCCAGCCAACGATGGGCCACTCGTTTTTTCTGTTTATTTCACAATTTTCAAACTTTTCGAAAAATCTTGAAAGATTCGTGGCCCTTTTTTGATTGTTGGTGCAAAAACAGAAAAAAATCTGATAATTCATGCAAATTACGAGACGTGCCAGAATTTTTCTGGCTTTTCTTAGATTTTTTGAGAGCGGAGCCAAAAATAAAATTGCAGCGTTCGTCTAGAATAATTTTTGAAACTAGAATGTCGAAGAAAAATTGAGTTGATTTCGAAAATCTGAAAAATATCGACCAATCTTTAGCGTTTCAGACTCAAATTCGAATAATTTTGCAAAATGCACTTTTTTATCGCGTAACTCGTTGCCGAAATTTAACTCCAGATACCACAAACAAGCGATGGCGGATGTGGAAGCGGTTTGGAGACACACGTTACAGTTGTTGCGACAGTTGGGCCGCTCCTCGGACTCGATCTCCGAAAAAGATGTCAAATTATTTTGCCGACACGTCGCTGACATTCACGTGGAAAGAGGAACGTGTATCGCGGACGAATATGACCCAAAAACCATAAACGCTCATGACATTGGTAATTTTATTTCATTCCCCAAATACGAAACACGTTCCTCATTAATTTAAAATGTTTTTTCATACTTTTTCAGCTCAAACTCTCGAAAATGCTGACAGCATGCTCGTCTACTACGTTCTCCTGAGGGGAGTCGAGAAATTCCAAACAGAGTACAATTCTTATCCAGGCGAATTCGACGATAACGTCGAACCGGATATCGTCAAACTCAAGGTTCGTTTTTCTCTTTCTTTCTCAATTGTTCACACAAATATCCGATTCGCCATCGTCCCCGATAAATCGACGAATCGAAAAAACAAAAATTTGCCAATTTCTTGAATTTCATTGAATCATCATCGTGAATTAATTAGTTCATCAAATAAAATTCAATAATAATTATAATAATAAACCAAAAATAAATCATTCAAATAACTTATAAAATTACAAATTTTAATTAATTATTAAATTATCATTTGTTTGATTATAAATTTATGTAAATAATTTATTTCAATAAATTTATTTAATAATTTATTGAAATTAATGATTAACTAATTATTCGATTATTTTAAAAATTCATAATTCATAAAAATTCATAAATCGTTGATTATTTCAATTATTTACATAATTTCAATTAATTATTTGAATAATTATTCAAATTGAATTTCAATTATCGATTTGAATAATTACAATAATCAATTATTTATGAATTTCTATTGAATAATTGTTCAAATAATTATAATTTAATTATTCAAACAATAATATTTAATCATTTGAATAATTGGAGCGAAATTATCTGATTGGATCGACTGGCACGAACTAGGGATGGGAAATTTTGTTGGAACGAGTGAATGAATCCTAAAAATTTGATTTGCAGGCCTGCATATCGAAACTTTTGGGTGAATGGGGTTGCGGGAGCCTCTCGAAAGACGATTACGTGCACGAATTCTGTCGTTTCGGTGGCTGCGAGTTGCACTCGGTATCAGCATTTTTAGGGGGTCTGGCGGCTCAAGAAACGATCAAATTTATAACCGGCCAATACAAACCGATCCACAATACTTTTATCCACGACGCAGTCTCCTCCAATTCGACGACATTTTTTTTTTGACCAAAACAAAAGAGAGTATTTAAAAAAATTGGCTATTAAATGAGACGAAAGTGAAAAAGGTGAGGAAAATCGTTGCGACGCATGGAAAAGTGTAAAAAGGTGCGAAAATACATTGGAAACAATTCTCCATTTTGACCAGTAGAAAATTCATTTATTTCTCTTCATTTCTCTGCCTTTTTTTTCTCTTTCGAAAGATCATTCGAATCTTATTTCTATTGTTGCTTTGTATTTAGTTACAGCGGAAAACAAAGTATTGGAATAGATAAATGACGGAATTGATTATACGATATGAAGATTATTGAACTATCGCCGTCCCCGTCCGCGTCCGCGTCCGCCTCGACCTCCTCGTGCTCCGCGTCCGCCGCGTCCTCGTCCCCGCGTAGCTCCTGAAATTTTCACAATTAAATTCACCGATAAACAAAAATCCAACATTTAAAGCTGCAAATTTCCTCCGCAAGATTTCTTGGCGAAAAAATTTCACTCGCTCTTCGCTTTTTACATGATTTTTAGTTTTTTTACCTCTCGCCGCTTCCTTCTTTTTGGCTTTCGCTTTGGGCGTGTCGTCGATGAGCAAAGTTTCCAGCGGCAAAGAGTCCGGCAGGATGTAATACCTTATGTTGTTGCCTCGTAAACTGAGAGTGTCCAGTTGCACGGGATCGCGATTTTTAATCGTCATTTTGACCGTTTTCAAATGTGTGTTCATCGCTACGTCGACACCTGAGGAAACGGGGACGAAAAATTGAAATTTAAGCATGAAAAACGCGTGAAAACGTGAAATAATCGAAAACACTTTAAAAATTCGAAAATTCGTTGTTGGTTTTTGTGATTGTTTCGAAAACCGGAGCGCAAATGCGGATTTTTGGGAAATCGATCGAAATTCGCGAATTTTTTTGGTTTCTTTTTGAAAATCGGAGCAAAAATGGCGATTTTCGAGGAATCATTCTTGCCGGAAAAAGATTTTGGGATGCGGGGCAGAAAGTCGCGAGATCCCGCAAAGATTTGCAAACAAAAAGTCATTTTGAGGTTATGTTTACGAACCCGTGATTGTGCCATGGACCTGCGTCCCGTTCTTCAACTCTATGGTCACCGTCTCGTGACTGAGTTTCATGAGAAACCTGAAAAAGATAAAAGAAAGTGGTAGATTCGTGGTAAAGCCTCGGCGAAACGGAATGAACGCGGAGGACGCGTTTCGCCGAGACTTTTTCGAGGTTATGTCGACCGGCCGACGACTCGGATCGTAAATGTCAAAATTACTGAGATCCCGGCGACAATATTGCAGTCCAGAGGAGAAAATAATGTCAATTATCACGATAATAACCTCACTAGCTTCATGATGTTTTTCTTTGTTTTTATTTATTTGAATTATTTTCCCGTACACCGGCAAACGTTTCGATCATATCGCTTGGGAAATTCGTGGTGGCGCGTAACTCAAGCACGCACTCGCTCAAAATGGCGTACGACGCGCTCGTTTCGCGCCGACCCATTCGAAATCTCTGAAAAGTTGATAAAAAATCAATTTTTCAACCAAAGAGACTGCGACTCGCTTTCCATTCGATTCCGCGAGGAAAAAAATTGTAAACGAAACTTTATTCGCGTGGAAAAATCAAAAAACTAAACGAATGAGCCCAAGTTGAATTTTTTTCGATAAATTTTATCGGAGTCATGATTTTTTTTCGTCATTCTTGATTTTTATATCCGGAAAATGCGCGATGTGAATTCCTCGCTTTTCCGCGCAATTGAATGTGATCGATTTTCCGAAAGTTGGAAAATCCATTCGAAGTTTTTTTTCATAATGAATTTCTCGTAAATACAATCGCTGGGATCGTTTATTGCGCGAAACTGGCTCGAAGGATCTTTATATAACGAGGAGAAAGCTTCGCGGGATCGCCTGCAGAGGCAGCACCGTGCAGGAGCTGCGAGAAAGTGGGGGGAGCAAAAGCCGTAAAGTGGCGCCATTTGGGCGGTAGAAAGTGGCAACTGCGCGAGTGTCTTTGGAGCACACACATCGGCGTCGATTTTCGCAGGCTCTCTCGCGCGACAAGCGAGCCCGGCAGTGCTCACCTCTACCTCTAACTTGGCGGAATGAAATTCCAATATGGCAACCGGTAGTTAATGTCCTCACGAGTCATAGTGGTGTCTCGGGAAATGTTCGTAATTAAAATAAAAGTAAACGGGCTCAAGATTGAAATAAATAAATAAATAAAGGTGAGGAGAGAATTTGTCGTGTGTTGGGTCAGTAGGACGACGACGACGTTTGCGTATTGTTGTTTTTTTCTCTCCCTTCTCGCGTCGTTGTTTATCACGCACTGGTAGAGGGGAATTCTCCCTCCCCGTTTTGCGCACTCGAGTGGGGTCGCCCCTACCTCGGCCGCGAATTTTCGTCCTCTCGCTCGCGCTCTCTCGGCTTTGTTGCTCTCTGTCTCTCTCGCTGAGTCCGCCCCGTGTTTATTTGACGGTGATGTTCGTCCAACACATATCCTTCGCGATTTAACGACGCGTTCGTCAATTTAAAAACAATAAAGCACCTTCCCAACAATCGAAACTAAAATACACAAAGAAATATTGCGCAGGCGAAAAATCTTTCGAAATCTAAGCCAAATCTTCGGTAATTATTCGAGTCTCCAATTCCCACGTACTTGTTCATTAATAAAAAATAATCTTTCCAACACGAGCACAGAAAATTGTCGATTTTCCAACAGCATTTTCCTCCTTTTCCCGATCCCCCAAATACCCCCGAAAAAAACGTTTCGACGTCGAGCCAATTTCACGAATTTGAGGTTAATCGCGTTATATATACGTATATAAAAGTTGGCCTGCACACATATACGTTTTTCTACATATTGATGGAACGAGCTAAGGCCAGATTTTCTCCAACACGAAAAAAAATATAATTCGCGTTTCCCGAGAGCCGAGTTATTCGATATACACGAAAATCGCGCGGCAAGTCAAAGTTATCGCTCTCTCTTTCCCTCTTCGAGTCAAGTAATCCGCAGTTGCGTCACTGGTCAGCCGGTGACGTATTTTAAATGTCTATCCTCATTTTTTCTCTTCTTTTCATCTCCCTCCCACCCTCGCCGCCATCTTTACCAAAAAAAAACGCTTTTCACGCTTTCCGCCGAAAAATCACGAGCTTTTTCAAGAAATCCCAAATTTCGTTCGCGTCTCGCGATATTTCCATCGTTATTTACGCGAGTGTCGGGCCAACCTGCTGAGTGAATGAGCGAGGCATGTGAGACGATCGAATCCGACGTTTTTTAACACTCAAACAGGCTCTCGGCGTTTAGACACGTTTGTAAATTCAAAATTCCGAAAAATTTGTTTTTTTTTTCTTTCTTTCGTCTCGATCGATCGTTATTCGGCTCCGAGTCGAAAAAGTCGAACGAATATTTATCGGAAAAATCGCGTGAGCTCGTGAAATTGAAAGTTTCGAATTTCGGAGAAAAAATGAAACAAATTTTGAGTAGAAAAACAATTTTGACACATTCGAACGATTAATCGTGCGGATTTTTGAAAATTCGATCGCGAAACCGAAATTTCGGGTTTAGAATCGAGTTTCTTGAATTTTATGAATGGCCCTTTTTCGAGAGTGCATGCTTGTTCGTATGTGAGCCCTCCGAATGTGTGTGAGTGAGACGCAGCGATTCTGCACACGTTGCGGGAAACAGCACCCCTCGGGAGTCCTTCAACGTCCAAGGGCAACCATCCGCAACGGAGACACACGCAAACCAACGCATTTCCCCGTAATATCGGTGAGTCGACCTTTAAGTTTTCTCTTTATTTACTTTGCCAATATTTCGCACGTACATTTACAGCTGCCGACATTTTATTACATAGAAAAATTGACCTTCGACTTGAGAACGAAATTTTAAGCCTAAAAAAGCGTTTTGACCTTGAAATTTCGTTAATTTTCGAAAAACGTTTTCGAAAATTCGTTGGAAACGTAAAATTTGTCCACATTTTTCGAAATTCGACATTTTTTGGTTTTTTCTTCGATCCTAAACTGAAAAATTATTTTTCACGTCTCGGTGCGAAAAAAAAACAAAAAATTTCGTGAGAAATTCTTGTTTCTCGAAGCCTCAGCCGGATTGTTGTTGAATCGTGCCGGACGTTTTTCTCCTGACGAGTCGATACGACCAGCAGGAAAGTCTCGGATCCAATAAATCGAATTATTCACAATTAACGACGGAAACTCGTCTCGATCGTTTGGACGATTAAAACCGCGTCGTTTGCGCCGATCAGCCAACTCGCCGAACAAATTGTTTTCATTTCGATACGAGCGAAATGTTTTTCGAAATTTTCACCGGCAAATAACTCGCGCGCAAAAATTGTGTGCACGTTTGTCAGTGGAAAAAGAAATTCTATATCAGACTCGTGACCTTTTCATAGGTCACGACTCAGGTCGCGCCCGTTTTTCACACGCATTCGTTTTTTTTTCAAAAGCACGCGGGTTGGCCTTATTTTCGAACCTTCCGTTGGGGGAGATCGTCGAGAACGATATAAAAACTGATTTTCAGCTTTTCTTGAATCATTCTCGTCGCTTTTCACGTTTTTTACTGTTTTGACGAATTTTTGACCATTTTTTCGACTCCAAACAAAATTTCCCGAGCCTCGCGCGATCCTGCACGAAAAAACGAAAAAAACGAGCCCAATTTGACGTCTTTTCGTTACATTTTACCGAAGATATGAATTTTTCAAAATATACATCGAAAAAGTAAAAAAAATTGAGTTTGCCAGTCCAAAAAACGATGATTAGAAAAAAAATTAACTTTGGAACTCATAAATCGATTATTTGTCGAGTTTTTAATCACCCAAAGCCTCTAATTAATGACTCGATTAATTAAGCAAGTAATAAATCGTTTAGGATAAATAATTAGTTACCAAACGCTCGTTAGTGTCCTAATGAAAGGTTGAGCCGCGCATACGAGAATTCACACTCGTCAGCCTCGTATCAGCATCCGCAGGACCGAGAAGCGTGTATAATGCACCGAGAGATAATATTTCAATCGCAATTCCGCGCGCTCCGTTATCGTTTCTTCATCGCAAATTCTTATCTGCTTCCGGTTGTTCGTGTTTTTATTTTTTTCATTACGATTCTTCGTTGCTGTATTTTAATGATTAGCGGTCAGAAAAATCTCGTCGACGACGATTTTTCAAATTTTTTACGAAGGCTTAATAATTGATAAAAAATCGTTAATGATTTTTCAAATTTTTATCGAATTTTCGTGACGATTTCGTCGACTCAGGAGGGAAAATTGAATTCAGGAAAAATTCGAGCCTTTTTTCAATTCGTCTCGAATTAAATCGTTTCATTTTGCGTCGAGGGGGATTAATTAAAATTTCCTCGGCCGTGCTTTTGGGCAATAATGATTATTATTCGACGATCGCGTGGTCGATGCTCGTCCAAACGTTTCATTCACGATCCAGACCTCTCTCCGATGTAAATTCTCCATTTATATCGTATTTTTACTTTTTATGTGTCCAAGAGGCAAAAAGGCGATTCGAATTCTGATCACGTTGCCACTTACCGTCAAACCAAAGACGTCATAATCGTTACCAATCTTTGGCTCACACATTCACGAATAAATGAATGCATAAGTCGAGTCTAAAAAATAAGGAACAAAAAAAAATCCAACTCTCGTACGTCCTGATGAATTTTTTCATCCACTCACCCAGTTAAATTACGTTCAAAAGTTTGTTTAACATTTTTTTATCATCCACTTATCACGAGTCATCGCACATTTAATTACATCGAGGGGCTTTTTTTCGGTACGTTCTAATTCACTCTTACCACGTCATACCGAGATTTACGGGCTGATTTTTTTTTTTACTCACTTTTTCATTCCGCTCTTTCGTGTCAAATTGGGTCTCCAGAAGTGAAAACACTTTCCTTACGTGCAACTTCTCCGTCGACAATGTAATTTTTTTTTTTCGTCACACATTCAATTCTTTGCAGACCACGTGGCTACATTAAGGACTTTCCTAGTTTCGGTAATTGTTGTTAATTATCACGTTTGCACGTGCTCCTCAGTCGACAGGACCGCGAGTCTACGTAATTATTATAATTATTATTCATTTTGACTCTTACGTTTCAATTTTCAATTTTAACATCATTTTTATTAGAATTTAATATTGAAATATAATAAATTGAATAAATTCAGGTTTGCAGCCGCTTCTTGATCAATACGAGCCTGTGTGAACGTAATTGATCATTATAATTTATTATTATATTTCAATATTCATTTTTAATATTGTTATTAATGATAAAATATTAAAATTGAATATTGAAATACGATGAATCGAAAAAATAAACGTTTGCACGTGCTCCTCAGTCGACGCGACCGCGTGTCCACGTAATTATTAATTATCATTCATTTAAATTTACTCTTACGTTTCAATTTTCAATTTTAACATCATTTTTATTAGAATTTAATATCGAAATATAATAAATTGAATAAATTCAGGTTTGCAGCCGCTTCTTGATCAATACGATACTGTGTGAACGTAATTAATCATTATAATTTATTATTATATCTCAATATCCGTTGTTAATATTGTTATTAATGATAAAATAGTAAAATTGAGTATTGAAATATGAAAAATTGAATAAATACTCGTTTGCATCCGCTCCTCAATTAATAAAACCGCGTGTGAACGTAATTAATAATTATAATTTCGAATTATCTTTCAATATTCGATGTTGATATTATTATTAATGATAAAAAATTAAAATTAAATATTGAAATATGAAAAATTGAATAAACAATCGTTTGGATCTGCTTCTCAGTCAACACGACCACGTGTGCACATAATTAATAATTATAATTGATTATTATATTTCAATATTCAATTATAATATTATTATTAATAATAAAATAATCAAATTAAATATTGAAATATGATAAATTGAGTAAATAAACGTTCGCATCCGTTCCTCAGTCGACACGACCGCGTGTGAACGGAATTTTAAATTATAATGATGAAATTTAAAAATTCAAATTACAAAATGAAATATTGGGATGAAATAAATTATGAATATGATTATTATCAATTTATTAATATATTAATATTGGGCGTGTTGATACAATTAATAACAATGCAAATTCAGTGACAAAATTATTATTAAATAATATCCATATTAATTGGTATTGAATGATTAATATTTATAATTAATTTTGTATGAAATTGTTTTTGTATTCCATTCAAAAATACTAGATGACGAAACTCAATCGACATCCGTCCACGATCTATACTCACGCGAGGATCGAATTTCATGTTGAAAGTTTGACTCATACGGTTCATTGACTCGACTATTTACACACTAGAATACAAACCGCATGAGGCTGCAATTAAAGAAAGAAAAACCTCGGCTTCGATCTCGATTTCCATTTTTTTAATCCGCATTTTTAATTATTTTGCATCTCGATAACTGCAGGACGATTTTTAACGAGTTTTGAAATTTTCATTTCCCGAGCACGCAGTCAAGAAATTTTCTCATGTATTTTGTAACGAGTTCGGGGCCAGAAAACTCCCGTCAAAATGAGCTGAATTTTTCTTAATTAAGTTAATTAGTTTTCTAAAGATTTTTTCCTGCCCGAATGGGCTTTAGCCTCGCCCAACGTCATAGGGAAATTAAGGGAATTTACCAACGAGTGTTTATCGCTGTCACGAGACCTATTTCTCCATTCTCTCTCTCTCGCACTCTCGTCTCTCGTCTCGTGGGAAAATGGTACACGCCAAAGTCCTGTGTAGAGTCTCATTTTGCACGAGGGAGCAACACGAAAATACTTCTACCATAAAACCCGCGCTCCTCGTACGTTAATGTCTCGGAGACACACGAGAAACACGTGGCTCGTTGCCCTGCTTAACCGAATCGAGCGGGGATTGAGTAATTAATTGAAAAATCATTTTTTCTAGATGAATTTTCAATTTTTTTCACTTTAATCTTGAAAAATTCATATCTTCGGTAAAAATTGACGAAAAAAGTCAAATTTGGGCTCATTTTTTTCGTTTTTTAATGCGGAATCCCGTGAGCCTGGGCAATTTTGCTTCCAGTGGAAAAATTCGTCGAAAATGTGGGAAAACGATGGGAAAAAAGGGAGAAAAAGCGTTCGAGGGCCAATCAAGAAAGTCGAATTGTTTTTTCGCATTATTTACTCCACAAAAGACTGCGGAATTGAAGAAAATTGGCAAAACGAGCAGATTTAGGAAAAAAATCAAGCAAATTTGCCATTTTTTCTATGACTCCGAAGTTTGCAACGTTGAGACTCAACGAAAAACATTTTTTCTATTGATTATTTATTCGAATTTGGAAAATCGTGGCAATTTTTTTTTTCAATTTTTAAAAATTTTTGAAATTTTATTTTTTCCAAAATAAAATTTTGAGTCAATTGAGTTTTTTGGTCGCCAGAGCGAATCGTTTTATTGGCCGGATCAAATATTAAATAATAATAATTGGCTCTGCTAAAGAAATAACAGAATTTCGTTGCATTCCAACGATGCAAACTTCAGGATCATTTTTTTCATGATGCTGAAGTTTGCAACGTTGGAATGCATCGAAAAATATTGAATTTTATTGAAGATTTGTTCAATTTTCAATGTCAACCAAATTTTTCGAGCCGATATGCTTTTCGAATGGCAAAAATGGATAATTTTATCATCGTAATTACATTCTGTAATTGAATAATTATTTTTTTCAACGTTAAAAATGAATTTCGTTGCATTCCAACGATGCAAACTTCAGGATCATTTTTTTCTTGCCAAAAAAGGAAGAAAAAGTGCGTGGGCTGCAGATTCAGTTTGAGCTGCGACTTGCAGCACGCTTAACCTTGCCCTAGGCATCCTCCGAGCTGCAGAATCTCGTGTGGCGTGCTCTCCGGGCATTTCTACAGATATACAGGCCGAAAGGATGAAAAAACAGCCGGGAATGTTGTGAGAGCTTGAAGAAAGAGCAGAGCCGAGTACGTTCTTAATTAGTGCGCTGACTTATTCTACTTATCCAACTCGGTTACTTTGCTCGTTGAGAAATAATGAAAAAAACATCGTGAGCGACGTATTTTTTTGGGAAAAGGATGGAAAATCATTGGGACACGTTTCCATGACTTTTCTTGTTATTTTTCCATCGGAAAATCATGATTTTCGAGAACTGGGGGCGAAAATGTTGGGCAAGTAGAAAAAGTCACGCTGTGGCCAGACGCCGATCGACTCATCCCTTTCCTGGCACGTTTGTGCATTTCGCGCTCGAGAAGGCCGACCCACGGAGCCTCCTCGACGATCTTTTCGCCTCCTATTCGGCCAGGAAAAAAAAAGAGAAAAAACACAGAACGGAAACTGCTCTCGAGAACGCCAGGCTGCGATGTCGAAAGAAACAAAATAAACGTAACGTCGAGCACTGCGGCGCGCTGCGTCGCCAGCCCCAAGTTCACTCCCACGTTTTAGCACTATTTTCTCACCAGATGGAGCCAACCAATGTCCTTCTCCGCGTGCACGTCAGAATCACTGAAAAATACTAAGAGACCGAACTAGAAACGAGGGCGGAAATTACTCGAGTGGGGCTAACCACGTGGTCACAGAAATTTCACTCCTTCCAATGACGTTCCACTTTGCATCCTTGCGATTCAACCAAATTTCGTTTTTTCATCATCATTCGTAGGGAAATTCGTTTAGGTCGACGAAATGCACAAAAAATCTCGAAAATTTTAATTTTTTTCGAAAATTTGACGAATTATTCAAGAAATTTTCTTTTTTTTATTAACCCAAACGTTTTTCTCACGTTGCTGGAGTTTGCGTCGTTGGAATGCAATGAAATTCCGTTTTTTCTTGACCAGAGCTCGTGATTCTTATTCAATATTTCGTCAGGACAATAAAACGATTTTTTTTTAAGGATCCAAAGAAAAAATCCTGCACAAAAATTGTCAAGGTTCGAGAAATTGAAAAAATCCAATTTTTTAATTGCTTTTATTTTTGTTTTCAATTTTTTAAACGCTTTTTGCGATTTGTAAACGTAACGCGACTCGAATTTACACACTGAAAAGAGAATTCTGTTGAAAAAGATGGAAATTTTGTTGGAAACGTTAAACTAAACGTTTTTTCGAAAAGATCACGAAAATTTTGTCATTTCGGCAAAAAACATTCTGGAAAATCTTTCCGGAAAGTAATTTTTGTCATTCCAATCGTAAATTTTGCTGAAAGTTGCGTTACAAATGAAAAATATTGTCGAAATAACGAAAATTTTGAAAATATGCCAAAATATTTAGTTGGCTGTATTCAACAAAATATCGACGTTTTTTGACAAAATTGAATTTTCAGTGCACGCGTTTGGATGGGAAAAATTAAAAAATGGAAATTAAATATCTCGAACTGCCTTAAAGTCAGAAAAATTTTCTTCACACAGGAAAAAATTCGACGTGAAAATCCTAAATGGAGTAATTTTGGGATTTTAATACGTTAAATGTCAATTTTTTATTGGACCGACGTATTTTCACGAATTCCCGCAGTTTTTCCCTGCGAAATCCTCATCGATTGTCATGTCCATGCGTGTAAACCTCGACAATGTAACCGGAACCGTTTTTCTTGTTTGCTCGCAATGGACAATCACCGCGTCGCGATCCTTTGATCTCGTCCAGCAGGACTACGAAATATTTTCATTTCTCTCGCTCTCGCTCGTTTCGGGAGTCGCCGACGAGGCCAAGATTGGCCCTGGCGTCGATGGCAACTTGCCAGCCCTCCAACCCTCCCTACCCCGTTTTACCGCCCTTCTCGTACTTGCACCCTTCAGACGTGCTTTCTCTTTCTCTCTCTCCCACTCGCGGACTCGCTGCCTCGGCAAAAACCTTCGGCCAATCGTTATCAACCGAATTCTGGCTCTCGTGTACTCGTTTCTTACACCCCACGAACAAACACACCGCAGAAACATCGAACACAAAATGAAAATTAAATTTTCCCAAAAAACGTCGTTATTTTTTATAATTTCCAAAATTTTCGTTATTTTCGACAAAAATTTGCTTTTCGAAGAGACTTTCCAGAATTTTTCTTGCTGCGATGCCAAAATTTTTGTGATTTTTCAAAAAAAACGTTCAGTCGAACGAATTCAACAAAATTTTCTTTTCGCGAGCGCAATTTCAATTTTCGAGACATCAAAATGTGTTTTTTTTATTTTTTTCATTTTTTTTTTCGTGCTTTTCTGGCAATTCCTAAAGGGCGAATGTTTTTTGGTTCCTTTTCCAACCAGCGCAATGACGCGTCGCGTATCAATTTTCCGATATTGCTCACGAGCCTAATGGAAATAAAACTCTGCGTTTTATCGTTTTTTTTTCCCTCAACTTATGCGCCCAGTTTGCGCGGCCATTCAATTCGGTCCGTGCACGCGGAATATTAACGCGACAATGCGGCGAGCTTTTAATACCCCCGGACGACAGAAAGAAAAAGTAGCGCGTCGTCTGCTGCTCCGAACAATTTTTTTTCTCCTTCCAACGCTTGTCTCTTGGCTATTGGCAAATTTATCTGCGTTTGTGCAACTTCCGGTCGACTTGCAACTTTTTCTCGCGACGTCTCGTCCCTGAATATTTCTGCGGGATTTTTTTTTGTCCCGGGAGCTTCGAATAAGTTTCTTGGATTTCGAAAATTTGCCATAAATCCTCGCAATCGTAGGGAAAATTATTTTTTTCGAAAAATTCACATTTTTTTCATTTTATTTTGATTTTTGTAATGGGAAATTGTTTTTTTTTCATTTCTTGGAGATTCTCGCGAATATTTATGACTCGAGACCTGGGAAAATTCATTCGGGAATCAGGAATTTTAGATCGCAGATACGAATCGAGACGAGGGACCCAGAAAATAGTTTCAGACGTTCACCCGGTCGTGCGAGTCTCCTGCTATTATTGTTGAGACGTATTAATCGTTCGGGTCGAGCCTCGAACTCGCGCGATCCCCGGAAACAATGAACTTTCGTCCCAGCCCAATTGTAATCGAACGATTTCTCTTTCCTGTCTAATTAACACCAAATTCTCGTTATCTAACGAAAATGAAGTTCGTTACGTTCGAGTCCAACGAAAATTACTTTCTCCAGGTTCAATTTCAAAAACGACTAAAATTTTCGTGCCGATCTTGGCCTTGAATCCTGCCAAACAAATCGTTTTATTGTTCCAATTAAATATTTAATAAAAATCGTGAACTCCGCGAGGAGAAAAAAAACAGAATTTTATTTTTGGCCACTCGAATGATTCACGGACTCGAGGAAACTCTGAACATTGAATTTTGTCAAAAAAACGTCGAAATTTTGTTGAACACGACGAATATTTTTGAATAATTTCAAAATTTTCATTATTTTGACAATTTTTTCGATTTTCATCGAAACTGTCCGCGAAATTTACGATCGGAATGACAAAAATTTACTTTCGAAGAGACTTTCTAGAATATTTTTCGGATTTTTCAAAAAACTTACGATTCACGGACTCGAGGAAACTCTGAAAATTAAATTTTGTCAAAAAAACGTCGAAATTTTCTTGAATATTTTTGGATAATTTCAAAATTTTCATTATTTTGACAATTTTTTCGGTTTCCATCGAAACTGTCCGCGAAATTTACGATCGGAATGACAAAAATTTACTTTCGAAGAGACTTTCTAGAATATTTTTCGGATTTTTGAAAAAAACTTACAAACGTGCCCACCAAAATTTTCTTCCCAGTCAACGAACCGAAAATTTAACGAGCGAGTCTCGGCGATCGAACGCGAAGCGAAGAGACTCGAGGGAAGGAAACAAAATCTACACAAATGAATTTGAATAACATTTCGGTGTGTTTGTTCTGAATTTTCAATGTCAACTTTCTCGTTATTATCAATTCGCCTCGAATCAACAACTCAGTGTTGACTGTTTTTGCGAAAACTCGTTCGGTTGTAAAATATGTTTTGAAATCTAAGCAACGATCCTTGGATTTCATCGTTATTTATAAATATGTCGATGCTTTGTATTCATGAAATAACTTATAAATATATTCCAAGTCTTTTTTGGCCAATGCTCGTGACGTTTTGTCCCGAGTTCCCCGACCAAATCGCCACAGCCGCGTTGCTCAGCTTGCTCCATCACGAGATTCGCATTTGGATCTTGCGCCAACTATCGTACTTAATTATAATAGCCACACGCACGCTTCGCGAACTCATCAACACACTCGCTTCGAGCCTTACGTGAATTTTTATTTCTCATTTTCTCTCTTTTTTACCCCAAAAACATTTTCCTCCGAAAAACTACGATCCGCATCATTTTCCAAAGTCTTTAAACCGATTTTTTTCAACTTCCTCAATTTTTTTACGATTTTCGTCAAAATTTTCCAATTTTTCCGAATTTTTTTTCGTCAAATTTCCAACATTTCGATCATTTTAACGAGTAAATTAACATTTTGCCAAATTTTTCGAATTCTTTAAACAAATTTCCTCGACTCAAGCATTTTTTTTCATTTTTCCTACAAATTTCCTCATGTTTGCAATTTTTTTTGACGTAAAATTCAACATTTCTAAAAGGAGATAAATTTATCATCAAATTTGGATGGAAACATCGACGATCGTTGAGGCGTGAAAAGGCTGATCGAAATTTCGAATATTTACAGTCGTAACGAGCTCTTGTAATTTCTTTTACATCTCTCTCGTGTTTATTGACACACACCCAAGCCCACACGTGCTTATAAATACGAAAATGCCTATGGTATGAGCTGATGAACGTTGAGGTCCAACGAAAAATACGTTTGCCATGCTAAACCATGTGAAAAACACGAAAAATTTGAGAAAAACAAGAATTTAATAAAATTTGACGAATCGATTCTTTAAATAATATAAAAGACGATATTTTTCATATTTTTCAAGATTTTTCACGATGCTGCAGTTTGCATCGTTGGAATGCAACGAAATTCGGTTTTTCCTTGAGCACAGCTCGTGATTCTTATTCGATATTTTGTTAGGACAATAAAATGACTTTTTTAGGATCCAGAGACAAAATCAGCAGCAAAATTTTCATGTTTTTTGTTAAGAGCGTTTAGAAATTGGACTGTGCTTAAAAATTGGGATTGTGGTAAAAAATGTGGAAAAAATTTGATAAAATTCTGATTATTTTGATATCGTGGACGAACCTCCTTAAAAAATCATGACAATTTTTGCACCGATTTTATCTTCAAATTTTGAAAAATAAATATCGTTTTTCGGTTGGAAAATTCACAGGAAAAAAATGTTATTTCTGATCCCCCGAGCGTTTAAAAATTGGATTTTTTCAATTTCTCGAACCCTGACAATTTTTGTGCCGGATTTTTTCTTTGGATTCTTAAAAAAAAATCGTTTTATTGTCCTGACAAAATATTGAATAAGAATCACGAGTTCTGCTCAAGAAAAAACGGAATTTCGTTGCATTCCAACGATGCAAACTCCAACAACGTAAGAAAAACGTTTGGGTTAATAAAAAAAAAGAAAATTTCTTGAATTATTCGTCAAATTTTCGAAAAAAATGACAATTTTCGAGATTTTTTGTGCGTCTCGTCGACCTGAACGAATTTCCCCACGAATGATGATGAAAAAACAAAATTTGGTTGAATTGTAAGGATGCAATGAAAATTGTCCTGACGAAATATTGAATAAGAATGGAGAGTTTTGTGGTGATGAAAAAAAAGGGAAATTTCATTGGATTTGAACGATGCAAAGTTGAACGTCGTGTGGCATACACAGACATAAAGTTGATGTATAAAAAGTGCGAGGTGAAATTGTTCTGCTCGAATAGTTCGGGCTAAGCGGATCTTCTGAATGGCACGAGGTATACTCGAGTGTGGTTAGCGCGCTCGGTTCGCATTTTCACGTCGATAAATCGCTAAAAAGGGAGAATATATCCGAGAGTACTTACATAGCGTTAGGAAGAAACTGCATGAACGTAGACACGAGCCCACACTCGTACAGAGAGATGTGAGACTGTGTTGGCCGTACGAAGCGCTCTTTGCGGATTTAAACATGCTACGAATACCGTCAACGTCGTCCTAGTCCAACCTCTCGCTCTCTGTCGCTCGCGTTCTCGCACACACACACGAAGAACCAGTGGACTTGGCGATACGAGCTTTAAGTTTATTCTTAGTTCGATCGTTGGCTCGAAAGTTGCGGAATAATAAAAATAAAAGTCAAGCGCGAGGAGAATTGAATAAAAAAACTAGATGGCAATGATAAAAAGCGAGAAAAACG
Source organism: Diadegma fenestrale (assembly GCA_037043255.1). Taxonomy (NCBI): domain Eukaryota; kingdom Metazoa; phylum Arthropoda; class Insecta; order Hymenoptera; family Ichneumonidae; genus Diadegma; species Diadegma fenestrale. The sequence goes on from CM073319.1 coordinate 5,853,642, forward strand.
TCGCAAGGGAGTCAATTCCGTGGCTTCGGTAACGACGTGATTCGAAGGGCAAGCCCGTGATTGATTTATCGTCATTATTATTTTCCATCCTTTCATTTTTTCCCTCCACATTGTCCCAATTCCCATAGAAAAAAAAAAAGCACGTCGCGTGAATTTCGACGTAGCAATTCGACGTTTTCTTTTTTTTCAAAACAATTTGCAGTAAATTTTAAGGGCTGCTCGCGCGGTCCAAATTTCCTGCATGTGTCGCTGCAAACAAATTTCCTCGTGGATCAATCTCTCGTGCGAGAAGTATCCAGCGCGTACGTTCCAACGTGAACTTTGCCAAGACGTTCGAATCATACGGTGGATAAAACAGACTCGCTAGGATGAGGGAAGTAGGGCAAGAAATGACTTCTTACGTCTCCGAGAGGGTTGGAGTCTCTCGTAAAGTGTAAAAAGCATCATTGGGGGCAAAAAAGAAACTGCAGATCGTCGAGACTCGAAAAAAATACGAAAAAGTAAAATTTCTTTATTACCGGCGGTCGGTAACGGAGAATTGTGCTAAAATTGAGTTTTTACCGACCGATGGTAACTCGATTTGTTCTTCGTGGCATCGTAGCCGTCTGCCGGGTCGCGAGGTCACTTCAACACTGAAGGTTGATAACGAGGGATGAGAATATTCCATTCTGGAGGAAAATGTCTTAATTACCGAAGTCACGAAATAATTAATTGATTTTCTTGTTTACTCGGTTTCGCGTTCGATCGAGGGTTTGATTTTGAAATTCGCGGCATATTTTTTCGCGTTTTACGCGTTAATTGAGTTTTTTTTATTTTTTGCAATGTTTTGGACGTCGAAATTGGCTGGAATTAATTCTATTTTTCTAATGGATTGGAGAAAACTCCGGGGAGATTTGGACAAGCCCGTGTGCGTGGCAACGAAACGTTTGTTCGCGAGACAATAATAATCATCATTTTTGTAATAACATTTCGCGATGTTGTAATTCTTTTTTTTAATCTTCTCGTGCGCGGCGCTGCGGAGGTGCCGGATTAATTAAAACTGCCGTTTGTCTTTTATTAAAGCATCGTTTTGTAATTAACACGAATATATACTCGCGTGCACGCACTTGCTGCTCACATTTCGCGCTAATTATATTTGCATAACATTCGTTCAACATTCGCACTCTTTACAAACTTTACCTCCAATCGCTCCTGTCGTGATTCTCTTTTTTCATCAAATTCCGTTTTTAAGCTCGATTTATCGTGACGGTCTGATCTAAATTTTTGTTTTCAGTTTTTCTTACATACGAAATGCTTCGCGAGCCAAAGTTCATTAAAAAAAAGTTGTTACTAATTGACCAAAGAACAACAAACTCTAAATCCAAGATTTTCCGAGGTAATTTGTATTTTTTATACAATAACCAAAATTTCGAAAAAATTTACGACCGATTTTTTTGAAAAACTCAATAAAACTTCTTCGATGTTACGTGACAGCGTGTGCAAAGTTTTGAGAGGCTTCACCATTTAGAAATCGAAATATTTAATGCTGAAAATTGCAACTTTTGACTCGCGCTCTTTATGAGAAGTGACTGAAAATTGTGATTTTTATAAATAAATATCTCGACTTGTACATGGGAAAACCTCTTGAAACCGCGCGAGCTATTAGATTTCACTATTTTCTTCGTGTGGTGCAAATTTGAAGGAATTCTATCGCTAGAAAATTTTGCAGACAACGTCCTTAACGGATAAAAAAATGTAAGTTTCGTCGAGTGCCCAAATGTCGATTGAGGAATAAGCGTAATGAGGTTTATTGATGAAAAGAGAATCGAGAGCCTGGAAGTTTGCGATTCAAAATAAATTACGGGGAGTGGAATTATGTGGACAAATTGGTGCATTGATTTTCAAGTAGTTTTGGAAGCTGCGGTGATGGGAAGACCTCTTAAAATAGCGCGAGCTATTAGATTTCACTATTTTCTTTGTGTGGTGCAAATTTAAGGGAATTCCATCGCTAGAAATTTTGTGAGGAACCAAGAAATTCGACGAATTTTCTCTTCTAAATAATTTATTTTTCAAGTCCTTTTTATTTTATTTCTATTTCTAGTTTTCCTGACTCTCTCTCTCTCCCTTTTTCTGTCTCTTTCTCTCTCTATATCGTATCGCAGCTTCGATTTCCTGGCACTAATTCGTTTACCATCGTAGCATCGAAATCAAAGAGGAAACGCCTCTCCCTCTCTCGCTCTCTCTCGTTCTGAGCGTTTGAGTTCGACAAGTTGACATCGTAGCAGGGAGCTGACGCGATTTCCGTCTCGGCAATTAATTTCATGGCAATTCAGCCTCGCAAACGATTCCTCCGTCCATTTTTCCGAACTAATTTTCATCGAGCCCATTTTGTAATTCATATAAGCGAAGCTCGCCACGAATCGCAAGAAAAATCCAAACGAGTTGACAAAATTTACAAAATTTGTAAAAACTTTTACGGTCCGAGGGAAAAAGTTATTTCCATTTTAAAAGGAAATTTTTCCTGCGAGTCCTCGACGCCGAGAATCAAAGACGAGTGCACAAGAAAATCCGAATTTATTTTTCAACTCGCAGCTCAAACGAGAGCTGCGAACATTCGAAGGTTCACAAATTTCAAGTCATTCCGTTAGAACTGCGAGCGATCGATGCAGCACGAATCGGAGAATCTTAAAAAAAGAAAAAATCGTAAAAAAACTAGCAAGTCCTTTTGAAGTTTTCCGCAGAGCCATTTCGTAGCCCGGGGGATCGTTTCGCTGAAGCAATTCCTTGAGCATGAAAACTTTGGAATTCCTTTCTCGAGCCATTTGTGTATTTTCATAAATTCAAACTAGCAGCGAAAACAGAAACAACGAGCGGTCCCTCGAGCCCCATAAATGGCCCGGGGAATTGATTAAAAATAAAAAAAACAAATTAGGACGAAAATAATTATGAATTGGATTATCGATCAGGATTTTTATTTTTTTTCCAGTTATTTTAAGTGAAAGGAATTTTTAGTTAATTAACTTTTAATCAATGTTTTCTCGGGGGATGAGAATTCCACGAGACGCTCAATAATTGGGCCGGGCGTACGTTACGTCCTCTGGTAAACCACCGTAAGTCAATATACATCGGTATATATGGAAAGTCTCTCGGATATATATTCTCCAGGAGTTTGTACAGCGAATGAGAGAAAATCCACTTTCCTGGCTTTCCTGGGTGTTCTGAGAGCGATTCCTTGTATCCTCGTGACCGTACTCGAAGTCACTATTCTCGCTCTTTGCCTCCACACACCAAATGGAGCCTCGCGATCTCATCTCCAGTCTTGACTCCTCGTTTTATCCATTTCCTCTCTCTCCCTCTCTCTTTGTTTTTCTCGCGTCGTTCGTTGACTTTGCCCAACGCTGACGATCCCAATTCACGAGCGTTTGCGTCAAGATCCTGGCAAAAATTAACGTTTCCGAATTCTTCACGTAGTTTTTCGCAAAAAATTCAAATTTTTATTTTCTCATCGAAAATTTCGAGTTTCTTGACAATTATTCCCGGAAATATTGACGCGAAAGTTCCACAACGAAATTCCTCCCCAATTTTTATAAATTGCCCAAATTCCCTTTCCCAGGAAGCCCAAAAAATTCCCATTCCCTTTTTCCAAACGTCGAGTACCTTCGAAACGTGACAGACTCGAATTGCCAGGAATGAGCTTAGCGTCCTGCTTGTCAGCCAACTTGGCATGCTGATTGAGACGAAAGCACAGCACGAAAGGATGAAGGAAAGATTTTTACGTGTTGGGTAATGCGAAGCACGTAAAGTTTGTACCGTTAGAGTTCCCTGGAAAGAATCGATCGATCGTGAAGAGAAGCGAGGAATGCGAGAGGTCAGCCGGGGTGGGCGAGAAAGATTTTTATTTTCGCAGGTTCGATAAATTTTTCGGTCGAAAAAAAACTTTCTGGATCGTAAAGATAAGTTGAATCAAGGAATGGAGAAAGAAAAATGAAAATTTTCGCGAATTCTTGAGTTATTTGCCATCGAAATGCTTTATTTTGGCGAGCAAGTAGAAAAAACTGCAAATCGGCCAGTAGTAACAGTCGGTGTGTGGTCAGACGTGCATGAATCACGGGAAAGGATAATTTTTGTTGCCGGACCAGCAGCCCGTGCAAAAAACTCGTGGCCACAGTAGAACGAGTCGAGGATTGGTCAGCCTTTGATGAGGGAAAAAAACAAGTAGTACGAATGTGCGTGCAGTCAGACGGGAATGAAAATTCAAGGGGTTAATTGACTCGCGCAGCTTACCGCACAGAACTAATCTGCACAATTGTCTCTCTGCACACGGATCGCAGAGGTTAGCGTCGAAAAATGACCCTCATTACTCGCTCCCAACCCCCCAATACAAACAAACTATTTCGCCTCTTCTTCCCGCTTGGGATTTCTCTGCTTTAACCCTCCAATTTCACTGGCTCGTCCCACAGCACTTTTGCCAACACACAGAAACTATCGACTGCTCTCTCTTCATACACCAACGACTACAATGCTCACGATTTTACGTATTTCATCGTCTAACCGCACCGGAATTGCAGCTCGGATGTAGTGGCTTGCGTAAATACAACCCTCCTCGGTTACAGTCCTCTGAAGGATCGTCCAGCTGCGAAAAATCATTGATCCGCACTGCCCTCGTTGCCCTGAACACTAATTATTGTCCTCTTTGATTCTCGCACAGCAATTATTCGTTTTTCGAACTTCCTTCAATGCTGGAATCGTGACTTTATTTTTTTTTCACTTTTTCCACGAATTTGGGGTCGGGGATGGAAAACAATATGAAAAATTCAAATCTTCGAAAAATTTGACGAAAATCTTTTGGTTTTTTAATGCTTAGCGTTTTTTTTTACGATTAGAATCGATTTTTTTGATCGAACTGGCAAAAATCCAATGAAATTCTGTTTTTTCTTGGGCAGGGGTCGAAATTCTTGTCAAATATTTGGTCAGGACGATGAAACGATATTTTTTTAGGATCGGTACAAAATTTTCTACTAAACTTTGCCATAACTTCGGAAACAAACTTTTCATTCATTTTTTTTTTTCAAATCGACGAAGTTTGTAATTTTCTGCATTCCTTGTGATTGTTCTCGCCTCGAGTCGCGACATCGTCCATAATTTTCTGCGACATGAACCCGCGAACAATCCAAGAACCGTTCAGTTGCAAAACAATTCGCCTCCGTGTTCGAGAACAAAGAGCAAAGTCCTTAATAACTCAAGCTCTCCCGGCTATTCTCACGTCGATGAGATTTCTACCAAGATACACACGAACAGCCAATTCATTTCTGAGTAAAATTTCTTCCCAGGACCCGGAACGACACGGTCGAAAAAAAAATCGGCCTTTTTGTTTTCTCCTTTAGATTTTTCTTCTGGCATTAATCAAAAGATTTAATTAGCCATTGTCTTGGACGAAAATTAAATTTCCTGAATGTGAACTAAATGATTTTGGATAATTTCAAAATTTTCGTTGTTTTGACAATTTTTTTTTTTATTTCTACGGAATTTTTCTTGCTGCGCTGCCAAAATTTTTGTGATTTTTCAAAAAAACGTTTAGTATCCCAAAAAAATATCGATTTTTCCCAACAAAATTTTATTTTCCGCGTTTTCAGACGTTGGAATAATTTTGACTTGATAAAATCACGCAAAATTGAAATTTGATTGAAAATTCTTCGCACCGCATTGTCTACAGAGATGCTGGGAAAACATTGCACAACTAAAATCCTCTTTGCTCACGTTCCCTCTGAGAATTGAAGCTCCGTGGCTTGCCTGATTTAATTGAACCGTGTTCTTGGCTAAAGATTCCCAGAGCTTTCCCCCCACTCCTCCGTGCTCTTCTCACGGACTGCTCGTCGCTAATGAGTTTCTTTTAACGAGCATGAAAATTGCATACCTCAACGGTCAATAATTCGTTAGCTCAGTTTTTCCAAACTTGTTATACGTCGAGATATTTCCGCCCATTATAAAATGATGTTGCAGTTTGCATCGTCGGAATGCAACGAAATTTTTTTTTCTGGACCAGAGCTCGTGATTCCCATTCAATATTCATAGAATTGTCACGTTTTTTTAAGGAGCTGGGTTCGCGAAATAAAAATAATCAGAATTTTATCAAATTTGGATTTATTTTATTTTTTCCGATTTTTTTTTACACCAACATCAAGTTATTATGGAAAAATGTCAAGTTTTCATGGACGCTGCTTAGATGACGAATAAATCGACTCGCACGTAGTTGATTAATGAAGAATCCTCAATTAGGACAATTCGATTAATCAAATCTGCGTTGTTTTTCCATCGTGTTTTTTTTTCGCAGTTCACACGCGAGATCTAGAAATGACAAGGCGCGTTTGGGAATTGCGGAATGTTGAACGTCGCTGGGTGGATTAACGATCTCGCGTCGTTTGCTAATTAACCAATTATTGGGAAAGAGGCTGGTAGGAGCTTAGCGTCAGCTTGTCAACATGTGCTACTCCAGAGCCACGCCTCTTCTCGTTTCGCCGCCTCCACTCGCGCCACTCTGGCTCGAAAAGCGCTGTGGAGTGCGGCGCGCCACCTGGCGGTAGCGTGGGTGAACTAATCCCGACGATTTCGCAATTACACTCGCAAATTTCGGGGAAAAAAAGGCTCTGGAATTTTTTCCTTTGGACATTCGATCAATTACTTCTTGGCACGTTATTTTTTCGGGTTTTTTCAAATCCTCGGAAGGATTCCTTAGGAAATAAACTATTTTTAGTTTACTGCGTTGTTCGCTCTCCATTTGCTTCCCCTTCGTCCTTTTCGCCCTAAGACAAATCTCCGAGCAGGCATCAATCGATCAGAAAGTTGAATTAACGGAGCTAATTAAAACTTTTCGGTACAGCAGCTCGAATTTGAATATCGTGTGTCTACTTCTCGACTCGTCCTCGCCACAAGTTTTGTACACGACGGATCCACCGAGACATCACCGCAGCTTCCAAAACTACTTGAAAATCAATACACCAATTTGTCCACATAATTCCACTCCCCGTAATTTATTTTGAATCGCAAACTTCCAGGCTCTCGATTCTCTTTTCATCAATAAACCTCATTACGCTTACTCCTCAATCGACATTTGGGCACTCGACGAAACTTACATTTCTTTATCCGTTAAGGACGTTGTCTGCAAAATTTTCTAGCGATAGAATTCCTTCAAATTTGCACCACACGAAGAAAATAGTGAAATCTAATAGCTCGCGCTGTTTCAAGAAGTTTTCGCATGTACAAGTCGAGATATTTATTTATAAAAATCACAATTTTCAGTAATTTTTCATAAGAGCGCGTGTTAAAAGTTGCAATTCTCAACATTAAATATTTCGATTTCTAAATGGTGAAGCCTCTCAAAACTTTGCAAACGCTTTCACGTAACATCGAAGAAGTTTTATTGAGTTTTTCAAAAAAATCGGTCGTAAATTTTTTCGAAATTTTGGCTATTATATAAAAAATACAAATTACCTCGGAAAATCTTGAATTTAGAGTTTGTTGTTCCTCGGTCAATTAGTAACAACCTTTTTTAATGGACTTTGGCCCGCGAAGCATTTTGTATGTAAGAAAAACTGAAAACAAAAATTTAGATCGGACCGTCACGATACGACGTCCTTAAAAACGTTAAAAATCTATTTCACAATTTATTTTTCACTCAATAAGCTGTCCATCAGATTTTCTCCCCATGAACCGCGATTGGAGCTTTTGTTGATCGATCGACGATGATTGCCTGACCTCGAAGACCACAAAACTCTTATTCTTTTGCTGCTTCTTCTCCTCCTTATTGGCCGACACTTGCGGCCCGAGCGACCGCAGGTTTGTGGTCTCAATTTCACCCTCAGGACTCGCTGAGAATTTCATCCCTTAGTCGTCTCCGCACTGTTGCCCTCTCAGTGGTGATCCCTGATTGTGGCCGGACAACAATTACCATCACACCCTGCAGAGGCAACCCTCGAAAAATATACAGTTTCCCTCGGGTCTGCGAGCAGATTGAGTTGAATCGTAAAGTAAATTACTAAATTTTGATGAATTTTATCCCCCGCAACTTTTCCTCTACATCTCATTTCGTTGGGACTGTTTTCGTGCCGGCTAAATGTTGCAAAAAAGTGTAATCAGGCACAAGGATGAGCAACGAACCAAAACACACAGTTTCTTCAACTTTTTCCTCCATTTTTTCTCTTTTTTGCTTTCCTTCGCTTTGATGTTCTTTTCCTATCAATTCTCACCCGAGATCAACGATCCATGAACCCGGCGCACTACGTAAAAAAAAAAAAAGTGTTTGATAGCACGAAAAGGCCAAGACTTTCCCCCCTCGTTCTTCGACTTTGATGAAAATAAAATAAAGTCTAAGAAAGAAAGGAGCAAAAAAGGTAATCAATCGCCGCCAACAAGGTCTACCAAGCCCAACGGAAATTTTCGAGCTTTCAAGCCCCTCGTCGTTTCCCTTCTCCACTTTTCTCATAGACGAAACCAAGACCAAGACTATTTAACGTTTTTAATATCGAATTCTGTTCCATTTCGTCTGATGAAGCTTTTTATCGAGTTTCTCGCCCCAAACGACGGGCTCGGGGTTGAAAAAACGCTGAAATAATAAATTCTGTGCTTCATTATGACGAGAATTCTTTATCGATCCACACTGAAGTTGGCAACGTTGAAATCCAACCAAAAATACATTTTTCTATAAATTGTTTGTTTAACTTTAAAAAAAACATGACATTTTTCGTACCGATTTTTTTCCCTCAACATCGAAATTAACACGACGCCATAATTATTCGATATTTTAATATAAATTTCGGTAATTATGCAGTAATTATTAATTATAATTATAAAAAACAATTCAATTATAATTTTTATTATGATTATTTATAATTATAATTATATATAATTATATAATATTACATAATAATATTATTAATATTAATAAATAATTATAATTAATTATAATTAATTATGGGGACCTTTTTTATATTTATAATTAATTTTTTCATTATTAATAATAAATTAATTAAGTATAATAATAAAAAAATTAATTTTTTCCCCCCCCATTTTTCGGAAAAGTAACCAAACTGCATAATTATCGTAATTTTTTGCATTTGGTGGTTCGAATTTGACAGACGTGAAATTTGTCGAGTCTTCTGGGTCGCAAAAAACGATTTTTTAGTAATCGTAACATTACGACGCGGACGATACGGAATTCCGCATTTGAATGATGAGCTTTGCCAAAGAAAACGAGTAATCTCGTGGCATCTCAACGCTGCCAGCTCGAGCGTCATTAATTTTAATATTATTTCATCTGACTCAACTAATCTACAAAGTATCATCAGGAAAGTTTGACGTTAACAGCGACAAAAGCTTATACATCGAGAATCCGACTTTTCGGTGGAGATAAAGAATGAATGGACCGGAAGGAGCTGGTAATTAAGAGAAAAAACAATTAAAAAGTGACCCCTCGTTCTTCATTCGCAATAAGATCGCCCACCCTCAGACATTTTCTTCCTCACGAGGTTTTTTTCGGCGCGTAAAGTATAAAAATAGGGATTTCCGTCGTAGGGGATGAAACGGCGATAATAATTCATGGACCAGAGAGCTCCCGGCGTAGTTTATGCTCCTCCCTCTTTGTGCTTCATACTTCGTTAAAGAAGATTGGAAGCTGCGGCTTTTATCAGCTTCCAACCCCCCTTTCTTTTCGCTTGTTAATACTTTTTTCTCTTCCTTTTGTTTTTTGCTCGCTAAAGCTTAACGTGTGCTCTGTGGTCTGGCTGACCAAAGTCCTTTCATCGAGACCGAGAGAATCGAGCACTTTATCGAAATTCATCCCAACTAAATTATCCCGCGCGCCCCCGACGCGTCACAAAGTTCACGTGCCGCATTTTCATGCCCTGCGACTATTCTCTCAAGCTCTCTGCGCTAAATAAATTATTTTACGATCCACCCTGCTCGCGCGTTTTGCTGGCCTCAAAGTTGCATGAGATTGCAGACAATATCGCCGCGGAGACATGAAAGTCCGATCAAATGGGAAATTTCTTCTGGTCCATTGGATTACGATCGATCGCACAAAATTATGCGATTAAATAAACTCGAACGTTTTGTGCCTTCGCGAACAAAAAAATTGGGGCAGGAGACGTGAAAATGGGAAAAATTTATTTTAGTGTTCGCTTGATTTGTCGATTTTATTTCCATTTTTATTTCCAAAACGCTCCGGTCAATTGATCAAAATTGTAAACGGACCTGCCGTTTAAATTCAAGATTCTTTTAACACCGGCCAATGTTATCATCGTCACATAAAAATTTCTGACTTTATGGGAAACCGATGCGAATTTTTGGTCCAACATTATCGGCTCCCGAGTGGCCAATAAATTTTCAGCTCCCCAGGAATTGACACAAACGACTTTGTTCAGGGTCCTTTCAAAATTTTCTATAAACTTTCTTGGCTCAAAAATTAACAGTTTTCTCCTATGAACAACAAATTTTCTGACGTTACGAATTCGATCACAGTTTATAAATAAATAAATTTAAAAAAAAGAAAAGAATTTTGATATTTAATAAGCAGTTTTTCATTTTTTTCGTAAACGCGTGGAAATTCGCGTCGCGTTTCGTTAAAAAGTTGCAAAAATCGAGTCACAGAAAAAAATGTGTTTAGGATTTTTTTTGCAGATTGCCAGAAAGGCCATGAGTCGAAATTTTTTAAGAAAAATGCTAAAAACATTGTCTTTGCAACTCAAAAACGAAACGCGACCGAATTTTCACGCGTTTGGATGGGAAAAGTTAAAAAGTGGAAATTAAATTTCTCTAATTCTTGACGACGGAAAAATTTTCGTCATAGGAGAGAATTTTCGAAGAAAATTATTGAAGAATCCCGAATAAAGTTATTTTGTGATTGTAATACGTTAAAACTGGTATCGAATGCACCAGAAGATTCGAAATACCGATGTAGCCTTGCTCTCCGACCCTCTCTCGTTTCGTCTCCCTCGGAATGATCAGCAAAGAGCAGAATCGTGCGGGGGAAGACTGCTGCGGTTTCGAACGCGGTCATGGCCAGCAAAGTCCGCAGTTTCCAGCATTTCGTTCTCCGCGCGGGGCCAAAATTCAAACGGGAGGGAATTTTAGGACGGGGGATGAAAGGGATGCACGAATAAATGGAGGACGAAAAGTTTTTCCGAGAATCCTTGGGAAAGACGTCGCCAAAGTGTACAGGACGCGCACAGAACTCGCACAACCAAAGTTGACTCGTTGCAACATCCTCGAGCCTTCACCAAAAAGTGGAAAAATAAAGTAGCAAAACCTCGAGCCAATTCAATTCGAATTTTCATCTTATTTTTCGACTGTTTCTTTGCCATTCTCTTTTTCTCTCTTTATTCCATAATTAACCAAATAATTATCGAGCTCGGTCGTTGATTTCGCTTGCCAAATTTAATTTTCCTCATTTTTTAACTTTTCTTAACAAATTTTGACTCCGCAGCCTTTTTGACAATCCGCAAAAAAATCCTAAATAAATTTTTTTTGCAACTTTTCACCGGGACGCGAATTTGCACGCGTTGGGATGGGAAAAAATTAAAAATTGGAAATTAAATAGCTCGAATTCTAAACGTCAGAAAATTTTCCTCGTTAGTTAAGAAAAAATTGCATCAATTTCATTTTATTTTTATTATTTTATGTTTTAAATCATTTTTATTATTTTATTTTATCGATTTCAGTATAAAAAAGGCTAAACATAAGTTGAACACGATTTTACGTTGAAACATTGAGCGGAATTCGCTGCCTGGAGCGATTCAAAGTTACAGAAAAGGATTCGAAGTAAACTCGTAAAATTTGTTGGAAAAGGATTTATTTGGGGTCGTTGAAACGAAAGAAATCGTCGGTTTAATTCAGGAGGGAAATAAGGGAAGAAAACAAAGAGCTCGGGAGCTAATTGCACGGCGTTCTTGCATTTAGAAGAGACGCTGAAGGCCAGGGGCTTGAAAGGGTTTAAAAAACGGTTGAATAAATCGTGCACCTTAAAAAACTTACGAGATATAAAGGGACGAAATGTGAGGGAGCGAGAGGAAACAACAAAATGGGATGCTCGGAAATATTTGCATCGCTATTTCTTCGAGCTTTCGTTCTTTCCACCATGTTCCCTCTCATTAAGCCTCTTGTGAGCCAATCTCGTCTCGTCTCCACCATCAATGCGAAAGCCTTGATATTAAAAAATAAAATAAAAAATTATCATCGTCTACGAACGCACAAATCGCTCAGCATTCTCGAGCCTCGTAACGAGCGACTAAAAATTCTTTTCATGACACTCAAACTCCGTTTATCGAACAGCCCATAAAAAATTCATCCATTCTGGACGAGAATTCACCGGGACGAAATTCTGGACGAAAAATTCATCCATTTTTACGAGTTCGAGGGACGAAAAACCTCAAAAAAATACACAGCAAATGAGCGTGGCGTTAAAAATGAAAAAAAAAACGCGTTGAAATAAATTAAAAATCTGCGAATTCCACAAAAATTTGTTGCTGCGAAGGGAAACGAAGAAATTTCGAAAAATAACAAAATTCCGAGCATATTAAAATGCAGTTCAATATTTTATTCACTCTTCGTGTGTAAAACGTTGAAATAAAATTGCGTTTCAGTCCTGAAACGAGATTTTTTTTCGCGATCGTTCATCAAGCAGAAAGTTCGATCATTACATTTTCTGTGACGTCAATCTGGTCAAAACGTCAATTCTCATTACGATTTTTTCTCGTTTTACAAAAATTGGGGATTGATTAATTTTTTGTTCGTTTTATGGCGCAAAATTCAGCGCTTTTGGAGCATTCGACGACTTTTTGCTTGGTCGAAAATCCCAAATTTTGATATTAAACAATTTTATTTTATCGAAAATTCTCAGTTGGCTAATTTTATGTATTTTTCTTATTTTTTCAAGGACTACGTCGACGCACGAAATGCCACGATCCATGGAGGAACGTCCTCTCTTATGGTGAGTGTTTTAAAATTATTAATCGATCAATTATACAAACTTTATGGGTCGCCGGAGTTTGCAACGTTAGGATTGAACAAAAAAAAAGTTTTTCTATTAATTATTTCTTCAATTTCAAAAATCATGACGATTTTCGTACGGATTTTGTGTTTCGATCCAAAAAAAAGACAAAAAAACAGAATTTCGTTGCATTTCAACGATGCAACTCCAAAATCGTCGACGTCGTTCGTTCCTGACGGTAATTTCGAAAAGTTACACTTTTTTTTTTTTATATCAGGGGCTTCGTGCAATTGTGCGGGTTTGGTTTTCTCGATGAAATATTTTCGCTCGTATCGGCTCGTATAAAAATGTTGTATGTATCAAGTTTTTTTATTTCGACCTTCGTAATCGTGTCCTTGCTCTCGAATTATTTGATAACTCGACTACGCGCGGCCACTGATAGCATCACTTTTACCCTCGTTTAGTGGCAAGGGCGCAGCGATCCGAGTTTCTATCGAGTAAGCATCCCCCTTCGTCTCAATATTCCGTTTTCAATTATTCATTAAGGCTAATATTTATTACGTCATTTTATCAATTTTACTTGGAACGTAATAAATGGCAAATAATTCGCGGAGAAATGCAAGCGATGCGAGAAGGAAAAAAGGAGCGAAATTTTCTTTTTTTCTATCATTTATTTATTCATTTTTCATTACAATTTATTAAAACGTAATTTTAACCCCAAAAACTCGTTTTTTTTACCGCAATTTTTAAAAATCCGTATCTCCGGTAAAATTTAACGAAAAACGTTCAACTTGGGCTCATTCTTTTCGTTTTTTAATGCAGAATCACGTGAACCTGGGGCAATTTCGATCGAAGTCGAAAATTAGTCAAAAATGGGGTGAAAGCATGAAAAAGTCGTTTTTGACCCAAGTTTGCCGTTCGAGGGTTAAATGAATAGATGAAAAAATGAATAAAAACGATAAGGCATCGCCGAGAAGCTCGTGAAACATTTTTCCATTTCGCTGACGAGCGATCGAGCGTGTAATTAAAATTTCAAGACATTTTTATTGAACTTGTGCGAAAAAAATGCATTTTCTCGGGGTTTTTTGTGACGTTTGGAATAACGACTCGATTTTCTTCGTCAATCCATCGCTATTGAATGGAGCTCGGGGAAATCGTGAGAGGGATGCATTTCTTTTCTTCGATTCGCAGCTCCATTGAAAAGCTTAAGAGGCGGGAGGGGGAGGGGGTGGGGGAGCTAATGCGCTCAACGTGACAGTATTTTTCTCTCCTTTTTCCTCAATAACGTAGTCAACCCTTCCCACGATCGGCCACCCTCGCGTTGAGACACCGATCGCAACTGACGATAAAGCAATCGAAGTCTCTTCGCGAAGCTTTATCATGTAAATTATTGCAAATTAAATATTTTCGTAACATTCGTTCATTCTCCATTTCCCTTGGCCGCGGGGAGGAAAAACGAAGATGAAAGAAAATTCCACGTGCCGGGGGTTGGAAAGGGGTAACAAAAGCTTTTTTCCAACGTTACATCGTTGGATCGTGAGCCATTCGGTCGTGGGCCACTCAGCCGTGGATTAATTCACTCTCTCGAGCCTTACTCACACCCTCGATCCAAGTTGCCCCTTGATTTCGTACAGAAAACTTTTTTTTTCGGACGTTCATCAAATTTTCATGCCACCAGATGAAAACGAAGAAATTAGACACAAAGCAACGAGCTCTCCACGCTCTTTCCATTCCTTTTGGCCACTCGCACACTCTCAACAGTGGGCGGCAAGATGAAAGAATTATTTTCGAGTCTGATCACGAATTTAAAGTCTCTCCCAATCAATATTCTCCATTTTCTCCCCTCCCACTGGAGCATAAGGACGAAATGTAAAAAGAAAGATTACAAACATGATGCGAAAAGATTGCAGTCGGTGGGCAAAAAAATTACAGCGGGTGCAATCGATCGCGCATAAAACGTAAACTCGGCAGGCTTTATTATTATGCATTAGTCTCTCTCTCTCTCTTTATTACCGTCCCTATTTTTATTCCCCCCCCTCTCTTTGGTCTTCCTCCACTTTGCCAAAGTATCGAAAGATCCCCATCTCCGCGTGGGTTATAACGGGGCACGCTCCATTAAAACCGATGAAGCGAGGCAACACGACCTCTTCGTCGTCGTCGTCGTCGAGTCTTTTTCTCTCTCTTTCTCTTTCTCTCTCTCTCGAGTGAGACTTTTCACGAGGGCTTACTCACGCGAACCCTCCATGTACTTAGCCGTGTTCCCCGTCGAAGCGGAACCTCGTTATTGTCCATATTTCGTTGTATCTTTAAATCCGATTTATTCAGGCAAAATGAAACTTTAGTTTAAAGCGAGGCACAGACTTGACGCTTCGCCGCATTCCAACGTGAAAATTCATGCTCTTCTCTCTTGAGGTCTCTTTGTTTCTGCACTAAACTATCCAATCCCCAAATTATGCTCCACAACTGTTAATTCGGTAAGGAGCAAGCATTCGTTTACTTTCCCCGACAATTGCTTAATACGTTGTTGAAGTTTGCATCGTTGGAATTCAACGAAATTCGGGTCTTTCTTGAGCGAGCTCGTGATTCGCAATCAATATTTTGGCCTGAATGATGTTAATTTTGAAAAATTCGTATCTTCGGTAAAATTTGACGAAAAGGGCCCAACTTGGGCTCATTTTTTTCGTTTGCACCGAAACGTTGTGAATTTCCATTCTTTGAAGAAATGGAATTTTGAATTATCAGCTTTTTTCGAACCTGAAGGTTCAGAATTTGTGGTTTTGTGTTGATGAGCCAATTGACTCGAGCTGACAATGGTTTTGCGCGAGGCAAAGCGTGGCCTCGACTTTGGGGCTCGTTCGGGTCGTTTAATGAAAATTCCAGGGTCAAGAACGCCGGAGGGTAAAAAAGCACATGTAGTTTGCATGGAGAATAATGTTTTTTGCATTAGGTTCGTATATTAACTTGGCAATTAAATGTTGAACGTTGTAAGGGTGGAAAAAAAAACAAGAAATATTCATGCATATTTGATGGAGAGGAATTAAAAGTACGATAATCTAAAAAGCATGCGGTGGAGCTGCTGATTGGTCTTGGTTCACTCTCAGGGATCTGTGCATTACGACCTTGTATCACGCATATAGGAGGCGATATTTTTTCCTGCCTTCCCCGCTCCTGCATCCTCTCTCTCTCTGCCTCGTTCGTTCTATTCTTCTTCCTTTTTTCTAGGCTCTGTGTTGCGTGCTGCTTGTTTCAACCCTCTGTCTTTTGACCGCCATTTTTTTTCTCGCCTTTGTCTCGCAACCTTCTCGATATAAACGGACTCGTGTTGCAGCCTCGTCTCACTTCGACTCTGTTCTCTTTTCTCTCCTTTTTTTCCGGCCTCTCTTCGCGTCCCTCTGATCGCTCCACCTGGAGCCACCTTGAAGCATATGAAAGAGACGCTACTGGTCTCTTCCTTCTGCTCTACGATCTCGTTGTTCTCTTTTCGCTCTTCGAAGCCCATCCATATCCTTCGACGTCTCTTGGACACAAGACCCTACCCTTTTTTCTTTTTTTTATCTTGGTACAAACTATTCACTCAGCTGGTGGAGAAAAGAGAAGCCACTAGTGATAGGAAACATTGTAGGGAGCCTGTTCACCGGGAGCACCCACAGCCCAACCATCAGGGTGTAGAGAACGTGTACAGTCGGTCGAGACTTTCTCTCTCTCTCTCCAGGTGGGCGGAGATCGATAGCACCACGGCCACCCAGCTTTACCCAACCGCCTAACCGGGAACTGCTGCCACCCAAGTTTTCCCTGCTATACGCACGTATTTTCAAGCCCTAAGCTAAATTGTCTTGTACTTGGAAGACTCTTCGTATGAACCTGCCCATTTGTCAACATTAGGTTAGCTTTACTATATACAGAGCGTGCCTTCCACAAAAGAGTTATCGTCCTCGAGCCCACAATCATTAAGAGTTTTATACTCCAGTGCTACTTCCTCTTGGCGACATCCCTCATCCAGTAACCTCTTCATATTGACCTTCCAGACATGCCATGCGCCCTTGATCTACTGCCAAGTGATTAAGATCCTCTCTCACAGCTCTACCGGCTCATTAGATCGTTTAGTTATGGAGCCCTGACTCTCTGGATTATCTACACTATTTACCATGGACTGTTAATGACCCATTGACCAACCCTTTCGATCCTCCTAACCCTTGACCTCCCTCGATCCTGCCGCTCGCAACATCGATCCTCCCCATCCGAAGCAAAAACATTCCTCAATCCTCTTTTACCGTTTTCCATTCAGCTCCCAACTACAACTGTTACTTTGGCTACCTCGGGGCTCAACTAGCTTTGGCACGAGCATCCCTTTCGACCTCCCACGAGCTTGCAGTTTTCGTGTGCTCGCGGCAGAACTCACCATCGATCCAAGAGTCTCCCTCTCTTTCCCTCTCAATCTCTCTCTCTCACGTGCTCATGGCTAAGTGTGTGTAGATGTGCTCGCTGAGACACGGAGCCATCGGGCCGAAGGAAACGGGGCAACGATTACGAGAATACGAGTACATGGGGGTTGAAAAAAAATGGAGGACAAGAGGGTGAAAAGATCCGTATCGGAGCCATATCCAGCACACTCGATCACTGTCGTTCCCTTCAACATTGGACTCTTCTACTCTCATTCTCCTACTACCTCCCGCCTCCTCCCTTCCTCCGTCATCTAAAAAAGTCAGCCCCTCAAATGGAAAATTGCCTTGTACCCTCGTTGCTCCGATGATGGGTCATTTACAATACCAACACCAACAACTTCTCCAAATATCAACATTTTTCATCCCTCATCCTCACTAACAACATGTCATTTATTCATTTCACCTATAAACTTTAATTAACACGAATTTTTAATTAGTTCCTTTATACCGGAACTTCCATTCGTCCGGCCACCAGATCCCAGACGTTTGAAGGACATGTGGTTTACGTCCATCCCAATTCTCAACTCTCGAAAGTCAATTTTCATCCAACAACTACCAGGACCTATTTTCCAAACCGCACTCAACATTAGATTGACACCCAGATTAACAATTTTCTCCATTTATTCAATTGATGCAAACTTTACCTCGAAAAGACTGATCATTTTTGTCGTTGAAATGGTTTTCGTTTCACTCAAAAAGTTCATGACACTGGAGTTCTGAAAATACTTTTTCTCATCATTGTCCTGGCCTCAATTTTTAACAAAAATATTGTTTTTAGACCAAAATTCTACCACACTTGGATTTTATCGATCTGATGTTTAGTCGTTTTGTTTTCGAAGCTTTCACACAAGGAGATCTCTATTATCAACGAGAGGGCCTCCCCCCACATGTGAACCTCATTCCTATGGGTATTTCACCATATCCGTATCTTTTATTCACGTATGTTTCCACACATACCGAAGGGTGGAAAAAAACAAAGGTATATGCGCACGTCTATTGGCCCGAAAAGCTACATCCCATTTTCCTCTGAGTGGAGGACACCCACACATAGACTATTTCTATCGACAGGTCCTTCATTCACGTTTATGGACAGGGATAACAAAAGATAGATGGGAAAAGGGATAGGAACACGAGGGTCATTCATCCCTTATTCAAGAGCCTGGCTATGACAGAGAAATTTAAATAATAATGGCTCCAGGTATTGAAAAAAATATATATTCTTGTCGTTACCTTCTGTCGGTACTTGTGCACCAGTCCGGTGTTTGTTTTTCGGGACCAAAAGATCGCAAAAAGTAAATTGATAACGAGTTCATTTCCATGCTATGATGACAAGCAACAGAAATACGTAACAAGGAATGAGGGAGGTAGAAAACATACGTAGGCTTTTTTTTAATCCCGCTAACAATGACTTACATTGTGTAATGTCATCACGGAGGGTTCCGGCTACCAAAAAAACTCCAGAGGGT
This sequence comes from Diadegma fenestrale, assembly GCA_037043255.1. Taxonomy (NCBI): domain Eukaryota; kingdom Metazoa; phylum Arthropoda; class Insecta; order Hymenoptera; family Ichneumonidae; genus Diadegma; species Diadegma fenestrale. The sequence goes on from CM073319.1 coordinate 5,872,508, forward strand.
AGAGAAACGGAATTTATACGGACGAGAAACTCCCAACGAGAATGGAAATATATCCAGGCTAGAGCCACTGCCATTCCAACTTTCATTTCCCGCAACGTTCACACACTGATGTAGGAAAATGTGTAAATGCTGGTGGGTCTGGATATACCCATACGTATCTCGAAGGGAAACGACTTAACTGATGAATATTCATCAGTAACGAAGCTAGCAAAGTTGAGCCATGATTGACAACGTTCTATTCTCTTATTCTCTAACCTGGACTATAAAATGTTGATAAGAGGCGAGACAAATGCTCGAGACTACGACAAATATCTAAAGTATAAAGCACTTCTTGATTTGATCGAGCTCCAGCCTCCCCTACGCCATACCGTAAGCTCGAATATGCGCTCCAGAAATGATGTTTGGAATTCAGTTCCATTTTATCAGCAGAAATGCTGTTCCCAGACCATATACATATATATTATTCTTTTTATCATGAGGGGATGGCGAATTGGGTTGTTGTGTGCAGAAGAGTCTGCTGGAGAAAACGAGGGAGAAAAATGGTTGTCCATCTAGTGGAGAAAACTGTTACGGCGAACATAATGATCTGGAAAGTTCGCCAAGTATTCACCCTCTACATATACATATGTTTATTTATTTAGGGGGTTGGACTTGTCAGCGAGGTGCTCGCTTCCACTTGCATCGGAGGTGCAATCTACGACTCTGAACATATCACCTCTAGTTTAGTTCATAGCCAGTCGTAAAGATAGCGAGAGTCCTCGTTACTGTTATCACTCAACCAGCCCATTTTCGCTTCTTGCCAACAAAACTCGCCAATTATTTGCAGGGCGCCATTTTCTTTCGACAAATGATGGTAACCCATTAGCGGGAGAAGCAGCAGCGATGGAATCGAATAGTGAAAGCTAATCTCTACTTTATCTGTAAGAAAAACTCTGAGTTTGAATTTCAAATTTCGCGCGCGAATTTCGTACAAACTGACGCCACCAGGTGGCGTGGCTCGACTCTTCTAGACGTGGAAAGCTCCGTAGCTCGAATCTCTCAGTCAGGACCGCCATTTTTCTTGAACCCTTAGTATCTTCTGCCAGTCATGATTCTCCAGGACAGTTTTATTGTACGCAGCTTTAGAGGTGTACACCAAAGAGGCACCTATTATGCAAGGTGGTGGAGTAACTCGCGATGCTGCTTCGACGACGCCCCAGACATGATACAATTGCTGCCCCGTCGCTCTCCTCCCCCTGCACCTGACGTTTCTCACAACGTGTGCAAAGTAGACGTGTGTCATCCATTGAAATTAATTCTGACGCGGTTTCACCGCAAGCTCCTATGTACACAAATGGAATCTCGCACGTGTGTACGAACCACCCGCCGAGTACAATGGAGCTTCGTAACCGGAAATAGCGCGAGGGATGCTACTGTTGAAAGCTCCAACGCCACAGAGAAAAGAGACAACCATGCTTGTCACTATTACACGGCTATTATGCGCGCCTTTTTCCCTTGCAGCCCCACTGCTTTTCGTTTTATAAGATGCAGTTTCTCACCCTCATCAACTTCCAACCCTTATCCGCTTGCCCATCCTTTCTCCTTAACAAACTTTATCCATGTTTTGCACAAACAATGTTTTCACAAATGTTTCCAAAATCGAGCGTTATTTTTGATGGCCCATTTCGAGTTTTTCGAAACATGAAAAATAGCCAATAAAATAGAGAGAGAGTGAACGAGAAGAAGAGCAGGAAAATGGGAAAGGAAATACGCTGGAGATCCTTGAATAGGTTTCCATCAAGAACTCGAATTCCATCGATGGTACTGTGTACAGATTTATATAGAGGGGTGGTTTGCTCTGGCAGGCTGTCGTATTGAACACAAGTGAAAACCGAGCCATACCTTTGGATAGTGGAGCGTAGTAAATCGCTGAGAAATACTGATTCTCGTCTACTGCCACGTTAAAACCACGCCAGAAACTTTGCCTTATTCCTTTTACCCTTATTTTATTTCCTCTATGAGCGTACATACTTTTATATACATGGTAATACATAATACACATATACATATAATCGTATCTATTCATTTCCCGGAGCTCCGACATATTTCACAAAAAACATTCAAACTCGCAGCATCTCTCGATTGGAAAGCTTGGCAATTGAGAAAATCGATAGAAAATGGAGCTTCAGTGAAAATTATACTGCACCAAGCAATGTCTGATCACATCTGCATCCAACCTACTTGGATATTTCACTCCAACTGAAAATCTCACAGTCTCAAGTTAATTAATCCTTCGTCCACATGACCTACAGCTCCAAAAGTTGTCACTTGCATCTCGCCTTAATGCTTTTGAGCCCTACAGCCTTGCCATATCTTTCTTATGCGGACCGTTGATGAAGGCTTACCTAGGCAGAGAACTTACTATGGCATCATAGTACCTCATTCATCATTTTCATTCAGTTTCTACTCTGGAATAGTTGTAACTTTGACATTCTTCCCAAATTTTGACATTGCTCGCGGCATTTCAGGTTAAATTTTTTATGTGTTTGCTAGAAATCAGGGAACTATCCTGTCATAGTGATTTTCCCTAAAGGATTTTCGCAAAGACTATGTAATTTTTCAGTCACATTCTATCGTAAATAGTGGACACCTTGACATTTTTTTTCGAAACAGTCAATAGTGTACCTACATAACAGTCAATAGAGCTGAGTATCCACGATCGGACCATTCGCCGTGATGATTGGTGTCAAAAGGCACGAGAAAATTCGGCGCTTGGTCCATCGCATCAACTGGAGTGTGATCAGCAACAAAGTCATTCTGAGATCGATTGAAGTTAGAAGGCAAAAAATCAAATACATTGTTGTTACTGTTGGTATAAATAGACCTGGAAATTTATCTGTGTCGATGCTGTAGGTCTGAATCTATTGGGAGCATTACATCAAGATGTCGGGCCAGAAAAATGGACGACTATGAATCCCGGAGTAGGGCGTTTTCATTTTTACTGTGTTCCATCATCCTTCGCCTAGCTAGGCGCGAAAGAAGTATTATTTTTTATGATCTCCTTTTTCGGTGAAGTGGTTCGTCCTTGTAAATCCCCAAAGGTCATCTCCAATCCTTCTCAAAGATAGGACTGGCCTTGAGAACATTTTTTCCCTCCTTTTTCTTCCGTCTCAGTCAATTGAAGAGACACGGACTCTCGTAGGGGAAAAAGTATGAATTCACACATTGAAACACTTGATCCGTAATATCATTACGGCTGCTGGTTTCTCGGTTCGTCGTACCTACCCGTAGGGATGGCATTCTATTTCCGTCACAGCGATATCCTTGTTTCTTAATGTGCCTCGCGGAGAAAGCACCGCAGGAGGTTATCCAGCCCTTGCCGACTCAAAGGGTGTCCTCGGAATCGCCAACGATTTTTTCACTGTTCGATAGCTCGTATAATTCCCGACGAAAAGTTCCTTTACCATTTTTCTCTCCGATACACCGTCACTGAGATTCTCGAGATTTAGCGACGCAGCCAATCAGGTTCGGCGCTCCGCTGCGCCGCGGAGTGGGGGCCACAGCGCTCCGCCTCCGCACAGCGAACCGACCTCCCCAAGCACTTTCGCGACGCACTGTACATTCATAGTTTTCCATACACGTATGCTATGTGCCTTACAGAAAATATATATTTATACACCGGACGATAAGGAAGCGAGGTAAAGGTCATGCTGTTGAATTGGCAGACATATCGGCTCACTAATACCCTCCGCACCCTATAATGATAACAAATTATCTCGATAGTACAAGGGCGAGCCCAGCAATTCGCTTTTTATCACTTTATCAATAACAACACGATCGACTCTCCGCAGACTTTCTTTTCCAACTTTTTTCCTGCGTTTGCGACTGTAAATAATTCCAAAACAATTTTCTTTCGTTTCATTAAAAATTAAGTAGCAGAATATTTTGCTATTTCTGATTTTCAAATAAAAAATCAACAAAAAAAACAAAAGTAAAACATTTTGTTTGTTACTTGGAAGATTTTTCTTTTTTTTCACAATGGTGTGAAAAAAAAATTATTGGATCACCTTAAAGTTTTCTTATTTCACGTCTTTGTGACCCTCGGGGTGAGCGTGGGCTCGACGTCAATGTCGAAGGAGGAAGAGGCAAAACGTCGTGCTCGGTTTTCCAGCGTCGAGTCTTATCGTTGCTGAAGAATATACCCTCTGGATCGTATTGTCGACAAACCCCTTCGTAAAAATCTCGCGCGGACATACTTCCAGAGAAAGAGAGCGAGAGAGAGACAAAAAATTGCCCTCGGGCACACCATTGGTTCACTTCGAGAAAGAATTCGAACCACCTCTGGGACTGCAGTAGTCGAAAGCTTCTATTCTCATACGAAAGATCTTTTATTCGAAGGGTGCAAATACTCTCGTAACTTTCTATAGCATTCAACGGAATGGCCCGACATTTTTTTTCCCAAATTCACTCCAAACTCAAAATTATAAACAAACGTCATTTCGTAAACAAATAAATAAATAAATAAATAAACAAATGTATAAATAAATAAATAAATGCATAAATAAATGAAAAAATACATAAATAAATTAATAAACACATAAATAAATTAATTGATGCATAAATAAATAAAAAATACATTAATTAATTAATTAACGCATAAATAAATAAATAAATAAATAAATAAATGCATAAATAAATAAATAAATACATAAATAAATGAATAAACGAATAAACACATAAATGAATCAAGAATTGAATGAACAAATAAATAAATAAATGGGAAATACTTTAAAAAATCCAGAAAAATTTGCAGAACGACAAACGGCGATTCCCGATTCGTCCTAATCATTAGAGTACCTGAATAAATTCATGAAAGTTGCGAGACTACAGTCCAGCGAAAGAAATCACGTAAAAAGAAGTTAATTGAAAGGACAAAAAATTGGTTAACGATTTGTTTACTGTCCACATTACGAAAATCCACACCAGTGCAATCTGAGCTACCCACATATGGTGCAAATGTGTTTATTAGCGTCTGCGAGAACTCGCGAGAGTAGTCGGGCTAAAATAAATGTATTCGTGCATACCCGTGAAAAGGAAAAATAAACACAATCAGCCCACGCACTCGCTCACGTGAATTGTTGACCAACCAATTATCGTTAAGACTTTTTTTTCGTCATTTTTGGCCCTGCCATTGTGTTTTCCTTTTTTCACATTTTGATTTCATGTTCAGTCGAAAATTTCTCATTTTTCATACTCGCGACGACAAAATTAATTAAAAAATCCCCGAAATTTTTTAAAATTATTCCAAATTCTTTTATTTATTGCAGATTCAAATTGAAAAAAATAAAATTTTGAATCCCATCGATTTTTCTTTCGTATCGTAATAATTAAAAAAAAAAAAATTATCTCAAGTGCTAATTATTTTTGGCTTTTTGGCGAGTTATCGTATTTAAAACAAAATTGACCATTTTACGTGCGCCAAGGATTTCGGTGTGACGGAGAGCGCGAGGCGCCTGTGAAGGCGGCTCAAGGCGCCTGACGTTTAACACGCAGGATCAACGTCAGAGCGCGCTGAATGCGGCGCGCGCGAGAAGCAAGGAAGAGAGTGGGAAGAGCGAGGAGTCCCCGGTGCCGCCTTGGCCGTTAGTAGGTCCGTCGCTCTCGACCGAGTAGGATCATAAATTCCGTGCGTCGTTAACGAGGCTCGGTGTCCTTAAAAAAAAAAAGTAAACTGCCCAGAAAAAAATTATCAAAAATTCCACAGTGATTAATTAAACGAAAAAAAGCGAAAATTAAAATTTTAATTGCGAAAAATTCTTGGGGAACGCGCGTGAAAGTGAATGCGTCGAAATGAACAAAATTCCCTCGAATTACGAATAATCGCCATGTCCCAACCGAAAATAATGAATAATTAATAGAATTACAAAAAAAAAAATTTCCAAATTGATAATCAGGTGAAACGAAATCGAAACTTTTTTCGAGCTTTCCTGAACGTGGCTTCCTGCTTCGGGGCTGCATAACAAAAGGCTTGGGAACCGAGTGCGAGGAAATAAAAGTCGCGAGTGTGTCACGAGCCAGGAAGGGGTTGGAAAAAAAAATAAAAAAATAAAAAAAAAAAACAGATACGTATAGCGAAGCGAAAGGCCAAGAGGTCGTGGCGAATGGAGAGGTGAAAAATAAAGAGGGAGCTGAGTGGAATAGAGTCGAAAGGAGTCGCACAGCGAAGGCTCGCGACAGGCTGTAAATGTCCCCGAATTAAGTTCGTAAACTTTTTCACCTCGAACTCGAAAACAAGCCTAAAAAAAAAATTTCTCAAGAAATGAAAATCGACTAAAAGAAATCATTCGCTCCGATTCCCCGCTTTAAAAAAGTGCCAAGTGCTCGCTTAATCGGCCAAGTGCTCGTTCAGTGCTGTGTTCAAATAGCACGACGTGCTTTTTCCTCTTTTATTGATATTTCGAGTGTCCCACGTCCAGAGACATGTTCGACTGTTTCTGAACGAATCCATCGAGCCAGCAAAGGATCGCAGCAACGATCATCATCCTCCAAATCAATAAATCATTAATTACTCAATTAATCATCCTCGTTCGACCTCATTTGCAATCGGTCGCGAGTTTCTCGGCGAATTAGTCTCATCGCTTGGGATATTCGAACTTTCCAGCAGAACTTTTTCCCCCCCAAACAAATCACGAACCAAAAGGTAAGGGCAAAAAAAATTTTAGAAATGAAAAAAAAAATGAAAATTTTGCGCTGCTTGCGTTGGAAATTTAAAAAATTTTGATCCCCCCACGCTACGAAATGATTTTTCTATTCTCTCAATATGAAAAACCGAATTTTCGGCCTTTGAAAAAAAAAAACGAGAATGAAAAATTCATTCCCAGCTCTATTTACAAAAAGATATTTCTTGGCGTGTATATTTCGCTCGAGGGTTGTCGAGCCACGGGAGCGAGGCCTTGGCTATATGCGATAAATCAATTTGTCCGAAAGTTTCTCCGTTGCATTGAGCAAAAAGGCGAACGAGACGAGAGGGCAGTGAGAAAATGGGAAAAAACTTAAAAATCAAAAGAGAGACGAAGAGCAATCGATCCGATCGAATTATCTCTCTGTCCGATCCTCTCTGTAGCCCAAACATTCGAATCCGATTCACGAATTCGTGCTAAATCCCCACTCTCAATCCATGCATTATTCATAACTTTCCTCCACGTATTCCTTCTTCCAGAGTCCCACGAAAACATCGCCACACACACACACACACTATTGTCAAATTTATTTTTCTACCTCTCCGTCATTTCCGTCTGTTTGATCTCTCATTTTTTCGCACTCATACTCGCTCCAAGTTCTCATACATTTTTCAACCAAATTCCATGCTCGAATCTCCATTTTATTAAAAAAAACTCTGATTTTTTTTTACTATCGATTTCGCGTCCTCGATTAATTTTTTTTCTCGTTCAAAAAATTCTTCCGATCACGTTCATCAGTTTTTTCCTTTTTCTCGATAAAAAAATCGTTCGTGGACTCGAAAAAATGATAAAAAGTTTAAAATTCATTTTATTTTTGAAATGCTTTTCGTACAGACAATTTCTAACAATTTTGTCGACGTTGATAATAATAATAATTGTAATAATTGACTGCTTCGGAGGATAACAAGACAAGCTTGATTTATCTGAAATTCATAAGATGTTTTCATATATGGTACAGTCCCGTTTACTTCCTCGAGGCTACCGTAACTCTCGGTAACTCTCGGGCCTGGTCTGACCGGTTCGCGCTGTTTTCACTTACGCTCCGAGATCTCTCGGGGGCCTCGTCGTTCTATTCGCCTTTTTCTATTCATTTCATTCAATCATTCGGGCTATGCAGCTCCGAGCGAATAACTTGACGACGTAACAACAATTTTTTTTTCTTCCAACATCGCCATGTTTTTTTGTTATAAATTAAACAAATAAAATTACGTTCCGGAGGAAAAAATTTTCTGGTCGTCGAAGTGGCTGGAAATCTTTTGAAACGATCGAGTAATTTTTGAACATTCAATTTTTAAATATTTTTCAAAAATTTTCGCGATTTTGACTTTTTTAAATATTTTTAACGAAACTGTTCACAAAATTCACGATTGGAATGACGAAAATTTACTTTCCGAAGATAAAATTCGAGAAATTTTTGTGATTTTTCAAAAAACGTTGATGTTTTTTGAAAACGCTGAAATATTTTTGTATAATTTCAAAATTTTCGTAATTTTAACGATATTTTTTATTTCTAACGACACTTTCTAGAATATTTTTTGCTGCAATGACCAAATTTTTGTGATTTTTCAAAAAAACGTTGAAGTTTTTTGAACACTCTGAAAATTTTTTGAATAATTTCCAAATTTTCGTAATTTTAACGATATTTTTTATTTCTAACGACACTTTCCAGAATATTTTTTGTTGCAATGACCAAATTTTTGTGATTTTTCAAAAAAACGTTGAAGTTTTTTGAACACGCTGAAAATTTTTTAACTAATTTCAAAATTTTCGTAATTTTAACGATATTTTTAATTTGTAACGAGACTTTCCAGAATATTTTTTGTTTCAATGACCAAAATTTTGTGATTTTTCAAAAAACGTTGATGTTTTTTGAACACGCTGAAATTTTTTTGAATAATTTCAAAATTTTCGTAATTTTAACGATATTTTTTATTTCTAACGACACTTTCCAGAATATTTTTTGCTGCAATGACCAAATTTTTGTGATTTTTCAAAAAACGTTGAAGTTTTTTGAACACGCTGAAATTTTTTTGAATAATTTCAAAATTCTCGTAATTTTAACGATATTTTTTATTTCTAACGACACTTTCCAGAATATTTTTTGCTGCAATGACAAAATTTTAGGGATTTTTTAAAAAAGGCAAACGGATCCGACAAAATTTCGATCTTTTCCAAAAAAGAATTGTTTTCGGTGTGAAATATCTGAAAATAAATGATTTTTCGTTTGATGAACAAATAAAGAATGGAAAGAACTTGATTATTGGAATAAAAACAATGACGATACGTAAAAGGAATTAAAATAGATGTGATAATACGAGAATGGCTCATTTGACCGAGTGTGTTACATTCGAGAAATAACCGCTGGAATACAAAACGACCTCGTCTGGTGCGTTTACACTGCCAGACGAATCAGCCTCGTCACTGTTCGCAAGTGTGTCTCCGCACTATCCATTTTTTCTCTTATTTCTCGATTCGCGTTTAAAACGACGCGGGACTCGCATTGAGGAGAAAAAACAGGCTCGTGCCTCGATTTGTCTTCGTATTGTCGAGGCATTTCGTTTTGTTTCCCAAATTAGTTGGTCCTCGTACAATTTGCTAAACGAACGTCTCGCGAAAGGATTTTCGGGCCCTTTGTCTTCTCCGGTTTTTAGTTTCGATCCTTTTTTTTTGACACGTTGAGGCGTTTCGAACAAACGCTGGAAAAATCGTCAGACTCGACGATCAATATCAACTTTTTTTATGCTTCTGGCTATATTTATAGCTTGGCCTATCAGTATATAAGAAAGTACTTAGCTACTTTGTATTCTGCTGGTAACAACCTCCTCGTTAGTTGCTCCTTCCCCCTCGTCGATGCGCCTGCCCCCTTAATCGAATACCGTACGAGGAACAACTGCGAAATTCGGTTCCTAATTCTCTCACATTTTCGCCTGTTCTTCAAAGAATTTTTTCCCCTCCGAAACGAACAAACTTTTCTGAAGGAAAGAAAAATCAGTCTGGGACGTTAAAATTCCTGAGACCTTTGACACGACAAAGCTGACGATGAAAACGAGACTCGCATTTTTTAGCAACAAATTAAATTGTTTATTTCTTCCAAATTCTTTCGAAAATGATTAATTTTTAGGTCAGGATAACAAAATGATGACAAAATTTATTATTTTTATAGTATTTTTTATTTTATTGACTAAAATTGTTAATTTTCAATTTGGAAAATTCATTTTTTTGTTTGTGATTGCAATTACGATAATTATAATGGTCGGTCGAATAATTAATTGGTGCCCTGTCATTAACATCAATTAATCGATTTCCTTATGATTATGATTGTGACAATTTTAATTAATTGGCGTCGTTTAATTGGCACAGCAATAAAATCGTTTTATTTTAATTTTTACGATCGATGACTCTCGGAATAATTTGAATGATTTTCGTCCAGAATTTGGGCTCAATAAAAAAAAAAACTTGAAAAATTTGGATCCCCACAAAATGACGATTTGAAAAACTGTCGCTGTGGAATTAAAAAATTTCTTTTCTCCGGGGTCTTTGCAAGATTTAACCGCAACAAAATGTGTTAATTTTTCTTCTTTTTTCTTAACACTCGTTCCTCTCGGCTTCGGGAACTCCCGAGCGTTTCTGGGTTAATGATTTCCGCTTGGGCTTCTCCTCGAGTCGAAGTCGAGTGTGGATTTGACGAAGATGCGAGAGAGACACAGAACACGAGAAATGGCAGGATTGTTGGGGGATGAAACAGCAGTTTTGAGGGACGAAAAAAAGTGTCGCCATTTGTGGTGTAAAAATTACACGAATGTGACAACTTTTTAGCTTTTTTTCCTGCCTTGAGACTCTCCGTTATTATTTCACGATGTTTTATTTTTATTTTTCGGTTTTTTGCTGGTGAATCATCGCGAGGTCGATTCAGGAAATGAAAATTTATTCGATATTCCCTTTTTTTTTGTAAAACGACGATGAAAATTTCTCGCTCACTCCAGTTTTCGCCTCTTTTTCTCCTCCCCTCGTTACATATAAAATTTTATTACCGTGTGCGGAATCGAATTTGCAAAAGTTCGACGAGAACACGTAGTAGTAAAAGCTCCTCGCAGCGTAGACAGAGAACAGGACGCAGAGAGGAATTATGGGCAAGAGAAATATCGTGGAGTTCCCGTGGGATATTGCTGGCAAGATTATCCGGCACGTAACGAGGAAAAAGGGAGGGGGGAGGACAAGAGAGACAGAGTTGGATACTTTAATGCCTCAGGCAGATCCAGATTGCTCTCGATTATTCCAAAGTAATTTTCTCTACGTCGATATATAGACGTTCTACAAGTCGAACATGGTTTTTGCGGTGTTCCCTTCGAGTAGCTTTTTTGGTTTGTTTCGGAATAATAAGGATCGTTCAGGTCGAATAGATGAAATTTAAATTTTTAGACCTTTCATCGAGCGTACTACGAGTACGGTTGGAGATAGCGCAAAAATGCATAGGACAAGTTTTGTAGAGCTTGAAATTCTCTACAAAAAAGTCCCCGGAGACTTTTCTCTAACTTGCCTCGTTTAGCATCTAGAGACGAAAATCCTAGTCGTCACCGTTCCACTCCATCAATTTTAGGCATTTTTTCTATTTGCTCTCAGCGCTAGGCTATGGGAGTTGGAAAAATTTATCCGGATACTTTTTTCTAGAAAATTTGATGCTCTACACGATTGGTCCTATGAACTTTTGCCGTATCTCCAACCGTTTCGCTAGTAAGCGTCACGAAACAACTCCCATCCTCCAACTTTGATTATTCGTAACTCGTCACAGAACAGCCTCATGAAAAAACGTTCCCTGACTTTTCCACCAGGCTTCTGACCTCCAACTCGCGTTCATGAGTCCAAGAACTCACAGCAAACTCATAATCATAAAAAAAAAAGAATTTCTTTACTCTTTTCTACGTCTGGAACGTCCCAATTCAGTTTTCTGTCCATTCCAACGTAAAATTCTATTCGCAACGTCTCCGGCGTACATTTCACGCTAACCGAGATAATCACAATATCGAATTTATTTCAAAGTGATATCAATTTGCTTTTCCAGCGTTTCTTTCTTTTCATCCTTCACTCATGCGTGAAAAAAACTGATCGTTTGTGTATCCAGACTGTTTTTATCCAAAAAAAAGTTTTTTTCCATCATTCCTGTACATACAATTTGAGAGAAATTGGAGCAGCTTTCATTATCAACGTCATTCCCGACAATTCGAGTGCTGGAGACTGCATAATTGTTACTACTCACTAATTATCACTTCACTAATGAATTCCCAAACTCATTATCCAATTCGAACAACAGAATTACATCGCTCGAACAATTAATTCATTAAACTACATAATTTATTCTCTCACCGGACATTACGTAATTGCAGTGTTGAATTAACGTCGTGGTCAAGTAACCGTTATCGTTCATTAATAACAATCAATTCGTTAGAATCGTGCTTCTCATCGATCATCCGCACAGCTCTTGGACACTTTGGCTGTTTGCTCAGTCGGTCTCCATCCTGATGCATTAACGTTGCTGTCTCCCTTTCTCTCTATCTGTTCGCTGTCTTTGCACGACGTTGAAGTTTGCATCGTTGAAATGCAACGAAATTCGGTTTTTTTTTGGCACCAGAGCTCATAATTATCATTGAATATTTGTCCCGGACAATAAAACGATCGTGTCTTGAGTCCCAAAAACTGAATCGAGACGAAAAATCGCCACAATCTTGAAAATTCAATGAATAATTAATAAAAATAATATTTTTCGTCGAATCTCAACGTTGCAAACTTCAGAGTCATGTCTTTGCCACATATTACGTTTTATTTATGTTTTTGTCTCGTTCTATTGAGTTTGTTTAGTTCGACTGAACTTTTTTTGAAAAATCACCAAAATTTTGTCTCTGCAGCTGGAAATATTTTAGAAAGTCTCTTCGAAAAGTAAATTTCCGTCACTCCAATCGTAAATTTTACTGACAATTTCGTTAGAAATGAAAAAATACTGTCAAAATGACGAAAATTTTGAAATGCTAAAAATATTTTTATATAATTTCAAATTTTTCGTTATTTTGACAATATTTTTCATTTCTAATGGCACTGGCGGAAAAATTTACGACCGGAATGACAAAAATTTGTTTTTCGAAGAGACTTTCTAGAATATTTCTCGTTGCAATGGCAAAATTTTTGCGGCTTAAAAAAAAAAACGTTCTTGGCGATCTTTTCCAACAAAATTTTATTTTCAGTGGGCTCATTCCCTTTTTTTCTCTACTCATTCTCATGGTTTGCCATTGAAGGAATTTTTGTGAGATATTCCGATTCGCGCCCATCATATTTTGATTTTTTAATATTTTTTTTAACCCTAATAAGGGTTGATTTTATATTTTTCTGCTTTCCAAAGACATAAACGTGCAAAATGTTTGTTGTTTACTTGTTTATACTTTAATAATCAACCCACCATTAATGTGAATGATTCTGAAGTGTGCATCGTTCAATTCTTTTTTATCTTTGACAAAAATAATGATTCGAATGCAGAATGTAATAACGATGATAAAATGATCGATTTTTGCCACCCAAAAAGCATATCGACTCGAAAAATTTGGATGACATTGAAAATCCAACGAATCATCAATGAGTTGAAATATTTTTCGTTGCATTCAACGTTGCAAACTTCAGCATTAATGTAAAACTGTTTTGTATGCTCCAACGATTTGTTCCAGATCAATATGTGAAGAATTGTGCATGAAAATAGCTGAGAAAACTAATAAACAATCAATCAATCAATCAATCAAACTCTCTCTCCATATATGGATACAGACCTATATATCGGAGTTCGTATATAGATCCATATGATCGTAATACGTACCTAAACGTGCTCGTTAATATCATCACGTATTACCGGGGCAGTAAGACTCACCGAATACGTCAAGTTTCTCTCCGTAAATTCAGCTCGAGGCTTGTACCTCACATTGCTGTATCGAAGCTTACAGAGCAATGGCACATGCTTGGTCGGATATTCCGGCCACAAGCTCGCTGCTACGTTGTTATGATTAATGCGATTCGTACTCGTACAAGAAGGCAGTTCGTCATTCGTGGAATGAAATATTTCCGAAACAATCCATAAATATGTTATTTATTTCGTATCGATTGCTCGTGCTGGAATCTTGAATTTTTCAAATTTGGGAATTTAGTTATTCGTCAATTCCAATTCTGCCGTTTAGCCAACATTTCTTCGCTGGTTTCAATAAAATTGTCCTGTTGTCATGGGATTGAGGAAGAATTTCGTATGGAATGAGGAATCACGTAACTTGCTAATCATGCAAACGATTCGTTTGTTGTATTTGTGTACAAACGTTGATTAAATTTAACGAGGTTGCTGCAAACCAGTTAGGGAAATATTTGTAATTTGAATTCTGGAATAATATCCATTTCGTTTGATGAATCATCTGCTAGGGCTGCACGGAGCTTGCAATTATTTCAAAGGTGATTAATTAATTTAGCCTTTTCCATTTCTCGTCGTCTCGCTCTTCGTGTGTTGGGCTTACTCTTCCTCGCTCTCTCTCTCTTTCGCTTCTGTAGCACGTGCTGTAATTCAATTTCGCCGAGTCTCTCCTCGGTTACGCTTCCAATTCACCAGAGCCACGTAAGCTGCGTTTATAACTCTGCAATACCAAGTTCTGGAGCCACGGACTCACATACGAATAAAGATTTCATGGCTATCTGGAACAAAACGCAGCTCGTATACGAACGAGTTAACTCGCGCTTTTTATTCCTTTCTCTCTCTTTTTCTCGCTCTGTTGCTCTTTCTCATACTTTCGTATAATGTCACGCTCCCTTGCAGTCTCATGATATGCATGCACATTCATGCTGTTCGTACTGTTATTAATACACGCCTCAATCACCGCCTCTGCCAGAAATCGTCTCGCTACCAAATTGTTTTTCCAGGCAAATCCAACAATGAGAGAAAGAGACGACGACCATCCACGCAACTGTGCCAGAATAATCCATTTTTTTTTCTTTTCCACGGCCTGTGAATTTATTGAGCTCCTACGGATTAATGACGATGACCCATTTATTTTTTTTTTTTACTTTTAATTGCGGCATTGGAACTATACTTGAATTTATTATGTAAATACCAATTCCCAGAGCTATTTCTGTACTCGGTCGTGACGTCATTGGGCTTTCGAGTTCGTTTTCGTTATTATTCCGGAGTTTCTTCATTTATTGTCGTTTTTCTAGTCAATCCGGACGAATCAATCGATCGTTATTACGGCCATGAGACATTTTTCATTACGAGTCCATTTTTTTCAGGAGAAATGGAAAAAAATTATCAATTTGTTAATTAGATGATGAAAATTGGGGAAAAGACTCGTGGAATCTCGTGGTTTGGGCTCTCGTTGTGAAATATTCAAATTTAGACATTTTTTAGGACTTTTGCAGTAGGAATTTTCAGACGAATTATTTTTTTGGGATGGAAAATGTCAAATGGTCCATTAATCATCATTTTTGTTATGGGATATTCAGAATTTACCATTGTGAATTAATTTTTCATCGAAAAAAGTCGATATATTTTTTTTTTTTGGTTTTTTATGGCAATAAACGGAACGTCGCATATTCTTCGATTTTCCAACAGCTCGTGGAAAAATCTGCATTCGTGAGGAATCGGTAAAGGATTGATTGTCCATTATGTTGCGAGATAATTATCCGGATATCCATCGTCGCATGAATTATCAGACGTTCGTAATTCAGATATGTTTTTTTTTTGTTTTTTTTTCTTCATGCACGTGGGAGTCTCAACAACCGATACTCGAGTGTGTGATTTAATGGCAGATCCTTTTTTTCTTTATTTAATATTCGTCACCATCGCGTAACGCTTCACAATTGCTCGTTATTCCGGCCACGTATCGATCCGGCTCATTACGATATTATTTTCTCCGTTTCTATTCTCTCTCCCTCTCTCGTTCTCTTTCTCTCTGGCTCTCTTGAGTTCTCTCTTTATGCCGTTCACGTGCACGGTTTCCTGTCGTTGTCGCGTCCTCGTCCTCGTCGTCGTTGCGGCATCCAATCGATTCTCTATCTGACTGACATTACCAACTGAACTTTCTCGCTTTTACAACGGAGCACCACAAATATGTGTGCATCCAGCTAACATCGCCCGTTATCCAAATATGCAGCAAAATGTGCATTTCCTTCGGTTGCTTATTCCTCGCTTTTTTCTCTTTACTTTCTTCCCCCACGAACATCTTTTTTTCTCGTTTTTTGCCGTCGTCTTCTACATCGTTGATTTCCAAGCAAAATCTCCTGCTTAAATGGCACATCGCGATGCACTTCGGTGCTTCAGATTTATAAATCTTTGGCCCGCTGCTTCTCGGTTCATGACAATCGTGTTCGCATCCCCGATAGGCAACAAAATTCCACACTATTGTCAAGCCTTTTTGATTTTTCTCTTACGGTGACGCAATTTTGCGATATTTTCTGAACGTAATAACGAAATTGCCTGAAAATATTGGACCCCTTACCAAAATACGAAAAATCAGGTTTCAAAAAAGTTGTTTTCCAGTCGCTACGATGATTTACTGTCCTTTCGAAATGGAACGACACTTTTTACAATCAGCAGCCAAACCAAAATAGTATTGCAGTTTCGGCGTTGCTCTGGATGTGGACGATCGTAGTGACTTTCTAAAAATCAATAGACCATCAAAACGCGAATCGCGAAGAATCTATAAAAACGAATGCAGACACGAGGCGGAATTCGAAAGCACCAGGAAGGGATTAAGTTTCGAATGCCAATCGCGTTGGAGTCGTTTCCGAATAATAGCCAAACTGACGAACCTTTTTTTCCGTCGAGCAACTATTTTGCTGACCTATTTTGGTGTAGTTTGATCCGGAGCGGCTAGAAACGTAGCAGATGCTTCTCATTCTTGCCTAGAGTGTTTCTTGCAAACCGGTGAATAGTTCTGTTCGGTTGAGTTGCCATGGAACGTCTTCGAGAAAAGTGGCTTCGCTGCATACACTTGCAGCGGGTCCGCAAGATAATCGAAGATTTAATTGGCGTGTGACGTAACGTCTCTAGAAATTGCCGCAGTTTTGTTTACATGCAGGCACCCATACAAGTCCAGATGTGTTCGCATATACGTTCGAGAGATATGATCGACTCTGTCTCTTCCTCTCTCTCGTTAAATGCTCCTGGTACTTAAACTAAGCTCGTACGTTGTACATCAGACAATAAAAGCTTTATCGCCCGCACAAAGTGGCTCCTAATTCCGCCGTAAAATTCCCTTCGACATCAACAAATGGCACTGCTATTTCAGCAGCTAATTTCATTCTGGGGCTTCCTCAAAAATTACGGGCTATCCTGTCATGCCAGGAAATGCATGTGCATGCAGTCGTCGCCAATAAAGTAATTCATTTCCTCATTAAATACAGTCCGGAACTCGATCCGATTCAATCCGTAAAGCAAATAGGACTCCTATCCTCAATTGCCAAAGTTTTGGTCACCTCGTTACGTATTTTTTTCATGCCTCGCTCGCGCTCGATCCGGAATGGAGGGAAAGTACCCGATCGCGTACTAAAACTATGGCGCACAATCTCTCATCCCACATGACTTCGTATCGCTCTATATACGTACGTGAGAGTGATGCAATAATAATAACAATAAATATCCCGACGGATCACCTGTGACCAATAAAGTTTATTGCACTGTTTCGTCATGTTCAGCCAAAAGTAGTTTTCTATCGGAAATACCATATATATTAGCTCCTGGACAAAATGTATCCTCGTATCTTTTTATTTACACGTGTCTTGGTACACTCGTGATGGAACTCTCTCCGATATTCCATCCTCAATTTCCTGGATACTGCCTCGCTAATCCGATTTCAGTGTTTCCCTCGTAACCATCAATAAATGGATACGGTCCTAGATACTATATCGATATTTGTCAATAACGGAAACGTACATTTCTCTGGGTGATATGTCTGTTTGTCAGACATACTTGGTCCATCAGAAATTCATCGTAAACATGAATAATTGAAGGAATCGTCATTCATCGAATTATTCATGCTGTTTGGATAATGTGACACTTGGCTCATTGTGCTAGATACACATTGGGCACGTGTTTAGCGTTTCTGATGGTTTTATTTAACCGTAATATTGAGCTTTGTTCTCCATTTTTGTTTGTCCAGCTTTCACAATGGGCTGTTTCGGGAGCAAAGACAAACTGAGCAAGGAGGACATGGACTTCCTCAAGTCACATACTCGATACGATGAAGCAACTATCAAGGAATGGTACAAAGGATTCAAAGTAAGTTGACTTGTTGAAAATAGTTATTTATTATTTATTAGCTCGTTAATATGTCAGGTAAAGGTTCCTTGGAAAAGTGCGCCATTCTGGTAATACGGTCTGGGGTGTGAAGCTAAATTTACTTCGTAGAGCTTGACAAAAGTTAGGGAGATGGAAAGAGCCGATAGAGTCCGAGTGGTCACACACATCACCGGAAATTGAGCAGGCAGTTCCGTCTTTCTCGCGTTTATTTTTTCTCCTGATAATCGCCCTTGCAGCAAAATCTAGCCTACATCGTCGTTGAAATTGCCCCAGAGGTCCGCCATTTTTTAAATGTGATAACATCGCACCGCGGGTACTGTCGAGGGACATGAAAGCCATGCGTGTGCACCACTCGGTCCCTCGTTGTACTCCCGGAATAGAGCGCCAATGGCAAGTGCGTTTATCCTCAAATATGAATTTTTCATCGCTCGTGAGCATTGACAGTAATCTGGTAGATTGTCGTTCTGCATGGAAGTTGAAGTGCGGGCTGGTTCCTGACTCCATGCTCCCTCGACAAGCTGTCCGTTTCACATGCTTTCCAGTGCTGTCCACCAAACACACCGTTGTTTCCTCATTCACTGCTAGATCCAATGTTGACAGGGTGCCCCCCACCAACCCGTCCATTTGTCACTCTTTCCACGTCGTTCTTCCCATTATCTATTCCATCTCCCGCATAAGCCGAACACATTTTGGTCCATCTGTCCGTTTGCATTGGTCGGATGCCGGCTGGCCGATATTCACGCCTGGAAAACACTGTCAAACTTGCGAGTATGCGGATAGTGCGGATCTTGTTTGTTGCTTTCATATCCTCGTCTAACCTAGACGCAATGGAACACGCGATTCCGCCGAAATTAGCATTCCCCCATCCAGCACAACAGACCAAAACTACTGGGGGCTTGATCAGATATACCTTGGAATTTTATCGATTGTATGTATTTTTGTTCCAAGCGTGCTCGCTCGTTATTTATAGTGCATGACGAGGATCTCCCGATCCCTAACAGTATGGCATTCACAACACCAATGTCCCTCGTAGGAATCACCAACTTCTCCATCTTTTTTCTTTCCTATTCGCAACGCCCCAGCCTTCATTTCCTTTCTACGCCGGAACTCCAAGTCCAAAGCCGCGTACAATTGGCCCCCGGCTGATGAACGTTCAACGCCGTCAGATATAGCCATGAAAAAGCTCCTTCCTCAAAGTGTTACCAGCCTTGAAGGTGTCGTGTACTTGAACTCACCCCCCCCCCCTCTCCCCCAGGCTTACCCTCCTTCCTTCTATATTCGCTGCTTCTTTCGCCACTCCTGATTTTCCCTTCCGCATTACACTTGACTGTTTTCCCAACTTATACTCCGTCCTGCTCTTCTCTTATCACTTTGTTTCGTGACGTCCCATATCTACCGGCTCGTCGGAGAACTCAACCTTATTCTCGTTCTTCCCCTCATTCCTCTTCACCGATAACAATCCTTGCAAACACTGCAATTCCGAGGGACCTCTTTTGGCAAGCGCTTTTACGATCCTCTTCTGCTGCTTCTGTTTTACGAGCCTCCCCTTCGCCACCCCCTCTGTCCGCCAAGACAAAAAGAGTCAACCCATGTTTGCTTTATTCATTACGGACCTTCATCGATCCTTGCTCATGAGGATCTACCTCGCAGGCTCTAGTATCCCCATCAACGACTTTTTATACCACCAAATTAATTCGCTTTTCTTCCTTCGGGTTACCCATCAATTTTCGGATGATGGAACGATGTCAGTTTGCCACTTATATGCACCCTTGATCTACGACCGATAAGGAACAACATTAGCTTCGCAGTTTTGCTGACTGGGGACTTACTCACAAGCTTCCCTGTATCATTCGCTGACTCTGCTACTCTTCCCATGCAGTATGTCACAGACCAGCCCATCTAATATCCATAGTGTCCTCTCTAATCTTGCAGCTGTCGCTTACGACTATACATCAACTTTTTCACTTACCCTTTAGACACTTGTTGAGGCTTCCAGCTTGTCTATCCTAGGAATCTCGTTAATGGATCAACTCTTAGTTTTGCATTTGCTCATGCCAATCCTTCTCCTTTCTTGGATCCTATCCATCCAAGGAATCTTGCTGGTCTATCAGTTTTGTATTACATCAACCGTATCGATCCCAGAGCAAGCCTGGCCAAGTAGACATTTGTCATTGACGATTCCTCTGCAAATTGTCATGATTTGGCCAGTCACTACGACCATCCGAAGAACGATGATCCTTCATTTGAGTTCTGCATCCTGCCCAAATGGCTTCCGACCTCGGCCATCCTAGAACTAAATTCTTATGCCTATTCCGCACAATTGGCTGATGGACTCGAGTGCCAGGCACAAAGCTACATCATGATGCCATTCACAATGTCTCTTAGCTAGAATTGCTATGATCATCGACCTGCAGGTTGATGATTGTGTGTCATCTGATGGTCTTAGGACCAACATTCCTCTTCCATTCGTCAGTATTCCCTCATCACCACTAATCAGTGAGCATCGGACTTTATTTGCAACTCACTTGAGCAGAGATTAGGTTCTATTTTATTGAGAATCTTATCATGTTAGGAGGACATTAGTCCCCCATCGTAATGTTTCCTTCATATACTTTGCTTGAGGTTCACGCTGAGGCTTGAAAATGAATACAATCAATCAATCATTCCACGCTGACCTCATCCAGCCCACAAAGTAGTGGAGCTTCTGCCATTTCGCAACATAAATTCATATCCCGGAGCATACTTTCTGCTTTTCCTAGACAGTACACATTCTAACATTCTCTTTCACACCAACTCCATGAACTATGGAGTTCTGCAGATCTTCACACTTTGTTACTATTACTGGGGAGAACTGGGGCAAAAGTTACTGCAGAGAAGGGACATTTTATTCTAGTTTGGATGATGCAACGCGCAAGGAGGTAGAACTTGGTGTTCTTGTTTGAGCAGAGCTTATCAGGAAAAAATGTGGCTTCATTGTACGTTTGAGTAAATAGACACGAGGATGGTGGAGCAATGCGGCAGGGCACAACGGGACTCCAGCATTGTCTGCTCAACACCCAATTCTCGACTGCTCGTAGGTCAGAAATGGGTGGCGTGTTAGGGTACCCAACCACTGACAATTGCAAGGTTTTTCCTGAAGTACTCGCGAGTTGGCTTTTCACCATCCAAGTGTCTCCGCAGTGAAAATTGTGCCTCCGAGGGACTGGCTAACATTTACGGGCTCGCTTTCGAAATAAACTGGAAACTGGGATCCTCCTGATTGCCTCTTCTCGAATCGATTCCAACTGCTGCCTCCCTCGACATTTGACTTGCGGCGTCAGCTCAACACACCCGAGTACCTAGAGACTGAAATTTTTCATCTTTTGTGCCTTCCTCGAACTTTCCCAAGTGTACGAATTTGTGCCTCTCCGTTATCCGGAACTCCCGCTCCCATGAACCAACCCTTACCACTTTTTCCTCAATTCTTTTCCTTCTTTCAACCATCTTACTCGACAACCATTTCCGCCCCTCTCTAATATTCTCGTTTCTATCATTTCCCCCTTTCTCCAGCCTTTCGTTTCACCCTCCAGCCCTTTTTTCTTCCTCCTCAGGGGTTGCCAAAGATCCCATACACCGATACTACGCTCCGCCTGGACCCGGATAACAGTCAAGCAAAGAGACAGACCGCTCGTGTTATAACGCTATACCTGCGAAACCCGATCAATATATACCCTCCGCGTAACTTCGACCTCAACCAAACACCGGAAAGGAGGGGTGCCAGAGACCCGACTCTGTGGCGACTCGCACTTTCTCATTCTTCCTGCTCCTCCCCACTTCGACCTCATCCGATAACGTTTCTTTTTTTTCTCACCCTCCCAGCTCGCCCTTACAACTTGCCACGTCCAAACACCATGGCCATGATACGTTTTATGGTCCCACGTATTTAGTCTAATCGTCCCAGAGTCAAAATTGAGACAATCATTCGCTTTAAGGGCCTCGCACAGGGTCCCCCGTGTGCTTATGAAGATTTTTATGGGGCTAAAAATGAAGACATGACCCATAATGACTTTATGATCAGGAAATAGATGAAAACCATCTTTTTGGTCCATTTCTCGACCAAGTTCACCAGCTAAACTGATCAACTAATTCAGACAATCAAACGATCCCATTTTTGCTAAAATGACCAGAAATCTCTGATTCAACGACGAACCAACAACTTCGTTGATTCCACCGAAATTTAGTCGATTCAACAAATTCTTGAGGGTCTTTTCGAAGCAGAAATTGATACGAAGGCCTGTCAGAAAATTGGGAAAAGGTCATTCCAACGATCTTTCATCTCGTCTATAACTCCTCATCCTAGACAGGTTATTTCTCCTGTCGTGTCGTTTCTCCAGGGTCTATCGGCTCGGAACATCTGTCTTGAAATGAACTCCCCAAGCGTGTGCTATAACCTCGTCTCACAGGAAGGTTAAACGTCGTGCATGCCCCTTGGCTTGATCCCTACAAATATATATTGCTGACCAAATCCGTAGCCACAGTTGGATGCAGTTTCTCATACATTTATCATTTTCAAAGTCCACTGGGTTAATCCGTCTGCGACGAGAGCATATAAACGTGAATACTCATAAAATATTAATAATCTGAAGAATCTCTAAATTTGACGAAAATATTGTTTCTTCCACTTATTTTTCTGTTTATTTTTCGTCCTTACGTTTCTCTTATCTCGTGGAATTTATCGACAAACTTGCACGCTCGCACGTCAAAAAACAAAGCTTCGAAAATTCCTCCCTTCAACTCGCTCTCGCTACATTTTATTTTCAACCGCGTTAACCGAATGTAGGTCGAGAGACAACGACAGAGACAGAGAAAAACGAGACTCGAGCTCTTTCTCTATGCTGTAGCAATCGTCGCATCATCCCTTCTTTCCAACCCCCACCCCCAGCCCCCTCTATTATCGGATCCACGCGGCCCGGATCCGAAAAAAAAGAAAAATAAATCTCTCGAGAATGGTTGTTTGAAAAAAAAAAAGACATCTGGAAATAAAGTGGCGCTGGTTCTGCTCTCGGAAAAATGGATTTCTCTTCGTAAAATATTTAAACTGCCTTTTCGCAAACGTTGCCTTATTGTTTTTACCGGATCCCTCGTTTTTATATCGCACCGACGAAATGATCGATTTTATAGCGTTAAACATTCAACCATGTTTTTTTTTTTTTTCAAATATTTCACTACTTTTATGCGCTCGTTCGTTTATTTACTTTTCAGCAAGACTGTCCCAATGGACGACTCACTCCGGCGAAATTCGTCGACATGTACAAAATGTTCTTCCCGTCCGGTAACGCCGAGGAATTTTGTGATCACGTCTTTCGTACATTCGACATGGACAAAAATGGCTACATCGACTTTAAGGTCAGTCTTTTTTTTACGTCAGCCAATAAATTCTTTCTTCTCGCCTCAACAAAATTCTCTCACACGCTGAAAATGAAATTTTATCGAAAAACGTCGATGTTTTTTGAACACGCTGAAATATTTTTGAATAATTTCAAAATTTTCGAAATTTTAACGAAATTTTTTATTTGTAACGAGACTTTCTAGAATATTTCTTGCTGCAATGACCAAAATTTTGTGATTTTTCAAAAAACGTTTATGTTTTTTGAACACGCTGGAATATTTTTAAATAATTTCAAAATTTTCGGAATTTTAACAATATTTTTTATTTGTCACGAATATTTTATCTATTTTATCTATTTATTCTCGAATATTTTTTGCTGCAATGACAAAATCTTTGGGATTTTTCAAAAAACGTCGATGTTTTTTGAACACGCTGAAATATTTTTGAATTATTTTGAAGTTTTCGTAATTTCAAAGATATTTTTCATTTGTACCGAGACTTTCCAGAATATTTCTTGCTGCAATGTCGAAATTTTTGTCATTTTCCAGGGCGAACAAAATATTTTTGAATAATTTCAAAATTTTCGAAATTTCAACAATATTTTTCATTTCTAACGAGACTTTCTAGAATATTTCTCGCTGCAACGACAAAATTTTTGTGATTTTTCAAAAAAAACATTTAGTTGAGAGTTTCCAACAAAATTTTCTTTTCGCTGCATGCTCGGAACCAAAAATTATGCGAAGTTCGGGGTTTTTTCGGTTTTTTCAGTCGTCGATTATTGAGATTTTGGTGTCCAATTGATAAAATTCAAAATGGCGGACCAAAACATCGAAAATTTTGTATTGCAATTTTTTTTCACGGGTTTTTCGCAAGTTGCACTTAATTTTCTAGTGCAAAGAGATCGAGGCGTCTCATTTTTGATTTTTTTGTTGAAAAATATTGTAAAGCCTTTCGAAATGGAATCGCGAGTGGAATTTTTGATGGAGCTTTTGACCGAGAGATCGCGTAAACGTAAAAATGTCGAAAATTTGATCGCTTTCTACTTTTCGATTTGCTTTTTCAATTATTTATTGACTCCTGGGGCGCTCGAATTCGAGAAATTCCGAGGAGACTCGAGGAAGAATTTGTCTGGAGCGTGCGAAATTCTTGAGATTGTTCCTTTCTCCATCGTCTCGTTACATTCGCAGCCGATGCGAGCTGCGCGCGATAGAAAGCGGCAGCGGCTGAGGGAGCCGTCGAATAACTCGGCCAAGTTAACAAACTGTCTCGCCTCCTCCTGGCAATCCCTGTGCGAACGAGCCTCGTGCACGCGTCTGTATTTGCACGTTTAATTTACCGCGATTTAACGTCACAAAACAGCCGTAACTCGATGTCGCCACATCTTTCGACATTGAATTTTCTAGCGACAAAAAAACCAAATCATTTAACAACGCAGCACGAACAATCGATTTCTTTGTCGGCTCTCGCGACGCGTGTCCGCGAGACGTCGCCGCGCGTTGCGTCATCGCGGCGCGTAACCTGGACGCATAAAAAAGATAAAAAAAAGTGACCAAAGTCTTTGATTTTCGAATTAGACAAAAAAATTCACAACGAGGCGTTTTTTTGTTTAATTAATTGTTAATTAACAATTTCGTTAATTAACAATTAATTGTTTTGTTGAGGTCGTTTGGAATTTGGAGTAAAAAAATCGAAACAGTGGCAAATTTTTTTCGATTAACACACAAAATTGTCAATTGTTTCGTTATTAACAATTATTCCGACCTTTAAGACTGTCGAGATAAAAAATAACGATTTAAAACTGCACGTACGAATTTTCCAGAACAAATTAATTCGTTTCGGAACGTAAAACTATCGGATGAAAAAATTCCTTTGCCAGCCAAGACGAATGAAGGAAAACCAGAGTGTTCCGGAATATCGTACACTCGGTTGAATAGACCGTCTAAAAAAAAAACGAAATTAAGCACCAGCCGATCCCTCGACACACCCCCGAGACGTTGACTTGTATATTTTCTCTCCTTTATGTACTTTGCCACTCACAGAAACGACCAACTCGCGGATTCTCAGGATTCAGATCAATATCAACTTTTTTCGAATGTTTTTCTAAAAAAAAGTTCAAAATTTCGAACAAATTCATGTTTTTTTTTTTTTTTACTTTAACCGAAGTTTCGGGAGTTTCGTCATCTAGAAATTTTGCTTCGAGCTCGTTAGAATATTTTTTTTTCAATTTTTTGTTGTTTTTTGCTCGTGGGAGCTAATTAAGCTTTTCACTTGATTGGAATTTACGAGGAATGCATTTTGTACGACACTGTCGTTGATCGCGACCGACCCCAATCGAAAGAGCTCTTTGGAATTAATTCGAGAATTAATGGAGCTTCTGGCACCGATTACGATGTCGCTAGAGTCTCGCGCACGATTGCAAATATTCCTATGCAAGAAGTTTGCCTCCATAACGACCTGATAAACTTGCATTTTCGTCATGCCTAATGAGTCCCAACTCGTCGAGTCACTATTTCGAAATGTTGGTCGAGAGGATGAATTTTCATTCGATTTTACGAAGAACAAACAATTTTTCACATTTTTTTTTTGTTTTTCGTAATTAAAGTCCGAATTTTTAATTGAAAAATTCAATTTTTTCGGTGATTGAGCTGCTCACTTTGAAATTTAAAGGGAAGGAAAAAAAACGACGAATCTGTAAACAAATCTCTGTCTCTGTTCGTGTCGAGTGTATTTTTGTTATCGCACCAGAGCTCCAAGTGCCGTGAGAATTCCAACAAGCTCCGACAGCCTAAGGAGCTAAAACATCTGGTTAAATATTCCAGACACGCAACCAAAACACTTTGGAGTATCCACGAATCTCGTTATAAGACATTTACAGTCACACATAGACTCGGGTCTAGTACACTTTGCTACATACATGAATTTCCATGTCCACACACCGAGGACGAACCAGCTGGAATAAAAGCATTTTATTCTCCTTTCAACAACCAACTACTTTTCTTTTTCTGGAGTATTACAGGGTCGTTAAAAAATCAGGAGCTGTTGTTTGTTCCTTTAATGCAACGAGTCGAGCTAAAAACGGACGTTTCTGACTCAAATCTCTCGATTTCGGAGCAATTTTTAATCTTTTGTCTTTCTGAAAATATTTTCAACGTCCGTGACATTTAATTCGATTTTGAGATCCAATTATTACGGGAAAAATAAAATTTTGATGAAAACGATCGATATTTTTTTGAATACGTTCGTTTTTTTTGAAAAAATCAGAAAAATTTTAGAAAATCTCTTCGAAAAGTCAATTTTTGTCATTCCAATCGCAAATTTTGCTGAGAGTTTCGTTAGAAATGGAAAATATTGTCAAAATATCGACGTTTTTTTGACAAATTTTTATTTTTCGTGTACGAACTTTTTTTATTTACGAATATGCGAAATTTCTCAATGGAATTAGTCGAACAAGATTTTGGGGTGTTTTTTTGTAGATGTTTTGGTTAATAGTTGAACAGTCAAAATCATTTGGTCGTGGTCGTTAGTTGAGGGAATATTTGGCCAAGCGAATACTGTTTTCCAGTGGACAAGCTCGAGCTTGACAAATGTGACTGCTCGTACCAATGTCTATGGACGTATAGACTCACAGGTAGATTTGCGAACCCTCCAACAGCCAACCGAGTCAATAGACTCCTGCAAACGGAGTTGACACACGTCGACATGTATAAATATACATATCCATGTCCAAAAGCCACAAGAACTTGTTACTCCACTCCTAACAACCTTCGCTACGCCCTTTCTATTCTGAAACATCGATTCACCGGTCCATGCTCAATTCAGACGATCTGGAATACCAGGATTTCTGATGTTCCTTCAAATTCACCCTCCGGACCGTTTAATTTATTGTTCAAACTCACAGTGGGCAGTTTCGTCGTTGCTCGTCGAGGATCGACTCGATTGGTTGCGATCAAAAATGTGCAAACATTTTATTTACCATTCCTCCATTTTCCTGACAGAAAATGAGAGTTTTTCTTCATTTTTATTGAGGGCTACTCACGTTCAGGTCTCTGGAGTGCTTCGGAGAGCGTCCCAATGTTTTTTTTAAACAGTTTGAAAATTTCGCGATCTTTCATGGCTCGTACCGCTCAAACGGTGGGAGATGGAGGAAAAATGCATAGGACTGAAGTTGTAGCGTATGAAATTTACTACGAAAATGATTCTGGCGAAATTTTTCTAGCTGCCGTAGTTAAGCGCTGAGCGTGGATCTACCGAATAGAGAATTTCTCAAGGTCGTTCAACGAGCGAGTTTTTGTAATCGTTCTATCGAATAAACTATTGGAGATAGAAAAATTCCATCGCAAATCTTTTTTGTAGCAAATTTCAAGCGCTACAACATTAGTCCTGTCGACTTTTGCGCTAGCTCTCACCGTTTTCGCAGTATGATTCGAAAATTCATGACTCGACGCGACGGAGTCTGATCGAAAATCGTTGCCAGACTTTTCTACTTAAAATTCGGTCCACCGTTCCAATTTTCACAGCGGCAATTATTTTCTTCTTTTACGGTTTCGTTATTCTTGTAATTAATTTTTCTATTTCGGAGCCTGGAAAACATCGCTGGACCAAAATTACTCGAGATTTTTTTTTTTTCGTCACTTTGTCTCGTTCTTCGCGTTCACTCGGTCTCTCAGCGCGCTTTCCGCGGGCTCGCATGGTTAATAAAAAGTTTTGAGCGTAGTTAAGCTTATGCCCAGAATGAACTGGGTCACTCGACGCCCCGAGGTGGACGGTCCAGGCTTTTCTCCGCGAAACCAACATTTTTTACGTCCGCTTATGTACCTTTAATGGCGTTTTCAAGAACTCTAAAGAAAGGCAAAATAAAACACGGCATTTCAAAACACTGACATTTTTTCCCTCTCACGAGCAAACTTAGAGTTCAAAGGACTGCGATTTTCATTGTTTCGTTGGAATTTATCAAAATTATAACATTTTTTAAATTATTTTTCATAATTTTATCATTTTCTTATTGATTTTATTTATTATTATAATTATTATAATTAAAATAAAATTATTTTCGTGATATTGTCCGGCGAATGTGAATTTTTTGGTTTTTTGCCCCAAATTTTATTCCCGCCAGCAAAACGCGAGGAAATTTCGGAAAATTACGGTCCAGTAAAGTTTTTTTTTCTGAAAATTTGTTTTACCATAATTTACCATGAAAAAAAATTTTGGAAATTTTTATTTATTCGTTTTTTTCACGTTTGCGTTTACGCGAATTTTCAAAATTCCAGGAAACAGGGAAAATGTTGAGAAATTTTGAAAATTGGCCATTTTTACGTCATCACGAGATTTTGCTGCAGAGGGAAATTGCGACGAAAAGATTCGGGCAGTTTTTTTGGTTTGTTTCGTGCCGCAAGAAGAGAAGAATCGCGGGGGATGAAAAAAAAGGGTGTAGCGCGGTGAGCGGCTCTTTTTCCTCTTCCTCAACTCTTGATCGTCTCTTCTGGCTCTCTTTTGCTTTATTTCTTCATATTGACCCTAGCCAAGCATTTCTCCGAGCTCGAGGCTCGCCTCGTCCGCGAGTTGCCTCAATGCGAGCACCCCCTTAACGCGGAGCTGACATTCAGTCAAGCACACGACACTAGCTCGTCGTTTTTCTCTCCCTCTCTCCATTTTTTCTTTCTCTGTGACTCTTTTTTTTCTCCCTCCTCGGGATGCTTGCGGGCAAGCCCAACGTAACGTTTTAAAGAGGCGAAGAGATACGAGCCCACTGAGACCGTTAACCCCGAGCGCGACCCCTCGTACACCGAGAAAACAAAAAAAAACCGCAATTTATTAACAAAATTAGCCCCAACTTTTTCCCCCCGAATTTCGTCCCTCGAGGACTTGATAAATAAATTGCCCTTGACTTACCGAATTTCGGACTGCCAAAAACTTGAATTTTTAATTATTCGATTATTTAATCGTTAATTATTTCGCCAATTAATTCCCTCGCGATACTCGCAAAGGCAAGAGCCCAAAATCCTCCTTTTTCTCTTCCCCCATACTCTAAAAACTCCCACGTAACCCAAAGGGGATTGGAGACGAGAAAAAAGAGAAAATCGGACGGAAAAAACGTTCCTGCCTATTCCTACCCCCCGAAGATTATTTATTTAAGCATCGTAAAAAGCAAAAGAGAACAAAGTTTCCCTCCAGGGCATCTTTTTTACGAGCCCACACATACCAACTCACCAGAACACGAGAGGATCAGTGAGAACCGAGAAAGAAAAGCTTTTGTACGCGAGAAAAGCTCCGACCAACTTCAAAGTCCTCGAGCGTGTCGTACAATTACGTGCACGTAAAGAAAACAGAGACAAAAATGTCTGAATAGTTCACACACAGCTCGAAACTTTAAGATTCATATTAATCACGCTTCGCTCACGTATTTCCATTTTTTTTTTTAAATTACATTCGTTTCCTTCGTTCGTTCATTCCTTGAATTTTTCCAACTTTCCGGAATAATACAAATTTCTAAAAAATTCACGTTTCACCAAATAGTTGGCAAACTTTTTCCCGAATTCTTCAACTTTTTTTTCACAATCACGGACGAACGTGTAACGAAAAGTATTCGAGTTGAAAAATACAAAATTTTTAGTAATTAATTATAATTTTCCTCATTTTTTATGAAGTAGAAAAAAAAATTG
This sequence comes from Diadegma fenestrale, assembly GCA_037043255.1. Lineage (NCBI taxonomy): Eukaryota > Metazoa > Arthropoda > Insecta > Hymenoptera > Ichneumonidae > Diadegma > Diadegma fenestrale. Next base: position 5,902,562 of record CM073319.1, read on the forward strand.
TCATTAATTATTATTTTTATTCTCTGGTAATTAATTTTCTTTCGCTCGGTTGTGAAAGAATTTTTTAACGAAGCGAGACTGCGAGTTTTCCTTGTTCCATTATTTACCGCGCTCGCATATTCATTTTCTGTTAATTTATCTGCAGGAGAATAATTAGTAAAATTGTTGCGGGCAAAAAGTCGTGGGTAAATGAAAATCCGGGTTTTTTGTTCGTCAAATATTTACTAGCTCTTGGACTGGGCTGCGCATTATCCTTAAATTGCTCGTATCCCGCAGTGGCCAAGTGGTAAACTCACATTTTAGTCAGACCGGGCAGTCCAGCGTCTGACCATGAAAAGCCTTTTCCACTGCGATCCCCTCGAACCACTGCAATTTTTTCCCTGCATCTTCGCGCTCCCCCAACTCGCCGGCTATGAAATTTTTCTCCCTCTCTTGTTTATGCTCTTGATCGTTTTATTCGCCCAACTAAAATCCAACTTTTATGAGCTTCCATAGATTTTTAACGACCATCGTCGTGATTATCAACATTTAATTAAAAATTTCGTCTAAAATTCTCGTTTTCACGCACACGATTCTTTAAGGGACAAAAAAAAATGCGAATTACACTTTTTTTTCCCCACATTAAAAATCCCTCGTTTTTTCTCATTTCCAGGAGTTTCTTTTGGCGATTGACGTGACGTCAAGTGGCACAGCCGAAGAAAAATTGAAATGGGCATTTCGGATGTACGACGTAGACGGTAACGGGGTCATCGACATCCAGGAAATGACGAAAATCGTTCAGGTATCGTGCTCCTTAATAAACAAAACAAAAATCGCAACAATTTCGTCAATTTTCCAACTTTCATTGTCCGGAAAATGCGAGTGACAAATCGATCCAATTTTTTCGCAATTTCTCGTCGCCTGTTTTCTCGTTTCTTGAGACTTTATCATTTCAGGCGATATACGACATGCTCGGGGCGTGTTCGAGCAACCGGCCGGCGGACAGCGCCGAGGAAAGAGCGAAGAACATATTCGCGAAAATGGACGAGAACAACGACGGTCAATTGACGCAGGACGAATTTTTAAAGGGCTGCCTGCAGGACGAGGAACTTTCAAAAATGCTCGCTCCTTAATCCAAACGTGTCACGTTCGCATAAAAAAAAAACAAATCGAAACAACAACAACAACAAAGAAAAAAAAACAATTTCAATGCTACATTAATATAATACTAACAATAAATAATAATAATAATAATAATAATATTTAAGTATTTATATAAAAATATTTGAACCGATACAAGTTTTATGAGGCAATTTTACGAAATTTTTGTCATTTCGAAAAAAAATGTTGGTTCGTGCGGTTATTTTTCTATGGGAAAAATATTTCGGTGTTTTTTTTTTTTTTTTCGTAAAACGATCGAATTTTTTCTCCAAATTTTCAATTTTTCGTTTAATTTTTTCTTTTTTTACAGAAATTTTCTAGAATTTTTTTTTTACAGGCTCAAATTTTTTTTGTTGGTTTATTTTTGCAATGATTTTTATTGGGAAACCCAGAAATTTTGTACGGAACCGCAAGTGTCGGGGAATTTTTCGAAAAGTCAAGTTTTGCCGCGATGAAAATGAAAATCGCGTAATTTTTTGGGAAAAAAAGTTTTTTTCATTTCTACCGAGCGGGGCAAACGCGAGGGGGAAAGAAAAAACGATTTGGAAGGGAAAAAACACGAACACGAGTCTCGTATCGAAAATTTCTCGTGGTGAAAAAAAATAAATAAAAATACACGAACGAGAGATGTAGAAATTGCGTTCGCGTGCTTCTTATCGCCCGGACTGATGGAAAAAGACCGAGAGGGCGAAAGAGTTGGAAAAAAAGGGGGCGGGGAGGGGGGAAAAAGGGGGAAGGAAATTGTAAAACGACGAGAACGAGCGAGAAACGCACGAAATCTCATTACGATTAATCGCTGTGAGGGAGGAGCGCGTGATCGTGTCGAGCTGCTTGCACCACGTAGTCGCAACAATAAAGAGGAAAAATCGCGATAAATAGAGAAAATAATGCAGAAACTATAATCGAGAAAAAAAACGAACCCACACACGAGATTTTAATCGATAAATTAAGTTTCCCACATTGCATGGGGGCGAAAAGCACAAAAGCAGGTTTTTTATGTTTTCTACAAATATACAGTCGCGTACAAAGCAACGAGAACGAAAAGCCAATCAATCGACGCAATAACGAGCCAAAATTCGACGTTTTCATTTTTCAAAATCCATTTTTTCAGGCCATCACCAAAAGTTTTTCTCACCTTTGTACGTCACTGTGTATTCGGAAACCGCGAACAAACGAATGAACAAAAAAACGAGCATTTACGGGAGGTCAAGAAAATGTTGCACGCCAGCGAGCATTTATAATGTTACTCGTGACGAATAATTAATGATAGTTAGTCCGTACGAGCTACCATTAAAAATAAATATTTATTGATAAATGTACGAAAAAAAAGAAATTTTAAAATATTACGAGAGGCAGAAAATAAAATTGGCGTGTTAGTTGGAAAAAAATGATATTTAAAGCGAGAAAAATGGAAAAAAAACGAGACCAACGGTCGCTTTTAACGATGAAATTTTCGCGATAATCGACCAGCTACGGAAATCATTCTTCTTCGAAACAATCATCACTCTGTGTAAATTAGATTAATAGAATTTTAAGAAATTGCATTTTTTCATTATTATCGTTATTATTTTTGATTTTTCGCCATTTTTTTAATCAATATTAACGCTATCGCTACTGTTATTATTATTAATAATACTAATAACGCTTAAACTACAGAAAAACAACTACTAATAATTACACGCCTCTACGATTAATATTTAATATGTTTTAAAGCAAATGAGCTTTGCGGAGAGCAAGAAAAATCGATTAAACGAATAATACGTCAATCTCTAATCGTCTGTGTCTCTAGAATCTCGTCGGTTTTAAGTTCGTCGATGTAAATGAAAAATGCGAGGAAAAAAATCGTTGGCCAGTCGGAAAATCATTTTTTTTGGGGAACAATTTGATTTTTTTGTTCGTGACTCGAGGTTTTCGGTTTTTGGGAGAATTTTAAACGAGACGACGGGCTTTTAAAAATTTTAACTTTACGATCGACGAGTCGAAAGAAAAAAAGAATCTTGATACTTAGCTGAGTTTCTCCTTTTAATTAGACATAGAATTTCGACCAATTGCACGTTCTAATTAGAAAAATCGTAAGTTTTTTCCAGATCGATCAAGCTCTCAGCGAGAAATTGACGTTTTTCTACTTTTTTTTGCCTTTTTTTTCCTCTACTTGTTTCGTTGTTTGCATTCGAGAATCTATCGATCTGGAAAAATTGAATTAGTCGCATAATTTAGACTAGTCACATATCATCGCGTCCCTCCATGCATTAATTAACTCTTAACTACGTAGAACTAATTAAACGGAAATCAATAAATCGATTGATTGAGTAATTAATCAACTGGATAAATAAATAACGAGACGAACGCGAGTCGCTCGAGCGTGATTTTCGATTTTTCATGTGACCCTCGAGGGCTCCCACTTTGCCGGAAAAAACAACCGGAATTTTTAACTCGTTGAGAAAAAAAAAGAAAAAAAAAACATGAATTTTGAGGGAGAAACAAAAATTCACTTTTTTTCTCAATTTTATCGACGTTCCCAACAGATTCAATCGTTTTTCCAAATGTCTTTCGAACTAGCGACGAAAAATCTTGGCCCCTTACGTGTACTTACATATTTAATGACTAAATACTTAAAAATAAACCACGATAACGTCAATTTTAATGGAGAACAAGAAACAAGAGACAAATGGGAGATCCACACACTTAAAAAACACTCAGAAAAAAACATTAATATTTACCTACATTTTTCCACGATCCAAGTGGCCACACTGAAAAGAGAATTTTGTTGAAAAAAATCGAATTTTTGTTGGACACGTTAATCTAAACGTTTTTTTCGAAAAATCACGAAAATTTTGTCATCCCAGCAAAAAACATTCTGGAAAATCTTTTCGGAAAGTAAATTTTTGTCATTCCAATCGTAAATTTTGCTGAAAGTTCCGTTACAATGAAAAATATTGTCGAAATAACGAAAATTTTGAAATTATCCCAAAATATTTAGTTCGCTGTATTCAACAAAATGTCGACGTTTTTTTTGACAAAATTGAATTTTCAGTGCATTCGAAGCAACAAAACGCGATCGAAATGCCATTTTTAACATGATCCTGAAGTTTGCATCGTTGGAATGCAACGAAATTGAATGTTTGGTCCGGCCAATAAAACTCTCTGGCGACCAAAAAACTCAATCGACTCGAAAGATTGCCACGATTTTCAAAATTCAATAAATAATCATTTAAAAAAAACGTTTTTCGTTAATTCTCAACTTTGCAAACTTCAAAGTCATATTTTTAACAATTGAATTTTCACTCGAGACATTAATACGTAATAATTACGTGATCTCGAATCGAATTTATTAATCGGCCACGAAAACGAGGCAACAATTTATCGAGACACGAAACGAACGTTTTCATCGCGAACTTGATGAGAAGAAAATGAAAAAAATATTTATATATTTCTCGAATTCGAGGCGAAGTTTTGAAAGTCTCAAAATTTCGCTCTGGGAATCGAGGCGTTTAAAAAATTCAAGAAAGTACGAGACAGAGAGATTTTGGCAGGCTATAAGTGTGCAGGTCGAAAAAAAATTGGTGAGGCGCAAAAAATTTCAGCGCTTATCACCGTTTTTTTGGAAAATTTCACGTTTTCGTTAGTGTCTTAATTTCCGTTGTTTTTTTCCACTTAAATCCAATCAGAAAGTCAAGCATCGACAATCGAACTAAAGAAAATAAAGAGAAAAATTACACGCCGCATTTTTCACGTCGTGCACCAAGGCGCCGCGAACTTTGCTCGAATTTGTGAAGGAAAAAAAAAATTGAAAAGAAATTGATTTTATTTTAGGCAAAGAAAAGGCAATTTTGACTTTTTTCCTCTCAATTCCGTACAAAGTTCGGAGGATTTTTCAGCTTTGCAAACGTCGCACAGTCAATTCCAACGAGTATGACAAAAACACTCAAAATATGGAAAATCTTCATTAAAAGATGAAAAAAAATCAACAACAAATTCGAGAGTCACTCGCGTGATAAAATGTGTCGGCAATTTTATATTTTTCTACTGTTCTGTCCGCTCGTGCCCTCTTCAAATCACACAAACACACACTCTGTCTATAAAACACAAAAATCCCATATATTTATATATAAAAATCACGCTCCTGCCTTTTCCAATTATTTCTAATTGAAAAAAAAACACCAAAAAATTTCTTTTTCCAATCAATTTCCTTGGAAACTAAAATTTCCGAATTTTCTTTCGCTTCTCCGTCACAATTTCCGCTGCCGTGTCGAATTTTTCTCCGCCCACCGGCTGCACGCGATTCCCGCATAGGAAAATCGTGACTTTCGCGATTTTCGATTGAAAAAACAAAAAAAACGTAAAAGTTTTCATCGAATTTTTTCACTCAGCAATTTTGCTCCAGCTTCTTATTGTCTTTTGAAAAAACAAAATAAAAACCTCTTTCACGGTCCAATTAATCGTAGGACTGCGCCCAATCACTCGATTCATTCAGCCTACACACTCGAGGGACGAAAAGAAACGAAGAGCAAAAATAAATAAACAAAAAAAAACGGTAAAACTGATTAAAAAGCGAAAACGAACAAGAGCGAGGGAGAAAAAATACAAAACGAGAAAAAAAAACACGGAGCAACTAGGAAAAACAGAAAAGAGAGAAAAAAACTCACACGCGATACCAAAGTGTCAATCGAACGGCATTAGAATCAATCTCGATTGAAAGTCTCTGTTTTTTTTCTACAAGGCGAATAAAAAAGCCTCCGTTATTAATCGCCGCGCAATCGCAAGGAAAAATCGATCGAAACGAAAAGAAAAACTTTACGGAGGTGAAAAAAACCACAAAAATCCGTTCGAAAGCAATAAAAAATTGTCGAATTTCCCATCGAACTCGAGCGAGTGTTTTGACTCGTCGAACAGGAAAATATTGTTAAAAAAAATGCACCCAAACCGAAAAAATTAAATCGATACATTGAGTTCTTAGTCTCCTTCGGAGAATCCAGAATTTGTGTGTAAAATATTTCACGAGCAGACCCAAAAATCATAACGAAAAAAAAACTTTTCACATTTTTTTCTTCTTCTCTACCAAAACGATTCGAGGGGTCTACGAGAGCTTTTCTCAGCGTCCTCGAAAACCTTCGGCGCAAGAGCCAAGAAAAACCGAATCGAAAATGCAAAAATAAATAATTCGGGTCGAGAGGACGAAGAAAATCTCGAAACAATGGCGAATAAACGGTAACCTGCCATTAGTTATTCATCGGTGTGCGTACGTGCTCGTAAAAAATGTGCATCGCCACACCAATGTATATAATACGAAGAAACAAACAAAAAAACACGAAAATACTTGAAGAGAGAGAGAGAAAAAATAAATAAAAATACATTTAAAAAAGAAACGCATAAAAAAACATGATCCTGAAGTTTGCGTCGTTGGAATGCAACGAAATTCTGTTATTTCTTCAGCAGAGCCAATAATTATTATTGCATATTTGGTCCGACCCATAAAACGATTCTCTTTTGCGACCAAAACTCAATTTACTCCAAAAATTGCCACGATTTTCAAAATTCAATAAATAATCAATCGAACAAAATGTTTTTCGTTGAATCTCAACGTTGCAAACTTCAGAATCATTAAAAAACGATGACAAAATCGTTAGATAAATGAATTAATAAAATATGATGCAAATATATCGATATGTGTATGCAACTTTTTATGTCAATCTACAAATTCGTACATACACATGTTAATATATTATTATTAATATTATTATTGTTATTATTATTACGAATATTATTGTTGCATTAACATTATGTTCGAGCAATCAAAAGAAGCAACGTATTTTGTATGTGGCCGAAACGAGCAAAAAAAACTAAACGTGAACGAATCTGCATTGTCATTTTTCATTATTATGAAAAAAACAACAACAAAACAACAAAAAATCAACAACATTATTGATTATTATTAATATTATCATAATAAATCGCACTGTGCTCCAAGTGTATTTATTGTTTACTCAAATTTCATGTGGAAACGAGGAGGAAAAAGGAAACGACGAATTTCCCACGAATTTCGTAATTTTTTTTTTTCTGTTTCAGCTGGAATTCTTCGTCGTGTGATTGCGTGTGAATGCTTTTTCGTTATTTCGCGTAAAAAACTCGATTACGAGTCTGTGAGACTCGGGAAGTGAAAATTTCGGCTTTTGAATTTTCGCGCCTTTTTTCGGACTCTCTTCGGCTCGATTTTCGGTCGGAACGGTCGTTGCGAGTAAAATGCGTTTTTTTTTTCAAGGACCCGTCGATCCCGCAACGAAAATCCTTCCCAATGACAATTTTCTCGCAGGCAACGCGTTTCCACTTGTTTAATAAACTCTCATCGTCTTTTTTGCTTTTTTTACAGGCTGGTGCTTTCCCGCCGGGAAATAATTTTCACTCGGAAACTCAAAATCGCACGCACCCGTGGAGGGGGCGAGAAAAACCAGAGACACGGATACGAAACTCCTTGTAGGCTTAGTTAGATATTTAATATTTGAACGCGTGCAGCACGACGTCGAATAATAAGAAAAGAGACGCGAAACGTTCTCCCTCGCCGTAAACTTCGCCAGAGGCCACCAGCAAGAGGCACATCTTTGTTTTTTCGGCCTTCCAGCTCCACTTTTATTTTTTTCTCTCCTCTCATCACACACTCACGACACACACGAGAATATACTCAGGCAGAGAAAAAAGAAAAAAGGCGATAAAAGGGAGAAAAATAAAGATAAATAACGACGAGGAACCGAGGAAACAGATTCTGCGAGCGAGATGGGTAAACAGAACAGCAAACTCAAGCCCGAGGTTCTCGAGGATCTCAAACAAAACACCGAGTTTTCAGGTATTTTCTTCCTTCATTCATTTACTCACTTAAATATTACGCTAAAGTCATTTTTTCCCATTTCTACACAGTTTTTTCTTTTTTTTTCTTTCAAATTCATTTTTTTTTGGTTGGATTCTCAGTGGCCGCCCTTTTGTCCAATTCGATCTGTAGGGAATCGTGATCTCGAGTCAATTGAATTAATTACGATTTTCAAATTATTTTTGTAATTGTCGATTTTGGGACTGAAATTTTGCATCGATGTAGGCCAAAAAATGATTTTTTTTCCCATTTCTACGCATTTTTTTTCTTTCAAATTCATTTTTTTTGTTTGCCTTCTAAGTGGCCGCCCTTTTGTCCAATTCGATCTTTAGGAAATCATTATCGCGAGTTAATTGAATTAATTACGATTTTTTCAATTATTTTTACAATTGTCGGTTTTGGGATTGAAATTTTGAATCGATCTAGGCCAAAAAATGATTTTTTACGCTTTTTACGTTTTTTTTTACATTCCTCAATTGCTCTGCTGAGTTTTGTGATCGAAACTGGAATTTGAGACATTTTTTTGTTGAAATAAATTCATTTTTTCCGTCGAAATTGAAACGGATCGTTTTTTTCTTTTTTTCTCCGCGGAGAAATCTGGTTCAATGATTTTTTTTGCATGAAAAAAGATTTAATTGTCGTATGGATTTTTTTTGAACGTTGAGCGGGTCTGTGGGATAAAATATTGCGGTTGGTAGTAAAAAGCTCTTGTATCTGTCGGATCTGGGGACGTGCACGGTCATTGAGAACTCGGCAAAACATTATTCCGAACCAACACGGTGGAAACGTCGTTGACACGCACGCGCTCGAGCTCTATTTTTGGGGAAATGGAAAATTAAAAGAAAAAAGATGAGAAAGAACAAAAAAACGGAGTAAATATAAAAAGATGCGGACTGGGGGGATGAAGAAAGGGGAAAAAAAGCTCCACCGCTCTCAAGAGCTGTGCCGAGCTCTGTACAACAAAAAAATAGGGTCAAGTGAGAAAAAGAGGGAAAGAGAAGAAGCGAAAGACATGCAACACGAGAGGTGTGAATGCATGTGTTTACCGGTGATACCAAAGAAAAAATACACCCTGCTAAAAGCAACCCTTGTCCGAGACTCCGGATGGAAGCAATTAACTGGAAATTATTAATCAGCCTCGCGAAAAATTTCTCCATCATTATTATTTATTGTTTTTCTCCTTTTTTCATGACATTTAGCAAAAAAAAAAAAAAACGACAAAAATTATCTCATTATTGTCCGAGACACCGAATCGACATTTTTATTTTTCTACGTTTCCGTCTCGACGTTTTTGGCCAAAAAAAAACTCGTATTTTTCAAAATTTCGATAAATCGTCTCGTGAAATTTCTGGAATCGATTAAAAAATCAAATTCTCTTAAATTGACAAATTATTTTCGGCCAAAATTGAAAATTTCATTTTTTTCGACAATTTTTTAATCTTCCGAGGGAAAAATACCAAACGCAGAATTGCACAGACACGTTTGAAATACGGCGCGAATAAAAACTGTGATTAAAAAGGGGAAAAAAAATTTTTTGTCAGTTTTTTTTCATTCAAGACCAACAAATGTTTGTAATAATTACAGACGCCGAGATACAAGAATGGTACAAAGGATTTCTCAAGGATTGTCCGAGCGGGCACCTGAGCGTCGAAGAATTCAAAAAAATATATGGCAATTTTTTCCCCTACGGGGATGCCTCCAAGGTGAGAAGACAAAAATGCTTTTCATTGTTTTCTCGAAGTAATAAATCCTCCTCCCTATTCAGCACAATCTTTACATTCTTCTGGAATATTATTTTTCTTTTTTTTTCTGTTCGATCGATAAATTTTGTCAGTCGTTAGTTGTTGTCTTTTGTAATTAACAGCTTGTAACAATTTGTTCGATACCAAACGAAATATTTCGTTTCGTTATATATTTTTTAATCGATCGACAACTTGACGTGGAAAAAGGTAAAATTTTTCATCATAACCCAAATAAATTGCATGCCAAAATCACGTTTCTTTACTCAGTCGTTAACATTTTATTCTTGAAACTTGAGCTTTCACTTCACTTTGACTTTTCGCCTGTTTTTGTGTCTTTTTTGTCATTTTTTTCTTTTTTAATCTGAAATAATCTGAAAACTTTTGTCCGAAGCAATAAAATCGAGGAAAATAGTTTCTCCTCGCGCTACCGAGATTCGTCGCTTTTCTCACATCGTGAAAAATGGTTTTCTTAACAAAGTTTGCTCCAGCACTCGACAAGCTGTACAAATTTTTATTTTTTCGTCTTTTATTGCGTCAATTTAATTCGCTTCGCTGCACTGTTTATTCTTGCGATATTGCCGAATAATACGAACGTCGATTTTTCATGAATTCGATTTTTAAAAAAATTATTATCTGGACTGAGAACGTTATCAAGTAATAAATCAAATGTTCTTGGTTTTATATGCGGAAATAAATTTTTGTTACTCGATTTAATCGATTCACTTATTTATTTAAATAATTCATGATTCGTCACTTCGATTGATCATTTTTCGAGCGATTACTCACTGCTTTTTTATCATTTCTTGGCTCAATTGTTCTCGAGCACAATTGCATTTCGTTTTTTTGTTGTTTTTTTTTTGGTTTCTTTCGCTTTTCGGTCATTTATTTTTGGCTTTCGCTGTTTTTATTTAGTTCGCAGAACACGTGTTTAGGACGTTCGACGCAAACGGCGACGGCACCATCGACTTTCGGGAATTTTTGTGCGCCCTCAGCGTTACGTCACGAGGCAAATTGGAACAAAAACTCAAATGGGCCTTCAGCATGTACGATCTTGATGGCAATGGATACATTTCGCGACAAGAAATGCTCGAAATTGTCACGGTACGTAGAACAAAAAAATTAATTAAGAGTTTGGGTCCTCCCTTGACAGACTCTGAGTCGCAGTTTTCAAATCGATGATTTTTTTTATCGAAAAAAATGCAAATCACGAAAATATTTCAATTCAATTTCATTTGGTGAATTTTTTTGACAGTTCAAACTAAAAATTCAGTTCCTTTCCCAGATTTTAATAAATTTAGTTTTCAAATTGATGAATTTTTATCGAAAAATCAAAAAATCACGAAAAAATCGGAATGCGATTTAATTCTGCTCAATTTTTTGGCAATTTGAACTCAAATTTCGGTTTTTTTTTCCGATTCTGACAAATTGAGTTTTCAAATTGATGAATTTTTATCGAAAAACCAAAAAATTTCAAAAAAATTTCAATGCGATTTGATTCTGTTTAATTTTTTGGAAATTTAAACTCGAACTTGAGTTTTTTTTTCAGATTCTGACAAACTTGGTTTTCAAAATGATGAATTTTTATCGAAAAATCGAAAAATTACGAAAAAATTGGAATGGCATTTCTCTCTGTTAAGTTCTTTGGCAATTCAAACTCAAATTTCGGTTTTTTTCTCAGATTCTGACAGATTTAATTTCCAAATCGATGAATTTTTATTGAAAAATCAAAATTACGAAAAAATTGGAATGCGATGAGATTTTGTTCAATTTTTTGGCAATTTAAACTCAAATTTCGGTTCTTTTTTCAGATTCTGACAAATTTAATTTTCAAAATGATGCATTTTTATCGAAAAATCGAAAAATTACGAAATAATTGACATGCCATTTTATTCTGTTCAATTTTTTGGCAATTTGAACTCAAATTTCGGTTTTTTTCTGAGATTCTGACAAATTTAATTTTCAATTTGATGCATTATTATCGAAAAAATGACGAAAAAATATGAATGCAATTTTATATGATTCGATTTTTAGTATTTTAAGCTGCTTTTCGTTTGTTTGGTTTGTCTGGACTTGTAGGCGATTTACAAAATGGTGGGTACGGTTATGAAAATGCCGGAGGACGAGTCGACACCGGAGAAGCGAACGGACAAAATATTTCGACAAATGGACAAGAACAAGGACGGAAAATTGTCATTGGACGAATTTATCGAGGGTGCTAAGAGCGATCCGTCTATAGTACGGCTGTTGCAGTGCGATCCAAGCGCGCAGGCTCAGTGAAGCCCTGGTCACGAATGAAAAACGAAAAAAAAAAACAAAAAAAAAACAAATTGACACGACAAAAAAAAAACACAGACACACAAAAATTGAGAAAATTTTCCAAAAACGAAAAAAAAAAAACAGCTAAACTTACGAAATGAATTATTTAAGAGAAAAAAAATTATGTTTCAATGCCGTTATGCCGTTTAGGGAAAAGTAATCGGGGCCCGGCCCAATGACCCATCGAGCCCGAAAACCCAACGAGTCGATAGCATCATAGAAAATTTATTTCCTCCTTTTCCCAATTTTTCCCATTCCCAAAATTCCCCCGACAAAGAAATTTTTTTCTGCCCATTATTTCTAGACCCAAAACGAAAATTTTCCCAATCAACTCGACCCGAGTCCCGAAGCAAAAGAAAAAAAAGTCATTCGACGATTTTTCCCTCTCGCATCTTCGAAAATTCTCAATTAAAAACGACGGAATTTTTTTTTATTGAAAAGAGAAAAAAAAATACAAAGCAACGAAATTCCCGACGATCCAAGTCCAGAAAGAAGGAAAGCACAAAATTTTCCTATGACCGCTCTCGCTCGTTGGGTTTAAACCGGCAAAGACGAGGGTACGAAGAAAAATGGAAATTGGAGGAGAATTTGAGAGAAAATTGTACCGGGACCCGAAAGGTCCAGGGTCACTGGGCCTAGCGCGCTTGCGCAGACCGCAAGCTAGTCTGTAAGGCTAGTCCAGTCGCTCCGTCTCGTCGATCGAAATAAAAGAGACAAATGAAGAGAAAAAAAAACAAAAAACCATAAGAATAAATAAAAAAATACACATTAGACAGGGAAAACGAAGCAACAAAAAAGCAGAATTAACTTTTAAGTCATTGCGAGAGAGAAAAAGGTTTTTTAGATGATTATTATTAATATTATTATTTTAAGCGTAACGACCGTAACGTTTAAGATTGATTTATCCTCTCGAGAATTCACATTCGCATCTTCAACTTTCCCACAGCGTCCCCGCGCCATTTCCATCATTTTTTAGCCAAATTTTCGTTCTCGTTCGGGGCAAACGTCGAATTAACATGTTAACGAACGTCTCGACTCGCCAACGGACTGCATAAAACGAGAAATTATTCGAGGATCAGCCTCCATTTTTCTTTCCTTTAATTTCGCCCCGAAATTTAAATCCAGCAACGATCGTCGTTTCGCTGTCCTTTTTTTCAATCTGTTGGGACGTCCGCGCTGGCGAAGCTGCAGCCGAGGATCGCGGCCAATTAAAACGCGGCCATTTGCGAGTTAATTAAAACGCTTGTTGGCTGACGAAGCATTTTTTTTCTATCGTTTTCTCTCCATTTTTGACCGAATCTCAAAAAAAAAACAAGAAACAAAGAAGAAAAATAATAAACGACGGCGATCGGACTTGTTGAGTTCGGAGTCGGCCGAGCCGGGTTGCTGAGATGACGTTAAGTACAAATTAGGCGTTACCGAACGCGATTCGCGAAAGAGGAAAACGAGTGGAAAGAAAACCCAAGAAAACGCAACAAAAAAAAAGCGCAAGAGATCGAGAAATAACGAAAAACGACGGATAATTAAGAATGCGATATTAATTACGAAAAAAACGCGATAATTAAAGAAAAAAGAGAATTTAACAAAAATCTAATAATAATTATAGAAATAATGACAAAAACGTTACGAATCGACCGAAAATTGCGAAGATGCCAGCGTGCGAGACCAGTCGCGACGAATAATTCACCCAAATTCGTTTTTTTTGTTCCCTCGTCATGTTTTTTTTTCTTTTAATCGAATTTTGACAATTTTTCTTGCTGTTTCGCATGAAAGCTCCAAAAATACGACAAACATCCGAGTGTGCATGTGCGTGCAAATGATTTTTAGCTATGCGTTGTATAAACAAAGAATTAAATAACCGAGGAAAGAAAAAAAAAGAGATTCGCGCGAGAATTGCGTGGGGAAATGGAAAAGAAGGAAAAAAATCGATCAATCGATTTTTCGAGTGTGTATTACTTTTATTTTTATTGTAATAATCGCCTTACCACTCATGTCTTTAGTATTTAAAGTAAAACAACAACAACAACAATCCAGCGCTCATTAATTACTAAGTCCCACTAGCATTATTATTATTAATTAATTAATTAATTAATTAATTAATTACGATTATAATTATTTTATTTTGAATATATGAAATTGTTGATACGATATCGAGACGAAAAATATCAAGTGCACTCGCGCAGCCTCACCAGAGATATTTCAATAAACGATGAGAAGAAAATTAAACGAAAAAAACAACCAAAAATTGTACAATTTGATAAAAATACGAGAGAGGAAAAAAAAATTTCGATTAAACTAAAAAAACAAGCGGAAACGAATTAATTGATCGTTGATTCGTTTCATTTTTCAGTTTTTTTTTCATTCTACAACGCGTCGCCCAAAATCTCATGACTTGATAAAAAAAATGAAGAAATTTAATGAGTTTTTCGAATTTTCTGCTCTTGATAACAAAAATTTGGAAAAAAAATTAATAAACGATGAAAATTCATAGGAGGAACAAAAAACGATCCTAATTCTTGAATCAACGAATCCGTGGAATGCGATTTATCGATTTAATCGCCAATTGCTTTGAGCAGTCTCGACAATTCTACGAAGCAATAAACGCGAAGCTGCAAGAATTAAAGGAAATTTTACGGTTTGATTAAATTTCATCAATCATTCTGGCCTTTTTTGGGTTTTGAGGACAATTGGCGGAAAAATGGAAAACGGAATTGCCTGCCTCATGGAAAATCCGCGATTCTCGTTGTCGAGGGTTTGGCCCGAACACGAAAATCGAGGGATTTTTGGGAGCACAAACTTTTTGGGAATTCCTTCGTTCCTCAGGCCCCGGGGCGGCCTGGAAAGGGGAACGAGGAATCCCCTGACTCGAGGCTCCACGCGTCACGTCCTCGGGAATCCCCTTTTCAATCACTTTCACGGGAAATCATAAAAAATCAAGTAATGAAAAGAAAAAAAAACAGAAAAGGCTCACGAAAATGCTCGTAGAAAAATGATGATAAAAATAAAATTTAAACGAACGAAAACGAAGCGACGGTAGAGACGAGAAACATTTCAATTAAATCTTAATTACTTGCATGTTTACGATAGAAATTTAATACGCTCGTTCTAGTGTCCTTTCTCTCCTCAGGAACAAAAGTAACTAAATGAAAATTAGGAAAAGCTAAAAAAAAAATGCAGAGAAATCTAAAAAAACATTTTAAGAGTACGTTAAAATTGAGAATCGTCATGACAGTGATAGGTTTACTCTCCGTGTTTCAAAACTTCCTCGTAGTCGTCTTTTATCATGAAATTTCGCACGCTTTGCTGCTCCAATCCACTCTCACCCGAAACTCTTTCTCCAAGTATTTCTAAACGATCGGAAAATTGAAAAAAAGGGAAAAAACCAAAAGATAGAAATCACATTTTTTTCCATTCGATTATCAAAAGAATCGGTGGAATTAAATAATCAAATCCGTTTCTCTTCTTCGACATATGGCCAACTTTTTACGCTTGCAGCGCCTCCCAGCCAAGCCCTCTGGTGGCCGATCGTCGAAGCTCTTGCTCCGATCCCAGGGATCCAATTATACCGAAATTTTCACTCGATTTTAACGTCTTTTTTTCATCAAAACGTTTGAAAAAGTTGATTATTCGAGCACGATCAAAATTACAAGGAAAAAAAATGCTGGGCGAAGATTTTTGTGGCCGAATTTTCGAAAATTTCATTTTTTTTCGAGCCTCGCAAATTGGAGAAGAAAAAATCTTGAATTAATTGTCCAAATCCGATGGTATAATTGTGGTTGCCAGGGGAAGAAGATTCGAGTCTTTTGGGGGGTGAAAAAAAAAATGCAACGAGCGCTGAATTTATGACTCGATGTAACGATGAAAAATGTTTCTCTAAAATGTCGAAATCCATCGATAACTCTGCCAAATTTTTATCATTATTATTATAACTGAAAATGATTATTGTTATTATTGGTAAGTGTCTCGTCAGGAGGATTTTTTGGGAGGCCAACAATCAGCAACGATTGAGAGTTCGAAAAGGAATTTTTTAGATAGACCAAGCGAGAATAAGGTTCGAGTTTCGATAACGAAATGAAATATTTAAAGAATTAGTTAAAAAAACAAGAAGAAATACGAAGCGATTATAAAAATGATAAATAAAACAAATAAATATAAAAGTCACGTTAAACGAAGGAATCGAGAAAAGAGAATCTTTGTCGAAAGGTCTAAAAAAATCGAAGAAAATGAATAATTAACAAGAAGATAAAAAGAAAAAACAAAAAACGAAGAAATTAACACGAAAAGACCTCCGAACTTGCCTTTTTTTCCTTGTCTCTTTTCTCAACGTCTTGTCATTTTTTTCTCGCCATAATCGAGTCCGAAATCTTGTAAAATATCAACCCAATTAACGCTCGATTTAATTAATTGACGAAAAATAATGAAGGGGGCTCGATATCGATGAAAAAAATGACGAATATCTCGAGAGTGTACATTTGTGTGTTTATGTGCATCCGACTTGTTCATCTTGGATAAATCCTTTACCTGTGGAATTGTAAATGTGGATAAATAACGAAAAATCCATGGATAATATTTGTTTTTTGAAAAAAAAACGTTGATAAAAAGGTTAAAAAAGTGAAATGGCATTAAAATCAAAGCGTGCTTCGAAGTATTTTTGTTTTTTTATTAAGTGTCACTCAAAGCAAGTTGTCTTGTTGTTTAATTGAACGAACAAGGAGGGGCAAGCACCGGCAAATCAATTATGTATAAAATAATATATAATACGACGAGATCCAACGAGGTCTCGAAAATGTTGACAATTTTCTTTGCTTTGCGACTTACATAAATACCTATACATATAAAATTACATATATATGTATTTGTGGATATATATTTGAATATATATATATGCATTTATATATATTTATGTATTTATGACGAACGATAGTTATTAATAGTTGTTTATTATGAATACGAAAACGAACCACTTGTGTATCAGTTCAATTGCTACATTAAAGTGTTGAAATTATACCCGTTCACCGTGCGTCTCTCTCTATTCAATTATAAACAGACTTAGCAATTAGAGACGCTTGGCTCCTCATTATAGAACATCCTTGACCACCGCTAGTCACCCTTGCGAGCCTAATTTTAAGCCTAGAGCGAAATTAACGTCGTACTTAGATCCGTTAACGTTTTTTCTAAGTACTATTTCGTTCGGGTCTCAGGGCTAAACCAATGGAGATGGAAGAAAACTCTGGGGAGCTTTTTTGTAGGAAATTTTGTGCTCTACAAAATTGGTCCTTTGGGTTTTTGCTCTATCTGTCATAGTTTCGGTGATATTTGCGGTTAATCATTGAGGCGAAAAAAATTCAGGATCGTGGCGAAAAGTTTCTGTTTATTCGGTAATTTTTCGAGTGACTGATACAAGTTTTCGTTAAATTGATTAAAAAATCACGAGACAAGGTTCGTTTTTTTCGGAACGAAAGGCAACGAGATTTCTTTTTAATTTTATTTATTTTTTTGTTTCAAGACAAATTTTTTGCTCATTTTTAATATAATTCGATTTTAACAATATTCCAGGGTTCAGGAGCTTCAAAGAATCTTCATGTACTTCAGGCTGTAATAAGCACGCGTATGGTAACTGTAATGCTGGGGCACGGTCCTGTAACCCTCGATCCATCTCAAATCGGCAGAACGTTTGAAACTCTTGTTCACGTTCCTGTCGTAAGCTGTTCGGAACATTCTCTCGCCCCATTCCTGGGCCCTGGGCTCCTCTCGCCAAATTCCACGCTCTTTCTTGTTCAGCCAATCCATCACATCGTTGTAGTAATTTTGCCTGTTAATCAAACCACCAAAACACTTGAGAATTCTCACAATTTCTCAATTTTTTTTCCAGTTTTCAATGTCAACGTTCTCGAAATGTCAAGCTCTTCATTCCTTGAGAATTTTGGCAGAATAGCTAGAAAAATACAAAGATCTGCGATCGCTCTAATTTCCGAAAATTTTAAGATTCATTGCTAAAATTTTTTTTTTATCAATAATTTAGAAAATATCGATTGAACGGTTTGAATTTTTCGAATTTTACGAAAATCTAAGTTTTTTGGAAAAATTTCGAGTTTGCGAGATTGAGCAGAGGATTTGCAACTTTTTTTTCACTCGTTGTGGCATTTTTCAATGACAAGAACGAGCTCAATGACTTGGCAATGCACTGAAAAGAAAATTTTGTCAAAAAAGATGGAAATTTTGTTGGGTACGTTAAACTAAACGTTTTTTTTTCGAAAAATGACGAAAATTTTGTCATTCCAGCAAAAAACATTCTGGAAAATGTTTTCGGAAAGTATATTTTTGTCATTCTAATCGTAAAATTTGTTGACAGTTCCGTGACACTGAAAAATATTG
Organism: Diadegma fenestrale; assembly: GCA_037043255.1. NCBI lineage: Eukaryota > Metazoa > Arthropoda > Insecta > Hymenoptera > Ichneumonidae > Diadegma > Diadegma fenestrale. The sequence goes on from CM073319.1 coordinate 5,920,994, forward strand.
TCGAAATAACAAAAATTTTGAAATCATCCCAAAATATTTAGATTTTTAACGTTTTTTTAACAAAATTGAATTTTCAGTGTGAAAACGCTCGATATTCACCTGTAATCGTAGAGATAACGATAATTGAGGAAGAGAGGCCGAACCCAATGAAGAGTGTACTTGGGTTTGGGAGCTTTAGGGAATCCGGAGATGTCGAGTCGTGGTTTTTCAACTTTTTCGGCTTTTTTGCCATCGGCAGGTGCTCCAGCGGCAGCTTCGGTGGTTTCTGGGGCGGTTTCTGCGGGGGTTTCTTCGGTAGCGAGATCATCGAGATCCCACGCTGGTTCGTCGTCCGCCATTTTAATCGCGTGTTTTTCGAACTACGAAAAATCTGCGAATTGAGAAGAAATTTTGAAAATTCTCCAAGATCACTGTGGGCCCGCGAGAGTGCAGGCGAGATGCAAATTTTCAAGACAGGCTCGACGGAGCACGGGGAGAGCCAAAAAAAAATCAGGTGAACTTAATTAAAATCGCGAAAAATAATGAAAAAGTGTGAAAAATCGATGAAATCAAAAGTAAAAATGAATTTTTAGCGCCGCATCATTCGATTTGACGTTTTTTTTAATCCACTCGATCAATTAAACGATTTGAGGCTACCTGAAAAATAGTTGCCAATGATACGAAGCACCTTCGTCGACTGAGAATAAAATGGCACTTTGAAAGAATGAAAGACACGAAACCCCCTTAACGTCCCCGTGCACCTCCTCACTCTGCGCTCTCTCTCTCTCTCTCTCTCGCTCCCTCACTCGCACACACGCGTTTTTTCTCACTGTCAGAGAAGTGCACACCTTCGATAGTCCAACACGTGTAACGCTTTTATTTCGAGAGCCTATAACATTTAAAGCATCCCCGATTACGCCGTTCTCACCCCCGCGAGCCTCCCTCAGCCCCACCTTCGCCGAGAGATTTAAAAAACAAATGAAAAACGACGGGGAGAGATCCGAGTGGGGAGCGAAGACCCTGGCATAGAGAATCTGTTGTAATTCATGCTGCAAAACGCACCAGCATCGATTCAACCTACGCAACTCTCTTTTTTTCAACTCCGATCGATCGCAACATATTTTTTTTATCCTGCCAGCCAAAACGCCAGGTAGGAAGGTCGATTTTGCACACACGATGATTGATTCGTCATTGCTCTCTTGCATTAGGCAAATATTTCAGCAACTTTCATTCCCACTTTATTTTCATTCATTTTCCACGCTAATTAACCCCGCTTCGTTGCACTTTTTCTCTCATCAATCATCCTCGTCATTCCAGCTCGATTTAATCATGCAATTAGACGTTTCCAATATTTCCCACATTTTCTTCGTATCTTCGTCACTTTTAGAACCAATTTTACTGTGACCTCGCAATTCCTTCAGTGCGTGTCAGAAAAAAGTTCATAAAAGTTCACACAGAAAGGCCGAAATATAAAAATTTATTATTTCACCTGCACTGAGCTCGAGTGCTCCCACGCACTAATTAAAATTAAAGTATTATCATGGCAAAACGAATTTGAGACACTTAATTCGCAATTTTTCATTTTCCGCGTCCAAATGCGTGCACTGAAAAGAAAATTTTGTTGAAAAAAATGAATATTTTGTTGGATACGTTAAACTAAACGTTTTTTTTCGAAAAATCACGAAAATTTTGTCATTCCAGCAAAAAACATTCTGAAAAATCTTTTCGGAAAGTAAATTTTTGTCATTCCAATCGTAAATTTTGCTGACAGTTCCGTTACAATGAAAAATATTGTCGAAATAACGAAAATTTTGAAATCATCCCAAAATATTTAGTTGGCTGTATTCAACAAAATATCGACGTTTTTTGACAAAATTGAATTTTCAGTGTGCAAGGTCGAGTCAAGTTTCGTTAAAAAGTTGCAAAAATCAAGTTGCAGTGAAAAATGCATTCAGGATTTTTTCTGCAGATTGCCGGAAATGCTATGGGTCGAAATTTTTTTGAGAAAAATCCTAAACACATTTTTTTGCAACTCATGAACGAAACGCGAGTCGAATTTCCACGCGTTTAGATGGCAAAAGTTAAACATTGGAATTATAATTATTAAAAAAAATCCTTAATAAAGTAATTTCGTGATAATAATACGAGAAAAAAACACAAATTTATTTTTAGTCCACTCAATTCACGAACTTGTAGCGAAAAATTCGTTCAATCATCGTCGAACCGAAATAAATTGATAATGATTATCAATTAAATGTGAAATCCTTCAATAAAAGTGATCGAGGCGCGATAAAAGTTGGTCAGAATAATAAATACGAATAGCAGCAACGATGCAAATTCATTTTGACAAATATTTTCCATTTCTCTCGCTGAATCGAGGAAATCGAATGAGGCTGCAACTCCATTGGACATGAATTCGCTCTATGTGCATACGATTAATCATCATCCCCTTGCTGCAACGAAACTTCATCCAACGTGCACGAGTATCATTGTATTTGGCTTTTGTTCAAGCCATAAATTCACCACCCATGTAATCCAATATTCCTTCGTACGAATACATCATCAAGCCTCAATTGTCAATGCACACACAATCCAACATTCGACACAATATTTGCACTATAAATCGATTACCGAAGCATTCGATAAATACTCCATTTACTCGACTATTTAATCCTTCATTTCAATCCTAATGATCGAAATTTTCTCTATTCATTCAACAGTTATTGTTTATTCTCCAATCGCAATAACCTCGTCCAATATCTTCGCATAATGATAAAAATAATAATTAATCTAATTAAATCGATTAATCAATCAATTCGTAAATCACGTCGCTAATTATTGGCAACGCAATTAAATTTTTCAGCCAGTGAATTTCGATTTTATATAAAATCGTAAAAATTCTTTTTTTTGCTCCCCAAAATTTTTCAAAATCTCTCATTCGTTGATTTTTTATTTGATCTCAAATTTTACTAATTAGGAAAGAATAGAAAAAAAAAAATTTCGTTTTCGAGCTGGAAAATTCGTTGATTTTGTTGGAAAAATAATCTGGAAAAAGTCGCGACAATTTTTGTCAGAGTTTGGTCAATTAACGCCGGGGTCAGAATGACCCAGAGTGTCAACCGAAGGATAAAATTGTTATAAATAAAAATGACGCCGATTGGAAAGATCGAAGAGAAATTTAATTGAAAAAAATGACTCGACGAGGTGTCGAGGAATGGAAAATTCATTTTTGAGCTGGAAAAGTTCGTCGATTCTGTTGGGAAAATATTTTCAGAGTTCGGACAATTTACGCAGTTTAGCCGAAGGAAAAAATTGCTATAAATTGAAATGACGACGATTCGAATGGTCGCGATGAGAAATATTTCGATTTCACAGTCCGTTAGTCCTTTCACAATCGAACGATAGAGAAGCGTCATATATGCGTGGATCAGAAGATCGAGTGACTGTCCTGGTTGAAAAATTTCGCAATGAAATTCCAACACTGACACCCTGATCTGGTTTACTTACTATAAATCAATCAAGCGTGTTGTCCGAGATGGATCGAGCGAGATCAAGTTGTGAGCAGTGACAGATGGAGCATTGTCGTGTATCCACATGGTCGAAAGATATCGCGAGACTGGCGTGAGATAAAAAAAGAGAAAAATTGCAAAGAAAAATGTAATTTTCATGGTGAAAAATGAGGGTGGAAAAAAATGAAGACTCTGCAAAGAAAAATTCTCGTTTTTTTGTCACGTGTCGTTTTATTCGTTGGGCCATTTCGTACATTGACAATAAATGAGGATTAATGAATAATCGATCGAGTGATAACGAAAAAGTGGCTGAAGGAGAAAAAAGAGCGAAAAAAAATGAAAAATTTGATGAAATTTTTGCCAAAGTGTGTGCGTGTGTGAATTTTTGCCAATTGTCAATTTTTCTGTCGAAAATGAAGCCAAATTCGGTGAAATATTTTCTGGTGATTCATTTAGAACGAAACGTTTTTCTTTCTCTTGGGGACTGATCGTTTTTTCTTGGTTTTCTCTTTGGGGCCCGAGGAGGATTTCGATCGAGTAGGCTCTTCGGGGGTTGGTTCGGTGACGACGTCGTCAGCGATGATGGAATTGATTCGAGCACGTCTGTTGCAAATGCCATCGATTAATCCAGCCGGATCTTTTTCAATCTCCTCCATTTTGGTCCACGAGAACGGAGTGACTTTTTTTAGACGCGCTTTTTTTTCTCTGTTCTCTAAAATAATGGCCTGGATCTTACGATTCTTTTCTATCTTTTCAGCCATCGTTTTTGGCTCGACTTCCGGTGGATCTTCGTTGTCGAACTTTTTCGCGTGCTTCGAGAACGCTATGTTCGCTCCTTCCAAGGTCAATTTCGCCCTTTCGATCTCCGCGTTCATGTCGATCATGTCGAACATCTTTTCTTGCATGTCTCGCCTCTTTTTTCGCAATTCTGCAAGGTCACGCTCAAACGCCTCCGTCTCTCGTTGCTTCAAACGACGCTGTGACAAAATCAATTCGTCCACCGAGCAATCGTCCTCCAAATAAGCATTTTCTCCCTCATGCGACTCTCTGCTATCGACCTCATCGAAAAATTCCTCAGTTCGGCCGCCCCCGACGCTCCGAGACCCTGAAATTGTGATTTTTATTTCATTCGCCCAATTTTCACATCCCCGAACTTCCCAATTCGCCCATTTAAACAAAATTCCATCGATTTTTTAATTTTTTTCATTAAACTCGATGCAAAGTCACCGAATTCCAATTTCGGGGTCAATTTGACCCGAGCCGAGTGTCGATTCTCTCGAAAATTAAATTCCCCCCTTTTTTTTGATCCTCCGAAAAATCCAAAACTAAATTTTCGTCAAAAAACGAATTTTTACGATTTTAAATGATTTTTAAAGTAAATTAATCGAGAATTAAATGAAATCGATTTTTTCGTATTTTCAAAACTGCAAAAAACGTTGAATTTTGTAGATCAAGAACCAAAAATTTTCCCAACGACGTAGCGAAAAGTTATTTTTCAGAAATGAATGAAAATTCAACAAATTTTTCCTTTCTCAATTATTTTAAACTCTTAATTAAATTCCCAAGAATTGACGTTGAATTTTTTCGATCAAGAACCGAAAATTTTCCCAAGGACGCAGTGAAAAGTTATTTTTCGTATAAATAAATGAAAATTCAACAAATTTTTCCTCTCCCAATTATTCAAAATTCTCAATTAAATTGCCCAGAACGATCATCAAGAAAAGGGCCAAAAAATGTCACGTTGAGACGAAAAAAACGGGAACGTACCTGAACGAGTGAAAATCAAGACACTTTGGTAAACATGCTCCGTTTGTTTCTACCAACCCACGGAAAAAAAACAGCATCCAACAAACAAGGGATCCTGATTGGAGAAACGACGAAAATCATGCTCCAAGGGGATAAAAATGGGGTCAAAAAAATTCGAAACTCCGATGCGCTTGAAGGAATCATGATTTATTCGTTTCAGAATATATTTCGTATAGGAACTTGTGTACACGAGTAATAAACATTTATGCACACGAATATGTCAAAAAAAAAAAAATACAACAATTTGCCATGGACGGTAAAGAAATAAACGAGGAATAACGACAAAGATGTAAAGTGGAAAAAGATCGACGTGAGAATGGTCGAATCGGATCGAATGAATCCACGTTTTTGCGGTAATTACTCAATTTTATTTCCGCCATTTAAAGAGCCGAAAAAATTGACAATGCTGTGAATATATTTTTTTTTTTTTTCGTGGACGTGACGAAAAGTTTGCGTCTCGGTTGAATGTGCAGTTGCAGATCGTCGCACGAAATAAATGGGAGAAAAATTTGGGAAGGGAAAAGTTGGAAAAATCGACATCGATAAAGGTCGTGAAGGAAAAAAGTGTTTTTTGCATTTGTTTTTTAATGGTAATTAAAGTTTTCTCGGAGTTTTGTTTGTTGGAGATAAAAAATTTAGAAATTGACGTGTTTCTCAGCTCGGACGGTGAGTTTTTTGCTGGTGCTGCTGACCGATGACTGCTGAAGATGCTCCTCGGAACCGGAAGTTGCGGACTCGCTGACGAGGGCTCTCAAGGCCGCGCTTCTTCGTTCCCTTTTGGCTTGTCTTTCGGCCATTTCTTCCATCTCGGTTTCGAGATCGTTGAGTCTGGCCTTGGTTTGTTTGGCGCGACCAGCCGCTGCGGAGCAGGTCGAATGATCGTCGTCGGCGAGTTTGGACCATCGCGTCAAGGCGGATCGTTCCTCGCTCATGCGATCGAAAGCTTCGTCGTTGAGGAGCTTGGAGCGGCGTTTGAAAGTGTTTTCAGCCTCTTCGAACGCGCTTTTCGCGGCTAATCTCGCGTTTTTATTAATTTCCATTTCCGGCGACTGTTCCAAGCCGAAGGACGTTTGGGCCTTGAAACGGCGCGTCGTCGCTGCCACCTCGTTCGCAAAATCGTCGGCCATCGTCCGACGAGTGCTCCTTTGACCTCTAATGTCGTAAACGGTTTCCTCGTCGTTGCTATCCTCGATTCCGGATATCCTGTGGGCCCGGGATCGGGGAATATCGTATTCGAGGTCAAGGTCACGCAGAGACGAATGGGCAGCGGACTGATCACCGCGACTGCCTGGAAACCATCAAACAACAACAGTTCAGGAGTCCAGGATTTTCGGACACATTTTCCGACTATTTTTCACCCTTAAAAAAATCGTTTTTATTATTTTTTTAAACGTTAATTCGTTTCTCATCCAATTAATCGCTTTTTAGCTCGTCCTATTATTATTTTTTTAATCATTATAATCGTTAGTTCGACATTATTCAACTCTTCACTACTTTTCCTCTCATTTTTATTGCATTACTTGTTTTTTTATTTTCTTGTTTTGCTTTTTTCGCTTGCGTTAAGGAAAATCTTGACGAATATGTAAATACTCTGGGGATTACTTAACTTTTCACATTCTCTTTTAAAACGTCTATCCTCCTGCTCTTAGTCAACAATGCGAGAAGAAATTATGTGCATGCCTCGTCGTGTCTCTCTGCGTCGTTCGCGAATTTCAACGCGCCGAACGATCCGCCAGAGCTCAATCTTTTTTTCAACATTTTCTCCATAGACGCATTTTTATTCACGTTTATTGCAACAGAAATATTTTTTTCGTCATTTAAATACGAACGAAATCCTGAAAATGACGATCAGGTCGTTGACGATGCTCGAGAAATTTCTTTTTAATTAGAAAACGAAAATTTTTTGTTTTTCTTCGTGTCCAGACGGTTGCAAAAAAATTGGAGTAATTTTTGAGTCACGAAATCGTGAGATTTCTGGAGAAATTTCACGGAGAAAAAACGAGATTTCGAGGGACTTTTTCGTGTTTTTTGTCGCTTGTTTGGTCGTTTGTTTAATGATTTTTGGTTTTGGGCGGTTTAGAAAATAAATAAATTTTATTGAATGGTTTGCACAAGACAAGAAAATGGCGATACAGTGTGACAATGCTTTTAGATATAATTTAATATTTCAATTGATTATTATTGTCTGTTTATTTATTTATTTTCATTATTTGAGTGAAATTTTCGGCTGTATGGCATTCCAAAGACGGACTGACACAGAATCATTCGTTGCGGGATGCAAACAACGAGAAGAACAATCAAGGCCAACAACGAACAATCAAAATACTATTCTAAATAAAGGTACGACTTGCAAAACGAGATGCTTGTTTGCTTTTTTGTTTTGGGGGCTAAAAATACCGATCGAAACATTTTTTTTCACACACAATCGATTTTGACATTTTTCGATACCGAGGAATCGGAAGCGCAATCGAAAATTCTAACCTGTGGAAAATTTTTCGAATTATCGTGAATATTGGCTCGAGAATCTTTTTTTTTTTTTGGAGGAAATTTTTTTGGGCGATTGCGGTTCGGGAGATTTTGAAGGAAAAAAAAACATAAAACATTCTAAACACAGAGACATTTTTCTATACGAATATACCGAAATATCCATGCGACGAGATCGAGGCATTCATATTTTTGTATAAACGTATATACTTTTTAACGATTCATCTCAAAACCACTTTGGTAAACGACTGAGGATGTTACCGATGTCGCTACGTCTAGCTGCGATCTCGTCCGCGAACGAGCTTCTTGGCTCGCTGAACAGAGGACGCGAACTGTACTTTCGATCGAGATGATCGACCATCGGCTTGTAGTAAGATTCTCCCTTGTCGTAATTGCATCCATAGACGCGGGTTCTTGGTCTGCTGAATATCGGTCTCGACATCTTGTTATTTCCCCTTTTTTTCTCTTTTTTCAAAGATTCCGGTCGATCTCGATCTTTTCACGCGCTCGAGAGCTTGTCGACGCTTTTTTCAAACCCTTGCGGGTCGTGAGTCTCGCCTGCGGGGACAAGAGAAACAGAAAATTCATTTTTCGCTCTAATCAAGTCAATTTTTAATTATTAATTAAATAATAAACGAATTATTAATTGCGTTGATTCGTTAATTATGAAAATATTAATTTAGTTAAGTATTAACTTGGGAAAATGAGGAAATTCAACTTTTTCCGGGCTGGAAAAAATTCATTTTGAAAATTCGGTCGCTCGTTATTCGGAGCAAAAGTTGAAATTTTGGATTTATTCAAAATTTCGTTCAAATTTGACATTTTTGTTATTAAAATCGCTGGAAAATGGAAAAATCGGAATTGAATCGCTTTGAATTCGAAGCAAATAATAAACGAATTATTAATCAAGTTGATTCATTAATTATGAAAATATTAATTTAGTTAATTATTCATTGAGCAATTTTTCGGGCCACTGGAAAATAAGGAAATTGAACTTTTTTCGGGGTGAAAAAAATTCATTTTGAAAATTCGTTCGCTCGTAATTCGGAGGAAAATTTGAAATTATTCGAAATTTCGTTGAAATTTGTTCGTTTTTTATTTATTTTTTTCAATTTTTTTTTTATTTTAATTTAAAATTGAATTTTCTTAATTTAAATTTTAAATTTTGCTCAAATTTGACATTTTTGTTATAAAAATCGCTGGAAAAAGGAAAAAATCGGAATTGGGTCGATTTGAATTCGAAGCAGGAATTTAAATTTTGAATTTATTTGAAATTTCGAGCAAAATTGAAATATTTTTATTACTGACTTGATAGTTGGTGTCGATCGGATTGTTTACGGGCAAATGTTTATAATTTTGCCGTCGAATAGCAGGAGAAAAGCGAATGCTACGGAGGAAAAAAAAAATTGGGGAATCGGAGCAAGGAAGACGTGTGTCGTTTTTTTTTTCGATTTTTCTCTAATTTTGATGGGTTTGGGGGCCAACTCGTGTCGAGTGCGCGGGAGCGCTCTAGTCGTTTCAAAAATAGATCAAATCTAATTTCGTGCGCGACAGCAGTGTGTAATCCGCGAGGGACGCCGTGAACAAGGAAGAAGATTTAAAAAAGCGACAAAAGATGCTGAGAAAGAGAGAAAAAAATCGACAGCCCCGGCAATTTGTCAAAATTATAAAAGAAGCAAAAAAAATTGGTCCAACATCGAAAAGTTCTTGCGCGCCGCAGATTTTGGTCTGGCTCGAGTCTAAAAATGACTTTTTTCCAAATTTTTCATCCGCCATTCGATTTTCTCACCAAAAATCAACAATTTAACGAATAATTTCGAATTTTTCGTAAATTTCGAAAAATTTGCAAAGAAAAAATGGTCCCACACTTTCTTCGTCTTTTTTCTTCATTTTCTAGTGACGTATTACGTATATTTACACAAGACCAATATAGAAATGCCATTAGCGCGTTTCTCCGCTTGATTTTCTAGCCCTCACGAAACCGCGGGCATTTCCACTTGAGAAATGAGATCGAATTTACGCGTGGGTAAAAAAAGACCAGTGACAAGCACACGTGTTCGCGATTCACCAGCTCATTTCTTTTTATCGCATCGAAGAAAACAAAATTTCAATATTTTCCCAAATTTTATGCCCCAATATCGATTTTTTCAATCGAATTGTTCGTCATTACGAAAAATTTGACAAATGACACTCATTAGCACGAAAATTTAGCACAAATATTTTCTTTTTCATTTTTTTTTCATTTAATCAACAATTTATTGAGTTGACAAGAATTTTGAAAATATTTTTCGCTTCCAATCGACAAATTTTGACTCATTTTCATTTTTTCGAAGAATCAACGAATTTCGTTGCGAAATTTTGTACGAATAAAATTTTTGACCGAAATTTCAACGATTTCCCGATTTTCCGAGAATTTTTTAATCAAATTTGAGTTTGAGGCAGAGAAAAAAATGGAGTAGAATTTAAATTGAACTTTTCGATACGGATTCGATTATTTTTCCATGCGATTGTCCACGAGAAAGGATTTTTCGGATAATTACAAATTTGGGATTTGAGCTTGATCGCTAGACAGGAGGAAAAGGCGAGGAGGGAGATTTTGGCGTACGTGAAAGCCATTGCGTAACGCGTTAACAAACGGGGTGCGAGATCGTGAGGCAAAGCGAGAGAGCGACGGGGCCGCGCTAACGGACTCTGCCAAATTTAGACTTGAGACAAGATTTTCTTGAAAATCTCAGGTTGAGGATATCGATTACAATGGACGGCGCCAAGCGCGCCCAAACGAATGATCAATGAATTTTTCGTCTGCCAAAAATCATGAGAAATTGGTCCGGAGAAACGAGCTCGAACGAACTCGACAAAAATGCCAAAAAATCGATCACAAAAATCTCAAAATTTCTCAAACTCTGGAGAATCCAAAAAAGCCATAAAATTACGAAACTGACGTAACGAAAAATGTAGCAAAAAATAACGAGACTAAAAAACCTCGTTGACAGCGAGAAAAACGAAAAAAAACTTGGTTCGCTGTCAATTTTGTGCGTCAAATGTCACAAGAAAAAAAGATCGACGAACGATCCGCCAGAAACCAGAAAAAAAAAACAGCAACGTACCTTCGTGTTTGTTCAATTAACAAAAGTCAAATTGGAAAAAAAATGCACGAAATTCACACAAAAAAGTCAAAGTTCGAACGAAAAGATTTCACCATCGATCGATTAAAAAATGTTATAAATAATAAAAAGTAATCGACATTTTTTATCATTTTTTCGTACCTAATTTTATATTTTTTGAATTTCTAGTTGTTTTTTGTTTGTTTTGCAATTCAGAGTATTCCTCAAGGTGTGCGATGTCCTCGGAAGTATCGGCGCGACTCCCACGGTTTGCTCGAAGACGCTCTTTCGCCTTTCCCACTCCGCAAACCCGGACGAAGACTCTCCTACCCCTACCCAAAAGACAATTCCACAAAGAGATCGAGCAGAATGTCTCGCAGAGCGAAGCCGAATTTCATCAGGCCAAACTAGTTTTGACTGGCTGATTTTTTTTCAAGAATAATGTAGTTTCGCCTTCCCAGGCTAAACTAGTTTTGACTAGGCGAAATCGCCTTTTCCCGACGATTTAGCTCGAGGCAAAGACGACGAAAGGCAGAAACGGCTTTTGCCTAGGACAAACTAGTTTGGCCTACGAGGCAATACGAAAAAACACACTTGCCACCAAATCATCGGGTTTAAACGGGGGTTGCGGCAAATTATATCGCGTTTTAGTTTTCTCAACTTGTACGAGCCTTCTCTCTTTACCAGCGTCCAATATAGACAAAGTTTCGTCCCACCTCCGACGATTTTGGCTCATTTTTCCTTTTGGCACTCTCTCGCCCCCGGTTCTTACTCATTTAACGCAAATACTTTTTCTTCCTCAAACTTTTCACACATCCTCTTGGTATTCAACGCTTTTGCCACTATGCGGTATTCAATTTAATACCAAAATCGCTCTCGCCGGTCCAGCCAACCTCCAGGTACAGATTTTCGATGTTTCTGCTCTGAATTTAAGTCGGCGACCCTCATTACCCCCTCAATACCGATTCTAGGCCAAATTCGTTGACCCTCATTAATCGAATCGAAAAATCGAAGAAATTTAATCGGGATGCTGGAAAAACCGATCCTGAGACCGAATTGGAATTAAATTTTGACTCGACAACAAATTTTGATGCAGCAAATTTGAACCAATTTTTTTTTTCTGCCTAATTTCGAATTCGAATCGAGTTTTCCATTTTTTTGGTGCATTTTCCGGGAAAATTGAGCTCTTTGAAATGATGGCACAACAATTTTCATATTTTTTCATGAAATCCAGGCTCGGAATGCTCGGAATTTGAGTTTTTCGTTGCTGCACGTACAGCCCTTTGCAAAGTGCACTTAAAAATATATTTGTAGATTACTGAGACTCTCTTGAGTGAGACCTCTCTCATTTTATTTTAGCTTTTGTTATACGACCGCGCTATAAACTAGATCATTGCTAGTCGACCTCACGGAGTAGGCTCTTCGTTACTTTTAGAATGGCACGAGTTTGTGCTTCTAAAGTTATTCAGTGCCTAGTACAATGACGAAACAAAAAAAAGACCAAAGCATCGTATCAAAATGTGAATTCGTGGGACACGACGAATTTGTCCAAACAAACTGCGATTTTTTTTCAAAATGCATCGTTGAAAAACAAAAAAAAATGATCAATTTTAATTTCGCGAAAACGTACGAAAATAATTACCAAAAAAAACCAAATTTTTCGCGGTATTTTGAAAATTTTCCTACATCCAAAGAAATGCACAATTTTGACGAATTCGCATCAATTTATTTCGAAAATGACGCAAAAAGATTTTTTAATCCGAGACTAAAAGTTTTTTGTCAAATTTTCGCATTTCGACTCGGTGAAAAATCGCCAAAGACCTGAAAAATAAATTCTGAACAACGTTGAAACGTTCGATCCCGAAAAATTACGATTTGGCCGTCGTTTTCTAAATGCAAATGAATTTCGAGGTTTTTTGAGCGGGCGCAACAAGTGCTTGGGGTTAAAATGAGAGTCGACGAAAAAAGCGCATGTGCATCGATGCATTTCGAATGCATAAGCAATAAATAGAGAGACAATGATGCGATGCTCGATTTGGGAGAACACTCGAAAGTTTGGCGTCCATGCCAAAAGCAAATGATTTCTCGTTCCGTCGTGCAACTCGATAAATTAACGTTTTTAACAAATTCCCAATTTGTACATCGTCCTCAAACATTTTTACGCATTTTTTTATTCATTTTTCATATCGATATAATAAAATTCTGTTATTTACATAGAAATTTCTTTCGCTTACGATATAGATCGATCAAATTATTACAACATTGAAATTAGAAGTTTTTGGTGAGATCAATACTTGGTTGGGTGACCGCCCAGACCTGCATTCGCTGAGACACAAAAATTGCTGAATGGGAGAAAAATTTCTGGATCGATATCAATGAAAATATTTCTCCGTCCACTGGCCGAGTTTTCGTCGCTTTTCCAGCTGCAGTTTTCGAGGAAACTCGTCAAAATTCTTTCGGAGCAGAAATCAATAAGGCCAGAGTTTTTTTTTTGCGAAAAATTGAATAAAAAATTTCACGTTTCGTTGGAATTGAACGAAAAATGGATTTTGGATTCATTGTTTCTATAATTCATGAGATTTTCCAAATTTTTCTCGTGAATTCACGTTTCAAATGGCAAAAGAGTGAAAATTTTGCGATCTGTTGTAAAAAATTATGCGTTTTGGTTGCTTTTTATCGAAGTGAACTTGAACGACGTGAAAACGTGTTTTTTTTGGCGAAAAATAATTGTATACGTGTTTGCAAACGGATGCTCAATTAATCACAATTAATTTGATACGCTCCGATAATTGAGTTGCGATGAATTTGCAATTAATTGGTTCCTCGGAGTTTTGAAGTCGTTGCCAAAACAATATTCGAGGATCCTCGACCTGCACCACACACAGAAACTTGTCTCTCTCAGCGAAAATAGTTTTGTGCTTCATTTTCTAATTATAAACAGCTTTAATCGACGTCGTCGACGATAATCAATTGACAATAAAGATGTCGCAATGTTCGAGGCTCGAACGCAGCTGCAGTTGCCAAAATCTACGTGTCTTCGAGTTTGCATCGTTGTAATGCAACGAAATTCTGTTTTTTCTTGAGCAGAGCTCGTGGTTTTTATTCGATATTTCGTCGGGACCAAAAAATCGATATTTTTTTAGGATTCAAAGAGAAAAATTACGGGAAAAATGAATTTTTCGTTGCATCTCAACGTTGCGAACTTCGGTGCAACGCCAAAAAATCTTTTTCGCTTTATTTAACACCGAAATTGTGAAATTCCCTCAAAATCAATCCAATTCGAGAAAATGGACCGAATTTCTCGAAAATACACGAAGATTTCAAAATTCGACGATCCTCTGCAACATTCTCTGCAGAATATTCAAGTTTTTTCAACAGATTGCGAGGAATTTCGATTTACAGGTGGAAAAATACGAGGCCCTGACATTATCTCGATTTTTGGCATTCCCCAGGACAATTTTTAGTTCGCCAGGAAACGCCGTCGTGAGTCAAATCCGATTTGACGTAAGGAACGATCCAGGTGAGATACCATTTGTCTCCGAAGACTTCTACGACGTTTTTCCTCCAGCCGAGACTGTATTTTCTGACGCCTTTGCTTTTCTCATTGGCGACGTGTCCCGAGAGGACAAGATTGAAGTGATAATAAGCGAGAACGGCGGTGAAGCACATTCCGACGGCGGTGACGATGTAAAGCATGAGATAAAATTGTTTGACGGAGGGATCGAAGCCGAAGGCGAACATGGCGAGCGGAAAGACGACCTTGAGGAGCGACATTGGAAAATCAAAGTCCAGAGTTCCCCAGATGAAATAATTGTTGTAAAAAAATGCGTACGCAGTTCCGACGAACAAGTAGAAAACGAACATGAGGAAATAACGATGATTGTAATGGCCGACGCAGCATCCCGTGAAAATGCAATGATGGTCACGCTTCAAGATGCAGACGTTGCAGTTTGCGCAGTGCCAGGAACGCGGCGGAGCGACCGACTCGCAAACGCTGCAGTATCTCCAGCCGTCCTCGATCTTTGCCTTTTCCGTTGGAACGACGACGTGCCGCGTGCTCGTGTCGCACAAAACCGTGTACGTAAAGTTTCCGACGATGTTTATCATGACGAAATTGCCAAATAAAAAATGCAGCACGTAGCCCCACGAGTCTGGCTCGAAAAGCTCCGGCAAAACGACCCACAACTCGAACCAATACAGCAGCGGAACGATCGTCAAAATAAAAGTCATTGATACGAAATCACTCACAGTTTTCGGCCATATTTTCTCCCGAATCATCATCTCCCGCATTTTCTATTCGTTTTCTCTCGCTTTCGTCGTTCAGCAAACACCGCCGAGCAGGCAAAAAAACATTTTACGATTATTTTGAGGTTATGTTTTTGTTTGTTTTGCTTCCCTCGAGATTTTCGAGGTTATGTTTCCTCTTTTTTTTAAACTTTCACCAATTTCGGAGCACTTTTCATCGCGGTTTTCAAGGTCACGATTTTATTTTCAATTCGACGATTTTTTCACTGAAAATTCACGATTTTTTGAGGTTATGTCGCGCAATTCTTTAGACGCTCTGAATTTTTTCTAAAGTTTTACGTGCGCGGTTATTTTTGTAGTTTTTTTTTAAACAATTTAGAGTAATTTTCATACTACGATTTTTCTTACAGGTTGTCTCGTGATTTTTATGATTTTATGGTTTTCCACCGCCAGATGTCGCCGCGATATTGTTTTTTACTGCCTCGCCAACGAGGGATTTGCAGAAAGTCAAAAAAAAATCTTTTTTTCAATTTGTTTATTGCTGGAAAAATTGTAAACTGCTCAACGATCACGTGCGACGCTGTAAATCATAAAAATTTTGGTTGTAATTATCGTAATTGTCGAAAAAATTGATTTTCCTTGGTCCACGGCTCGGTCGGTAAAAAAGGCTCTAGGGGAGGATAAGCAGGAGCGAGCTTGTCGGAGAATCCGCGAGATGGCGCGAGTTGCAAAATCCTCAATGTTGTCATTCGCTTATCCCTATGGGAAGTTCGCGAATCGTGGAGAAGAAGATGCTCGTGTTATTCACAAGGCAGAAGATGATCGTACTTGCGCGTACGCATAGGCGAGGAGTAGTACGCGACTAATTTTTATGGGATATTCATGTTGACCGCGTGCCCGAAGATCTCGCGTCATCGAAGAAAATATAAAACACGTGTGAGTGTGTGTAAGAGGGAGAGAGAGAGAGAGACAGAGCGATAAAAATCAAATGGGCAATGTCTGAGTAATGCAACAACGTGTCGTATTTTTTATTTTCATCATCACTCGCGTGCTGGATGATTTGGTGGCGATAATCAGTGATTCATAAGTCGGAATTGAGCGAAAAAAATGCCATTCCCATGTCGCTCCCCACCATTTATTTGCGTTGTCCAACATATCGGTTAAAGCGTGTTGTGCAGAGCGACCAGGCGAACGTGTTAAAATGTGTTAACACGCGATACTTTTTTCTAGTCGTGGCTTAAATCCCGAGCAACAAGCGGCGACAAACCGAATTGATATCGTGTATTGTATTTTATTTCTCGTGTGTCAGAGGCAACAGTAAAAACGAGTTTGGTGAAGAAGCGGCTGAATCGTAGTCCGAGAACCGCGGGGGAGGGGATTTTGACCGTGCCCAGAGACCGGCACACGCGCTTCGTTTTTTTTTTACTCTCGTACTTTTTTCCCCCATACATAAGGCCTTGAATTAAAGAAAATTCTACATACATATATATACAAATCTTACTATATATATGTACGTTTTTTTCGACAAGAGCTTTTTCACGCAAATTTCTTCATCTTTTTTCCTCTCGTTCAAGTGTGAACAATGTCAACTGCACTGCTCGCGGTATTTGCTGTCGTTCTTATAATACTATTCAGAATATTGAACGTAAACAGTTCGGCTTTGAAGCCGGTGCTTTACTGTCAAGATAATGTATTCGTCAGTACGATACTCAAGATTGCTCCGGTTATCGCCGAACCGTAAGTTTTTACCAACAAAATTACGCATTTTTTAAATAATAGTGTACGCACTGGGTCTGACAGACCCGACACCATTTTTTCTTCATTTTCCGATGTCCAACTGCACGATCGAGTTCGAGGAGGGTGAAAAAACATTTTTTTTATTTTTTCTAGCCCGAAGTACACACTTGGGTCTGGGAGACCCGACCTGATTTTTTTTTAATCAAATTACCGATGCTCGACGGCACGAACTGTGAAAATGATTTTTAAAATTATTCGTTACTGCCCGAAGTACACTCTGGGTCTGAGAGACCCGAGAAAGTTTATTCGGTATTTTTAACTCAGGGGCGAACGTTTTTGCGTTTGTTGGGCTTGCACGCAATAGGAAATTTCCTTAGCAACGATTTCTTATCACGTCCTGGTAATTTTTCTCTTTTTTAACGGTCGTAGCGAATTTGAAACGTCCTGAGCGCCGGGTCTCACAGACCCCGTCCACAAACTGCCGAATAATGTCATTTATTCTTGATGGAACGTTGCATCGATGCATTTTTAATTAAATTCTATTTGAACTAGTATTGTAATCGTCTGGTTTGATCAATGACAAGAAGGGGCTGGATTAGATCGATAAATTGCGATGTCTTAACCTCCCCGTATGCATATGTGTGTGTTCGTGTAGCCAGCAGGCTAAATAATGTGGTAGCAGCAAACGTTGCTAGTTCCCGACGCCACCACGCAGTGTTTGTGGGTGAGCGTTCCCAGATTTTCCAGCGATCGTCGCGACGAATTTCATTTTTCATTCAAATTTTTCATAAAACTCGTTGCAATGTCCGAGCGTCATGAAGGACGTCGAATGCTAAAGTTTACACAAAGAGAACTAATGGCTCGTGCAGTTTCGAGATATTTATTTACAAAAATCACAATTTTCAGGTTTTTCTCATGAGAGCACGTGTCAAAAGTCACAATTTCCAACATCAAATATTCCGATTCACAAATGGCGAAGCCTCTTGAAACTTTGCACACGCTTTTTCGTAACATCGAGGAAACTTTATTCAGTTTTTCAAAAAAATCGATCGTCAAATTTCTTCGGAATTTTCGTTATTACACAAAAAATACAAATTACCTGGGAAAATCTTGAATTTAGAGTATTTTGGACTTTGGGCAATTCGTAATAACTTTTTTCATGAACTTGGCCTCGCAAACCATTTTTTATGTAAGAAAAACTGAAAACAAACATTTAAATTTCTTCGTCGTCGCCATAAAACGTCCCGGAAAAAAGTGAATTTCGGATAAAAAAGAGATTTTACTGAAAAAATTCGTTGCTCGCAGCGATACGTCGAATTCATGCAAATTCAAAGTCCGGAAAACTAAAAAGGAAATTGCTGGTAAAAAAAAAAATTTGGAACGGAAAAACGACGACGTAGCACGAACGAGCGATAACCTTCGCGGATATTTCCGACAATATCTGAGCAAAATACGAGCCAAGCCCATAAATATCACGTACAAATAATTCGCTGCGACTCAAACGCTTGGCCGAACACTCGAATCACATGGATAGACGACATAACACAAAAAACAAACTTATGTCGACAAGAATCGTCATTCTCGACACCCACAACGGGATAACGAGTCGCCCCGGAGCGGTTTTTCATGCTCCTTGAGACCGAAACGCGTAGTTACACTTAAAACTACGTAATTTAACTTGCAGATGGTCGATCCGTGTCGCGAGTAGTAAATAAATCTCGAGAAACAGAAAAAAAACGAGCAAAACGGTATTTGACCTAAAAAAATTTCCTTATCTCGATCGAATCAAAAAATTCCAATGCAGAAAATCTTTATCTTGATTTTAGAATCTTAAAATCATTCACAACAATCATGGAAATTTTGCTGGAATCATTCGTAACCCTTTCACTGTTTTTAACGAGTTTTCTTCACAAGTTTGCAACTGGATCGAAATCAAACGAGAATATTCCCCTAAGGACATCATTGTATCTCATTTTCATTTCGAAATAAACCGAGACGAGCACGCGAGCAATTCTCTACTTTCTACAATTACTGCTGCACTCCAGCTTAACAATGTGTCGGTCCCTCCGACCTGTAAAATGATTTATTGCTGCTCAAAGTAAAAAAAATGCGAAATTTTGATATTTTTTTGTGCCTGTGAGTCTCAGAAGAAAAAAAATCATAATTTGATTGATTTTTGATGAATTATTAATTAATTATCTCATAATTATCGAATATTAAAAAAAGAATTTGATGCCAGTCGAAAATTCTGACGTATTTAGTGGCGAAAAAAATTGTAATCACGTTTTTTTTTAATTAAACACGAAACGATTCGATTTTTTTCTGTTCTCATGATGTTTTTTCTGCTTTTTATATCGAATGCATAAAATTGCATGAAAAAAGTGCATTGAACAGTTTCTCACGAGTTTCACTCTGCTCAGCAATAAATCATGGCCCACAATACTTTGTGCGAAGAAAAAATGTGATGCAGTGTAACGACGATCGATTAAGCTATCGAGGCAACGAGGCCAAATAGTAGTAGAGAACATTTTTTCGCCCTATTCGCTCAATCAATATGTATGTCCCCTCCGTTGCTACGTGTAACGTCTATCGTCCAACTTTGCCTCTGAGCTGATCTAATTTTTGCGTCTATTTTTTATCACCATTCTTGAACATGACCTTCAGTCCATATGACAAATTTTCCGAGCTCTTTTACGTCCAAAATCTCGACATTAATCACGAATTTCAATTCCCTTCAATTAAAACAAATATTTTTTCCCAAATTCACTTTATTTACGTGCACTGAAGAGGAAATTTCGTTGACGAACGTTTTTTTGAAAAATCACAAGAATTTTTATCATTCCAATCGTAAATTTTGCTGACAGTCCCGTTAGAAACAAAAAAAAACGTCAAAATATCGAAAATTTTTAAATAATCGAAAAATATTTAGTATTCAACGAAATTTCGACGTTTCGTGACAAAATTCAATTGGAATCAAAGGGAAACTCAAGGAATTTGAATTGATGGAAAAATTGACGAGCCCACTCGACAGAGAATTTTGTTTAATCGGATTTTAATTGAGATCGATTGGAATTTGATTAATTCCTCGTGATTAGGGATCGAAAAATTGAGGCTAAATTTGGTTTTAATCTTTTTAGCTACAAACCTACGAGGCTATGGGGCTTCAGTGGCCACGTACAGACCGTGGTTCACAGTATTATTGGACGAGTTCGATGCCCATGGCCCATAGGCGAAAGAGTCGTAATTCTTTTGCCAGACGAGACGACACTCACCTACGATCTTTACCAACCACTCACGAACGTACACGAAGGTTCGTAAATGTGTAAATAAATTGGTGGCTCACCAAAACGTTGTCAAAAATGATAATTGCCTTTTAATTATTATTACGTAATTAAATCGCGTAATTACGTAATTAAATTACGTAAAAAATGAGAGACTCGATTTAAAAATCGTTTTTTCTTCATTTTTTATTTGTTTCGAGTTGCATTCGCAAAGTGAAACGTCATGCAACTAAGTCATGTATTTTATGTGTAGTCACGGATTATTTTTTGTGCCCAACAGATGACATAACAATAGCAATTTGTCCGGGAATTGGGAACAGCTCCGAGAGCGTGTACATTCGAACGTTTGTGCATTTTGTACAATGTCACGGGTATCGCTGCGCTGTACTCAACCACGTCGGTGCTTTATCGAGTGTGAAGGTTACTGCACCCAGAATATTTACCTACGGTTGGTTAAATCGATCTTTTAATCATTTTCTTTTAAGAGGGTCTATCACTTGCTCGGTCGGTAAAAATCCCCCTACACGTTTTTCTTGGCGAGACTCAATATTTAAAGAAAACTATTAGTTACACGTTGTTCCCATTTCACCAGAGAAGAAGGTGTAACTTTTATTTTTCTCGAAATACGAAGGATTTCTGAGAAAAACGTGTATCTACTTTTTTTTTTGTCTCTCTCGCACTCACGCGTCTGCTAGATCCCCTTAAGGACGTTGCATGGAAGATTTTCTGTCCATTAAATTCCTTCAAATTTGCAGCACACAACGAGAAGAATCATGTGTAATTGCTCGAGCGATTTTAAAACGTTTCACCATGTACCAGTCGAGATATTTATTTATAAAAATCACAATTTTCAGTAGTTTCTCGTAAGAGCACGTGTTAAAAGTCAAAATTTTCGACATTTAATATTTCAATTTCGAAATGGCGAAGCCTCTTGAAACTTTGCACATGCTTTTGCGTAACATCGAAGAAACTTTATTCAGTTTTTCAAAAAAATCGATCGTCAAATTTCTTCGGAATTTTGGTTATTACATAAAAAATACAAATTACCTCAGAAAATCTTAAATTTGGAGTATTTCGTTCTTTAGTCAATTTGCAACAACTTTTTTTAATGAACTTTATAAAAATCACAATTTTCAGTAGTTTCTCATAAGATCGCGTGTTAAAAGTCACAATTTTCGACATTAAATATTTCGATTTCTAAATGGCGAAGCCTCTTGAAACTTTGCACACGCTTTTGCGTAACATCGAAGAAACTTTATTCAGTTTTTCAAAAAAATCGATCGTCAAATTCCTTCGGAATTTTGGTTTTTACATAAAAAATGCAAATTACCTCGGAAAATCTTGAATTTAGAGTATTTTGTACTTTAGTCACCTCGTAACAACTTTTTTCATCATGAACTTGGGCTCGAAAACGATTTTGTAGGCAACAGAAAATAAAAACGAAAATTTAGACTTGCCCGTCGCCATAAAACGTCCTTAATGAACGATAAATTATAATCATCGAAATAATTCTTCAGGATTTAATGAATTTGTTGGAATTGGGTCGAAAAAATTTACGATTCACATCAATCATCGTATTTTGTATCGCCTTTTTTAAATAATTGATTAAGTTCCTGATTAATAATGACGAATAATGGTTTTTCTTCTTTTTCGACAGGTCATACCGACGATTATCACGTGATGCTTTTACATCTGGTCGGCAAGCACGCAGGCACTAGAATCGTATGCGTTGGTTTCAGTCTGGGCGGAAATCTCGTCACTAAATATATGGGCGAACGTGGCGGCAAAACTTTGCCACAAATAATCGGTGGGATCTCGATCTGCCAAGGCTACAACGCGATAGAGTACGTAATTTGGCTTGGAAACAAAATAAAAATGACAAAAAGCAGATTTTAACACTCGTTCATTAAATTAATGAGAAAATGGCGAATTTTTTCACGGCCAATCGTTAATCAACATCTCAGACTCGTCCCGAAGGGACGATCCAATAAAAATAATCGGAAAATCCATTTTTTTCGTTTTTTTTATGAATTTGCTTTTCTGTTTTTCAGGGGTACAAAGTTCCTGCTTAATTGGACGAATTTCCGACGCTTCTACCTCTACATTATGACCGAGTCGGTTAAGAATATTATTCTACGCCACAAAGACGTACTTTTGTCGAGAGAAGTGCAGCAAAGATTTGGTTTGAACGAGAGAGACATTATTTCGGCGGCAACGTTACCGGAGCTCGACGAGGCTTATACGAGAAAGGTATTTCGAAGCTCCTGAAGTTTGTGACTCTCCCATTGATGGACTGGGTCAATTTGACCCGGAAATTTGTTTTTCTTCGAATCGATTCATTTTGATTTCACTTTCTCACTAACTTCTCCGGTTTCCAGGTACATAATTTCCGATCTGTCAAAGACTTGTACAAGTGGAGCAGCAGCATCAATTATATCGACAATATTTCGATCCCGATGGTCTTCGTCAACGCCCTGGACGATCCTCTCGTTCCGGAAATGCTTCTCGTACCCATACGAGATTTCGCAGGTAAGATTTGGCACAATTGTTGCAAAAACGATGAGACCGGGTCAAATTGACCCAGTGTGTCCGCGATGGGGTTAAAATAAGTAGAAAAAACGCAGTTCGGGTCAAATTGACCCAGTGCGTCTACGACGGGGTTAAATGAAAATAAAAATGATTTGAAATTTTCCTCGCGTCTTGGAAAATTGACAAAAAAATGTCGTCCGATCGCGTTTTTTTTTAAATTTGTTGAATTTTTAATTTAATTTTATTTGATTTTCTAATTTTTTTTCTTGTTCTCCAACAGCGAGGCACAAAAACGTATTATACATCGAATTGGCACACGGCGGACATCTGGGATTCTACGAGGGAGGATTAATTTATCCAGATCCGATCACATGGCTCGATCGAACGATAGTCTCGTTGGTAGGATCGTTGACCCTCGTCCATGCTGATCGGACGAAGGTCTCTTAATCGCAGTCGGCAAAACGATCGATTCGGTCGAGAACAACCTCGCGGCATTTCAACAACAACAACAACAACGAGGCGGGAAAAAGGAGAGAATAAAAAGAGCGAGAGAAGAAGAAAATTTATTACGTACCGCCGCCCTTGGCTCAATCCTGAGCTTGTCTTTTTTGCTCTCAACGGACGCTCGCCCCAGGCAGGAAGAAAAATTTACTCAACAATCAAATACCAACACGATCATTCAGTATTTAGTCCCCGAACCCACGACGCTTCGAAATCCTCTGACTTTTACCTTTGGCAACAATCGTCCTCATGCCCTTGAACCCTGAAAAGACTCTACCGGCATTTATTTCGTCTCGAGCGACGAAAAAATCATCAAAACCTCAAAAATTCTCAAATTCCCCAAATTTCGACCTTTCGCGACAAAATCGCCGTCCTCGAGCTCGCATTTCCATTTCCGAATATATCGCCCTCGAAATCCACACTTTTGACGTTTTTTTCCCTCCCCCTTTCCCCCCATTCAATGGACCTCGAAAATGTTTGACAATTTTGTAAAAACGACAAAATACAGGCCTAGGAATTCAGATTTGATAATAATTCCTCTCATCCATGAAATAGCGCCATGAAATATCAAGATTTTTCAATTTATTTATTAGATCTTAATATTTATTTCATCCCTCGAGATTATTTCTCGAAATAAAATAAAAAATCATCGTTTCTTCACAAAATTCGTTTCAAAATCCATTTTTAACGATCGTTTTCGTGCGCTGACGGAAAATCAAGCGATAAACTTAATCGCACGATGGTCTTTAACTGATAAAAAAAAAATGGAGGAAATAAAATCGTAAATTACGTAATAATTCCGTAAAGTTCGAGCCGAGTCCCAAAAAGTACAAAAATTGCATTTTTTTATTCGAATTCACAGTTTTTTAGCTTAAAAATCTTGAAACTCAAAATTTTCGCACTTTTTTAAATTTTTAACCGAATAAAAAGTGAATGTGAAGAGAATTTTCATGAATTTCTCGACCGGAATGATTTCGTTTGACTCACCAAAAATCGTGCATGATTTTTACTTTTTTTCGATTCATTCGTAACGAGAATTTCGCTCAAGAGTTTACGGCTTAAGGGAATTTGGATTTACAGCTTGTAGCTCCAAGATTCGCCTACGATACGAGATTCTCTCGGGCGCGGAGCACGCACACGAGCCCAGAAAGCCACAGAACGATAATTACTATTTTTTTCATCGTTGATTAGTTTTAATCTATCGGATCGCCGTGTGGAAACTCGTCACGAGCGTGTTGAGCAATAAGTTCACAGTAACGACGATAGCTCGAGCGAGCAATTGTGAAATGACCGAAAAATCTAAAAAAAAACCTCAAAATGGGAAAATAATTTTCGTGCGATAATTAAAAAGTGAAAATGAGAAGAAAAAAACGCGAATTGCTGTGGATTTTGATTCGAAGCACATTTGAGCCTGATGGAAATAAAAAATTGGCTGTTTTTCAGCGCACATTCGAAAAGGTTTGTCGATAAGCCCAAAATCTGCCAATTTTCGAACAATCTGCAAAAAAAAACCGACCAAAAATCCATATTTTCCGAAACTTATTCTCGATTTTCGATCATTCAAAAATTCATCAAGCTCTTGCATTTTTCCTCGCTCTCTCTCTTTTCTCACAGAGTCCCAGAAAATCCGTCGACGTATTTGTTGAATGTATGAAGAGTGACAAATTTTAATACTTAAGACTTCGTGAATAAACAATCGTGGAACCAAAATCCCCTTTGCACAAGTTTCTCTTTCTTTTCCAGCCTTCTTTCCCCGCCATCGATTCTTCCGGAGCGGCGAATACCAGCCAAAAACTCCAAAGTCAATCTGTCAATGAACTTGCCGGTATTTATCAATTCAGCAAAATGAAAAAAACGAGAACGAACGCGACAAAAATACATCGCGATCCTCATTCATTTGCATCGAATTGCCAACAAAAAGTTTCGATCGTCCAACAAAATTTTCGAGTAAAACTTGAAACTAAATTTAAAAAGCGTGAAAATCGATGTTTAGATCGTCAAAACTCACAAATTATCGATATTCTGATTATGATTTTTTATTAATTACGTAAAATGGACTAATTATCGTCGTTAATGTCGATAAAAAATTCCATTATCAGCCAATAATACGATATAATCGATATTTTTTAAAATTATATTTTCTCGATTTATTGAATAATTACAAATACAGAAAAAATATGTCATTAATTAATTATTAATTATAATTATTATTATAATTAATTAATATGTAATTCATTAATTAAATTTGATTGCCACGCAAACTGGACGAAAATCATTGTCAATATTATATTTAAACATTAATTAATTTATAAATTTTTAATTATAATTTATTTATAAATATTATAAATTATAAATAAATTATAATTTTAGTCCATAACGCGATAATTTCAGTTATTTAATTATCATGATAATTATAATTGAATTAATTGGAAATAATAATAATAATATAATGAAAAATTGATAAAATGTTATTAGAGCAAAAAGTTATAAATATTGTTTAAAAAAAATAGGATAAAAATTGGCAGAAGAGAATTTGGAGCAATTTTTCGCGAAAAATCGACATTATCGATTTTCTGAATAATTCGTAATGTAGAAAAATGATGTTAGGAATTGATTGAATTGTCAATTCGATTGCGAGGCAATGAAAAATTTGGTTTGGACTCGCTTGCCGATAATAAACCTATAATAATCGTGCCAATAATAAACAAATGGTTTGCGAGTGATGTTCGTGGGAAAGATAATAGAACGAAAATTGTTGGAGCATCGAACACAGCAGCGGATATGTCGGGGATCCAGTAGAGTGGAGCTAAAGTGTTTGTACTTGGAGAGCCGAGAAGTCTATCGTGCTTGACTGATTCAGTCTGGGTCGGGCCTGTGAACGGATACGTCCAAGTGATTCAGCGTTCGCACGTCCGAAAGCTAATTCATCAGATTGTTTATTTTCAACGATTTATTTGTTTAATCCTGAGCTGGAAAATCTTTTTTCCATCAACGAAACGAGCATGAGGACCCAGGCTTTTTTAGCCAGTTTTTTATTTCTCGCTTTGAGCTTAACGAGTGTCGAATGTGGGCCCAAATATTGGGCCGATCGAAAGGCCATCATTGAGGCCGAAAGCTGCGACACCCTCGGCGGTCGACTTCCCTTTGAAAAGGGCGAACGGATCGCCAACGACGTCTTGATGATGGCGAAGAGAAACGAAATTGCAAAAGGTTTGTTTTTCTCATTATTCTACTGGCTTAAGGACTCGTAACAATTTTTTTCAATTGCTTAACAATTTCGTTCGATAAATCGTTCATTAATCGTTGATTAGTTCATTAAAAATCGTTTATTTTTTATTGACTGCATTTCTCTCGAGCTCTTATCTTTTCACTCGAACCCGATGATTCTTTTTTCGGAGTAAAATCACGAAAAAATGCTGAGAATCGTAAACTCGAGGGATCTCGATCGTTGCTCGTTTATTTAGATCTGATTAAATGTGGTAAATGACTCTGGGTTGACACTCTATCGTCAGCCAATCGAAGATGTTTTTTTCTCATTATTATACGCATGCCATTCACCGGAGATGGTAATTAATGAATTTCATTAGCATCGCTTCATCCAAGTCTACGTCATTCAATATTACAGTTTTTTTTTTTTCAATCGACGCGTGTCGTGCTGTGCGATTTTGAGATTTGCGGGATCCGAAGATCGACGAGGAACTGCAACGCGATTTTTCATTTTTATTGTTATTTTTATTATTTTAATATTCATTTTAATTTCAACTCCAATTTTATTGTCATTTTTTTTTAAATTCATTTTAATCTTGACTTTAATTTTTATTTTTATTATTTTTATATCAATTCTAATCATTTTCATTGCAATTTCGACTTTAATTTTAATTTTTATTATTTTGATATTGATTTTAATGATTTTCGTTGCAATTTGAATTTTTATTTTAATCTTTAATCATTATTTTTATGTTATTTTTATATTAATTTTTCATTTTCATTTTGGTTTTTATTTGAATTTGAATTTTTTTATTTTTACTTCAATCTTGAATTATCATTTTCATGTTATTTTTGGTTTTATTTTCAATTTTCATTTCGATTTTGATTTAAATTTGTATTTGGATTTGAATTGGAATTTTTTCATTTTTATTTCAACCTTGAATTATCATTTTCATGTTATTTTTGGTTTTATGTTCAATTTTCACTTTGATTTTGATTCCGACTTGTATTTTTATTTGATTTTGAATTTTTTAATTTTTATTTCAATATTGAATTACGATTTTCATGTTATTTTTGGTTTCAAATTCAATTTTCATTTTGATTTTGATTCAAATTTGTAATTTGATTTGAATTTGAATTTTTTTATTTTTATTTCAATCATGAATTATTATTTTTATGTTATTTTCGGTTTAATATTCAATTTTCATTTTGATTTTGATTTTAATTGGAATTTTTATTTGGATTTGAATTTTTTAATTTTCATTTCAATCTTGAATTACGATTTTCATGTTACTTTTGCTTTTATATTCAATTTTCATTTTGATTTTGAATTGTTATTTGAATTTTTATTTTGGTCTTTGCTATTTATTGAAAAATTGGAGTATTTTTTTGGATTTTGGAGAACTTTTTCGGGGTTTCTTTTGCAAAAATGTGGGCACGAAAAGTTTGAATGTAAAGTTTGGTGAATTGCAGGTTTTCGGGATCCAGTGAATTTCAATCCAGCTCGAAACTTTTACGAGGCGAAAAGTGACATAGAGAAATCGCAAGTTTTCCAAATGATTCGGAAGATGCCTAAGGGGGCAGTTTTACATGCTCACGATACGGCGATCGTTTCGGAAAAGTTTCTCTTCGAGAATATCACGCATCGAGATAATTTGTACGTTTGTGAAATAAACGGTAAATTATCGATGCGTTTCTTCGATGTGCCTGACGGGGATTGCGCGTGGAAGCTCCTGAGCGACTTGAGGCTCGACCCGAGAATTGGGGAAAAATTGGACCAGAGAATTCGACGACGAATGTCCATGTTCGATGCCAACTCGACGAAAAACATTTACGAGGATGGAAATTCTGCCTGGACAAAATTCGCTGATATTTTCACTTTCATCACGCCCTTCCTGACTTATCGGCCAGTTTTCGAGGATCATTATTATCAGGGGCTGAAGGAACTTTACGAGGACAACGTGATTTACTTGGAACTCAGATCGACTTTGCCCCCGATTTACGATCTCGATGGAAAAATTTACAGTCCCTTGGAAGTCGCAAATATTTATAAAAACGTCACCGATCGCTTCGTTCGCGATCATCCCAACTTTATCGGCGCCAAACTCATTTACGCGCCCATCAAAACTTCCGATCCCTTGGAATTCGACAAATTCGTCCAAATCGCTGTCCAACTGAAAAAATCCTTTCCCAAATTCTTCGCTGGATTCGATCTCGTCGGACAAGAAGACAACGCCACTCCGCTCGCCGATTGGGTCCAGAAAATTCAGAAACTCGAGCCTGACATGAATTTCTTTTTTCATGCCGGCGAAACCAACTGGAACGGACTCAGTGTCGATGGCAATTTGATCGATGCAGTTCTCCTCAATTCCAAACGAATTGGTCACGGGTAATTCGCTTTTTTCTTCTTTTAACAAAAAAAAAAAAAAATGCGTCAAAAAATTGTGTCAAAATTTTTGGATAATTTCGAAATTTTCGTCATTTTCACAATTTTTTTCATTTCTAACGAAACTGTCAGCAAAATTTACGATCAGAAGAGACTTTTCCGAATATTTCCTGCTGCAACGACAACATTTTTGTGATTTTTCAAAAAAACGTTTAGTCGAACGTCAAAATTTTGAAATTTACGAATTTTTTGAGCACGAAAAAACTCTCGTAGTTTGAAATTTAATAAATTTGTGACATTTGACCTTGGGAGGATTTTTTATGGCATTCCGGATCGTGTTTGGAGAGAAAAAATGTGAAAAAGTTCGGGAATCCGCTCCATCGATTCTATTTTAAAGTTTAATCATTTTTATAGTCGTTGCGATTGTTTTATTTTTAAAAAATTGCATTAAAAACAAGATTTTGGAAAAAAATTGCATTAAAAAACATGATTTTGGAAAAAAGTTGCATTGAAAAACAAGATTTTGGAAAAAAATTGCATTGAAAAACAAGATTTTGGCGAAAAATTGCATTGAAAAACAAGATTTTGCAAAAAAATTGCATTGGAAAACAAGATTTTGCCAAAAGATTGCATTAAAAAACAAGATTTTGGAAAAAAATTCGTCGCTCGGGTCTAAAAGACCCACGTGATCCGTGGCAGGTTGAGCGAACTCGCGTGCAGCTGGAAAATCGATCGAACAGGAAATGAAACGATTCAGGAATCTTTTTTTTCCCCAGATACGCCTTGACGAAACATCCCAAAGTTCTGGAGATAGTGAAGGAGAAAAAAATCGCGATCGAAATCTGCCCGATCTCGAACCAAGTTCTGGCGCTTGTAAAAGATCTGAGAAACCATCCAGCGAGTAGTTTGTTCGTGGATGACGTTGCAATTGTCGTGTCGAACGACGATCCTGGTTTATGGGGCTCCAGAGCCTTGAGTTATGATTTTTACGAAGCATTTATGGGAATCATGTCTGCTCATGCTGACCTTCGAGCCCTCAAGCAATTGGCACTCAATTCACTTACTTACAGCAGTCTCGACGACGTGGAAAAATGCCAAGCGATTTCCCTGTGGCAGCGACAATGGAACGAATTTTTAGTCAGTTCGAGCTCCATCCACAATTTTCATCAAGCCATAATGATACTCAGCACTCTCTTACACATTAATTAGTGATGCAGTTTTGAATCCTGTGCCAAAAACAATTACAATAAATATTGAAATCTCATTTTTTTCAAAAATATTTATTTACTGATCAAAAACACTTCGAGTTTGATTTCTAAAAACTTTAACAAACTTTTTAACTCTTAAAAACTTTTTAACTATAAAAATTTTTGTCGCGCGCGATTTACCGACTGCCGGTAAGCACGGGATTTTTTTAAAACTTACCGACGGCAAATTTTGCATCGATTGTTGATAAAAATCGCCTGCTGCGACCAATTGTCACTAATCACGGCTTATTTTACCGATTGCCGATAACGAGACGTTTCGGTGGACGGTCCTGTTGCCGAAAATCGTCACCCAGCAATAACGGGCGCTGATTCGTGTTTATTTTTTATTTTAATTCAAACTCGACCTAAACTTCTTTTCCTTTTCGAGTCAAAATCATCACGATTCGGCCTCGGATCGTTTTGATTGATTTTCATTCACATTTTATTGATCCATCATCAAGCAATGGTTGTGGATTATTTTCAATTGTATTTTTTAGAATTCTCAGTTCCCAAAAAGTTCAGATGAAGTAGGACAAAGAATTTTATGATTATACGTCATGTAAGATTTGCAGGTGATGACAGCAGAATCTCTGCGCGCCTCCCTAGACACACATGGGTCTTGGAGGCCCGACAGTTTTTTCCTGTACTGGGACCCGTTAAAAAAATTTGAAAAAATTCGACAAAGTAGTTTTTGATCCGTACAAAGAGAATCTGCACTGGGTGATGGAGAAAAATGATTATTTATTATTTTTATTTACGAAAAACGAGAAATTCACGCGATTCGCTGAATGTTCAGGACGTCCCAGACCCATGTGTGTCTGGTAAGGGCTAAAAAATTGATTTCGTCATAGTCTGGTCAAGGTTTATAAGTTTTTCTTATAGAATTTCATAAAATCGATTTTTTATCGAGAATAAAAAGATTCCCAACTATTAGGGACGGTCAGGCATGACGAGAAACAAGTTTTCATGTGAGAGTCTTTGAATAACGTGAAGTGCAGTGATTGCAAGAAGTTGCATTGTTCTCCGAGCGAGTGGCGCCACTGTCGAGAGCTTGTCTGGCGCTGTCACTTGTGCGCAGACTCAGGCTCCGGAATATATTTGTAGACATAACGAACTACCGATTCTCTTGGTTGTCTCCGGAGTGATGGCTGCAACAATCGAAAGCGACGTACAGTCTAGGGGGCTGCCTACGCTCAAAATCTCTCTCGCTCCTGACGACAATGCAGACACTCTCTTCGTGTATCCAGCGAGTAAAAACAGCACGAAAAATGAAGCGGACTCGCCCGTAGGCTGCGCTCAAATACTTTGTTTCGATCGCCTTGTTTGATACCTGCTAAGTGTACTAAACCCACAGAGGGCGCCACCGAGCCCGCGCATATCATGTTACTCTCGTTTTCCAGTCTCTCTCCCTCCTCGCTATCGCTTTGTGAGCCACCGGGGAGACACCCGGCTACATAAATCTAAAGCGAGACATAGTAATACCAACATAAGTAGGCAATACGTCATGGAGAACCCGAGCCGAATCAACCAGACGTGAATTTAATTTTCTACAAAGGATTATCGCGTTATAATAAACCATACATTATAAATAGACTCGAACCTCGGCACAAGTCCAAAAAACTTCAATCATTGAAGGAAAACTCACCGAAAATATTAAAAAACGAGTTTTTTGTGGCCATTTTTTTTAGTTTTTCAAAAAACAAGTGACTGGATGGTCATTTCTGAAGATAACTGATGACTGATTCCAGATAAAAATTAGGATTTCGAATTTTCCACAAATTTTCAATATTTGCTGCACTGAAAATTAAATTTTGTCAAAAAACTAAACTAAATATTTTTGGATAATTTCAAAATTTTCGTTATTTTGACGATATTTTTTATTCCTCACGAAACTGTCAGAAAAATTTACTTTCCGAAGACACTTTCTAGGATATTTCTTGCTGCAATGACTAAATTTTTGGGTTTCGGTTTTACCCGACTCGAAATTCCTCGCGATCGATAATTTGTGGGTTTTCTAATTAATTAATTAATTTTTTTTCAACTTTGATTTGAAATAAATAATTTTTCTAGGCAATCAAAAGACTGAAAATTAAATTTAAATTGTTAAATTAAAGTTGAATGCGGTGATTGAAATATTTTTGTATAATTTCTAAATTTTCGTTATTTCGACAATATTTTTCATTTCGAACGGAACTGTCGGTCAAATTTACGATTAGAATGACAAAAATTTACTTTCCGAAGAGATTTTATAGAATTTCTTGCTGCCATGACAAAATTTTTGTGATTTTTCAAAACAGAAACGTTTAGTCGAACGTATCCAACAAAATATCGATCTTTTCCAACAAAATTTTATTTTCAGTGTGCAATCGAGCCAGGTAAATGCTGTGGACTCAATTACACTTAATATAAATAATTCACAAATCATTTTGCTATGATCTCGTTCCAAGTCATGTTGTTTGTGCGTCTCAGACTTGTTGATATTTTTTTTAAGTTGTGAATGTTCACGACTTGACCTGGTGCGAGACCTCTCGACGATCGTAAATTACACGTCACTGACGTTCGAGGTTGTCACCTCGGGTGGTGCTCTTCGAAACTTTACGAGTTTAACAGAATGCCATAGATAGAGTTGAGCTCTTCCCACTGTACGTTTTTTCCCAGTTTTCTGATGTCGATGATGGACTGCGCGAAGAAAAACCCCCTGGTTGGCTCACCGGAGTAACGACGACTGGAAAAATTGATTTTCTTCCATTTCCACTCGAAAAAGCCGATGAAAAAACATTTTTCCGAAGTTTATGCAAAAAATAATTACGAAAAAAATTTTTTTCGTTGATTTTTTACGCAATTTTTTTCGCACGTGGAACATGCGGAAATGATTACTCGGTTCAGGATAAAATTGGCGTCGTTTTGCCAATCGCGAACGCGATTAAATTTGGTTTATTAAGCTCGATTGTCTAGAGAAATTATTAGAAACTTTTTTTAATGGAATTTCGATCTTTAAACGAGGCGCGTGGGCTCTTGGAAACTTGACGTCTCTATAATCTATTAAGTCTTCTCGTAAAGCAAGGCTCTCGACACGGGGTCGTGGTCCCTAGTATCTCGCAAATCTTTATATATTTATACAGAGTGTCCCAACGTTCGTTTCTACGACTGGCAAAATGCTTGGAAATATTTCTGGAAAAATATTTATTGAGAAAATTCGCTTAAAAACGTGGCTATCTACGTCGAGTACTTTGGCTTCGATCCGATAAATATGTGAATACGTTTTGAGGTATAATTTGACATCCTCGTGTACGAGGAAAAAAAAATGAATATGGCACAGGAAAATCTCGAGAATCGTGCAGGTGCGATCGGCTCGTGATTCCTCAAGACTTTTTTCTTTCTTGCTTTCTTTTTGCTTTTACCTTTTATAACCCTCTGTTATATTTGCCCCATTCCAGCTCGCAGAGTCCCTCGCGTTCGTGCATCGCCAACTGCAGCAACAAATGGCTCCACGATTTATATATTCAATGCGAATGGAATAACGTTCTCCACGTCGAATTGATCGATTTTGGCTCTCGTTGGCGCTCAGTTTCTTCCCAATTTTTCTGCCATTTGTTTATTACGTTGCCTCACGAGTTAATTCCATTTTTTAAATGTAAAAACCATCAAAACTGCCAATTGACGAGGAATAATTGAAAAAATTTCATTAATTACTCACTGGCAAGATAATTTTGTTGGATTCGTTCGAGTAAACGTTTTTTTCGAGAAATCACAAAAATTTCGTCATTGCAATCAGAAATATTCCGGAAAGTGTCTTCGAAAAGTAAATTTTCGTCATTCCAATCGCAAATTTAGTTGAAAGTTCCATTGAAATCAAAAATGTTGCCAAAATGACGAAAATTTTGAAATTATTTGAAAATATTTAGTTGGCCGTATTCAAAAAAATTTCGAAATTTTCCAAATTTCTGCAAATTTTTTTTTTCGCAAATAATTCAATTTTTTTAGCATCGAATTGATTACGCGCGTTCGATTCCTTGTCAAATTGCTGCCGGACACTGCGAAGCGAAGGAGGAAAAAAAATGAAGAAACTGCATTTTTTTTTGTGCAGCAAAAGTGCACAGGATTATCGCTTAATTAGCTTGTTGGGCTATTCCCTTTTATGCAATCGTTAAGACCACTCGCAGCTGCATTCGTGTTTTGAGCGCGTGCGTCTTATCGGATGTCTCTCGTGCCTCTTACGAACAGTCAAGCTCGGCTAAGATTTTCACTCTTATCTCACAATTGCACTTTCGAGTCTCGCGAGCAACTGCTGCACCTTTTCGTACTTAATGTACTCGCCTTCGTAATGATAATCGCATTATTATCATTGCGCACGTTATTAGTCCACCGGATCTTAATTATTCAGTCAAATTTGCCCCACCAATCGAGTTTCCAAGTCCCTCAAGCACGTGCTGCCCTTTACGGAGTCTCCTCGAAGTGAGACTCTGCCAGAACTTGTTCTCGTTCCCGCCAGCGCTCACAGGAGCACGATCTGGTAAACGATTTTTCAGGAAACAGTCAGATCCATAAATAATTTCTTGAAAAGTGTCAAAAAACCCAGAATTTTCCATAATTTAACGATTTAATTAAAAAAATGAAATTCCGATAAAAAAGTCCAGCAAAATCTCGAGATTTTCAACTTTTTTTTTTTATTAGTCAGTATTTGTTAGCGCAACACTAAAATTTGACAAATAATTTCTCAAGAGTGTTAAAAACAAGGAATTTTTCATTAGTTGAGATTGAATCAACAAAAATATAAAAATTCCAATGAAAATTAACGAAAATCTGGAAAAATCTCGAGTTTCACAACTTTTTTTTTTATTAACCAGTATTTTTTGACGAAACACTAAAATTGGATGAATAATTTCATAGAATTTCACGTTGGCTAACGATCCAATAAATTTTATTCTCCAATAAACGTGAAAAAAGAAATTAAAATCCAGCAAAATGTCGAGTTTCTTAACTTTTTTTTGTTATTAACCAGTATTTGTTAACGAAACACTAAAAACATTCTCAAGATTGTTAAAAACAAAGAATTTTCCATTAGTTGAGATTGAATTAACAAAAATATAAAAATTCCAATAAAAATAAACGAAAATCTAGAAAAATCTCGAGTTTCTGAACTTTTTTTTTATCAACCAGTATTTTTTAACGAAACACTAAAATTGGATGAATAATTTTATAGAATTTCACGTTGGTTAACGATCCAATAAATTTGATTTTCCAATAAAAGTGGAAAAATAAATGAAAATTTAGCAAAATTTCGAGTTTTTTAACTTTTTTTTTTATCAACCAGTATTTTTTAACGAAACGCTAAAATTGGATGAATAATTTTATAGAATTTCACGTTGGCTAACGATCCAATAAATATTTTCCAATAAAAATGAACGAATGAATAAAAATCTCGAGCTTCCCGACGTTTTTTCGACCAGCCAGTATTTTTTTTGATGCCCAGTCTCGTGTGATGAAAAATAGCGACGAAATTGACGTGGAATTGGAATTAAAATTGTTGAAAATTGTTTTATGGCATTTTTTTTGGAAAACCAGACAATCAGTCTCGATAATGGATTAATGCACGTAGAAAATAAACTGACACGAGCTTATCATCCGCTCGCATGAATATCGCACGCTTCTGCATACGTGTTCGCGTCTTACGTCATGCTGAGGCTGCGCTCGCAGGACGATAGACCAGCAGAAACGGTGCACATTAGGCACTTCTAACTATGCACTATGTACCTTAATATAATGCACATATATGCAGGCATATAATACAACAGGATGAACAAGATGAATGGGAGGGTTGTCGAGAAGGACAGTCAGGATAAATGGATTCGTACTCGCTGATTATTCTCATGTATTCAAATACACATGTGTACCCGTTGCTATTTGATATGCAACGTTCAAGTGGAGCAAACTTCTCGGTAACGATTTCACGTTTGCTCTGGTCTGTGAATTATTTTTGAGATTTACTAGAAAAATCATGAATTACGATCGATTTTAGAGCTCGGTCGCATTTTCAGAGAAAGATTTCAACGGAGAATCATCCTGGGATGATTAATTAATGCCAAAAAATTGGAAACGTCTAAATTTTTCATTTTTTCGTGTCTGAGCCACGTTTAAAAAACCCAAAAGTCTGGAAATTCCAGTAAATGAATTGTTTCAATTTTTTTTTACTCGTGAATTTAATTATGGCTCAGTTTTTAATTAATTGGGCCGATTTATTGGCCTAATTAATGCCAAAAAATTGGAAACGTCTAAATTTGTCATTTTTTCGTGTCTGTGCCACGTTTAAAAAACCCGAAAGTCTGGAAATTCCAGAAAATGATTTGTTTCAATTTTTTTTTACTCGCGAATTCAATTATGGCTCAGTTTTTAATTAATTGGGTCGATTTATTGGCCTAATTAATGCCAAAAAATTGGAAACGTCTAAATTTTTCATTTTTTCGTGTCCGTGCCACGTTTAAAAAATTCAAAATCTTTTTTTTTCGATCTTAGAGTCTGGAAATTCCGGAAAATGAATTTTTTCAATTTTTTTTTACTTGTAAATTTAATTATCACTTAGTTTTTGATTAATTGGTCTGGTTAATTGTCCTAATTAACAAATTTAACTTTTCCTCACAAATGGGACAACGGACAAGTGTTTTTTTTTCTTTTTTTGGTCTCGTTTTGCGTGCACACTTTTCTGCGCAAATGAATGTTACAAATTACAGCGTCGTCGTTGTTCATTATTGCTGCTTCCGAATGTTCGTTTTGCCGAGGCACAAAACGCGATAATTTTAATGATAGTGGCACACACTCGCGAGGAACACTGGCAGGAGGATAACTCGATTATATTTTCCGCAAGAATCTCTTCGGGACTGCAGCAGCGCGCTGGTCAATCGGATAAAACCACGAGAGCACCTTTTATCTCTATTTCACTCTTGCTTTCTCGCTCTTTTCATCTCTCGTGATCCGGAGGTCGCCCCGAGCAGAGACACAATCTATAATTACATCGCGGCTCGACAGAGTTATATTCCTTCAGGGTACTCGAATTTTTTCATCGACAAATGTGTCTCTGAATATCGCAGAAAACGTACGCGTTTGTTTCGTGCGATTTTCCATCGATCGCGCCATTTTCCCTGCGCTCCGCGAGGCTGCGTTCGGCAGGTTTGCACACTGAAAATTCAATTTCGTCAAAAAACGTCGATATTTTGTTGAATACAGCCAACTAAATATTTTGGGATCATTTCAAAATTTTCGTTATTTCGACAATATTTTTCATTGTAACGGAACTGTCAGCAAAATTTACGATTGGAATGACAAAAATTTACTTTCCGAAAACGATTTTCCAGAATATTTTTTGCTGGAATGACAAAATTTTCGTGATTTTTCGAAAAAACGTTTAGTTCAACGTACTCAACAAAATTTCCATCTTTTTTGACAAAATTTTCTTTTCAGTGCATTGCCAAGTCATTGAGCTCGTTCTTGTCATTAAAAAATGCCACAACGAGTGAAAAAAAAGTTGCAAATCGTTTGCTCAATCCCGCAAACTCGAAATTTTTTCAAAAAACTCAGATTTTCGTAAAATTCGAAAAACTTGAACCGTTCAATCGAAATTTTCTAAATTATTGATTTAATTTTAATAAAATTCATTTCATTGATTTAATTTCAATTTTCTAAATTATTGAAATTTTGGAAGGACCCGAAAAAAATCGTTTTTCGACTCAAATTTCAATTCCTACGAAAAAAAACACGAAAAAATTCTTTTAATACATTTTTTTTCTCAGCTGGTGTAACGAAACGTTTAGATTTCCGGAAAATTCCGAAGAAGATTGAACCGGAAGGAAGAAAAATGATGAAACGGTTGCCGTTTTGCAGCGACACGATCGAGATGAATTTGGGGGGAATTTGTCGGTGAATTCGAGTCGCAATTGGTTGGAAATGGATGCTGGACTTTGGGGAGAAGAATTAATGACGTTTCCATAGATTTTTCACCATTTACGCTACTCGTTCGGTTGCTCGGTTACGTGAGCAGTGGAATATCGATGGAACAATCGATACGCGCGATCGTATCATCTCGTGGTGCGGGGCAAGCCTACGAGAAAGAGAGAGTAAGAAAGCGAGACAATGCCGCGTAAATCACCGCGTTGCTCACGGGCCACGAGCATGCACCGTGAACCCACCTTGGATCGCTCGATCGCGCGCTCCGATCATCATACGAGAAAGAGAGAGCGAGCCAGAGACAAGGAGCAATATAGAAATAACCATTTGGTCGAAAACTAATTGCGGACATACGAGAGTGCCGGCGAGACCGTTGAGGAACGCGATCGAGCAGCGAATACAGAGGAAATTGACTTCCGTGGATATACAACGATACGAGAAGGCATGACACACCTTCGACGATATATTCGTCATGCAAAATATCATCGCGCGGTTGAAAGATCGAGCAGACGACATTCTTATCGCCCTTTAATCTCCAGTGAGAATTCTTTACAATTTCCTGCTCGATTAACACGAAAATTTCCCGAAAATCATTCACGTGTCCACTGGATTTGAATTTTTCTTGAAATCCTTCGATTCCGGAGCAGAATTTCGATGAAAATACCAACCCCCCGGATCGTATGGGTCTCGCAGACCCGAGGGAAAACTTTTTTTTCGAAAATCTCGTTTTTTAAAAGGGTTTAGTTCACAATAAACAAATGCAACGACCTTAACGATTATGGGACCTTAAAGTAGAATTTTGGGAGAGTGTTTCAGAATTTTTTGACATTTTTTCGGCTCCGAATACGCGAGACACGAGTCGCAGGACGAAAAGGATCGAAAATGATCGAAAATGCCATAAAAAATGACGCGATCTTGAAAAAAAATCTGGAATCGTTTTTTTTGAGAAAAGTTTCTTGGGGAATGGAAGAAAAATTGAGTTTCGTGGGTAATTTGTTGAGACAACGTGTCTAGTAGAATTTTGGGAGAGTGTTTCAGAATTTTTGACATTTTTCCGGCTCCGAATACGCGAGACGCGAGTGGCAGGACGAAAAGGATCGAAAATGATCGAAAATACCATAAAAAATGACGCGATCTTGAAAAAAAGTCTGGAATCGTTTTTTTTGAGAAAAGTTTCTTGGGGAATGGAAGAAAAATTGAGTTTCGTGGGTAATTTGTTGAGACAACGTGTCCGAGTGACTTGAACCGGGAACTGTATGAGGAAGAAAAAGAAACGGTTGGTCGTAGATGGTCGCGGTCGTGGCGAGTAATCGGCGACAGACGGTAGGTCGTAACGGAAACGTAAAAGTAGTGCATCAGAGAGGGAAAAGGAGGAGCGCGGGCGAAGTGAGGAATGGAGATCGGAGAGTAGAGGTTTTTGTACATAGCTCGAGGGTGAAGTTGGCGAATCGCGTTTCCGGGTTTAGTTTGTGCGAGCGAGTGGACGCGAGGCTGAGAGAGGACGACGAGAAGGGAAATGAAGAGAATAAAATACAAACGAGGACTCTCTCACTCGGACGAGCATTGGCTTTTGCTGCAAGTGAAAAAAGAGGCAAAGAGAGAGAGAGAGAGAGGGCGTTGGGTTAGCACGATGCACACGATGCCCTAAAGCAAGTTGACCTCGCGAGCTCGACCAGCCCGGTTCAACCGACTGGAGTCGAGAGCCCAAGATCGTCTCTCTAATCTGCCTCGTCTTGTTCGTTCTGCCTTATTCGAGCGCATCCTGACCAGCGCGTCACTCCGTTCCGGTGAAAAAACAAAATCAGCTCCAGAAGCAAGCGCACCAGAGACGTACAAACAAAAAACTCGAGATGAACAAGAAAATCCGTATCTAGATCTCTCATACGCGTCTCCGCGACGTATTTTCCTCTCTTCTCGTGTATCTGTGGCTCTGCCACGGTAGCCACCACTAAAAATTGCTGGGGGTCGGTTTCCGGGTCACACGTTCTTTCTCAGACATGCCCAACAGCGAAACACTCCGCTTCTCAGTCCTCTCGAGTATCAGGTGTCATTACCATTCCCTCCGAGCCTGCATTTCTTCACGGTTCCAGCATCTATATACCAGAATATTCAAGACCGAACCCTACCTCATGCATTTTCTCCATCTTTACTGCGACAAAACGTACCTTTGCTCAATTTTTTTATTTCCTCCGCATCAAGCACTCTGCTGCATCCATTTTTTTTTAAATCTTCGTTTCCAGTTCTCCTCACACACACACACAAAATGGTTTGCGAGCCAAAGTTCATTAAAAAAAGTTTTTACAAATTGTCTCAAGAACGACACACTCTAAATTCGAGATTATCCGAGGTAATTTGTATTTTGGTAATTATGTTGCAGGGCTGCAGCTCAAAAGTGGTCCAAATTAAAATTAAAAATTAAAAGTTTAAATTGAATTCGATTAAATTAAAAATTGAAAAATTAAAAATCAAAAATTACAATTGAATTCGATTAAATTAAAAATTTACAAATTAAAAATCAAAAATTGAAATTAAATTCGATTAAATTTGAAATCTAAGAATTAAAAATCAAAAATTAAAATTAAATTAAAAAATTAAAAATCAAAAACTACAATTGAATTCAATTAAATTAAAAATTGAAAAATCAAAAATTAAAAAATTAAAATGGAATTCGATTAAATTGAAAATTAAAAAATTAAAAATCAAAAATTAAAATTGAATTCGATTAAATTGAACATTTAAAAATTAAAAATCAAAAAATAAAACTGAATTCGATTAGATTAAAGATTTGAAAATTAAAAATCACAAATTAAAATTGAATTCGATAAAATTGAAAATTGAAAAATTTAAAATTAAAATAAAATTCCACCATCAAATTACCATCTGTTGATTATCATTAAACATAAAATTAACTTATTGATTATTAATTAATTATTAAAATAAACATTATAAAAAAATTTGGACCACTTTTTAGCTTCAGCCCCGATTCGACATAATTACACTTCGATGTTACGTAAAAGCGTGTGCAAAGTTTCAAGAGGCTTGACCATTTAGATATCGAAATTTGGATGTCGAAAATTGCAACTTTTAACACGTGCTCTCGTGAGAAACTACTGAGAATTGTGATTTTTATAAATAAATATCTCGACATGATGTAGTGCGAATTTAAAGGAATTCTCTCGATAGAAAATCGATAAAGAATTCGGGCCCGAAACGTCCGTAACGATGAAAAAAGTAGGAGGATTCGTCGAAATTGACAATAATTGTAATTCCGATATAAATTATTGTTTTTTTGTTTGGTACACGAGGCAGATCTTTGGCTGGGAGTTTTTGAAGAGGAGACTGTGGCCGAGGACTAGTCAGCATTAATCACAAAGCGATCTTTCTTTTCTTACTCCGGTTGTCGTGCCAGGGGGGCCTCGATCAAATGATCGGGCGCCTGGACGAGCTCGGAATTCTCGAGGTCAGAAGGAGAGAATGATGGAACGAGGAGCAGAGCAGGAAAGAGACGACGAGTGGGTCACGCCGATTCGATATTGTGGCGATCGTAGC
The DNA here is from genome assembly GCA_037043255.1 of Diadegma fenestrale. Lineage (NCBI taxonomy): Eukaryota > Metazoa > Arthropoda > Insecta > Hymenoptera > Ichneumonidae > Diadegma > Diadegma fenestrale. The sequence continues at coordinate 5,962,496 of CM073319.1, forward strand.
GATGTCATTGAGGCGTCCACGTTGTCGATCTCTCTCCTCGTCCAACGTCCGTTACTCAACGCTCGTGGAGTTGATATTCTATGTGAATGTTCTATGGGGAACACTGCATTTACTCACGAAAGTTGAACTCATTGCCCGGAACCAGACAGAGGGAAGGCGACCGGAGGAAAGAATATCCAATGCTCTAACTATCGTCCTCAGTAGTTTCTTGTTTTCTCGATCGCATCATCCCAAGATCGCGGTCCATACACAGAGACACACTCTGCTCTATGAAATGCCGCCTGGCGAATCTCCACCTGCGGCATTGATCGCCGCATCATTTTTCCATTCTCACGCCATGTCTCTCTCCCTCCCCGGAGGTCAGATATCTCGTCCGAGCGATCGATGAACCTCGCAGTGTCTCTTTCGCTTTTATTCTTTATATTACGTCTCCCCCGCATGGACCATCAAAACAGATTCGAAAAATCATTAAATATGCTCTGTCCTAACGCGCCGATGTTTTTTCTTGCCCGGAACTTTCACTGTGGCGGAGGAAAACTCACGATCGGCGCCAAGGACTCGAGGTCCTGGTCACCATTTTCTCCATGAAGCTTCCGGATCGTCGTTATGACGCGTCGTCCTGAATTAATTACTTTACCAGACCTTGCAGCATTTAAGGACGTTTATGCAAAGTTTTCTATCGACACACAAAGAGAATAGTCATTTCTAATAGCTCGAGCGATTTGAAGAGCTTTTACCATGTACGAGTCGAGATATTTATTCATAAAAATCACAATTTTCAGTCGTTTCTCATAAGATCGCGTGTTAAAAGTCACAATTTTCGACATTGAATATTTCGATTTCTAAATGGTGGAGCCTCTTGAAACTTTGCACACGCTTTTGCGTAACATCGAAGAAACTTTATTCAGTTTTTCAAAAAAATCGATCGTCAAATTCCTTCGAAATTTTGTTTATTACATAAAAAATACAAATTATCTCAGAAAATCTTGAATTTAGAGTATTTCGTTCTTTAGTCAATTTGTAACAACTTTTTTTAATGAAGTTTATAAAAATCACAATTTTCAGTAGTTTCTCATAAGATCGCGTGTTAAAAGTCACAATTTTCGACATTAAATATTTCGATTTATAAATGGTGAAGCCTCTTGAAACTTTGCACACGCTTTTGCGTAACATCGAAGAATCTTTATTCAGTTTTTCAAAAAAATCGATCGTCAAATTCCTTCGAAATTTTGTTTATTACATAAAAAATACAAATTACCTCAGAAAATCTTAAATTTGGAGTATTTCGTTCTTTAGTCAATTTGCAACAACTTTTTTTAATGAACTTTATAAAAATCACAATTTTCAGTAGTTTCTCATAAGATCGCGTGTTAAAAGTCACAATTTTCGACATTAAATATTTCGATTTATAAATGGCGAAGCCTCTTGAAACTTTGCACACGATTTTACGTAACATCGAAGAATCTTTATTCAGTTTTTCAAAAAAATCGATCGTCAAATTTCTTTGGAATATTGTTTATTACATAAAAAATACAAATTACCTCGGAAAATCTTGAATTTAGAGTATTTCGTTCTTTAGTCAATTTGCAACAACTTTTTTTAATGATCTTTATAAAAATCACAATTTTCAGTAGTTTCTCATAAGAGCGCGTGTTAAAAGTCACAATTTTCGACATTAAATATTTCGATTTCTGAATGGTGGAGCCTCTTGAAACTTTGTACACGCTTTTGCGTAACATCGAAGAAACTTTATTCAGTTTTTCAAAAAAATCGATCGTCAAATTCCTTCGAAATTTTGTTTATTACATAAAAAATACAAATTATCTCAGAAAATCTTGAATTTTGAGTATTTTGTTCTTTAGTCAATTTGTAACAAATTTTTCTAATGAACTTTGGCTCGCAAACCGTTTTGTATGTGAGAAGAATAACTGGAAATGAAGATTTGGACTCGATCGTCGCCACACACAACGTCCTGGTGCGAGCGTAATTGTGGACACTGCTCTGCTTTAGCTCAAAATATATCGGCAATAGAATAAATGGTATAAAAGCTCGAGGATTGTATTGGCTCGTTAGGGGGTGGCTGGAAACGTGAGAAAAATTAATAAAAGTCGGTAAATATGGGCGTTGATGGAAATTTATAGCGGGTATAACACTTTGGTTGACAATTGTGGGAACTTTGGACACTTTGTGTGTTGCTACAAAACATAATAGTCGTCGAGACGATTTTCCCATTGATGAAAAGATGATCTCGTTTCTGGCTTGATCGAATTTCCATTGAGACTCGTTGAGCAGGTTCCCTCACGCAGTTTGCTCGAGCAACGAATCCAGGCTTGAGAAAAAATATGTGTATAAAAAAAAATGAAGAGGAAAAGAATCGCGACAAGTAGATCGAGCGAGAGTCGTAAAAGGTCACTTTATAAGTTTTCCCACCCACTTTTATGAAGAGCATTGTGTCCTCAAGATTTAGTCGGCACGCTCGAGTGGCCTGCAAGGAAAACAGGACCTCTCGGCGCGTTTTCTCGCTCGCTCTTTCACGGAGCACCCAGATTTATCGTCCCCTAGACGTTTGGCTGCTGGATCTTGCGCTCGGACAACGCGAGAATAAAAGAAGCTCCGAAGAAGCGAGAACGAGCGAGAAAAAAATGAAATAAATATACGAAACGCACGTGGCGACGAGACCAAGATCCTCCGCGACGTTCCTCTTTGTCCGGACGACACTTCACGTTCTCCTCTCTCCCTATTATTATTCCTGCTTTTATTCACCAACAACTATCTCATTTTTACCACTCCCACTCATGCCTCAAGACGGCTCTCTTATAATTTACCAAGTTTCAACTGGTTTCTCGCGCACAGGACGGATTACTGCAAGTAAATTTTCAAACAAGCTTAACGTCCCTGCTCTCCATCTCAGCTTCGCGCTTTCGCCTCTGCATAAACTCGCATTTTACTCCATAAAAATCTGCCTCAATCATTTAATGCTTATCGCATCCTGCGTCAATGAAATCTCATCATATTCTCCCTCAATTCATCACCAACTCGTATCCGGTCAAGATTTTTCTTCTCTCTACCAATTTTTTTCACCAATTTCGAAAAACCAATTTTGTCGAAAATCGTCGATGTTTCTGACAATTTTTTTTAGTCCTAAACGAAACTGTCAGCAAAATTTACGATTGAAATGACGAAAATTCACCCTCGAAGAAACTTTCCACAATATTTTCTGCTGCAATGACCAAATTTTTGTGATTTTTCAAAAAAATCGATCTCTCTCGACAAAATTTTCTTTTCAGTGCATCCGAGCACGTCAATCTATCCGAAAACGTGTGAAGAATTATTCAAAACGTTTGGAAACTGGGCGAGTCACGGAGTGCAAAAAAAAACTATAAAATTAAGTTAAATATTCAAAAATTGTGACTTTTGCGAAAAATTACTGGAAATTCGTCTTTAATTTTATACAGAATCTCATTTTTCGAAGACAATAATTGAGAACAAAAAATTTGCAGCCATTTTTTTGAAATGACGAAAATTCACTCTCGAAGAAACTTTCCACAATATTTTCTGCTGCAATGACCAAATTTTTGTGATTTTTCAAAAAAATCGATCTCTCTCGACAAAATTTTCTTTTCAGTGCATCCGAGCACGTCAATCTATCGGAAAACGTGTAACGAATCATTCAAAACGTTTGGAAAGTCCGCGAGTCACGAATTGCAAAAAAAAAACTGTAAAATTGAGTTTTTAAAATTATTTTTATTTTTTTTATTAAGTTAAATATTTAAAATCGTGACGTTTGCGAAAAATTGCTCTCTAATTTTATAAAGAATCTCATTTTTCAACGACAATAATCGAAAGAAAAAAAAATTGCAGCCAATTTTTGCAAAAGCCACGAGATTGTAAAAATATTTACGAAAATGATTTTTTCTGGGTCAAAATGACCCAGTGTATCCGCGAGAACGCTGGACCACTTTGTCCTGAAAAAAGCGCATGAAAAACGATAGTTTGACCGAATAAATTGGCGTGACGTAACAAAGTGCCGAGTGTTTGGGTCAAGAGTCAATGACGTTGCGTCTCGGGCCACCGAATTCCTGCAGGAGTTTTGCACAATTGTGCATCCGAGCCGGTGCATCAGGAATGTCTCGTAGAGCGCGCGGGTTTAAATTCCCGAGATTCTTGGCATCGGCGAAGCATTTGCGGGGCTTCCCAGCAGGTACACACTTGTCGGCGACTGAATTCTCGGCTTCGACGTTCATTCATGCGTCCCAACGACAATGCCAGCACCTTACGCTGCGCGTTCTCGAGGCGCGGCGTATACAAAAGCGCGCGATTCGAAGGAAAACTGTGCGTTGGCCCGGAGGTCTTCGCGGTCCGATTCGGAGCTCGCACTTTTCTTCCCTCACGTTTCATTGATCCGCCCACCAAAGATCTGGGTCTGGGTAAGAAAAAAAAAAGAAAAAAATTCTCTCCGGAGCAGCCTGAATGGTCGCAGCATCCAGGGAATTATTTCACTCGAATCTCCGTCACCAAATTCTTCTCAATACACCTTTTTTCTTTAATTCTTTCTTACTCCATTTCGAATCACTCCATTTTCACTTGTTGATTTTATCGCTGTTTACATTTCGTAGGATACATCGTTCCCACACGTTCTCTTTATCCCATTTTTTCACCTTTTTCTCTCTCTCTCTCCCACTCTGGAAACTGCCCGCGGATGAGTCTTTGCGCCTGCAGCCTCGATTATGTTTTCCTCCGAAAAATCAACATGAATAGACTCACTTTTTGTAAATTTCCAGACAGCGCAGTGAATCTCTTTTGTCGTTGATTTCATTTTGAAGAATTCGATATAAAAAAGTAATTCCTGATTATGCCATCAGTTTCATCGTGAATAGCTGCGGAGGACTCGCGTGTTTAGCCACGCGGAGGGTTTTTCGTCCAAAATACCATCCAGCCACTTTGTCTTTCGTTGCAAATCGCCGATTATGGCTGATTATCGATTACGTTCGTTTGACCTAATTATGAGTTTTGTATCGCTGCGTTATGATTATTCAAGTGGCAATTAATTGAGCAAAATTGGCAGGGAAAAATTGACGCTCTCGAAATGTATTTTATACGCGTGTTTTTACGATTTTTTACGTTTTACGCGAATCGAGATCGCTCGCGATTATTTGTGGGTTTTACAAAATAATTTGATGAAAAGTTTTTTCTGAATAATGAAATTTAGTGATGAATTGAAATTTAGTAATGGACTGAAGATGAAATTTAGTCAAAAAACGTCGATGTTGAATACGGCGAAATAAATATTTTTGGATAATTTCAAAATTTGAGTAATTTCCACAATATTTTTGATTTTCAACGGAATTGTCAGGTAAATTTTCGATTGGATTGGAATTCAGTAATGAATGAAATTTAATAACGAACTGAAGATGAAATTTAGTCAAAAAACGTCGCGATGTTGAATACGGCGAAATAAATATTTTTGAATAATTTCAAAATTTGAGTAATTTCCACAATATTTTTGATTTTCAACGGAATTGTCAGGTAAATTTTCGATTGGATTGGAATTCAGTGATGAATGAAATTTAGTAACGAGCTGAAGATGAAATTTAGTCAAAAAACGTCGATGTGAACTACGGCGAAATAAATATTTATGGATAATTTCAAAATTTGAGTAATTGCCACAATATTTTTGATTTTCAACGGAATTTTTAGGTAAATTTTCGATTGGATTGGAATTTAGTAATGAATGAAATTTAGTAACGAACTAAAGATGAAATTTAGTCAAAAAACGTCGAAGTTGAATACGGTGAAATAAATATTTTTGGATAATTTCAAAATTTGAGTAATTGCCACAATATTTTTGATTTTCAACGGAATTTTTAGGTAAATTTTCGATTGGATTGGAATTTAGTAATGAATGAAATTTAGTAACGAACTAAAGATGAAATTTAGTCAAAAAACGTCGATGTGAACTACGGCGAAATAAATATTTTTGGATAATTTCAAAATTTGAGTAATTTTGACAATATTTTTGATTTTCAACGGAATCGTCAGCTAAATTTACGATTGGAATGACAAAAATTCTTTTTCGAAGAGACTTTCTAGAATATTTCCCGCTGCAATGACAAGATTTTTGTGATTTTTCAAAAAAAAAAGTTTAGTCGAACGGATCCAACGAAATTTGATTTTCGGTGAAGTGACGATCGATCATTTTCGGTTATGGAACGGTCCATATAAAGAGTGCGACCTGCGTACACACTGCGCTTTCGCCGCGCTCTCGTTCTTGTCTCTCATAATCTCAACGTTTTTCTGTCTTTCTCCACGTGGTCCTTTCAAGCCACGCAGAGATCTCTGTGAAGTTTCACCGCTCGCGACGGTGAGAGAGCAAACTCGGCACGTCTATCGGCCGAGGAGTTTCGGTTTACGCGGATTCGGACCCTTTGTCGCGCGCGACTCCATTCCTTCTCGCACTCCCTTGCTCTTTCCTTCTCATTTTATTCCGTTACCTTCCTCCTCGATCTTTACGATTCGCAGGACACCGACACGCCAACAGAAAACTCTCTTAAGCGTGTATGAACGAGAAACTTACCGTAAAACCAGGCACACTTGACTCACCGAGATTTCGACTTTGTTTTCAAAAATAATTCACCATCGGAATCTGCATTTTGAAATTTCTTCACATCTCCATGAATTTCCGCTAAAAAGAATGTGATTCATAAATAATTAAAAATTAACAAGTTAATGAGCCAAAAAAATCATTTCCCCGTATAAAAATCAAATTTGACTCATTAATTTTCATTTTTTTTGGTTTTTTTACAATTTTCCTTAAGGACATTGCGAGGCGACGAATCTGGATTTTTTTTTCGAAAAATGACGTCACGTTTGCGTTCTCGAAATAAAAATCGAAATTCAGGGACTCGGCGCTTATGGCAGGAGAGAAAAAAGAATTCACATTAATGACAAGAAGGTGGAGAAAGTGTGGAATGCAAAGGGAGAAGAAAAGTTTCGTCACTTTGACGAAAACGTTGGTCGTCTTCATTGAATTCCCTCGTTGCTTGCTTCCTGTAGCCGAAAGGACTGGAGAACAGTAAGTGTCGAGAATACATGAGATTGTTTGGGCTCGTCCACAATCGTGTCCTCGAGTGGATGCTGAGCCCTCAAGATGAGTTGTCCCTTGGAATAATATACTGGAATACCGCACAGGGCAGCGCAGGTATCGTCTTACTTTTTTTCCTCACAAAATCTCTCTTTCCTTGGACGTTGTTGCTTGTTGCTTTTTCCCACAGGCGGTACCAATCCACCGACCGAATTTCCTCAATCCTAGAAACCTTTTCATCCCATTCATTCGTCTGTTTTTTCATCTTTTCTTATCCCATTCCTTCTCAGCTCCTTGTAATCCTTGCTCTCGTTTTTTATTCCCCGATTCTCATGGGAACTTTTCCTTCTTTAACTTGAATCGCCTAGAGTCTATTTTTTCATCGCTCTATTGTACACGTTGTGATTGCGTGTGATAATTCGAAGAAGGAAAAAAGTGACACGATCATTCCCCCTCATTTCCACGTGTCTTGACCCTTTTTCTGTGGTTTTTCATTCGTATGACCAGGTCGATACAGGAATTGACAGTTTGTTGCTTGAATTTTATCCACTAAAAATTAAATTTTGTCAAAAAACCTCGATATTTTTTTTAATTCGGTGAACTCAAATATTTTTCGATAATTTCTAAATTTTCGTTATTTTCACCATGTTTTTCATTTCCAATACGATTTTTTAGAGATTTTCAGAGTTTTACCTGAATCGAGATTCCTCGCGATTATTTGTGGGTTTTACGAAATAATTCATTAATTTTTGTCGAATTTAATTCAAATTAATTCGAAATAGAAAGTTTTTTTAAGTAATCAAAAGACTGGAAATGAAATTTATATAGTTAAATTAAAGTTGAATGCGGTGAACTAAATATTTTTGTATAATTAGAAAATTTGAGTGATTTTGACAACATTTTTTATTTCGAACCGAATTGTCAGGTAAATTTACGATTGGAATGACAAAAATCACTTTTCGAAGAGATTTTCTAGAATATTTCTCGCTGCGATGACGAAATTTTTGTGATTTTTCAAAAAAAAAACATTTAGTCGAAGGTATTTACGAAAAAATTCAGATTTTTTAAACAATATTTCAAAAAAATCGACTTTTTTTGACAAAATTCATATTTTAGTGATATAGAGGCGTAGCACGCTCTTCCGTAGGTGGCTGATGGTTGATATATATAGATGAGCCGACTAGTTTCGATGCGGCGACGATGCCATATGGCTCAGGCTCAAAGAGAGCGACGCCGGCGTCAATTTAACTTGCTTTGTGTTGTTTTTAATTGCACCATGTGGTGAGGAGTCGCGTTCAAATCGATGCTCACTGGGTTGGAGTCAAGAAATATCGTTAAGTGCGGCGTTAAGGTGATGCTGATACACCTACGCTTGTTGCAGCTGGGCGAACACTAGTTTAGCTTGCGAGTGGAATCGAGAAACTGTCGATTAGCTCAGCAGCTAGCGGATGAGCTATCTCACTCGCTTCCCAGACCCTTTTTTTTTGTTATTTCCTTGCTAAAAACCGTGGGTGGTAAGTTCTGCTGTTACTTGTTCGCGCAGCTTTCTCAATTTATTTTCCACAAAGTTACGAGCTGCTCGGCTATGAATTATCGACGATATGATTGTCTGTTTTATTGACTTGCGAGCCTATCGCTTTCTCATGGGGTATTCCTTTCGAAATCTTGGCTCTTCACCGCGTGGTGTCTGATCGCTATGGCGCGATTGACCTGCTTCTTTGACACTTCGATCTGTATTAGTCTCTGCTTCTATATGGAATAATCAAGAAATCAAATCGGCCTGCTTTACTCTCGACTCTATTCAGCTCCCATTACAACAATTACATGCGGATCAATCATGTTGATTTTACGTTTTTTGTTCCTTGATTATCATCTCAAATTTTTAACGATCTTATGTTCACTTTTGGTTTCGGGATTCCTCATGATTTTCTCCTCAGACGAATGATCCATGTCCAAAAGTCTCGAAGACATCGTTGACCAACGGAGAACAAAATTGAATCCTTGGATATGAAATTTTTTGGGTCCTGAATCCAGTTTCGAGTTTGCTGCAGCCAAATATTTGCATCCATTCATTTCAAGGGTAGGGTCTAACTTCTCGGGCTTTTCCTGTCTTCGTAATCCATCATGCGATCGGATCGTCAGTTGGCATATGGCGTGTGGCTGGTCGGAGAATGCAAAGGACCCCCGTACGATGTGGCCTTGGCTTTTGGGATGCAGGTCAGTCGAACGATCGTGAAAATGGGCCGGACACCACCTTATGTCGGAAAATAAATCGAACCCCATGGGCTGCTGTTAATCATCGAGATACGGAATTAGTCCATGCGGAAGTGTGGACAACGATCCTATGCTTAAAGGGAAACCCTTAAGAAAAGTATAGACCAGGGAGAATGCGATAGCATGTTTGTTATGAAGGGAGTGCTAAAAGGGAACCTTTCGTCTGGATGTCGATTGACTTTTCGAGGAATGAAGAAGAAACTCAGGAACCCTAAGGTCTGGAATTGGCTTAAGGGCTCTTGACTGGTCAGTGGCACGTGGCCCACCTGACGTCCTGCACCTCCAGGCGTTTTTTATTAGTTCATTATGAGTTTTCCTCACAAGAGGCTCTGGGCAGCTTGGACCAAGTGTCCAGCTGATGTCTTTGCCGGATCGACAACTTCGTTAGCATTTCCCCGAAAAAAGGGCACCCCTACCTTTTTTTGCGATTAGACAATTGCAAGCTGGATCTATTTATACTTTTTTATTGGACTACGAAAAGTAAATTGAATTTAAGGGAGAAGCTCTTGCTGCAGCCGATGGTGGGCCTAAAATCTTTCGTCACGGACTCCCAATGGTTGAGTTATGGTGGTTCCATGTTCACCGGAACGAATCGCTTGTATATACGAGAACCTTTGGATCTTGGGATCGAAACTGGTGCAGCATGAAGCAGCCAATTCTTTTGATGGGAGTAAGAGTTCACCGAGACTAATGGAATAAAACAGACGGGTCGAGAGCAAGGTGTCGAGCTTTATAGTTCGAGAAGAAAGCCACGTGCCTCGCATATGTCACGTCCCTGGTTCCTGCTTCGCAAGAGAATGGAGCAACTCCATCGCACGTAAATCGTTTAATAATCTTGCTGGTGTGGATAGTCCTTTCGAGCAGCAGTCCAATGACAAAGAAGACGGATGAATTGCACCAGGACCGGAAAAACCCAATGCAACAACCTCCCCAACGTTGGAACTTTCTTCTTTTTGGATTTTCCGCGTGGCGCACTGGTGGCAAACCATCAGAATTATTAGTCCAGGCATTTCCATCGACCACACAAGGGGTTGCTGAACTTTTAAGTATCTTGAGGACTTGTGAAATTTTTTAATGTTCATTGTTCAATAAAAAGTTTCTTACTGGTCGTGAAACTTTTTCATCCATCTGTTGAATACTTCATACAAAAACATACTAAATTTTTAGAAATTTCTCATCGTTTGCGATTTTCGATGGCAGCGAACTTTGCCAGGAAGAGCGCACTTTGGCGCACTTGGAACTTTGAGCCTTTGCCTCGGGGAAGCTGTTTGGAAACGATACAAAGATTCTACATTGCCTGCAGCATCCACAGGCAAAAAGTTTCACCACAAGGTGCGTAAATTCTCACTAGTAATATGCCTGGAATACATAATACTACAATTTTCTTCAGAACAGCAAACTGTGCACAATATTACTGGCATCTCTCGCCAGGCACATAATGTCGCGTGTGTTATGACTATTACGCGCCTTCGCTACACCAGACTCTTTCAAGATCATTACGAAGCCTATTGCCAGAGAAATTTTCCTCCATTCCTGCATGAAGAGCTTGTACGAGTCGCCTCTGAAGGTTCTGCCATCGGGAGGTGCTCGAATATCATCTAATTTGCATAATACAATCAGAAGTTGGGTTGGTACGTTCACTGGCCATTTGCCAGCATGAAAAATCTTCGTGTCACAAGTGCTTGCCGGTTTTCAATGTGCAATGCAATATATCGCGACTGACCAACGTGGAAGCGTCTGATGTGGAAATAAAATGAAATCATGTAAAAATCTACAACCAAATTGTGTTTGTGCCCTTTTCACGAAAAAATCACTGAACCAATTTCCATGAATCTTTCACAGGAATGAAGCTCATGAATCAGAAGAGGTTTGAGGCTGCATTCCGATCATTTTTTATGGCAAACTCAACCAAAAAATCCCATTTTTCATCACACTCTGCACTTTTAAAGTTCACGAGCAACTAAAAAATGATAATGTATCAAAAATCGCTAATTACCAAATTATAGCGATGTAAAATCAACGTTTGAAGATTTTGAAAAAATATTTTCTAATTTTCGTATTGAGCCAGCTGTAGCCTTTAGCGCTAATTAGGTTTGCTCTAGGGCGAAGCCTCGAATCTTGAATAAATAAAATTTGACTCTTTGAGAAATCGAACTGCATGCAGTTTGCAACGTTGAGATGCAACGAAAAAAACGTTTTTCTATTAATTGTTTGTTTCAATAACAAAAACCATGAACATTTTCGTGCTGATTTTGTTTTTGGGTCCTAGAAAAAATTGTTTTTACTGTTTTAACAAACATTGAATAAGAATCACGAGCCCTGGTCAAGGAAAACCGAATTTCTTTGCATTCCAACGATGCAAACTTCAGCATCGTTTTTTTTTTTATCATTCCAGCCATATCTTCGTGCTTGGTAAAAAATGGAGGCACAAAAGCCTCATGTATGTAATGACTGAAAGATTTTGTGGACAGCTTTTGAAATTTCAGATTTCTAGACCAAGAGCATGGAGCCTCGTAAATGGAGAATGAATGAACTGCTTTGCAGCAGGCATGTCAATTGGAAAGTTATTTAAACTGATTCTCGTTGCGGAGACTGAAAAGATGAAAAAAGCGTGAAGAGTCTTTTGGTGGAGTTTATTCTTAATCAGTGAAGGTGAACGATAAATGAGAGCGAGATAAAGTTGAAGGTGAAAGGAACAAGATGTCTTGGGCCGGAGTGTCATGTACGACCTGTCGTCCGCGAGCCCTTCATTGTCCCAAATCTTTTTAGCGTCGTAGTCTGTCCGCCAGAGGAAATGGAGAGAGAAACCAGGGCCACGATGTTCGGGATCCTCTTGGACAAAATCCACCACAATGGCAGGTTCACGAGGCTTTTTATAGCTATAGCTACATCAAGTGCTGTTTATACTTTGGCTGATACAAACTGGAGGCTCCGTGGCGTGAATGCCGAGTAAACGACCTCCATTCACGACTCCCCGAGAGCATCAGAGTATCGCCCACTATTCCCATTGAGAGTTTGTGATCCCGGGTGGCCGAGCAATTGTTGCACTGCGGCTTTTTAACTGAGTGCAAATATGTGCGAGAGAGATAAATATTCTTCGTTGGAACTCTCTTTTGGCCTCTTAGAAAATTCAACGTCCTGTCATTTTCAAGGGAAAGCAGCCACGTTCATGTTCCTTCGACTGGAAGCTCCACCGAGGGATGTTCAACGTGGCATTTCATTATATGACCAACCCACTGGCTCAACCAAGACGCGCCATGTGACATGAACGCTTCTTGAGAATCCAACCGTTGTCTCAATGACAGCAACGTCTCCACTCCACATTAAGGGCAGTCCAGTTCATCCCGTTCCAACTCTCTTACAGATCAGCCAGCAAGAGACGTTTTGTCCGACGAATGTTCAATGCGGACGCGCGTTTACTCCCAACGCCACTGACACACCACCAGTCAGACGTCATTTACTTTCTCTCCGTCTCTTTTCCTACAGATCTCTACCAACTTACGCGTTCTATTCTGGTTAATCGTACTATACGCTGCTCCTTTCATGTTATACTCGCACCTCACAGAGTCACTACACTTCAGGTTGCAAAAAACACTTGCTCCTTGAAACAATAGGCTGCGACCTTTCGCGACGATTCCCTCCAATAGATGAACAATCACAAAATTACTTCATTTTTAGGATACCCTTCGATAATTGTGTACGAACATTCTTGACACGTAAACTAACAATCTTTTGCTATGAAAAAATTCAGACGTTGAGAATTTGAGAATTAAATTTCATTTTAAATTGAATTTGATTTAAAATTAAATAAAAATATTATTGAATTTAATTTTACATTGAATTTGACTTAAAAATTAAATGAAAATATTATTAAACTTAATTTGAAATTTAGTTTAATTTAAAATTGAATAAAAATATCATTAAATTTGATTTGAAATTGAATTTAATTTGAAATTAAATAAAAATATTATTGAATTGAATTTGAAATTAAATAAAAATATTATTAAATTTAATGTTAAATTGAATTTCCCTCAAAATTAAGTAAAAATATTATTAAATTTTATTTTAAATTGAATTTAATTTAAAATTAAATAAAAATATTATTAAATTTAATTTTAAATTGAATTTAATTTGAAATGGAATGAAAATATTATTAAAATTAATTTTAAATTAAATTCTGAATTAAATTTGTTTAGAATTTTTATTTTAAAATTTCGACTCATAGCCTGTCTGGCTATTTGCAAAAAGAATCCTAAATACATTTCTTTTTGCAACTTTTTAACGGAGCGTGGATTTAATTCACACGCGTTTAGATGTAGAAAATAAAAAATTGCAATCTTAAAATCTAAACGTCAGAAAATTTGTCGTTACAGGGAAAAACAAATTCTAAAGATAAATTAAGTTGGTTGATTATAACTTTTCGTTCCAGTTCCGTTTTGCGATTACTCTGGAAAATCACGAGCGCAGTTTTTTTCAACGAGTTCATTGGCTTTCCTGTGCGATAGGTTTGCAGTTTCCACGTAAATGCAAATATAAACGAGCGAATGTAGTTAAATATTAGGCAATCGACGAGATTGTGATAAAAAGAGTGTAGAAAACGTGAGAATGAAAGATGAACGATTGAGGAATGAGGAAACCAGGACGCCGTAGTTGGCACTCGTTTAGCATAAAAAAAGTTGAAGCGCGGTTTGGTGTGTAAAAGAGACAAGAGTGTCTCAGCAGTTGGTAAAAGTTTCGATAGGTTGGTCCGCGCTTCTCATTTAGGATCTTGCGCAGATCTACCATGTGGTCGGGGGGTTTATTGCTGCTGGATTCATTTCTGGTCGTTCTAGAATCGTCGAGCGTTTCGTTAATTAACGCTCAACTCTCTCTGGGCTGGTGGTGTGTGATCCTGGACCCTGGTACAGCAAACAGCTCGACTAGCCAGCATCAAGCATCTCTTTCTTTAACTCTCTCGCCAATGTTAATTGAGCCTGGTTGGGGTTGGTGAAACCTGGGGCAGGTTGTCGGTAGGCGTGTCTCCCACGTGCTGTTAATGCTGCGCCCGCCACTCTCGTACACTCGCCTGTTCAATCCGCGCTCTTACGCTTCTCGCGTTTTATTTAATATATGCTACACAAACCTCTCGCTCTCGCTCTCTCTCTCTCTCTCGCGCGTCTCGCACGCTCTTTATCCTTCGAAACTTGCAGCCCGACTGTAAATGCCTCTTTTTGCTACTTTACATAGTAATCTACAGGGCTGCCGAGGCGGTGTCGGTGCCTTAATGAATTAAAGCGAATAACTCGGAGCCTCTCAACCAGCAGCTATTCAAGACAACGACAAAGAATGAGTACGCGACGAAATTACTCGATTGCCACGCCCTCCCACCCATCATCGATTTACGATTAATAAAAATCTCTATATTATCGTTCACTTTCTTGGAACTATTAACGCGCAACCACCACCGACCAATCTCGACGCGTTATTGCCTCCAGCTTTCCATAATCCCGTGTTAAATCTTACAACCAAAGATAATTCAATTGACCGAGCAATCTTATTGACGAGTCGCTTTGAACGCAGTCGAGCCTCGACACCGCGTGCACTGAAAAGTATTTTTTTTTTTCGAAATGATCGATATTTCGTTGGCTTCGTTCGACTAAACGATTTTTTCGAAAACTCGCAAAAATTTTGTCATTGCAGCGAGAAATATTCTAGAAAGTCTCTTCGAGAATGAAATTTTAGTCATTCCAGCGTAAATTTTGCTGACAGTTTCGTTGGAAATTAAAAATATTGTCAAAATAACGAAAATTTGGTAAAAAAAAATCGATATTTTGTTGGCTTCGTTCGACTAAACGATTTTTTCGAAAAATCACAAAAATTTTGTCATTGCAGCAAGAAATATTCTAGAAAGTCTCTTCGAGAATGAAATTTTAGTCATTCCATCATAAATTTTGCTGACAGTTTCGTTCGAAATGAAAAATTTTGCCAAAATTACGAAAATTTTGAAATTATCCAAAAATATTCACTTCCCCTTGTTCAACAAAATATCGACGTTTTTTTGAACAATTTTAATCTTCAGTGTGGGTTACGGATAAAAAAACCCAACGCAATACTCCAGTTTTTCGAATTTTTTGGCTTTTCCCGACAAAGATTTTCGGAATTTTTGAAAAAAAACAATAATTAACTGCTTTTTTGGCCTTTCTTTGACAAACTTTTAATTAATTACCGAGAAATGGTCCAGTTTTTGAAATGATCTCTCGTTCTCGATTGAATCGAGTTAGAGCAGCGCAAATGGACGGAGCAATGTTGGAATTGCAAACTTGTTCGTCTTTTGCATCGCGCTCGTGCTGCAGTTTCCCTCTCGTTTTGGCCTCTGGTTCTTTCTCGAGCAAGGATTACGAGAGCAACGACAACAACGCGGGTTCACTCCACGAAAAGACTCTGCGAGAGTCTGCTCGATCGACTATCACCGACTAATTAACACGGCCACTGGTAATGAAGCCTCTCGCGTATGACTCGTTTGCTGCGCTGCACCGTTGAAATTGTATGGTGCATTGCTCTCTCACTCGCTCCAACTATACTTTGCAGGTTCAGCACATAATTCTATAGTCTTGTCTGCGTCGAGCTTCCTTCATTCTTACTGCACGTCTGACTCACTTTGTAAATCCATTTACACAGGGTGTGTCTCGAGCAAGACTCAAAAATCGTTGCATTTCCGGTTTAGCTCCCAAAAATTAAAATTTGTCAAAAAAAAATCGATTTTTTTGTTCAACTCGGTGAATTCGATATTTTTCGATATAATTTCGAAAATTTCGACAATATTTTTTATTTCTAACGAAACTGTCGGCCAAATTAACGATTGGAATGACAAAATTTTAGTGATTTTTCGGAAAAAACGTTTAGTCGAACGTTTTTAACGAAATTTCGATGTTTTTTAATGAAATTTTCTTTTCTGTGGCGTCGAATCTCAAGTTCGAAAAATTCTGTACCGGTTTTTCAATAGCCTGGGGTTGCGGGTCCATTTGACCCCGGATCAAAGTCTAAGGACTTTTGGCCCACTCGAACGGACACCCTGTACATTTTGCACGCGTACGTCTGTCTGCTTGTGTGCATTCGAACAACTAGCTTGACTGTCGGACTGCTCCGGAGCAGAGAGTTGAGTTCGCGCGCGATCGGCGCCTAATTAGCAGTTTGCTGTCCCACCTTCGCCACTGCCACCCGCCGAATCTCCTTCCTTGCTCTCTTCATGCCTTTTTCCCTCTCGCAGTCTCTTTTCTCCTTATCTTCGCGTTTCTTGCTTTTCCTTTTCCCTTATATTCTGTTTTTAAAATCCGTTTTTTTTTGCTTTTTAGTTTCACTCTTTTCTTGCACATCAGCGTGTATGAAGTTACACGCTCCTCCGAGCTGCATGTTTTCGCTGCGATTACCATCACGAGAGGAGACCGCGAGTGAGAGGGAAAACTCGTATTTCAATCTTGGACTCATGCTGCTCGCGTACGAGCATTCGCTTACGCGAATCTCGTTTCTCCTCTTAATATTTGTCCGCACAATTTGTAATTATACTTTCAAATTTCCAGCACCCGCACGGAGAAGAAAATTTGGTAAAAAAAAATCGATATTTCGTTGGCTTCGATCGACTAAACGATTTTTTCGAAAAATCACAAAAATTTTGTCATCGCAGCGAGAAATGTTCAGAAAGTCTCTTCAAGAAGTGAATTTTTGTCATTCCAGCCTAAATTTTGTCGACAGTTTCATTGGAAATTAAAAATATTGTCAAAATAACGAAAATTTGGTAAAAAAAGATCGATATTTTGTTGGCTTCGATCGACTAAACGATTTTTTCGAAAAATCACAAAAATTTTGTCATCGCAGCGAGAAATATTCAGAAAGTCTCTTCGAGAATTAAATTTTAGTCATTCCAGCGTAAATTTTGCTGACAGTTTCGTTGGAAATTAAAAATATTGTCAAAATAACGAAAATTTGGTAAAAAAAGATCGATATTTTGTTGGCTTCGATCGACTAAACGATTTTTTCGAAAAATCACAAAAATTTTGTCATCGCAGCGAGAAATATCCGGAAAGTCTCTTCGAGAATGAAATTTTAGTCCTTTCAGCGTAAATTTAGCTGACAGTTTCGTTGGAAATGAAAAATATTGTCGAAATAACGAAAATTTGGTAAAAAAAGATCGAAATTTTGTTGGCTTCGTTCGACTAAACGATTTTTTCGAAAAATCACAAAAATTTTGACCATGTAGCAAGAAATATTCTCGAAAGTCTCTTCGGGAATGAAATTTTTATCATTCGAGCTCAAATTTTGTGGACAGTTTCGTTGAAAATTAAAAATATTGTCAAAACAACGAAAATTTCGAAATTATCCAAAAATATTTAGTCCCTCGCGTATTAAAAAAAATATCGACGTTTTTTTTGACTAAATTCAATTCGCAGTTCCGATTCTCCAGGCACAGCCGGATGGGATGGATAAAAATACGATGGTCATACGGATTATCTTACGAGATGATCCGGGATCAGTTAGAATCGAATTGCAGGGGCAGCAGCGGACTGTGTATTTCTCACTTCCGTTTACGGTGTTCCGGAGCAGGTACATACAAATATTTGGGGGTCTTGACTGAAGGCCGAAGAGTGCGAGAGCCTCAGAGGCTCCGGTTTTCGAACAACACACATCCTCTCGACTCATGGTCCATTTCCAGGCGACGGGCTGGGCCAGCGAGCGAAAGAGCAGGAAAAAGGAGGAAAAAAAATTCACATACAAAAGCCTTAATCCAATTTGAGCATTCAGAGGCCACTTCCTGTCCATTCGTCTAGAGTTTTGCTCGTTCGATCAAAAAGACTTCATTCACGCGATCCAACGCCCGGCGATGGGGACTCACGCCCTCACTTTCGTCCACCCCGACCTTCCCTCGCGATGATGGACGTGCAGAACTCGTCTCGTGAACTGGATCACCCACTAAATGCATCCGGTCCTTTCCCCTTGAAAAAAAAAATTAATAAAAAAATCAAACTCATTTTGAATTATCAAAATTTCTCTTTCTTATTATTGAAATTATTTGCAGCCAATTTTTTGGGCTCAATTGGCCCTGAACTTGACAACGATCTTTAAAAAAATTCATTTTTAACGATCAGCTTTTTATTTTATTTTTTATGTCGATTTTTTTGGAAAATTTCAAAATTTTCGTTATTTTGACAATATTTTTCGTTTCGAACGGAATTGTCAGTAAAATTTACGATTGGAATGACAGAAATTTACTTTCTAGAATATTTCGTGCTGCGATGACAAAATTTTTGTGATTTTTCAAAAAAATCGTTTAGTCGAAGGAAGCCAACAAAATATCGATCTTTTTTTTACCAAATTTTCGTTATTTTGACAATATTTTTCTTTTCCAACGAAACTGTCTGCAAAATTTACGCTGGAATGACTAAAATTTCATTCTCGAAGAGACTTTCGGAATATTTCTCGCTGCGATGACAAAATTTTTGTGATTTTTCGAAAAAATCGTTTAGTCGAACGAAGCCAACAAAATATCGATCTTTTTTTACCAAATTTTCGTTATTTTGACAATATTTTTCATTTCCAACGAAACTGTCAGCAAAATTTACGCTGGAATGACTAAAATTTCATTCTCGAAGAGACTTTCTGAATATATCTCGCTGCGATGACAAAATTTTTGTGATTTTTCGAAAAAATCGTTTAGTCGAACGGAGCCAACAAAATATCGATCTTTTTTTACCAAATTTTCGTTATTTTGACAATATTTTTCATTTCCAACGAAACTGTCGGCAAAATTTACGATGGAAATGACTAAAATTTCATTCTCGAAGAGACTTTCGGAATATTTCTCGCTGCGATGACAAAATTTTTGTGATTTTTCGAAAAAATCGTTTAGTCGAACGAAGCCAACAAAATATCGAACTTTTTTTTACCAAATTTTCGTTATTTTGACAATATTTTTCATTTCCAACGAAACTGTCGGCAAAATTTAGGCTGGAATGACAAAAATTCACTTCTCGTCGCCACTTTCTAGAATATTTCGTGCTGCAATGACGAAATTTTTGTGATTTTTCAAAAAAACGTTTAGTCGCCTAAAAATATCGATCTTTTTCAACAAAATAATTTTTTCAGTGTGGACGAAAAATTAGGGACGAAATTGCGCGCCGAGAGAAGGCAAAACGAAAAATATGAAAGGCAGCAGGAAGAAGAAAAAGAGGAGCAAGATTTGAGGGGAAGAAAACTGAGAAGACATCATCAGAGGATCAACAGAGGCAAAGGTAATCCTGTATATAGCACGTGCGTGTTAGTCGATAAGATCAGTAGTAACTCGATATTGTTTCACTCGAACAAATTAGCGTGCGGCAGGGGGCAAGGGGCGTTGCGGTATCGCGGCTGCTGCTGCTCGGCGCGAGGTTGGGAAAGAGAAAAAAGAAACTGAAGACAGGAAGGGTCGAAAGTCCGTGAGGTCCTGACAAGATCCTCGCGTAAGCAACAACTTTCCGTCCACTTGGCTCATTTCCAACTGGTAACGATCTCGATATGTTCTCTCGCAATCCTGATCTCCTCTCCGTCGCCATTCGCCAAAGAGAACTGCATTCTTTTGCCTCCTTTTCCGTCCTCCTCATCTTCGTCGCTTCGTGCAGTTTCTTCCCAACGTAGAAACTCAAAAATAACAGGCAAACTTGGCGGTTTAGAGTCAAGGAGCTCGAAAACGTGCACGCGTCCCTTAAGGGTTACCCCGCCATAGAAAACTGCCCCATAGAAAACCGATACCCCATAAAATGTTATTTAGAAATTTTTTTTTTTCAAATTTTTTCAAATTTATTCAATAATATTTTAATTTAGTATTATAATTCATTATTCATTATTATAATTATGAATTGTAATTAATATTTATATTAACAATGAATTATATTTATAATTAAATAATTGTTAATATTCATAATTAATTATGAATAATTATTATAAATATTATAAATAATTATAATTCATTATAATTAATTTTGAATATAAATAATTTATTTATTTATAATTAATTTAATTTAATTTAATTCAATTTATTTATAATTAATTATAATTAATTATAATTAATATAATTAATGAAAAATATGAAAGGCAGGAAGAAGATTAATTATAATTAATGAAGATTTAATTATAATTAATATAATTAATTATAATAATTTAATTATAATTAATTATAAATAACGATTTATAATTCAATTTTTTAGATTTTTAATGAAAAACAAAAAAAAAAAAAATTGCGTCCGCTTTAGGCTTCTCGCAATCTTTCCGAAACTTTTTATAAGCAATTTCCGCGCCCTTAATTAATTGTGGCATTATTAACGACGCCCAAGGCGGAAAAATCGGGATTTTTTTTTCCCACGCGTAGCCAAACGTCAGGTTTCTGTAATATTTTTGAAAAATTGATTCGTAAAGGCGATTTTGGTTCGATGTGTAAATTCGTGTGATTCGCGTGCAGCGGTTCAAGTTTGGCGTTTAATTAATGAACTACGGTACAAAATATTTTCAATTAATTAGTCCCCGCTGGAGATTATTGATTCCTCAATGAGAGGCAATATATATAAGTAGGAATATTTATATTTATATCGAAGTTACTTGTATATACGATTGTACCACCCAAGACGATGCCCCGAGAAAATCCACCCTGGATACGGACAAGTTTGCCGACGAGTTATGCGCCCCGTCGTACGTTTTGCGGTGAGTCGAATGGAGCGTATAATGCGCCCTACCACACACACTCTGTGGCTTTTGCTACTTGTTGCTCCGTCCATTTCACATCCGCCAAATGAGAAAGGGAGTGAGAGAAGCTCCAGGACGTTAACGACCCGGTTCCCCCCCCCCCCGTACCAACGCAGACTCCAATCCACATGCGGGCTCTCCTCTTAGAAATCATTTCGTTCTGTGATTGACGCCACTGAGAAATCCCTCTCCACTAAATTCCATCAATTTCTTACTAAATATTGACTTCAAGGTCCTGCCCCAGAACGTTCCCGATCGATGGTGGCCGAAAATATCGGAAAATATACACTGAAAAGAAAATTTCGTCGGAAAAGATCGACTGAACGTTTTTTTTTTGAAAAATCGATAATTAAAAAGATCGATAATTTGTTGGCTTCGTTCGCCTAAACGATTTTTTCGAAAAATCACAAAAATTTTGTCATTGCAGCGAGAAATATTCTAGAAAGTCTTTTTGAGAATGAAATTTAGTCATTCCAGCGTAAATTTTGCTGACAGTTTCGTAGGAAATGAAAAATATTGTCGAAATAATGAAAATTTGGTAAAAAAAGATCGATATTTTGTTGGCTTCGTTCGCCTAAACGATTTTTTCGAAAAATCACAAAAATTTTGTCATTGCAGCGAGAAATATTCTAGAAAGTCTCTTCGAGAATGACATTTTAGTCATTCCAGCGTGAATTTTGCTGACAGTTTCGTAGGAAATTAAAAATATTGTCGAAATAATGAAAATTTGGTAAAAAAAGATCGATATTTTGTTGGCTTCGTTCGCCTAAACGATTTTTTCGAAAAATCACAAAAATTGTGTCATTGCGGCAAGGAAAATTCTAGAAAATCCTTCGAGAAGCAACTTTTTGTCATTCCAATCGAAAATTCTGCCGACAGTTTCGTTAGAAATCAAAAATCTGGTCAAAATAGCGAAAATTTCGAAATTATCCAAAAATACAATAAAACATCCAAGTTTTTTGACAAAATTTTGTTTTCAGTGATCCCGTGGACACACTGGGTCAATTTGACCCGGGTGACAAAAAAAAATGATGACAAACTTGGATCCAGCAAATTTGATCAAATTCGACCAAAAAAATGACGTTTTTTTAGAAATTTTAATGATGCCAGGAATTCCAAAACGTATCAACGATCGAGGGAATTTTTGGCATGTATTTTCGAAAGGAAAATTTCGCAAAAAAGTGGTTCATCATTCTGCATTTTCATCGGGAAAAACTAGCGAACGTTATCAAGCGATTATAACGTTAAAAATTTGAGCAAAACTGGGACAGTCTCAATTAAATTTGCTCCTGACATCGTCTCTGAGCTGAAGAGCATGCCGAATAATAAAATCGCCTTGAAACATGATTCGATTACACGGCCGATAGGTTTGATAGGCTGTTTGAATAATTTGAAAAATCTGCGTCCAGCGAGCAATAAAAACTGGAAGGATTTCAATTTCGCTTTTTTTTTCATGGGGTAATCAAATTAATGGATTAATCGGCTGGTCCATCGGAGTGGCTCGTATCAATTAATTAAATAGTATTTTTAGAGCGGCCCAGGAGACGCGATTGTTAATGTTACTCAATAGCTCGTTAAGGAGAAGAGACTGTATTAATATCAATTGGCGATATTGAATTCAAAGTTGCTTAATATATGCGATGTCTTTCGCAGCATTTCTTTGATATTCACAGACCTATATATATATATAATCCGAATATATAGAGTGTCGCGGTTTCCATCGTAACGTATGTACGAGCATGAGACGCGAGAACAGGTTACACGAATCCCAGATTAATAATTAGCCGCGCGCGCTTTACGACGAATCCCACGATTTATAATCGCTGATATATGTGAACACGAGAGTGGGAGGATTGAACCATGAGGCAAGAGCCCTCGCATCATCCACTGCGAGAGAGACCAGCAGATAGCACGATTTATAGCATAGACAAACTGGTTCTGTTTTTCTGCTTATGATTAATCCCAACGACGACAATTCCAACATTACCCTACAACTTAGCAAAGAGAGACAGATCATAAATAGACATTTCCAGAAAATATTTCCAAACATCGTTTTTTTTCTCCTAATTATTCCTGAGCCTTGCTAATTACCCAGTGGCTCAATTAATAGTCATTTTTGTGCGTAAAAAAAAGGCAAAACTATTGGCACGCGATACAAAAATTACGGACAAACATTTTTTTAATGAAAAGTGGCGAGAAATCTTCGATAAATGAAACTCTTTATTTTTTTTTTACCAAATTATGCGGTTTTTTGGCACTTGATGCATTTCTTGAAAATTTCAACAATAAATAATAATAACTATCAAGTAATTCGTGATAATTATTGAACAATCCATAATTCTTATTATTTGTAATTAATTATTATTAAATAATAATAATTTTTGAATAAATATAATATAAATTTAAAAATATATAAAAATATTCAATAATTATTAAAGAATAACAACAATAATTAATAATAATTAATAATAATAACAATATTTCAATGATTAGTCACTTTTAATGAATGATTATTAAATAATAACAATAATAATAAAATAATTAGTAAAATAAAATAATTCTTATTATTTGTAATTAATTATTATTGATTATTAATAATTATAATTATTATAATTATTAAATAACAATAATTATAATAATTAGAGTGTTTTTTATAATTAATTGTTATTAAATAATAATAATATTAATTCAATAATTGGTGATTTGTAATGAATAATTATTTAATTATAATAATAGTAACAAAATAATTAGCAATTTGTGATTAAATATTGTTTAATAATTGAAAGTAACAAATGATTTTCTTTTAAATTGATTTTATGTCGAATTTTTTCTCCAAAATTGGGGAAATGAGAGGAAAATTGTATGAAGTTTTGGATGTTGGCTGTAATAATAATAAAAAGATAATAATGACAATAGTAGGAAAGTGCGCGATGACGAGATCTCTGACGCGAAACGTTAAACGTCTTTCGCGCTTGGGCAATTCGTTAAATCGTCGCCGTCCGCGCACTCGTCTTCGACCACCGGCAAAGATAATCAGTTCAAGTTGGCGTTCGATATATGCGAAAAGCCTCAACAACTCAACGTACACGGACATTAAACGCGGATGGGTACGGTGATGATTGTGTGTGACGATCGCGATAATGCGGACGCGAATCCTGCCGGTCACCCCGCGCAATGTGGGCACGATAAAGAGACGAAGACGAGACAGGAAGGTGGCTTGATTGAACGCCCTCTCTATATACATACCTCGCCAACTTTATACACCGATCGCTCCGTAATTAGACACGGCTCATATCACTTCGATTGAACAGACTTGGCATATTTCTGCTGCCCGCGCAGACCATCCTCAAGACGATTTATACGTGCGTCTATTTTGTTCTCAAAAACTGATCCTCAAAATCTCTCGTTAGACCAAATGGACACAAAAAACCATCGCGAAATTATTTCTAAATCGTTGTTCCCAAGATTTGAGGGTTTTAACCAGAAAATTGGCAAAAAAATCTCCAAACAAGTCGTGAAATTTTTCATAAACGTTTTTCTTCAATTTAAAAATTGTTTCCCGCAAGATTTAAGGGATTGAACCGGGAAAAGTGGCAAAAAAACTCAAAAAACAACGTGAAATTTTTCATAAACGTTTTTCTTCAATTTAAAAATCGTTTCCCGCAAGATTTAAGGGATTGAACCGGAAAAGTAGCAAAAAAACTCAAAAAAATATGTCAAATTTTTCATAAACGTTTTTCTTCAATTTAAAAATCGTTTCCCGCAAGATTTAAGGGATTCAACCGGGAAAAGTGGCAAGAAAACTCAAAAAACGACGTGAAATTCTGCATAAACGTTTTTCTTCAATTTAAAAATTGTTTCCCGCAAGATTTAAGGGATTGAACCGGAAAAGTAGCAAAAAAACTCAAAAAAATATGTCAAATTTTTCATAAACGTTTTTCTTCAATTTAAAAATCGTTTCCCGCAAGATTTAAGGGATTGAACCGGGAAAAATGGCAAAAAAACTCAAAAAACGACGTGAAATTTTGCATAAACGTTTTTCTTCAATTTAAAAATCGTTTCCCGCAAGATTTAAGGGATTGAAGCGGAAAAGTAAAAAAAAAAAACTGAAAAAAACGAAAAATTTCTTAATTTTGAGTGGTTGGGGCTGCTTAATTAGTTGGGGAGCGAGGAAAATTGACAGAAACGTGGTTGAGGCTATCGGACACATTGCTCGTATCGGAACCGCAATCTTCAAGGCCTTTGCGAGGCTCGTGCAGGCTCGAAATACGAAAAATAAAAACAGGAATGGAAGAAGAAAAAGAAATGAAACTTCTGCACACGCGATCTGCTCCTCTAATTGGTATCGAATCTCAATTACCAAAGATTAGCGAGAGATCTCGAGTGAAAGAAAAAAAAACTCTCGTCGGATATAATTCTCCGCAGCTTCTTAAACTTTTGAGATAATTCTTCATCTTTTTTCGTGCTCTTTATTTTTTGCATCGTCGCCTGCTTCCGAAAGGAGCTCGCGGAGATAAAAACGTACGCGAGAAACTCCGATAAGCTGCTTACGCACCATCACCCTCGCCCCGAGCCTTTAAACGCCGCACAGTGCGAGACACCACACTCGCGGTTTATCAAGAATTACGATACCGCGAGTTTACCTAACACTGCACCAGGAGTGAGATGCATCAAATGCATCGAAACCACCGCCAGTACAAAAAAACACACGAGTCTCTAATTAGTTTAAACTCAAATTTCTTCATTTATCATTATCGACACAAAAATTGAGTCACCAATTAAAAAACTCACGCTTCCCAAATTTTCTTTGCCTCCTGAAAAGTCCTGTGAACATTTTCCAATTTCCCATCAAATCCAGCCTCGAATAGAGCTCCATTTTTTTCCCTTCACCACAATCCCTGTGGATTTCAATTGACCCAAAATATTTCCATGATTTTGGCCATTTTTTGAGCTGCAGGAATTTTTTTTTGGTTACTAAAAATGGGCGGAGCGAAAATTACTATGAAATCATCATTTCCTCGTGAAATATCTTCACTCTGATAAATTTGACAAAGCCCATAGAAATTTTTCATCTGGAATTGGTCAAAAAATATGAAAATTTTAGTCAATTGTTAAAATTTTTCGCTATTTCCCACAGAATATGTATAAAAAATTGTAATTAATTAAAAATAACTAATTATAATTAATCGACTAATAAATATTGGTTGTAATTGAACGAATGAATTATTAATTATAGTCAAAATCTTAATTAAAATGAAGATTCAATTTTTAGTCTGATTTGATTGATAAACGAATTGACGAGTTGACAATAAAATGAGATGAAGAATAAAATTTATAATACAGCCAAATTTTTTCGTATTTTCCATAAAATATGTATAAAAAATTGTAATTAATAAAAAATAACTAATTATAATTAATCGACTAATAAATATTGATTGTAATTAAACGAATGAAATTATTAATTATAGTCAAAATCTTTTATCTAATATAATTTAATTATTAATTAAATTATTTAATTTTATGATTTTTTAATTTAATTTTTATTATTTTTATTGAATTTTATTAATTTTTATTGAATTTTTATTTAAATTTTACTTTTATTTAATTTTTATTATTTTTATTGAATTTTATTAATTTTTATTGAATTTTTATTTAAATTTTACTTTTATTTAATTTTTTTAAATCTGATTTTATTGATAAACGAATTAACGAGTTGACAATGAAATGAAATGAAGAATAAAATGGGAAAGCAATGAATCGTACGTAGCGGCGTTGAAGGGAGTGAGAATGGGCTGAGGGAAGACGCGCGTAAGGAACGTTTGTACACGCGGATATAGGAGCGAAATAAGAGAAATGAATGCAAAGCTAGACAGTGCGCGCGGACTAGTATCGCGTCGTTGGCGAAGCTTTTGCACTCGGCGCGCGGGCGCGTGATTAGAACTCGCCGCCACGATTCTCTCCTATCTCTTCCTTTCATTACACGTGTTTTTTATTTATTTGATTCTGTTATACACGAATGTACGAGCACATGGAAAATGTGGTGTGCATACGAAGGCACATATCGCTGGAGAGTGATTTGTGGGCGAGCTCGGTTGTTAATTGTCGCGAGGACGCCCCCATTCGACTTTATATTCCCGCGCGCGGTGAGTCTTTCATCCACCGCGCAAAACAACATTCGTAGCTATCGACCGGAACGAGAGAACGAACCACTTTCAGGACTTCCACTCGCCCGACGCTTATCTCGCGCTTTACACGCGCTTAAAACTCTCTGCGCATACGTGACACAATACGCCCGTTATGTCAATGCATTTTAATCCAACTATTCCCAATCCTGCACGTTCCTCAAGCTCGCGTCAATTTTCGTTGTGATGCGATCGGGGATGCTGTGATGATGCATTTTCGGATAAACTCGAATCTCCTCGAGTTTGGGAAAAACTTTAACGTGCTTCGAGGGAATAAGTTTCGGTGCAGCGATATATAAATGGGATTTTCGTGCCAGCCGCACGAGGAATGAAAATGTCAAAAATTGTTGAAATTTGGCAAAAAATGAATTTTCTCTATTTTCAATAAAACGTGCATAAAAAATTACTATGTCTTGGCTCGAAATCCTTCATCGCTAAAATAAAGTCACACTTTCTTACGCGGAGAGAAAATTAATAAAAAATTACGACTTCTTGATAGTTTTTGAGAGATTTTAGAAAAGACCTAGTTTTTTCTATTTAAATTTGCACAAAAATGTCAAAATTTAAAGGAAAACAAAGTTTTGACTATTTTTTATAGGAAATAAATGAAAAATTGGTATGTTTTTGCTTAAAATTCTTTATCACTAAAATAAAGTCACACAATCTTACGCGGAGAGAAAATTAATCAAAAATTACGACTTCTTGATAGTTTTTGAGAGATTTTAGAAAAGACCTAGTTTTTTCTATTTAAAATTGCACAAAAATGTCAAAAATTTAAAGGAAAACAAAGTTTTGACTATTTTTTATAGGAAATGAATGAAAAATTGGCATGTTTTTGCTTAAAATTCTTTATCACTAAAATAAAGTCACACAATCTTACGCGGAGAGAAAATTAATTAAAAAATTCCTACTTTTTCATAGTTTTTGAGAGATTTTAGCAAAGACATAGTAGTTTTTTATTTAAAATTGGGTAAAAATGTCAAAATTTGAAAAAAATGACAAAGTTTCGACTAATTTCAATAGAAAATGAATGAAAAATTACTCTGTCTTGGCTCAAAATCTTTCATCAGCAAAGACATAGTTTTTTTTATTTAAAATTGCACAAAAATGTCAAAATTTTGAAAAAATGACAAAGTTTCGACTTTTTTCAATAGAAAATGAAAGAAAAATTACAATATTTTTGCGAAAATCGTTCAGACAGAATAGCGCGAAACTATTTCATAGTAATTTTCGATATTATTTTGTCCCCTCCCATTTGGCGTGTTTCTGAGAGATTTTCGCAAAGACATAGTTTTTTTTATTTAAAATTGCACAAAAATGTCAAAATTTTGAAAAAATGACAAAGTTTCGACTTTTTTCAATAGAAAATGAAAGAAAAATTACAATATTTTTGGGAAAATCGTTCAGACAGAATAGCGCGAAACTATTTCATAGTAATTTTCGATATTATTTTGTCCCCTCCCATTTGGCGTGTTTGTGAGCCAGCAAAAAGGGGTTAAACGGTATGACAGGTGATTGCTTGGTAAGCTGCAGGCGAGGTTTGGAGCCAATGACACGAGTCCCGGTGGAAGAAAAGCAGAGCGTAAAGTGTAACACGCGTGAGTCCGAGGAACGAAAGGCTTGCGCGCGGGTCTATAAATATAGACGCACTAAAGTAGTTGGCTCTCGCGGCGAGCAAGATGAAGAAGAAGAGATGAAGAGCGAGAGAGAGAAAGAGAGCAGGATTTAGCCGCACGCTCGGGCACAATACTCACGTCAGTCAAGCCAGGATCCTCTTAATTAACTCGACTCTCCGTTTCTCAAAGCTCGCTCGCCCTCTCTCTTTCTCCCTTTCGTCGTCCACCTCGCGCAGCCACTTCATCTTCTTCTCGTACAAACTTGGAGATATACACACGCACTAATGTGTATACAGATCTTGACGGTTCGCTTCTCCTTTTCTTCTCTATGTGCGGCCACGTCTCTGTGAACAAGATTCCAGCCGAGTGCATGCGGAGCAGCATCCAAGTCCGCGCGGTCTTCTTTGGTCGCGGGGTGGCGCGAGCCAGACGTTTTTTAACTTGCGACCAACAACAACGAGGGAAACGACTTACGCGCGTTTTTCTGCACTTCCTCTTTCGGCAAAGCTCCGGCACGGCGTCCAGCCACGTTTAACGACGTGGTTTTGCCATCTCGACATAGATTTGGTCCATTTTCCAGCATCGGGATGAGCCGGAGGCTGCGCGCTCGATTTCGAGGCTTTTCGCTCCATTTTCTCGTCTCCGATTTTCCCTCAATTCACTAGCCACTCGCGAACCACCCGGAGAGATGCTGGACTTGGCAGAGAGCGAAGAGAAAAGTCTCGCGATGTCACGATCAGGCCCTCGGGCTAAACTTGCGCAGCCAAGGACTGTGCACCGAGATCGTAAACGCCGCAATGTGACGTACACACAAAGGGTGAGTGAACGAGTCAAACAACAGCAAGACCAAGGGAGAAAAAGAGAGAAGGAGAGCGGGGAAAAAAGGAAAAGGCGTAAACCCTATGATCTTCGTGAGTCATAAAACGGACTAACAATGTGTGCACATCGTCCCCGCAGCAACGAGTTTCTCATTTCGACGTTCGGCAGACTCGCAGCGCACTGCTGCGCGATGCCTGCAAAATTATCCTGAATCCGCGAAAATTTTTTGTTGCTCCGACTAAACGTTTGTCGAAAAATCACTAAAATTTAGTCATTGCAGCAAGAAATATTCTAGAAAGTCCTTCGAAAAGCAACTTTTTGTCTTTCCAATCGTAAATTCTGCTGACAGTTTCGTTGGAAACCAAAAATATTGTCAAAATAACGAAAATCTCGAAATTATCCAAAAATACAACAAAACTTCGACGTTTTTCGACTAAATTTTGTTTTCAGTGATCAGCTGTCGACACACTGGGTCAATTTGACCCGGAAGGCAAAAAAAAATGATGACAAACTTGGGTCCAGCAAATTTGATCAAATTTGACCAAAAAAATGACGTTTTTTCGAAATTATCCAAAAATGTGGAAAAAAATCGATTCTCATTCCGAATTTTTACATTTTTTTAAATTACAATCAATTTTAATGGCTTTTTCATTAAAAATTTTCTGTCAAAAATGACGCTCGCGTTCTGCAATCGATATTTCGCCGTTTTTCATGCACAAACGTTACGCAACATTGGACCGTCGATTTCAACGTGCAAAGCCAATTGTTTAAGGCGTGAAAATTGAAAAGTTTTTGTTTATTTGTCCCTGGCCCAGTCGCGTTGGCATTTTTTATCATTATTTTCTGCACATTTCGTTCGCGGCTGCTGCGCGTGTTTCTCGCAGGACGAAAAGAAAGAGACGCGCATGCTGCGGAGGGCTCGCGATGCGCGCGGACTAAAACAACTTGCACTATTCAACGCAACTCTCCGCTCTTCTTCGGGCCCAAGAGTCCAGGGCACCGAGGGAGATATACGAGCGAATACAACCTGCCTCGTAATGAATGCACACGCCGTAAAACAAGGATGCCTTGATTTACTCGTCGGTTTAATGCCGAGCGGGCAGTATTAATAAATTATCGGTTATTAAGTGCACGTGGTCGATCCGTTTTCATGTCCATTTATGTTCACACACACGAACAAACACACACACACACGCATCATAAAAATGCGGGGACGTTTGTGCAGTGCAGAGTGCAACGAAATGCATGCAAACGTCCCGCGAATGAGAGCGAGGAAATAGAAGAATTTAGGAAATTTTGTACGTCACGAGAATTCGACAACGATCTTTTATGTTTCGGGGACGATCAGATGAATCGGGGCTCAACGAGTTTCTGTTTGAGAATTTATTTTTGAGGCTGAGTAGAAGGAAATTTGGCAGGAAACTCGAACTGAAAAGAAAATTTTGTTGGATGCGTTTGGACTAAACGTTTTTTTTGAAAAATCACAAAAATTTTGTCATTGCAGCGAGAAATATTCTAGAAAATCTACTGGAAAGTAAATTTTTGTCATTACAATCGTAAATTTTGCTGACAATTTCGTGAGAAATAAAAAATTTTGTCGAAATTACTCAAATTTTGAAATTATCCAAAAATATTCATTGCGCCGTATTCAACATCGACGTTTTTTGACTAAATTTCATCTTCAGTTCGTTATTAAATTTCATTCATTACTGAATTCCAATCCAATCGAAAATTTACCTGACAATTCCGTTCAAAATCAAAAAAATTGTCGAAATTACTCAAATTTTGAAATTATCCAAAAATATTTATTTCGCCGTATTCAACATCGACGTTTTTTGACTAAATTTCATCTTCAGTTCATTACTAAATTTCATTCATCACTGAATTCCAATCTAATCGAAAATTTACCTAAAAATTCCGTTCAAAATCAAAAATATTGTCGAAATAACTCAAATTTGGAAATTATTCAAAAATATTTATTTCGCCGCATTCAACATCGACGTTTTTTGACTAAATTTAATCCTCAGTTCATTACTAAATTTCGTTCATCACTGAATTCCAATCCAATCGAAAATTTACCTGACAATTCCGTTGAAAATCAAAAAAATTGTCAAAATTACTCAAATTTTGAAATTATCCAAAAATATTTATTTCGCCGTATTCAACATCGACGTTTTTCGACTAAATTTTGTTGGATACGTTCGACTAAACGTTTTTTTTGAAAAATCACAAAAATTTTGTCATTGCAGCAAGAAATATTCTAGAAAGTCTCTCCAAAAGTAAATTTTTGTCATTACAATCGTAAATTTTGCTGACAGTTTCGTGAGAAATGAAAAATATTGTCAAACTAACGAAAATTTTGAAATTATCCAAAAATATTTAGTCCACCGCATATTTAGAAAAATATCGACGGCTTTGTTGACAAAATTTTATTTTCACGGCGTTACGTGCGCCGGTGTCGTCATTAGGATTATCGCCGCGGACAGGTTGAAGTGGAGAAACGTCGCGCGACCGACGTCCCCGCAATCGCGCGGCAGTGGCAAACAGGTAAGAAAAAAACAAAAGGATGAGGAAGGTATTAAATAGTTTTGGAGCAGCCGAAATGTCGTGCGAGGCGAGCAGGTTGAAAAGGCGCTCGTGGGATCGTTAATCGAAGTGGAATGATGGCAAATGCGCCTTTTCTGTTTGGCCGGAGTGCGCGCGAACGCGTGTATGCGTCGCGATGAGACGTTTCGGTATAAATGGCTGTTGATACGAAAGGACGAGCTGGACCACCGTGATGGAAGACAACATTGGGTCGCCCGTTTCGCGTCTCTTGTTCCCCCTGCGCGAGCCTTGTAATACGACGGACCCGTAACTCATATCGGGACGCCCACGCCCTGCAGGTAGCAGAACCAGCGAGAGCGGCGACAAGAGCCGGACAACATTGGACACCCAGGGCGAGGACACTCAATTTATACAAACGATATATGTATTAAATCCCAACAAACCCCCGCGCGAGCGACAAAGATGCCTGAAATATCTATCGCGAGCTTTGGGCCTTGACAAAAGCGAGACGGAGACTCCCGAGACTTTTTAAATAAAAGCAAAACGAGTGGGAAGACGCCGCAGAGAAGGTGCAATCCACCTCGCACCTTCCGCAACGCCAGGACCTTTTTATGAATTATGTTTCATCGACTCCCGAGGCTGCTTAACCCATTCGGCTGCTGAATCGCCTAATGAGACTCGATCTGGACCGGAGAAGGCTAAAAACTCGATTTTTACTGAGAGAAACACACTTTTTTTTCAAGCCTCGATAATTCTTGAACGAGTTGTTCGGGATCAACGAATCATGGACCATTCTCTAAGTCGGAACTTGTACGATCGTTTACAAAAAAAATGTCTCGAAAAATTCTGATTCTACCGGAAGTTACGAGCCCGCAAAGTTTGGCAATTTTTTTTTTTTTTTTTTTTTTTTTCAATCAATGATTTCGCATGGAAAATCCTGTGGATATTGATGTATAGAGAATTTTATAAATATATCGTGGTTCGGAGGTCGTGGTTCCCATAGTCGTGTCCGGACTCGCGAGAGTCACGAAATATCACTGACATCCGAAACGCTCGTCGTCGTCGTCGTGCCACATGAAGAACGTTCGGCGTCGCCACTGCGACGCGGTTTCGCATCCCGTTACAAAAGAGAGGACGAAACACGGCGGCGTAGTTGTGCAGGAAGAAAAAGGAATCGGAGCACAAATTACGGTATTCCCTGACGTGAAATACACCGCCGCCAACTCTTTGGCATTTATGATTTATAAATGCGAAGATCCAACGCGAACCAGCCTCTCTATAGCAACCCAAACACTTGGCTCAACAGACTCTGCTTTTCGATCGTGCTCACGCCCTCGATTCTCTTTCCCTACTCCTTGGTCAAATCTTTTCTAAAATAGCGAGTTTCATCATGAAATTTTCACTGGACCACAAATTTGAGTGGAAAGGATTATTTTAATTAAAAAAAATATACCCCAATGAAAAAAAAAAAAATTAAAAAAACGTTCTCGCGCAGAGTCCACTCGTAGTCTCTGTCCGTAATTAAACAAAAAATATTCAATTCAACCATTTCCAACATAATTCAATGGAAAAAAAAAAAATTATACCCCAATGAAAAAAAAAAAAATTAAAAAAACGTTCTCGCCCAGAGTCCACTCGTAGTCTCTGTCCGTAATTAAACAAAAAATATTCAATTCAACCATTTCCAACATAATTCAATGAAAAAAAAAAAAAAATTATACCCCAATGAAAAAAAAAAAATTTTTAAAACGTTGTCGTCAGAGTCCACTCGTAGTCTCTGTCCGTAATTAAACAAAAAATATTCAATTCAACCATTTCCAACACAATTCAACTCATGTCACTATTAATGAGAGCGAAAAACTTTGTGACGCCGCCAATTTAAAAAAAACTTTGAAGATGCCATGCTTTTTAATAAAAAAGGCTGGAGTTGCAATTTTTTTCGTTGCTCACTCAATCAGCTCGAATTATTCGACACTTGAATTTGAATTTTTCGTATTTGGCGATTCCAGCTCGAAAGTTGTCGAAAATCCCACGAACACGTGACAAATACTTTTCCCTATACACTGAAAATTCAATTTTGTCAAAAAACGTCGATATTTTGTTGAATATACGGCGAACTAAATATTTTGGGATGATTTCAAAATTTTCGTTATTTCGACAATATTTTTCATTGTAACGGAACTGTCAGCAAAATTTACGTTCGGAATGACAAAAATTTACTTTCTGAAAAGATTTTCCCGAATGTTTTTTGCTGGGATGACAGAATTTTCGTGATTTTTCGGAAAAAACGTTTAGTTTAACGTATCCAACAAAATATCCATCTTTTTCAACAAAATTTTCTTTTCAGTGTACAGTTCAGACTCATTTCCCATAGAGAGGAAACGATTGTGGGTGAATCGCGGTCTGATGTACGTCAGCGAGCCATTGATTAATGGATCGAGCTTGATCGTGACGCGAGAGGGACTCGAGGAGGCGGAAGATGCTGCTTAGCGAGGATGAGGGAAAGAGTCGAAGAAATGAGACGAGCAATTGCGACAGTTTATTATAAACAGGTACTTAAGGATTCCATGGAGCGCGTCCCTGCACGAAGGTGCTCTTTTGCACTGGCTGATCGCGAGGTTCATTCGATCGGAGCCATCGATGGATTTCGAACGAAAGGGCGTAATTCCGATCTCCCTGAACCTTCGAATCCGCCAACAGCGTCTTTCGCTTCGTTTTAACTTAAAAATGAGAGAAACTCTTTGGAAATCGATTCCGAAGCTCTTTATTCTCATCCAGAGAAACTGAATGTGTCTCGCCGCATTACAAACGCTCTCGGACTATTGATTCTCATCTCGCGACTCGCCGCGTCACCTGCAACTTCGACCAACGCGCCAGATCCTTAATTACGCGACTTTCCAGCTCCGATTAACACGGATTTAAACTCTCTCGGTGGAATTGACAACGACTCTGGCCAAGGGAAGAATGGAGATGGATCGCTGCGCCTTTTAAGCTGATCAGACACGGGAACAACATTAAGTACCCCATAAGAAAACTCCCATACACACTGAAAAGAAAATTTTGTTGAAAAAGATCGAAATTTTGTTGGATCCGTTAAACTAAACGTTTTTTCGAAAAATCACGAAAATTTTGTCATTCCAGCAAAAAACATTCTGGAAAATCTTTTCGGAAAGTAAATTTTTGTCATTCCGATCGTAAATTTTGCTGACAGTTCCGTTACAATGAAAAATATTGTCGAAATAACGAAAATTTTGAAATCATCCCAAAATATTTAGTTGGCCGTATTCAACAAAATATCGACGTTTTTTGACAAAATTGAATTTTCAGTGTAGAATCTTGAACCCCCATAAAACGAGAATTTTTATCAAATTCCAATAAATAAACAAATCTCTATGGGGATTGATTGCCATTTTCTTATTGCGGAGAAGAATTAAAATATATTCGATTCCCTGAATAGCTCTGGATCGAGCTCAGGGTCAATTTGACCCAAAAAATAATTTTTTTTTTTTCATCTTCGCAGCCACAGGAACGATAACGAAACTATAAAAAATCGATCTGGACACGAGAAGAGCATCAACCCTGTAAAAAAAACTCCCATAGAATCTTGAGCCACCAAAACGAGAATTTTTTATCGAATTCCCATTCAAAAAATCTCTATTGGAATGGATTATTAGTTTAGGAAGAATTATTAAAATACTCGATAAACTGGAAAACCTTGGAGAGCCGTTCGGGGTCAATTTGACCCCAAAAAATATTTTTTCTCTCCAATTTTTGCAATCGCAGGGAATTTTCATCAAATCCTCATTAAAAAATCTCTATTGGGATGAATCATTGCTTCAGAAAGAATTTTCAAAGTCCTCGATTGACTGGATAACCCTGGAGAGCCCTTCAGGGTCAATTTGACCCCAAAAATTATTATTTTTTCTTCAATTTTCGCAATCGCAGGAAAAAGAACGAAAAAATTGAAAATTGATTTCAAAAAAACTGATTTTTCTACAATTTTTCGAGATTTTTTCAAAATTCTTGCCATTTTTTTAAATTTTGGAATCGAGTCAATGGTTCAGCAGGAATTGGCCCAAATACTTTGCGAT
The DNA here is from genome assembly GCA_037043255.1 of Diadegma fenestrale. Taxonomy (NCBI): domain Eukaryota; kingdom Metazoa; phylum Arthropoda; class Insecta; order Hymenoptera; family Ichneumonidae; genus Diadegma; species Diadegma fenestrale. The sequence goes on from CM073319.1 coordinate 5,998,851, forward strand.
TTGCGTTGCAGCCTCGACTCTCGTTTAATCTTTTTCTTCCCGCTCCGTCTCTCTCGACATTTTTGCTTCGTGCGATCCATAAGTGTATTTTCTTTAAGGATCACATCACGCCTCCTCGCATATAATTTTTCAGGACGAAAATACTCGTGCGGGGAATGGGACAGGCGCTCATCTAATACAATTACCGGGAATCTTCGTTATTTACGATGCAAATCGATTGAAAAAAGAAAAGAATAAAATCTGACACGAGCACACGCGAAGCCGCTGCCGAGACACGATACCGAATAGAGAAACCTGAAGTTGCGGAGCCTCCAGGCTGCGGCGCACAGAGAGCACGAGCAGAGAGCCATTAAAAAACAAAAAAAACGCCAACTAAAATGGCAACACGAATCGCGGCTGAGAAAACGCATGATCGAGAACGCATAATGCGAGGTGTTGAGGCAGGTCCAGATGGAGCGAACGGCGCACGAGAGGCTAAAGATCGTGGCGTGGGTGCGCGAATTAAACGAGAGACCGCCAAGTATCGCGATCGATTTTTCCACGCAAGCGAAATCTCAAAAAACGCACGAAATCGAAAATAATTTCTACCAATTTCCAAGAATTACAGAATTTCCAACATTCAATGTTTCCCACCCCACCACAGGATCGATTAACGCAAAAAAAAATTTCGGGTCAAATTGACCCAAGTGTGTACACGAGCCCGTAAAATTTCTAAAAACCGTTCCATCGCATCCATTTCCACCATTCAATGTTTCCCACCCCACCACAGGATCGATTGACGCAAAAAAAAATTTCGGGTCAAATTGACCCAAGTGTGTACACGACCCGGTAAAATTTCTAAAAACCGTTCCATCGCATACACTTTCATAATTGAACATTCTCCACAAACACACCGCGTTTCTTCCGCTTATAAAATTAGTCTCGATTCAAATAAACGAAGAAAATCGTTTCGATCAGTTTTTTTTTTGCAAGGGTTGCACCTTGCACCCTTTAATCGCGCGCTCTCTTTGCCGTGCTTCCAGCTTCCCAAACGGTTGCGCTCTAAGTGGGCTTCGCTGTACCTCGCAACGATTTTCTTTCCTTTTCATCTCTCTCTCGCCCGTTGCCCCATTCCTTTGGGTTTTTTTTCGACGATAGAATTTCACGCTCTCCGTAAATTGGCTCCGTACGCACGCTCGACCGGGTGTATGAATTTCCGCGGCGAGCAGGCGCGTACAAGGTGTCTGGATGGAAATATTCAAAAAATACTCGACGCGGGACACCCTGTATAAATATTCATGTACGTCTCTATAAATATATTGCATAGACACCACGTAATAAAAAAGAAAATACAAAACAGCAGAAACAGAGGCAAAAAAATGTTGCACACGCGTTGCAGCGCACACGTGCGTTCGCGCGCTCCAACTCTTTTTATCCCGCTCCTGTGATATACCCTTAGACAGTTTTCGACACCCTTTTGCCGCACGCGGAAAAGACGCACACGCCGGAATTCACTTAGCAGCGGAATGCCGGATTCGTGTTAAAGTCTCCGGCACCCATGCACCTTTTCCGTCTCCCATAACCTTCCCCCACCCTCGGCCTCGATCTCCAAAGACAAAAATCCTCCCCGATTCCCCATAAAATTTCATCTCGCTTCATTAATCCAAAGATATTCACCAATTTTTATATTCAATTCTAAATTTAAATTCAAATCTAATTTTATATTTGATTCAATTAATTTTATATTTTTCAAAATTTTATTTTATACTCAATTAAATTCTTATTTGAATTTGAATATTCACGAATTTAAAAAATTCGGCAACCGGCATTATCGAAATTAAAATCTAATTTTATATTAAATTGAATTAATTTTATATTTATATTTTTCAAAATTCAATTTTATCTTGAATTAAATTCTTATTCATGTATTTTCAATTGAAATTAATTAAAGGATTAGATTTTAATTTGAATATTCACGAATTTGAAAAAATGCGGCGACCGGAAGAATCGAAATTAAAATATAATTTTATATTAAATTAAATTAATATGATATTTATATTTTTTCATATTTAATTTTATATCCATATTTTTCAAAACTCAATTTTATATTGAATTAAATTCTTATTTATGTATTTTTAATTGAAATTAATTGAAGGATTAGATCTGAATTTGAATATTCACGAATTTAAAAAAATTCCAGCAACCGGAAGTATCGAAATTAAAATCTAATTTTATATTGACTTAAATTAATTTTATATTTACATTTTTTTAAAGTTAATTTTATATTAAAATAAATTCTTATTCATGTATTTTTAATTGAAATTAATTAAACGATTAGATTTGAATTTGAATATTTACGAATTTAAAAAAATTCGGCAACCGGAAGTATCGAAATTAAAATCTAATTTTATATAAAATTAGATTAATTTTATATTTGCATTTTTAAAAATTTAATTTTATATTAAAATAAATTCTTATTCATGTATTTTTAATTGAAATTAATTAAACGATTAGATTTGAATTTGAATATTTACGAATTTAAAAAAATTCAGCAATCGGAAGTATCGAAATTAAATCTAAAATTGAATTAATTTTTCATTTATATTTTTTTAAAACTGATTTTATATTAAATTAAATTAATTTCATATTTATATTTTGTTAAATTTAATTTTATATCGAACTAAATTTTTATTCATGTATTTTTAATTGAAATTAATTGAAGGATTAGATTCGAATTTGAATATTAACGAATAAAAAAAAATTTGGCAACCGGAAGTATCGAATTGCGATGGAATTTCCGTCTCAATTGACTCGGGATTAGAATAAATATGTTTGAATCGTAATAAACCTGTATTTGTATCAGATAAATAGAGTCAAGTCGAGCGCGTTGCCTTAATTCGAATGAAATATAAATTAATTCGATTCTTTATTGGCGGATAAGAGGAGAAACAATGGGCGAGTTGTTGCGGAGGTAAAGGAAAGACACGCGTTTGTACCGGTTGGATGTTACCGGTTGATGCAGTAAACCAAAGTCTAGTAAGATTGCATGCAATGCTGACTCACGTTGCACGATATTTGTGTGTGTGGATTTCTCGCGTGTCTCTCTTTTGCTCGTTTCAGCTCCCCGCACGTTGTTCATTCTCCTCAGCTTACTAAAGACCAGCCTCGGCGCTGCTGCAGCTTTCGTTGTATATAATTCTCTGTGTATGGTGCCGCTATCGGACTCGGGACAGAAAGTGCAATTATAAATACGTTTGTCCGCCTCTGGGCTCTCCCGCGGTTGCGCTTAGCCCAAGCAGCGCGCTTTGCTTCTCGCAAACACACGTTTAAACGCAACCTGCCGCCAACTCCTAGTTTCTTCGGTATTAACCACATTTTCCTGCAACGCCAACTAGTCCTTTTAGCAAGTATCTCGCCCCACCATCATCGCACGCTCCTTAACGCTCAAGCCAATACTTTTGATACGCTCAAACGGACAACACGGTAGCGGGCGGCATATTTATTATTAATCCATCTAGTCGCGTGTGTCTCTCAGCTCTCGCGACTCCAACCACAAATTTATCGGCATTACCGTTTTATAAACTCAACTGTATGCGTTTTGCTAAGTGGAAAATTTCACGCGCATTTAATTCCTTGTCAATTTGTTATTTTTAACCCAATCGAGCTGCATTTTACTTTCGACGTTTGTCTCTAAAGAGCTCGGGGTCAATTTGACCCATGGAAAAACTGAGATGCCGAAGAATTTAATTAAAAAATCCACTAATTGTTTATTTATTTTTAAATTCACAGCAAGACGCTGTCCCCGAAGAGCTCGGGGTCAATTTGACCCATGCGGAAACTGAAATGCCGCAGAATTGAATTGAAAAATCGTCAAATTTTTTGTTTATTATTAAATTCAAAGCGAGACGTTTCTCTCTAAATAGCTCGGGGTCAATTTGACCCAAGGGACTCGTTTGCCAAGTTTTTTGTCCTCCTCCGTCGAGCCCACCGCGAAAGACGTTAGAAAACTGCACAGCAGAATTTTCCTCATTCCCCAGTTTCAAAACGTCCGAACAATTGGCCACGATTAATAAAATCAAGCAAATATTTATTTCGTGCTCCGCAAAGTGTCTCGCAAAGTTCCAAACATGGTCCAAGTGTCTCGCGCCGCCGTTACGATGCGATTTTAACGGCTTTGACGCCGCCAGGAATCAGGACTCATCTCCGCCTCCTTTTATTTCTCATTTTTTTCTTTCCTCTCGTTTTCTCTCTTCTATCTCGACGAGGCGGCCTAAGACACACGCGCGCTGGGTATCGCGAAGCTTCGTGTGAGGTAACGACATAAAATCCCGAGATCTTACTTATGCGCGAGCTCGCGACTCGTAATCTCTTCACTCGGGTTATATACGCCAATACATACCGATGAACATACGCCGTTTCTTTATATATGTACTTGTTTATGTACCAACGTGTGAGATATCGAAAAAATCCTCTTTTTGCCTTGCATATCCTGTTAAAGTTCCCACAAACCCATCCACATTCGAACATGCTAATTTTCGGCCCGGACGATTGAAAAAAAGTCACAACAAAAAAAAACACCCAAGAATCCACGTTTCATTCGTTCGATCGTTCAATTTAATCGCTGACTCGATTTCCGCCCACGGAAACTCCGAATTTTATACCTCGAAAATGATTTCTTCATTTTTCAAAATTTTCTCGAAACCTTTCAAAAATTCCGCGCGCGATTTATTTCCGAAAATCGCGAAAAATTGATAGGGAAGCAAAATCGCAATAAAATGCAACTTGTGTGCGCGCACTGAAAATTCAATTTTGTCAAAAAATGTCGATATTTTGTTGAATACGGCCAACTAAATATTTTGGGTATGATTTCAAAATTTTCGTTATTTTCGACAATATTTTTCATTGTAACGGAACTGTCAGCAAAATTTACGATTGGAATTACAAAAATTTACTTTCCGAAAACGATTTTCCAGAATTTTTTTTGCTGGAATGACAAAATTTTCGTGATTTTTCGAAAAAAACGTTTAGTTTAACGTATCCAACAAAATATCCATCTTTTTCAACAAAATTTTCTTTTCAATGCGAAATTTGGAAAATTCAGGCCAGACTGAGGGAAAGGAACGGACGCAACGATCGAAAAGTGCAATTGCACTTGCAGATATTGACCCAGTGTGCGTTCAGCATCGACTGACGTTGTTTTGGTTTGTTTAAATCGCGTTTTTACGAGCTTCCGAGATGATCGATTCGTTCAGGCGGAAAAATGACTCTTTAGCAACGCACTCGGAGCGTTTTTGTAGATCCAACATCAAGAATGAGAAGGAGAGAAAAAAATGGTATAAAAATATGAGTAAAAATTCCGAAGACTCTCTGTAACGTCCAGAAGTGCTTTACAAGGCGTGGGCTAATGTATTCTATTCGATTAAACAAACACGAGATCTCTTAGAATGGAAAAGTGGCGCTGGGTGTTGCGTTCGCCGATGCTGTGGCACGAGAGAGCGCGGAAGAGAATAGAATTGGTCAGGCGAACGCGCGGTAGTTCATTGGAATCTTCATCTCTCGTGCCGCGCGCGACCTCCCATCTCGATCTCTCGTGCCTCGCGCGCGCGCGCGCTATAATAACCACGAGCGCGCGCGCGAGACTCAATGGACCTGTGCACATCAGTTCATCATTATTTTAATCGTTTTTTTATCCGACCTCGTACACACGCGTACGATGTGTCATTTTTATACCAACATAAATATACTCTTTCGAGAATAAAAAAAAAAAAAAAGCATCTCGTCAAATACACGGCGCGTCAACTTAATGTGAGAAATCATTTGAATAAATAAACCTGCGGCTTAGAATTTCATTTCTTCGTTTTTATGGCCTGGGTTACGATCGTTTTTTCTAAATATCCAAGTCCCAGGATCACTTGACCTCAGGCTCGAGCTATCGAACATCGAGACCCAGTTTCCTACCGTTTTTTTCCATCCCATGAAGGTTTCTGGACAATTTGACCCGGGCAACTTTGCGGGCCCATAACTCCCGATAAAATTGGAATTTTTCGAGACATTTTTTTTCTTATCAATCGTACGGGATCCGACTAAGAGAATCGCCCAAGATTCGACGTTGCCGAACGAAAAGTTCTTTGCCTTGGGTCAAATTGACCCTGAGCTGGCTCGATTCGATGAAAATCTCTCAATTTTCTTTCAACGTCCTGGAAATCTTGATAAATCATGAAAAATTGACACACACTCGCGTGCTCACATCGAAAATCATGAAAATCGAGTTGCCTCGACGTTTCCAAGGTCCATTTTTACGATCGGGCATAAAATCGTTCCTCCAACATTTTCATTCGCCTCCCGCTCACTCGCGTCCATAGCATTCGGTCTCCAAACACTTTACAACAATAAAAAGACTGTTTTTAATGTTTTTCCATCGTTTCTCGCATTATTACGAAAACAGCCGATGCGTTTTTCCCTACGGAAGAGAAAATTTTGTGGGAAACGGTCGACTGAACGTTTGTTTTGAAAAATCACAAAAATTCTGTCATTGCAGCAAGAAATATTCTCGAAAGTGTCTCCGAAAAGCAAATTCTTGTCATTCCAATCGTGAATTTTGCTGACAGTTGGAAATAAAAAATATCGTCGAAATGCCGAAAATTTTGAAATTATTCAAAAATATTTATAGTTTGCCGTGTTCAACGAAATCTTGACGTTTTTTGAACGAATTTAATCTTCAGTGTGGGTCACGGATAAAAAAACACAACGCAATACTTCGTTTTATCGAATTTTTTGGCTTTTCCAGACAAAGATCTCCGGAAATTATTCAAAAATATTTGGTTCGCCGTGTATTCAACAAAATATCGACGAAATTCGATTTTCAGTGTCGCTTTCCGTGGAGACAGCGAGTCGAGCTCTTGGAAACGGAATCTGAAAGAGCTTCCGTGCATTTCTAATTAATCTGCATAAACAATAAGATACATGAAGGGTTGAATAAGCAGAGACTCTCCAGAGTTGCACAATTTATATCCGCTGTGGTCGGGGAAAGCGAGGCACTTGCATCTGATCCGTGAGAGCGTGCGCGCGAGTGGGATAAAATGAGTTGGAAAGAGGAGGAAAAGGGAGGGATGAGGCACGTCCGAGGTAGTGACATCGATAAATCAGCGTTATCGCGGCTTTCCATCGGCATTAATCACTATAATGATCCCCGGGACTGTGGTCATCCCCGACAAGGATCCAAATACCCGTCGTTGTCGTCGTCGTCGTCGCGTTGAGGACTTTGTGGCACGTTCGTCGCGCTCGCGGTGGGGCGACGTCGCGAGCGTACACCGCAACGCAGGGAGCAAAAATGCATGCCCGTGACGTACTCGGATTCGATTTCGGGCTCGATCCGTCCAGCGAAATCCTCCAAATCGATCAAACTCATCGAAAATGCGAATAAAATTGAGTCAATTTTAAAAATGCAAAAAATAAAGAAAAAAAATTAATAAAATCAATAAAATTGGTAAAATAAATAAAATTAATAAAAAAATAAATTAAATAAACTTAATAAAATTAAAAAATTCATAAAATTAATAAAATTAATAAAATTCATAAAATTCAAAATGCAAAAAATAAAGAAATAAAATTAATAAAATGAATAAAATTGGTAACATAAATAAAAGAAATAAAATAAATAAAATTAATAAAATTAATGAAATTCATAAAATTCATAAAATTCATAAAATTTATAAAATTAATAAAATTAACAAAATTAATAAAATTCATAAAATTAATGAATAATAATTTAATTAATGAATTATAATTTAATTAAATTAATAAATAATAAATGAATAAATTCGATGAAATCAATAAAATAAAAATGGGAAAAAGATCGATTCGATGAGGAGGAAGGAGCAATTTGCTGGTTGATAATTCGATGCATAATTATCGTTTAACGAAAGGCATTGATTGGAATGATCCAACGCGTTAAGTGATGTGGGTCATGGCACTCGTGATCCCAGCCAGTCGATAGGAACTCTCTCGCGTAGTTGGTTTTCCTTCTAAACATGTGTCTGGCATATCCATCTCGAGTTAGTTCGAGAAAGGGTCGACAGAGAGACTCTCACTCTTCTCACACACAGCACAGAGCTCGCTCGGTGTTTCAGTACCAACGCTGCTTTTACCGCGAGAGTCGCAATCTGTCTTGTGGCAAGTGATAAATCAATCCTTCTTGCGGACGTGCGAGACACGATCAACGAGCACTCTCTCCCTCCTTTTCTCTCACTCGCTCCTTTCAATAGCACCTCGTGCACTTATAGTCTTGAATTTATAAACATGTACTCATGCGCCAACCTCAAACCACATTTCCACACACACACAACCTTTTCCATCCGAGTACTCCAACACTTGGCCAGGAATACGATAAAGTAGCTGCTCATTGCGCGGTTACAGATCAAAAGGACGATACACCTCCGAGTTTTATTTAAAAATCATTGTTATCACTCCTCGCGAATTATAATTTATGCCTCAGTCTATCCTCTAAGTATAGCTTATGATAATATTTGAACAGCGACGTTCGAGCAGTCCAGCGAATCTTCATTTTTTCATCTCGATTCCCCCCGATTTCTTTCTCAGCCTCTTCTCGATCTGCTCGCCAGAGAAAGAAACGACCGGAGCATCGATAATCCACGCAGCAGCTACAGGCGTGAATCTTCAATCTTGTCTTCTCCCCCGTATCAACCACCAGCATTCGCGCTGCGTGGACAAAAATGCATTTGCATGACGTTGACCACCCCATGGGCTTGATTTTCTTTAATTTGCGATCCTCTAATAATTTTTCATGAGTATTCTTGACACTGAAACTAAAAAATTCTCTCTTGTAGAGAAAATTTTTCTAAATTTAAGAATTTGACATATTTTATTTTCATTTTTCAACTTTTCCCATCCAAATTCGTGTAAATTCGAGTCTCGTCTCGTTTATGAGTTGCGGAAAATTGGGTTGAGGATTTTTCTTGAAAAATTTCGTCCCATAGCGTTCCTGGATGTTTGCAAAAAAAATCCTAAATGCATTTTTGTTTGAAACTCGATTTTTGCAACTTTTTACACGCGTTTGGATGGCGAACAATAAAAAATTGTAAATTAAATGTCTCAAATTCTAAATTTCGTTAATTTAATTAATTAATTTGATTTTTAATTAAATAAATCAATAAAGTTTAGAATTTGAAATATTTCATTTGCAATTTTTTATTTTTCGCGTGGTTTCGCGTTAATTAGTCAATTTAATTTTTAATTAAATGATAATTAATGATATTTTTGATTAAATAATAAATAATTTTGCTTTACCAACTTTTTCACGCTGAATTTTGGGACAAGGATCGGATTTCACGAGGTTGTTTGTTCGCTCGCTCGGACACCCTGTACGTGCCGGGCACGTATTCGACGATCTGGAGTATCAGCACGCGATTTATCTCGTTCCTGTATAACTCTCCTTTTCCCTTTCTTGTTCTTACCAACTGTTCGACGTGGCTGTACGATACAGGTTCGAGACTCTCTGGACTCATCCACAGACAAGAATCTCTATGTACAAATACGACGAGCTGCTAAGACCGTCAGGCACTGATAACTGTACGAATTAATTTGTTGGCGCTTCCGGCGAGGGAGGCATTTCAGGGGGCTGGATGAACGCGAGTTGTTCCCGCGATTTTTTCGAAAAAAGAAATTCAAAATATTCAGGATTTTCGTGGCACGAGTGTTGAAAATGTGATTCAGATTTTTCAAAATTTTTTTAACGACGATTCAAATTTTCTGTGGATAATTTCAAAATTTTTGGAATTTTCACATTATTTTTGATTTTTAACTGAACTGTCAGCCAAATTTACGATGGAATGACAAAAATTTACTTTTGCAAGAGATTTTCTAGAATATTTTTCGCTGCAACGACAAAATTTTTGTGATTTTTTCGAAAAAACGTTTTAAAGAACGAATCGAACAAAATATCGATTTTTTCCAACGAAATTTTCCCAATTTTCCTTTCACCCGTAATTTTCCTTTTTCCCTGTGAACTGGACTCGGTTTTTGTGGATTATTAGACGCCGCAACAGATCGATCGGGACTTTTGCATCGCGGGAGTAAAATCTGCGATGCAATAAATCGCGATGTGATATCAATTAATCAATAAATAATGGAGCATCGAATAAGCAAGTGATGCGTTCACAGAGGCGCCGCGTTGGCAAGCCTTGAAATCTCATGTATTTAAAGCACTTGAACGTGAGTTTCATCGATGAGGATCGCGCGATGCGCGTTGAATATTCAAGAGAAACCCTCCGGGCGTGCAGTGCGCGCGATCACGCGTGCAAGCAGACAACAGGCTGCACTTTCTGCTGCTCCTCGTCAACGCGCGCTTTCGACAACAATCAGCCAAACAAACCCTCTTACGATCAACAAGCATATACGTCAGGCTGCTGATTAAAAAATACAAATATCAAGTACAGCCGAGACGTCCAAGGAGCGCAAAACGGCCTCCGGTGTCCTGCTCGCTTTTCTGCCATTCTCGCACTCGCGCGCCAACAAAACACGTGGCTACGATGAATATTCATGAGCAACTTCCTTCCTCGAGCTTATTCCCAATGTATTCGACAAAGATCCTGCCAAGAGAACGATGAGCCACGTTCAAGACCGAAATCAGGGAAAATTAAATTTTTCCTGAAAATTAAATTTCCCTGAAAATTAAATTTTCCCTGGAAATTAAATTTTCCCTGAAAATTAAATTTTCCCTGAAAATTAAATTAAATTTTCCCTGAAAATTAAATTTTGTCAAAAAATTTCGATATTTTGTTGAACACGGCGAACTAAATATTTTTGGCTAATTTCAAAGTTTTCGGCATTTTGACAATATTTTTGGTTTCCAACGGAATTGGCGGCAAAATTTACGATTGCGACAAAAATTTACTTTTCGGAGAAACTTTCCAGAATATTTTTTGCTGCAATGACAAAATTTTTTAGATTTTTCAAAAAAAAAAACGTTTAGTCGAACGTATCCAACAAAATTTTCTTTTCAGTTCGAGTTTCCTGCCAATTTTCCTATTATTTTGACAATATTCTTGATTTCCAACGGAATTGGCGGCAAAATTTACGATTGTGATGAACATTTACTCTTCGAAGAAACTTTCCAGAATATTTTTTGCTGCAATGACAAAATTTTATTAATATTTCAAAAAAACGTCAAAAAAATATCGATCTTTTCCAACAAAATGTCCTTTTTAGTGTGGCATTTTATTTTTCGTAGCAGCGATTTGACAATCCTGCAAAAATGCAAGATTTTTGGGTCAAATTCTCGATCGTTTGCTCCAAATTTGATCGATTTTTCTGTCGTGCAATAAAGGGGGTAGCGGGTTAAGGGGGGTCTGGCGGCCCCCACCGAATCTGGTAAAATCGTTCCGAAAATCTTGAAGAGGGTCGGAAAATAAGCAGTATAATGTTTTTACCCACATTACAACCCCTAACGAAAACACAGTAAGGGCGAAAAATATGATTTTTTGTGATTTGTATTTTTTTCAACCAGTTTAATTTATTTTTAAATGGTTTGAACGCCATTAAAAATTCGTTTTGGATGTGTGGAAGTCCCCTGAATTTTTTGAGATTTTTCGGTCAAGTAAAACTTGTGAATTTTAGGTTTAAATGCGAAAAAATCGTGAAAAACGCGTCATTTTCAAGATTCAACCCTCTAATTTTTAGGGTTGTTTTCATTTCCCCGAGGGGTGCTGTATAGTATAGATAGCGGCAATCGTCCTCTTTTAAATGCAGGCAACTGGACTCAATTTGGTCAATTCTGGTGAGCGGGGCGATTTTTTGAAAAAAAACTCGAATTTTCAACTTTCGGTAAATTACGTGGCGCACTTGGTATAATGCGTCTTTGCTATAAAAAATACATCTCTATAGGGGTTTTTGAGGTCGCTGATCACGAATTTGATGTCAAAAAAAATTTTTGACGAATTCGATGTCAAAAAAATTTTGATGTCATTTTGACGAATTTGATGTCAAAAAATTTTTTCGACGTCAAATTCGTGATCAGCGACCTCAAAAACCCCTATAGAGATGTATTTTTTATAGCAAAGACGCATTATACCAAGTACGCGACGTAATTTACCAAAAGTTGAAAATTCGAGTTTTTTTCAAAAAATCGCCCCGCTCACCAGAATTGACCAAATTGAGTCCAGTTGCCTGCATTCAAAAGAGGACGATTGCCGCTATCTATACTATACAGCACCCCTCGGGGAAATGAAAACAACCCTAAAAATTAGAGGGTTGAATCTTGAAATTGACGCGTTTTTCACGATTTTTTCGCATTTAAACCTAAAATTCACATGTTTTTACTTGACCGAAAAATCTCAAAAAATTCAGGGGACTTCCACACATCCAAAACGAATTTTTAATGGCGTTCAAACCATTGAAAAATAAATTGAACTGGTTGAAAAAAATACAAATCACAAAAAATCATATTTTTCGCCCTTACTGTGTTTTCGTTAGGGGTTGTAATGTGGGTAAAAAGCTTATACTGCTTATTTTTCGACCCTCTTCAAGATTTTCGGAACGATTTTACCAGATTCGGTGGGGGCCGCCAGACCCCCCTTAACCCGCTACCCCCTTTACGTGCTTTTCATGTTTTTTTTTTTTCGTAGCGCTTCTATTTGCAGGATGGCACGACAGAGTCGAGTACGTAGAAAAGACAAAAAAAGGCGCAGCGTGCGCGCATCAAGAGCCTCGCGAGCTGATTTATGTTTTGGAGGATCAAGAGCTCGCATTCCGGTAATCGTGCGAGCGCATTGATAAGCGAGAACACGAGGACTGTACGGAGAGATGAGCGCGAGAATACAAAAATTTATATACAAGTGTGTGTACTTGGAAGGATATCGCGTCGCAGCGATCGCGTAAAACCGGCACCACTCGCGCGCGAAGAGAGTGAAAACTCTCAAGGGGGTAAAATATATACGATGCGGATATCGCGGAGTGCTGGCGCCACGTGGATTCGTCCGTTGAATCCTCGAGGAATCTAATTCCAGTAGTAAACCATATTCGTTCAATCGATCCAGAGGATTTACGTTCCGTTTCACTGAGAAACGAAACCTCGCGAGCGGTGCGTAAAAAAAAAAGTTAATATCGATTTTTCTCTCTCGTGTCATCTCCGCGAGCTGCACCAGCGCATGAGGAGCTGATCGAGCACATTAAATACACGCATCGAGATACCGCGCGCGCGCGCACGTTAATATCGCGCGGGGAACGGAAGTGCGAACCAAAGGATAACGGCTACAAAAACAAAACGAATCAATTTAATAAGATTGAACGAGAATCGAGCTCGAAAAACTCATCGTGATTTATCAACGACTAAAAAATCATTCGCATCTCTACGGATATCTCGGAGACTTCCTAGTCTACAACCACAGTACATTACGTTAGATAAATCCGAGGATTTCTATACCAACGAGTTTATAACGGGTGTTGCGCTCGTTACACGAATTCAAGACACTTTCTACCGCACTGGGTCTGTCAGACCCAAGAGAAAACTTGGTCGAATCCGATAAATTCTTTTTCTACCTGAAAAAATCAGAAGTTTTCGCTTTTGCGTTAAAATTGATCGATTAAAAGACACTGGGTCTGTCAGACCCAAGAGAAAACTTGGTCGAATCCGATAAATTCTTTTTCTACATAAAATAAATCAGAAATTTTCGCTGTTGCGTTGAAATTTATCGATAAAAAGACACTGGGTCTGTCAGACCCAAGAGAAAATTTTGTCGAATGCGATAAATTCTTTTTTTACATGGAATGAATCAAAGGCTCTTGCGATTGCGTTGAAATTGATCGATAAAAAGACACTGGGTCTGTCAGACCCGCGAGAAAATTTTGTCGAATCCGATAAATTCTTTTTCTACATAAAATAAATCAGAATTTTTTACTTTTGCGTTAATATTGATCGATAAAAAGCCACGGGGTCTGTCAGACCCAAGAGAAAATTTTGTCGAATGCGACAAATTCTTTTTGATCTACATGAAATGAATCAAAGGCTCTCGCGATTGCGTTGGAATTTATCGATAAAAAGACACTGGGTCTGTCAGACCCGCGAGAAAATTTTGTCGAATCCGATAAATTCTTTTTTTACATAAACTAAATTAGAAGTTTTCGCTTTTGCGTTGAAATTTATCGGTGAAAACACACTGGGTCTGTCAGACCCGGAGCCAATTTTGTCGAATTTTGAGAGAAAAAATTGCGTTTTGAAAATATTCTGGAAATTCAAGAGCTTTGTGAATATATTTAGTTAATGTTTGGTGCAAATTCCACACCCTGTATATTTGCGTGTGCGTGCGTCTCTCCGCGGCGCAGAGGAGAAAACCAGATCAACAGAAGTGCAAAGGAACCGGACATTTTAATATGAATTTTATCGAATCGACTGCTATCCGCGATGTACCACAACGCAGTTATATAGGAGCTGGTATAACGCGACTTTGATAACGATTATATGCCCATTATCTCAAATCGCGAGCTCGTTCAAATAGAATTATGTGCATGGTTTATTAAAGCATGCTTGTAACTAGATCGGACACTCATTGCCATCGCACGAACGCGAGGAATGAGCAGAACGAGACGTTTTGTTCAGGCCGTAAATAGCCAGAGATGCAATTTTAAAAATTTTACTTACTGCCGTGTGGAAATTAATTCAAGAATTCAACGTAATCAGTCACTCGATTACAGATCCGAGAAAATCCACCCTCGGGATGCGAGCACGAATTTTTTCTCAGCGATTTTTTTTCTCGTCTCAAGTTGAAGCTTCGAAATGTTTAATTTACCGATTAAAAAGTCATCAACCCGATAATTAGACGGTCCAAGAAATGCCCAGAAGTTTGATGAAGCCTAAAAAGGACAAATTTCTGCAGCTTTTTTCGATTCGGAGTGATCGCACGAAACGGTAATGATTAGTCGAAATAAAAACACGATCCAACTTTCTTGGCATCAAAATTAACAAATTTTTGCTACGAAGAAAATTTTTCTGACATTCAGAATATTATTAATTTGAAATTTTTTCTTTTCCCCATCCAAATGCGTGTAAATTCGAATCCGCTTCGTTAAAAAGTTGCAAAAATCGTTGCAAAAAGGCTGCGAGTCGAAATTTTCTAACAAAAAAAAGGGAAAAGTAAAAAATTGGAAATGAAATATCTCAAATTCTTGACGTCCGGAAAATTTATCTTTATATGAGAAAATTGTGAGTTTCATTGTGACGAATATTGAAACAAATTAATTAACGAATCCTGAATAATTTTGTGATAGTAATACGTTAAGCGATCGGTACAAACATAAACACGTGTACGTTGATCGATCGTGTTGAGAATGCTGAGCAGCCGCAATCACGCCAACAGCAGGTACATCGTGCATTGGCATTCGCATGTACCCACCGTATAAAATAATATGATGTATATTTATTTGTAACCTGCTGCCAACTGTGCACAGTATATTCGCTGAAAAAGCCATTAAAAAAAAAAAAACAATGCATCTCGAGCTAAGCAGAGATTACAGTCGCGAGAGACTGAATTTTTCTCATCGGCCACGATTGGCGGACGAAAAAAAAAAGCACAAAAGAAAAATACTCAGAGATCTTGGTTCGCGTGATCCTCGTGGATAACGGCGGATAAATTCGAGCGGGGTCCACGGGGAATTTCGCCTATAAACCACCCAGTACGTTCTTATTAATCCTGCAGCTTGCTTGCTCTCTCCTGAGCTCGGGGACTTTGATACACCCCAGAGGGTCTGCATGTGGTGCAGCAATCACGATATACTATATTAGATCAAATTATATTGTCGCGGTAAATCGATCCGCGCAATACACAAAAAAAAACAAAAAAAAACAAAAAAAAATGATTCTGTTTATTGGAATCGACTGTAACGAGTTGCGAGAAAATAAAAACGAGCTGCGCGATTAATCGAATTTCTAAAGCCTCGAGAGCGTGTTTGTGGGGGATCGCGTCGGTAATTGAGTGATTTGCGTATGGGAAAGTATCAGGATATGATTTAGAGCAATTTTAGACAAATTTCCCGGTCCTATACACACTTGGGTCAAATTGACCCCGACAGGATTTTTCGATAAAATCAACCGTCGTCGATCTGCGAAGTCGGGAAAAATAATGAAAAAAAAATTCGAGTATAATCGGCACAATGGCAGAGATATCAGTCAATACGTACGCAACATCGCGAACAAAAGGCGCACCTTGAAATTCGATATACGGAACGCAAGCTTCTGTATATCCTCCCACTAAGATTAATGCCGCTGTTGGTCCAGAGTCCCGTGCGCGATAAGATACTCGCTCGAAAAGCCCAGCGAGTGAATTTCGCAGGAAGAAAAAAAGGGACAAAAGAATGAGAGTAGTTTCACATTTATATGAAATGAATATACCAGCCCGAGACAAATATGACTCTCGATACCTCGAGGAAGCTTCAATTAGTCAAAAAATGATGTTGAAAATATCGAGAAATGGTAAGCGTCGGATTAATACCCGGAAAGATCTATTAATTAGCCAAGATTCAACAATAACTCGAACTCTCTCTTCCACCCACATAAGCGCACTCGGAACGTATAAATTTATAAGATTTTTTAAATATATACCCCTGCAGTCTCGTTCTAATTAATATATGATCCTTATCGTCTATATATCGACGATTTACGCTGGCAAAAGAGTCAATATTGCTCGGTCTGTAACATACTAAAATATACAGCTATATATGGCTAAGAAAGCCGCGTCTATAGACGTCGATAATAAAGCTCGGAGATCAGCAGGTTCTTCGTATCTCGCTCGTCCATCGTATGTCCTCGGAAACGCTCATCATTTCGCGTCTTTCTTCGTCTTTCGTATCTCAAATTATTATCCTTCGTTTTTTTTTTATCTCCATTTTTTTTTCTCTTTCACATTCGTACCTTTGTATATTATGGCGAGTATATGTGTATGTGCAACAGCGACATATATCTATGGCTTCAGCCTCCCTGGAGACCGCCTCACTTTGCTTTTCACTCCGGAGAAGTCCTGCGGTTCCGCGTCTTTCTCTTTCGCTCCCTCTGGCTCCTCCGATATCGGCAGCCGAGCGATGATGAAGAACCGGCCGAGCCGACAAAGATGCCGCGACATGCCCGAGCCCTTGCGCAGGATTCAGACCCCGGAGATCCTCGGCTCGCCAGCTCTCTCAACGAAAACGCGATCACTCGTGTAAATAGAGATTTTGAAAAAATCTTGTTTCTTGCCTGACAATTATCGCTGAATTTCTTTTTCTCTGGATTCATCACGCACGAACTCGTCAGCCTGCTCGTTTTCGCCAACGAGAAAATGTCCCTTGGGACTTTAGAGGCTTTTAATTTAGTCCAAACTCTTCTGACCGATGTGCGCCAAGTGGCCGTCGTTGCTGGGCGCGGTGCCTTACCCGATAAGCGTTTAATATCAAGTGATGTCGTCGCGTCGCTCCAGAACGTTTATTTCCGGTGGAAACACTTGGCTGACGCGGCGTCACAAGAACCTGCGAGTTATTTGAGGGGACCAGATGAAAATGGTATCGCGTTTATGTCGCATACGAAATATAAACATTTACAAAGAGTGTGTGTGTGTGTCGAATGCGGAGTGTACCAGAAGCGAGGGATCTCGGGATTCGTCGAGCGGAAGTCGTGCTCGAATGTAATCGTCACGGAGTTTGGTTTGCACACCGTACGGAGGGAGCGAGGGGGTGAGAGAAAGAGAGAGAGCAAGAGGAAAAGGACAACGGCGCGTGACCTCGTGTATATATAATACACGATCGGCAACATTTATCGCGCTCGAGGAGGTCGCTGAATATTTAGTGAGGTGCACTCAGCGGCGAAGCAACAACATCAAGAGCGAGCGAGAGAGAGCAGGAGATGGTTTCACTGTCATTGTTGATAGTCCAACTATATATAGCGAGTTCGTAGCTTCGGTCTCTCAGAAGACGCGATCAGAGGGAGGAAGAAGAGGCGCGGAGCAGTCCAAGCAGGCAAGCGGACATCCTTCGTATATAAAACATATAGGAGTGCCGTCATGGCCAGCACGGCACGAGCGACTCGTCGTCGTCGTCGTCGTCGTCGCGCCTCGACTAAAAATAAAGTAAAATAATAAAAAAATCGTATCAAAGAGCAAAGCCAGAGAGAGAAAAGAGGGAATGATGGAGTGATATCGCTCGGGGAATGAGGATAAAGGCGATTGCACGCTCGCTGAACCCACTCCGAGAGAAAAGAAGACGAGGAGAGAGAGAAAGAGCAAGAGAAAGCAAGCTGGTGCAGAACTTGATGACAAAACGACCAAAAGAAACAACGCCGGGACGAAGAAGCGGAAGAAGGAGGCCTGACATGATGATACGTCCCGGCACGTGCGTACAACGTAATACGAAAAAACTAAACATTTTATTTCTACAATTTACTAACACTTTTCACCATGACTTTTTGGTGATAAACCGAAAACTAATGATTTTTTGAGGTTTCTAAATTATGGATCAGTAATTAGTGAAAAGTAAGAACAACTTTGGACGTTTTGACCTCGAAATTGTATACCAAGTTCATCCTTACGGTTTCATCATTTGTGTCTTATGGTGTTTTTTGCTCGTGTATAGTTATACGACTAATAATTGTGGCCAGAGAGTCCTCAACGCTTTTATTCAGTCGGGGTGTGTCCCTCTCTCGACAGACTGGCTCGAGTCTCATGGAAGCGCGCGAGCGGGCGTTTGCATTATTATTCGGAGGACGATAAAACATCCGTGGCCGCGCGCGCACCCAGTAACAGCTCTCCCTGTCCTCTACACTCGGACGACGTGGCCGCAACCGCCTACGGGGACCTCATACGGCACACGAGCTTCATGTAGCATTGTACATACTGGCTTGTATTGCTTCAGCGATATATCGCGTACAGAATAAAATCTTGTGACTTGGTGACTCCCAGTAACAAAGAAAGACTCCATTTTTCGCTGTTAAACGCCCACACTGGGCAAGCAAAAATAGAGGTTCACAGGTGGCGCAGAATCGCCTCTCAACGTGGCTCTGTTTTCTGCTGATGAGGCCACCAGTTCAGAACTATTGATAAGCGACACTTTACGGTCCAGCAGCCACCACAAACTCTTCTTTCTATTGGCAGAACTTCTGGTGACTATGTGTGTACTGCCAATCGTCCCCCGTTCGTTTTCAGCAGCCAAAAATGCTGATCCTAGGGAATCACTGACTTCTAATATTTTCTGCCAGGAGGCACTAATTGTAGGTGGTGTCCTGCATAAGTCGCTGAAAACGCATCTCGATGGCACATGATGCTAGATGGAACTAGGTAGACTCCAAAACGACGAGAAATAAGACGGATTTCAGCTTTGCAGCGTTGTCAGTACTGACAGCTTACTTTGGGACAAACCCAAAAGCCTCCTGGCACAGCCAGTCGAAGTGAAATGCCACAGAGCCACGTGCAGATCTCTTTACGGTCGTAAATTCCAAGCTTCACTACTGCTTCCTGGCCCAGAAGCGCAACAGAAGTCACTGAACGCTATCGCAGATCGATCGGAAGCACACTAAGCCACTTCGATAGAGGTGAACCCCTGCGGGGAGGCTACGTAGCCAGGCTTACCAAGGAGTATTTTGCCATCGACTATAAATGTAATATAGTACATGATAATACGAGGAGGAGACTTTGGAGCGGGGGAACCCGTCGCGAAAGGTCCGTCGATATCTCGAACTCGACGTTACCAATGTAACATTTTGTGTTATATCGCCGTAGCTTTTCCTTAGCGCAGCTTCGTTGACTTTCTGTATTCTCTTCGTATAGGATCTGAGCGCGTCTTCTCTTCTTCCCACATGAGCAATGGAGCAAGAAACAAGCGAGCTAAGGCGACTATACTCGTTTCCTTCTGTTTTGCATTCGCCGATGATATCGCACCCAACCCGTAGAGCTCACAGAGTCCCGGCTTTAACGGGCTTCGTATGTACGTTTGTGTGCGTCGCGGGGGAGCATGGGTGCGCTCCTTTCTACGGGGATACGAAATCTCATGCTGAAACGAATCCTCGGCCAAGTACCGTACAGAGGCTATACGAAATATCGATCAAGACAAGCCTGAGGCCTCGTTATTTCAAGCCACCAGGCAGGTGATTCCAATTCTCGTAACCATATCGACAAAGAAATGTCCACGAGAAAACTGGAGGTTCCAATGGACCATGCGTGATGGTTACAATGTCCTCTGACCGTCCTCTGTGGAATCATTGAGGAAGAAGTAGTTGTGCCATGATGCCTGGGATCTCATCAGACTGACCAGGAAGATGAGGCTTGTCATCAAGATTCAGTCAAGATTCCTCCAGATAGATATCAGGGATGCTGCCGTTTATCCGACCACTGTGTTACACTTTTTGTACAGCTGCTGGTCCATAAAGCCAAAGTGACCCATCAAGTATGCATGGAGGGTATACATGAGGTCACAAAGAAACGATCACGTGACCCTACCGTGAGGTTTGTCAACCTCATCCTAGAGCAAAAGGGTCTGCTGACTAACGGACGTTTTTTCCTCTGTTGGACTCTTCTATCTCGCTCCTCCATGTTGGATTTTTTCCTCTAGAAGTGCAAGCTCCGAGGCTGTAGCTCCCCGAGGTCGGAATCGTTAATTCTCACGAGATTCCTCGGGCCAGGTAGAGCTCACTCGATGCCCTTCCAGCAGCTAAGGTACTCTTGCTCTTTCTCACCTGGTTATATGCGACTGGGTCCCTCTTTCTTCGTCCTGTTCCGCGGCTGACAATACGAGGAACACAGGTGGACGGAACGATCGTAGATACGAGAGCTCCGTAGCTCTCTCAACGTGCGAGAAATCCTTCGTAGTTTCTTTCTCATTCGCTTATGCGCTTCGTGTCCTTTTCGCTGCTTTTGCACCACTCGCTCGGGGTCTCTCTCTGCTCGCCCCCTCCGGCCAGGAGCTTCCATGGGAGACCATAGTGTTGAGTTTGTACATGCGGCATATATGCAACTTGGAAACGAGGAACAAACGAGAGCACCTTAACTGGGGCTTGGTGCGACCTGCGGCCACATTCGAACATACATGGAGCCATCTTGCTCAAATGGTCTCTCTCTCTCTGCCATTCGTGCCTGCCGAACGCGATTCCAACTGGATATACGGTCTCACTCTCTTCACCTCTCTTTGACCGTCTCGTATTCTTTCTCACTCTTTGTTCAAATCGTGGCATACTTGGTGGTGTCGTTTGGTGGTGCTTCATAGGACGTACGCCATGCGGAGCAGAACAGTTCAGCAAAGACGCCAGAGATACCAGTCCGCTTCTGGGATCCTTCCCTTACTCTTCTTCGCCTCTTCAATGTGCAGCGCTCTCCACATAAGCTTCTTGGAACTCAAACGGTCCGGAGATGGTCACTAGGAATTCCACCATACCCTGGCCAATGAGGTACCTTCGGCGATAGTCGGTCGTCCTATGACCTGCTGGTCGTGTGGTGTTTAATTTGTAAACTGAACAACATGAGAGAAACCGAATGCTTCATGGTTTCCCTCATGCTGTACCTCACAGGGTGACATTAGAGCTGATCACTGCACCTGGGAATGGACCACACCAGCCATTCCTTCTTCATGTCATTTGGAGGAATGTCACACATCTACAGTATGCTTCAGGGCTGCATCCTTCATGTCTAGCAGAAAATCAGAACATTAGAACGTCCGCGAGAAGTCAAGAAGTTGCTCTGCTCGAGCAACATCCAGGGCATTGCAAGTTCGACTATAAAGACAGAATTTACGAGGAGTCTCGGCCTCAAATCCTCCGCAGTCAGAGTCCGCGATTAGACAAGAATATCTGCATGCTGCCATTATGCTGATTCGTTGGTCCAGCACCGAAGATATAAGACTTGTTAAAAGTTAAATCAAAGCCTGTTGCGGAGTTTGACGTTTCACCCAGGCCCCCAACTCCCATAATCTCGTGACCAACGTACAAATTTGTTTAACAATACTTGTCCAGAATGGATCACATCTTAATTATGATATATTATATACTCACTTACCTAATTATCCACCAAGGGAAAGAGATATAACGTCCGTAATATACGCCAACATCAGACGTTTAGTCCTCTCTATGTGCGCACTTTGCCTTATTGCGCCTTGGTGAAGAAGGAATCCATCCATAAATCGGGCTAAGGCAATTTTCTCTATACACACGTATCCGGAGATTGTGAGCAATACGCGTACAACTTGTACGGAATCGTCCGACGAGATGGTGCATATAAACGAGCGTGGGCACTCGACAACCGCGTACTACACGCCTTCGCGATATTCTTAACCATATACATATGCTATCTCCATGAAGTATCCATATTATATACACAACACACACACATATCAACACAGTCATATAAACGTTTTTCTCGAGTACTCGAGGAATAGAGCTCTTTTGAACTGCATTTACCATCCCTGGCAGTCTCTCTTCTCTCATTTATTCGCATCTCTCCCTCTCTCTCCCACTTGTATCTCCATTTTCGAGCAACCTCTATGCAAAATCATCCAACAATCCTCCAGGCACTTATATATAAGACACATAATTACCAGCATTTCTCTGTTCTCCGTTTATCGACATTTCGATAGATTCGATTTAATTTTCATCGATTTATCGTCTCGCTTTCGTTCATTCACCAACAACGCCATCTCCCAGAACTTCTGCCGGCCGGATACAGCCCCTGCCAAAAGTACCTTGAAAGGTACCCTTTTGGCTCACTTCTGAATTTCGGTCTTTTTTGTCAATACTCGAGACACCTCGTCACGTCCAATCGTTTTTAGTCACATGCCGCACGTGTTCCATCTGGACATTCAATCACTCGCCCTTAACGCAACATCAGAACGTTCCAGTTTACTGATGATGACTCCAGATCAAGTATCGGTTTACAGTTTAAAAATGGGCTGGCCACTTTTCGCAATGGCTGTAGATCTGGATACTCGTTTGAGCACTGTTATGCATCGAGGAAAAACGATGCTCTCAACCTGTCCTGCAAGCACTGCACATGCATTTATACAGCCCACGGCACGCTTGCAATAATACCGACACCATCATCCAGCAATCCTTTCATTCTCTTTTTTTACCGCTCTTTATATCATGCATGGATACTTTACCTGTACGAATTCAAAGAGTCCAAATACATGTGCGCAAAATACACATGTATTTTGCGATCTTTCCCTGTTGGCTTTCTTTCGCTCTGCCATCAATATCCATGTTTCTGTTTCAGCTTTTCATGTCGCGTTCGAGCTCGCGGAACATATCGTCGTCAAAACGCCCACGGAGTCTTCCGGAGCGTGTGGCTTATTATACTAAATGCAGGACACTCCGCCGCGCAAAGTCAACTCAAGAAATATCAACAGGAAAAGATCAAGGCGGTAACGGACCTGTCGCTACTAATCTGTACTTACACTCTTCGCTTTATCGTTGTTAATGAAATCCGACTAAACACATGCGCACCGATCTACCGTGTTTTTTTTCTTTTCCCATCAAAACACATCCTGCGCGTTTTTTCGTCTTTTTTTCCTCTTTTCTTTCACCATCTGATACGTTTTAGTTGAAATTCCAAAACAAAATGAAGCATCGAACATTTTTGTGATAAAGTGATGAAAAAAAATAAAAAGTTGCAATAGAATCGGTAAAAAAAATGTAACCCTTCAGGAATCATATGATTTTTTCAAAATTTCAGTTTCAAGTTTTAAAAAACGAAATTTTCGTAAAAAATTTTGTTAATGTGTTTGACACAATTTCAAATTTTTTTTTCGCCCTTCGAAATCACGTGAATTGGCAGTTGAAACGTCAGTCCTTACATATTCCTTATATTTCGGATAAAAAAAAAATGTTCACGCTGGATCGTGAAATCGATTTTGGAAAGCTGCGCAGTGCCTGGACGCTTTAACGAGCCGCCGTTAAGGGCACATGTGTGCCGTGTGTTTTACGGCGACCAGTAAACTCCCATTCATGCGCTGGACTCGTGGACTTGAACATATTTATGTAGCGTTTAATATCGGTGCGCGTGGCACGTGGACAATCCTCATGGAGCTACAGAACTTGAACGACATTCTTGCAAGTGCTGGCGTTGAGGCTTCGACGGGGGTGCACTGGCGCGTCTGCTGGTGGCAAAGAGGGTAGATTACCATCGAGAGTCATCTGGCACGAGCCACGGCAAAGGGCACACGCGATTGCTCATCATTAAAACGCTTCGTAGGGGCATGCAGCAGCAGCGGTTGATGCATCACTCTTTACAACCCAAAGTCTGACGGAATAATAGTGACGCTCTGCTGATTCCGTCATTGAATTAATTAGCCGAGCTGTGCCCCCTCGAAGCTTCGGACGAATAGGGTGAAAAGTTTTCGGCAGTTTTCGACCCGAGTCCAAGTTATTCTGCATAAATTGCGCAATGAAAAGAACATTTTGTTGGAAAAGATCGACATTTTGTTAAATTCATTTCGACTAAACGTTTTTTTTTTTTTAAATCCCAAAATTTTTGTCATTGCAGCAAGAAATATTCTAGAAAGTCTCCTCGGAAGCTAATTTTTGTCATTCCAATCGTAAATTTTGTTGACGGTTCCGTTAGAAATTGAAAATATTGTCAAAATAATGAAAATTTAGAAATTTTCCAAACAATTTTACTTCACCGTGCTCAATAAAATAAATAATTTGACTAAATTTAATTTTCAGTGCAGACCAATTTTTTCTTCCATTTTGGTCATCAATTAGGATTTTTTTCGCATTTTGACTAATTTTTAGCAAAATTGCTCCAGGTTCACGTGATCCTGCGTTAAAAAACGAAAAAATGAGTCCAAATCGAAACCTTTTCGTTGAATTTTTCAAAATCGGGGTCGTTTTCGGCCCGAGGTTACCGGAATTCGTAAAAAAAAAAATACAATTAATTGAAAAACTTCGAAGCCTGTGGCATTCTTCAAATTTTGTATGAAATCTCAGCTTTGAGACTGTTTTTCTGGAGTCTCGGGCGTATAACCTGTCGTCCACCTTCCGGTGTCGTTTCAGACAGATGCATGTGTTGAAAAAAGGAAATCTTGCATGTTCGAGACGTGAAAAGGCAACGGTACGAACAACCGAATGCCAGAATATTCGTGTAGACGAGTGTATCGGTGAATCTGTATGTTTTGAAAGACGAACAAGGCAAAGATTGCAGTGTCCCGGAGTGCTTATTGTCGCGTTTCGATTCACGAGCTCAATTTTTTTCCTTCAACCCCGATAAATCATCTCGTCGTTGGATCTTTATTGTCGATCGGTTTGTGCATGTTA
Source organism: Diadegma fenestrale (assembly GCA_037043255.1). Lineage (NCBI taxonomy): Eukaryota > Metazoa > Arthropoda > Insecta > Hymenoptera > Ichneumonidae > Diadegma > Diadegma fenestrale. The sequence goes on from CM073319.1 coordinate 6,024,097, forward strand.
TTCTACGTAGCCTCAACGCCTACAATAATCTCGTTACGATCCCAATAGAATTTGGCGAGCCTGCCATCAGTCCGCAGCAACCTGTGGAGCGCTTTGACAGCCCTCGACAATGCAAGGTGCTTTTGTGCCTCTTTTTCCCTCTCAGAATTCGTCTCTCCTGTTCAACTTATTTTCGCCCATCCACATCTAAATATATCTGTAAATTCCGAAACGAACGTTTTTATGGACTAAGAAATACGCAACTTTTTCCATCAACCCTGCCCGCTGATTTTTTCTCTTCTATTATTCACTCACACACGCTGCGCGTTTGACAACTTGTTTCAGAACAATTTTACCTCGTGTTGGGACAACATTCGACGATATTTCTCCAAAGCCTCCCTCCAACAATAGAATTCCCAACATTTTTATCCCAGGAAAATATACTTTTAGTCAAATTCAACCAAAACGTTTGAATTTTCGCTCGATCTGTTGCTCCTGCGTTTCTTCACTTGCCAGCTCGTTCAAACCTCATACAAATCCAATTTAACTCCCAGAAAATAAAATCCTGCGAAAATTTCCTTCTGTTGTTCAGAAATTGGAGAATGATCAAGAAGTTCGCCCTTCTGAGGGCTTTAAGAAAGAACTTAGTCATTTTTCTTCCATATTTTATGAAAAATAACGAAAAAGTAGAAATTTTCTGCCAATTTCGACATTTTGGCCCAATTTCAAATAAAAAAAATGAAAGAATTTGCTAAAATCTCTCCTTGTAAAAATGCGTGACTTTTTCGTACGAAAAACGATTTTAGCAAAAGCAAAGAAATTTTTCATTCAAATTCCATTGAAAATATTGGAAATTTTGACATTTTTTGCCCAATTTCGGATTAAAAATTGTCACTGAGACGATCAGGCCCTAGGCGATTACGATGCCATCGAAATTTTCGATAAAAAGAAGTCTCCGGAACGTTGGCGAATGACCGAGTAAGAAAATTTGTCGGATCGAGCACGCTGACGAGAGTCTGCGATCGTAAACGTTGGAAAACAATAAATTTAGACATTTTTTTCGAGCGTCAATTAAGTTCGAGCAGTAAATTAATTTGAGGGTTCGGTGTAGGGCGGCGGAGGGAAAAGGAAAATACAAAAAAGTTGCGTTTAGCTCGTCACGTGCCGCGGCATGTCGCGTGCCTCAATTCCTTCGGCCATCTGACTCTGCTGCTGGTGTAATCGTACAGCAGGGGAATGTGTAACGTACGCACCACACGGATACGGGCTTAAAGAGCGATGGGTGCGCGATTAATTTGTGAATATAAAAAAACCTGCAGCCGTTTGGAATGAAATTACGTGGATATAAATATACAAAAACGACGCCATATTGGCTTCATCAAATAAATTCGTTCCAACTCTCGCCAGCCAGTCAGTCACTCAGGCAAAAAGACTTTTATTACGATGTCCATGGTGCACGCAATTAAATAATTGTCTGATTCATTCCAGTGCGTTATTTCCATGGGGATTCCATGGGGAAATCGAGTTCAGCATGAAAAACGCTCGTTCGATATTTTTCACGACCTTTTAATTCGAAAAAATTGTATTTTCTTTTTTTTTCAGAACCAACGACCAACGAGTCGTCAAATTTTTCCATCGATTCGTTTGCCGGCGATTACGCGAATAAAAAAAAAAACAAACGTCAGTTGCAGGCTCTCGTTACCACGAAAATCATCGCACCCTTTTCCTGTATCAGAAAACAATCTCCTCATCACCAACCAAAGCCTTTTCATCGCGATCCCTTGTTATATACAGAAAAAAGTGAAAGATCGTAAAGATAAAAATGTCAATTGCACGTTTTTATTCCCGCGCGTTTTGATTACGAATCAGGGCTCGAAATTTTGGAGAAATTCTACTAAATTCTCTGCTTGGTGTCTCAAAAAATTTCGAGAATTATTAATCGACCATTTTTCAGTCGAGAACTAAATATTTTTAGACAATTTCAAAATTTTCGGTATTTTGACAATATTTTTGATTTCCAAATGAACTGTCAGCGAAATTTACGATTGGAATGACAAAAATTTACCTTTCGAAGAGATTTTCTAGAATTTTTCTTGCTGCAATGACAGAATTTTTGTGATTTTTTGAGAAAATTGTTCAAGTCGAACGTTTTTAACAAAAGTTTCTGCTCAACGCCCCAAGTGTCAAGATTCCCATAAAACAAGACGCAACTGGGCTCGACCTCAGTGTGACGAGGCTCTGACGAATCAATGCGCCCGCTCCGAAAAGTTAATTTCCCAACCCCTGCGGTATGATTGCAGTCAATTGGTCGGTTGCTTATCGCGGATCATGCGAGCGCGTGGCCACATGCCGAGGTCGTCGCAGTCAGCGGGCGTGTGTGTGTTTGTCGAGGGCAACGCGCGATTCACGATGAAGCGCGACTGCTGCGGCTTCAAAGGGCTGAGCGACGATAGGCGCAGAGCGAGTTCTGCATGTTTCTTATCACGCAATCTACAAATATATAACGAGCTGACCGTGGCTCGTTATGGGGTTCTATGGGGGTTCCCCATGACACATGTCACTCACGAGCCCGAGAATTTTTCCTCGACTGCCGCGTGGATGAAAAAATTCCGCAAGGGCCTCAAAATTTGGTATTATCTTCGCGAGTTTTCGGAAAAAAAAATCTTTATCGGCCATGCAGCGAATTTGGCTGAGGTCCAGGGATGGGAGAAAAAAAGGGAACGCTGGAGAGAAAAATGGCGACGCTCGCTCGTGTGCGTTGGTATTTATGCAGGGAATACATAAAACTTTCGATTACGTGATGTTTGGAAGAGGTGCAAGAAGAATTCCGTGTCTCCCACGTGTGGCTATCAAATGTCTGACAAATGGTTAGGAATGCTGCGCTATCAAATGATCGGACAAAAAGAGAAATTCGAGTTTTTCTCTCTCTCTCTCGTTCTCTCCGAGTTTTTTTACCATCTCATTATTCTTTTCACTCGTTGCTGCGTGCACGTCGATCTCTCGCGGGGCAGCTCCGCGCGGGCCTTCGAATACGATCGTTCTGTGTCCTCGTGCAAGATAAACCCCGGGAAAAATAAAATGATGAAATAAAATGAATGAATATAAGAGAAATAAGTGAGGGAATGAAAGAGCTGAAGAGAAGACGATTTCTTAAGACAGGTAGCAGACACAAAGGGAACCGGACACTCTCCTCTATAAAATCCTCGGCCATTTCGTTCCTCCTTCGGCCTTTTTCGTCTCCTTTCAATCTCCAGCGCCCAGTTCTCCAAAGACAAACACGCCAAACGTTCAAAAAATCATCATAAAACATTTTTCTTGTTTCACAACATTTAAAAATGTTTTTCCAGCATATTTGTTCGCGTGGAAAATCGAACATCATTTTAATTCGTAGATTTCGACCATTTTTATCGATTTTCCAGGCATTTTTTCAATCGCCCCAGAATTTTGTCGATGGATACTAAAAAAAAAAAACGGCACAGCAGACCTGAAACTCGTTTAGGAAACGATCGAGAGGAATAACGAAAAGTGAAAGCCTCCGGGGGAGGCTTGCCACTCGAAAATCTTTACAGGTGCACCCTAGAGTGCCCAAGAATAATCCTCCATAATTATATACACGCCTATATATTGCCTGGCAGGTACTGCTATTGAACCTGCTCAAAAATCTCAGGTATCTCGGCTCTCCGATCATTTTTCTCTCGTGTCTCACTTACAATCCTATTTCTCTAACTCTTCATACGTGTAATTTGTTGATCTTTTGAGGCATCGCGATTTAAAACTTATTTTCATCATTTATTCATTTTTATTTAATCCAATTTATTAATTTATTTCATTTTAATTCATTATTATGATTTATAATTATTTATTTATTATTTCAATTGATTTAATTTAATTTATTTTATTTAATTCACTAATTTATCAATTAATTTTTATTTAATTTTTCATCGAGTCTAATTTTTGATCATTTTTTAATCAATTTTTCAATTTCGAACAATTTTTTATTTCTCCGGGAATCGAATTGAGTGTAAAAAAATGTGTTCAGAGTAAAAAAAAAAAATTCTTCGTATCCAGGCCCTCGTTAACGATTCTGCAAGAAGAAATCTCGCAAGATTGTTTATTCTCTCGCAGCTTCCCGCAGCATACGAAAGGACCAGTCATCCTGCAATAATCGATTGAGGAGAGAAAAAAAATGCAGCAGGCTGGCAATCGCACGAGCAACGTTGCCCACTTACGCCTGCTTTGGGATATGATGATCTTCCTTATTTTTCTCGTTACTCTCTTCGCCGCGGCGTGCGTACGTAACCATCTCGCGCGCGAAAGATTTGAGTGTTTCGAAGGTGTGTAAGAGATACATGGATACGAATTGTGTATGAGCGTGCGATGCGGCCACCCACGGTGTCGGGATTCTTATCCGTGTGATCTTGCGCGTTGCCAGAGAAAGACAGAAAGATTAAGTGACAGTGTGTGTGTGTGTGTGTTTGGGAGAAACGGAACTTGCATGAAAGTGCTGCTGCGCTTGTAGCCGACGCCTCGCGCGTACTCGAGTTTTGCTTCTTCTTCGCGCGCCCGCAGCATCCTCTTTATTTTCTATACCAGCGAAAGCAACAGCGTGTTACGCCCGATGCCACTTCTCAGGTTCCATATCCTGTTCAGGAATACAATAATGTATGTGGACCCAGCAGTTGTATAAATGTATGAGAAACGTGGCAGCGTGTCTCGGCGCCAAAACTCATTGGAAAGCCAAGTTCGCACTGCAAGTTCATCTCCTCGCGAGCGTCCTCGAGTCTCACGGCGCGGACAAATTTTCTCAGTGGCTTCGATTTAACTATCAAAAAATTACTTCATTCAGGATTCTTTAATAATTTCGTTGGCACATTCTTGACACTAAAACGATTTTCGATTTTAAACGATTTTTTTTCTGACTCTCAAAATTTGGGATATTTAAATTCCAATTCTCAACTTTTTTCATCCAAACGCGTGTAAATTGACGTCGCGTTTCTGCGTTTTGGATTTTTCTTAAAAAATTTTGGGTCTTAGAATTTTTCTGGCTGTCTGCAAAAAAAAATCCTATACATTTTTCTTTGAAGCTCGATTTTTGCAACTTTTTATCGAAACGTGAATTGAATTTTCACGCGTTTTGGGAAAAATGGAAAATTGCGAATTAAATATCTCAAATTCTGAACGTCCGGACATTTTTTCTGCATAGGAGAAAACTGTTTGTTTTGGTGGCAAGAACGTTTGTAGAAAATTTTGAAAAAACTTTAAATAAAGTCGTTTTGATGTAGAAAAACCTTAAAGTCAGAAAAAAATGAGGAATGTGACAGTTTTTTATGCGAAAAATCAGCTGGTCTGGAAAAGTCTCATAAAAATGATAATTTCGGGGAAAAATTGGAAGACACACTGAACAAGAATCACTCGAAAGATCGTGTTGCAAACTTTTCCGTTGGAAATTACGAGATCCGAAGGAGCAGAAGGATCCTCGAGTGGGTGTATTAGTTACAGCGTTCGATTGCCTCCTGGTCGAGAGGGTTTCCAGAAAAATTAACTCCCCGCGCGCGCCATGTGGTCTTCTCCAGCTTTGGTCTCTGCGATTCATTACCTTGGCCGCGTGGCACACCCACGATCTCTATTCTTGCTCCCTCCTCCAAACACAACGTCATATGCACTTAATCGCGTCGATATAAAAGCCAATGCAGTTTATTTTGGTTTTTCTTACCCTGGCAATATGCGACGAGCTCGTGGGGGGTTTGTCAGGACGAAAAAAAAGATTCGAACTGCAAGGAATTGCGGAGGAAAATTCAATGGAAATTTGGACGCAAATTTTCATAAAATTCTTGATGATTTTTTTTTAATTCATCGTTTTTGTTCTCAAGGAGAGAAAATTAACGGAATATGGCGTGGAATTTTTTTTTCCCGATGTTCTGTTGCGTTTAGACCGCAGCAGCGTGTATTATGCGAGCGTTAATTAATGACTAATTCATTGAGCAAACCGTGAAATGCCGACCACGTGCCGCACCGCATCGTGGGCCATTGTGTTCACGGCTGCATATGGAACTTGAAGAATTTTCGTCATACCCGAATTCTCGAATATAAACCCGAACCGCGCGACAGACGGTTCACGCCCGGAACTCGATCTTCTTGCCTGCTCCAGCGCAGAACGAATTGCATTAAAATGCAGTCTGGCTTCCTAATTACTGGCCCAAGCCACGAGCCAGAGTGCGGGCTTGTTTAACTTTTGTTCAAACGCAAATATTTCCTTCGTTTATGACCAATTCACAGCCTGAGACATTCGGTCCACGAGTTCCAGGTCCAGGAGCTGGACCTGGAGCCTCGAATTTGTTTGACAATTCATCGCAAGAGTTTCGACTCGTTTGCAACATTTCTTTCAGTTTTTTTCATCAAATTATCGAGTTTTCGGCTGCACTAATAATCGCAATGGATCGCATCACACGTGCAGCATCCCAAAAGTAAAAAAATGAGGAAATTGCGCCATTCTCGATTTAACTTTTCAAGGACTTTTTTTCTTCCTTATTCCCGAAAAAAAATCCCACGCAGCCAGAATCGTTCGGTGGAGACGTGCAGGGAATCGTGTGAATGTCGAAAATGTTTTCGCGACAGAGATTTCACGGGAAATTTGTATTGAGACTGTTACAGTCTCCTCCGTAACGCAAAAGTCTCGCTGAGGCATTCGCTCTCGTTCAACGTGTATTACAATGTAACCCTCATTGACGCCGCTGGTCAGTCTCTTCGGAAGCGGATTCTCGAGGCTGTGTGCCAACTAAATTCCATTTAGAGTCTCGTTTGTCATGGAGAGGCACAAAAAACCGCGCCCACCCAAATGCAGACAATAATGTTCAAAAGGACATCCGGTGCCAACACACAAACGCATGCTGGACCTCTTCGACAACATTCACACAGGTGTTGGCGCACCAGGAGGAAAAAGCCTTGAGCTCTGCTGTTGATTCTTCTCCTTGCCATCTTCACAAAGTGCATCGTTGCAACGCTGCGTCGAGGAAACCGACTTGCGTAACTTTTTCACACCCGGACAAAGAGCAGGGCGTTAATTTTTTTAGCAAAATCTTCCCTTCCAGTCTTTTGATCCCTTTTGAATTTCTTGCCAGAGGAGACTCGGATTACGAGCGAAAAATTATTGTTTCCGCAAATCTCGAGATTTTTTATACTTTTTCTCGTGGTTTTTGGTTCTTCAAAATTATTTGACTTTTGCATTGAGTTTTTATGGAAATCTTCCTGGGAAAATTAGAAATTAACGACGCTCGAATTTTACTCAAGAAAATGTGTTTTGTGTACTTGGGAAATTGCTCTATTAATAGCTTCATAATTGAAAAGGAAAATGTGAGTGGAGGCAATTTTGTAAGTCAAAAGTTGTGTGTCGTGTAGCTTAGCAACGCGGTGAAGGTCGAAAAGAAAGACTTTATTTTCGATTATGGATAGACATTCGAAAAACTGGTGGTCATGCAAGGTAACGCTAACGCATTAAAAAAAAAGTTGTGCCCCGGTTACTTGGAACCTATTTTGAAAATGCGACTTTTATGAGGAAACGGTTCACTAATTATACTGAATGAAAATAATTGTGTTTTGCGTTGTTGGCGGCAACGGTGAAGGTCAAAAAATGGCGTATAGTTGCTGGCGACTACTTGGAAATTACCCGTCCCTATACACGCCATCCCGTGAAAAAATTGCCGACGCTTGACATACGGCCGATACCCGGGGCAGTACTGGGCAGCCAACCATTGGCACCAACCGTTGGGCCTGAACACGTCCCAACGTCTTTGCCTATGCTTCAGCAACGCTAAAGTTCAGCATCGGTTGAGACGCCCGCCCAAGCCTAGGCCAATCGTTGGTTTAGAAACGTCGGCCGACTGTTGGCGTCGAGTGTTCGCCCAATATCGGGCCGACACTGCTTACTGTTTTTTTACCACGTAGTCGATTTCGCTATCGGCGGCAGACAAAGGGCCCGGGCTAAGCCAGCATTCATTTTGGAAAGGCATCTCATGACACTATTTTTATCCACTCGTGTTTGCTCATTTGCGGCAACAAAAAAAAGTTTTATATACGTACATAATATAACACAGTTATATACGTTATCAAACTTAAAATGGCAAATTTTTTGTGAAGCAAAATTACTAAATATCGACCGGACATGCAGAAGGTTTCCACAACCAATACATCAAAACGTATTTTAAGTTTTATATACGTACCACCATATCATGTATACGCTATAAAACTTATTTCAAATTTTTCACAGCAATACGTTTTGATGTATTCATCGTGCAATATTTCGGCATATCCCGTCCATATAATACATTTAATAGTACATGAAAAACATTTGGTTTATATATATTTTTTGAACACAAATTTTCAAAACACGAGTGGTGTAATGGGTAGCGTGCTCGACTGCGAACGGGAGATAGGTGGGTAAGGCGGTTCGAATCCCCGATCGACAGGAAATTTATTTGAGGTTCGATTAAAAAATGCAGGCGCCCAAGACAGTCGAGTTCGATGGTAGAAGGCGGAAAGCGCCTACACGACTGTAAATAATAAATTTTTAAATAAAAAATAATTTTTTGACAGTATTGGCTCAACGGTTGGCCGAGCATCGGGCCGTTGTCATGACCAACGCTGGGCCAGTACTGTTCCCAAGCTGTAGCCAACCCACGGACCGTTGTTATCACTCCAACGCTGATCCAGTGGTTGGCCGATCAGTTCCGCCAACGGTCGGACAACCGTCAAGCACGGTTGGCACAGCACTGGGCGACGCTTGGGCCACTCGGTCATTTTTTCACGGGATACGTCGTTTGTCGAGATGGATTAGGGAATTTCCACGTGGTGATAGTAAAACGGAAAATGCGAGTGGAAAAATACCCACTAAGGCAATTTTGTAAGTCAAAAGTTGTGTGTCGTGTAGCTTAGCAACGCGGTGAAGGTCGAAAAAACCCTTCATTTTCGCTTGTGGACGGACATAAAAAAAACTGAACTTGGAGCATTCGCGAAATCGATTAGAGGAAACCATCGTGACTGAAAGTTCAGTCGACAATATGAAGTCGTACCGAGCGCATCGTGCAACAATGATCGTTGTTGTCTATGGTGTGCTTTTGTTTTTTGGCTTTGCCCAAAAGCCAGTAAATTGTACGGAATGGGTGGACGATCTGACGAAATACGTTAGTGAGAGTTCGGAGTTCAAACAAGTGCGGATCATGACACGACTGGATGAAAACGAACGTTTCGATAGTCCCGTGATCGACGAATTGTTCGGGAAGTTAATCCAGACTGTGCCTACGCTGACAATCAATTTTGATCAAAATTTCAATCTTCCAGCGCAGTCAGTGATCGACGACACTTCCGCGACTTTGTTTATTCTCGTGATCGAATCACCCAATGGATTGCCGACTCATAAGACCAAACGGTGTCTCGACGTTATGGGGGATATGGCAAAAAATCACTACGCTCCAAAACACCTGATTGCATCGTTCGTTCAAACGCCAAGTCGTAATATCGAGGAATTGTTGCAGTACGCATGGGAGGAGAAAAGAATGCTCCAAACAACCATCGTCGAATTGGTCGAACCGAAAGTGGCCAGAACTTCGATCCTTGTTGAACGGCCGGTCATGTTGCCGACGACGTATCAGCTGAATCCCTTCAAGAAAGAATTGACACACCAGAATTGGACTGCCGACGTGAAAACCTTGTACCCGGACAAAGCCGGGAATATGTGGGGTTATCCTGTTAGAATGAGCATGTCAAGTTTTGCAACTCCCCTTGAAGTCATACGAGCTAACGGTCAGGTTACGGGTATTATCGAGCAACAGCTCAATTTTTCTAAAGAAGAAACTTTTCCATTCCTATTGGATCTTTTATTGTACGATGCCTCATCCAATATTTTTTTCGAAAACACGATAAACAAAGCGGAATTCATAACCGATCTATATCAGCCTCATGGCGCTCCTGTGAACCAGTTGAAGAAAACCACGACCGTAAAAATGGATAAATCGTATTTCCTCGTGCCGATTTTTTCAAAGTCGGAAACTGTCTTGTCAAAGAATTTCCTGTGGGCTTGTGGACTGAGTTTTGGGATCGTCATTATCTTCTGGATTTTCACGCGTCTGCTTGGCTTTGATTCCAACTCCTGGAGAATTCTCAACATCGTATGGATCCTTTTCGGCTTCTCGGTCAACCATCAACCTCGCGGGAACGTTGAACGTATCGTCTTCGCCACTTTACTCACTATTTTTGCCTTCTATTCGTCCGAGATTTATGCCTCGCTCACTGAGGTCACCATGCAACGAACGATTGAAACCAAATTTGAAACTTTGGACGATCTATTCGATTCCAAATTACGAATCAACGTGCATACTGAAGATATCTTGAGAGTGCGCGACGTTTTCGTTCAAGAGTTGCGACAACGATCCACCAAGATGGATCACTTCGTACGTGCAAACCGTTGCGCTCGTGACTTACGAGACTACAAAAATTTGACTTGCTTGGTAAGCAAAATGTTTGCCGATCAATTCATTTCAACGACCGTGGAAAACGGACGTCCTGTAATGAAGATTGCAGAACCGGCAATGTGGACGGAAATCTACTCTTTCCTGGTAGATCAATGGTCACCGTATCTCCCGAATTTTGATAAAATCATCATGAAATTGCAGAGCATCGGTGTCATCCAAAAAATATATTACGATGAATGGAAACTCGAAAAAATGAACGACCTTCCGGTAGACCCATCAGACGCGGAGACATTGTTCAAACACGTACTTTACCTCGTGGCCTTTGGTTATTCACTATCATTTGTCGTTTTGATCATTGAAATCGTCTACCACCGTATTTCAATGTATAGAAAATCGAAAAGGCTCGTCGGACTCTTTCCCATTCGAAACAAAATCCGTCCGAAAAAGGACGAGTTTTCCGTTCTGACCGATATCAAAAATATCTACAAGGCGTTCTGTAAAAAATAGACTTTGGAATCTCGTTCGTTCCTTGATTAAATCACAGACTTGAATCGATTGATTGTTGTGTTAATGTTGCATTCGCAAAACAATGATGTCGATGTTTTTCTTGATTGTCGAAAGAAAATTAACGGAACGAATCAGAGATTGTTAACCAAAATAGATTTACGATATTGTGTGAAAATGTATGTATCGTATTAGCTCTTCGTTGACACTCTCGAGCTTGGCTACATTGTCTTGAGGCCAATCTCATCCGGGTTGGAATGGCCCAGGGTGTCACTGGAGCGTGAAAATCATTCAAATGTTAAAAACCACAAAGTTTGTACAATCTCAACGAATTGCATCTCTCGTTTCAAACAAAGAAACATGATAAATAATAATTAGCATAATAAATTTGATGAAACCGGTGTGAAAAAATGGATTTATCGTTGTTGATCGAAATAAAATTCGTCCGAAAAAGGGCGAGTTTTCCGTTCTGATCAATGTCAGAAATATCTATAAAGCGTTCTGTAAAAAATATCGTTTGAAATCTTGTTTGTTGTTCGATTAAACGACAGAATTGAATAAATCGATTGTTGTTTCGACGTATTTACTCGTCTCTAATCGCCACCGTGACTCTCGAAGTATAAAAAATTATTAAATTCCCCAAAATACCAAATTTTCAGAATTTCCTCATCACTTACAATTATCCCGGAAGGTAAACCTGAAAAATCTGTAAATGGGTTATAAACATACGAATTCCGTGCAGCCTTTGTCGAGGAATGAAAAAGAGGTTTGAATGCGGCGAAGAAGAGCGCGCGTGCTCCGGGCGCGCACACGCGAGAAGCCATACAAGTGTTGGCAGTGTGCAGAAAGTTTTTAAAATGATTTTATTTTTGTTGAGGAGCGAGCGGCGCGGAGCAGAGCTCGAGAGCCGTTGATAGGCAGATTGCTCTAGGATAGTAACGCGCGCCGAGGCGTGTGTGCTTATGAGCTATCTCGCTGTCTTTGCAGTCGCGTGTGGGTGTACCGAGAGAGAGAGAGAGCGAGCAAGAAGAGTGGTTAAAAGATATATATACCGGTTTACGACGTCCACTAAAGTCGCAACTCGGGGAGTTCTCTATACAGCGCGCGGAGAACAAGCTAAAACTCTTTTGCCATTCTGCTCAAGAGATCCATGGTCATGGATATCTGGGAAGAATTGCTAGTCAACAAAAGGGCCTTCGCCGACTCTTTGCCCCGAGTTTGTTGCGTCCTTTTGCCTAACAGCTCGAAAATCATTATTCGCATATGTGCGCACGCGGTCACGGAGCTTTGCGCTTACGATATTCCATCCCAGGAGCGCCTTTGGCTAAATAAAAGTTCTCTTCAGTTTCATTAAAATCTCGTTCGCACCATGCCAGTTTATAGCGACCCATACGAGAATTAAATTACGCTCAGATCGTTCTATAATTCAGTGCAATAAACACGCGTGCGCGCTTAAATTTATACCTTCTTGTATAAATCACACGATATATTGAAATTTCGAGCGCCACGCGCTACAATTTAATAGTCCCGCGGTCCGGACACTCCCGATTGTTTTTTTTTTCAACTATTATCATGTTCGGTCTGCGACTCGACCAAATTTCTTTTCCAACCGATACACAGCATTGATTACATACTCGTTTGGTCGTTCGAGCGCGAGTTTACATGGCCACGCGCGTTTATTATCCGCTGCTTGCGCACTGAAAAATGAATTTTGTCAAAAAACGTCGAAATTTTTTTTTCTTCAAACGCCAAACTAAATATTTTTGGATAATTTCAAAATTTCCGTTTTTTTTCACAATATTTTTCATTCCCAACGAAACTGTCTGCAAAATTTACGATTGGAATGACGCAAATTTTCATTTTGGAGAGACTTTCGAGAAAATTTATCGCCGCAATGTCAAAATTTTTGCGATTTTTCACTAAAAAACGTTTATTCGAACGGATCCAACGAAATATCGATAATTTCCAAACAAATTTTCTTTTCAGTTCTTTTTTTATTTCGAATTTTCGATCAAAAATGACGTTAATTAATTTTTAGGATTTCTGAAATCCTCAGGACACGAAATTCTGGTGGAATTTTAAATTTTTCGATTGAATGAGCTCCTGAATCGATCCGCGTCGAGCTACACGTGTCTAGCCGAGGAATAAGCGTTTCGCCTGCAAGTTTCGATAACATGCCGAAGAAGCGAAGTCAGGCAAACGTACGGAACGAGGATAAACGAGAAAGGCAGAGAGAGAGCGCGAGCTGAAATGAAGCAAGACGTACTAAATAAACGAATGGTGAATCCCAGAACGAAATGGCCTGCGGTTGCACACACGCAGGGCCCTGGAATCATGTGGAATAGAAATCGCGAATGCGAGGAGAAGAGTTTCCGAAGGGAAAAAAGTTTATACAGTCAAATCCCCTGCGAACGACCAAAAACTACAAAAATGCACTCAAACCCGAAAAAATTCAAAGACGTCAAATTTTTACACGACTTTTGGTACGAAAATAAAAAAAAAATGGCGAATTTTCATCATTTGCGATTCCGGACTGAAAACCCTTTAATTAAATCGCAATTAGTTGTACGCGAGCAGAAAATTTTTAGCTTAAACGGTTTTCTACTGTAGCGAGACCAAGGAAAAGGGAAAAAGTTGGGGCTTCGAGGGGGCAAGTAGCGCCAGGCAAAGAGATTGAGGATACATTTGCGAATAAGGGGGAGGAAGCAGAGGCGAAGAAAAGGGACGAGACGATCGCTGATAGACTCGGAGAGAAACGAGCACAGCTTCGTAAATGTGAGTGTAAGGGGTACGGAAGGAGAAACAAGAAGAATAAAGGAAGGATGTTTATAAGTGAAGTCTGTAAGGCCCAGAGTCTAGGCAATATTATGGTGTGCAGGCACGTATGCGCGCGCGGAGCGAAGAGACGCGAACGCGGCGTGTGCATTACCTTCTGAAGGAGGCGCGACTCCCAACGACTTTATATAACTGCTTTAGATAAGGATTGAGTAGACACACGAGCGTGGAATGCCGTTTTACATAAACTCACTGTTGCGTGCCCTCAACCCCAGCCCCGCGATTCTGCCACACACGAGACTTGGCATATGTTCGCGCGAGCACCCTCGTCTCTTTCTCGCTTAACGATTCAATTCTTATGACTCTATGGCCAGCCCTCGTCAACTTTACATTCTTCGATTCCTAAACAGCACAGAAACATTCCTTCCTCTCCGATCACGCACGAATCTCGTCCTCGAGATGGTGCACACTGAAAATTCAATTTTGTCAAAAAACGTCGATTTTTTCTTGAATCCAGCCAACTAAATATTTCGGGATAATTTCTAAATTTTCGTTATTTCGACAATATTTTTCATTGTAACGGAACTGTCAGCTAAATTTACGATTGGAATGACAAAAATTTACTTTCCAAAAAGATTTTCCAAACTGTTTTTTGCTGGAATGACAAAATTTTCGTGATTTTTCGAAAAAACGTTTAATTTAACGTATCCAACAAAATTCTCTTTTCAGTGCAGTCTAAAAATTGATGGAAATTGAAAAAATTCACTTGCAAAAACGTGGAAAAAGAAAATTTTGTTGGACACGTTCGACAAAACGTTTTTTTTTTGAAATCACAAAAATTTCGTCACTCCAGCAAGAAATATGCTGGAAAATTAAAATTGACGTTAAAATTACGAAGATTTTGGAATTATCCAAAAATATTTAGTTTTCCTTAGAAAATATCGATCTTTTCCAACGGGAAATCGATCCATCAAATCCCCATGCAGCGTTATCGTTTTTATGGGAATTTTCACAGATAAGACAGCGCGGTCAAGGTTAAGCCCTTTGCCCCGCGTGCGGAGGATCGTAAAGTCCTTAAACTTGACAGAGCACAAGTTTGTTAAAGTTCCTTTTAAAAAATCTCGTTCTCGCGCTGGTTCTCTCGGTGTGAGAGAAAAATCGCACGGAAAGCACACACATTCAATGATATGACGACTCGAGAAACTCCGGGGCAAAAAGCTCTCCCGCGGGCACGTGATAATCTTAACCGAGAGCTGCTTAACATGCTCGTTGTCGTATTCCACGCGCGTTTAGTGGTTTTACGTTCGTTCCAAGGGAAAAGATATCCTGGCGCACTTGGTGGCTGCGGGCGCGGGATCTCATGGCGTCGGGCGATCAGACACACCATGAGACTGAACGTGTTTTTAAAAAACGTCTTTCGTGTGTACGGGCCTGATTTGGCGCGTCTTTCGCTCATTCCGCACACGCTGTGGCTTAATCAGAGGATTATCCGCGAGGAGTCTCCGTCCGACACTCTCGCCGCGCGCAGCCTCACATTTATTCACCATCTTACAGTTTACGTCCCCAGAAACGAGGCATAAATTTCCCTCGGGATTTCACACGTACAACCGTCTTTTAGCTCCTAAATATCCTCAGCCTGGCATTACATTTATGCGTGAGGAAATTCGAGCTCCCCTACCCCACAATACACCTGGAATCCTCGCGGTATTAAGCGGCCCTACCAAACACATTACACCTTAAACGTCCAACCTTTATAATCTAGTATAGTACACGCCTCTATCATTGATACGAAACCCATTCCCCTTATTCCATGCACTCCAGAATTAACATTACCAAAGTAAATATTATAATCTTCTTTTATACCAATACTTTATGCATCCTCTCCATTTAAGTATCCACTTTCCGCGATATTCCTGGAATCACCACTTTCTTCTCATCTTCGCCTTTTACTTCATCGTTTTCCTTCATTCTCACTTTCGCGAGCCAAAAATGCAGAAAAAATATCGAAATTTCGAAGATTTTCCAGTTTTTTTTCCAAATGCAACGTTGAGCCTCTTGAAAAATGATGTCGATGTTTTTTTTTTTTTCGTAGATCGAATTTTTGATCGAAATGCTATTTTTTTATACGTGAGCCAAAAATGCAGAAAAAATATCGAAATTTCGTAGATTTTCCAATTTTTTTTCCAAATGCAACGTTGAGCCGCTTGAAAAATGATGTCGATGTTTCTTTTTTTTTCATAGATCGAGGTTTTGATCGAAACTGACATTTTTTTTATTCGCGAGCCAAAAATGCAGAAAAAATATCGAAATTTCGAAGATTTTCCAATTTTTTTTCCAAATGCAACGTTGAGCCTCGTCAAAAATGTTGTCGATGTTTCTTTTTTTTTCGTAGATCGAATTTTTGATCGAAAATGACATTTTTTAAATTCACGAGCCAAAAATGCAGGAAAAATATCGAAATTTCGAAGATTTTCCAGTTTTTTTTTCCAAATGCAACGTCGAGCCTCTTGAAAAATGTTGTCGATGTTTTTTTTTTTTTTTATAGATCGAGGTTTTGATCGAAATTGACATTTTTTAATTGAGCCAAAAAATACAACGAGAGTCACGGGCGAGATAAACGAGAAAATTGATGAATTAGCGTTGATTTTTCACAGTTGACGACGATTCGAATTTGGCGTCATGTACGTCGATGAAGTGAGGCGCCGAATCTATATCTACGACGATCGAAAAAGACAAATTTTCATTGGAAACTTCAATTTTTGACTTTTTCATCATTTTTGAATTCCAGAAGAAATTTTTTTCAATATTTGTCAACTACGATTCACAGTATGACGAGAAAATTCGAATGCGTCAAATCAATTGATTCGAATCGATCGATTTTGGTCGTCGAAGTAATTTTTCATTCATACTTTATCGAAAATTGTGAAAATTAAAAAATTTTCTCACAAATTTTGACATTTTTTGCTCAATTTCAGATAAAAAATTATCATGGTAGTGATTTTTATGGAATTAATTACATCATTGTCATTTTTCATAATATATTTTTTCTTCGTGTTTGCTCAAGTGGTCGAAATATCGTAATGGCAATTTCTGAAGCACTGAAGTGTGAAAATCCAAGATAAAGACACGCAGTGATTGTACGAACCTGGGGATTTAGCTCTGTCGTTGGCAAAATTTCTGAAACATGAAGGGAAACAAAAAAATGGTAAAAAACAATCGAAATTATTGAGTGAATAATTCAATTGTTATAAATATCGTGTGAGGATCAACGCTGCGTCGTTATTGAGCAAAAATTTTGAAGGAATTTGATCGATAGAAAAAAATTTGACGTACGAGACACGCTACGCCGGTTCTGGACCCACAGGACACCGGAGGGTTGCTTCCTGGACAAATCAGCGCTTGTCCTGCAGTCTGAAATATTCAAATTTGTGAGAAGACAAAACTTCAGGCCAATAGGGCAAGAAGAAGAAAAAAAATTGCACACCTTGGTCGATTCTTCGTTGCAGAATGCCTGAAAAAAAAGTTGACAAGAAAATTTTTAATTTGAATGGCTGATTGGCTGATTTTTTAAAACGTGTACTCGATCCATCGACCGCCCACGACTGAACGATTCTCCAATGAATTTGTCGCTTGCAAAACGTCCCTTGGACATGAAATTTGTCTTAATTGGTCTGCAAAGACTGTCTGGACAAGAAAACTGAATATTTTGCGAGATAAAGTCATTGGAAAAACGTCCGTGATGGACCCCATGGACCCAGCATTTTGGCCAGTTGCACGTGGTCGAGAGTGCAATAATTATGCAACGTACGATGCAGCGGATGCTCGAAAGATTGCAGTACTTTGGCGGTGAGATTCCGGGGCATTGGTAACTCTGTTTTGGAATAATTTACAGTCAACAACATTGTCATCTCGCATTATTGAAGGTTTTGCTATAACAAAACGCACTTTATTTAGGATTTTTGCAAAATTTTCTCGCATTTGAAGAAAAATGTCCTGACGATTAGAATTTCAGATATTTAATTAGCAATTTTTCATTTTTCCCATCTAAAATTCAAGTTTCGTCAAAAACTTGCAAAAATCGAGTTGCACAGAAAAATGTATCGAGGATTTCTTTTTGCTGATAGCCAGAAAGGCCACGAGCCGAAATTTTTTAAGAAAAATCCTAAACACATTTTTTTGAAACTCATGCGTTTGGATGGGAAAAGTTAAAAATTGGAAATTTAATTAGGAAAAATCCTAAATGGAGTAATTTTGCGATAGTTGACGGTTCGAAAACAAATTTTCACTCACTCCAGCGTCTGCTCCAGAAAATTGGGAGCAAATTGCCACTGCAACGACCATCGACAAGATTAACTTCATGCTGATTCTTTTCTGCAACTGATTATGATCGTTTGCCCAGCCAGGGCCGTTTATATACGATTTTTAGATCGAACTGCCAGAATCGAATTTATTGCGTCTCTATATTTTCTATAAATATTCACCCAATTATGTAAACACATTAAGAATAGTACTGGAAAAAAATTATCGTTTCTGAGGCAAAAAAAAACTTGATCAAATAAATTCGAGCCCGATTAATATACAAATTAAAATAATAATGTCGTAAATTTGCAAAAAACAGACATAAAGTAAAAAAATGACGAAATTCGTACACTCGTCACGTCGCTGATCAAGTCGAATTGATTAGAAATTTATGGAGATTTTAGCAGCCAACCGTTATGAGCCGCGGACAAAAAGTTCAAACAAAGGATTTACCAATCGTCCGTTTTTTCCATAAACACACATTGTAATGATAATTTTATCTTGATAATGACTTTATCACGAAAAATTACGTTCTCGCATAGTCGTTTCGAGGTCTCGGAGTCTTAACAATTTTTTAACGAAACGAATCGTCTTTACAGTTTCCCAAGACCCTCGGGACGATGCAGGTCAGCCGATAACAAATATATTTAACATTTTAGATGAAACTTGGATCTCAATCCCGTTGATCGATTCACAGGAGCGATGTCGAAGACCGAGAGATCGTTATCTCTGTCCCGTAGGGCAGGAACCCATTTCCAGGCGCTTCACATATCGCGTCTCTCTGCCTTTCTTCACCGTATCCAAGGATCGATCTCGCTATCGCTGCCGCACGACGAGATCACGACAGAATTCTCTAATTGCCGCATTATAATTACAAATTGAAAATCTTCACAATGCGAGCTTTCCAGCGGTTACTGTGTCGATCGGCGTCGAGAAATGACAAACTTCCGAGCCGCGAATCAACCAATCGAAATATTTTTCGCAGCAATTTTTTAATTATTTAATTTTATTTTCCCAGGACCAGATTTTTGACGCGAGCGATCAAACGGCGACTTCCGGTCAGTTTGCTGGGACTTTAAAAACTTTTCGGGCGATTTTCCGATTCCAATTATTTTCGATTTTCATATTTTCTAAAATTCTACTAAATTTTTTTATTTTTTGTGGCCTTTTCGCGCTAAAACCGTTGAACCAATTTTCATTAATCGATAATTTTTTTTTTCGGGCGCCCAAACCAAAAAATCACATTTTTCGTCAAATTTTTCACTTCCAAACTTTGCGAGCGACTCAAAAATGATGAAAATTCAAAAATCGCTGATTACCAGTTCAAAAATAATTCGAAAACGGAAATTTATGAAAAAAATTCCTGCGCGATTTATGTGTAATTTGTTTGGCAGTAATTTCGTGTACTTTTGATTTTTATTTTGGTCGTATGTGCTCGAATCGTTGGCGCGCGAGCACGTCGTTGGTTTGCTTTGGGATTTTTATACGGGTCCTCGTTATTCTTGGAGTGCTTTGCCACTTTTTCGCGGGGAGACAAGTATTTCGGGACAACAATATCATTCGGAGGCGGTCAACAACGGGCTGATGTAGTGGATCCGGAATCCCGAGCGTGGGCACGCGACATGCCCTCCGAGATTCGCGCCTCCCATTCTTATTCCAGCAATAACGTAACATCGTACTCGTTTGTGCTGGATTTTTCGGCACATGCAAGAGAAGGAGGCAAAAAGAAAAATTTTTTTTGAATGCAAATTCCGAAGCGAAAGTGTGACGTGGACAATTTAATTATTAAGGACGTTGCACAGCGACGATCGAGTCAAAATAATTTTTGTTTACAGCAAAGCGTTTTTGGAACGTCTAAAAATTGCGCGAGCAATTAAAAAAATCGAATTTTCTTGCAACCACGACAATTTTCGAGTCGTTTTCAGTTTCCATCAATTTTTTTCGTCCATTTTTCTTTTTTTTCACCCAATTTGCCTCCGGCGTGGCATCGAACTCACTCGATTCAAATGTCCGCCAAACACTGCTCGCCCCTCGATCTCCTGCGCCGCGAGAACTGCAACCAGCAGAGTGTGCGGGGGAGAGTTTATCTCCGCGAAGGCAACGACCATGCAGCGAGCGCGGTTGCTTTCCTCTCGCATATGCCGCAGCGTTTTTCTGCTGCTGCGTCCCTGCTGGGTCGACGCAGCTCCTCATGATACCCGGAAGGATCGTGAAGCCTCTTTTTGGTCTAAGAGAGAAAAGAGACGAGATTCAAGGACTTGACGCCAGGTGCCGCCGAAGGGATGGGACTGGAACCCAAACATGCGGCTGAGCAGGTCCAGGCTCGAGATAAAAAAAAAGTTTTCATGGGTTCGCGAGTTTTTCCATTAATCAACGATTTTTTTTATTTTTTCAAGATATTTTGTACGATTCTGCGTTTTTTCGTGACTTTCCAGAAAATTTGTCGAGATAATTTTTTAAGAAACGTAAAAAATCGATAAATGAGTGAAAATTTTTGGTTTTTCGTAGACGAAAATTTCGGCATCCTGTTTTAAAGCTTGAGGAGGAAATTTCCAACTTTTTTCGATGCAGAGACAATATTTGTCATAAAAAATCCATTTTTTATGGGGCCGAGTTAATTTTTTGACGTAAACGAAAATAAATCGGTGACAGAAAACGGTTGAGGTCAAAACGACGACCCGAAATGCATTCGAAGGGTTAATCGTGGCTGAAAATCTTCGGGGGACTTGTTTAAGGGCCTCGGAGACTTTTGTAGAGCAACACGAAGAAATCCGCATACGAAATTGTTGCATATCGGTCAACAAAAGATGCTGAGGGACTATTGAATTTGAAAAAGTTTCAAACGGATCGCGTGTGTGTGTAAATGATGATAAATGATGGATGTTAATTTAATAAAATGCGGGAGACCGGCGAGTCGTTGGGTCGCAAAATATTCAAATGAATTCTTTACACGGACTGAGTTTTGTAACGTTTTCCGAGTGTGAATTTCTCCGTTGCACAACCGCGCGAGTAAAAGTGTTGGATGATTAATTATTTTTAATCGTTTGACATGATAGATCGAAAAAATGCTGCCCGAGAATGTTTTGGTCGCGAGGAAGGTCAGGTCGGACGAAAATTAAACTTTTTGATCCCGTGGTCAAAAGGTGGCCAATCCGCGCGCGTCATGATACCCGCGAGCAGTTGGCTCGACGCTTCATGGCTTTCACAGCTCGCGCCTCTAACCACCAAAAACTTGCTTGGCTTTCACTCCTCTCGCACAACGTCCGAGATAAAAGAAAGAGAAATAAAAGAAAAAATCGCCTCTCCCAATCGCGCGCACGAGCCTTCATGCTCATTTCGTTGCGAGCTGCTGGGCACCCACATACACCTACACACACTTCCTCGTATCAACCACGAATCTTCGTAATCTCTTGGCCATCGACACACGGGCCTCTGCCGGCCACTTTTTTCCTTTTTTTTCTATATACACTCACACACGTGAGTTCCATGCTCGGGCTTGCATGATTCATCCATGCTCGTAAATCACCTCTCGCTGCTGCTGCGCATTTGGCTCGATCTTTTCTTTCCATACGCCGAAAAGAGAATTTTGTCAGAAAAAATCGATATTTTGATCGAAAAATACGAAAATTTTGCGATTGCAGCGAGAAATATTCTGGAAAGTCTCTGCAAAAAGTTAATTTCAGTCATTTTAGTCTTAAAAAAAAAAAAATATAACGAAAATTTTGAAATTTTCGAAAAATATTTAGTTCGTCGTGTTTTACACCATTTTTTTTTACTTTTTTTGCTGCTGCGCATTTGGCTTGATCGAAATACGAAAATTTTGCCATTGCAGCGAGAAATATTCTGGAAAGTCTCTCCGAAAATTCAATTTCAGTCATTTTAGTCTTAAAAAAAAAAAAATAACGAAAATTTTGAAATTTTCGAAAAATATTTAGTTCGTCGTGTTTTACAACATTTTTTTTACTTTTTCTGACTTTATCACGTCACGTGCATATCGTTACGATGGGGAAAAAAAAGTAAATTGTTTACATTCTTTATAGATCGAAAATAGACACGAAGTAATGAAACGAGTTGTTTCCATGAATAGACAGGAGCTCGGGACTGTGCAGGACAGATGCAGGCGACCCGATGATTTTTTCATAGGAAAACGAACGAGAGAGGGTGTCGGGGAATGGGGGAATTCAAGGGAGCTCGTGGCACGTGTGCGTGCAGTTGATTTTCCGTTTCGAAAATAGATAAAGCGCGTGCACGAGGTAAAAACTCTCGAAAACTCGTGTTCTTGCCACACTTTTCCTATAAACTTTTCCTTTCGAGTCCTTTGGGAGAAAAATTGTCGCGCCGGACAGATGCTCGTGTGCTCGCCGACCTGCCACCCTCGAAGAATCATTTTCCCTTGAAATTAAAACGTCAAAATAACGACGGCGAGTAAAAACACAAAATATTTTCATCAGCATCCAAAATCTCGGCCTGCAAGTCATTAAAACTCGAAACTTCAATTATTTTATCGAATTAATTCAATGAATTCATTAATCTGGCAAAATATGACTCGTGACCTTCAATTTCACACAAATTACACGTCGATACGTTAATTGGTATCGAAATGGCGTTGAAACAACAAAAAAACAGATTTTCAAATTTTTTTTTGTGAATTTGGCCACTTTTTTGGGAAAATTCTTGAATTTTTTGATTTTTTAATCATTGCAATCGATAGCCCAGGATTCGCTACCCCTAAAAAGTACCCCATGAGTTTCCAATCCATGCTAATTTCGATGAGACAGAACGTTTTGAAAACTGAAAGTCAAAAGACGAATAAAAAAATCAAAAAAACTCCGAAATTGAGTGAATTTTTTTGATTGAGCTCGATTTTTTTGTCTCTGAAGAAATGCGACTCGTTGGAAGAAATTTCTGAAGGTTTTGTCGTTTTTCTCGTGGATCAAGTACTTTGTCAGACGTTGGCCAATAACAAGCCTCGAAAGTAGCCGAACGGTTAACAAATAGATCGTAACATGTTCCGCAATTGTCGAACGATTTAATTCTGCGTCCTCAAAAGAACGACATTTTGCCAGACAGTCCTAATTACAATGGCGCTTGTAAATTAAGAGTCGTTTAAAAATGTTGGTGGCGCCCCCGAGCTAGAGGAGCTTGCTGAGTTCCTAATAGGGCAATGAGTTAAATTAATCTGCACGCGCACAAACCCAGCAAAACAGAGAGCGAGTGAGATCGCAAACGAGCTCTCGATAAATTGGCCTCCCGAATGTACAGGCAATTCGATCGCACATCGATCAATTTTCCATCATTTCTAATCCAAAAAAACAACGAGACCAAAAAATTCAAAAAAAATTTAAAAAAAAATCATTTTTCATCAATTTTTGGAAAAAAAAACATCGAAAAAATTTCTTTTTATCAAGATTTTGCTCATTTTTTACCCTCGCCGAGCAGGATTGTCTCACATTTTGAAAAAATTTACGTAAAGTCGAAAAAAAATTCGTCAGTCTAAAATGAGGAAATTTTATGAAAAATTTAGCTGAACGATTTTAAATGGAATGAGTTTTAGAAATCGTTATTCGAGAGCAACGAGCACGAGTCGTTCTCGAATCATTTCGATCTCTCTATCATTCGACATTCATCGATTCGACGTTTCTATAGATCGATTCCCGATCTCGAGACTCCTACACACACCGATACATTAGAATTTCGTGTTGTGGATCATATATAAATAGACAATCACATTAATAGAGTGAAACACATCGTGAAGTAACGATGTGGCTCGATTCTTAATCGTTTACGAAATTAGCTAACCAGTCGTACATTCAAACGCGAGCTCTGTACGAAATCATTAGCTTTATCTCTCAACCGGTAAAGTCTCTCTCAAAACGTGTTTTACACAAACGTTTTCAACCAACAATTCTCCGAAACGTTCTCTATGAATATATTTTTTTTAATTCTCTCGATTTTGACCAAAAAAATTTATTGAAACCAAAAACTAACGATTTTCTTCCTAATTTCCAAATTTTCAACTTTTCCCATCCAAACGCGTGCAAATTCGAATCGCGTTTCGTTTTTAAGTTGCAAAAAAGTGTGTTTAAGATTTTTTATTTCAAAAATTTTAGAATTTACACGCGTTTGGATGAGAAAAATGAAAAATTGCAAATTAAATGTCTAAAATTCTAAGTCAGGAAATTTTTTTAGTTTTTCTCAATTTTATCGAGAAATTTGGCAGGAAAAATCGAGGGACGATCGTGGATTTGGGACTGAAGCTCCAAACAAATGACGAAATTCAAGAACGAATTAACAATAATTTGTTATTTGGAGCAGGAAACGAGCGACGACGAATGAATTTTTGTGGACGAAAGTTTTGGAGGCTGGAAGGATTTTTCTGGAGCGATCTAGTTTGGATAAATATTGGAGGGTATAGAATTTATAGGATGTGGTTAAAGTTTATTTACATTTGCACTAAATACTGTATTGTACATTGAAATAAGACACAAAGCGATAAAATAGCATGTATTTATCGGGGATTGGATTTATAGGGTAATAACGTAGTGTAGGAACTGGCGGCGAAGCCCATTTTAGTTGGGAAAAAGAGGGTAACGTGTTCGGTTAAGTATCTCAGGTGAGCTCGCTTATAATCGAAGAATTATACGAGGCAAACACTTACGCTGCTCAAGGGTGGTGGAAAAATATAAAGGGGGTCTTGCTGGAAGAAGAACAGGTAGCGGAGAGAATAGGCGAATAAATTGTGGCACTGCAAGAGCGCGCGAGCTAGGCCTCGTCTCTGGTTCGCGCGCGAATAGCTACAAGCAAAAGCGAAAGACCGCGCGCGCGGCATAGTTCTCGAGACTCGGAGAGGCGTGCGATCGTGCTTTATTTTTATTTTTTCATTCAACGTTTGTCTCTTTTATTTTCACCTAAGAAAGCCAACAGCACCAGTGCAAGATTCTTTACCGCAGTGGATAAACTTACAGCCTCTCTCCATAATATCCTCTCTGTATACGTATGTGGGAAAATCAAATTTTTCGGTGTGCTCCATTAGGTCTCGAGTAAAACACGTGATGCGGAAGTCTTTCTTATACACCTCTTTAGCCAAATAAGGTCTCTGCAGCTTATTTTTCCGCGCTCTTTTCCCTCCCACCGACCATTCACACATTTCGAGCAACTCCACAAATGCTCCATTTACTAAAAATGTTGAAAATCCTTAATTGTTCAATAATTAGATTCTTAAAATCGTCGTCAAATTTGTACACGATCTCGTGGAAACTTTACGTAAAAAAATACCAAATTTTAATAATTCTTTAATTTAATTCAAATAATTAATTCTCTAATTTAATAATTTTCATTTAATCAAAAGTTATAAAAAAATTCTGAAAATTTAGTATAATTTTGTGTAAATTATTCGAATTATTAAAAAATTTACATTTTGTTGAGAATAATTTTTTAAACAGAGACGAAAAATGTTTATTGATGACCTTGGTTTTGTTTTTGTTGCTCTCAGTCGAAATTGAGAGGCCAAAAAAACTTATCGCGAATTTTTACCAGTTTCCATAAGACTAAATTTCAGTTTTTTCAATTTTTTATGTTAATTTGTTTAATTACGAGCTTTTTAATTACCAATAATTGTCAAAAATGTAAAAAAATTTCGGAATTTTTGCATCATTTGCGATTTGAGCGTCGAATTCGCGCCAACTTGATTAATTTTCATAAATTTTGTTAATTAGCTGGAATAGCTGGAATAATCAGACAAAAATGAATTTGTATCGTTTGACAATTGAGTTGGGAAAAGTTGAAAGAGTTCGTGACCGCGAGAGCGAAACTGCATACGATGGATGCAGCAGGAAGCGCAGAAGCGGGGGGGGGGGGGGTGGAGGCGAAGCCAAAATATTGTCCGTTAGCGCGAAAGATCGAAGAGCTCGTAAATTATGACAATAATTGTACTGTGACGCAAGAAGCCAACAGGAACGGTAGTGACTGGCGGTGTAAACGCGAATGAAAAAAGAAGGAGATGGAAGGAGTGATCCTTTCACATGTGAAATGTTGCGGCTGCTCCAGTTTCGAAAAGATCAGCCCCCGGGTGGGGTCATGCCCAATAATGATACACCATGCTTGATTCTCCTTGCCAACGAAAGCCACACACACCCGTACAAAGCAACACGACTCTCTCGGGTTACGAGTCGCTCAACTCTTATGTACACACAATCTTTCGGTTCTCACTGGTTCGAGCCTCAGGCGGGATAAGCCAACTCCACCTCTCGACTCTCTGCTATTCTCTAACAAGCAATATCTCGATATAACCACCGCGCACTCGTGTATTTATGAATAGTTGCTATAGTAGCCACGTGAAAACTCTGAGCTAAAGCCTCTGATTCCCTCCTTCTGAACAAATACTTGAAATTCCATCATCACGAATTACCGATACACTGGAAAGAGACGAGCGTAAGAATCCAGGACAACTTGGACGTTTGCAAGAAAAGTAAACAAACTTTATGCAACTTGGGGTCAATTTGACCCGAGGCAAATCGATTCTGAATTGATGAATTTACTGAAAATTAAATTTTTCCAAAAAAACGTCGATAATTTTATGATTTTAACAAATATTTTTCATTTCTAACGGAACTTTCAGCGAAATTCAGGGTTGGAATGACAAAAATTTACGTTTCGAAGAGATTTTCTGCTGCAGTGACAAAATTTTAGTGATTTTTCCAAAAATTTGACAAAATTTCCGTTTTAGTGCGTGAGTCAGCAAAATTTGAGGGAATCGTGAATCCGGGGGTCTCACAGACCCGGAGTTTTTTTTATTTTTCACAAAAGTTTAAAGTTTGAGAATTTCCTCTCGCGAGCCGTCACTCGATTTGCACGTTTTTCATTTTTCTTCCCCGCGTCTTTGTCAAGTTTTTGACATTTTTTTGGTCCATTCTCGTTGCGCTGCTGCAGGCTCGGATCGTCGCACCCACGCCATTTAATTTGACGACGAAAAAGACGAAAGGCCGGGCAACCCGAAAAGCCCACCTGCGGGCGAAACGATCACCGTTATCGACTCCAATCTTGCTGATAATATTCCGATGGCCCTTTTCGCCGGTGTCCATAACTCACTGCGCGCGCGTGCAAAAAGAGAACGAAGAAAAATAAGCCAAACGTGTCTTTGGGCTGGTACACGCGGATTAAGGCTCTCCGACTCATTTCTGTCCTGCATCCATGTGCCCGAGCAATAAGCCCAATAAAAATAACAAAAAACTCCACAATGGCGCGCATGAGAAGAGGTCACGGGAACATTTGGCTCGTGTTACTTGTTGTGACAGTCGAAATTTAAAAATAACCGTACACCATGCTTTCGCCCGATTAAATGCTCTTGAATTATTTCCTCCTTTGTACCGCGACACTCAATGCAAAAACAAACATTTTTATCCCTCAAAACCACCTAATTCGATCATACAATTTGACTAATTGATTTTTTTCTCTCCCTAATTAGCTGAATTCTCCAAAAATGGTCCATCACGAGCTTTCCACTTAACTTTAACTTTTTTTTCCAGTTTTCAATGTCAATGTGCTCAAAATGTCCCAAAACATCGAAAAATCATATCCAGAAAAAAATTCCGCGCGCGTGTGTGTGCGTTCTGGCACTTAAAAATTCAAACTCTCATAACTCGAGAACGGTTTGAGCTACAGGCTTCCCGTTTCGCACAGATGTTAATCCACACAAATTCTTCATTCCCTGCAAATTTGGTTGGAATCGCTTCAAAAATACGAATTCCAGGGCATTTTGAAATTTTCAAAAAATCTCGTCATCGCTCTAACTCGCGCAAATTTCAAGATTCGTTACTAATTTTTTTTTTGTGGATAGAGTATCATAATAGGAAGGTTCGTACTAAATTTGGAAAAAATCGGTCGAGCCGTTAAATTTTTATGATTTTTTGAATTTTTGGAAAATCGGAAATTTTCGAAAAATCGTTCAATCGCTTTTTTTTCATGCAATTTGAATTATAACAATGAAATTTCTCTGGAAATATCTGGTTAGATCGATTGAGAGTTTTTCTGGACGCGCACGAGCCGAGATTCGATCGCGCGCGCCGGGGATGAGAATCGCGCGCGTGCGAGGACGCGGTAATTTTGGGTGCACCCGCACAAGAGATTTTGGCATCAAGTTTTAACGGCAGAAGCCAAAGCTCGCATATGTATGCATTAAAATGGGTGAATATATATCTATATTAATGTTTATTGGCGAAGCAAGAGTCATGGAACGGATGGGAAACAGGTTTGACAAGCTGAGGAGGTTGGAACCCATCGAGGCCACGTGCTGAGGCGCATTACTTATAAACCATCTCGCTTCTCACTCCCTTTTTCCCTTTTTTCCCATTCCCAATCGTTCCTTCATTCTTCCTCCTCCTTCCTCACTTTTCCAATTTTTTTTTCTCCCCCATAAAAAAGCTTCGCTGCTTTTTCGGTCTCTGTCACGTGCACCTGGAAAAATGCACGCGATCGACAAGGAAAATCGATTTTTCTTCATCGCAGGCCGTTTAATCGATTGCGGAATTAACCGATTTGCACAAATGGCCTAACAAGAAATCTATTCTGCCTGCTACGATGCATTTTAACTAGCAGATCCGGGAGTAACTCAGACTGGAGTCGATCGCTTCACATATTTCCTCTTTCTTGTGCAATACGATCTTTTAGCCCGATCTCTCCGCGATTATCCGCAGAATCGATCTATACCGATTTCTTTTTGTCCAACAGAACGCTCCTCGCGCTCTGGTACTTGTACGTTATCCGAACCGCTAAATAAATCGGTCTCAAAGAACCCCAGCAGGGACACGAAAGCAGAAAGTATAAAAAGCGGTTTAAGCGGCGATGCTTTACACGATCTTGTGGCTTGAAATTTTATTTTATCGCTATTTCGAGTCTCTTCGATCGCAACGAAATCTCATTCATCCTCGACGTTTGCGGAACTTTTTTCACGCGTTTTCAATTCCGCCTCGAATTCGCCCCAAAAAATTTCGTGGCAAAATTGACCGGCGGATAAAAATCTCCATTCGATCGATCACTCGCCCGCCGCGAGCTCATTCGCCGCGTCCTTCTCCTCAATTCTTCTGCGATGCTTTTATTTTGCACATGCGGCAATCGCTCGCACGCGCCCTCACTTCCGGTCTCTCCTCCGCGCTCTCTTGTTCATCTCCGCGCGCGCGCGCGTCTGTGTCTTTATCTTTCTCCTTGGCTTTGTCTCGAGTAGGTCGAGTCACCGTTACGGAGTATCCTCTTACGAGAAGTAGGCGCTTGCGAACGTAAAACCGCGAAGAGGCATAAAAGTTTTAAGGAGACAGGACCCCGCCTTAAGGCGTTGTACCAACTTTTGTGCCCATCATGTTGTTTTCCTGCACCTTTTTTCTCTTTCCTTGCAGCCTCCTTCTCTCCAATCGGTCACGTCCAAACGTTTCGATGTCCCGCGCGATAATAATTGACGTTTCGACTGATTTAAACAATAAAAATCACGATCCACGTTCCAAAATGGCGGCTCGATGTGAAAAATTCATAAAAAAACTAAAAATCGACGACAAAAAACGAAGAAACGTCGCTTCGCTATCTCTTTTTCCTCAGCCATAAAATCTCCCTGCCAATATCGATAATTCAGTCTGCCCGTTCGTGCCCAACGCCAAGGGCACGAGTTAGCCAGCAAAAAACCCTCGCAACGCACGCATCTTATCTGCATCCTAATCCCATATACGTCTCAACTTTTCCATCGCCTTTTAAACTCGATTCTCCCACTTTTAGCGCTCGCGTTTCGCACAAAAAACATTTAAACGACAATTAACCGCAAAAATCGTCAAATTTATTCAAAAAATCTTGATAAATCGAAAAAAAGTAGCCAAAATCGTCGCGAATTCTGATCGAGACCGAGGAAAAAACTGTAAAATTTAAAACAACAATGTTCACCACAAAAATCGTCAAATTTATTGAAAAAATCTTGATAAATCGAAAAAAGTTGCCAAAATCGTGGCAAATTCTGTTCGAGACCAAAAAAAAAATCTGAAATTTCAAAATTTCGAATTTTTCGTAATTTTGACAATTTTTTTCATTCCTAACGGAACCGTCAGCGAAATTTACGATTGGAATGACAAAAATTGACTTTCCACAATATTTCTTGCTGCAATGACAACATTTTGGTGATTTTTCAAAAAAAAAAACGTATCGAAGAAAATATCGATTTTCCCCAACAAAATTTTCTTTCCAGTGCAAAATTTCGGTGATTTTTCGAAAAAAAAAAAACGTATCGAAGAAAATATCGATTTTTCCCAACAAAATTTTCTTTCCAGTGCAAAATTTCGGTGATTTTTCGAAAAAAAAAAAACGTATCGAAGAAAATATCGATTTTTCCCAACAAAATTTTCTTTCCGGTGCGCATTTTTGATTCACAGAGTACAAAAGTTTGTTGCTGAAAGCAAAAAATCAAAGAGTTCACAAATGCAGTGTAAGTTTGCGGCGGCGCGGTTGCGATACTTAAGGAAATCCCCGAGCCAATTAACGCGAGAGTCCGCGTGGCCCGGAACGTGTGGTCTAAATTATTAGCGTCCCCCGCGCGAGCCCTGCACAGGGCCTTGCAATAATTTGTTTTTCTCTCTTTCTTCCCTTTCCTCATGTCCAAAAAAAAACGTTTGTATACGCCGCACCGCGAGGATCTTGGTAATTTGCGCGCGAGAGAGAGACGATTCTCCCTCAGCCACCCTCCTCGCGTTACAAAAAGGACATACGCACACTTATGCACGAAGAATACTTTACAACTGAGTAATAAATACACTCGCGGATTTTACAGCCAACGTGACTTAATAAATAACGAAATAAAGTGTCGAGAAGGTGGGAGAGAGAGAATTAAAGAGAAAAACGAGGGGGAGGGGGTTGGGAGAGTGTATTGAGATATTTCTTGGGCAAATAATTGAAATATTTCCACCGGATTACCAATATGGAGCTCCGGAGCTTCGAGATGCTGAAAAAAGTCTTTTTTCGAGATTTATCGAGCCTCCGGACAGTCCGCGAAAAAACTCAATTCCCAGTGTCAATTAAAATGAATTTTCCACACATTCTGCGCTTAAGCTCCTTCCCTCTTGTTCTACAAAGTCATTTATCCGCAAATCTCATATTAATCCTCTTAGTTTATGTTTTTCAAGACTAAACTCTTGCTTCTAGCTATTTTAGTACGTTGTAGCTTACATTTTATTGTACGATACGACGTGCTATATTTCGAACCACCAGCGGGGGCGTTACAAGTTCCTAATTATCCCTCGCCAAGTTCTGCCTGTTTGCTCACCATTTCTGATTTTTTTTTCCTCTCTTCATGTCCATTTTCTCTCTCTCTCCCTCTCTCTCTGGATTTATGGAGTAAAGCGACTCGCGACTCATTTCACGTTCGTGCGTACACGCGTTGATTCGGAAAATCGTAACAAAATTTTCATCATTTTCGATTGCAATCAAATTTTTCAATTACCGGAGCGAAATTTCGCCAGAAAATTTTCCTCCAGACTGCACATCGTCAAGTTTTTCTAATTCAATTATTTTTATACGTCGAAAAATGCTTCGAACAGCTTTTTATAATTGCACTAGCGAGCGTGTGTGGGATTGACAATTTTTTGTTGCAAGGAATCATTAACATTATACGAAATGAATAAGACGAGCGAGGATGAGCCAAAAGCAGCTCGGACACGCTACCGATTGAGTTACGTTCACAGAGCCCAGTGTTGGCCAATTATCGCGGATGGGCAGTCGACTCTAATTGGACTTTCCGATGGTGGGTGGGATTTGAGTCTGACCAGGAAGGCAGACGATGCGGCGTGTATTAAGCAACGTTCACGACCCACTCTAATTTTTTTTTTCGAATTATTCAATTCAAAATTTAATTAGTTAATTAGGAAAAAACCTCGACGCCAAAATTCTGTCAAATTTCCCACAGGAACGAAAGCTCGCGACTGAAAATCCTTTCCAGACCCCAAAAATCGCATTTTTCGTCACATTTTCAATTTTCGAAATTTCCAAGCACCCAAAAAATGATTTTAACTGAAAAAATCGCCAATTACCAATTCGGAGATCATTCAAAAAAAGTTGTGGCGATTTTCGTGGTTGAAAAAAATTAAATAAATTTTAGAATCTGCTCAAATTTTCTGTGAATTTTAATTCAATTGTTTCGTTGTTCGGAAAAATGAAAAAAATTGCAGAAAAGCAGCAGCTGGGGTTGGAAATGCTTCGGAAATGTGTCTGACGTTTTTTTTTTTGGTTTCTTCGCGTGGTGAGTTTGGCTCGTAGATCTTAGTTCAATTAGAGCTGGACAAGATCGTCTTTCTCGCGTGAATAGCCTCGGGGCAAAAACACATGTACGCAGGCAACTCTTTCTCAATTTATAATCAACATATATTTATATTTCTTCGCTTGTAATACACACCTGGAGTATCCTCGAGGTAAATGCACGACCGATGCACTCTCGCGGAGTTTCTCATCAAATAGTAATATTATTCGATATTCTCGGAGCTTCGATCTACGAGGGAACAAGATTTTTTCACTCGAATTCCTCAAACACATCTCCGGGCGTTCGACTCTCGCTTTTCAGCCTTTTTCTTTCTCCCTCTCGCAGGAAAAACACATTCGTTGCTGAAACCGCGAGAGAGAGAGACACGAACGCAATGACTTGACGCTGATAATTAAGAAAACGAACAAGTTTTCACGTTTAAATCGAAAAAATCATTTTTTATCGTGTCCCAAAAATGTATTTTGGGTGAAAATAAAGATTCAAAGTTTTTTACGTTAATTAATTTTATTTCTGGGCCAAATTCCGAGTCGAAAAAAATTTCTGGTCGTTCGACATGCGCTGGAAACGAAATTTTGTCGAAAAACTAAAGATTTTTGGATAATTACGAAATTTTTACCATCAGATTTTTGAATTTTTATGGGATTGCCTGCAAAATTTACGATTGCAATGACAAAATTGTTGTGATTTTTCAAAAAAACGTTCAGGCTAACGAATCCAACGACATTTTCCGTCGCAATTAGCTGATTAATTAAAAAAATTCCTTCCCCGGTCAAAAAATGTGATTTTTTTTAGGTTTTTTGGTTTTTAATGGAATTTTGATGGAAACAAAGTGCGCGAAGCGCGGTCGACTGGAATCGCGCGGGAGTAGCGAAACCTCCCGGATTGAAAGGCCGCGGTTAGGACTGTTTGCAAAATGGATGAGCGAGAAGAGAGGAAGAGAAGCGCGAGAGTCTTGGAAAGTGGACGCGCGGCGCGGGGATTGAGGTACGAGCGTGTGCCCCATAAGTTCTCGCCCGGGCATAAAGCAATCCTTGAAAGGGGAAGAAAAAGAGGGATAAAGAGAAAAAGGATAAAGAGGGAGGCAGAAAAAGACAAGCTCGAGGTTTGCAGTTCGCGGGCAGTATCCATTTCACGAGCGATGGAGACATCGGGTATACCTCGTTCGATTCCAACCTCGTATGCTAATTTTCTTCTTGCCAGCCAAACACGAACATCACATACGTACATACATAACGAGAGGAACAACGTCCGCGCGATATATGTTTACGTACAGGCTTTTTCACTTCAAATCACCGAGCTCACCGTCGTCAAGTCACTTTTCCAATCTCCGGAATGTCGAGAAAACTGAAGCTTCCAAAAAAGTCTGAATTTTTTTAAAAAAATGTTGAAAAATGTTGAAAATGTTGAAAATGATCGATATTTTTCGAAAAATCACGAAAATTTTGTCATTCCAGCAAAAAAATTCTGGAAAATCTTTTCGGAAAGTAAATTTTTGTCATTCCAATCGTAAATTTTGCTGAAAGTTCCGTTACAATGAAAAATATTGTCGAACTAACGAAAATTTTGAAATTATCCCAAAATATTTATAAATATCGACGTTTTTTGACAAAATTGAATTTTCAGTGTATAATCCGCCAAATCATTTATTTTGCTGATTATTTGGAAAACACAACGAACCGGTGACGGGGGTTGAAAATTTTCGGGTCCCAGAAAATCTGAAGACGTCGAATTTGCAAATTTTGCCGAGTCCCTCGTAAAAGTGTTTTGGCTTGGGAATGAGGAATGTGCTGGGAGGCGCAAATTTTCAGACTCAAATAAACGATTTTGGTGAAAATGTCCTGTGCATGTCGTCGTTCGTGCTGAACGTCGACATCGCGCTGCTTTGTCCTCGTTCAATTCGTTTGTGCAGGAAAAAGGAACAAGCTAACGAAGAAGAAACCGCGAAGGGACGTGGAAAAGGATAGCAGCGTCCAAGGAAACACGCAAGAGCAAATGTTTTGCACTGAGGGCGAACCAAATTAAATCGTTCGTGGGTGAACGAAGGATGAGAGCGAGAGAGACTCTTAGATTGGTTGAGATGGACAGCATCTCTTCGTGTTCTTCGTGTTTCTTGCACCAACTTCATCGAACAAATTACGTCTCAACACGTGTTCGATAAGAGCATAGATTTTGCCATACCACGATTTTCACTTCTCCATCACAACTTTTCTGCTTTCATCCCAACTCCATTTTTTTCCCTCTGCTTTCATGAGTTTTTCCTGAATTTTCCCAAAATCGGTTGAATCCAACCGAAAAATCCGCGTGAAAAATGAATTTTTAATAAAAATCTTGAATTTTTGCAACAGTCAAAGATTCCGAAACGTTTTTTTGACATTTAAAAGTTTCCGATCACATTTTCTGAATTTAAATTTGAATTTTTTACTGAATCTGCATCCTCGGGGTCAAATTGACCCAGTTTGTCGAGACAGCGGCGATGTGAACGCCTCAAAACGTCAATTGAATAAAATTACAAAATATCGCTCGTGAAAAATGAATTTTCAATAAAAATCTTGAATTTTTGCGACAGTCAAAATTTCCGAAACGTTTTTTTGACATTTATGCGTTTCCGATCATATTTTCTGAATTTAAATTTGAATTTTTTACTGAATCTGCATCCTTGGGGTCAAATTGACCCAGTTTGTCGAGGCAGCGGCGATGTGAACGCCTCAAAACGTCAATTGAATGAAATTACAAAATTTCGCTCGTGAAAAATGAATTTTCAATAAAAATTTCCAATTTTTGCAACAGTCAAAGTTTCCGAAACGTTTTTTTGACATTTAAGAGTTTCCGATCACATTTTCTGAATTTAAATTTGAATTTTTTACTGAATCTGCATCCTCGGGGTCAAATTGACCCAGTTTGTCGAGGCAGCGACGAAAATTGTCAACGACAAGCCACGGTTGACTATTTGGAGTTTACGGAGCTAGAGTCAAACGGTTTTCCACCTTAATCGAGTCGTCGCTCATCATAACGACTCAAAGCACCTTGCTCGTGCGTCCTAGCAAGGTGCTGGTCGCTTTTTCACCTGCATCAAAGTTTTGTAAACGCGTGCTCATCTAATTCTTACCCGCATCGAATATTTATTTTATTTATTGTCTTTTAGTTCACGATCGTACGCCCGTTTGTAATTTTAACTAAAATTAACCCTCGAGCAGCTTCTGCTGCTTGACGCCTGACACTTTCGTTCTTCGCGCTATGACCCTTCATTATCGAATTTTCCAATTTACTCGTCAACTGCACTGAAAATTCAATTTTGTCAAAAAAATTCGAAATTTTTGGATAAGTTAAGAAAAAAAAAACAAATCAATTGAAATTCGAATGAAATTGTCAAGGTCATTCGTAAATTTGGGTTTTGCATGATTTTTTTTTACGAAATTTTGTAGAATTCGCGAAAGTTTCTTCGAGGGCTCTCGGGCGGAGGTTTTTGTTGACGCACCAACATATCGGAGAGCCTGAAAGACATTTTACGATCCAGGACATTAACTTTGTTACTGCCACGTCGTAAATGCATATCTCAGTTCCGGAAGGCGCGAGAGCCTGATCCTATCGGCCTAACAATATATGTCTCTCGTCTCTCACCTCCTCGAAATCCTCTTCCCATCGGGATATGCCCCTATGCGGGTTTTCGTTTTATTTTTTTCAACTTCGAAGATGCTCGCCGATAAAATTGAATTTATTCATTATCGTTGCGACCCACCAAACGGAATTGCAACATCACGCTTCGGACGATGTAATTTTGTGCTGAAAATCCTCAACGAACCGACCAACTTTTGTCGACTTTCAAGTTAACAATAAACAATTCATTATTCGCATAAACATCATTTTATTTTCAATAAATCTGTGACAATATTTTTCAATTCGCAGATTCGCGGTGGTGGGGAGAAAAATTTAAGGGAATTGGAAAACAATGCAGTCGTGCGATCAACAAATTCGCTTATCCGAGATTTTTCGCCATGAACTTCATTTTCCCTGATAAAAATGGTCCCGGAAAAGTCCGAGCAGGATCTCATTATTGATTTAAAGCCATAATTACAGATTTTTTCAATAACAAACTTTTTTTAGCGTGCTACCTTAATGAGAAATCTTGACAAAGTTCCATTCCACAATAGAATCAAGTTGTAATGATTTTTAATTGATTTTTATGTCCTTGATGAGACATAGTAATTAGTTTGTCGTCGTACATTTATTTATACACGATTATTGTGACGTTTCAATTTTCCTTTGACGAATAACGAGCTTTTTGGGATTAAAGTGTTTAATTGACTGTGAAAAATGTCGAACACGAAGAAATTGTTCATTATGCGTAGAAAATACACGAGTTTTCAAATTTCTATGAGAAAAACGTCGTTTGCCTGATATACAAAGAAAATGGACGGAAATTTTGATGCAAACGACCGGTACGTCATTAATTATTCGGTCGCTTCCGAATTCCGTCTCGCCCCAAATCAGGAAAAACTACGTTTTGACTGATTTTTCGATGATTTTAGTTGACGAATGGGAAACGTGGGACTTTTCGCAGTCTCTTAGATTTGCGGTAGCTCAATATACTGTACCAGACAAGTTCGCCGAGGAAAACGATGAAGGACAGCGAGTAGCCGACCACGGCGATAGTTATCAACTGGCGAAGCAGTTGGTCGTCCGATTGTTTGGGAATTTCATGAGATCGGTATTCGTCGTGGTACGATTGCAACAGATCGGACACTCTCTTGGAGATTAATCCGGCACTGTGTGCTCGCAGGATGATCCGATCCAGGCTCGGGCGGTACGGCGATCCCTTGCCCACCGGGAAAGCAAGGTTTTCGTTCCAGAAACAAGGTTCAGCGAGTTTCATGATGGGTCGTCCTTCATCGGAGTATTTTGCGATGGCTGCTTGTGCATTTTTTTTCAAATCCATGCAAAACATGCCTTTAAAGTTTGAGAGAACTGATTCCCGTAGAGGAAAATAGCACTCGTTGGATTTCGTAAGCGCAATAACGTGTTTGCCCACTTTTTTCAACGAACTGTTGAACAGGATCGACGCTTTTGCCATTGCGGTTTTCTGTATCATGGGCTGTAGGCCCGAGTTGTCAAGATCCTCCAACGTCTTGAACGGCACTTCCCCATCAATCCGTAACGTGACATCCGTAATGGAAGCAAAAATCGAGGTCGAATACATAACGAATACGGCGATCAGACAAGCAAACATGACTCGTTCGACGTTGCCACGAGGTTGTTGGGCGGTCGAAACGCCGAAGAGTACACGGCCGATGTTGAACACTTGCCAGGAATATGTTCTGAAGCGTAGCCATCGCATGATGATCCAGAACATGAAGATAATTGAGAAAGTCACGATGTAAGCCAGAATGAAATCGATTGGCATTTCCGTTTTTGACGTGGGCAAAATCGGCACCACCGCGCAGAATTCGTCGTGGATTATTGGCGTCGTCCGTAGAGTTTCGTTCCAACCAATCGATACGTGAGGAAACAGGACATCCAAAATGTCCATGTTGTTTCTTTCGATCTCAGTGTACAAGGAGCCCCAAATGTCCGAATACAACACGCGACCCATCGTCACATTCTCGACGGAGCAATTAAGTGTCTTCGTAATTAAACTGAGCACGTATGCATGAATATTATTCTCGTTTTCGATTTCTCTTCGATTCGTCTGTTTTATCAAAGGGTGGCCCATCATGTTAGCAACTTTTTTGGGAAACAGATTGTACTTGCCATCTGCAGTTCCTACTCGGTGAGTGAATTCTTTTTTGAACGGATTGGCCTGATGAGTGATCGGCAAGGCGCGAGATGGCGGAATCAGAATCGTCGTTCGAGGTAGTTTCGGTTCAACCAACTCGATGATGGTCAGATCAAGAATTTTTTTCTTGGTCCACGCGTACTCCAACAATTTCTCGACACGGCCACTTGGTTTCCGACCGAAAAACATTATCAGGTATTTCGGGCTGTAGTGATAGGCAGACATTTTCGCTACGGCATTGACAAACTTTTTCGCCGTTGGAATCGACAAATGATCGCGAGACTCCATCACGATGAGAAACAAAGTTGAAGAAGTGTCTAGCGGAGTTCTCGCTTCGACCTTTTCGTCGGGCACTGAATTTGCCGGGAGTTTGAAATCGTCGTTGAAGTTGATTCTCATCAAAGGCAAATTCTGCATCAACTTGATCAACAGCTCGTCTATCAACCGATTTTCAAACCATTCGTCCTCGACCATTCTCGTCATTAACGTCACTTTCTTGAAATCAAAATCCTCGACAATGCACTTTATCACGTCATCGATCCACTCGGTGGAGTTGACGAGAGTCCGAGATGACCCGGAAAACAAAATCACACAAAATATCCCAAAGAGATACATTTTTTCACCGTCTGTCCTCAACGACGTCGTTGACTCGATTGCAAGCTCAACCTGACGCTTTTCCATACACTGCGTTTGCTTTAAAATTGCACTAATCGATATTTTCCCCACACACGCTAAAATTCCGACGTGCCATTCGTTCTGCAGCTGCGTCGAAATCATCCAAAGTGTTTTTCGATCATTCCAATAGCGCAGCAACACGTGGAGTTGAATTCTTAACGATTTTTCCATCGTCAAGACAACGATGTGGTCATTTTATTTTTCCATTTTTCATCGATCGCGTCCACAATGGTTCTAGGTCGTATTTTTTTTTTCGTTCCTAAAAAAATACGTTTTTCAGTCCGTCTTTTTGACGAAACTCCTTGGAATCCTCATTTCATCGAGTCCAGCCAAGATTTGCCATGTTTTTTTTATGAAATTTATATAAATTCATACGAATTTATAAAAATCCATGAAAATTTAAGAAAATTTATAAAAATTCATAGAAATTTATAATAATTCATGCAATTTTATGAAAATTTATATGAATTCATAAAAGTTTAGAAAAATTCATGGAAACTGATAAAATTTCATGAAAACTTATAAAAATCCATAAAAATTTATGGCAATTTATGAAAATTCATATAAATTTATAAAAATTCATATAAATTTATAAGAATTCATACAAATTTATAAAAATCCATAGAATTTTATGAAAATTTATAAAAATTCATACAAATTTATAAAAATCCATAGAATTTATGAAAATTTATAAAAATTCATACAAATTTATAAAAATCCATAGAATTTTATGAAAATTTATATAAATTCATAAAAATTTACAATAATTCATGAAATTTTATGAAAATTCATATGAATTCATAAAAGTTTAGAAAAATTCATGGAAACTTATAAAATTTCAGGAAAATTTATAAAAATCCATAGAAATTTACAATAATTCATAAAATTTTATGAAAATTCATATGAATTCATAAAAGTTTAGAGAAATTCATGGAAACTTATAAAATTTCATGAAAATTTATAAAAATCCATAAAAATTTATGGAAATTTATGAAAATTCATATAAATTTATAAAAATGCATACAAATTTATAAAAATTCATACAAGTTTACAAAAATCCATAGAATTTTATGAAAATTTATATAAATTCATAAAAACTTATAAAATTTCATGTAAATCCACCAAAAACCATGAGACCGTTGGATCAAACTATCGATTCGTCGGAGCTGGATCGAGACACTCTCGATATCTTATCCAAGCCCAAAACTTGGACCTGTACACGACTACGAATTCTTGAATTTATATTTGGAACGCTGACTCGCGTGAG
Source organism: Diadegma fenestrale (assembly GCA_037043255.1). Classification (NCBI taxonomy): domain Eukaryota; kingdom Metazoa; phylum Arthropoda; class Insecta; order Hymenoptera; family Ichneumonidae; genus Diadegma; species Diadegma fenestrale. Next base: position 6,064,107 of record CM073319.1, read on the forward strand.
TGACATAGTGAGTCAGTCGTGCCGACAGTACTATGGCGCTAATGATTACGAATGGTTTCTCTCTCTTTCCTCGTCTCTCTCGTTTCTCTTGCTCTCCCTCAGCTCATCTCGATCGTTTATATTGCCGGACCGCACAGCATCTTTCCTCGTAATATCTCATCGAACCAGCCCAATGTATTATCGAGCCTCGATTTTTTATCCTTCCTTCAATCCGATAAATCGCATTTTTCGATACTTAACGATTTCTCCCCCTCCACACGGGGCCCAAGATCGTTTCACCAACTCGAGTTTTCTGTTCTCAACGTATTCCCATCACGAAAAACTTTTTTAACGATTCTTTGATAATTTTGTATGAAAATTCTTGACACCAAAACTAAAAATTTTCTCCTATGAAGAAAAATTTTTCTAAAGTTAAGAATTTTCGATATTTGATTCACAATTTTTAACTTTTTCCATCTAAATCCGTCAAATTCGTGACTTCACACGCGTTTCGATGAGAAAAAACTGTAAACTTTGGTGTCAAGAAAGTTTGTGAAAAATTTTGTCATTTTGTTTGAAAAACGTCGTCACGTTTTATAAATAATCGAAATTTGTTTTTTTTTTTTTCGAAAATGAGCCTCGTGGACTTGGCTCGGAAATGAAATGACTAAAAAAATTTGAGCTCGTTGCGAAAATTCCCAGAGTCAGGATCTTCAAGTGGAAATGATTGAAAAATTTACCGATAAAACAAATGAATAATCAAAGTCATGTCAAGTTGAGATAAAATGCAAAATTAACCTCGAACATTTCGGTGATTGTTTGGCAATAATAAATGAATTTTATTTGATTATTTGTAATGAGTAAAGATTCTTTGATAATTGTTAAAAATCGATGTCCTCATATATCGAAGAGCTGCAGCCTGATCGACTCGTGGAAGTTGATAGGACAGCATGTTGCATCGCGATTCGGTGGACCGGAATTTCTGCCGGTGCCTTATCTCGTCGAAGCGAACGCTTACGGAATTGGTCACGTTTTCGTGCCAGTCACGACCGAGGTGACGATCTCTGCTCGTGTCTAACATTTTTCTCATTTATCAAAAAAACTAAATACGCGAGTTCGTTTTCCCTCCATTTTCAAAACGCCCTCGTCTTTTCCAAAATCCACGAGTTACCGATTTTTCGACAAAATCTTGCACTGAAAAGAAAATTTTGTTGGATACGTTAAACTAAACGTTTTTCGAAAAATCACGAAAATTTTGTCATTCCAGCAAAAAACATTCTGGAAAATCGTTTTCGGAAAGTAAATTTTTGTCATTCCAATCGTAAATTTTGCTGACAGTTCCGTTACAATGAAAAATATTGTCGAAATAACGAAAATTTTGAAATTATCCCAAAATATTTAGTTCGCCGTATTCAACAAAATTTCGACGTTTTTTTTTTGACAAAACTGAATTTTCAGTGTGAGCAAAAAGCATTTTTTTTTTTCAAAATGCGTCATGATTCTTCAGGCAGGTTGTTTCGGCTCGAGCACTCAGTTCAAACTGCTTGGGCCGATCGGTAAATTCGTTTCCAAACCATCGACCGATCCCCGATGGTACGAGGCTCAGTTTCCCGCGATAAAAGCCTCGCCGGAAGATCCAAATCTCAAGGTATTCGCGAGTTCACTCCTAAAACGGACTTTTCAAGGTAAAAAGTGAAAAAAACTTTGAAAAAACTGAAAAAAAATGAAGATTTTGGTCCCAACTTCCGATTTTGAAATTGGGGGAAATATTTTGATGAATTGGATTTTTTTTTTGTTGAGAGAGAGGAAAAAATGGCGAGATTTAACGAGATTTGTTTTTTGAGGTGAAACTCGGGAGTGGAAATCGTGAAATAGTGTTTACAGCGAACAACTGGTACTATCTGAGAAAGCCGGAGAACATGGTAGCAACTGGAGACGTAACTATCGATAGATCCTCCCACGAAGGTGAGGGTTTGCCTGATTTGTTTAATCACTGGATGAGAAAAGTGGCTTTTATCCGTAACGTTTTATTTCTTGGTCTCGTGTGTGTGTGTGTAGAGCTGACGAATGCCAAATGGATCGGATTGATAAGCGAGGTGGTAGCGAGCGACGTATTTCAGATGGAAATCACTGCTCAACTTCGTGGCAGAACGTTCCACGTTGGCGATAGTGGCGCCCACACGTTTCTATTCAAATACGATATCTGCGAGCTCGACGAAGCTGGCGTTGTTTGCCGCGTGGTAATTTATCCTCAACAATCCAAATGTCCCATTGAAATGGACGTAAACACTAGATTTTTAGCGATTCCCAGACACTTGACTGTCAGAACTCATTCTAATTGCCATGATCGAGTCTTTCGTGTGTAAATCGTTTTGACAAACGTTTTTTCATTTTATTTCAATTCATTTTTCACTATTTGTCTCTATCGATCGCTCTAGACGAGGAATCAAAAACGTTTCAAGAACACAAAGTGGGAGCCAGTGGATAAAACCGAACGTGACAATTTGCCTCTGTCCTCGCTGCCCTGAAAACTCTCGTTTAAATTGCCATTAAATTAATATCAATAAAACCTTCAATTCTGAATATAATGATCTCCGGAATCGTGAGATACTCGCGAACTCTCAAGTTAAATCACCTCCGAGCTAAATAACTTTCACGTGAGCGAGAGATTGCCAAGAATGAGAAAAAGAGAAAAGGGAGAGAGAGGCAAAAATGCGCTGGGGGAGAGTAAGTAGTAATGGCAAAGATGGAGACATTATACAAATGTTAATTGCACGAATTGCCAGAGGAGTAATCACGACTTTACTGGATCCCCTCATCCAGCACACTCACGTTTTATCCTTTTTCTTCCTTTTTTTTTTAACTATAAACACACACGCGGACGTTCCTCGAATCCCTCCGTCCTCTAAAGTCCGATGCGACACATCGACCAACTGCATCCAATGCATTTTTGCATCCCAATCTCCCACTTTATTTAAAGCTCGATCCGACAACCCCGAAAAGTCCAGCCCATCAAAAATGATTTCGATCATTTTCGCCGATTTCCAGTAACGATTTTTTAGCGAAAAACCTCAACGAGATCGTTCGGAATTGAAAAAAAAAAATTTCTTTGTAAAGAGTCGACAATTTGGGTCAATTTGACCCAGAGTGTAATTTTTGAGTGCCTCAGAAAAAATTCCACCGGCAAAGATTTCGCCTCCATAAAAAAAACTAATTTTTTTTATTTTTTTTCATATTTTAATCAGATCAAAAAAAATATTTAGGTCGATGTCGTTTTTGGAGTAGGAAAACTAGTGAATAATATTAAATCGCCTGGACGCTTCGTACGCCAGCTGGAGAACTAGAAGTTACGCGAGTATTTAGTGTGTTCGAAGGAGGTAACTTCCGGTGGACGCTGTTAGCGGAAGTTGTCGCGTTTGCTTGTCGGGGTAGTCGCGTGTGTGCCACGCGACCCGCGTCATCTTGTGCCTCGTGTTGATCACGGGAATATTTTTGTCAGAGCCCTCGCTAATGGGATAATTTTGAGGTCGTGTGGCACACTGCGTGTAATTGTATGATCAATGCCTTGCGGATCGAGACTTTCGAGTGCTCAGCAAACAATTATCGAGTAACCAGAGAAAAAAGCTCCAACTGCATGAAAACCGAGACAATAATTATTTATCGGTTCAATTAATTCCGAAAATTGTTACCGAAGGGGACAAACTTTCCCATCAGAAATCACTCTGAAATTTCCATCGATATTCGGTCCTGCAGCATCGTTTTAAAAAAACATCAATTCTTCATTAAAATCACGTTTAAAAAAAATTAAATTGATTAAAACAAAGTACAAAAATGTCAAAAAAAAAAAACGACGGAAGCAGCAAAAACAATAATCAAAATTTTCAGAGTCTCGAATAACGATTATCATTATTATTAATATTAATATTAATTAATATCAATATATAATAATAATTGTTATTAATAATATAATATATAATTATATAAATAATTAATAATTTTTCTTCATTTATTATCATTAAACAATAAATAATAATGAATATGAAGATAATAATAAAATAAATAAATATGAATTTGAGAATGAATATAATAATAATAATAATAATAATAATTGTACAGATGTGAGTCAGGGGGAATAATTATGCAAGCCACCACACACGTTTATCTTTGAAATCGTGCGGGTACGTAAGAGTCAGTGGCACGAGCTAGTAAAGTGCAGTATGCAGAGCCGCGATGCATATAGATGCACCTGCTGGTGCATACGCGTGCCAACACTCTGTGGCGCCCACGATACGAGTACGTAAAGAGCGAGAGAGAGAAAAGGTCAGAGGAAGAGTGAGGGGGGAGGAAATAGACGAAGAAGGGACGAAAGGACTGAACAACGAGCACTAGCCCTTTTCTTGACTGATTGACGAACACGATCCACAGGATTCGTTCTCCGGGAACCTCGACAAAAATCATCGATTTTTCACCTCCTTCAAGTTTTTTTTCGATTTTCAGGTCAATTATCAAAAAACTGAGGTCGTAATTATTTTTTTTCTGTGATCAAAAAAAAAAAATCACAAATTGGGCAATCGTCAGTGCAAAAAAAAAAAGATTTTGAACAATTTAACGGCGCAAAATTGAAAAAAATGTATAAATTTGAAAAAAAAAAAGGATTAATTGACCGGAGGAATTTTTAAGGAGCTGCAAGTTGAGTTGGGCGAGTTTGAGCGAAAGTCAGGGAAGTTTGGCTTGCCACATGTGTCAAGGAATCACGCACCGTTGGTTCACATCGGCGAATATGTTTCGTAAATGCGTGAAACAACCCTCGCACCGTCTTGGGGGTTGCAGGTGCTCGACCGAGTGGTCCCTTTTGCTTCGTGGCGGATTCATGCTTGCCTGATTATCCCCAGGGAGGGTGGCCAGCCCTCTCCGGAGGAGTCTTTATGGGACCTCCAGCAGAAAGGGCGGTTGCAGGACGAGATACAGGAAGAAAGAAGGAAAAGGTGATGGCCACACTTGCTGCACGTATATTTCGTGGTCGTACGCGTGCCTCGTTCCGCCAAGATGGTTCGCGCCACCACGAGCTCCTCCGGGAGTCCATGGCTCGGACCATCGTTGGTGCTGCCGTTGGCGCGAACAACGCCATGTGCCGAGGAGACACGCTTCGATGATAAACTCCCTTGTGTTGCTTACCCCACCTGTACCTGCTTCAAAGTCACTAAAAAATTAGTGTCCACATGCTACTCAAGACTCGAAACTTTTGCTCCTCACTTTCTTATCATCCTGCAGCAGCAGGTGGTGGTGGTGGCTTGTGTCAGGTTGCTCAACGCAATGACGTTATTATAGTCGAACCGGAAAACTGTATGCTGCGAGCTGGATGGTTATAAATATTGCGTTGCTGAGATGAGCAATCGCTGGCTGAAATGGACAAAAGGGATACGAATTTTAATTATTAGTCGGAGGAATACGTAAAAAAAGGAAAACGCTTGCATTCTGGAGGGAAATGGTTACTTTTGTAAAAGTTTTTCTTCTCTATTTTCCCCGTGCGTGGCCGTTTGTCAGCATCGATTTTTGAGCGTTCAAGGTGACGCTAATGCAGGAAAAAATTGTTGCGTTCTGGTTACTTGGAACTTATTTTGAAGAGGTGACTTTTATGAGGTTGACTAATTATACTGAATGGAAATAGTTGTGTTTTGCGTTGTTCGCAGCAACGGCGAAGGTCAAAAAATGGCGTAGTTGCTAGCGACGACTTGGAAATTACTCGTCCCTATACGCCATGCGTCGTTTGTCGAGATGGATTGCGGGAAATTTACACGGTGATAGTAAAAAGGAAAATGTGAGTGGAAAAATACTGACTCAGGCAATTTTGTAAGTCAAAAGTTGTGTGTCGTGTAGCTTAGCAACGCGGTGAAGGTTGAAAAGAAAAAACTCATTTTCGCTCATGGACAGACATTTAAAAAACTGGTAGTCATACAAGGTGACGCTAACGCATTAAAAAAAAACATGTTTCCCGGTTATTTTGAAAATGCGGGTTTTATGAGAAAACCGTTCACTAATTATACTGAATGAAAATAGTTGTGTTTTGAGTTGTTCGCGGCAACGGTGAAGGTCAAAAAATGGCGAATAGTTGCTGGCGACTACTTGGAAATTACCCGTCCCTAGACGCCATACGTCGTTTGTCTAGATGGATTAGGGAATTTCCACGTGGTGATAGTAAAACGGAAAATGCGAGTGGAAAAATACTCACTAAGGCAATTTTGTAAAGTCAACAGTTATGTGTCGTGTAGCTTAGCAACGCGGTGAAGGTCGAAAAAACCCTTCGTTTTCGCTTGTGGACAGACATAAAAAAAAACTGAACTTAGAGCTTTCGCGAAATTCATAAGAGGAAAACATCGTGACTGAAAGTTCAGTCGACAATATGAAGTCGTACCGAACGCATCGTGCAACAATGATCGTTGTTGTCTATGGTGTGCTTTTGTTTTTTGGCTTTGCCCAAAAGCCAGTAAATTGTACGGAATGGGTGGACGATCTGACGAAATACGTTAGTGAGAGTTCGGAGTTGAAACAAGTGCGGATCATGACACGACTTGATGAAAACGAACATTTCGATAGTCCCGTGATCGACGAATTGTTCGAGAAGTTAATCCAGACTGGGCCTACGCTGACAATCAATTTTGATCAAAATTTCAAACTTCCAGCGCGGTCAGTGATCGACGACACTTCCGCGACTTTGTTTCTTCTCGTGATCGAATCACCCAATGGATTGCCGACTAATAAGACCAGATGGTGTCTCGACGTTATGGGGGATATGGCAATAAAGCATTACGCTCCAAAATACCTGATTGCATCGTTCGTTCAAACGCCAAGTCGTAATATCGAGGAATTGTTGCAGTACGCATGGGAGAAGAAGAGAATGCTCCAAACAACCATCGTCGAATTGGTCGAACCAAAAGTGGCCAGAACTTCGATCCTTGTTGAACGGCCGGTCATGTTGCCGACGACTTATCAGCTGAATCCCTTCAAGAAAGAATTGACACACCAAAATTGGACTGCCGACGTGAGAACATTGTACCCGGACAAAGTCAGGAATATGTCGGGTTATCCTGTTAAAATTAGCGTACCAAATTTTGCAGCTCCGACTGACATTGTACAAGCTAACTATCGGGTCATAGATATTATCGAGCAACAGCTCAGGTTTTCTAGAGAGACAACTTTTCCATTACTTGTGGATTTTCTTTTGCAACATCCTCAATTCCATGTTGTGACCGAAATGATCGTAAACAAACCAGATTTAATGATCGATCTTCATCAGCCTTACAACGAGATAGTCGCGAACGCGAAGAAGACAACGACCGTAAAAATGGATAAATCGTATTTCCTCGTGCCCATTGTTTCAAAATCGGAAACTTTCTTGTCAATGAATTTCCTGTGGGCTTGTGGCCTGAGTTTTGGGATCGTCATGGTCTTTTGGACTTTGACGCGTCTGCTTGGCTTCGATTCCAACTCCTGGAGAATTCTCAACATCGTATGGATCCTTTTCGGCTTCTCGGTCAACCATCAACCTCGCGGAAACGTTGAACGTATCGTCTTCGCCACTTTACTTACTATTTTTGCCTTCTATTCGTCCGAGATTTATGCCTCGCTCACTGAGGTCACCATGCAACGAACGATTGAAACTAAATTCGAAACTTTGGACGATCTATTCGATTCCAAATTACGAATCAACGTGCATATTGAGGACTTCGCAAGAGTGGACGACGTTTTCGATCAAGAGTTGAGAAACCGATCTACCAAAGTTAATTCATTCATACATCGAGGCACGTGCACTCTTGCATTACGAGAGGACAAAAATGTGACTTGCTTGGTAAGCAAAATGTTTGCCGATCGATTCATTTCAACATTCGTGGAAAACGGACGTCCTGTAATGAAGATTGCAGAACCGGCAATGTGGACGGAAATCTACTCTTTCATAGTAGATGAGAGGTCACCGTATCTCCCGAATTTTGATGAAATCATCATGAAATTGCAGAGCATCGGTGTCATCCAAAAAATATATTACGATGAATGGAAACTCGAAAAAATGAACGACCTTCCGGTAGACCCATCAGACGCGGAGACATTGTTCAAACACGTACTTTACCTCGCGGCCTTTGGTTATTCACTATCATTTGTCGTTTTGATCATTGAAATCATCTACCACCGTATTTCAATGTATAGAAAATCGAAAAGGCTTGTCGGACTCTTTCCCATTCGAAACAAAATCCGTCCGAAAAAAGACGAGTTTTCCGTTCTGACCGATATCAAAAATATCTACAAAGCGTTCTGTAAAAAATAGACTTTGGAATCTCGTTCGTTCCTTGATTAAAGCACAGACTCGAATCAATTGATTGTTGTGTTAATGTTGCATTCGCAAAACAATGATGTCGATGTTTTTCTTGATTGTCGAAAGAAAATTAACGGAACGAATCAGAGATTGTTAAGCAAAATAGATTTACGACATTGTGTGAAAATGTATGTATCGTATTAGCTCTTCGTTGACACTCTCGAGCTTGGCTACATTGTCTTGAGGCCAATCTCATCCGGGTTGGAATGGCCCAGGGTGTCACTAGAGCGTAAAAATCATTCAAATATTAAAAACCACAAAGTTTGTACAATCTCAACGAATTGCATCTCTCGTTTCAAACAAAGAAACATGATAAATAATAATAAGCATAATAAATTTGATGAAACCGGTGTGAAAAAAATGGATTTATCGTTGTTGATCGAAATAAAATTCATCCGAAAAAGAGCGAGATTTCCGTTCTGATCGATGTCAAAAATATCTATAAGGCGTTCTTTAAAAACTAGCCTTTGAAATCTTGTTCGTTGTTCGATTAAACCACAGAATTGTATCAACCGATTGTCGTGATGACAGAGTCTCGGGATAACTACATTCGACGGCTTCACTGTCCCGCGACTCACAGAAAAATGTGAATTTGTTGAAAAATAAAAAAAATCTGTTATCGATGATATTTAAATATTTCCCAATCCCAAAAACTACTTTAGAAGACACTGTTGAGACAAAGTTGAACCTCCAAAGCTCGGCTGCTTTTGCCATAGAAATTCATTAAATTTTCAACCATTTTCTTGTTCACTTCGGGGTGAATTTGACCCAGAATCGAATAGAGCACTTGCTCCATAGTTTTGAAAATAAAAATGCGTGTTTTTCAAAGACCTGCCGAGACTGTAAAAACGGAAATAAAAAATAGATTTTGAAATTTTTGAAGAAACAGCAGGTCCTCGGGGGTCACTCGGCCATGTCGCTCCATGGAGGGTGCACCGTTGGGGATGCATGGAGAACGTTCCTCGTTATTGTCACGACGTACGTATATATTGCGAGAATTAAGTTCACGAGAGCGTGACAGCGGACAGGTGACACACGCCGTGCACGCGTGCGCCCGCGAAGTTGGGCACGCAGGCATGACGCTGATGATGGTCATCATGGCCAACACAATCTCGCGCACCCTCTCAGTTAATTTGTGAGTAAACTCCACGTAAATGGACAAACATTGGCGAGGCACTCAAGAAGTTGTTTCAAGAACACGTGGCCGCTCCCTAATTACACGCTTTCTCCTCGTTTCTCACCATGAAAAAACAAAAACTCTAATCCGAGCTCGCTTACGATTACCGCAGACTACAAAATTGATTACACGACTTGCGACGAATTGCGTGCGAGGATCTTCCCGAGAATTGGCGACCTTTTGGCAGCTCTTGCGATCGGTCCAGCGACGTAAATTCAAGCTAATTTTTTTTTTCTAGCATTTTTATATTTCCTCGTCCCATATTCGTGTCTAAAGCCAAAAGATTGAAAATGAGACTCACAGAAAAATTATATTTCGTTCCTAAAAGTTGAAATAAAAAAAAAAATTTTGTTGCTTTTTATTTTCGATTTTGAGCCGTTTTTCCGCAGCCTCAATAAATGGAGTTTGTTGAAAATGGAATTGGAATGATCAAGTATGAAGAACGAGCACTTGATCGAGCTTACGAGAGCGGAAGGAAAGAGCCTGTGGGAGAATTAAGCTGGACAGGTGACTTATCGCATCTATTCGGAATGGGCTCAGACACACCCGACACATTGCACATTCTCTGGCGCAGCGTTACGGCAGCAGCAGAGAGCATAAATTACGGGATCAATCGAGCGATCGATCGGCCCCTTGCGGGTATAAATAAAATCTAATAAAACGACATAACAAACTGGAAACCTTCGCTCTTGTTTCGCCTGCTCTCTCTCTCTCTCTCGCTCTTTCCAAACGCGATATCGTTGCGCGAGAGCAAGTGCATCCTCGCGATGCACTTTGCACGCTCCATTTATTCGTTTATCGATGTATATTAATCGGAGATTTAATACAAGAGACTTTATGAAGGAAAGGCTCGAAGTTCGATCGTCAGAAGCCTCGGAAAATCCATAATAATTACAACAATAATAATAATTGCGAAAAAAAACGGATAAAACCGAAAATTTTCGACCTAACGATTCGGCAGGTCGATTTTTTCGCTCGAAATGATTGGAAAATTGTAGGGGAACGCGAATTTCGATCCAGCAAAGTTTGATCGTTCAAACGACGCCAATTCCGTTTAGGTCGTGCAGGGTGAAACGGGAGGTGAAGGATTTTGATAAAGAAAGAGAAAAAGAGGGAGAGAGAGCGAGTGCGCCGGGAATATCGCGTGACTTGGTGGTCACGGTGGTCCTCGGCAAAAGCCTCTGCTGACGCGCAATATATATACGAATGATATATATACTATATATATATCAAGTGCATCGAGAGCGAATAGCACGCGCTAACTCCCGAGGAGCGAAGAAAAAAAGGAGGAAAGAGTTTCATCCTGTGTGGCGGTCGGTTTCTCGCCACTGCCAACATAAAACCAAACCGTTTATGGGCCACGAGAGAGTGGGGGTTGAGGTAAACCTCTGTAATTCACAACATTGTCCGTCCGGGATATTTACAGCTTTGCCTTCGTTACGGCTGAGACTTTTGTCTGTTCGAACCGCGCGAGTTCTCCCCATGAATTTATCACGAGAAATTGCATTTTTAGCTGCCCTAAAATTCAAATTTTGAAGTAAAAAAGTGGCTGATTCGTTTGTAGAACAATTTTTCGCAGTTTTCTCGGCCGATACGAACTTGTATTCAAATTTCTCGTTACAATTGCTCGTACAAGTTCGTGTCCGTTGAATCTATCGACGCTGAATTGTGTCCGCGTCTACCGGTTCTCGGATATCGCTCGGTCTGTCTCACACCCGGCCGCATCGGAGTGAACGAAAAAAAAAACTGGAAAAAAAGCGAATCGGGAACACACTCGGACTGGTATTTCCTCTTCACCGCTTGGTGGATGAATAGCGTAAATTACAGAAATAAATAGAGCTGTCGAACTGGTCTTGGACGCTGCTCGCGCCCAGTTGCTCGAGAAGATCGTTACAGCTTGAGAGATACCGCGGAGCACAGCGAAAAGAGAAGCCTGCTCGATTAAAACAAGAGGAGCAAAAGAGCATTCAAATGTGATAAAGATAGCAGCGAGAGAATGAAGAAAATAAGAGATAGGACAACACCCTCTCTTTGCTTTACGTTTTATATCGCGTGGGTCGTTCCTTCGGATCGAATTTCATACAAATCACCTCGGTAACTTTAATCCAAAGAGAGAGAATCGCACGGACATTCTTTTTCTATCACCAATGTTCAACAATCGACTGCGAAACATCAATAACTTGAAACTTTACCAACCAAAACGTGTCTATGAAGTTTTTAATATTTACAAATCCAACCCCCGCTCGCGTCTCACGTGTTTTTCAACGTGATCGATTCTCTGGACGTTTCTATTCGAACTACAACGAAAAACTGGCTGAAAGCCAATACGAAAGCTTCCTTGATATGTAGCGGACTTGGTAGAGTCTCGAACAGCGTCGTCCGATGGCCAGAGACTCGAGCGAGTGTATTATCTCTGAATAAAGCAAATTCAGTGGCAGGGACAAGCATTTTCTTCAATTCCCGAGCCCAGAAGTAACGTCATGAGCTGGAAATTCAACTGGAGACTAATTACGTTGCTCCCCGTCGATTGAGCCATGAATCATCACGATTGACGCCGTAAGTGCTGAGAAAAAACTTTGCACAGGCAAAATTATGCAAAAAAGCGCAGTTTGTGTGCGTTTTTGTGCATCCGCGCAGACGACACGATCAAAAAGGCTCTTGATGCCGATCAATACCGATTTCCATGAAAGTCGATCTTCGATGACAGAAACGACGAGTTTCTATTAGCGTCGTGAAGTTGGCAGGTCAATTTTTCGGTTTTCCACTTTATTTATCTCGAGACTCGTCAGAGTCTCAGCAAAAGTGAATATTCAACTTTGCCAACATTGACGCGTTTTAATTTGCCATGATTATTCATCGTAGAAATGATTTGACTCGAAAACTGACTCGATAAACATTGTAGACCAAAAAAGCAAAGAGAAACGAGAGAACGAACGAGAGAGCCGATTCGACGAGGGAGGAGAAAGATTCACCAGGAGAACGCGAGTGACCGAATGCACTTTCCCATCGCGGTGGCTGCCGGGGCGCACGGTTTTGCATCACGACGTGCTTGGCCACTTACAGCGTCGCGCGGCCAGCTCGCTTTGAGCTATACGGTAACTAATACGTGCCAGCTATTATCCGCTATGTGTATATGTTCCCGTGGGTCAGTGCCGCGATGAAAAGGGCTCAACTCGCGGGATTAGCAACCTCGAGCAGTCTCTCGATCGCACTCTTTGCTTCGCAGCTCTCCTGCGCTGCCCGTCTCCACTCTCGTATGGGTCAGCTCCAGGGCGGCGGTTGAAAAGACACCAGACGCCGCCACGTCGTCGTAACAAGCAGATGATGCACACGTATAATGCATTTTATTACCTTCCGATGCACCAAACGTCATTTTTCATAAATTTATTCCTTGAGTATCAAATTTAAAAAGTACAAAAAAAATTTACAAGCTTAAAAATTTAAAAAACACGAAAATTTCGATGATTTGAAATTTTGCGAACTTTTTACAGTTCGAGACTCTTTTTTTCATTGAATTTCAAACTGTCCATGAAATTTGAATTCCAAATTGAATTTGGCCGGACTGTACATCGATTTAAAACTTTTTGCCTCGATTTAAAGTTGCCAACTTTCTTATTATTACTTCCTTATTATTTACATTTTGAGTTACTGCTTTTATAAATGCCCCGAAGACGTTTTGGTACGTTCCACGACGGCGAGGGTGATGTTGTCCCAGTCTTGATTTTTCCATTCGACTAGAGGATAATCGAGCGAGAAGCCTCGATGCACATCGTGGTTCCCATGCAATTCTATGAATACGAAATACGAGGTGGGCCCGCGAGGCCTGCGCTCATGCCACTTGGCTTAATAATCTCGGACACGCCCGCCATATTGGTTTTGCATAAAGCCTCCCCCGCGAGTTTTCCATTCACTCGCAAAAATGCAACCCTCTCGTTGAGAGTTTCAAACTTGTCGTTCGAGACCCTCCCAAAATAATTTCGTCATGCGACGTTTATTTTTTTAATTTCTGATTCGTCCAGTCAGGAATCGAGCTTATGCAACGTTTTTGCTCAACATCGCGAGCAACTTTTGAGCATTTTTTATTCCGTCATAATAACAGCAGAACGTTCGATTTTCCATGATTTTTTTGTTTGTTTAAATCTTTGTCTCGTTATGTCTCGCGTACAGACTTTGCGCTGTTCTCTCAGTCTTCTGAATCGCTGTGGAGATGCTCGATGCTGCTTTTACGAAACGAATCTACCGATGATGGTCGGAATAATAAGACATCGGCTATGTACTTACATTTCGCCCAAGAGATCGTTAGTCTCCATGAACGAGACTCCGTACCGGCTTCTCACTCTCGCTCTCTCGCATCCCCCCGTTGCAGGCTTCTGTCTTTTGCGCTCTCTGCAACATCGGCCAACCAGTCAGGTGTGACGGAATGCATAGTAACGCCGGGGCATAGGCTAACGACTACCGAGAGCTTGCCTTCTTGTAATTGTTCGCGACCGGCGGTGCAATCAATAAATATATACATATATATATGTGTGCAAAATGTACTTGACGTCCCGTCCATCTGGCCATGCCCTCCCGCCTCTTGCAGCCCCTCGAAATCCTCGCGATATTGGGAAATCTTTCAAACCAAGAATTAACGTGCTCCGGAGTCGATTTTTTTCTCCTTTGCATCGATTCGATCAAATTGACGAATAATTACGAATCCTTGCTCAAGATTATTCGAAAAATGTACGAATCGAGTCTCGATTCGAAAATTCGACGATTTGCACTGAAATTTCAATTTCTTCAAAAAACGTCGATATTTTTTTTGATAATTTCAAAATTTTCGTTATTTTTGCAATATTTTTCATTTCCAACGAAACTGTCAACAAAATTTGCGATTGGAATGAATTTTTTTTTGGTATTTAAAAAAAAAAAACGTTTTCCAACAAAATTTTCTTTTCAGTGTCGAGTTTTTTATGAAGAAAAAGTGAATTTGATCGATAATCATGGAAATTTTCATCCCCGTCGATTCGACAGGGTTTTTTTTGTAGATTTCCAACTGCTCAGTTGATTTTGTGAACGATTTTTTTCTCCAGTTTCCATATTCGTTGGAGTCGCGGCTCCCATAGGAATTTTTAGTATCTGGACAAATTGATGCGCCCGTTAAAAATAAATATCCAGCAGAAATGATGAACACGAAGAATCCCTCGAATTTTACAGGCTCGCGAAATTACCAGAAGCTTCTTAGGTCGGAAAGGAAGTTGCTATATGGATAAATAGATGGAGAAACAAGTCAGGCAAGAGAGAGAGAGCGAGAGGCTCTCGGTGCCCCCTGTTACACAAGATTACAGGCCGGGATTCAGCCACCTCATCTGCGCGAGGTCATAAGTCCCGTACCTGCAGTGAAATGCATTTTCCATCTCGATATATATCGCGTACAGGAGCACCGATGCGCTATTCTGTTAATTCGGTTCATCAGCTTATTACTTACATGCACTCCAACGGACTTGCATCGTTATTGCATTACCTGCATTTCCTTTTAAAGTTGAAAATAATTTTCCACTGATTTCTGCAGTTTTTGAATTCGTAGCCATGGAATTCTGGCAATTTCTCGCGATTATTTTCATTTATCGTTTTGATCCGATTTGCCACGATTAGACGACGAGATTTTCGTCGAAAATTCGTATTTTGCGATTAAACACGATGCCGGAAAATCGATCCGCTCTCCCGGCCAAGAATCTCATCCCGAGCCGCAAAAAAACTCTACAAATTAATCGCACATCCGGCGTTTATGAAAGCAAACAAAATAAAGTTGTACATGGCGCTAAAAAATATAGTGGAGGTGCAAGAATTAAGGAAATTCCCAGGCTCTCGGATCGCGTCTGTATATAACGGTCGGGAAGCCAACAGATCTGCTGCGGTTTGCGGGTTAAGTGTGAGAGAAAAGCCGCGAGGTGTCGAGCCAAGTACAGGGAAAGCAGAGGGAGGCGAACAGCAGGTTTAAACATTGAAAACCATCAAGAAAAACAGTCGGAACTCCACTTTGTACAGTGATTGGCCATTTTAGCCGATAAATACAAAATAATCGGCACAGCAATAAAATCCTCGAAATTACAACGATTTATCTTGAAAATAATGAAAATTCCACTTGATCCGGTTGCTCGTTAAGAAAATAAAAAAAAATGGCCAACGTCAATTGCTAAAGACGATTTTAGGGTGAAATTTTAATTGCAAACACTAATTAACGTTTTTCCGCAATGAAAATCGATCGACGCATTTTCAGACACAAATCCCTCGCATTTTTCGTTTCTATTTCGCGATATTTCAGTATTTTTCGTCATTTTTGTACAGATTCTGCAAATATTTCACAACTGGCCAATCACTGTACCCTCGAGAGATCGCTCTGTGGCTGGATCGTAGATTCACACCTCTCGCGGAGAACGAGACCGAGCTCGGTGTTTCCCTGAGGCTTCTCAACGACGCGGTAAACTCGTCTAACAGTCGCCATTACGTCCGCCGAGAACGGCCCTCGAAATGGGCTTGGGTTATTCTTGCAGCGTCGGAGAGATCGAGTAGAAAAGCCCCCGGTGAGGACGGCGGACGTTTGACCCGGGCGAGAGCCGCCCTCGCGAGCAGCTCTAGTGCAGCGAGAAAAATGCATCAAGCAGAGATTCGCATAAGCGAACGTTTATTTCTGTGCAACGTTTTCACACTTCGTGGAAAAATCTATTTCACCTCGTTTAGAGTCATCGCAACGTTCCAGCGCCATTCACACACTTGTTCGTGTTTACAACAATTGTCCTATTCATATGGAAATCGCCATAAGTATAAAATCCCAGCCGAAGGCTTTAACGAATTGCAAACTTGTCTCGTGCAAAGTGAACCGAGGTGTGCTAACATTACCCTCATCGAAATTACATTTCTCCAACCGGTTCGAGGCTCCACCATTTTCTTCCTTTCCCCGCCGCATCCTCCACCATGAAGATTCCAGACCAAAATTATATTTAAGGAGCTTCTATCGCCATAATTTCAATCCAAACAACGGAAAAATCATCAAATGTCATTTTTCTTACGGCAAGTTACGAAAAAATACGATTTTACACACTGAAAAGAGAATTTTGTTGAAAAAGATGGATATTTTGTTGGATACGTTCAACTAAACGTTTTTTTCGAAAAATCATGAAAATTTTGTCGTTTCAGCGAAAATAATTCTGGAAAATCTTTTCGGAAAGTAATTTTTGTCATTCCAATCGTAAATTTTGCTGAAAGTTCCGTTACAATGAAAAATATTGTCGAAATAACGAAAATTTTGAAATTATCCCAAAATATTTATAAATATCGACGTTTTTTGACAAAATTGAATTTTCAGTAAATAACTCGATTTCTAGACGATCAAACTTTCTCAAAGTCTACCCACAGTCGAGTTTGATTGTTAAGAAGGTTCGCAAGATTTTTAAACAATTAAACTTGAAAGTTATCATTTAAAATTATTAGAATTTGTATTTTTAATGATTTTTTTCGTTATTTAAAGAAAAAAAGCAGAAATTTCTGATTTTTTTCGTTAGTTTCGTGCGACCGACTCGAAGGAGGTCCCGACGTTCAAGTTCGACTGTGGGAACCCGATTTAATTGCATGCGTTCGATTCGTGACGTACAGAGCACGCATAAACTTTTCACACGAGCGACCAGCGCTACCCCCCGTGAGGCCCACCGTCTCGCGACTCTTTCGCCACTCAGAATCGCATTGTCCTCGAGAAAGAAACGAGAAAATAATAAATTCGGTCTCTGCTCAATGCCACCTCTGCGCATGGATTCAGGACCGTTGAGAAGATGCTTATCGTGTCTCCGCAGCGTTTTTTCTGTCCTGTGACAAAAGGGAGGGTTGATTTTTGAAGGATGTACAAAAAAAAAGGCTCCGTACAATAGCAAACGAAATTATTAATCCATCAAGTCGATATTTGAATAAAAAAATTTGTCAGAGGCCCAGAGAACGAGAATCTTGCAATTGAAATGTCAGCTCGATCGTAATTTATCGTGTCGAAATATTTTCAGTCATAATCAACAAAATTTCAATAATATTTGAATTATTCTTGATTAATTGTGATTTTTCAATGAATTTTTGACGTTCCATCACGTGCGTGATGGAAATTTCATCGATAAGATCGTCGGCTGCTGGACCAGGTGGTCGCGAAACTCTCATTTGCCCATCGAGAGATTCTTCCCTGTGGAGTGTGCCAATTACGAGACCGTTGACGTTTCACTTGTGTATTTTTTCTCTTTTATTCTCGTCGTTGAGATATTTTCATGGCAAGACCACTCGATCGTGGTTTTTTTGAGCTACGTCACGTACGGACTCGACGTCTCGCGTATACAGACGCACACAGCGACGAAATACACACGCGCGTTTCGTAGCCCCTTGCTTTTGAAGGTTCCGATCACATTTTGCGATCGCAACCCTCCAAATAAACCGCGAGTACACTTTGCACCAGAGAAAGAGTAAAAGAGTGAAAAAAATGTTGAAAAAGCACCCCATGGCGTGACACGAAATTCTCCAAGCCCTCCAGTCAGTTTTGCTCTCTCTTTTATCGCACAGTTACGTGTACGTTGGTAGCAGCAATAATGAGCCCGCATTAAGGGTGGAAAAACGTTGCTTGCTGGTCTAAAACGAATTTAAGGACCTGCTGCTGCCACTCGATCAAGACAAGCCCTTTATTCTTCGCCCAGTCTCCTCGGATCAATGGACCAACATTGTGAATTCTTAATGTACTGACCTGCAACGAAGACGAAGAAAAAACCAAGATTTTTCGATTCGTGGCCGCGAGTGCGCTTCGTGAACGAGCACAATTAAGAAAAACTTGATTGCAAAGATTTTCGTCGTTCGGTTTTCTGAAGCGTGAGAAAAAGGCAGAAGAAAAAATCGAACGACGATTCTCTCGTACATTTTTTTTCGTTTTCTCTCGTCCCCTGACCTATTCAAATAGTTGTATTCTTTGGAGGATAAAAAAAAAAAGGAAAAATACCGTAGCAAATGGGTGAATCGAGATAAAAAAATCTCTCGACAGGACAGGAAGGAGATACAAGGATTTTCGATAAAAGATTCATGTATTCCGGTGAGCCTCGCACCAGATCTCGGGCGTGAGCTTCAAAATACACCCACACAACGTCGTGATAGCTCGTGAACCTGTCGCTAAAGGGCGTCAGCAACGAGATAGACAACAAAAAGAGACAGAACCAGTGAAAATGGAGAAGACGAGGATGAAAAAAGTGGCAATTGTGCCTCACAAAGAAACGCGCAGCGTTCATTCATCCTCGTCGTCAACGTCTCTTTTGCTCTTCTCTCCCATTCCTTTTTCATATGTTAAAATTTTGTAGACCCGAACGGACCGGGTCGCCTCACCCCTACACCGATTCAAACAACATCCTATACGCGTTTATTTCCCACATATTCATGGACATACTTTCTCATGGAAATTACATGATAATTTTATTTATATAATGTATTTACACACGGGGAATTTAATCTGCACAAAGGAATTAATATCGTCGTTTATGTTTGGCAAGGCCTTCGCGAAAAGCCAGTCGCGCCACTCGCGTTACCGGAAAATGTATCGATAGTCAAACGCGATGCAAACTTTGCACTGCGTTCTCAGCCACTTTCGCCACTTTGGAAGAATCTTCCTTAAGAAAAAAGTGGAAAAGGCTGAATTATAAGAATTTCGATGCGTATGCTCTAGCAGAAAATTCGATTTGCCGTCGCGATTTTCTCGCTGGGACTTTTGTTTTTACTTCAGGGTATGAAACATTTATTTGCAATAACGGTTGGGAATGATTTTGCAGCATCTTTAGGCGGAAGAGTAGGAAATCGGGAAAAATTCATCAATAACAACCGGAGTGCATTTTTTTTTGCACCAGTTTCGTAACATTTATTATGTGCGTTTATAACAGAGATGCAATTCGTTCAGATTGTACTAACTTTGTGGTTTTTAACGTTTGAATGATTTTTACGCTCTAGTGACACCCTGGGCCATTCCAACCCGGATGAGATTGGCCTCAAGACAATGTAGCCAAGCTCGAGAGTATCAACGAAGAGCTAATACGAACATACATTTTCACACAATGTCGTAAATCTATTTTGCTTAACAATCTCTGATTCGTTCCGTTAATTTTCTTTCGACAATCAAGAAAAACATCAACATCATTGTTTTGCGAATGCAACATTAACACAACAATCAATTGATTCAAGTCTGTGGTTTAATCAAGGAACGAACGAGATTCCAAAGTCTATTTTTTACAGAACGCCTTGTAGATATTTTTGATATCGGTCAGAACGGAAAACTCGTCTTTTTTCGGACGGATTTTGTTTCGAATGGGAAAGAGTCCGGCAAGCCTTTTCGATTTTCTATACATTGAAATACGGTGGTAGATGATTTCAATGATCAAAACGACAAATGATAGTGAATAACCAAAGGCCGCGAGGTAAAGTACGTGTTTGAACAATGTCTCAACGTCTGATGGGTCTACCGGAAGGTCGTTCATTTTTTCGAGTTTCCATTCATCGTAATATATTTTTTGGATGACACCGATGCTCTGCAATTTCATGATGATTTTATCAAAATTCGGGAGATACGGTGACCTTTCATCTACTAGGAAAGAGTAGATTTCCGTCCACATTGCCGGTTCTGCAATCTTCATTACAGGACGTCCGTTTTCCACGAATGTTGAAATGAATCGATCGGCAAACATTTTGCTTACCAAGCAAGTCACATTTTTGTCCTCTTGTAATGCAAGAGTGCACGTGCCTCGATGTATGAATGAATTAACTTTGGTAGATCGGTTTCTCAACTCTTGATCGAAAACGTCGTTCACTCTTGCGAGGTCCTCAATATGCACGTTGATTCGTAATTTGGAATCGAATAGATCGTCCAAAGTTTCGAATTTGGTTTCAATCGTTCGTTGCATGGTGACCTCGGTGAGCGAGGCATAAATCTCGGACGAATAGAAGGCAAAAATAGTGAGTAAAGTGGCGAACACGATACGTTCGGCGTTCCCGCGAGGTTGATGGTTGACCGAGAAGCCGAAAAGGATCCATACGATGTTGAGAATTCTCCAGGAGTTGGAATCGAAGCCAAGCAGACGCGTCAAAGTCCAAAAGACCATGACGATCCCGAAACTCAGGCCACAAGCCCACAGGAAATTCATTGACAAGAAAGTTTCCGATTTTGAAACGATGGGCACGAGGAAATGCGATTTATCCATTTTTACAGTCGTTGTCTTCTTCGTGTTCGCGATTACCTTGTTGTAAGGCTGATGAAGATCGATCATTAAATCTGGTTTGTTTACGATCATTTCGGTCACAACATGGAATTGAGGATATTGCAAAAAAAAATCCACAAGTAATGGAAAAGTTGTCTCTCTAGAAAACCTGAGCTGTTGCTCGATAATATCTATGACCCGATAGTTAGCTTGTACAATGTCAGTCGGAGCTGCAAAATTTGGTACGCTAATTTTAACAGGATAACCCGACATATTCCTGACTTTGTCCGGGTACAATGTTCTCACGTCGGCAGTCCAATTTTGGTGTGTCAATTCTTTCTTGAAGGGATTCAGCTGATAAGTCGTCGGCAACATGACCGGCCGTTCAACAAGGATCGAAGTTCTGGCCACTTTTGGTTCGACCAATTCGACGATGGTTGTTTGGAGCATTCTCTTCTTCTCCCATGCGTACTGCAACAATTCCTCGATATTACGACTTGGCGTTTGAACGAACGATGCAATCAGGTATTTTGGAGCGTAATGCTTTATTGCCATATCCCCCATAACGTCGAGACACCATCTGGTCTTATTAGTCGGCAATCCATTGGGTGATTCGATCACGAGAAGAAACAAAGTCGCGGAAGTGTCGTCGATCACTGACCGCGCTGGAAGTTTGAAATTTTGATCAAAATTGATTGTCAGCGTAGGCCCAGTCTGGATTAACTTCTCGAACAATTCGTCGATCACGGGACTATCGAAATGTTCGTTTTCATCAAGTCGTGTCATGATCCGCACTTGTTTCAACTCCGAACTCTCACTAACGTATTTCGTCAGATCGTCCACCCATTCCGTACAATTTACTGGCTTTTGGGCAAAGCCAAAAAACAACAGCACACCGTAGACAACAACGATCATTGTTGCACGATGCGTTCGGTACGACTTCATATTGTCGACTGAACTTTCAGTCACGATGGTTTCCTCTAATCGATTTCGCGAAAGCTCTAAGTTCAGTTTTTTTTTATGTCTGTCCACAAGCGAAAATGAAGGGTTTTTTCGACCTTCACCGCGTTGCTAAGCTACACGACACACAACTTTTGACTTACAAAATTGCCTTAGTGGGTATTTTTCTACTCGCACTTCCGTTTTACTATCACCACGTGGAAATTTCCTAATCCATCTCGACAAACGACGTATGGCGTATATATAGGAACGAGTAATTTCCAAGTAGTCGCCAACAACTATACGCCATTTTTCGACCTTCACCGATGCTGCGACCAACGTAAAACACAATTATTTTCATTCAGTATAATTAGTGGACCGTTTCCTCATAAAAGTCGCATTTTCAAAATAGGTTCCAAGTAACCGGGGCACAACTTTTTTTTTAATGCGTTAGCGTTACCTTGCATGACTACCAGTTTTTCGAATGTCTGTCCATAATCGAAAATAAAGTTTTTCTTTTCGACCTTCACCGCGTTGCTAAGCTACACGACACACAACTTTTGACTTACAAAATTGCCTGAGTCAGTATTTTTCCACTCACATTTTCCTTTTTACTATCACCGTGTAAATTTCCCGCAATCCATCTCGACAAACGACGCATGGCGTATAGGGACGAGTAATTTCCAAGTCGTCGCCAGCAACTACGCCATTTTTTGACCTTCGCCGTTGCTGCGAACAACGCAAAACACAACTATTTCCATTCAGTATAATTAGTCAGCCGTTACCTCATAAAAGTCGCCTCATCAAAATAAGTTCCAAGTAACCAGAACGCAACAATTTTTTCCTGCATTAGCGTCACCTTGTATGCCTGAAAATCGATGATGACAAATGACCAGAGTTCAATTTCAAAATAAGCTGCTCCCATTCAAACAGGAAAGAAACGTTTGTCCTATAATTTTATAACTGAAAACCCAAATATAAAAAACGTTATTTTTCAAAAAAATCCTCCCAGTCGTTCCATTAGTCTGCACGCTCAAGGAATTACTGAATCACAAAACAGTGAAGCAACAATTTGCACACTGATAATCGCACGCGTTAAAATAACGCAAAGAAACGCGACGCAGAAAGTTGCAGCTAAATAAACGATTCAGTTATGCACCCAATGCCCGAGTCTCGCATATATATATATAACATTTATATGTATAGACGTACATTTAAGGCACAGCTTTCTAGTGGGTGTGCCCGTGCCAGGTGTTATCAGGTGTTCGCCATTCTCGCCTCACCAAAACAAATGTAACAATATATTACAATACATGACCATATAAATGGCGAATAAAACTTCTTTCCTTTGACACAAGCCAACACAACCGTATTACAATGATCCGCGAGGCAACCTGTTAAGGATGCGGAGTCGCAAATCGCAAATGATAAGAAAATCCTGAACATTTGGTACATTTTTGCATAAAGTATTCAAAAGATCGTGTCAAAATTCCACGACGTAAGTTCGTTATTGAACAATTAACATTAATTAATTAAATATAGTCAAATGAAGTCTGATTAAAACTGGAATAACTTTGCGATAAGTTTTTATTATCGACCCCTCGCAGTTCAATACTAAAAGCAACGGAAACCAAAGCAAGTTTATTGATAAATATTTGTTGTATTCGATTAAAAAATTATTCTCAACAAAATGTTAATTTTTCCGTAGCGAGCTTTCTAATCGTCGTGCAATTTTGACACGACCCCCGAATACTTTATACAAAAACATACCAAATTTTCTCATCATTTTTTATTTCTACCTTCAAGGTCGTTGAAATAATGAGGTTTATAGAATATTCGCAAGGTCGTGAACAATTTTCACGATGATTGAGAAGCTAATTATTGAGCAATTAATTCAACATCCTTAATTCTTCGGTCTCTACAACTGATTGTGTCATTTTATTCAAAAATCCTTTTGCAACAATAATTAGGCTTTTTATCAAAATATCGTGCGAATGGAACTGTGTCCATTTGCTTCAGAACTCATTAGGCCAAATATAATCTTCTTACATGGTGCGTCACGATGTTTTTTTTCGTCGAGCTCAGACTCGATCTGTTTCCGAGGCCGTGCCTCAAGAATCGTTGTTAATCGGGGTTTGGAGAAGGAAACGAATGGTCGGTGGACGATAAAGTTAATCCAAAAAATTAATTCACTTGCGAAGCTGCCGGGCGTTGATTTTCAGCCACTCATAATAATGCGAGAAAGCCTGACAAAGAGATTTGAGTGTGTCATGTAAAAAAACTGTTTCGTGAAAGTGTTTTTATGGAAAATTTGATGCATAGATCGCTCGGATGTGTTTTTTGTCATCAAAGGACTCTCCGTTTTTTCTCTCATCCTGTATCTTGTTGTGTGCGTAATTAAAACAAGCGTGACGTGGCCTAAACGCTTCCGGTGGCCCGTGTTCCGGCTGCACATAATCTTTTTTATTCCTCGTCTTCTTTCACCTCGCCACGAAGACCGGAAGCCACGGAGGGTGTAAAAAAGAGTAACAAGCTCTCCCTCGCAGTCTGTGGTCCTGGGGCACACGTGAGATAAATTTTCCTCCGAACATACGGTCGATGACCTTGTAATATTATGAACGAGGCATGGGACGATTAATCATCGCGTTTCTAATCTTCATATCCCTTCGGTCTCTCCTCCCATTTTGGTTCTCAGCCAAAAACCTTCCAATCGTTTTTTCCCATCAAATTCAAAACGCACCAAAAAACATTTCATTGCACAAAATGCATTTCACGTGCCATAAACTTGGCAGGATTCCCACAGGCACTGAAAATTCCTTTAAATTCAAAATTTCCTGTCCTGGGACTCTGAAAAATGCTCGTTCGTAGGGAAACTAAATAAACCAACAATAACAATGGGGAGCGTGATGTTTGTACAAAGATAAAGAGCGATGTATTACATCGCAGACATTCGAGTGATAGAAACTCGACGAACAAAAAACAAAAATACAGGAGAAACCGAAAAATCGAGACTGTAATGCATCGAGTATGCATGTATCGACAAAGTGCGTGGGAGGAGCTGCAAGAGGTGGTTAACTGCAATCATCGACGATTGTCTTGGCGTTCGGTTGTGTACTGTATACATGCGGAAGATCAGTCAGTATGTACAGCCTCAGAGTCAAGATAAATTCACGACAGACTCTCTGTTGGTGTTTGCTGCTTGTCCGGGTATTCAGATTTTATTAGGTGGCTACGGACGTGACGATCGTAACGGACACGTACACGTGAATTTCCATTGGGAGTGCGTTAGATCGTCGTTACGATGGATCTGCCAACGTTTTGCTGCAACTTCCAGTCGTTTTATTTATAATCGCGTATCCTTTGGCTAATTTATTGTGAGAATTTGATATTTTCTTGTCCACCGCACAAAATGCTGCGATTTTCGAGAAAATCAAAAGGCAAAGAGGAAAAAATCTTCTCAGACGCTTTTTCACTTCCGTGGGAATTCACTGCAGGTTGCATTTACATCAGAGGGCCCAGGACCGCAAACCTGCATCCCTAAGTGGCGACTGATCCTTCGGCCCAAGTTCTTTCCTCTCACTTCTTCTCGACTCATTATTTCTCAGCTAGTTTTCTTTCTTCCTGCCTCCCCTTAGTCATTTTTATTCTTCCATCCCTCTCATCCCGCTCGTGCCCTTCCGATCACAATGATCCCTTCGTCCTTTTTTCCCCTTCTCCTCCATTTCACCTTTCCCAACCTACACTTATATATCATTATCCGCCATATTTATTCGTCGTGAGCTCGTAAGGATTATTTACTCTGTCCTTGCTTTGTAGAAATTTATACATCCTTAGAAAAATTCATGTATAAATTGGTACACAGTCCGTTCCACGCTGCACCTTCTCAATCAATTTTCCGCTTTCAACAATTCAAATTCTCCTTTAATTCAATCGAAAATAAATTACGAAACGTGGAAAGCTCGTTTCTTCAATACATCGTCAATTTTACAGGGGCTGCAAAGTGTTTATGAATATTTTGAATTAATTATAGTCAGTCGATAAACTCGATGCAAAACTCGATTAATTCTTGTTAATTATGAATGAATTCATAATTATGAATCAATCAACTAATTCATAAAGTTAATTGTGAATCAATTAGAGTCAATTATGAGTTAATTATTAATTAATGAATTAATTCGTAATGCTAATTATGAATTAATTCCTCGAATAGTTAAAAATAATAGAATCCCCCTTCATGGCAGGGAAAACGTTGTTTATTTAATTTTTTTATTTTAATACATTAACATTAATTCATAATGTGAATTATGAGTCAATTCATAATGTGAATTATGAATTAATTGCTCGAATAGTTAGAAATAATAAAATCTCTCTTCACGGCAGGCCAAACGTTGATTATTATTTTTTTTTTCAAATTTCGGACGAATATTTGTCCGGAGAATCTCGTGTGAACTTTTCACTTCAGGGGAGGCCGTTCCGGGTACACGAAGAATTTTAAAAATTCAAAATTTTCGTTATTTTGACAATATTTTTCATTTTTAAGAGACTTTTTAAAATATTTCTTGCTTTAGTGACAAAATTTTCAAGAAATTTCAAAAAAACTTTCAGCCCAACGTCTTTTTAACGAATTTTTTTTTTCAGGGTGTAATTTGTTAATTTATTTTATCGTTTTAATTCGCTTGACGTTCCCAATATCTTAAATTATTCAGATAATTCGTAATTTTTGATTAAACATTATTAATTTTGCAATATTTGGATCGAGGATCGGTTTTGAAACGGATTCGAGTCGAAATAACCCATAGGAGAGAATGTTCTATGGGATCGCAATAGATTCGCAGGTGGCTGGGCTTTATACTACTTTATAAGCATTTTCTGTCCTATATATAGACGGCAAGCACTCACCATAAGCAGAAAACGAGGATAGTCGAGTCTCCGAATCGCTAAGAGCACATATAAATATACGTGCATATATTTTATATGGAGTTCAGCGAGTGCGGTCGTGCGAAAGCGACTTCCTTCGATCACGTCGTCAAGCGCGCGCACAGTCAAACCACGCGAGAGATAAACTATAAGCCAATTCGATTTTATCCAAACTCTAAGGAGAGACCAACACAATTACGTAATATACATTATCATTTTATCCTCGTAATTTTTATTTATTTACATTGCTGTGTTATTATTATTATGTAAGGCGCAGGCTTTGATCGATCAGATATATATTTGCCGAATAATATAATAATGTAATGAGGCAACGGTTTCAGAGATATTATGAACCGATTATTATTAACTCGTCCGATAGGTTACAATTTTTTTTTTATTCATTCACCATGAATCACCATGAGAAACGTGAATTTTTTTAGTTTTTCCAATTCCATGTTCGTTTTCAATCGAAAATCAAATAACGTTGTGAATTTATCAGTCCCTGGCGATCAGGATCACAAAAGCGAGCGTTTACATTTTAAATTATCGCGAAAGTTGACGAATTTTTAAAATTTTACCTCCTCATCGCTTATTAGCATGAAAATTCTTTTCCCTGCTCGATTTTTTCGTACTATAAAGAATGGAAAAAAGCTTCTCCACGCATTACCTTGTTACCCTTTTTTTGCTCGCTCCATAATCACGTCCTGCCATAATACAACGAGCGTGTATTATTATATTAAGACTCTCCTGCGCCTCTTTTCACCGGCTCTTTATTCCTCGGCTCCTCGAACAAGATCAGGTGAACGACGACCAAGAAATTACCTTCATGGCTTCGACATGAGTGAACGCAATATCTGTATTTACATTCATTTTTTTATTACGTGCAGCATGGCAAACAACAAATTTTCATTTTCAATTAGTCAAATCGAGCCTGACGCTTTAATTTGTTATCGATTTTTATTCAACTGAATTATAGACATTACGTCGTTGTCTCAACAACTCGCTACACACTGAAAATTCAGTTTTATCAAAAAAAAAAAAACGTCGATATTTTGTTGAATACGGCCAACTAAATATTTTGGGATAATTTCAAAACTTTCGTTATTTCGACAATATTTTTCATTGTAACGGAACTGTCAGCTAAATTTACGATTGGAATGACAAAAATTTACTTTCCGAAAACGATTTTCCAGAATGTTTTTTGCTGGAATGACAAAATTTTCGTGATTTTTCGAAAAAACGTTTCGTTTCACGTGTCCAACAAAATATCGAACTTTTTCAACAAAATTTTCTTCTTTTCCATTATTTCGAGAAAAATCGATAGACAAAAAGCGAGGATTTGAATCCAGGAGAAATTTTCCTCATTTATATTTCATGGGCTTTCGCGATAATTGAAAATTGGTGAAAATTGACACGTTTGCGCTGCCTTGGTCGCTGTTTCGTGGCTCCGACGACCTGTCACGCAGCAGCGTTTGAATTTTCCTGTGGGAAAAATATTCTGGGTCCATTTCCACGAAAAAAAAGAAACGTTTCGAATATTTTTGTTGCCGTGACGCTTTACGGAAAAGTCTCACTCGTTCGCGTCTCTTGTTATGTCGAACGGAAGTAAATGTCGTCGGGGATTCTCCTTTGGAGAATTTGGCGCACTGGAATTCTTGAGCTATTGAAAAATCTTTCTTCTCTTTAGTAGTTTATATATAGTCGTGTACAAATCTCACAATGAACTGCGTGCATTCTATGGGGGGTTGTGTGTTTCCCATACCATCCGAAAGTGACCGCAAGGTGGTCCATTGCCAGATTTTCTCAGCCTTCTCCCCCTTCCTCTGCCTCGTTCGAGCTCTGCTACGATCGCTCAGGGACCCCTGTAACTCCCATGGGGTCCCATGGGTCCAGAGCATCACTATATATACAAAACTACACGGCCCTCTCCGCAGCACCTGTCCGAAAACGAGCCAACCTTGCTACGTCACTTTTCTCACAACTTCCCAATCCTTCCTCCCTTCGAATCGATCCAGGTCTCGATCTTGTTTCTTGCGATTACATAAAATTTCATTTATCCCACAAATTCTTAACGATTCGCTCATTTTTGTTGACCTTTTCATGGACTGGGTCAATTTGACCCGGACCTGAATCCTTCCGCCCAACGAGCAGTTTTTCCGAAATTAAAATAATGACAATTTATCAATTATTATTAAATTATAAATCGAGTGTCGGAAATTCTGTTGAAAAATCGAGTCAATCGCAAATTTTCCCTAAAATTGTTTTTTTCTCGCTTCTTAATCGATTAAATTTTTCTTTTTTTTACGCGTGAATTGTTTTCCATGCAGTTTTATTTTTTGATTTACGACTGCATGAAGCTCGAGCATTTATTCGGTAACGTGTCGAGGGATAAGAAAAGTAATTAAAAAATGTTGTTGCCCTTTCACCTGTCGCCCGGAGCAACACATTGGAAACCCGACATCGAGATCCTCGCGACTTTCCCACGTGAGAAACAACCGCGAAGACAACGCCGGGTATTCCACGTGTATAGAGATTTTGAGAGATCTTGACGATGACTGGCTAATCAGTCGACGAGCAGCCTCCTCGAGAGAAAAAGCTGCCACACGAATCTAAGCACAAAGTTTCTGTTGGAGAGAGCAAGGCGAAGATATAGATTGAGATTAGAGCCCAAAGTGTAGAAAATATACGTCTGCGTTTTTTCATTATATTACTCCATAGAAAATTCACCCATACGAGAAGTTTCGCCGATGGCTAAATCGCGATCGCTGCCATCGATACTTGCAGAATTCTTTGCCATATTCTTGCAATCGCGCTCGTTAAGATTACAAAATCTCCGAATAAAAACGAGCCTTCGGTGTGTGGGTGCGGCAAAATCCCGAAAAAATCGATCGCTGCCCAAAAAATCAACGAAAATTAATAATAAAAAAAAAAATTATTTTATTCGATATGGAAATTTTTTTTTATTAAAATTTCGTAAAAAATCAACGAAATTTCGAATTAAAAATTTTATAGAATATCAAAATGGCGGATTTGGCGAGAATCTAGCGAGTTTGTTGGATCGAATTGGAAGGAGCGTGTCAATTTTATTACGATCGTCTCCCATACGTTGAAATATGTGCAACAGAGTGAATGCAACTGGATACAATTTAATAGATTACTCAGATCTTAGATCTCTATTTAAGAAAGACATGAAAGACATAATATGTACTTACGTTTATATGTCTGCGAGTGCCCATAAAAATGTGGCACAGGCTTTACGAGGCCTTAATAGGAAAAAGATCCCTAGATAGAATTTACATTCCCGCTGCAGCTGATGCAACTCGCATTCGTTTTCTTATATTCGTCGATTTTTTTGTCATTCACCTCCTCCCCCTCCATTAATCGCAAGGGAATAATTTATCAAATGGCACATTCGACAAGTTCCCTCTCTTATCCTGCCTATCTATTGACATATACGGAACATGAAGCATGTGCAACGTTCCAATCTATGCAGAAATGCAAATTCCAAATGCACCAAATAAAATTGCATTAATTTTCATTTTTACCGATCGACCAAATTCATTTTTCACCTGAAAATCAAATTTCTACACGTTCGACTAAACGTTTTTTGAAAAATCACGAAAATTTTGTCATTCCAATCGCAAATTTTGCTGGGAATTTCACTCGAAATGAAAAATAGTGTCAAAATGACAAAAAATTTGAAATTTTTTTTGTTAGTTATTGATTTGCAGAGAAATCGAGACTTGGAAATGAAAAGACTGAAATTTGTATCGACTACCGTTGCTCAAGCGAATCAGAGTGATAATATCTTGAGCGAGGGAGATAAAAAGGGAGGGAGAAAGTTTGTGCGAGGGGTCATTGATATGGTGGATTTAATCCACGCCTAGGAAAGTCAAGATTCAAAGAGACCACCAACGTCGATAATTATTCGTCGTGATCGGATATGCCGAATGTCTTATAAAGATAAAAAAAAGGTAAACATGTTGTGTTTTCGCGATGGGATCGCGCGCAACAATTTCATTTCCTCGCGCACGTTTTCCGCGTGCCCGATCGCGACTCCGCCATTATTTTTTACCTGCTTCTTTTCCCCGCTAAGTATCACGTCGCGAGGAAAGTCCTCGCGTCTGTCGGCATATCGCCGCGTCGTTGCACCGGCACCCTGAAAGTGCATTCGGTTTAAATGCATGGGCACGCGGGGGCCGGCAAGGGGAACACTATGTGCGAGCTGCCGCGCATGCACACGGTCCCGCGCGCTGCAGATATCGCCACATGCTCGCTCGCGAGCACCTCAGCCGCAAGTTCTCACGAGGTTACGAGAAAGCGATTCTCTCCCGACCAGAGCAAACGAGATCTATCGCGCGCAGTTCAGCATCCAAGGGGAGGGAGAACGATGAGCTCTGCATATAATAGTCACGGTCCCCTCTTTGCCCCCCCCCCTCTCGGTCCCCGCGGGGCTTCGAGGGGCCGCGGAGATATCGATAAACTGATGCAATTCCAAATAAGTATTGAAAATCCATTTTTTCCGTCGATTCTCCGCACGAGACGCTGCGAAAAAAGTCTCAAAATTCCAAAAAATTCTTTTTTTTTTTTTTTAATTTTATTTTTCATTCTCAGTTTCGAAAACTGACGACGAAAAATTTGAGAATTTTATAGAATGAGAATCGAAGAAACTTTTCATCAGCGTCGAGTGCCCCGAAAGTGGCTGATCCATTTCGAAAGATCGATTTGATAATATTGGGCCAGGAGCAGCAGGAAATCGAGAAAAAAAACAAACAAAAAAAACAACCCCCGAAGGATTCAGACGCTCGGCTCGACGCGTCGTCCTGTGGGAAACGATCCGTCCAGCGTCGACTCCACCAGGACGCCCATCAGGATCTTCCCATGTATACACATCCACCCATATCACCATATCCCTGCTGCATTCGTGTGTACAGCAGGGCAGGATATTGTCGGCGCGAGCGCGGTATATTAAAAAGAAAAAAATATGGATACAGATTTATACAGGGTGGAGCAAAAATTCTTGTCACGCTGAAAATCACTTGCAAACGATTTTCAAGAGTCTTGACAATTTTTTCATTATTTTATGCCCACGAGGTGGATGTTTTTGTGCCATTTCTCGAGTCTCGATCCCTTTCGCTGTCCAATTTTTCAGATTCGAAAATGTCGATCCCAGAAAAACGTCAAAGAATTGAAAAATTTCGGAAATTCTTAAACTCAACGAGCTGCATTTGGAAAATTCGGTTTTTACGATCACAGGACAATTGATTGTTAATAAAAAAATGTTTTTCAATCATTTTGGCATGAAAACCGTCGAATACAAGTGACAAAATGAGGATTTTTCAGATTCGAAAATGTCGATCCCAAAAAAGCGTCAAAGAATTGAAAAATTTCGAAAATTCTTAAATCCAACAAGCTGCATTTGGAAAATTCGGATTTTACGACCACAGGACAATTAATGCTTAATAAAAAAATGTTTTTCAACCATTTTGGCATGAAAATCGTCGGATACAAGTGACAAAACGAGAATTTTTCAGATTCGAAAATGTCGATCCCAAAAAAGCGTCAAAGAATTGAAAAATTTCGAAAATACTTAAATTCAACGAGCTGCATTTGGAAAATTCGGTTTTTACGACCACAGGACAATTAATTCTTAATAAAAAAATGTTTTTCAATCATTTTGGTATGAAAATCGTCGGATACAAATGACAAAATGAGGATTTTTCAGATTCAAAAATGTCGATCCCAAAAAAACGTCAAAGAATTGAAAAATTTCGAGAATTCTTGAATTCAACGAGCTGCATTTGGAAAATTGGGTTTTTACGACCACAGGACAATAAATTGTTAATAAAAAAATGTTTTTCAATCATTTCGGCATGAAAACCGTCGAATACAAGTGACAAAATGAGGATTTTTCAGATTCGAAAATGTCGATCCCAAAAAAGCGTCAAAGAATTGAAAAATTTCGAAAATACTTAAATTCAACGAGCTGCATTTGGAAAATTCGGATTTTACGACCACAGGACAATAAATTGTTAATAAAAAAATGTTTTTCAATCATTTCGGCATGAAAATCGTCGAATACAACTGACAAATTGAGAATTTTGTTGTTTAACAATTTAACCCTTGCAAAAAACCATGAAATGGACTGAAAATATTTTCAAAGTTTCCATTTTGCTTAGCTCTGCAAAATTTTCATGAATAATTCACTCGATTCACGTACAAATTTCCTTATAAATATTATGTCCTTGTTTTTTAATGACGAAACGATAGGAAGTGGTGAAAATTTGTACCCCACCCTGTAGACACGTGGATCGTACGTATGAACGATGCGCGAGAGATTCTCGGGCACAGGTGAAACTCGAGAACCTTATAGCCGCTCATCTCAGAGATTTACCTGAGTTTTTTTGGGCCTTGAGGGGGTTTGATCGCGTCGGTGATGGGGCGATCGTAGGGTACAGCTACCTCGCTCGCCGGGCTCACTTGTTCCGGTGGGAAAAAGTATCCCTTCGAGTTCTCCTGCCCTTTGCCTCTCTTCCCTGCTCGGCGTTCATTTTTGCATACATTAATCTATTTTCGTGCCCAGCAGTCGGTTCGGTATCCTTCCTGCTCTCTCTTGCGGGCTCTCTCTCGGTTTCTCACTGCTCTGTGATGCGGACGAGGTTCTTGGTCATAATGGGATACCTGTACCTGCTGAATTCTATTATGCTTCGCGTACCGCACTATTCAACCCTCGTTTTCCTTTGAGGCTACAACTTGCCACTAACGTGCGACACAAACTCAAATTTTTCGCTCTACCTGTCGCTCTCGTAAACGCCTTTCTCTTCCGCGAGCTCAATGGAAACTGGATACCTACCTGTTGATGTTGCCGATGGGAACGCCATTTTCCAAACCCAAACTCTCTCTATATCCAAGTTTTTTTTTCACTTTTTATTTTTCATTGTACTTTTCACTCTTTCAATATGGGATTAAGTTTTTTCCGGGCCTCAGGCATCCAAAACGTTTCCTACAATACGATAATGTACTCTGCTCGAAAAAATCCCGGACAATTCCTAAGGGAATTCTTTTTTTTTATCATTTTTGTATTTTTTTATTTGATTTTTATTTTTATTTTTTGCTGAAACAAAAAAATTGAAATTTTTTTTTCGAAAATTGATAAAAACACGTTGGAATTGACGAATAACGAGGCGGAGAAGAAAATTTTATTTTAATCGAATTTCTAACACTCATTTGCGATCCTTGGTTGCAAGACTGGGTCATTTTGACCCTGACCGAATTTCGGCAAAAGTGCCGGTTGATTATGGGCGGATGGAGTCACTTCCGGGTCAAATTGACCCAGTCCGTCTCAATCCCGTGTCTTTCGCACTAAAAAGAAAATTTTGTTGAAAATGATCGATATTTTGTTGGATACGTTCAACTAAATGTTTTTTTTTCGAAAAATCACGAAAATTTTGTCATTCCAGGAAAAAACATTCTGGAAAATCGTTTTCGAAAAGTCAATTTTTGTCATTCTAATCGTAAATTTTGCTGACAGTTCCGTTACAAATGAAAAATATTGTCGGAATAACGAAAATTTTGATATTATCCCAAAATATTTAGTTGGCTGTATTCAACAAAATTCCGACGTTTTTTGACAAAATTGAATTTTCAGTGCGCCATGGGAATGTGTAAATTGTAACGAAACGTTGATTTCTCTTTAATTTCACTTTTAGTTTCTCGCTTCTCAATAATTTATCATTAGTTGCTATTTAATGAGCAACGGGATAGATTAAAGCGAGGCTGAATGAGATTATGGGCATGTAATGCCCAGCACTGACGTGTAGAGTGTACTAAACGATGAAAAATGCTGGCTTTCTCGTCCCTCTCTCTTAACGTGATAATTTCGCATACCAACACCTGCTGCCGTGAAGCGCACGGTTCGCGCTCGTTTGCTGCGACTGCAAAAGCCTCTCGAGATCGGATATTTCTTTCCTTTTCTCTCATTCTCTCTCCTTGTCTTTCTACTTCGTGGTTTACTTAGTCTTGGTATGTCCCGGCCAGATAATATCTTGGAGCCTCTCCACGCAGATTATTGAGTTACAGAATTTCTGTTAAATTCACTGAATCCCTTCGTCGCGGAGCCAAAAGTGGAAAAAATTAGTCAATCGAGACAAAATGATCTCGTTGAATTGTCCTCGCGATTGCAGCCTCCAAAGTTGCATTTTTTTGACTTTTTTGCTTCTCACTCGTCGGAGGACTCGAAGTTGGGCTGGATGCTCGAGATCCTGGGGGTTGGTCCGGTAAATTGGAGAAATATAAATGGAACAGAATGGAAATTGCGACTGGCAGAACACGCGGGAGCTCGAGCTGTTTTATCTTATGGTTTTTCGAGACATTGTTCCTTTGAGGCATTTCGTTGCGTAAAAAGAGGCCGCCGGTCGTGTGTGCCCTGGTCTGCCCTCGCCACGCTCATTTCCCTGGGCAAAGAGAACCTTCCGCATCCATGTGGACCGCGCGCGGTTGTTCTATGTGTTTGTATGGCTCCTGCTCTGCTGTTTGGCGGCAAACTCATTGTCTTTGCGTACACTATGCCGCCGACACAACGAACCCCCGAGTTAGCATCACGCTCCCAGTGCACACGTACACAAAACTCCTTGAAGCGCATTAAAGCCGCGCGCTGCAACTTTTGCTTGTTCGACCTCCTCGTGCTGCTCCCACAACTCGAACTTGATTCTCTGTTTCAGTCTCGCGCATTGAGCCGCAGCCACTCGACTGCAGAATGGAAAATTCGTTACTGAGCAACCGAGTGTGCAACTTATTCTCTTTTATGAATCAGCAGCCCGAAGACTCTCCCGCTTGGCTCTTTTTGTGCCTGCTCTTCTCCGCGTGAATCTCCCGGGCCATTGCGGTATGCGTTCATTTTTACGTGGCTACCATAAGCTCCTGATTTTTATGACTTTATGCGTATCGGCAGGTTCCTCTTGAGTATATAGAGTCATGTTTATTTGTGCCAAGTTTTGAATCATTGCAAATCCTTTTCGCACGGCGAAAAACGACCGCCGGACCATTTGTTTTATCAATCTTCCGAATAAATTAAAACGCGTCAATGTTGCCAAAGTTGAATATTCACTTTTGCTGAGACTCTGACGAGTCTCAAGATAAATAAAGTGGAAAACCGAAAAATTGACCTGCCAACTTTACGACGCTAATAGAAACTCGTCGCTTCTGTCATCGAAGATCGACTTTCATGGAAATCGGTATTGATCGGCATCAAGAGCCTTTTTTGATCGTGTCGTCTGCGCGGATACACAAAAACGCACACAAACTGCGCTTTTTTGCATAATTTTGCCTGTGCAAAGTTTTTTCTCAGCACTTACGGCGTCAATCGTGATGATTCATGGCTCAATCGACGGGGAGCAACGTAATTAGTCTCCAGTTGAATTCCCAGCTCATGACGTTACTTCTGGGCTCGGGAATTAAAGAAAATGCTCATCCCTGCCACTGAATTGGCTTTATTCAGAGATAACGAGCTCGGCCTAGTCTGAAAATTTCGCGAGATTTGAAGAATTTTCATCGGATTCGGACTTTTCTTTCGACATCCGGGGGAGGAGGAAGTTCGAAGTCAAAGGAGGACGCGTGGCTCGACCCTGCGCATATGTTGGTCGGGCTATGAGGACACGAGGAGAGGCTTTAAAATATGCGTAAGTTGCAGGATACATCGCGCGGGTTGTTGAGTCGTTCGGCATTCGCGTTTCGCGGATAGGGATTCTTCGGAGAGAGACTCGGCAGCAGAGAGGCTTTCTTTCTCGCAGGAAAGATACGGAGATAAAAATCTAACGCTACTTTATGAGCTGCGGGCGATTCTTTATGGCAATGGGGTCCATATAGGAGTTTCACGCGCTCGCACCTCGCAGAGCCCTTTCTCGGCTGTTTTTTCCCGCTCATCGCAAGATCCAGCTCTCGCTCTCTCATTCTTCTCCGCTTTATTCTTTTCCTCGGCTGTTTTCTTATTTCGCCAAGAATTTTTTTGCTTTTTCGTTTCGCCAACGCGGACGCTACTCGCGCCCAAGAAACGCGTAAAAAAACCAAAAAAAACAGATGAATAAGCAAAAAAAATAGCGACAGACATTTTATTTGATTTTTTTCTTACTTTCTTGCGGTACGTGCGCGATATCTCGCGAATTCTTTTTCCACTCGCGCGCCTACCGTTCGCGCCAACGAGCGTTGACAGGCTCGCACCAACACGAACGCGCGCGAAAGGCTTTTTTCGAAACTGTTTCTCGCGCGGGGTGATGCTGGCCGCGCAGGCTCGTTCGTGGGGCACGAGCGATGACCATCGGACCCCGAAAATACGCCTCGCGCTTGCCCCCGCGGTGTGTCTCTGCCACCTCGCGCGAATTCTCGCCGACGGAAATCGATACGACCCAACCAAAAGGGTGGGGTCTCGTTTTTTTTTTTTTTTCATTTTTATTCACGTTTTCGTGCCTTGCAAGAATGCGAGGAAGTTCAGCCGTGATTATGTATGGCTCGGCGTATCAGGAGATAAAGGGAGTGCAGGGAATCGCTCTCAGGGCCCGGAGAAGCCTCCGCGTCGTCACGCCTGTCCGTACGAGCAGTTTATTTCAATCAGGCAACCACAAATCTCTCCCTAGCTGCTCCACCACGCTCACTCTCTCCCTCTCTCTCCCTCCCCTCCTCCTTTTTACTCTCCGTCGAAAAGCCACTTGTATCGCCTTCGTAACGGCTTTAGTACGAGATTAACGGCGAAATATTTTCCTTGCGTTCGTCCGAAAGAGAAAAACGCTCGATTTCAGCGTGTAAATTTCGTCAAAACTCAATTTTTCGTATTTTTGACACTTTTTACATCTCATCAAGAGATCGGACTGTTAATTTATCGCGGCAGATTCTCGGGGGGTTATTCGTGCTCGAGACTACGTTTGGTCTTGTGTCTCGTCAAGATTTTTCTTGCCTCAGGTGTCTGACTCGTGTCCCGCCTACAAATCTCTTGGGCGATATGAAATTTTCTGTTGTTCGCGGTTACCGCGCTCTCACAGCATCCCAACGGGACCAGAAAGAGAGAGAAAAACGGAGCAGGAATGAGGCCCGATTGAGAGGTTATCGGAATCACTTATAACGCGCGACGGACTCACGACTTTGGCGCCTGCTCGCCTTCTTCTTTTTCTGTTGCTTCTTTCGTTCTCTCTCGGTGTCCTCTATTCCGCCTGGGATAATTGCCGTTTCTGGATCGAAAGCTCGCGCCTCTCTGCCCGAATCACAAGCTCCGATCTGCCTCGCAAAACTACCTTAACGTTCGACGTTTCCATTCTGTGTCTTTATTGTCGTTTTATGGCGACCAAGTCACAACTTTCTCGATGGATGTCAAAAATCTTGCTGTTACGACGCGCAAGATACAATTTCCACACGAAAATCCTTTTCTTATTTTCTTTAGTTTCGATTAGAGACTCGCCCGAGCTCGTTATCTCTGAATAAAGCGAATTCAGTGGCAGGGACAAGCATTTTCTTCAATTCCCGAGCCCAGAAGTAACGTCATGAGCTGGAAATTCAACTGGAGACTAATTACGTTGCTCCCCGTCGATTGAGCCATGAATCATCACGATTGACGCCGTAAGTGCTGAGAAAAAACTTTGCACAGGCAAAATTATGCAAAAAGCGCAGTTTGTGTGCGTTTTTGTGTATCCGCGCAGACGACACGATCGAAAAAGGCTCTTGATGCCGATCAATACCGATTTCCATGAAAGTCGATCTTCGATGACAGAAGCGACGAGTTTCTATTAGCGTCGTGAAGTTGGCAGGTCAATTTTTCGGTTTTCCACTTTATTTATCTTGAGACTCGTCAGAGTCTCAGCAAAAGTGAATATTCAACTTTGCCAACATTGACGCGTTTTAATTTATTCAAAAGATTGATAAAACAAATTCCCGTCCAAGGGAAATTGCCATGATACGATTCCGCATTAGGAAAAACCCTACAAACGTTCGCTTACGAACTATCACGAGTGCAGGCCACAAAATGGCGCATATTACGTGGAGAAAGAGTCACGCGGTTTATATACAAGAAACACGAGTCTCGTGCTTTCGTCTCGCGTGTGCGTGATGTTTCCGTCCGAGATATTGGACGTATCACTGTAAGCAGAAAATAAAACGTCTACCTACATAGTCAGGACGAATTCCAGTGGTAAATCGTTGCAGTGTGTTGCACTGACACTCGGCCAGGATTGCATGCTAGCAGTTTTTCTTTTACCTGGAGGAAAAGAGTCCAGAGGAGTTCTCTGGCAATCGCGACACGAGAGGGCGTTCTTGCGCGACTTAGATTAGCGCTAAAACTGCTTCGAGGTGCAATAATGCATCTCCTAACCCTTCGCTCCAATAGCTCGCGCCTCTTTTTATTTCCTCTCGCATATATATCGTTATAATGCGACAGCTGAGAAAATTAATGCGTTCCTCGGCCATCAAATGCCGCGCACCAACACCAACAACAACCAAACAAACAAAAAATGTCACAAATACACGAGATGTCCTCCGCTCTGCGGAAGGCAGTGTTTCCCTATCTCGTCCTGCGTCTACTTACGACAACGCATTCCTCTGAATTTCCAGAGGTGAGACATTTCTCGAGAGCCCTGCGCGCAGAATTATGTCCACAGATAACTGGGACGACGGGAATTTGCTATAAACAGCTAGAAGCTCCACCAACTTGCACCGACTCTTGTCTTATTATTTTAAATACAATCGCGCGAGACCACCTTTCGTTCTTTCTCATTCTTCCATTTCATTCATTCTCCAAATTGTTTATACGCCACAAGATTTTACATTTTACGGCTTCTGACACGCAAGGAAAATGTTTTTTCTAGTAGATCTTCAAAAAAAACATGAAAAAACAAAAACAAGCCTCATTTTTCAAGGGCC
Source organism: Diadegma fenestrale (assembly GCA_037043255.1). Classification (NCBI taxonomy): domain Eukaryota; kingdom Metazoa; phylum Arthropoda; class Insecta; order Hymenoptera; family Ichneumonidae; genus Diadegma; species Diadegma fenestrale. Next base: position 6,103,609 of record CM073319.1, read on the forward strand.
TCGTTGTCCCTCAAGGATTTCGAGTCCCAAAATGACAAAAATGATAAGAAAATTCTGAAAATTTGTTTATAGTTTTGTGTTAAGTGTTCGAGACGTCTTGTAAAAATTTCGCGACGATCGAGAACCTCTTAATTAAACAATTAATATTAACAAATTAAATACACACTGAAAATAAAATTTTGTTGAAAAAGATCGATATTTTGTTGGATACGTTCAACTAAACGTTTTTTTCGAAAAATTACGAAAATTTTGTCATTCGAGCAAAAAACATTCTGGAAAATCCTTTCGGAAAGTAAATTTTTGTCAGTCCAATCGTAAATTTTACTGACAGTTCCGTTACAATGAAAAATATTGTCGAAATAACGAAAATTTTGAAATCATCCCAAAATATTCAGTTCGCCGTATTCAACAAAATATCGACGTTTTTTGACAAAATTGAATTTTCAGTGCAGTGAAATTCGTGATAAGTTTTTTTTTGACCTCTCAATTTTTACTGAAAGCAACAAAAACCAAGTTTTTTAATAAATATTTTTTGTATTTGTCTGAAAAATTGTTGTTAACAAAATGTTAATTTTGCAATAACGAACTTCCCAATCGTCGTGAAATTTTGACGAGACGTTTTTTAATATTTTGAACGAAAATACTAAATTTTTAGAATTTTCTTATCATTTTTTATTTCAACCTTTATAAAGGGATCCTGAAAATTTGGTACATTTTTGTGTCAAGTATTCGAGAGATCTTGTAAAAATGTCACGAAGATTTTTCTCATTAAACAATTGACATTAACAATGTTTCGAAATGTGCTCAAAATCCTTGAGGCGCATCGAAAGTTGTTTATCGTTTGACGTTCGAGTGTCAAAGGTGGTTGAGGATAAATCTCGAGAACGAATGGACGAGATCGAGAGTGAAAAAGTGAGAGCTCGCGCGGAGTAAATTCGTAGAACGGCTTAGCTCGAAATGGAAAGTGATTCTCGTTGCGCTGAGGTTACGGCCTTTTGATTCTGAGTCGCGACGACTCCGGTGCATATCGAGTAGTCACAAAACTCGATGGAATTCCAAAGCCCATGCAAAATTATTGGGAGGAATTTCAAGGGGGGCCTGATGGAAATACACAAGGAAAATATGCGCAGAGCGAGATGCCACAGGGAATTCCTTCGATCCTTTCGCCACCGCGAGCCTGCGACCCAGTAACCAGCAGATCTTGAGAATTCCTGGCGCGGTTAAACACGATTTTTTTACGGAATCACTCAAGCTCGTAATTACCAAAGATAATTACGTCAAATTGAGGAATATTATACGCTCGTTACGTCATTATTTTAATTAACAATCGAACCTCATGAAAAGCCCACGTCATTAATTACCAAGTGAGAGTTGCAACGTAATCAACATTTTTAATGTGACGATAAGAATGAAAAAAACCCTAAACGGAATAATTATTGACCATAATTTCACTTTTACGACATTAGCATCCAGAATCATGAGGCTCTCGTATTAATTACAATCAACCATTGCATAATTACTCAAGAGTTAATAATCACATTGGCCTCTCCATTTAATTCTAAGATTCCGGAACAGGAATACGTAATGTTGAATTATCCTGAAAAAAATCGATTTTTAAGGGTCTAGAAATAGTTTTTTCCTCATTATTTGCACAAAATATGATATTTGTAAAATTTTATTAAATTTTGCAGTCTAAAATGATTGCGATTTTGAAAAATTCATATCTCCGACAAAATGCCACGAAAAACGTTCAACTTGGGCTCATTTTTTTCGTTTTTTAATGCATTTTTGCTCAAAGTAAAAAAATACAGAATTGAAATCCCCCGGGGTCGCGTTTTGATGCGAAAAAGTTGCAAAAACTTTTGAGCAGACTTTGAGGGTCTGAAAAAATCACTGGGACATCGCCTTAATGAATTTTTTTCGTATTTTATTGATCGATTTGAATCCCTTAAAGATAAACCGCGTGCAAAAGGATTAAAATTCATACTGTCGAGCTATGGGGATCGCGAGGATGAGAGGATTAACGATTTTCATCTGATTTCCAATGCGATAAGAATAAGTCAGTGATTTATTGTTGGAGACCTTAAAAGGGGGCTGCATTCAGTGGAATTGTTGCTCTACAACAACATCTGTGGCGCCACGTTCGAGAAAAAAGGGCAGGGTGAGGAGAAGCGAGGGAAGAGTTAAGGTTTCGTATCGACACTTATGCCTAGTGGCGAGTCGATAATTAACTACTAATTAATAGGCACTGGGATGCTGCGAGTTTGCCGAGAGGCTTTCCTGCTGCAGCCTCACATTTTTGACTCCTTCTTTATCTCAATATTCTCTTGCTCGTTGCTCGCTACTTGCATTCGCCCCCCGGTGCGCCTCGCTTGCGAAATCTCTCGCCCTTAACATTTTTCTCTCTCTATTTTCTATTTCTCTCTTCCTTCTCCGCTCCGGATTATCCTCGGGCCTCGATCAAGCAGTCTCGATCAAAGATACCATCGACTTCGATACGCCCGCACTTCGGATCCTTACAAAAGCCTCTGGACAAATAAGAAATAAAAAATCCAGACTGAGAGACAGAGAAAGATGTAAAAACCTTCGCGGACCATCTCGACTTTCCAAAGTTCGAGTTTCTTATCGATTCCATCGTTCCTCCACGCACGCACACCACTCGTACCATTATACAAGGTGTCCCATTACAAACAGTTCATAACGAACCAAAATTTTAGTCAAAATACTGCTGGCTCGAGAAATAAAAATTTAAAGATCAATTTTTATCGATTTATGGGTCAAATTGACCCCGAATTAGTCATCAACTGCACTTTGCGTCATTTTTCAATTTAAAAAAAGTGAAATTCATCAAAATTTGCAAAATTTCGAATTTTTTGACGAAAAAAAAAAATTATCGAGGGATTTTTCGTGCAAACTGCATTTCGGGAAAGAAAAAACGGTCGCCAGGTCACGATTTCGGGTCAAATTGACCCCGAATTAGTCATCAGCTGCATTTCCATCATTTTTCAATTAAAAAAAAAGTAAAATTCATCAAAATTGGGAAAATTTCGATTTTTTTGACGAAAAAAAAAAATTATCGAGGGATTTTTCGTGGAAATTGCATTTCGGGAAAGAAAAAACGATCGCCGGATCACGATTTCGGGTCAAATTGACCCCGAATTAGTCATCAGCTGCATTTCCATCATTTTTCAATTAAAAAAAAAGTAAAATTCATCAAAATTGAGAAAATTTCGATTTTTTTGACAAAAAAAAAATTTATCGAGGGGTTTTTCGTGGAAATTGCATTTCGGGAAAGAAAAAACGGTCGCCAGGTCACGATTTCGGGTCAAATTGACCCAGATGGTATCGATAGACACATTTACGCAATTTAAAACGAAATTTTATCGTTTTGAGTGTCACACACGTAAGACGGTCGAGACTCGATCCCCTCAGGACCCAGGATAACGCCCTATAAGGTCATTTGTCGAATCCCTCTCCAGCTCCACCGTCGCGAACGGAGGCTCGTGTCTTTGCACCTGAAACAGGACTGCCACGCCAGATTTGGCAAGTTTCACCTTTCCAGAAAAAGGCGAGGCAACTAAAAATAGAGGGAAACAAAAAAACACGCACGAGAGATTAACGAAAAAGGACATTTGGCGAAACCTTTCACGCGGACGCACGCACCTGTACGTCTACGGGGCGATGAAGCCCCTTCGATTCATCCAAGACGAGATCCCTCCAAGAAAAATCCACGAATTTATAAAAAAAATCGAATAAATTCATTTATTTGAAATTAAATAAATTTATTCAATCACAAATAATTCCACGACTTTTTTGAAAATATTTTATAACATTTTGTTGTAATTAATTTCAATCAAACGAATTAATTTATTTATAAACAATTTCATGAATGCGAAAAATAATTTTTTTCAATATTTTACATAATTTTGTTGTAAATTTATTTTCTTGTAATTTATTTCAATCAAATAAATTTATTTATTCAGAAATAATTCTACGAATGCAGTAAATCATTTTTAAAAAAATGTTTTACAAAATTTTGTTGTCATTTATTCCAATTAAACAAGTTAATTTATTTATAAACAATTTTATGAATGCGAAAAATAATTTTTTTCAATATTTTACATAATTTTGTTGTGAATTTATTTTTTTGGAATTAATTTCAATCAAATAAATTGATTTATTTTCAAAAAATTCTATAGATGCAGTGAAAATGTTTGAAAAATATTTCATGATGTTTAGTTGTAAAATTTATGAGTTTTGAAATAATTTGTGGATGATTTTTTAGAACAGAAATTACATATTTTGACGTCTATATATGTGAGCTGGCTAAAGAGAAAGTGAGATTGAATGGCCGCGGAGCAAGGAGAGACCTGAATGCGTTTGCAACCGACTGATTTGTTTCTCGCAAACAATATGATAGATGTAATCACTAAAATAGCTTTTTTTTCGATTATACATCATACGATTGTTATTACGTTTGTTATTTGCCAAGACCTTGACTCCGATATTCGAAACATCCGTATTATTATACATAATACAATTGAAATCAGGTAAGAATTGAGATACAAACTGCGAGAGAAACTTTTTTTTTTCTTCATATCTTTTTTTTTCTCCATTCATCGAGAGAGTCGTTTCAAGGCGAAATAATCGTTCGGAAGGAATACGACAAAGGCATTTAAATGCTCCAACATGAATCTTCTTTGACTCGCAACATTCGAGAGCGTTTTTTCTTTTTTCATCCATTTTAAACAACCGGTCCATGGAAAAATGAGATTTCGACATGAAATTCAGTTCATTATTCTTTAAAATTACATTACGGGCTTTCGACAGCGATTCCGGTCGATAAAAAAGTCAAAAAACAATCAGATGAGTGTCAAAAAAATTTGGCACCGTCGAATCTGCAGTTTTTTTGTTGTTATTTAAAAAAAAAAATTAGTCAGACGTCGATAATGTCGAAAAAATCGATCACAATTTTTTGCACGTCCTTTTAATCCTCGGAAAATGAAAATTTTTGGAGTTTCGGGGCGCGGGGGAGTTGGGAAAATCGTGAGAATGAAGTTGTGGAAAAAAAGGGTTTCCTGTTCCCTCCGGATGCTCGTTAAATCGCGGTCGGGCCAGGAGGACCCCGCAAGAGGAAAAGAACGAGAGAGAGAGCGAAAAAGCGCTAAGTCTGGCCCAATTAGCATACAGCGGCGGGTCTACATTGCGGAATACACCTGCTTGAAGAAAAAGAGCGAAGGAGAGCGAGGAATAGGGAGGAAAGAGCGAGAGCGAGACCGAAAGAAGCCAAAGCAACGTGGTCGCCCGCCGGCTCTTCTCTCTTTCCTCTTCGCGATGTTGTTCCTCCTGCTGCTGCTGATCGCGCACAGGTTGTGAGCGCACGAAGAAGCAGGTGCCTCACCTGTTTCGCATATAGCCGCGGGTCTCGATACACACACACGCGGCTCTTTCGACTCTCGTTCGATATTAAGCTCGCGGACTTGGATTTTGTCAACGATCTAAATCGCGCTCGCATCCTCGCGACGACCAAAAACATCAAAAATCGAGTCTAGCGCGCGAGAATTGGAAACCGCGACAAAAAATTTCTCTCGTTCTCGCCAATCCACGATCGTGACGGTAAAAATAAAATTTTATTGAAACGATCGCGATATTTCGATTGCGAATAAATTTATTTCGATAAATCACCAAAATTTGTCATTGCAGCAAGAAATTTTCTAGAAAGTCTCTTTGAAAAGTGAGTTTTCGTCATTTCAATCGTAAATTTTGCTGCCAGTTCCATTAGAAATCAAAAATTCTCTGCAGCATCTCGGACATTTTGTTAATCAAGCGAAGGTCAAACCAAGGGCACGGTTTGGTTAAAAAATAATTGAAAATTTCCGAAAGAAAGAAAAAGGACGAGTTGGCATGGAATTTTGTTGAGCCGTGCGCGCATCTCGTCGACACACGCGGCTGCGGGGTCAGGACCACGCGATCGCGTTTCCAAGTGCGGCTAAATACGTGCGCGCGAGCGAGATAGAAAAGCGAGACGAGTCGCGAATGCAAAGCAGGCGCACAGGTTCAGACTTATCCCGCCTATGCATGTATTTAAGCGTGGGAGAAAAAGAGAAAGAAAAGGAGAGAATGAGAGAAGCGAGAGAGCGATTCTGGGACGACGCGTCCGGAGGCGAAACACCGTGGTCCAGAGCTGAACTCCGTTGACCCCGATGTGCACCCACACCCGTTTCCTACCAGTTCTTCTCCGCGTCTTCTTCTTCTTCCACCTTCGCGCACTTTTTTTCCATTTTTATCCCTCCATCATACAATTTTATTCCGAGAGGCATCAATTTTTTCAATTATTCCCTGCCGTTAAGGGCTTGTCACAGTCGCGGCGCCAAAACGATCGAGACTCGGAGAAAAATATTTAAAAATATTTTTTTTTAGTACTTTTCGACGAAATTTTTAATCGAAATTCAACAGCAGCGAATTTTCAGTTTCCCGCTTCGTGTTTTGAATTTATAGAAACGAAATTTTCACTTCAAATTCATTGATTTTTACTCTGGGGTCAAATTGACCCCAAAGGAAAATTCCGGTCTCTCCTCAGTCAGAAAAAATGCGAAGTATCGCGGAAAATTAAATTTTTATTTTGTCCAACAAGGTGAAACAAATATTTTTGGATATTTTCAAAATTTTCGTGATTTTGACAGATTTTTTTATTTCTAACGAACCGTCAGCAAAATTTACGATTGGAATGACAAAAATTGACTCGTCGAAGAGACTTTCTAGAATATTTCTCGCTGCAATGACGAAATTTGGATTTTTTTAACAGAATTTCATTTTCAGTGCATCTTTTGATCGCAACTCAAAAGTGCAACGTCCTCGAGAGCGAGGAATGGGCGTAAAACGATAATTCGATAACGCGGATCGATCCGCGAAGAGCCACGCGGATATTAGTCGGTTCAATGCAGCCGCGCGATACACGTTGGCGTCGTGGAGCTTTATACATCTCGCGAGAGCACGTTGAATCTCTCTTTCGCTCTCTCTGCTTCGCCATACATAATATAGAAGAACCGAAACGCGTTCGGAGCTCGCGCGGAAAGATCTTTTCGCGAGCCGCGGACGATTATCGATTTGCCACGCGCTTCGACGTTCAAGAGAAGCCTCTTTGCTTGTCTCTCGTCAAGATTCAAAGGATCGAGGCGAGTGACGAAGAAAAAAACGCTCCGGACACATAAATAACTAGGAAATTTATACACATTCGGCCAAGGCTGTCTATCCAGACGAATTAAGATGCGGGATCAATGTGATCAATACATTTCACGCATACACATTAATTAGGATCAATCTTGACCGATTTATCATGCCCGCAGAATATTTTGATTACGTGATTTTCCGTCTTTCGGACGGTCTCACATTTACCCTGACCAAAAAACGCTCATTTAAGGATGAAAAATTTTCAGGCAGTCCATTCTTATAGGAAATTTTATCCCCTTTTCAAAACCGCCCTTAGATTTCCGGTACGATAATTCCTCGCCGAGTTATCGATGCCGGAACACAAAAGTGTAATTTTTCATTCAACCCTCGATATCTCGGCATCAAAATTTCGTACGAAGACTTAAAAAAAAGCAAATTGAAGCTGGAAACGCCAGCTAACCGGAGCTTTCATTAATTTGTCCGAAAAAAATTTCCCTGGTCCGTGAAAAATTCAGAAGCAAAAAAAAAAAATTCGTCATTTTCTGCCCCCTCGATATTTGTCCAGATTTTTCAAAAGAGCTGCATCAAAAATCAAGATTTTCTGCTAAATCTTGAAACTAGAGACACGAAGCTTCAAAATGCTTTTTTATTCATCTCGATACGCCGATTTTTCACGAAACTACAGCCTTTTAAAAATGACCGTGACATTTTTGAAAAAAAAATCAAGCACGCCGAGCAATCCGAGAACAAAAAATCAAGAAATTATGTACCGATCGTCGTAATCGTTTGATTTTATTATTCGAGACGAGTATCAAGCCTGCGAGTTGATTTGCTCGAAGTGGAGAGAGAAAAGATGAAAATAAAAGAGGAAAATGTGGGGAAAAAAAAGGAGGAAGAAGCCAATAGAATTACGCGCGTTTACGCACCTGCCGACCCGTATGTCCGCTCACGTATAACGTACTCTTGCATAGAGAATAAGATAACAAGAACCAGATTACCGCGTGTATCTTTTCTTGGATCAAATAGAGTGCGACGAACGAAAAGCCTCGAGCTCGAGTGATTTTTCAAATAAAATTCTTCGACTTGCGCCTTTCTGTTTGACAGACAATCATTTATTGCACGCGCTTACGTGTATATTGAGAGAAAGGAATATAACCGTGGGTGTCTCGTTCGTTCCTTATTTACTCGGCCAATGATGGAGAAAGAGAGAGAAATATTGAGTCAACGAAGACGACGATGGAACAGGTGACAGAGAGCTGCTGGCCCATACAAACCTCTTTCGTTCCACATACCTAAGCAGCCTCCTTCGACTCCCACTTATTATTTCTCTCTCTCTCCTTCTCCTTTCTTTTATCCTTTCCCGTGACGCATAAACGAGAAATTTACAGGATACCCCGTCACTCCTTCCATTCTCTCTCAATATATTTGCTATTCTATCCTCGACGATAATCCTCACTCTCGAGCAACTTTGTACAGCCTCTTGCGCGATATTACCATTCGAAACATTTCGTACTCCCAATAATCTAGTTTACAGATCCTCGACATGGGCATGAAAAAAACATTTCATCGGATATTACTGTCGAGATCGTACCAACCAGCAAGAAACCAGTCGAATTATTAAAATTGCTCTTTCGATTATTTTCATTCAACCCATTACACCGTCACAAAACGATTTTATTTAGGGTCCTTTTCACATTTTTTATAAACGGTCTTGCCACTAAAACCAACAGTTTTAATTCGCAATTTTTTATTTTCCACATCCAAACGCGTGTCGAGTCACGTTTTGGTTAAAAAGTTGCAAAAATCGAGTTGCAGGGAACAAATGCATGAAGAATTTTTTTTTGCAGATTGCCAGAAAGGCCAGGGGCGAAATTTTTTAAGAAAAATCCTCAACACATTTATTTGCAACTCATGAACGAGACGCGACTTGAACTTTCACGCGTTTTGATGGGAAAAGTTGAAAATTGGAAATGATATATCTCAAATTCTTAACGTCAACGAATTTTCTTGGATTTTCGTGAATTTTCTTTAATTTTCTTGACTTTTCATGAATTTTCTTGAATTTGCTCGAATTTGCTTGAATCTTCTTTAATTTTCTTGAATTTTCTTGAATTTCCTTGAATTTTCTCGAATTTTCTTGAATTTTATGGGATTTTCTTGAATTTTCTTAAATTTTCTTGAATTTTCTTGAATTTCCTTGAATTTTCTTGAATTTTCTTGAATTTTCTCGAATTTTCTTGAATTTTCTTGAATTTACTTGGATTTTCTTGGATTTTCTTAAATTTTCTTGAATTTTCTTGGATTTTCTTGAATTTTCTTGAATTTCCTTGAATTTTCTTGAATTTTATTCTTGACGTCAAAGAATGTTTCTTCGCAGCAGCCTCTCGATCTTGACACTTGGCCTCAACATTAAAAAACTTTCTTGGCCAAACGAACTCTCGCTCTGTTATTATTACGTGCAAGATTGCACCAGCGTAAGAATCTTTTCGTCGAATTTTTAATGAAACTCTTTTATAAATAATTCCAATCGCGTTCGTATTTTTAATTCACTCTTTATCCCTTAATCTCTCGATAAAGGGGGCAAAGCAATATTATGTCACCTTTATAATTATACACGTGCTTAATTGATCGAGAGATTGCCACCTGTGGTACACACTCGTTGCAGATTATCTCCAATTAAACTCGTCCTCAGTTTGGCATTTTTTTATTTTCCTCACACAAACACACACACGGAGACTTGTGGTTATAGCTAATTAATACGAGTCTCTCTGGCGCGTCTCATTTGGTCTGTGCATCACGAGGCGAGTGCTTGGCTTGTGGGTATCTCCGAGTCAAAGAGCTAATAAGCACTCGAGCAAAGGTTCGAGGAAAAATAAAAGGCAGCCAAAGCAAACGAGGAAGCCAGAGTTCGCGCCTGGCCAATCATATAATAACGGGGTTTTAGTTCATTTTTGTGGGTAACCCACCGAGCGGTAGTCCCGTAAAGTGGCCCCGGGGCTTCGCCTTTCGCAAGGGCCAGGCCGTAATTCGGCCAGACTCGCAAACTCTCCTGCAGAGTTCACTCAAACATACCAAGCAAAATAAAAAGCGTAAAAATTCTTTGTTTTTTCGTATGCGTTCAGAATTTTCATTTCATTCATTTTAAATCGATAGAAATTTTCTGGCGCGTAATTTTATTTGAAAAACCTCGAAAAATTGACGTTCGCGGCGATTTTTTCTTATTTTTCATGTAATTAGAGGAATTTGATTATTGTTTAATTAATTTTGACGCGGTAAATAGTTCAGAAAGTTACGAAATGAAGGCGTAAAATGTTCGAGGCTTTAAGGGCATCGTGAATTGAATTTTTGTCCATTTTTAACTCGATTCGACCGAGTAATTCTCCAGAAAATCGAGTTTTTTGCTTTAGCACCCATTATTTTAATATTTTTATTAATATTAATGGAAATCCTCTCGGTCCTCGGGCTACACTTAGCACCTTATCCACTTAGTCTCTTCCCACAGAGTGCCATCTTGCTCGTTTTTTGCTTTTATCTGCTTCTTTCTTTGAATTCTCGCTTCGCTTTTCATCTCTGGCGCAAAGCGTGTCTCGTTTTATGAGGATTTTTGCCTCGCGGCGACGTGACACTGTCATGTCTGACATGCGAGTGTGCGATGGTGTGGCTTACACGGGATTCCTTAAGGGGAGAGAGCGCCGCGATGAAACAAGTGCGAAATATTGTATTAAGGAGCATCGCGGGCGAACCGAAGGACCGCGAGCGAGAGGGTGACCGCGGAGGGAAGAGAAATAAGAAGAGCCTGACGCGAAGAGTTCCGCGGTGCTCGCTCGAGCGTCACGCGGAATCGTGAGCAAAAAAAAAAAGAAAAAAACCGATCGGAATTAATTTTCTGCTCACTTTGCACTTCCTCCGAGCTAAGCTCCGTGTCAAATTGACGCAGAAAAATAAAATCTCTGCAGTTGTGTTTTTGAAAAATGATTTTTTATCATTTTATTTCCCACTTTTCTCAAGTTTTTTTGAATCGTTTTTGGCCCTCGCGGTTTTTATCTCTTTGTTTGGCTGATTCCGTGATGGCCGAATCAGACACTCGGCTCTTTAATTTTCTCTCCGCAAAGGGTAAGTACCCAACGAATCTGGCAGCTTCGCATTTAGCCTGTGTACATGAACGAGCGCTGATTCCTCCGGCACCGGGCACGCCGGGAATCCATTACGCGAGTGCCTGCTCGGATGAATAAATTTCCATAATATTTGGCAGGTTGACACGCCTCTTTCGCATATTCTGCCTGTGCTCCAGGCCAGCGAGTAAAAAGTCATTTAAACATTTATACACAATCGCGAATGCGTTTATAAAATACGAAAAAAAAACGCAGGCGACGCGAATGTGCACGCGGAATTCTGCGTTTTCGAAATTCGGAGAATGAAAAATGAAAAAAATGAATGGATCTTCAATTTTTTTGACGAGGTGAAAAAATTTCACGCGTTCAACTCGAGTTTAAAGATTTAACGAGATGGCGAAGAGCCTGCACGTAATTATAACATAAAACGTTTGCAGTTCCTCCCATTGCACAATGGAATGAGCGCGAGAGCGCGATAAGGTCGAGCCTAATAACGCGAGGATTAATTAGCGCGAAGGTGGGTTATCGCAACGTGAATTAGTCATGCGATGTAACACGTATAAAGAATCCTTTCCCCTGCGACGAGCCTCCCTCGCTCTCATTCGTTATTTAACCTCGGCGTTGATCCTTAAAAGCCCGCGGGCGCATTGTGCAAATTATAAATCGGAATGTTTTTATTTTTAGTTGCAATTCATTTGTTCACGAGGCGCGTATAATGCAACGCGCTTGGATAAACTTAATGAAGACACGCGTTATACGCGCTATTCCCTTTTTGTATTATTCAACACTCGATCCCGCGACGTATTGTGTGGTTAAGCCATTATTACGTTCGTTTGACTATGATCGATCGGGACATTAATCGCGATTGTCTTTAGCCACACGTGGTGTGTAACATAGTCAATTTTTTTTTTTTTCCCCAACATAGAGCGAGAAGACTTATTGGCAGCGTTATCCAGTTGTTGCGCTCACTTTGTTATCGCGGCCATTTAAATGGCTGAGATAATGACTAGAGCGCGAGGGAGCATATTGCACGATTTAAGGGATTTTCTAATCGACAATCCGGGGCGAAAATCGAAGGGAATGCGATCCATAATGAACCCCTCGAGCTAGAATTCGATTTAGGGAAATGAATGCTTTGATTTTAAGTGGCCAAGACACTCGGGAAGGATCCATTGGAAGGGCCTACCCTTTTTGACCCTAAGGGAATGGTCGTTATGCACCAGCTTTGCCTCCATTTAAAACATTAAATCACTCGATTATTGTTATTTTTCGAAACATTTTCTCATTAGCTATCGCGTTCGATATCATTGCAACATCACGACATTCCTGGATCGTTAAATTCCACCGAGTTATTCGCTATTAGCGCACAATATGCCTCGTTTGTTCATGCTCTCGCTCGTCCTTTGCTTTCATGAAAATCCTCCACTTTCCAGTCGGTTTTGTTTGCTTTTACTCAGAGCCATGCACCGAGGGTCAACAAGCCCTAAAGCGTGGAGAAACTTCGTTATATTCCCAGATCGAGCAAGTTAAACGAGCACACTTTAGAACAGACTCTCTGCTCGCATTACAATAACTGCTTTGCCAACCTTACTGCGCTGCTGGATTCGGGCTGGATCCCTCTACGCGCCCCCCCCCCCCCTCCCTCCATCTATTTATCTTTATCTCATTCCCGGAATCAATTCCAACCTACGAATTGTATTCGCTTAGTTAGTTTCAGATAAAAGCTTCGCGATAGCCTCAACTGCAGAGATCGTGTGTTATCCTACAATCCTTAACTGTAATATTTTCCATCTTTGAAAATGCAGGTGCACAGGTGCATCGGGATTCTTGTTTTTTTTTTCTCAATCTCCTCCTAACTCGATACCAATAAGTAGGACACGATTTTTCGTCGCTAATTCAATCCACGTCATTTCTATTCCACCAATTTATTCAAACAAACAAAAAATCATACGAATTCGACTATTCGAAATGCAGTTTACACTGAACGTTGACGTTTTTGATTTCCTGTTCTTGAGACTGGGTCCTGAATAAATTCCCGAGGAGCAAACGTTGTCATTTTGCTTAAGGAAAATTTTAATTGGATATAAAATCGAAGCCCAAAATTGAGAGGATTTTCCAACTGGGAATTATTTTTTGATCTGCTCGGAAAAAAGACTGAAAATTAAATTTTGTCAAAAAACGACGATATTTTGTCGAACACAATTGAATATTTTTGAATGACGTCAAAATTTTTGTAATTTTGACAATATTTTTGATTTCTAATGGAACTGGCAGCAAAACTTGCCATTGGAATGTCGAAAATTGACTTTTCAGAGGGACTTTATAGAATATTTCTTGCTGCAATGACAAAAATGTTGTTATTTTTTGGAAAAAGCGTTGAGTCGAACTTATTCAACAAAATTTTCATTTCCAGTTGACATTTGATTGGTTATTTATTTATTGAGCAGGATTTTTGCTTCCTCGACAAGGTGCACGTACTCGTGACTGGTGAATGTGTGTTTTTTAGTCGATTTTTCAAATTGTTTTTATTTACTTTCTTCCACGTCTTACATGGAGCCGCCGCGATCGGTTGGGAATCGGCACATGCTAATACACGTTACGGTGAGTGTGCGATCCCCACGAGAGAGGCCCACATGCTGGCAGGTAATTAGAGCCGTGAGAAATGTCCACGAGGCTGACTCGTATATGTGATTTTCAGTTTGTTAGTTAAATACGTGTATATATAAATCGACATCCGTGTTAGTTGTAAAAGCGGACTAATCTCGTTTATCGTTGAGAACGAGAAGAGATGTGAGAGGAAGGCCAAGCCATAGACTCGGTTTTCTGGTATACACAAGCGCGGATCTTTTCCCTCGCAGGACACATCGCGTATTTAATCCTCGCGAAGGATATAAAAAGAGAGCCACCGCGTTTGTCGCCACGGGTGAGATTCTTCTGTGCCCGCATTGATGTACACACGAGCTGGTGAAATTCTTGTGGATTATATGACGACGCGGGATGTCCCGATATCACGCGAATCTATAAAACATGGCGAGCGATAATTAACGGGGGGGATAATTGAAGGAAAGTGAATGAAAAACGAGAGCTGGAGATTTTTGCGTGAGGAAATGACGCAGAAGAATCGAGAAGAGAAAAAAATGAGAATTAAAAAAAATTTTATGGTTTTTTAAGGGACAATGTAAATGAGTTATTTGTGTGAAAGTAATAGCGGATTATTCGCGATATTGGCTGATGCAAGTACGAGGGAATGCCGGGAGTACGCGAGAGTACAGTCTTCTACAAGGATGAGGAAAGGAAGGTGAGAATGTTTAAACGTGTGCGGGAGACGGTCTTGCAAAGTTGTCAGGTATGGTGGGAGGCGGGGGAGTCTTTCGAGATCCGGAGTGTTGCAGTCGACGAGATTCAGCACAGCCAGCGAACGAGTTCGGTATGTTGTTTAAATAAGAGCAACGAGAAGAGTAAGTGTACGCGCGAGAGAGCAGCCAAGGGCGAAAGTTTTTGCTGTTCTGCGTCGATCTACAGCGCATGTCTTGCGGTCTCTCTCCGCAGTTTTTCTCTCTCTGTCGTTTACACACTGTCTTGTTGACGCGCACGCGCGAGCTCTTTCTTCTCGTTGTTGCGCAGACGATCGTAAACGCGTGCGCATGCATTCTAGTCCTCTTTTTCGTCTCGTTTAGTCGGTACGAGCGCCTGGAGGAAAATAAACGAGAAGGTAGTGGAGGAAGGGCAAATGGTCAGCGGGAAAATTGAATGGGTGGCATTTTATCAGAAACAGGAAGAACCGAGCCGAAAACAAGTGGATTACATTCTGCAAGTGCGATATCGACACCCCTGTCAAAATATCCAGACTTTATGGTGGTCTATGGTGCGGTGTTTATGGGGTTTCCCATGGACCTGGACAAAGACGAACGAAAGATTGTTTTGTCCTGGACTGTATTCCTAACGATATGCGATTGTCGCCCCATTAGATGCACTTCTGGACCTGTATGGGGTATCTCCCAAGTTCTAGCTTGGCGTTTGGCCTGCACCGCGCTATCAGAAACTATCCAAGAGAACGAGGCACACAGAGAGACGACGACGACGAAAAGAACGTTACCCTATAATGCTGCTGGTTTATCTCTCCGAGGGCACATATCCTACGAAGCGTGTGTTAGCCACTTGCGCTCCACCAGATTGGCTCAGGAGTATATCCGACCAGTGGGCACTCATATAACGAGATGAGAAGCTGGTAACAGTGCATAGAGCCTGTGCCGACTTCTCCACCATGTTCTCCTTCTCTCACTCCTCTGCCTTTCCCGAACAATGGTCTTTCTCCTCCCGTTGGCCATGTTCTCCGATCATAACTGCAAAGAGCCTCCTTCCTCACCCGATAAAATGCCAGATCAGCCAACCAAACTGAATACATTCACTAGTCCCAAGAGAATAAGGGCAACCGGTAACACATGCAGCCTCAAAAATAGCCAATGGACTAACCCAAGCCTGGACAATTCCACATCCCAACATCTACTTTGATTGTAGGACCCTACCCTATTATGCACCTTCCACAGCCAACGTTGCTTCGATCAAACTGAAGCCACATTTCGGCCAAAATTCACTATCTGATTACTTTTCTAGATAAGTAAGTTCGAAGGCACTGCCCCAACGCCATGCCAACAAATTCTTCTTTTGGCATAATGAACATATGACCCATTTGTGGTTTTAAGGCCATTACCGTTTTTCAACTGCAGCAACATCATTGATGGCTCCGTAAAAGCTTCAATGGCAGTTGTCCGTCATTATTTTAGGATCCTTCGAGAAATCTGACTTTTATCCTGCCTGCACCAATGCCCTTCATATCAAGAGACCCGGCAGTGGCTCGGCGCCAAGGCGCCGCAGTCTCATATTCAGAAAAATAGGCGTTCAGTGACGTCACGGCAACTTGAAATCGTTTTAACGAAAAAATGGGTTGTCGGAAAAGTTTTATGTTAGAATTGAATTTTCTACGATTTTTTATCTTTTAAATGGTCCGTGGTTGAAGAAAATCTGTTTAGCCAATCCAGAGAAATTTAAGGTGCAGTATCGCGAGTTCCACAATCGTTCTCTGTTTCTTGGGCCTTCTTTTTGTATTTCTACATCCAAAGAGAATAGGATTCTGCGTTGATAAAGGTGCTTAGGTATTCTCTAAGGTAGTGCGTAGAATCCGGCCATCTTGGAGATAAGCTACAGGTTTGGAGACTCAAACGCACCTACGGATGCGCTTGTAGGACAGTCTTGAAAGACGTTAAGAACGAGAACGTTTAGAACTTTCCATGTACGGAATATCATCCTCGTAAGACCGCGCAACTGTTGTGATCTCGCGTTCCTTTTTCTCAACATCCTTGCAGCAGCAGCTTCAACGTAACATCGCCGCGGTATCGGATACCGGAAGGAGAAGAAGAAGAAGAAAAGTGAATAAAGGGCAAAGAAGGAGATAAAAAATGTCGCATTATTCTCCTATATGGTGATGCGCTCGACCACACTACTCACTTGCTAAAATTTATCTCTCTTGTACCAACAACACGCACCGATCTGGTTGAGTTAGGATTCGCTCCAATTGTACTGACCCAAACATAGCAGGGAAGCGAATAGTCAACCAAGAGCTCTGGCACAATCATATTTTCGAAAAATCGTCAGAAAATATTGAAAAATCAATCAATCTAAAAATTCCTTCGATTTTTAAGGGATTCCACTATTCCGTTTGAATTGCAAGACTCGCCATTTCGATGGCGATTCTTTCGCAATCGAAAAACTGAGAAAATAAATATTAAAACAATAATTTTGCAGATATTGAGCGAAAAATGAAAAATCTTTTGAATCATCGAATAATTAATCGACGAGATTTGACGTCACGGGTCTCCCTGACCCAAGAATCCATGGAATAATCGCGGAAGAAGTTTTTATTCATTTTCCAACGAGGCACTAGCAAATTTCTCATGGAAATGAACTCTTGCCCGAACCTTATGCCATATAACCCCATGAATTCATCAATTAGCCTCTCCCTAATGACTGACATTTGAAACACGTAACGAGACCGTTTTTTCTCGCTAATTTTGAAATCCCGAGGTATTAGGAAATTTGAATCTCTGTCATATACGTAATGACGTGTTCCTCGATGTCGTTCTCACGTCCTATCGCAATACACACGTAATTATAGACACTGGCGAGACGCCATGGGTTCCGAGGTGGTCGCGCGGTCTTTCTTCTCTCTTTCGCGACGATCGCGAGCGTCGATCGAATCGAGGCTACTCGCTTGTGCTGCGGTCACCATGTTGACATGTCGCTCTCGATATCTATAGATGTATATATCGCATGAAAACGTTATATATTCCGCGCCAGCATAAGAGAGCATTATAGGAGGCCCCGGTCGGCTGGTAACCGTGACGTTTTGCATAATACGAGGCGACGGCGTTCACCGCTCGTCGTATCTATCCTCTATCTTGTCCAGCCGATATACCAGCGAGAGTTTAACTTTCCCGATGACGACGATGTGGCGACGACGCGGTGCGACCATATTTTTCGCGGAGATCCCCCGAGAGATCCAAGTCCCGAACAACGGGACCTTCCGGTACTTTCCATTTTTCTATGTCGCAAACTTTTTCCTATACGCCACAAACCAGAAAAAAACGATCATGAGATAAAAAAAATGAAACTAAAAAAAAAAAAAAATGCATGGAGCCCCTTTAAGGGAGCCCCTGGAGCCCCTTTGGGCCCATGGAGCCCCTTTAAGGGCTCCATGCATGTATTAAGGGCTCCATGCATGGTTAGTTCAGCGTTACCTGGGGAAACTCGCAAACCAATCGAATCAACGTGATTTTTTTATTTCAGATGATCGAGTGATGAGTTACAACCTTCACCGCAAAACAACTTTTTTTGGAGACAGCTCCGGAGATTTTGCCGCCAACGGCTTAGTTTGTAATATTTTCCGCTGAAATTTTCAGACAACATTCTTGAAATGGTATTCTTCAATACTACAATTATTCAATTTAAAATACATTGGCCGTATCTAGTAAAAAAATGTTCGAAAAAGTGTTCTTTTTTTATTATTGAACTAATCATACCCCCCCCCCCCTTAATGTCGTTAAAAGAGAAAAAGGTCTCGAGCTCGTTGTGGACTAGGGAACTTGACTCAACGTCGTACGGTACAGGAACGAGATTGTTATGAACGATCGTCGATGGGCGATATTAGGCTGCGCGATATGCATTTATCGCGTTTGTCGGAGTTGAGAAGTCAGGCGGGGAATCGCGAGGGTCCGATCGGGAAGCACGGACAATAACGCGAATCCGTAGAAGATGCCATAAGAAAAAAATGCCACCCACACACCAGCGTTGCGGACACGGACGTGATATTTTAGCGTGCAAGTGCAGCGGGAACTGCGAGGATGGCTCGTTATCTGAAATATGCAAGACTCGATATCTGGACCTCGTTGAGCAGGCCAGCGAGAGCAGAGGAAGCATTTACAGAGCGCGAGCATTCAATATCCATGCAACGCGAGGAGTCTCTATGTGTGTGACCCTTATCGGGAACTCTGTGCGACCTTTCACCGCTGAGTTTGCAGAACTCTCGACGAGTGCATCTCATGCGCGCCCCCCGCTCGATTTTCTCCCTCCTCCCCCGGCCGAACGACCGCAACTGCACACAGAGCGAGAGAAACGATACTAAAAGATAAAAAAAAAAAGGAAAAAAAAGGTAGAGAAATAACGATAGAAATAAAAATCGTTGGAACGAACCGCGAGCGCCTCTCGGACTCTTTTCATCCTATAATAACTCCAAGAGATAATCGAGCGAGGAAAGAGTTTGCACACATATGTATCTCCTTTAATACGATACGAGGGCATGTCAGATCAATGCTGTGTGCAAAGCCTACGAAGCTGCTCCGGTGAGATGCACCTCTTGAGAAGGCTCTTCTCTTCAACAATAAATAAGACTTCAATGTGCGCCGAGAGCGAATATACGTTGAGAGCCTGAGATGATTCTATGAAAGAGAGACTGCGATGGACCGGGCTCGCGCTCGCGCGAGAGATGAGATCGATGCACCGATGCACCGAACACGAGACATCCTGGGTGGTAATAGGCTAATGCTCCATGTGGGTGCCCATGGAGCGCCGTTACTTGGGCGATGTAATGTTCATCCGCGCGTCGGTAACACTTTTCAGTTATCTTCATGTGAGTTTCAAAAAATCGACCTCAAAGAATGACGATGGCATCGCAATGACGAAAAAATTTCTCCCGGAGCTTAAAAGCGACAAGTAAAAAGTACCGCAGCCTCGAAAAGAAAGTCCGCACCCACGCTGCGTAATCCGGTCTCTTATAAAAATGAAGATCGTTTAACGCAGGTAAGCACAGACTCGGGTCACCGCCAAGGTCATCGCCGTACATAAATTATAAACGCTTATTATCTCTCCAACCGACTAAAAAATCGACATTGTGACGAGCCATGAACGAAACGCGCGGGGCTCGTTTTGCACGAGTAACAAAAAAGTGTCCCGCGGAGTCCGCGAGAGTTATTTCGCGACGCATCTCCCGCGGACATAAACTGGATATGCCCTGTGCGCCACGTCAAACCTCCGGCTACGGGATAATAATCCGATTTTTCATTTGGTCGTACTTCAGGACCAAAGTATATAGTCACCGGATAAAACACTCGCCAACGATAGAAGGACAGAAATAAAAGTGCGACCGCGAAACAGAGACGAAACGACACCTTAAAAGATTCGTCCGAGATATATGGAGGTTCGTCCTGCGAGATCCTGCCATTGCTATCTCTCCTCGTAACTTGTTTTATTATTCGCCCAGACCATGCGAGATTCTCGGTGGTTCGAGCCTTTTTTTTTACCCTCGTCCACGCGTCTCCAGGATCTTTCCACCTGAGCCGTTTTCCTGGCGTTCCTCCCACTCGCCATATGGATAAGGAAAAATCAAGAGTCCTGATCAAAAAAAGTCATTGCGATTTTTGGATGGTCACCTCAACAAGCCTTCGCCTCATTTCTCCACAACATTCCGAATTCAATCTATTTATCCGGTCACAAACTGCAACCTCCATCCTTTTCTTCAACCTTTCTCAAAAGGATTCCTCCCAAGAATAGTCCTGCCCAGCCACGTGCTCGATTCTGATGTCTACATATGTACCAGCACGAGAAGAATCCTCCTCTCGTCGAGTTTGCCCCGCACGCGAGCCTTTGACTCTTTATTATCCCCTGCAAAGGATGTGCCCACGTACAGGGTGTCCTTGGATCCTGCATCGATACCCAGGACCTTGGATTCGTTTTATCAAGCCCCAAGGTCAAAGATCCCAATTTAATACGTTGCAGTCTTTTCAAAACTGGAAACTAAATTTAGTCAAAAGACGTTGATACTTTTTTGAACACGCTAAACTAAATATTTTTGGATAATTTCGAAATTTTTTTCATTTCTAACGAAACTGTCGGCTACATTTAAGCAAAATTGATTTTCTCATTCGATAATTAATCGCCTGCCAGAAGAATTTCGATAAAAAATCAACTCCAGCTCCAGTCACCCTTTATGTGTCATATTTACATGCCCTCGATATTATTTGTGGTTGGCACTGTATATGGAGGAGCAACATTTCACACCAGCCACCTTAACCACCTGTGCATCGACCTCCCCTCACGCTGGTTCCTCATATACAGTAAATATACGTTCTGTTCAACTCCCTGCCATTTTTTTCAGCTGGGCATTCCCTTTTCTCGTATTTCAGTCGCGTTCTCCGCGTTGAGATGGAACGCGCTCTTGGAAGCGCGCACGCGTATTCGAAATACACCCTGGTGCCTCGTAAAACTGCTCGTAAAGAAAGGAAACGAGTCTCGAAAGATCGAGACTTCCCCCGGAGCGTGATCATAACCCACTGGATTACCATTTGATATAAACTCGGTCCAGAAGTGGCAAAGAGTCAAAAAATGCCAAACTGCATGCGGCAAGGAAATTGGCTCGAGTTGCGAGTCGATATGGGCTGGAGGAAGGGCAAGGGAGATTTTTAAGGATCAAATCCTTTCCGGACTTGGCACGTACTATTCTCTTCAGGACGATGGACTATCCTGGTCACGTTCGTGTCTCCTGGTGGCATGTGCAGATGCTGGCTGGAGCTGAATGTCTTCTAACGCAGCTTCGGTGCTCTGGAAAATGCAGCGATGCAATTCGATGCAAATGAGCTGCATGCTCGCCCCTCTTTTCCTTTTTCGCTGCTGCAGTTACGTCAGAGTGGGTGGTGCGGCGTTACTACTCCGCAGCACAAAACCAGAAGGAGAGACTGCACCACGAAGCAAGAAACAGAAACGCGAGAGCAACGGAGACACGCAATTCGATCCTGATGGCTTGCGTCCAGCACCAAATGCGATTCTCTACCAACTACAACTGCCGCGGCTCTCCCTCGTACCAGAACTCTCCGTATACGGTCCAAGCCCAGTCTCTCTGTCACTTTTTCGTATCATGTGGCTTTGGAGCAACTTGAAGGAACCCCCCACGAGGAATCTCTCGGGTAACGCGATCCCGACACACCAATCACCTGGTTGTTTTCTTCATTCCGAGTTTCCACGTCGTCTCCTGGACCATGAGTACGAAAGCGAGTTCGCCCCACGACACAGCGATAAACGAACAACATTTCTAACGAAAACTTCAAATCCCGCGCCCTTTTTCCCTTCGTCCTCCCGTTTTTCGTCCTGTTGGCGCATTTTTTACTATTTTTTCACTACGACCAAATTTGCGCCAGATTCACATGATCTTGCATTAAAAAACTAAAAGAATGAGTTTAAATTGAACCCTTTTCGTTGAATTTTCCCGAAGATATGAATCTTTCAGAATTGACGTCATTTTTTAGCCCCAGGCTAGCGGAATAGGCGAAAAAAATTAATCTTACTGGTCACACTAACAGAATGAAGTTTCTCCACACTAAAAATTGAATTTTGTCAAAAAATTTACGATCCCAACGACAAAAATTGACTTTTCGAAGAGTCTTTCAAGAATATTTCTCGCTACAATGACAAAATTTTTGGCATTTTTCAAAAAAACGCTTACTTGAACAACATTTTCCAACAAAATTTACTTTTCAGTGGAGAAAATGATAAAAATGAATTACCGAAATTGTGATAAGAATGGCGGAAGGTTTTTGGTGGTGAAGGCATGTGTAAAAACATCGATAGCCGTGATGCGGGGTCCGAATAGCCATGCAGCCGCGTGTCAAGTGATTTAATCTCACGCCAACAGCATCTCTGTGTTTTTGTCGCCGGTGTAGTCGTCCGCGAGTTCTCAAAGTCACGTGAGTCGTTCATGCACGCGATCTATCGAGAGAGAGTCTTCCATCTCGTTTTTTCCTCTTTTTTTTTGTATTCTTTGTCGTTTTTTTGGTTGGCTTGTTTCTCTTTTAAACGATGCTGCTGAGGTGCACCAGGGCGCCAAGCGAGTACGACAACGGCGCTCGACGTTGTCGCGGAGAGATCGAGACGCGACGGCGCGCAAGCGATCGCGTCTCGGTTGCACACGAGGGCGATGGCGAGAGTTCGCTGGCCGATTAGGACGCAAATCATTCAGGTGCCCCGCTGGCTAGGTGAGCTGTGCAGTCCGGAACAGCCGCGCGCAACACGGAGAACCTCCGAGCGAGAGGAAAAGAGGAAAGGAACAGGATCGCGCGAGGAGTTGAGCAGGAAAGCAACAGCATCAGGATCATGGGATGGGCCGCAGTCACGTGTGGCCTGATCACGTAGGTTCACGTTAGCGAACGAGCCACTGCCGCGCGTGTGTGCAGCTTGTGCGCCGCGCTCTGCGGAGAGAGAGTCCATGGGCCTGCTGACAAGCCGGACAATCCACAGGGAGTGCGCGGCCTCTCGCGACTCGCCGGGAAGTCCATGCAGCTCTCTTGAGCCAAACAAAACGACCAAATAAAAACCTCCACACGTACGATCAACCACCAAACACACACACAGAGAATAAAAATAATAAAATAGGCTTATGACAAACGTTAAGACACAAGAGACGACGCCACCCGTCACTGCGAATTTGCCTTGCACATATTGCACATAGACACTCAAGATAAATCCAGAACTTTCATCTCCCCTGGACCATGCGCGCCAGGATAGAATTTTGCCGAGTTGGGACCTGATCAATCTTTCCAGCATCGTGCAGTGACCGCTTTAAAAAAATTTGATCAGTGCGAAATTCCTTTTTTTTTTCGCCATTGTCAATTTTGATTCGCGAGTGTCAAGATTCAAGAAAAAACACGATGACAAATATTTACGAGCCCATGCGAGCAAAAATAACTGACCACGCGCCCGGATGCACTTGAAAGGGACAAAAACAGAGTTAAGAAAAGCTGAGCCAGGGCGAATGAAAGAGAGAATCATGTACGCGTAGTCGCGGAAGGCTGAAGAAGCCCGCGAGGCCTTCTTTCCGTGCCATGAATCACGCCCACGCGACCAGCGTCGACCTCCCGATAATTAATGCTCATTTAATTCGGCGTTCATCATCTCGCTGGAAAATATTTACAAAAGTCCTCGTTCAGACCATTTGCATATACCTTTTGCCAAATACGTGTGTGTGTGCAACGATGCACCCGCAGTGTTCATTTAAAACGCACAGTCAAGCTGACACGAACACGTTGCCAAACACGAAGAAACCTTATCACCGTAAATGCCATTGTTTGCTCACGTACCAACCATTTTTTCGTTGTCAAACGTACGGAGTTGCATTCCGCATTACGTACGAGAGAACAAAAGCCAGAAATTCACTTTCCACCTGGTGAATTATCGAGTTAATTCCTTAACGTCATTTGTCTCCCTTAATTTCTTTCTTGCAAAGATTCGGGAAAGTGAGAAGCGACCGAGACGCAGAATTCGTAAAAGGAATCACTTGCTCCTCATATTATGATCGTCCGGCTCTCCGATGTGTCATGGAGCCGAGTTTAATGTCAAGACTCTCCAGAAATCGGTATGTATTGGAAAGAAAGAAAAGATCGACGACGAATACATTTATGCATGCTGCGGTTCAGTATGCGGTATATGCATTGCGTTCCGGACCGATTACAGATTAGGATCCTTTGTCAACGTTCGGCCATCCTTATCGGCTCTGATGCATTCTGATCTCTCCGAAGAATCGCTCCGCGCCAGCGTGCTACACCACCAACCTTTCTCAGCAGCCAATGTTTCGTGTGTACATTTCACAAACGCGTTTGTGTCAGCAAATAGACTTAACGATATCCTTGAAAATTCTTCGCCATCAGGAGGCACCGACCATTCTGGTATTTTATACGATAAGCAAACTGTTAACTGTCAATACGTACAAATGCTGAGTTCCAACATCATAAACCACATCATTCGAATAAACACGCAGCGATCAAAAGAAATCTAAACAAGGATCTTGACCGAAATTCCATTTCTTCTGAATTTTTGATATTCTAAAAACTTGACTCGTAGCTACTAAACAAATTTGCACCCACGAAAACTTCAGCCAGCAAGATTTTCTAAATTTCTTCCATTAATTTGACAATTTTTGGTAAAAATAGTAATATCTTTGATTTTCTAATCATTGTAATCGATAGCCCGGGATCGGCTACCCCAAAAAAGTATCCCACGCGATTATAATCCGTTCTAATTTCGATGGTCTACGGTTGAATTCAGAATCGAGTTTTCAATGTCCCCAAATCACCTGAATTCGATATGGAATTCTGTCAATTTGCTAGAGTTCAGATTCCAGGACGCCATTTGCTAAAAAGCTTGAGACGCCCTTAAATTATATTTTGTGAAAAAAAATGGATTGAAAACCTAAAAGGGCTGACTTTTGAACTCTGTTCGAGGCGTCATTGGTGAGATTTGCATTGTCAGTCGCTGAGAGGATGGTAGAAATAATAGATCTATAACTGCGGATGATTTGAGAGAAGGCAGCGTGTCTCGCGTGTGTCTCTTTCAAATGATCGGTTCCCCATGCGCCGTTAAACACACACAAACGCAAAGGTATAAGCAGCAGAACAGAGACCACCAGCGGTGCGGAAAGTCCTGAGTGAGCGTGCGCGCCATTTGCCTTGTGCCTATGTTCGCGTTCTACTACCTGACCTCAGGATGACCTCTTCGCCTTGACGTCGCAACCGTGGCGGCGGTTGTCTGACGACGACGACAACGACCAGCAGAGTCCCATCGAGCCCGCCAATCATTCGGTAAGGTTTCTTTTAGATTCACCAATTAATTCCATGTTGACGTCATACATTTTGCCACCTCAGAAATTTTACATAGAGGCGGAATCTTTTGGAGGATTTTCTGACATTTATCCAAATTGGGCTGGTACGTCCTACTCGATGAATTGAGGACCATCACCCATGGAAATCATCGAAGGGTTTTGGCATCATCGTTTGGCAGTTTCGAATCCCAGACTAAAGTGTCATCCAGAGGTCACAGTCCGTTCTGGAAGGCTAATAACTTGGGAAGGGTCTACTATGACATCTGCACCTGTTTCCGTATAGTCCAGTTACGCAGAGATTGGACAAGGCTTCCACTTGATGTCTGAATCAGAATAGCTGGTTGGGTATTAGTGGAGTGTGCTGCCAGGGTCACAAGATCCTGGTTTCGTGTGGTATAGGACCAGTGGAATGTCAGGACAGCCAGCAGGAAAAAAACGGAGGGAAGGGCGAGACTGCGCGGTGGATGTCGAGTGTATTAACCCCGGCTAGGCTGGTAATCCGACACCGTAGAACGGAAGCCGCGGGTGCAGCCGTTTCCGCAGTGACAGATGCGCTCTCGTCCTCGTCGGGGTTCCGTCGCTCCTACTGCTGCTGCTGCTGCTGCAGAACGATCGGAGGAAAGACGAGCTTCATGAGCGTTGCTAGGAACTGTGTGCCTAACAGGGATGGACTATTCAACGACATTCAACGACGACGAACCCTTGCATTAAAAAGGGTACTTTGTCAATAGTAGCACAAAACTACTCCAAAGCAATCATGTCATATCCCAAAAAGTGGGCAATATGAAGATAAGCCAGAATTATATGGACAATGTTTGAAGAGTATGAAAAAAAGAGGGACCTCCTGATCCTCAACTCCAAACCCCAGACGGAAGTGAGTCGTGAACAAAAAATCAAACAAATAGCATCGTTTCCTCAATGGAGGGATGATATACAGCAATAAGGATCCCTTTTAATAGCAGCATTATTCACGTCGTTGTAAAACGATTGTCTAACCACAATATTTGTCTGACTTTATGAATGGAGTCGAGACGGAAAGTTCTGCGGTAAGAAACGAAAGGGAAAACAGTGAGTGTGTAGGAGGAATAGAAAAGTTGTATAGAACTCACGGCCACCAAAGAGTACTCGTAAAACGATGTTCAAGGCAAACCCACCGACGGATCTCTTTGAGGGAAACGGAGACTCCGGTGTCTGGTCAGAAAATCCTTTCTAGTTTTTCACGCGCATCCTTGGAGATCGATCTTCACGAGATGAAATTTTGTGGTTTTCATTTTTTTTCGGAAATGCTTCACGAGTCATTTTTATAAACTGAAATTCCGAGCAAATTTAAGTTCCAGTTACGTGCGATGCATCGATGATCTGGATAGTCGAGAATCGAGGGGTTTTCCGATGGGAAAACGAAGAACAAGTGACCGGGCCATTAAGCAATCGCTCCCAGTTTGTTTGCGGAAGGAAAACATCGACTGCGGGCGGAGGGACGATTTTTTTCCTGGACTGGAACCTCGTTGAAGCGACGAGGGATGATGCTCGCTGCGTGTGCTGTTCGGGGGGGCTGGCTGCGTGGCTACCCTTGGTTGTTTGGACGCTTTTCCACAATTGGGCTGAACGAAGTAGCGGGGGAATGGGTGCGAGGAACCGAAGCGGTTCCCACAGCTCGGGGAAGCGTGTGAATCGTCGCGTCGGGGAAAAGCCTGCAGCATTGCGAAGAGCTCGCGTGAGAGACAGGCGTAACAAGTGTCTCGATATCATTGAGTGGCAGTAGGAAGTGCGCGGTGAGGATACGGAAATATTTCTCACGTTATTTGCTTGATCCAGGTTGCTCGATGAAGCGAGATGACAGAATAGCAGATTAATTAGTGAATAAAAGTAGCGACGACGCAGGTGCGTAGATTTTGAAAGAAACAGAGCATGGCGAATGAGACTGTTCGCTTAGCTCGTTTTTCACTGGGATTTAGTCGTTTTTTTTCGACTTTTACATTTATCGAAGCTTATGCGGTACAAACAGCAATAACTTTTTTCCTCCGGACTGGAAAGGACCAGGCGAGGAGAAGCCGCTTTGGCGTCTCGTGGACGATCGCGTGTTTCAACACTCCGGCTCTCTTCTTCTTATCTTTTTGGTCCTTTTCTTCTTGCTACCAGTGACCATGCAAATCCGAAGGTACGAGGTGGCAAGCGGAACGCGAATAAACCTGTCGTCCTGTCGGGCTTTCGTAAAAGTTAAAAGCAACGAGAGAGCAAGATGCAAATAGTTTAAAAGAGAAGAGATGCTGCGTGGTAGTAGCGAGGACACGCCAGCAGAGGCCTGACGACGACGACAAAGAGGACAACGGAGCGACGACGACGATGCTGCGACTGAGATCCCGTCGCGCGGTGTTGCGTGGCTACGCAGGTTTCTTCCCGGCTCAACGCGTCGTCGCCTGCTTCCTCCTTCCAAGAGCTTTCTGCACACTTTTCTTCTCATCCAGACATCCTACTCTCTTTTCTTCCTCTCTCTCTCTCTCGAGCTCCCTCACACTCGCCTTTCTTATGCTGCTCTTTTACTACGGCGGCTTGGACGAAGAGATCGGCGCGAGGAATCGGCGTGGCTAAAACGGAAAGCCGAACATAAAACCGCAGATAAGAGCCACTGTGTACGACTCCTCGCTCTATACAAGGAAGCAACACACCACACGCTGCTGCTGGATGTGCTGGACGAACGAGTGCAGGAAAAAGACGAGTTCGGAATGAATAAAGGAAAGAGAGCAGGCCAAAGCTGATGCTGGCTCGAGGGAATCCTCCCCCAAGACTCGCCGCCGCTTGAATTACGATCGCACGACGAGCATTAACATTTTTACCGCTCCTCCAACAAATTAAACCAATCTCGTTCAGATCCTTCTGCTATCGTTTTTCATGTGTCTGAGACTTCCATCTAACGCGCCCATGCTCGCCCCGATCCTCCGCCAAGAGATCGTTACTTATAGATCCTGCGATTACTACTCCGAGATCGACTACCGCATATCCTGCTCGCTTTACCTTCGCCCGTACCATCCCCTGCCCCTCACCATCGCCGGATCATAAAGAACGGCAACATGCCACCTCCCTATAGAAATCATTTCTAGAGACTCGGTAGAACTCTCCGCACAAATACATTTGACAGCGTCGTCCGCTGGCCTCAGTCTCAGCCGAGAATATTATCTCTGAATACAACAAATTCAAGGGTAGGGATAACCATTTTCTTTAATTATCGAACCTAGAAGTGATTCCACGATCTCGAAACTCAACTGGACACTAATTACGTAGCTGGAGTTTTAATTTATTTAAATTATTCATAAAATGAATATACCAGGCCGCACTTCTTCCCCATGAAGAGGATTTGCCATGATAATTACTACTGCAGATCAACCACAAATGACATATCTTACCAGTAAACCCTTTGAACACACTTCGATCCTGATCAATTCGATGACCACATGCCAAAAACATGTAAGAAAATTCCACATCGAAGCCAGCGATCGCGTTGGCGACATAATCCCTTTTATGAGGTGCAGCAGGTGCCAGGAATTGATGCGCAATCATAAGAATTGGATTGTGAAACAGAGTCACAATAATTTTGATAGACTCCACTTTCTCGATCATTTCTAAACTGACATTTCATTGGGATCTCGTTATTTTTATACGCCACACAACTATTGTTGCATGTGTTCTTAGAGATCTTGATGGTTTCAAGCTCGCTGCGTGTTATGTGCCTTTTAACAGCAGTGTGTCCGTCCGAGAGGCTTCTCTCAGCTATTTTCTCTGTTGAATAGATTCTCCGGGTACACGCAGGTATGCGCTTGATACAACGGGTAGCTCTGTTACACGAAGAATGAGCACCAGGCTTGTGTGCGCCCAGCAAATTTTTCCTCTCTCATCATCCTATTGTCCTCTAATGAATCCGTTGATGCTGACGGAAGCGCACCTCTTAGGCTGCTAGCAAGACACATAGGACAGGTTGCTACATCTCTTCTTCATCGTCTTCTCTCCGCTCGTGGGGTTTTCTTTCTCTTGCGGCATTGCATCCTCGCGCCTATATCCACCTTATTTCTCTTTCGCTACTATCTTTATTCACTCGCATGCTCTTTTCCTCTCGCCTCTGCATCGCCCCGCAGAGACTCGCTGCTCACTCTGGCCTTGTACTGCAGTGTGTTTTCGAACACCATAAGCAGACTATCCGCGCGCGATGGTAATCGAATATGAATGACCCGAGAAGAGTGACCCCAGTCACTTGAGACTCTCGGCTCCATTCAAATGAGGAATCTACATACATGTGAACCCTTAACAGAGTAACCCTGTAATGTAGTAGCCGAGAGTTATCAAGTCCTACCCATGTCCCTCCTCTTTCTTCCAGTCCAAGAATTCGATTCATCCAACCGCCGCTGACTATTGAATATAAGCGGACAAAGGAAAAAGCAATACCTTCATATACTCTGGAAGTCCATGGCTAAACGAGCGCAACCCAACATCCAGGGTTCCTCAAGGTCAACATCCGATTCACAATCCTGGACGTATAACCTTTCCGCCAACAGCGGACACATGGGATACATTATTTACCTCATCAGGCAATAAATTATCGATGCTCCCGCATTCCGGGGTCACCGCAGATAGCCCTGAAAATCGCACCCTCACTTTTATCCATACGCCCACGCATGCCAAGACATGTTTCGAATTTTATTTAGTTTGTGACGGTGACCATTTTTTTTCAGTTTTCAATGTCAATGTGCCTGAAATGTCCCAAAACATCGAAAAATCGTGTCTAGAAAAAATGTCCCGATGTGTGTGTGTGTGTATTTTCTGGCACTGTAAATTTCAAACTTCTATAACTCGAGAACGATTTGAGCTACAGGGCTCCCGTTTCGCACAGATGTCAATCCATACAAATTCTTCATTCTCTGGAAATTTGGTTGGAATCGCTAGAAAAATACGGATTCTACGGCATTTTGAAATTTTTCACAAAAATCGTGTCTCCGCACCAACTTGCGCAAATTTCAAGATTTATTAATAATTTTTTTTTTTATATAAAGGAAATAAATAGGAAGGTCATAGGAAGGTTGAGATCAAATTGCAATAACGCAGCGTTTTTTCTTATGGGTCTCACGGACCCAATTAGATTTTTGATTTTGCTCTTCCATTTTGGGCCATGGAAAAGTTTTTGGAACGTCTTTATTTTGGGTTTGAAACGAAAATTGATTTTAATGACGTTCCACTCGTTGTTTTTCCGATTTTCACAGAAATTTTATTTCAAACGTTGTTCTTGCGCAGCGAAACTATTGTTTGTGGGCTCGAGCGAGCGAGCGACGTTTATGGAAATTGGTCGGGGCATCGCCCGGTTCGGAGCAGAGTCCCTGGATCCATATATATCGTGATCGGTCGTACGTTCGATACGATCGAGAGCGGGGTAGACGAGGCACCTGTGCACCCCGGTGCCACCGTGGAGAACCCTGGGAGGTGCCGTTTGTTCTCGCTCGTTTGTTTATTTTTCTCCCACGAAACAAGTTACGAGGATGAGGAGAGAGAGAAAGACGAGAAGACAAAACCGATGGAGCGATTAAATCGCACAAAGCACGGGGGTCACTGGCCGCGAGGGCACCTCCTATTCCACTTTAAATATGGAAGAATCTGTGTGGGATCGCGATAAGACTTTCAGCCTGACAAAACCCGAGGCTACTGCCTCAGTTTTTCCATATTTTTTTTTTTTCCTTCGCTCTGTGTCATGTAAATTATTTTCACGAACCGCGCGATGCGTTGCGCGCAGTTTGTCGTGTATTCGATTCAATTCTCAACGATTCCAGAGAATCGCGACATTTTTACGATCCCCGAGGATTTCCCTGGCAGGAAACGATCGCGTGCGGAAATTTCGGCCACTTTTTTTTCGCGAGATCATTCGAAACCTCTTTTTATTGGCTTTTTACGGTCTCGCTCGCGTACATCTGTATCGCGCCAGGAATTTCTCGTTCCTTTTTTTTTCTCTCTCCATTTTTCGGACATTCGTTCCTCCGGATCGTCGCGATATTTCAATCGAAATCTCCCCTCCTTGCTCCCCCACGTTCTCGCTCCACCCGCGCTGAATTAAACCTCTCGATCGCTCCGCCGCAACGGAAGAAGAATCTCTTGACCATGAGACAGGTATTTTATTGAAATTCCGGAGAAAGGAACTTGGAAATGCCGCGACGCCCAGAAACGACCAACCTCTAGTCCAAGAATCGGCCTAGGTGGCCCCGCACTAACTTATGTCTCGCCATCACCAAAACTATCCGAATAATATCTCGCTATCTTAAATAACCTCAAATTTATTCGTTTACACGGATTATCCAACGACCTGGGAGGCGAAATTTACGATCGGTAGTTACTTAATCACGCGCTTTCTTCGCAATCACATTCCTGTCTTGTCAAACGCGGCTTTGCATGTTTTTATTTTTTCCATCACAATACGACTCGACAATTTTTTAAAATCAATCCCGTTCAAGCTCCTCGATTGAAAATTTCAATTAAACCAATTAATAAAAAGTTTATTAATCACAAAAAATTCAATTTTGTGAAAAAACGTCGAAATTTTTTTGAACACGCGGAAAATTAAATATTTTCTTCATTTTTACAGTTTTTTTTTACTGAATTACGAAAATTTGCTTTCCGAAGAGATTTTCTAGAACATTTTTTCCTGCAACGCCAACATTTTTGGGATTTTTCGAAAAAAAAAACGAAATTTTCTTGATGCAGCGACTTTGAGGATGATATTTTGGAAGAAATATAAGAAGGAAAATTCGTGAATTGAATGAAAATTTGAGTCTCGATTTTGGAGAGAAAAACGCACGAATTTGACGACGAATTTTTGGAGACACGGTGCGTGGCTCGTGGTCGTTGCTCAGGAAGGTGGTAAATCCGAAAATAACGTATAAAAATGTTTTTTGTATCTATATAGAAATTTTCATATACATGTTTATATGCGGGGAGTGTGAGATGAAGCCAAGATACAGGTTGTCGGGACGTGTGGTTGGAGCCGCACCTGTAATCGCGGTCTCCTCTCGATCTCTCTCTCTCTGTTTCTCGTCTCGTGTAGTCGCGTGGGCGTTCAGAGATTCCCGTCGAGGTTTCCCCCCGAGGAGATTCTCGATCCTGACGCGAACGCAGCCAAGCTCATTTATAAATATATACATATATAAATATAGAGACTCGAAGGAGCACGAACACACACAGTGGTTTCTGGGCGACACGAAATCACGGCTCATTTCTTTTCGATTGTATCGCAACGCGATAAAGAATCGATCCGATGATCCCGGCGTCCTCGTTATCCCTCTCGTTTCACTGTACCATCCACTTTTTTTCATTTTTTTCTCTTTACCTTTTTTATTTTGCCCTTTTTCGTGTCGCGCATTATTCCAACGCGCGCGCCAACACCGCGAGAGTCAACATCTCGAAAAACCTCCGCGACACACTCACATAGAAAATTCTTCCCGTTCGCCAACTCAGTATTGAGACAAACCAACACGAGCCAATGGTCACGTTCAATAAACTTATGTCCAAGACTCGTCGCTTGTTGTACGTATTTTGTATTATCGATACGGAATAACAAGTGAATCGCGTGAGCCAGACTTACAGACTGAGACAGAATTATACCGAACGGGACCATCCGCGATGTTCCTCGAGATACTTGCTCGGAATAAGAAAATCCTCGACATCGCCTCACTTTTATCCCCGCGACATTGACGCTAAGTGTTCAATTACTTTAAACCCTTTAAATTTTCGTTTCATTTTTTTTTTTAATACTAAGATCGATTTTATCAAAATTCAGCATCTTTTGCCATTCTGTGCAGCGACGTGACAATTTTATTGAGGATTTTTGAATAATTTTTCAATTCTCGACACCAAAACCAAAAATTTTCTCGGATGAAGAAAAATTTTCTGACGTCAAGAATTTGAGAAATTTAATTTTCATTTTTCCTCATCCAAACGCGTGTAAATTCGAATCGCGTTTCGTTTTTGAATTGCTGGAAAATTCGTTTAGGATTTTTCTCAAAAATTTCGGCTCCGAGCCTTTTTGGCTTTCTTGCAAAAAAAATCCTGAGGACATTTTTTTTTGCAACTTTTTGACGAAACGTGACTCGAATTTCCACGCGTCCAGATGAGGAAAATAAAAAATTGCAAATTAAATATCTCGAATTCTGAACGCTAGAAATTTTGTACAAAATTTTGAAACGAAACCAAAAACTTTGCGAGCTCATAACTCCCTCCAAAATCCATATTTTTCGAGACATTTTTTTTGGAAATAATCGTACGATTCCCGACCAAGAGAATGGCACAAGACTCGATACCGTCCAACATTAATTTTGACCTTACAGTGTGATTTTATGAAAAAAGTGCGAAAATCATGATTTTTTACACGTAATGAGATTTTTGAGCCAGAAAAAATGCAGCTACGATTTTTTCAACTCGTTGCCATGATCGTGCCCATGCCAGAATGTAAAAGAAAGAAACTCGAGAAAGGAGAGAAAGTGGGGAAAAAAGAGAGGACATGAAAGGAAGAGGCGCGAGCGACGATCCATAAATTACTTGAAATAATGATGTCAGCTTTCCTAATGAGCCTAAAGTGCCGGTTTGCATCGGAGGGGTGGCTCATAAAGAAGTTGCCTTCGCGAGAGAAAATCAGAGATTTCGGGCACGAGCCTGGAGAGCAGAACATTTTTTCCCCAAATGTAGACACGTCAGATAGGACCGTCAGGAAATTACCTCGTTTATTTGCAATATCGTAAAGAGTCTTCTCTGCATGAGACGCGGAGGATTCGTCCTGCGCCATGAAAACTTGAAAAAGTTCCTTTGAAACCGACGATTTTTTTTTTAATCCAAAAAATCGTGTTCTTTTGTTTTTAAACTCAAAATGATCGCTAAATTCGAATTTTAACGAAATATTTCGAAAATAATTGAAGTGACGTCGATTTTTTCGATTTACTTTAAATTTTTACGTGTTTTTTAGAGAATTGAGAAATAAAAGTGAATTTTTTTTCTTGCTCCTCCCTTTCGAATCTCAACTTTCTTCTTTCTCGCTCTTTATTCTCGGCGTGTTTTTCGTGGCCGAGGTTTTGTGCTGATTCTCTTGTCCGGGGCGCCCGTGGACGGGATAATGGTTGGCATAAATTAAAATTCATTCGATACTCGAAAAAAGCAGGTGAGTTACGACCTCGCGAATAAAGTAACTCGAAAAGTGCTTTCTCCTCAAGCATGTAAATGTGTACACGCCAGTCTTGTTCGTATATAAGCAAACCCGGCCCTCTTTATTGGCAATTTGTCGTGAGTGATTTTCGAAACTTTTATCTCGCGACGAGCTCCGCGCGCGCGACTAACTCGGCGCCAAATGTTGCCCTTTTTTTTTAATCCCAATTCGTCTGAGCCACGCGAGAATTGCTCAATTAATGCAGAGCGCACAGAAGAACGTGCGAGCGGAAAAAAAATCATTTTTCAAAAAATTTAACGATTTTTTTTCATCCGGGAGAAAAAACGCGATCTCGAATACGAAACGATAATTTTTTCTCCCATTTTTTATCATTTTTCCGCATTTTCGACCGATTTTTCTACTCCAAGCAAAATTGCACCAGGCTCACGTGATTCTGCATTAAAAAACGAAAAGAATGAGCCCAATTTGAATCCTTTTCGTTAAATTTTACCGGAGATATGAATTTTTCAAAATTGTTGTCATTTTTGAGCCCAGATTCTCCTTTTACCGGATTTTTGACTATTTTTTCGACTCTAAGCAAAATTGCCCAGGCTCACGTGATTCTGCATTAAAAAACGAAAAGAATGAGCCCAATTTGAACTCTTTTCGATAAATTTTACCAAAGATATGAATTTTTCAAAATTGGAGTCATTTTTGACCCCAAGTTACGAAAATAGTTGAAAAAAAAAAAAACTTTACCGTTCTAGGATCGATTGACTTGTTTTTCATTCGAACTCATCGAGCGATCCTGGAGTTACGACCCGTTTTTACGATCCAAATGGCAATTTTTTTGGGCTGAAATTGCAAGGTGAACATTTTTTTTTCACCGACACTACGATAGACGCGGAAGGATAAAAAATACATTGTAAGGTGCACGATCACGGTGAGCTGGAAATGAGAAGAAAAGAGACTGAGAGCGGAGAGCGAGCGATCGAGAAGGAAGAAGATAGTGAATATAATAGTGAGGAGAAGATTATGACGCCACAGAGATGATCTTTGGGCGGCCTGGCGCGTTCTGCACGAGCCCCGCGAGGTATCTAATTATTATAAGCATAAATTGTCTGAAAATAGCGGCGCACACACTTGCATAGTATGCAAGAAAGAGGGAGAGAGGAACGGGATTGTCGAAAGACGCGAATGAAAGTGAATTGAAGGGAGAAAAATAAACCAAGAGCGACGCGAACATTCCGACACTTTTTTTTTCAACTCCGCATTCATTTATTTTTCCATTTATTTTCCTGTATGTATGGGAGGAAAAAAGAAAAATTCTCACGCGAATCTTATGGCGTACGCGCGTTGCCTTTTTTTTTTTTGCTAGCGGCTCGATCATGTACCTGCAACGAGAGATAATCGCAAACTACGTTGCAAAGATTCTGGACGGATGAGAGAGAAAGAGGCAGAAAGAGGAGATGATGCTGGACCGGAAACGCCCGCGCATTCCACCCGCGTGTGGCCACACACACCGCACTCACAAACTCACACACACACCAACAATAAATTGCCGTTAATTTTGCGCGCCGACGAACGATGCATGAATTACCATAAATTTTGGCGTAAGTGACCACTCGTTAGGTGCGCGTACTCTGTGGATATTATATCGAATTTATTCATGGATACATATCATCCTATATTTAATAATGATAAATAAAAATATACCCATTGTCTTCTCTCCTCGTCTTTGCGCAATTGCCAGTTTTTCTTCGTGGAGGTCCGCCAATCCGAATTTTACTTTTTTTTACATCGCAGCCACATTCATTACCATTTTTTTTTTCATTCACTGAAAAGAGAATTTTGTTGAAAAAGATGGATTTTTTGTTGGATACGTTAAACTAAACGTTTTTTTCGAAAAATCACGAAAATTTTGTCATTCCAGCAAAAAACATTCTGGAAAATCGTTTTCGGAAAGTAAATTTTTGTCATTCCAATCGTAAATTTTGCTGAAGTTCCGTTACAAGGAAAAATATTGTCGGAATAACGAAAATTTTGAAATTATCCCAAAATATTTAGTTGGCTGTATTCAACAAAATATCGACGTTTTTTGACAAAATTGAATTCTCACTGTTTTTTTATCCTCTCAAGAAATATCGCATGAGACTTTCCGGAGGGGGAAAAAAATCGATCAATGCAATGAATTTTGTCGAATGACGACGAATTACTCGAGGGAAATGCCAAATTTCGCTCGGGCACTTTGCAGGCTCGTAACTTCCGGTAGAATTCGAATTTTTCGTGACATTTTTTTTAAAACCAATCGTACGAGTTCCGGGTAAGCGAATGCTGCAAAATTCTATGTCGTCCGATCATAAGTTTGGTCGTAATATCAGTTTTTAAAAAAAGTGCAAAAATCGATTGTTTTTGCTTCGAATTGAATTTTTGGGTCGAATTGACCCCGAGGAATCGACCCATGAGTCACCCTCTCAGATCTTCAAGCCCAGTTCGTTGACTGCACTATTTTTTTTGCAGATTTTTCATCATTTATGCACGCTCAGCCTCTCGCTATTCAATCTTCACGCAGGATTTAGTTTCAGTAAATATAAATGTGTGCGCAGGCGCCACGGTCTTGAGAATCGCGCTCGTAACGTTGATATCTATTCTCGCGAGAGACATTAATCCATCTCGACACCCGACCAACTCTCCGAGAGACAAATCGAGACGAAGAAAACGTGCCCACGAAAGGAGAAACCAAAAAAAAAGAGACAGAGACTCAAATCGATTTATTTTGCTCGTCCGAGAAGAAAATTTTCTTCGTAACGTTCGAGTAAACGTTTTTTTTTTTTTAAACCACAAAAAAATTTCAAAATTATCTAAAAATATTAAATTCTCATTAAATTAATCGCGAAAATGGACGAAAAATCATCGGAATTTGATAAATTCGTAAAAAAACAGAAAAAAGTCGAAATATCGGAATGATCGCGATGCTAAATGTTGCTGTTCATGGAAAAAGCAGGAGAAAGACAAATGCCGGTATTTACAAGCGGCCAAGGATGTTGGTGTGTGTGTAATTTGTAGTTACACACGTACATTTGGTGGCTCGGGAGAATCAAGAGTTACGAGCCGCGAGTGTCTCGTATAATCCTGGTTTATATTCGCCAAGTGCGTAACGATCGAGAAAAAAAGAAGAAACGAAAAAAAAACAAGTGAGATTCGTTATTCGTCGGGGATTCTTATGTGAAAGATCTTGGGAAAAAAAACCTGTAGATGGACGATTATGCGGATTATTATTAAGGAGTTTAACTCACCGTAACAGAGTATTAAATTAGAAAATGATAAAGCAGCATTAGGAAGGATCAATAGTATTAATAGCAACGCGGCTTTCGTCGCGAACAAAATGTTGCCTGATTTTTCGTTCGCCAAAAAAAAAGCAATTTCTCAGGTAGTCTCGTCGTTTTTTTCATTAATTTGGGGATAAATTATTAATTAATTATCCAAATGGATGTCGATTTCGGTCCCCTTTGGTTCTCATAAATTTTGAAGATTTAACGAATTATAAATCGCTGAAAATGTCAAAATATTAAAATTCCGGACGTTTTTTTAAATTCCAAAACGTGAAATTTTTTTTTTTTTCGAAAAAATTTAATTATTTTCGTTTTTTGGATGTTGCGACGTTTTTTAATGATTGAAAAAGAAGAAAATTTGGAAATTTTTGAGTTTCCCAACAATATTTTCGCCAGTTTCATTTTGACTCGCAATTTTTTGAGATTTTTTTTTTCGAGAGATCGAAGATTAAGAAATCCCCGAGGGCTTTTGTGGAGTCTTGGTCTCCCACGCGCCTTTTCGCCAACGTTTCAAAATACATGCGCACCTGCACAGAGCGATGACTCGTCCAATCAATGCTGATGCTGCAAGCAAAGTAATGCGCTTTACGATCGTCGCTGATTACGAGTCTCATTATATTTTAATTTGAGCTACACGTGCGCGGGTGGAGACTGAATTTCTTGCTTAACAACTGCCTCGAGTGTGTTTTGGAAAAAAAAAATTTGCAACGATGTTGAGCGTTGACGAACCGACAACGATGCGATAAAAACTGCAACGAAAAAGGCAAAACGATCCGTCGCAGGATTCTCGTAAAACTTCAAATAATTAACGAAAAAAAAATTATTTACAATTGAAATGATTCAAAATAATCGAAATATTCTTGCCCATTGAATTTCGCGTTTAATACACGCAGCCAATCCCTGCCTGTCAGGATATTCAACCCCGAACGGATGTTAAAAAACACAAGTGACCGAGACCGCCCGCTTTGGTCCAGACAGACGCGAAAAGAGACGCTCGTACCGGCTCCGCACGACAGGTGCCTCGCTCTTACGTCGCACGTGCATGTGTGCATATTTCTCGAGTCTCGTTTCACAAGATTTCGAGAGCTAAAAACAATTTACTCACTTGTTTACAATTTACCACGCACGCACCAACTTGTATGCAGTCTCGTAGCATTGACCCCGCAACGACGTTGCAAATTTTCACATTCCTGACCCGATCGCTAACAAAAAATCAAAAAACAAAAAACAGCAAGAGAAAAAAACTGTTTTTTCTTTTTTTTTCGAATTTTCCTGTCGCGACTGATTTTTTGAATGATCGATCAAAAATTTTGCTGGAAAATTTCGATTTTTTTGAAAAATCAGAAAATTTTCGGCATTTCAATCGTACATTTTGCTGACAGTTTCGTTAGAATCAAAAAATATCGTCAAAATTACTGAATTTTGAAATTTATCGAAAAAAATTTGGTTTGTCATGAAATATCGACGTTTTTTTGACAAAATTTAATTTTTAGTGTGTGGGTGTGTCTTTCGTATGAACTAGACGGAAAAAATACTCCGCGGGCTCTCCCCAAGCGGATGAGAGGTCAGAGTACACTTCCTACGCGACTTTCGTAGTCGTTTCTCAATCGGTGGAACAGTAGCGCAGCAGATGATCGCTTAATCGATCGATGGATCGATAAAAATTATTTTTATTGAAAAAAAAAGTTTTCTCAACGATTCCACGAAACAAAAATCGCCTTTGACGAAATGAAGTGAATAAGTGATTAAAAAAAACGAGACACTTGATATGTTTCGCAATTTTTTTAATAACGCGTGTATTTGAGCGTTGACGCGACGTTTCGAAAGCGCTAATCGCACCGAGTGAGCCTCGAATTTCAGTGAGAGGAATACGAAGCGAGCCTGGACCAGAATCAACTTCCTTTCAATAAAAAAATCTCCATCACCCGATTTCCGGATAAACTGGTTCGCGTTTCAGGCCAAACTAGTCTGGACCAAAGCCCGAAACAAAATTTGACACTGAAATTCAAGCAATTTTGCTCGTCCGCGCCCAATCGAATTTTCAAAAATTCATATCTCCGGCAAAATTTGACGAAATCGACTCAACTTGGGCTCATTCTTTTCGTTTTTTAACGCAGCAACACGCGAGAGAGTCAAAAATGCGGTGAAAGGATGAAAAAACGGGAGAAAAGGGAATTTAAAGTCTCGTGGGCTCGTTCCTGGCTCGATTACGAAAAATTGTAGCTCGAAAATCGATTTTACCAAAAACTTGACGAGCCTGACGATCCAGCAGGAAAAACGCTTGGGATTCGTGACTTTTCTGCTCCAGATTTTCCTTGACCCCTCGAACAAGTTGATATTTTGTATAGATCGCAACGAAGAATGGTCCACATGTTAATTTTTTTTTTTTTACGATATAGACGTTCATATTGAACGCACGTGTGTTCCGAAGTGTTCGGGGCTAATCCCCATAACACGGATATGCATGTAGGAAAGATTTTTGAAATGTATATTTCTTACGATTTCCCGGACAGCCGAGGCAGATCGATGGTGACGAAGACACACGTGTTCGTCACTCTCTCACTATATTTAGAACCGAATGAGGACGTAAGAGCAGAGAAGGTCGAGCAAAAACCGCATCGCGCGCTTCTCCTTCGTAAAACCCACACTCGTGAGAGCAGAGTGTGCTGTGCTCGGTGCGCGCGGCGCAGCTTCCTCTTCCGGTGTGTGTCGGTGCATGTTCAACCCACGATAAAAGATCCAGCGCATGGTGCACCATGCGTCAGGTGACTACTTCTAAATATCCATTATTATTCTCCAGCTCTCACAATAACTTGTACAAAAGAATTCGAGACTGTTGAGACGACCCGAGAGCTAAACTTTTCTTCAGTAGGTGGTACAGGATGCTCGGATCGAGCTTTGTCCTCCTCGCCCCTTTTTTACATAACAATTTTCAACAAAGAAGCCAGAGAAATCTCCACGTGCACAGCTTCGAGTGAATTTTTCCGCTGCTACAAAATTTATAAACACACAATTTCAATAGCGAACTTTGCGAGCTCGTAGCTCCCTTAAAAATCAACATTTTTCGAGACATTTTTTTTGTAAATAATCGTACAAATCCCGACTTAGAGAATGACGCCAAATTCGATATTTTTTATCGATTAGTTTTCTCGTGGCACGAGTTTGAAAAAAAAGTGCAATTTTCGAGTTTTTTTCGAAAGATTTTCATTTTTTGGGACGTTTTTCTAGATTTTTTGGACATGCACTTGGATGCGAGGCTGCAGGCAACCTGCAAGATTCTTGTCGCAACCCTCGCCTCCTCCCTCAACCTTCTCAATCGCGCCGATAACCAAGATCGTGTAATAGCCCACTTTTGGTTGACTGTTCCACTCTTATGCAAGATTTAATAGGGTAATAATGGCCAGGAGGCTCCTGAGCCTGTACAGAGCTCAGATGAGTATACGAGAGAGACGATATATACGTGTAAATTCTCTTAAGCAGTATTAGGCCGTAAGACCGCGAGCAGGGTGGAGCCGATCACGATATCGAACTGACGTAAGCATCTCGTTTTGCTCCTCTCTCGGATTTCGAGATTGCCAGACGAACTAATCTCGACAGGAGAGACGCAACATCGTGATTCCGTATGAAAATATTTGGGTCACTACTCAAAGTTGTTTCAAAATGGCCACCGAATAATTTCACTATCAAACCGATATATTGACAATTATTCTCGTTTTTTTTCCAAATTCCGAGATAATTTCATTTTTTTCAAATTTCCTTTCGTCCCATCGACAATGTCAATCGTGTAGACTCGAAAAAAAAAACATTTTTTCTCGACGTGTCCAGAAATTATGGAAATTTTGCAATTTTCATCGAAGGAATGCTCGAAAAATTAAAAAAATTTGGAGTAAAAATAAATTGAAATGTTTTTCGTGTTGACTGATGGATAACTTTGGCCAACGCCTCTCGTAAATTTATGTGGCTTGTCGTGCAATTTCGATGGGCGTTCCGCGCACCGGCTTTTTCTCCTCCGGCTCGATTTTTTTCCATTTTTTTTTATTACGATCTTTTTTTATCGTGTACCGACGAATGCGGTCGTTTCGGCAATTCCGGGGTGGGATAGGTCACGAATTCTCGGATTCTCAAACGTCTTGCGTCATTCCAACTCGGGAAGCCATTGAATCAGCTGCTGCTGCTGCTGGCAATCTTAAAATACTGGAATTTAATCGTCGAGACATTAGGCAATTCGTTCCATCTTGAATCGTTAATCGTTTTCTCTGGCGAATGATAAATCGCTGCGATGCTGCGCGACGAAAACTGCCAATTAACACTTTTCCCTTCATTTTTATTCTCTCCGAAATCGTCAGTGCAGAAAATTTTGTTGGCCACGTTGGACAAAACGTTTTTTTCGATAAATAACAAAAATTTTGTCATCGAAAAGTAAATTTTTGTCATTTTGATCGTAAATTTCGCTGAGAGTTCGATTATAAATGAAAAAATATTGTTAAAATTAGGAAAATTTTCGAAATTATCCAAAAATTCTCGGTTCGCCGTGTCCACGAAAATATCGTCGTTATTGGACAAAATTTAATTTCCACTGATTGAAATGATTCACGACGCAATGAGAATTTTCCAATAAATAAAAAATTGGCAATTCTTTTTTCCACTTTCGTCAGAATGTCAAAATTTTCGGAGGCAACTGAAAATTCAATTTTGTCAAAAAACGTCGATATTTTGTCGAATACAGCGAACTAAATATTTTGCGATAATTTCAAAATTTTCGTTATTTCGACTGTCAGCAAAATTTACGATTGGAATGACAAAAATTGACTTTTCGAAAAGATTTTCCAGAATGTTTTTCGCTGAAATGACAGAATTTTCGTGATTTTTCGAAAAAAAAACGTTTTTCAACAAAATTTTCTTTTCAGTGTACAAAGTAAACGGAAATCAATGACGAAAATAAAAAGGTGAAAATTCGTCGAGTCAGCACGAAAAACGAAAGAGTTTTCGTGCTCGTTAGATCGACGCGATTGCGGAGCAGAGTGTGCAGCAGCTAATTAGAAATCTGACACCGATCGAGCGATGATTGAGTGCGTAGGAATTTGGAGAATGAAAAAAAAGTGGCTCGATGGAAAAGGGCAAAAAAAAAACGCTCCGAAAATCGTGTGGTCCATTGGAAAAAAAGGGACGACGAGGCTCTCGAAAGTGGCGAGGAAAAATGCCGAAGGTGCGGAACGTGTAATTAAATAACGCGTTGAGCAACTTCTTTATTTAGTCTCTTTTTATCCTGCTCGTTGGCGCGTGCGTATAATGTACCAAATGACTCGACAAAACTCTTCCTGCTCGATCTTTCTCTCGCGATCACGACTTATCTTTCCTCCGCATTCGTTTCACTAATAAAGTAGCACCAGTGCGCTTGCTTCTTGCTTGCCCCATAGTCACGGCTCTCGCACCGAGTAAGG
This sequence comes from Diadegma fenestrale, assembly GCA_037043255.1. NCBI lineage: Eukaryota > Metazoa > Arthropoda > Insecta > Hymenoptera > Ichneumonidae > Diadegma > Diadegma fenestrale. Next base: position 6,147,018 of record CM073319.1, read on the forward strand.
CTTGCTCAATGATGATTCCCCGAATATTAATTCAACCTCAAATTGACCCGCGGTGAACGCAAAGCGGATTACCAAATTGACGCTCGAAAATCAGGGGCCAGAATCAAAAATTCTCATTAATCTCATCAAATTTTACTGTCGCAGGTTACAAATTCGCGTGCATTTCATTTGCAGCCAGTGTGCATGATAAAAATCTTGAAAAATTCACTCAAAATACCAGAAATTTACGATTTTACGGTTAAAAACGTCAAAAAAGTGTAAAAAAAACGACGTGACGTCCTTTTTTCACGAATTTTTTAAAAGATCCTTAAAAAATGAATTTTTCAAAAAATTGCACACTGAAAATTCAATTTTGTCGAAAAACGTCGATATTTATAAATATTCTTGGATAATTTCAAAATTTTCGTTATTTCGACAATATTTTTCATTTGTAACGGAACTGTCTACAAAAATTCACTTTTCGAAAACATTTTCTAGAATGTTTTTTGCTGAAATGACAAAATTTTCGTGATTTTTCGAAAAAACGTTTCCAGTGCACTTTTTTTTTTTAAGCCCAGCAGCACGACGAGGAATTTGAAATTGATGGCGCGATGTAGGAGGAAAAAAGGCTCGGAGAAGCGAAATGGGAAAAGTTTGTATTAATCACATCGCGGCTTCGCTGCAGGGGGTTGAAAATACAGATCCCGTTTCACCTGCGATCGCGCGAGGCGCTGGGAATAAAAAAAGCTAATAGTAAACCACTTGGCATTATACCAGTAGGATGAAGATTTTCTCGCGCTTGATGAGGCGGCTTCACCGCGCGCGCGACGTGCGAACTCGCAGACTCCCGTATCTGACCCTCGCGCTGACCTCACTTGGCTCCGCGCAGCGAATAGACCGAAGCATCACCGCCGCACAGCAAAAACGAAGAAAACACATTCAACAACAAGAATAACAAGATGAGTCATAAAAAAACGGAAATAAATGCACGAGAATGAACGCGAAAGGTGCACGAAGAAAATGAAACACAAAACGGCGCCAGCAACTACACGGATCTCCAGACTTTTGCGAGCTCAAAGCTGAGCTAACACGTCCTGCTCTTGCTTTATCGGATCTTTCCTATCAACGGCATTTCCGACCAAGGCTATGACTCCATAAAACGTACTTGAAAGCCTCAGGCATTGGCCACTCGCTCCAAAATCAGAAAAAACACTAAAAATCAAATTTTATCAAAAAAACGTCGAGAATTTCAAAATTTTCGTTATTTTGACAATTTTTTTTCATTTCCAACGAAATTTTCAGCAAAATTGATCAATTTTTTTTTATTTTTCAATTTTTTTCTCCAACTTTTCCACGTTCAGGTTTTTTCAGGCCGCTACTCGGTTGGGTGACCGCTTCGCAGCCAGGCGTCGCGCCGCATCAAACGCTCTCGGCGCGCTCAATGATAATCGCGACGTTATTGTGATTTATTCCGTTTCGACACTCTCCCGAAATCAACGTCGCTTCAGAACGTCATAATAAACGATTTGAAAACGGCTTGTGCGCCAATTTCGCCAGATCGATTACTGCGCCGAGGGACTAACGATTAAAAGCCGTCGATAATAATGCGGCGCCCAAATGTGTACTAAATTTGTGACAGTGATTGATTCACTTTGTGGGTGGAACGATAGACCCGGATCGAGGATGAGAATTTGGAGAATGAACTGCCAAAAATCCAAAGAAAATTAGCCACAATTGTTTTTTTAATAATAATGACGAAATTTCAGCTTTTCAATTTTTCATATTCGTCGGAATTTCCTTTTCCTTCGAACTCGAATCCACGGATTGAAAATTTTTGATTTTTCGTTCGGTTTTCAAATGGAAAATTCTGCTCCGATGAAAATTAAGAGAATCGTAAGGAAATTCAAGTCAAGAAAAGTCCAAATTAATTAATTTAGGAGTCTTTAACAATTTTCTATGAGAATTCTCGATTTAATTTCCAATTTTTTAATTTCCCTATCCAAACGCGTGTAAATTCGACTCGCGTTTCGTTTACGAGTTGCAATAAAATGTGTTGAGGATTTTTCTCAAAAAATTTCGCCTCCGAGCCTTTCTGGCGATCTGCAAAAAAAATCCTGAATACATTTTTCTCTGCAACTCGATTTTTGCAACTTTTTAACGAAACGTGACGTGAATTTTCACGCGTCGAGATGGGGAAAATGAAAAATTGTAAAATTTAACGTTTTTACAAAATTTTGAATGAAATTCAATTAATTAGTCGATGATTTTCTTATTTTAATAATCTAAAAAGAAAAAATATCTCAAATTCTAAAGGTGAGAAATTTTTTTTTCATATACAGGAGAAAATTGTGAATTTTTGTGTTTTTGTGAATTTGTCACGTTGAGACGATCGCTGGCCACGAAAAATTGCATCGGCCCCGTGAAAAGTTTGGCTCGAAAGCATAAAAACGCTTAATTGCAATGTCGAATGTGCAAGTGCATCAGAAAAAATGTTGCATGTGGGCCAATAACTGCTGCAGTTTGGATGCTGGACGGAGGATTGAAATACGTGAGGCGAGTACGAAGTAGCGAGAGAGGAAAGTAATGAGGCGTGGTCGATCACCTGGTAGCAAGGAGGAGGATGAGCAAGCGCGCAAGGAGCAGGATGAGGATCGCGTATGTATAGCGGCGGCGTATGCAGCACCGTTGCAATCGTGATGATGCGGCGGCGGCGGCGGCGATGCTTGTTCATTTTGTATAGCTTTATGAAGTTCGATCGGATGGTCCTCTGGCTCTCTTTGCTCTGTGGTTCTCGCGCTGGGATGCTGAGGTTACGACCCAGTGTGTAGTCCGCATCACACAGGCGAGAAGGATGAAAGATGCAGAGATTCATCTCACGCCGAGCGCAGAGCGCGATGGAGCTATTTCGATGATGCTGCGGAGGAGGAGGATGCAGCGTTGCACCTTACAGGCCCAACAACTTTCTTTCCTTTTATTTTCTCGCGTCTTATCCATCTTTCGAGATGCGGAGAAGAAAAGCAAAACTACCAAAGTGGAGAACTCATCACGAGCTCCTGCTCTCTCTCTCTCTCGCACTTTCTGGCAACGCTGGCACTTTATGCTTCTCATTACGCGCTCGTTTTCGCTGGAATTCCCATACCGACGATATAATAATCTCTAACAGCATTTTGCCGTGTGCCACGAGATACGAGAAGCTAAAAAACGCGGACGCCAGGCCGTTGTAACGTCCGCGCGCGCGCGGCATCAACTTCGGCGTCGTGTGCTGATGCTTGACTCGGCGGCAAGTAGAAAACATATGTCATTGCCGTCAGGCATGAAAAGCAACAGCGCTCGTTGTAAAATCCTCGACATGCAGCATCGCCTTGTCTTATGCTCCGGGATTATCATTATTTTTATCGCCGTGCTCGCTAAATATTTAATTGTTTTTTCTATTCTTCGCTCTCTCCGACGTTTCCGTCTCTTCTCCACAACAAACCGTTTTACTATTTGACATTATGAACAATTACCGTTCGTAAAAACACGTGAAGAATCTGACTCGTCAAAAGGATTCGAGCCGCAAATATTGGGCGAAGGACGAAGGATTTCGATTTTGTTGACCCTGGAACGCAAAATTTTTTGTTTTTACTCATTTCGGTGACCGGAATTTCGCAAAATTTTGAAAAATTCATATCTCCGGTAAAATTCAACGAAAAACTTTCAAATTGGGCTCATTCTTTTCGTTTTTTAAAGCAGAATCACGTGAGCCTTGTGCAGTTTTGCTTGGAGTAAAAAAATCGGTAAAAAATGCGGTGAAAAGGATGAAAAAATGGGAAAAACGAAATTAATAATTTTTAATAATTAATAAAATTACTGGAACCGTTCGCGTGCGATTGGATTCGACCAACGAAGCTGTTAAGCGCTATTTTTACGGGCATTTCCGAGTGACACGACGAATCGAGATTGAGGCAAGAGATTAAGGAGAACAAAGTTAGCGCGCGCGCGCGCGCGGAACGATCTAAAGAAGACGAAGAAGCCTGAGGACAAGGCTGTAACTCGCCCAGTGTGTTCGCTACTTGATTCCCTCATTCCTGACTTGACTTACACCATGAGGAAGCTTTCACGTTCCGCTAACGTTATGGACCAGAGAGAGCAAGAGTGACAGAGCGCTAAGGAGAATCCTCTCATCCGAGAGTCCAGGCACGCGCGACTACCGGCACGCACTCTTCTCGCGTGTCTAACATCGCCGCGACCAACAACCAAAAACAGAAGCTGCATTAACTCTACCCATACATACAAAATGTACAGGCAATTCCGCCTTGATTTTGCGTCGTCTCGATCCAAAATCATCGAATCTCCACGCCGACTTGAAATTTTAATCAATGAGATTGGAATTCTCTTCTAATTTTAATTATCTCATTAATTAACTGTCACAAAATTAATTTATTTTGAATTTTTCAATAATTTTGTTTTAGCAAAACTTAAGCTAACTTGTGATTTTAATTCTGCCCTAATTTTAATTATCTGATTAATTAACTATCACAAAATTAATTTATTTGGAATATTTCAATAATTTTGTTTAAGCTAAACTTGAGCCAACTTGAGATTTTCATCAATGAGATTTTAATTCTTGCCTAATTTTAATTATCTCATTTATTAACTGTCACTAAATTAATTGATTTAGAATTTTTCAATAATTTTGTTTAAGCAAAACTTGAGCCAACTTGAGATTTTAATCAATGAGATTCTAATTTTCTTCTAATTTGAATTTTTTTCATTAATGAACTATCACAAAATTAATTTATTTGGGATTTTTCAATAATTTTGTTTGAGCAAAACTTGCGCCAACTTGAGATTTTAATGAATGAGATTTTAATTCTCTTCTAATTTTAATTATCTCATTAATCAACTATCACAAAATTGATTTATTTAGAATTTTTCAATAATTTTGTTTGAACAAAACTTGAGCCAACTTGAAATTTTAATCAACGAGATTTTAATTCTCTTCTAATTTTAATTATCTCATTAATTAACTGTCACAAAATTAATTTAATTCGAATTTTTCAATAATTTTGTCTAAGCCAAACTCGAGCCAACTTGAACTTTTAATTCTCTTCTAATTTGAATTATCCCATTAATTAACCATCACAAAATTAATTTAATTCGAATTTTTCAATAATTTTGAATAACGAATGGCCAATTTTTTCTTTTTTTTTATCATTATTTTGGACAGCGACGTCTGAACAACTTTTCCTTGGAAAAAATGTCTCATACGCTGCAGCAAGGAAAGGCTCATCGCGCTCTCTTGCTCGCGTTGGCAATCGACTCGAGGAAAAGCAGCAGGTAAGAAAGAGGCAGCAACAGGCATGGAAGTGAGGAGGCGTAACGCGGTTAAGACATTGACGATACAATCTGCCGCGTGTGTGCTCGCTCGTGCGGCGTCAAGCAAGTGCAACTGGGCAAAAGATGGGAGAGGTGATGGTACACACACTTTATGTGTGTACTCGTCGCTCTCTTACCAGCATATATGCCTTTTACGTACTTGAAATATATACACGACGTTATATCGTGTGTGTTTGCACACATCCACTCAAATAAGTAATCAAAAGAGTCCGACACCGCGTTCACTCGAAATGTTGAATTACTCGCGTGTCCTATTCGCTGTCAACGAGGGACTCGAGAATTCTCGAGAGAATTCCTTTCCACGAGTCTTTTCGCAAACAAGCTTGAAATTATAAAAATAGAAAAATCACCGACTAATTAATTGAATTTCATTCAAAATTTTCTCCAATAAAAAAAATTTTCTGACGTTTAGAATTTGAGAAATTTAATTTTTGCAATTTTTCATTTTCCCCATCCAATCGCGTGAAAATTCGAGTCACGTTTCGTTAGAAAGTTGCAAAAATCGAGTCGCAGAAAAAAATGCATTTAGGATTTTTTTTGCCGATTGCCAGAAAGGCTCGGAGCCGAAATTTTTTGAGAAAAATCCTCAACACATTTTTTTGCATTGAAAATTAAAAATTGGAGTGGATTCGAAGGAAAAAAAATCAATCAAGTGATTACGGTGTCAAAATAATTAACGATTGAGTGTTTTTTTTTTGGTGGATTCGATGAAATTTTGCGGTGACGGAATTTTTGGCTCGCCAGGGGCAAAGAGTTGACTTCCTGAAAAAGCAGCAGGTCCTCCTGCTGCTTTTTCATACACGCTTCTCGAGCTCATATTAGCGGTATCGATGCGGTGGCGAACCCGCGCGCAGTCCTAAGTGGCGGCTGCACCTGCTGCGCTTCGCGCTCCTTCTCCTTTTCCGCAGCACAACACACACACCGTGTCGTGACATCGAGAGCTGTAGGCCAAGGTCCGGTGACCTCACTTCCTTCCTACTTACGGCCGGTGCGTCTCCCGGTGTGTTTCAAATTTCAACATCGACACAAAAATGAAATAAAATTAAAGTGTCCAGGAAGTTGCACTCTGGCCCCCTGGAATCGTATGAATAAAATAGTCCGAGGCTCGTGCCCGCCTTGGATTCGATTCCGAGCTCGAACTTCCGTTCCTGTTAAAAATTTCGGTAATTTGCAAATTTACGAGAGTCTAAAAAATTTTGTGCAACTCTGGATTGCAAAAATTTCCATTTTCGTCATTGAAATTTTCATTTTTTCGCCCAATTTTGAATGAAAATGAATTTTCAGTCGCTCGTGAAGAAAAAAATCGAGAATTTTCAAATTAATCTCGAAATTAGTCAATTAATTAATTAAATTCTCGTGCAGGCGAGATCGGATCGTAATTTTTTTTTTTTTCGAGTTTTTGGGCAGCCAATAAAGCTCAATCGTTGCGACCACCTGTAGGGAACTCGAAATTGGAGTAAAATGCATTAGGCAATATTAATAAATGCGAAGGAGTTGCGTTGGGCCTCGTGCGGCTTTCTCGCGCATCCGGGATCGCCGCGTGCGTCACCTGGGACTCGTCCGGGTCGCCACTTCCTCACCGCTTGCACCCTTTTTCCGCACGGCTTGACACACGGGCGAAAAAAATGTGAACGCGAGTGTCTGGGTCTGCGGAAATAAAAGGCGTGAGTGAGCGAAGCTCGAATCGTGAGTTGCGCCCTTTTGATTCGACGAAATCGTCGACACCACGTGGATTTTAATGCATCCAGCTATTTTAGACTCCCCTGTTTCTTATCCGAGTGCCCCCAGCCGTGAATTCCACCAACTCCCTCGGGTTGACAACGCGAACGCATAACAATACAGTCGCGCGGGTTCCTCGAGTTCCGCAGCAGGTGAGCCCCCCTCGATCGCGTCCAAGCGAGACCGCGTGCACGTCAAAACCAACCCCCAACTTTTTTCCCATTCCGAACGTTTCCCGCCAAAATTCCGGGCGAAAAAAAACTCCAACAAATAATTACAAATAATAAAAAACGAGATTTCAAGGTCAAATCGTTTTGCGCAACTTCCCGGGCTCGTAACTCTCGACAGAGCCAATATTTTTTGAGACATTTTTTTTTAAAATAATCGTACGTTTCCCGACTAAGCGAATGGCCCCGGATTTGTAATGATCGAGTCATTAGTTCCGATGTTATGAGCGTTTTAACGGAGCGATCCAATCTCGCCGCGAAATAACGATTTTGAAAAATCGATCGCCGGAGATAAATGAAGAAACAAAACGGTCCTCGCGAATTTTCAGTCTCGGACAGTTAACGAAAGTTTCGCTCGGGCCCAAAGTCGAAGAAAAAACGGAGGAGAAAAGAAAGAACTGGCCAAGCCTCGTGTTTGTTGCGATTGGCGTGTCTGGACCGGTGGACGGAGGACAACTCGTCGAAAAAGGGAAAGAGAAGCAGTGGAAACGCGAGTGCAGGAGTAATCCGTAAGAGCGGAGATAATAATGATGCCAACAATGTAGACAAGACGGTATTTATCGTCGTGCAAGTCCCAAAAAGAATAAAGTTTCGTAAAAAAAAGAAAAAAACGATCCAAAACTGGCGGTCGTTGGAATTTACGCCTCGGCCGATTCGAGCGCTATCAAAGTCGCGTTAAGCCGTAAGGATTCTCAAACAATCACGAATATACTCGAGAGATTATCGTTATTCTTATTTATTTAAAGAAAGTATCGCGATCTTTCGATTATTCGGGCCGAAATCTCTCGATCGCATCGCCCGAGTCCATAAAAACCGCGCGGACCGCGATAAGGGACCAAAAAACTGCGAGAAAGCCTTCTCTCGCTCGTTTGCCCACAAACAACGAAGAAAAGTTATAAAATCAACGACAAACGAAGCGCAGAGAAAGCGCATTGAGAGAGTCCACGCTGCATCAATTTCTCACACACAAAAGGGCCCAACTTTCGCCATTCCCTAACCCGATCTTCACCAGCAACTCGCCTTTTTATTTTCCATCCTCCCGATCGAGCCGTCCACGACAACTCCAACATTACTAAGGGCGAAGTAGTGCCAGCCTCGTCTACTCCTAATCCCAGGATCTTGAGTTCGCGACCTGAATAATAACACAATATATTAGTGTAATGCAGCAAAGTGGCGCTCGACAGATGAATATCTCCATGAGTTTATTTTTCCTCCTCTATTTATATGACGATATAACTACTGAATAAAAATAAATGCACATGAGGACGCGCGTTCGACTCCAAATGCGACTCGCGACCTCTCGAACTCGAGATCCTTTGATTCCGCGCCACGATTAGTATTCTCTCCATTTTTTCCCCCCCCCCATCTCGTAGCAAACGTTGGAAAGGGACAGAAAAAACGAAATTTCGCATTTTAATTGTCGAATTATAAAAAATTTCGTCGATTTTTGATTTTTTTTTCATTTTCAGAATATCGACGAGCGCAATTTTTATTTTTTTTGCGGAACGTCGCGTGAAAAACTACGAACGAGACCTCGAGGTAAAATTTCGATCGTAAAAATTGATTTCTCCACTTTTTTGGACACTTAGAAACGAGCGAGAACTCTCGGCCCATAATAATGGAATGCTCGTTGCTTATACACGATGCTGCACTCTCGAGCTCGAGCTCTCGAGAGCCGGTATGGATCGGTGCTCGTGTGTCACGACGGGTGTACAAACTTTGGACACCAATATATATTTTTTTCTCACCTTTCTCCCTCTCCCTCTCTCTCTCTCTTTTTTCTCTTTCTCTTACACTTTCCAGCATATTCACGAGAGACACACGTGCGCGAATGTCCGAATCGCGAGTTACGTTCCTACCAAATTTTTGTGTTCGTACACACGTAATACTTACCGCGAGTGGAAGTTCCGAGACTTCTCCTTCGATATGGGACATTCCTTGCGAGCTTTTCGGACTTTTCGATCAAAATTTTTCAAGAAAAATTCTGACGCTTCTGCCATTTTCGTAAAAGGCTCGCGCGTGTCCTCGTTTTCAGTTTTTCTCGCATACAAAATGGTCCGCGAGCCTAATTCATGACAAAAAGTTGTTACAAATTGACTTAAGAACAAAATACTCGAAATTCAAGATTTTCCGAGCCAATTTGTATTTTTTATTTAATAACCAGAATTTCGAAAAAATTTCACGACCGATTTTTTTGAAAAACTGAATAAAACTTCTTCGATGTTACGTAAAAGCGTTTGCAAAGTTTTAAGAGGCTTCGCCATTTTTGAATCGAAATATTTAATGTTGAAAATTGAAACTTTTAACACGAGCTCTTATGAGAAACGACTGAAAATTGTGATTTTTATAAATAAATGCGGTTTGCGAGCCTCGGTTCATGAAAAAAAGTTGCCACAAGTTGATTTTAGAACAAAAAACACTAAATTCAAGATTTTCCGAGCCAATTTGTATTTTTTATATAATAACCAGAATTTCGAACAAATTTACGACCAATTTTTTTGAAAAACTGAATAAAACTTGTTCGATGTTACGTAAAAGCGTTTGCAAAGTTTTAAGAGGCTTCGCCATGTCTAAATCGAAATATTTAATGTTGAAAATTGAAACTTTCCGTGCTCTTATCAAAAACGACTGAAAATTGTGATTTTTATAAATAAATATCTCAATTTTTACGTGGTGAAACGTCTTGAAATCGCTCGAGCTATTAGACCCAACAATTTTCTTTGTGTGGTCAAAATTTGAAGGAATTTTATCGATTTTTGAAAATCCACAAGCAAAATCAGCCAAAAAGTAAAAAACAAAAAGCCCCGGCTATGGAAATTTATTTCTCATGGGTTGGCCCATACATTTTCGTACATATATCGATAAAATGGGAGACAACGAGCAGCCGCAGCAGCAGCAGCAACAACAGCAGGAAAGGCATCGCAGTGACGGCCGGGAGAATTGGCGCCGGGAACACACGGGGGTGTCAGGATTTATTACCACTCGGTCGTCGTCGAGCACACGACGATACCCCGTGGTTTTTTCAGGATTCACGTTCATCGGTCCATCTACCAGCGATCCATACGCATACGGGCCCCTTTAACGCCGTTTCACCAGCAGAGATCGATGTACGTCCTCGTTTCCTTCGACCTGGCCTGAGCTGAGCACCAGATTCGCCCTGCGTCACCCGTCCGAATAAAAATATCCGATTTTGCAATTTAACATTCATGTTCAACTTCCAGACACAAAATTTCCTCCAAAAATAAATTCAATTTTTATATTTCAGTCCATTCCGCTGGAATCAATTTTTTGAATATTTAATGAACCGATTTTTTCTAAATTTTGGCTTTTTAGATCTTTTTTTCAAAAAACAATTAATTTTTGACGATTATTTTTAATCTCATTCACAGAGTGACAGTAGGGAACCAGAATATTCTGGAAAAATCAGGTTTTTTTTAATTTTCCAGGTGTTCATGAGCCACTAATGAGGCTAATCAATTTTTTGAATATTGAATCACCGGATTTTTTCAAAATTTTGACTATTAAGATCTATCATTTCAAAATTTTGGCTATTAATATATTTTTTTCAAAATTTTGGCTATTCAAGTTTTTTTTTTCGAAAAACAATTAATTTTACGATTATTTTCAATCTTATTGACAGGGTGACACTAGGGAACCAAAATATTCTGGAAAAATCGAACATTTTTCACTTTTCCAGGTGTGCATGAGCCATTAATGAGGCTAATCAATTTTTTGAACATTTAATCACCTGATTTTTTCAAAATTTTGGATTTTGAGATCTTTTTTTTCAAAAAACAATTAATTTTTGACGATTATTTTTAATCTCATTCACAAGGCGACACTAGGGAACCAAAATATTCTGGAAAAATCGACTTTTTTTTACTTTTCCAGGTGTACATGAGGCTAATCAAGTTTTTGAATATTTAATCACCTGATTTTTCCACAATTTTGGCTATTTAGATCTTTTTTTTCAAAAAACAATTAATTTTAGACGATTTTTTTTATCTCATTCACTAGGGAACCAAAATATTTTAGAAAAATCGAATAATTTTCAATTTCTCCAGGTGTGCATGAGCCATTAATGAGGCTAATCAAGTTTTTGAATATCTAATCATCCGATTTTTTCAAAATTTTGGCTATTTAGATCTTTTTTTCAAAAAACAATTAATTTTTGACGTTCATTTTCAATCTTATTCACAGGACGACACTAGGGAACCAAAATATTCTGGAAAAATCGACTTTTTTTTTACTTTTCCAGGTGTGCGTGAGCCCTTAATGAGGGTTGCATTAATCGTAATTTCCCGTACCAGCTACTAAAGCCAAAGGGTCAGGGACGCGACCAGTAGGGAAGTCCCAGTGGCTGTTTAATTTTTCTGAAAATCCCGATAAAAGGCGCGTGGTCACAGGCCCCTAAATCGCACTTCGTGTAGGGCTGGAGCAGGTAATTTTCCAGCCAACAGGTACGATCAGCACAAAATTGAAATTGCACACAACCGCGAAAAGTGAAATAGACGAAAAAAAAAGAATTTTGTTTCTTCTTTTTCTGTGTTTTTTTATTCTAATTTGTATTTCTCGATTTTTCTTCAAATTTTCGAAACAATTTTTCATTTTTCGAAATCGTACGTAATTCGACACTTTTGATATTCAGAAAGCCACGTGCGACATCGGACGAAATAAATTTTATAATCTCACGTACGTGAGCGTGCATAAATGACGATTCTCTCGTGGTCTGTTCTCAGGGAAAAGGAGACCATGTGTGTTGTCGGTTCGTGGAGTAAAAATCTGTCCAACAGACAGGGAGAAAAGGGATGAAAAGATGTTGAAAAATTCTCACAGGTTCGTGCCTCTGTCTCGTCTCGACGTCTTCAGATTCTTTCAATCTCGCACCATGTGCTCGACACTCCTCGTGCAATAAACAATGGACCGCGTTTCGTCTGCAGCGAAATTTACTCACCTTGAAAATATCAAAACTCTCGTTTTTCGTACGTACACGAAAATGACAAATTTCTCCAAGAATTTCGACAATTCTCACGTGTCGATAAGTGAAAAAAAATTTTTTATATTTTTTTCGATATTTTTCGATCTATCGATTAAAAAGATCGCGAAATTAGTGAAAATTACGAAAGGATTTCGGAAAAAATCATGAAAATTTCGACACTTGATTTTTCCCACATTTTCGCAGGCCAGAATTTTTCTGGGGATTCCACAAAATCAAAATAACGTTAAAGAGCTTCAGAAGGATAAAGACACTAATGGGAAGGTGTGAAATGTAAAAACCCAAGCCCGGTCACCAGCAACGCCACCAGCGAGGTCCCATTCATCCAAAAGGGTCTCTAAACTCTATAACTAGAGGGGCTAACTAGAGGCTGTAAAGAGAGCAACTGGTGGTGCGACCAAGGGATCGACCTCTGCAGGAAAAACTCGGGGAAACACCAGAAAGGGTCGTCATCATCGTCTTCGGTCTTTCCAGAGTTTTAACCACTCTTAAGGTGCTTTTCTCCATTGTTGTGGCACGTAGTAGTGCAACATGTGCCCAACGATTTGGTGCTGGTGGCCCATTTAATTACTAGCACATACAATACCATTCAAAATTCCCCCATCGACCTCGTTCCTTCAGCAATTCATTCATTTTTATCCATTGTCAATTATTTTCTGTTAATTGCGTAATTAAGCCATTTTCATCCGCTATTTTTGAGGTAATTAATTTTTCTGTCCTTTTTTCTGTTCATTACGTAATTATAATACATTTTTATCCACTGCGTCGAGCGATTAAAAATTTTCTGGTTTATTTCCTGTGAAAGGCCTTTTTTCTATAATTACAAAAAAAAACCCAAATTTTTGAAGAGCTCGAATTTTTAAATGAAATTTCAAAGTTTATCGATTTGTTTTTTCTGCCAAATAATTAAAAATTCATTTATTCTAATTTTTCTGGTTGTTCAAATCGGGTGAAAGAGAATAAACGAAAAATCAATAATTTAGTAACAATTAACAGAAAAATAACACAAATTTTTGATGAGCTCGAATTTTTCAATGAAATTTCAAAGTTTATCGATTTATTTTTCCCGCCAAATAATTAAAAATTCATTTATTCTAATTTTTCTGGTTGTTCAAATCTCTTTAAGGAGAATCAACGAAAAATCAATAATTAACAAAAAAAAAACACAAATTTTTGGAGAGCTCGAATTTTTCAATGAAATTTCAAAGTTTATCGATTTGTTTTTCCTGCCAAATAATTCCAAATTCATTTATTTTGAATTCTCTGCCCTTTCGAATCTTTATAAGGCAATTAAACGAAAAATCAATGAATTATTAACAATTAATTGAATAAATTACTTGAATTCAATCTGAGTCTTTGCAGCGCAGTTCCCTGGAACTTTTGGAGGGAACTGTCCAAGTGAATTTAGGTTCGGAGTCGTTAAAGTCTATAAAAACTTAATGCCTCGATCGCCAGTTTGCTGGTGGCAGGATTTTGTTGGTTAAATAGCCACCAGGAGCTGGGCTGGCAATTTGGCTGGGAAAATGTGGCTGGTGGCTGAATTATCGTTCGTATGGTGTTGGAGGAGCGCGACGACCTGCAGTGGATTGCGCTCGGAGAGAATTTTCCTTGGGGAAACCCCCCAGAAACCCTCCAAAGCTTCTCCGAGCACTTGCGCACGCTGTCGAGCACGAGAATGATGAGGATCGAGAGACATATGCAGCGATTGCGATGAGGGTGTGACAAACCGAATGGGAAATAGATTAAGGCGTGCTCTTTATAAGCTCGCAAAATATTCTCAGCGGAATTGGGCAGCAAATGAAATTTTATGGCTGTTATTTCGGGTAAAATGAAATATTTAATACAAGAAATAAAACGAGCACGTTTTTCCCAAATTTTTCTCGACTGCAATTCACTCCGCTAATTTGGCATTTTCCCCATCGATTTTACTGACTCTGGGCCTCGAAATATTTCGAGCCATCAAGCCAAAAGCTCGTAAAGTGTATCGAACGATTTTTCATGATGAAATTTCCCATTAAAAATATCGAAACTTTTCAATTTCATCGGCAAACGTGTCAATTTTTGTTCACGTTGCTTTTTTTTTTCTTTCTCTCTTCGGAGGCGTTCCTCTCTCTCTCTGCTTCGGGCTCTTCGACCCCGCGCCTGGGAGGGTCAATCGTATGCTAATTGCCAGCCAAAACACAAACGTTTCCGTTCTGCTATATACATTTAAATACACGCATAAATATGTATGGGAAATCGAAGGCAAACTTAGACACGAGTTCACGATCAAGATCGGTGATTGTCGAAGTTTGAAAAATTTTCGACACACGTCACGCGAGCACTCTGATTTTTTTTTTATACCTTTCGAAAGAAACTTTTTTTTCAAAGAATTTCTAAACGACGGTCTCGAAATGTAAATTTACGAGTGTCAATTTTTTCTCGGGTCAAATTGACCCCCGGAAAGCTCCACGATCTACAAAATGAAAAGTTGCAGTCGAAACGAAGAAATTTGTGAAGACGGGGATACGGAAAAGAATTTTTTTTAAACGTATCCAAAAGGTCTTTGAACCATGGACGCGACTTCGAGAGTGTCGGTGGGCTCGGGCTACACTGGCTCGAGTTCAAGACGAAGAAAAGAGGAGGATTGGAACAGAAAGAAAAAAAGAACGAGGAGCGAGAGAGAGAGAATCTTAATGCCCCGTTGTCGTTGAATTGTTCTGCATAAATTGATGATGCATGAATGTGAGATCGCACGAGAGAACGATGCACGCACCGAGCCACACTATAAGCGCCGTCCCTCCTCCTCCTCCTCCTCCTCCTCCTCCTCCTCCTCCAGCCCTTCATCTTCCTCGGCATCTTCAGGAAAGATGAAGACGGATATGCGACCTCAAGACCAAGCTTTATTCTCCAAACACACTCCAGGCTTTCAAAAGGACAAAAATCCTCGGATTCAGTACCTTAAGGACGTTGTATGTGAAATTTTCCATCGATAAAATTCTTTTTAATTTGGACCACACGAAAAGCAATTTTAAGAGGCTCGCAAACCGCATTTATTTATAAAAATCACAATTTTCAGTCGTTTCTCACAAGAGCTCGTGTTAAAAGTTTCAATTTTCAACATTAAATATTTCGATTTAAAAATGGCGAAGCGTCTCAAAACTTTGCAAACGCTTTTACGTAACATCCAAGAAGTTTTATTCAGTTTTTCAAAAAAATTGGTCGTAAAATTTGTTCGAAATTCTGGTTATTAAATAAAAAATACAAATTGGCTCGGAAAATCTTGAATTTAGTGTATTTTGTTCTAAAATCCACTTGTGGCAACTTTTTTTTCATGAACTGAGGCTCGCGAACCGCATTTATTTATAAAAATCACAATTTTCAGTCGTTTCTCATAAGAGCTCGTGTTAAAAGTTTCAATTTTCAACATTAAATATATCGATTTATAAATGGCGAAGCCTCTTAAAACTTTGCAAAACGCTTTTACGTAACATCGAAGAATTTTTATTCAGTTTTTCAAAAAAATTGGTCGGAAAATTTGTTCGAAATTCTGGTAATTAAATAAAAAATACGAATTGGCTCGGAAAATCTTGAATTTAGAGTATTTTGTTCTTAAGTCAACTTGTAACAACGTTTTCCATGAACTCAAGCTCGCAAACCATTTTGGATGCAAGAAAAATTGGATATTTTGTACAGGAAAAAAAACAATGGAGCAAACATTCGTGTCCTCCGTTCCTTCATCTCGCTCGTCTGTTCGTCACATGCTCGTGAATTTCTTACCTGTCCACAGACTCCTTCTCACGTGTCACACATGCGCGCGGACGTTCTTCGTTGAAAAACATGCACCTGCATTAATGAGCCTCATCCGAGCTCATCCCTCCGCGCGTACACTTTTCTCCCCTTCTCGTCTCTCTCCTCTCCCACACTTTTCAACTTTATATTGCACTCTCTGCCCGAGGTGCAATCCCTCGCTCTTGTAACATACGGAGACCATAAGTAACGCATGTGTGCGTATTACTTTGTTCGCCAAGTGTGGCCATGAGAAAAGTGAGTCTGACGAACGAGACGTCATCTGCATTTTTAAAATCAAACGATTCACCTGTGGCCCACGTGTCTGCCAACGATCATAACATTTGCGACCAAAAAACTCCATTTTTTTCTCCTGCCTGTTGCAAATTTCCTGATTTTTCAAATCTGCAATCATTTGTTCTTGAAATAAATTATTTTTACTAAAATCAAAAATTTCAATTAAAATTGAATTCAAAAATTAATAGAAAATCTAAAATTGAATTAAATTTCAATATTTTTAATTAAAAATTAGAATTAAACCAAAATAAATATTTTAATCAAGAGAAAAACTAAAATTGAATTAAATTGAATTAAAAAATTAATAGAAAAACTAAAATTGAATTAAATTTCAATATTTTTAATTAAAAATTAGAATTAAACCAAATTAAATATTTTAATTAAGAGAAAAACTAAAATTGAATTTAATTGAATTAAAAAATTAATAGAAAATCTTAAATTGAATTAAATTTCAATTTTTTAATTCAAAATTAGAATTAAACCAAAATAAATATTTTAATTAAGAGAAAAACTAAAATTGAATTGAATTGAATTAAAAAATTAATAGAAAATCTTAAATTGAATTAAATTTCAATTTTTTGATCAAAAATTGAAATTCAACCAAAATAAATATTCAAATTAATAAAAAAAAAAACAAAATTGAATTGAATTGGATTAAAAAATTAATAGAAAAACTAAAATTGAATTAAATTTCGATTTTTTTAATCAAAAATTGGAATTCAACCAAAATAAATATTCAAATTAATAAAAAAAAAAAAACTAAAATTGAATGAAATTTCAATTTTTCAAAAATTGAATGCGCGCCGGATGTGCGTCGAAATTCGTTTTTTTTTTTTTAAATTATTATTTCATCAAGAATTTTGTGCAAGGTTTCGACAAATTTTTGCCAGTTTTTGAGTTCGATCGTAGTGGAGGAAAAAACTAATTTTCAACACATCACCGAAATGATTCATTCGAATCCACGTCTCCTGATTCATTCCTTTCTATTTAATTTTTTCTTGTTTTGTAATATTTCAGATTAGAAAAGTGCAGGCGTATGAAAAACTTTGGCATATCATGGTTTGCTGGCAGTCGAGCACGTGCCAATCGCTCGAATGCTCGTATACAGTCAGTTTCAAAAGTTAAAAAATTATGCACGTTTGATTAATCGAATCGCGATTCATTTTCGTTTGTTTTTCCCTCGAAACCAGTTCGATCCCAAGAAAATGCACCGAAATGAGATTTTTTTTAACCGCCAAAATTTTCTGTTATTGCCTTAATTTTTTTTCTGCTTTTCATTCAAATAAAATTTCACGTTTTGCATTTTCGGAGCAGGCAGAAAATTTTTCTTTATTTATAGCGAAAATGGAATTTTTTAAAATGTCAATTTCGCGCCAAGCTGCCCAAGGCATTTGTGGACAATGATTTTTGGCCGCTGCTGTATAAATTTGTTAACTTTATAGATATTTATATATTTAAGTTGGAACTGGTGGGTGCACTCACTTCGCGGTACTTTACAGCTCTCAAGTAAAGGTTTACGCTAAGAAACACGTACGTGTCGCGACGAGAGAGAACATTTATTCGAGGAAACGAATGCTGAACTCTTTTAGCGTCTCGCTGTCGTCCCGAGAACGTGCTGAGATCATACGAGATGATTTCATCGCGAGAGGTCGAAAGACGCAGTTGATAACGTTTTTTTTTTCTTTTCAAAAGATTTTTCTCTTTTTTTCGTTTCTAAAAGTGAATTTTTCGTATTTTTTTTCTCGAGAAATTGAGCCTCAGCCTCGACGAAACTTTTTGATGAAAAATTCTAAAGAATTCGAACTGAAAAGTGTTTTTAATTCGAGACGATTAAAAAGTCTGTTTCTCACCTTTTTGAGATCATTAAAACGTCTCGCGCTCCTGGAGAACATAATTAACCATCAAAATCGATTAAGTCGTGGGGCGACTCGCGTGCCTTGAATTCCAGAAATCAGAGGGAACGAGAATCCTCGCTCTGGACCACTGCCGCACGCGGAGAAAGTGGAATCCAGCTTGTCTTCACCCACACGCGAGGCTCGTCGCGTTTTCGACAACTCCGCCACAGGCAATTCCATTTCGATCATTAAATCGTCAAAAAAATGCCACATCGACGATAAATCGTCTCGATTACAATTTTTATCTATTGTTTTCCAATTGAAAATCGTTTTTTAAGATCAAAACCACAAAAAACGAACGAGACACTTGAAAATTTTCGGTCCAAGCATTTTTTAAAATTATTATTCAAATTTTTGTTTAAACTTTTGGCAAAAAATTAAAAATCCATCACGAACGAACTCAAATCCAGCGAAACTCAAAATTTCTGACCACGTTTTTCTTTTTAATTGAAGAAAAAAGAAAAAAAAACCAAAAAATTTACGTTTTTTTGAAAATAAACCAAAAATGGATGAAGAAAGATGGAAATGCCCATAGAAAATACTGAATGTGGTAGGTAGAATGGCATTCACTAGAAGTGAGCCACAATTCATCGATCTTACGAGGCAGTGTCTGATGAAACCGTTCGAATTGTTCTCTGCTCGCGCTGGTCTCTGGCCACGTTTTTTTTCCCCGAGGCTCGAACACCGAAAGACATGTCGATGGCAAGATCGCGAGCACGCGTTATCGGAGCTTCGCTACGGAATAAAATAAACGCCAGTGTCCCTTTTCTCTTTTTATCGCCTCGTTGATCCAAATTATTGAAATTCTAGCGTTTGAAAAAAAATTCAAAACCCCCAGCCACATGCTCGCGAGCACATATTTCGTCCGAGTTGATACAAACATTGAAATTTTCGCCATCGATAATTAATTACGTACTCGATAAGCGAAAAACTCGATAAAAACGATCGAAAACGATTTCTTACGATTTTTTCCCTGACTGCAATGAAAATTATCGCACCATAAACTCTCATGGTGTTTTGATCCCGATTTCACATTACGAAACCGATTTTTTCGAACTAAAACAAAAAATTCAACATTTTCTGCAACGATAAAAATCACAATTTTCTTCATTCACCAATCGCACGTTTCGCTAACGATTCTGATAAGCTGAAAAGTAAAAAATGAACCAGATTTTGAAAAATTCATATCTTTGACAAAATTCAACGAAAAGTCTTCAAATTGGGCTCATTCTCTTCGTTTTTTAATGCAGAATCCCGTGAGTCTGGAGTATTTAGCGAAATTTGACGTTTTACCTTTGAAATTCAACCCTCAAACGGCGACTTTATTTTTTTTTTACCTATTCCGATAAGCTGAAAAGTGAAAAATCATCCAGATTTTGAAAAATTCATATCTTTGGCAAAATTCAACGAAAAGTCTTCAAATTGGGCTCAATCTCTTCGTTTTTTAATGCAGAATTCCGTGAGTCTGGAGTATTTAGCGAAATTTGACGTTTTCCCTTTGAAATTCAACCCTCAAACGGCGACTTTATTTTTTTTTACCTATTCCGATAAACTGAAAAGTAAAAAATGATCCAGATTTTGAAAAATTCATATCTTTGGCAAAATTTAACGAAAAGTCTTCAAATTGGGCTCATTCTATTCGTTTTTTAATGCAGAATCACGAGAGCCTCGGGCAATTTCGTTCCAAGGCGAAAAATCAGTCAAAAACGCGGTCAAATGAAAAACGAAGGGCGCGCGAGATTCAAAATCGCCTGGGGTAGTTTTTGACCCCGGGTAACCGTTGCAGGGTTAAAAGCTCAAGCGAAGATAAAACGTTTTGACGACGTCTGTAGCGAGAGAGCTCGCCGAATGTTATTTTAACGATAATTTAACGATAACGATATTAAAAGAAAAAAGTTGGAGTGCGCGTCATATATTTACGTGTAAGTGCCTTAATACGTACTGGAGGGCAATAAAATTTTGGAACGTAAATCAGTGACGCGGGGCTCTCCGGGTCTGAAATGTGTCTGACGAAAGACAACTATCGCCTTGGCGCGGCTGATGGATTTTGAAAAAGAAAAAAAAACACACAAACAAACAAGAAAAATAAAAACGGACTTAACCTGCGGAACAGAATGAGGACAAACGAATGCGTTTCTTTCCCTTCGACGCTCCACACGTCTGCGAACCTTATGGCCAACATTCTTCACCTTCTTTTTTCACACCTATAAACATACCCGTATTTAAGTACATGCACGAAAGTGCACGCTCGAAATTGCACGTAAATCCCATGCCAGCGCGGTTTCCTTCCTCGAACCAGCTTCTGGAAAACACATGCTCAGGAAAACCATGATTTTCCCCACAGTTCCCATAAAATCACCATAGAAATCTCCACATGTGCCAACTTTCTCCGGGCCCATTGTTTTGCCAACACGAAAATTTTTCCCAAGGGGCCTGAAAACTCGAAAATACGAAAAAAACGAAAAGTTTATTAAATTTGAATTAATTTCTTGATTTTTCGATTAATTTCGACACGAGACTCGTTAATTATTCTCTCGAATAAATTTCTCAAGCCAGAGGCCTCAAAGGTGCCTCGAAAAATTCTTGAATGTCGATCGTATCGAAGACTGTAATCGATTATTATCGATCGCGTCTAAAAAGTTTCAAACAATTTTTACTCCCTTTTTTTTTTAGGATACGAAAATGGACGCGATGAGGATCTTTTTTTCGATGAGAGATCGCGGGATCACTCTCGACACACATCCATTAAATTAGTATCGTAAAGAGGGCGATGGAGGGCCGCGCGAAAGACGAGGAGCAGCGAGAGCTGTCAGCGCGTCTGGGTGTATAAAATCGTGCAAGAAAATATGCCGCGCGAGTCTCCCCGCGACGTCCTGACGCTTCCTGCTCAACACCGCCGCCTGGACCACGCTGATAACATCTTGGCTTTTAGCATAAATTTGTGTTTGACGTGGGCGCCAATTAACATAGTAAATAACACGCGCGGCAGGAGTTTGCGGCGAGCCAGGAACCAGGGGGGCTTCGCTCCCTCCTTCGCCGCGCGAGCCCTCGATCGATCGATCCATCGATCCAACTTTTTTTATTCTCCTTTCAAAGACCTGCTCCGTTATGTCTCGATCGACACTGCCAACACTTCGTCATACCCGCGACTATGTTTTTAAGCCCATTTTTTTCGAAATTTACGAGATTCTGGCTTCGCATTCGATTTTTGAAAAAAGGAATCGAAAAAAATACGATTTTTGGTCAAAATTGAACGTTTTTTCATCTCCCAGTTCGGACCCAGCGATTTTTTTTATTTCAGCCGAATTGGCTCGAGTTACAAATTCTCAGGCCCGCAATTTTAATCAGAATCTTTTTTTATTTTTAAAACGATAATTTTTTGAATAATTATTGATGAAACGGTTATTTTTTTAATAATTATTGTTGAAACGATTATTTTTCAAATAATTATTGTTAAACTGACTATTTTTTAATTAATTATTGTAAAAACAATTGTTTTTGTGAAAATTATTATTTTTAAACAATTATTTTTTGAATAATTATCGTTAGAACGATCATTTTTTAATTAATTATTGTAAAAACAATTGTTTTTATGAAAATTTTTATTTTTAAACAATTATTTTTTAAATAATTATTGTTAAAACGATTGTTTTTTAAATAATTATTGGTAAAACGATTGTTTTTATGAGAATTGCTATTTTAAAACAATTATTTTTTAAATAATTATCGTTAAAACGATCATTTTTCAATTAATTATTTTCAAAAGAATTATTTTTATGAGAATTATTATTTTTAAACAATTATTTTTTAAATAATTATCGTTAAAACGATCATTTTTCAATTAATTATTTTTAAACAATTATTTTTTGAATAATTAGGCGATAAAGGCAGAATTTTGTCAAGAAAACGGGGAGAAAAAAGTAAATAAAAAAGGTGCAAATAAAATAGGCCACGAATGTTGAAAAAAACGTTAAAACAGGAAACTGCGGTTACTGGCTTGGCCTGAAAAGTTAAAAGACACACAGAGTCACTAGGAAAAAGGGAGAAATTGACTGTTACGAGATACGCAACAACTCGGTATCATTTATTTTAATAAATATGAATTTTCGAGCTTGTTCAAGTGCACGCAATGTTTCGATATCTGTATATATACAATTGAGCACGTTGATAAGTCATGTGAGGGTGTGACACAATGCCATTATTAGGGATAATGCATGGGAACCCCATTGGCAGGTGGGCAGGTGAAGCGGCAGATCGATTTTTCAACATTTTTATTGTTAACCAGAAGTATTTCACAAATTAATTCCCATGTACAGTTACACAGGAGGTTGGAAACGACGATGGCATTTGCGAAGCCACGGGGGGTCCCAGTGCAAACAGTGACAGGTGTTCCGCGCGCGGTTTTCCCGCGCCAAACGCTCTTCTCAACAACAGAAATGTTCACGTTAACCGCGGCAGGAATAATTCAACATTTTTCAACCCAAAACTTACGAACGCATCAAATTTATTTTAATACGTAATTTATTGCATTTCAAAATTGATGCAATTATTGATTTTTGTCATTTTCACATTTTAATCATTCAATAATTTTCATAAATTTATATTTTTATTGTAATTGACCTGATTTTTATAATTTCGGCATTTATATCATTCAATTATTTTCATATTTTTATAATTTTCATGTTTTCATAATTTTCACAATTTTATTATTCAAGAATTTTCATAAATTCATATTTTTTTTGTAATTGGGCTGATTTTTATAATTTTCACATTTTTATCATTCAATTATTTTCATATTTTTATATTTTCATCGTGATTTTTATCGTAATTGCGCTGATTTTTATAATTTTCATGTTTTTTGAATTTTTCCCATTTTTACCATTACCCATTGTGATTGCCCTGATTTCAATCATTTTCATATTTCCATATTTTGGACAGTGATTTTTATTATTTTTATATTTTTTTAGAGTAATTTTTATCGTAATTGAATCGATTTTAATAATTTTCATGTTTTTATAATTTTCAAATTTTTATCAATCGTCAATTTTCATATTTTTATCGTAATTTTTATTGTGATTGCCTCGATTTTTATAATTTTTACATTTTTTATAGTATTTCTTATCGTAATTGATTTGATTTTTATAATTTTCGTATTTTCATACATTTTTATAGTGATTTTCACGACAATTGCATGAATTTTCATAATTTCATTTATTTATTTCGTTTATTTGCGAAAATTGATGCAAGAGTCGGGAGAAAGTGCCGATGGGCGATGCTCGGAGGACGAAAAGTTTAGCATAACATGTGTGTGCAGTGCGAGGAAAAAAAAAGAAGAAGAATTGGGAAAAAAGGCCCGCTCGGCTGATCCTCATCTCGGCGCGGGCCGAGAGTGGAGATTTCTTCGTGCGCTTCTGCACACCTTCGCCATGGGTTATACTACATACCGTAAACTCTAATCCTCTGTGACGTTGACTGATTTACACCGGCGACATATTCCCGCACACATGCGTGCCAGGTAGAACGAGAATTGAGAGAGAGACGAAAAAAAAACGTAAACATATGTATACACGAATATAGATATTGAAGGGACAAATCTCTCTTCGACCCCGGAGCACTGCAAGTGCATATTGAGTCTGGAAAATAAATTTTGTAGCCGATAAAAAAAACAGACTTTTCGAATTTTACGATACGGATTGTAAAAAGTCACGAGCATTTAAAAAACTCAACCAATTTCGTCGATTATTTATTAAAAACGAGAAATTTCCGGGAATTATTTTATGCAGATGCAGAAAAAGTGCAGCAATTTTGAAATTATTCCGAAATTTATAAATTAAAGCCACGAGCATTTAAAAAACTCAATCAATTTCGTCGATTATTTATTAAAAACGAGAAATTTTCGGAAATTATTTTATGCAGATGCAGAAAAAGTGCAGCAATTTTGAAATTATCCTGAAAATTCATAAATTAAACCGTCCCGGGTCAAATTGACCCAGTGTCCCGATCGAGGGTTCATTTGAGATTCTTGAAAATTGCAACAAAATTGAAAATTCTGGGAAGATGTAAAAAAAATGAGTTTGGAGACGAAAAAATGTTTTGGTTGCATCAAAACGAGGAGAAAAATGACGTTCGAGCGGTAAATCACGCTCCTTTTTGGTCAGACTTATATATGCATATGAATACGTATCACATATATACACCCATGGATATATATGGTCACCATGAAGTGACGGTGGAATATGCACCCTGCGAGCGAGTTGCATGGGCGCGCGGGTTATGTCCATCTCTGGGTGAACTCGGGGCAAACGCGGACGGACGAACGGACGGGCCACGTTTGTCGTTAAACGTCGCGTCCAACCGCATCCTGCTGCACGTCTCGCGCGCATGTGAAGAGAGAGAGAAGAGGAAAAGTTTGAAGCGAGAAAAACACGAGAGAGCCAACGAAATAGCGAGAATCTTTTGGTCCGGAGACGCTCGCGGGGTCTGGTTAATTTTTATTGGGCATAAATTTGCCAAAATATTCGCGGTCGACGTGTACGGCCCGTAACTCTCGTACCTTGCGACTCTCGCTATTTATGCCCTTTTTTTTCACTCTTTACCATTTTTTATCTTTTCATTTTCGCATGCACGCAGTCGTCATCCATTTTTTTTACTTTTTTTGCCACGCGAGACGAGTCCGCGCGCAGTATTTCTCGCTCTATACTTTTTTCAACTTATTTTTACGCATGGTGCACTATCGATTTCCCATTTCGTTGGACATCGTGCCAATAAATAATTGAAAAAAAAAAAAAAAAATTATTTCGTATGAACTTTCTTGACATCAAAACTAAAAACTTTCTCCTGCAAAGAAAAATTCTATAAAGTCAAGAATTTCAAATATTTAATTTTCAATTTATAACTTTTCCCACCCAAACGCGTGGAAATTCGAGTCGCAAAAAAATGTGTTTAGGATTTTTCTCAAAAAAATTCGGCTCCGAGCCTTTCTGGCAATCTGCAAAAAAAATCCTAAATCCAATTTTTTCTGCAACTCGATTTTTGTTTAAGGAAACGTGATTCGAATTTACTCGAGCCGAGAAAAATAAAAAATTGCAAATTGTCAAATTCTAAAGGTGAGAAAAATTTTCTTCATCTTACCAAGCAATGAAATTGCTATTTTTTAAAATATTTTTCTGAACGTCCGAGCGATGATCCTGAAGATGGAAAAAATGACATGGAATTCGGCGACTCCCTTAAAATCGCCCAAAGGGTCAAGCAGCCGGTTAGAATGTCGAGAAACAAAGTAGAAAAAATATTGACGGTTATTAATATTGTTATTGTTGTTATTAGGTTCTAAACTTCGACACCCAGTGCAGGCGCGAATTTGAAATACGAACTTTTTGGTGGGATTTATTTATGTTGCTATAATGGCGCTGGGAGGGCCTCGTTTTGTGTGTGGTTGGCTTTGTTCTTTATTACAGGTTTGAAACTTTAGCTGTAACGCTTCGGAAAAGTTAGGAGGCAGTTAATTTTTCTTTAAGCTTCGTATCACGAGCCGATAATGGGACTTATTTGGCTTCGAAAAGACCGCGAACGTTATTACCGGCCTAGGAACGTTAAATATTAATCGTTGTATCGTTGTTAATATTACCAACATTATTATCCATATTCCGAAGCCATCCTCACGCTATTTACAGCGGTCCTAACGTCCCCGGACGACCCCCTTAACGGGCTCCGTCCTCGAGCCCTCCACGCGATGGGTTATGGGTGGTCAGAACTGTAATTTGGCAGCAGTATAAATCGTCTCGTTCCAAACGAGAAATACAGATGAATAATGTCAGTCCACTCAACTTTTCGTTCCGCGCGTGCATCACGCGCTCAAATCCGTCTCAAAACAGCCTCCGAACACGAGATTTTATTGGATAAAAATCATTTTCCCATTTTCAAGCCAAAAAATCGATTCGAGCGATTTTTCTTGCGAAATTCTTGCGCTTTCGAAATTAACGTGCGAAAAAATGAATTTCTCGTTGAGCGAGCGAATAATTTCGGAGATTTAAGAGCGAGGGTTGGAATTTCCAGCGACGATATTGGCCGCCGCAGTCAAGATCAATAAACGGTTCCAGAAAGCACGGATATTTATGCCTTTTCAAGATATTTCAGCGCAAGGGAGGACCGTAAGGGCGAGAGAGTATGAAGAAATGAGGACGCGCGAGCAAAGCGAGCGAAGCGAATAGCGATAATAAAAAAGTGAGGATACGGGGCGCGCGTTGTGCAAATTATACACGGCTAAACGGCCTGATTTATGCGACTCGTGGTTTACTGTGATGATCATAATAATAGCAATAATAATAACAATAACAATAAAAGGGAAGAAAAGCAAAGGGCGAAAAGAATCTTTTTTTTTATCCGTACACATTCGTATACGCGAGACGCGACGTGCTGGATATGCGCGAGGACGCGTGAATGCGCTTTACAGCCGAGAGCCTTAATTACCAACATTAACCTGCAGTGTAAACTTGTTCCTATACCGACCGGCAGTTCGAGTGCATTTTTTCACAGTTATAAATATTTTTCAACTGTTTGTACAGTCCCTCGTGTGGCTGAGAAAAAAATCCGTTTTTTTTTTGTCTCTCGCGTCCAGTTTTTCGAACGTAAATCCGTGCAAGTCAGAGCTGTGCGAACGTCAACATTTTTTTTCCCCATTTTTCAATGCCAATGTGCTCAAAATGTCCCAAAACATCGAAAAATCGTGTCTAGAAAAAATGTCCGGATGCGTGTGCGTATGTTCTGGCACTGTAAACTTCAAACTTTTATAACTCGAGAACGGTTCGAGCTACAGGGCTCGCGTTTCGCACAGATGTCAATCCATACAAATTCTTCATTCCCTGAAAATTTGGTTGGAATCGCTAAAAAAATGCGGATCCTACGGCATTTTTAAATTTTCAAAAAAATCGTGTCTTCGCTCTAACTTGCGCAAATTTCAAGATTCAATACTAATTTTTTTTTATCAATAGAGCATCGTAATGGGAAGGTTGGCATTGAATTTGGAAAAAATCGGTCGAACAGTTTCAATTTTATCCGAAAATCTGAGTTTTTTTGAAAAATCGCGTCTAACCGCTTGGATTTTTGCAAATTTCGTAAAATATTGTGTACAAATTTGCACTTTTCCTTTACTTCCCGGAAAAGCTGTCGAAATAATTCAAAAAAATACAAATTCCACATTTTTCGAATTCATTAAACCTGAAAAAATGATGATTCCTGTCGTCATCGGTTTTCGTACGATGCGTTTATAGACTTTTAAGGGCTTACCTTGTAGATGGAATACTTTGCAGCAGGAAAAGCTTCCCAGAGTCTTGAGAAACGAACGTCTCATCATTTGGGTGCTTGGTCGTCGGTATTATCCTGGTTGTTATGTCCCCATGACGATAGCTTTCAAGGGACATGACATTAAGGGGTTATTCAGCGGCAAATATTTTCCGCGAGCCCTCGGGAAGGTTACGAGGCTGATTATTAGCGCTGCGCTCGCACAGTAATCACCAAACGCGGACATAACCAACAAAGTGTATACATTTTTCTCCGGGACTTGGAGGACGAGGTATTCGGAAGCGAGAACAATTTTTTTTATTTTTGCCGGTTCAACGACATGACAATTTAGTCCGGAATTTCACGGAGCCCCGTAACGTCGGCAAATTTGTATTTGACGTCGAGGGCTCGCGATAAATGTCGAAATGATGAGAATAAAAATAAAAAATCGTGTCCATAAATCTGTCAAAATCGATCTCAGGGAAAAAAATAAAAAAATGAACAAAAATTTTGTCAATATTTCACGAACTTTATTGTTTAGGAATATTTTATTCAATGCACACGAACGCAATCCTCGAAATAGTGAAAATATGCAGGAAATTGGAGAAATCGAGCTCAAGATTTTCCGAGTGTTGTACGCGCGAATAAACTCAAACGGCCAAGAAGGATATTCGTGCATGTCATTGTGTGTGTGTGTATCGAGCGTGATCGTTTCAACGAGAGACGTTAAGTGGCACGGGCCACCGGGCGAGATACGTGCATATCCCACCGCATCCTTACGAGACAAATAGACGAGAGAGTGCGCCAGAGAGAGAGAGAGACTTGGGATCGATCCAGTCGCACGTCGCGAGTGGATCGTTACATCCGGCACTGTTTTATCGCCAACTTATCGAGTCTCGATCGCGTACCCCTACCCCTTTTTTATCCTCCACACACAGCGCACTCCACGATCGCCTGCTTCCTCGATCGTGCTCGCACACTCCAGCCTCCAACTCCGGATATATCTGTGTCTAAACCTGCTGTGTATAAATCGGCGTACACGTGATGTAGAAACGTCGCAGCATAGAGAGCGTCAGAAATTTTCTCAAAATTCGACCAGGATGTGCAAAATTTTTTCACTTTCAGCAAAATTGCCCCGGACTCACGTGATTCGACATTAAAAAACGAAAAATTGGTAAAAAAACGATTGGATTTCCGTTTTGGGGTTGAAAAGCCAAAAAAATCGACAATTTTTTGTTTTTTTCATCATTAACGACAAAAATCCTTTTTACCAACTCGAATGTGGAAATTATTTCAAAATTTCGAGGAAGCATCGCTCGAGCTTGGATTATGTGAGGATTAAAAATGTACACGTTGAGTTTTACGATTCTCTGCTGCTGGGGAGACGTTACGTTACGTACGACCCCACCGAATCGCTGCAGGCTGAATCGTTGCACCGCGCACGCTGCATGGGAAGGTGCATCGGGCGCGCAGCGATCCACACCGCGCGCGGTAGTGATGAACCGCGATCTGTGCAGTATCGAGACTATCGCGAATCGTGATCGGCCCTTGAGCCAGAAAAGTTCAATGGACCATCGTGAAAAAAGAAAAAAAAGAGAATTAATTGATAAAAATGACTGAAATTTTTCACGAGTCTGTACTGAAAATAAAATTTCGTTTGAAAAGATCGATATTTCATAAAATAATCAAAATTTCTGTCATTGCAGCAAGAAATGTTCTCGAAAGTCTCTTCAAAAGTGAATTTTTGGCATTCCAATCGTAGATTGCGCTGACAGTTCCGTCAATATTGTCAAATATTGTCAAATTTTGTCAAATATTGTCAAATATTGTCAAACTTTGCCAAATATTGTCAAATATTGGCAAATTTTGTCAAATATTGTGAAATATTGTCAAATTTTGTCAAATATTGTCAAATACTATCAAATATTGTCAAATTTTGTCAAATATTGTCAAAAAAAAAAAAATATTGTCTAATAGTGTCAAATATTGTCAAATATTGTCAAATATTGTAAAATTTTGTCAAATATTGTCAAATATTGTCAAATTTTGTCAAATTTTGTCAAATATTGTCAAATATTGTCAAATATTGTCAAATATTGTCAAATTTTGTCAAATATTGTCAAATATTGTAAAATATTGTCAAATTTTGTCAAATATTGTCAAATATTGTAAAATATTGTCAAATATTGTCAAATATTGTCAAATATTGTAAAAAAAAAAAAAAATCTTGTCAAAATACCAAAAATTGCGGAATTTTCCAAAAAATATTAAGTTCACCGTAACAAAATATCGACGTTTGTTGAAAAAAATTAATTTCCAGTATTTGAACTTTGAGATTTTTCCAAATTCACCACATTTCGACATTTTTCAGTGAAAATTTGAGAAAAAATTGAAAATAAGAGGCGAGAGCCGCGCAGCTCGCGATCTAGAAGGGAAAACAAAATGTACATAATAATATGTACATACATATGTATCGTGTATTACGTATGTACGTCGGTATAATAGAGTACAAGAGCATTTCACTGCTGGTTATTCTTTCGCCTCTGCTCGCTGCTCTCCCCGCCCGCACAGCTTCTCCATCACTTGAATACATACGTATGTATGTATTTTACCGTTTGAACGAGAAACGAGAGGACAGAGAGCATATATAATACTTTTGCTTCGACGCTGCTCCAGGGGCAACGGAAAACATTTCCCACAGATCAATGCTCTCTCCTCTCTCCATTCGAGAGCACGAATAATCCCCGATATATACATAACCTGGCGATGCACACCCGAATCTCAATATCTGTATATATCGATTCGGGATCGATTAGATCTGTTGGATATACAGCCGGACCCACTTCGAGATCGTAATTCATTCAGCCCGAAGACTCTACAAGAAATAAACTCGAATAAAACAATGTTATGAGGGATATTAGTGTATCATGGATATTGAGAAAAATCATAACGATCGTAAACACTCGCTCCATGTGTGTGCACGCCAACCAATGAGCTTAAAAATCTCGTGTTTTAATATTGACATAGATAAATATACCAAGAACCAAGAATTCTTATCTCCAGATTATTATCTCATCGCGAATGAATTGCGAGGGCTGTTCAGACACTACGCGACCGATCTAATACGATTAATATTTGTTCGCCCTCTTTTCACGCTGTTCGACTAGTTTCTCCAGTCACAAATCCCGAATGATGACAAAATTCGGAATATTTGACAACTTTTCAAATGAATTATTCAACAAAACATGAAAAAAACGTCACGACGATAAAAAAATCGTTATTAAACAATTAAAATTCATAAATTAAACGTAATCAAATGAAATCTCATGGAAACTTTGCAATAAATTTTTTTTCTTGACCTCTCAATTTTTAAATATCTAAAATATACCAAAAGCAACGAAAAAAAAAACAAAATTTATCGATAAATATTTGTTTGTATTTGTTTAAACAATTATTCTTAATAAAATGTCAATTTTTTAATGAACATTTAAATTTTTATTCAACAATTAAAATTTTTTTCAAGCATTTCTAACTCGATTGGCTTTTAATTATTGAGGAAACTAAAAAAAAAGTGTCGTTTGTTTTTCGATGACGTTTTCTCTCGCGAAAGTCTGAAAAGTTGTGATTTATGTCGTCGATTCGTGTATATACGTGCGTCATGTATGTGGCGAGTTTAATACGCACGTGGAAACAAATAAATATCCTTCGAAACGAAAGCATTTGGAAAAATGAGTTCCCTCGAGCGACAATTAGCGCGTCCCTTCGCCTGCTCTTCGTTTCCACGTGTGCTTTCATTTCAGTATTTTTCTCCTTGGCGTTTATTTTTTTTTTTCTCCATTTAATTTCACCTGAACTCGCGTCGGACGCAACAGGTCGCTCGGTGGCTCGGAATATAGAGACAGAAAATGCTCATAAAATCCTCGTGATGAGAAGCGAGAACGAGAGCCTAAAATAAAAGGAATTATTTTTGAAACCCGCGCGCGCGCTCTCATGTATACTTTTCAAGACGAACCCCATTCGATCGTTACAAATGACACTCATCAATTAAGAATTAGCATGCGCGGGTGAGGCTCGTTTGCAGCTCCGAACGTACAACAACTCGCGCACATCTTTCACTCGCCAAGATATATTTCATTATTTATCAAACCCCGTTGACGTATCGACGTTTTTCTCCTCGCGTACCCGATCAATAAAAATCATTATTTATTATTCACGTGTTAAATGAAATTTTTAATTTTTAATCAATCAAACGACGAGAAACAAAAAATCTTCAGCTCTCAAATAACTCTCACAACGTTTGTCTAATTCGTCCAACTTGTGGACAGATTTTTCACCGACCTCAATTCCCGATTGATCGCCTTAACGGAATAATTTTTTTTTTTTTCGATTTCGTTGCTTTTTCAACTTTTAACCGACGATTTTTGACGCAGCGGAACGAAATCGACGCAGGACGCCAAAAAAATGAAAAAATCCATGAAAATTTAATTAGAAAAAATTGTAATTAACATTCTGAGTATCAAAAAATATTAATTGGCGAAAACTGCAAACTTGAAACGTTTGATTTGCAATATTTTCCGGAAAATTGACTCGAGCATCGTAAAAAATGTTTTTTAATAAAAAATTACAAGTAATTATGAATCGCCAGCCTTTTCTTTCGTTTTTTTAAGCTCGACTGTTAATTTTCTGTGGAAATTTTGAGACAAGGAGGAAAAATGAGTGTCTCGATGCAAGGTGAAGAAACGTGGGGGTGGATTCTCCCGAGGTGGACCGTTGCATCGCCAAAGTGCATCGCGAGCAGTGCAGCAGCAGCAGCAGCAGAACTGCAGCAGTGCGAGGCTCACGGCCATTTGCGGGGCTAACGAGTGCGCATACAAAATCAACACGATTCTGTCGGGCTCGTGACGCTGCGCCTACACGATACACACTGACGCAGTGAATACTTCATATCTATATATACAAATATGTTCACCGTATGCCTCTGAAATATATACCTGGAGAGAATTGCATATCTCGAGAGAATCATAAGCAAAAAAAGATGAATACGGACGAAAGGAAAATAACATTGCTGAGAATTGGCAAAACCTGTGCTGACCCAGTTTCTCACGAAGTCAGACCAACGTGTCGCTCCATTTTACAAAATTCTACAAAAAAAAAAAAATAGAAAATCATTGAATGCACCGAATTTTACCAGTTCACGATTTTTTTACCAATTTTCAATTGTATGCAGTTTATAATTTTAATATTTTTCATAAAAAGATTAGCAATTTTAATATTTTAATATTTTTTATAAAAAAATTAAAATTTACCACAATTTATACTCAAAATTATAATTTGAATTAATTTTGTAATTAATTTTGACGCAAATTTATCGTTTGAATGCATTTTACAATCGATTTCGCATTTTTAATAATTTATATTTACATTTTTAATCTAAATAAATTGAAATTTAATTATTGCGATTGTTTGGAGTTTTTAAAATAAAATTTAATACGTTTATTAAAAAAATTAAAATTTACCACAATTTATACGCAAAATTATCATTTAAATTAATTTTATAATTAATTTGGATGCAAATTTATCGTTTGAATGCATTTTAAAATTGATTTCGAAATTTTAATCATTTATATTCACATTTTGAATCTAAATAAATTGAAATTTAATAATTGCGATTGTTCGGAGTTTTAAAATTAAAATTTAATACTTTTTATTAAAAAAATTGAAATTTACCACAATTTATACTCAAAATTACAATTTAAATCAATTTTATAATTAATTTGGATGCAAATTTATCGTTTGAATGCATTTTAAAATTGATTTCGAATTTTTAATCATTTATATTCACATTTTGAATCTAAATAAATTGAAATTTAATAATTGCGATTGTTCGGAGTTTTAAAATTAAAATTTAATACTTTTTATTAAAAAAATTGAAATTTACCACAATTTATACTCAAAATTACAATTTAAATCAATTTTATAATTAATTTGGATGCAAATTTATCGTTTGAATGCATTTCAAAATTGATTTCGAATTTTTAATCATTTATATTCACATTTTTAATCTAAATAAATTGAAATTTAATAATTGCGATTGTTTGGAGTTCCGAATTGTCGTTTTGTTGGTTTTTCGGATCAAGAAAAATAAAATGAAAAGTCGCGGAGCGTTTTTATTGCAAAACGTTCGATTATCAGTCTCGCAAGTTTTTATTTTGCTCAATGATCTCGATGTAATAAACTATTTCAATAAGATTATTTTGACGTCAGGTAATTACGACGTGAAACGAGCTGATCCGTCAAATATTTGGTGCGGAAAAATGATGATCGTGTTCCACTTAATTGTCGCGTGTAAATCGCGGTGTAAAAACACAAGCGCGTACGTGCGTGTATCGCGGACACATACAGAGATTAAAAAGCTGCTGGATGCTGCGAGGGTCTTGGTTTGGCCGCGAGGTGCAAAACAATTCATTACACGATGACCTTCGACCCCGGTACGCGCGAGCTGCTCATTACCAAGTACTTTGATGATTCCCGAAACGCGAAGAGAGCTCGAAACAGCAGGGAGGGCAGGTAGAACGAATGAGGAAAAAAAAAGGAATCGCGAGGGTGCGAGTGCGCAAGGAAACGAGAATAAGCAAAAAAAAGAGTTTGCCTGGGAGATCCAATGAAAATTACGATGGAAAAAATTGAATTTTGCCAAAGGCTCGCCAAGGCGCGAGCCTCAAAAAATAACCAACGAAAAACACAATGAGCTTGAAATTCTCTCCCTCTTGGCTGAGGAATGCATCGAAGCCGATTTTGCCGTTACCGCACGCCCAACAACGTCTCGCTGCACATGCACAAATTCTTGAATCATTATTTTTCTCGTGATTCAGTCATTATCGATGCTAATTATTCACCGAGTGCCCAATTCTTGCTCCGAAATTCGTCAAATTCATGAAAAATAAACGCAATTTTGAAAAATTCATATCTCTCGTAAAATTCAACGAAAAGCAACCAACTTGGGCTCATTCTTTTCGTTTTTTCATGCAGGATCACGCAAGCCCGGTAAATTTCGTTCAAGGTCAAAAAAATCCGTCAAAAACGCCATAAAACGATGGAAAAACGGAATTCAAAGTAAAAATATCGCGTCGAGGTTTTTTGGCGACGATTCTTGGGTCTCGCAGCCACGAAAGATTTTGACGAAAACGGTGCATCGTCGCACACGTCACCCAGTTCTCATTTGCATCGTTTCGCCGGCCTCGCAACGAGGAGAAAGAAAAAAGAAATAAAGTAAAAAACAAACGCGTCAGGTTGACTCGGTTTTTGTCCCATTCGGCTCTTTTCCTTTTCTTTTCGTCAGTGTCGCTTGCTCGCAAACTTTTATAAAGCCCGCGAGTGTCCGCGATCGCGCGGGGGAGACACGAGAGAGCGAGAGCTCGAGTCGAGTTCACGCGCAAGTGGTAAGAGAGCATTATACACGGGACTGTATAGAGCGCGAGCGTGCGATAACGGTACCGGCTGTTAAACGCTACGTTATTCCGTCAAATGAAATCCCCGTGACCCGGCCTCTCAGTCGCCAGGTCCCGCGTGTATTCTTTTCCTCTTTTTTTCTCTTGGTTCTTCCTCCTTTTTCTCTTTGTGTCCGCGTGCACGAGTATCAAGTACGTAAACGCGAGTCCTCGTGAATTTTCGTCCGCTCGCCAACCAAAAAGTACGCCACGCCGTCCTTCGTCCTGTTTCTCCTTTTTTTCCCCCTTTTTTTATCTCCCTCGCGAGGGCATTCTCCGCGGCTGCGTTCGTCGATTCTCTTCGATCTCTTCGCATCGAGTCACGAAAAGCAAAAACGACAAAATCCGAAAAAATGAACTGACTTTTTGAAAAAATCCTCGTCGGCAAAGATTTTTTTTTTTTTCAATGGATTTTTCGATCACGCGCTTCGGATTCATTGAATTTTTTTTATTTTCAGTTCCTCTGCAGGTTCATTTCATTTTTTTTCGTCTCCTCGACGCGGGTTCGCGCGTCGCTCGTGCGCGGCTTATAACATTACAATTGCTAATTTTCCCCATTGCGGTTTCGCCTCTTGGCCTCAACCCTGCTCCGCCATGTAACGACGTTGGAGAACCGAGTACGGTAAAGTTTGGCTGTGTCGTGAATGCGCGGGTGACTGCGTTCGCCCTGTCCCCCTGGCCCTTCGTCTCGGATGGACAGCAGACGGAAAAAAAAATCGAAATTTTTCGCTGTAAAATTTTTTTTTTCTCGATTTTGACGCAAATTTTGAAAAATTCATATCTCCGTCAAAATTCAACGAAAAGAGTCCAGTTTGGGCTCATTTTTTTCGTTTTTTAATGCAGAATCGCGAGAGCCTCGAGCGATTTTGTTCCAAGTCGAAAAAATTCCCCAAAAACGCGGTTAAATGGAAAAAACTGGAGAAAATCGCCCGGGGGTCGTTTTTGACCCCAGCTCGACGTTCTAGGACGAAGGTTTTTGAATTTTTATAAACACTGCTCGTCCGGCGACGAGAAAGTTTGAAAAAGTCGGTAGAAAAAAAAGAAACAGGGAGAGAGAGTGAGGAGGAGGAAAAGAATGGAGACAAAACTCGTTCCTTCATTTCGGTCATTCTCTCGGGATGTTTTTACGGACCATAAGGCCAAAATAGTGGGTCGACTTAATAAGCCAAGGCATTGTGATTTTTAATATCGCAGTGTGTCACGGTTCTCGTTTTTCACTCACACCCGTACGCGCAGCAGGTTCATCCCTTTTCCCCTCCGCCGTCTATTCTTCAATATTCTCGGCGCGAGCATCTCTTGGCTGTATATTACTTGTTGGCGCGCGCGCGTCCTCTTTCGCGTCCATGCACACGCGGTTTGTGGCCTTTTTCTTCGTCTCCTTTTTCGCTGCTGCATATACATGTATATTTTTCTCCACCTACGCCAGGCTCGTATCGCGAACAACAAAAATTCAGGGGGAATGAAAAAAGGAGTCGAAAAAACGAACGGGGAAAATACAAGCGACGAAGAGGCTCGGCGAGGGGAAAGAGAAAGGGAAGTTGGCGAGTGTGGACCGCGAAACACACGCGGGCCCAGGACGAGACGCGCGAAACGCTTTCGCGAGAGTTCCTCGACTTTTCGAGCCCAAACTTCGCAGCTGAAAAATCTTTCCCCCTCGTGCGGACCCGGGATCGTAAAATTTCCGATTTAAAAGAGAGATTAATCGATACCCAACGATTTTTATCGCCCCACCATTTCCTCCATTTTTTTTACATACATTTTTGCACTTTCTTCTTACACTCCCCCCGCCACGCCGTTTCCTCCAACCGCGCGCACAAAACTGCTGCCTGCTCCTCTCGTTAAAAATGGAAAGATGCTTTTCGTGAGATATTTCGAAACTCCATTCTTTTGTGTTTTATGCTCCCTGCGCTCCGATCTTCTCTCGTTACCGCACGAACCCCATAACGATAGCTCATTGCGTGCATTTTTTCATTTATTTTCATTTCTCCAGCTTTCCGTTATTTTTCAAGCGAAAAATCGTCAACAATTTTTCCAACCAAAAAAAGCTCAAAATTAACATTTCGTCGTTACAAAAGTTTGCATCGTTCGAATGCAACGAAATTCTTTTTTTTTCTCGAGCAGAAATCGTAATTTTTATTCAATATTTGATCAGGACGATAAAAACGATTTTTTGGAGGTTCCCCAACAGAAAATCGTAAAAATTATCATGAATTTTGAATTTTGACGAAAAATTCAGTGAAAAACGAATTTTTCGTTGCACCTCAACGATTTTTGTTGCATAACCGCGCGCGATGAGGTTGACGATCGTAGAGACTGATGCAGGATGAACTTGGACAGTGGACGATTCGACGGGGAATATATAAGAAGAAATAAAGACGGTGCAAGGGGGGGGGGGGGACAAGGATGCACAAGAAGGAAAAGACTCACAGGTTGACCCGGCGAAAGGGCCTTCTCGCTCGGTGCGCGCGCGGGGTAGACCCAGCCGTGTGGTCCGGTCGTGACCCAACCTGTCGAGATCGAACGGGTTTCTATAGGTGTTTGCCACAAGAAGAGAGAGAGCGAGAGAGGAAGAAAAAATAAGAGAGACTTTGGAGCGCGGACTGTGGCGCACAAGCGAGTCTTTTCCAACGAGCCCGTCGTGTGCGCCGAGCACCATATCTTGCTCACCTCACCGACTCGAGAGATTACCGATCGTTAGTCACTTCCCTTCCGAGACTCCTTCACTCTTTCTCACTCTACGCCATCCAACTTCTCTCTTCACCGCAGCAGTGTCAAGACAAACGCGATCCAGCTCGCCATTAACCGTCACGAACTTCCTATATACAGATACAAATTCCTGCAGCCTCTGCTGCAAAACCGTCGTTCGCGCGCCTCAAACTTTCAGTCGCATCGAAAAACAACATTTTTGGATCTTTCCCCATCATTTTTTTCCGCAGCCTCCAAAAATCTTCCTGAATCCACTTTTCTTCATCGTGTACAGAATATTTTCTCGGTATTCTGTGCCAGTGAAACGAAAATTTTGCCAGACACTGTCGACTGAACGTTTTTTTGAAAAAATACGAAAATTTTGGCATTGCAGCGAGAAAAATTCGCAAAGACTCTTGGAAAAGTCAATTTTTGTCATTCCAATCGTAAATTTTGCCGACAGTTCCGTTGGAAATGAAAAATATTGTCAAAATAACGAAAATTTCGAAATTATCCAAAAAAATTCGGTTTTTATCGTGTTTGAACGAAATTTCGACGTTTTTTGACAAAATTTTATTTTCTGGGAGGGAATTTCGTTCGAGAATCTTTACAGAATTCCGGACCTCGAAACGTCGTGCATTTCTCGCGTTTTATGCGCGGAATAGTGATCGAGACTGCTGTTAGCGTTGATTTATTGATAAATTATGTGCTGATTGATGGATGATCGATATTTAAAGGGAAAATCCATGGGGGATCATGGAATAACGACCAGGTTGAAAAAAACCGTGCTCGGAACTTTGACACTGTTGTTTATCACACGCAGAATCGTTTCGGGTGTATATACGACGAGATTTCTTTGACTCACGCTGCTGGTTCCGGCGGCTGTCACTTTCACAGCCAAACAGACTCTTGAACGTTGCTTAATGAGCCAAATTAATGTGAGAATTGTTCGGCGGACTGCGCCACACGTTTTTCGAACAATGGCTCCTTAATGCTCTGACCAAATCTGAGCACCATGAGCCTGGCGTTTCAGGAAGAATCCATTTTTTTTCCACTCGCTGTCATATCCGGCTTCGCGTTGATTCATCCGGGGCAAATTGACCCAGAGGCTCAGAACTGGCAGCCAAAATGGAGATTCTTTGTAACTTTTTTCTTCCGGACAATTTTACGATGAGCTTGAAAGAAAAACGTGACTGAATTACAATTTTGGGTCAAATTGACCCAGAGGCTTTTATAAATGGCAAAAAAATGAGAATTTTCCAGAATTTTTTTTTTCTGACAACTTTGGGATGTGCTTGGAAGAAAAACTTGACTGAATTTCCATTTTGGGTCAAATTGACCCAGAGGCTTTTATAAATGGCAACAAAATGAGAATTTTTCAAAAAAATGTTTTTTTCTGACAATTTTACGATGTTTTTGAAAGAAAAACGTAAATGGATTTCAATTTTGGGTCAAATTGACCCAGAGGCTTTTATAAATGGCAAAAAAATGAGAATTTTCCAAAATTTTTTTTTTTCTGACAACTTTACGATGTGTTTGCAAGAAAAACGTAACTCAATTTGAATTTTGGGTCAAATTGACCCAGAGGCTTTTATAAATGGCAAAAAAATGAGAATTTTCCAAAAAGAAATTTTTTCTGACAACTTTACGATGTTTTTGAAAGAAAAACGTAAATGGATTTCAATTTTGGGTCAAATTGACCCAGAGCCTTCTATAATTGGCAACAAAATGAGAATTTATTGAAACTTTTTTGTTCCCAAACAACTTTTCAATAGGGTTGAAAAAAAAGTGACTGAATTTCAAATTTCGGGTCAAATTGACCCAGAGTAAAAATGTGGCCACTCCGTATGGCCGATGAGCCAGTATTTTGGGGAATCAATTACAATTCCTGCGAAAGGCCAAACGGAAAACAATTGGAGAAGAGGAAAAAATCGCTGGGATTTATTTGACTGAAAAAAAGGAGGAAAGTTGGTCGTAACGCCAAGTTAACGGAATAATAACGAGTGGCAAGGGGACGGGCTTTGATGCACGCAATCTGCCCCTTCCTCTGCGCGCACTTTCAACCTCATCCACAGAATGGAGTGAGATACTCACACACGCACTTGATAATCGCGTCGTCCGTATTAACCCACTTGCCGGGGCGTCACTCCGGGCACGCGCGCGAGCTCTCTCGTCTCTCCTCGCGTTGCGCGTGTGCTCTCTGTCTGGCGCGCGTTATACGCGAGACGAACCGTGAGAATCCGCAGCGACGCGCATGCGCGATTCATTTATATTGGCGCTGATACCAACGACGACCAATCCTTCGCCTTGCGCCGCTGATAAGCTCACCCATTTGTCAGAAAAATCGGAGAGAGGGACCGACCAGAGGGAGGAAATTTGCGACTGGGGAAAAGAAAACGCCGCGCACAAAACACTCGCGCGTTCGCGACACTCGACCAATCGAGACACACCGACCATGCAACAAGTACGACGCGTGCTTGCGTACAAAACGACACTAACATGAAATCTCATTCGTTTTCCATCGCATAAAAACGAATTTATAAGAAAATTGATTAATTTATTTAAAAATTCAATTAAAATGCATTTAATTCGATCAAAATCATGCTGCGTTTGATTTTTTTCCACAGCGAGATCGTTGCAGGCAAGAAATTTATGTTTCGACTTTATTTCGCCCCTGAAATTTCGGGTTTTGATCACTTTTCGATGGGAATTACGAGGAAAAGCGAAAATGATGGAAAAAATTTTAAAAATTCAAATTTTTTTTGCCCACTCAAATCTAAAGTCTCGAAAACTCCCGAAAAATGCACAAAGATCCATTTTTGAGGGTGCAGAACTCATAAATATCGTGGACACACGTACCGGAGTGACGTGACCCTGTTGACTCTTTGCAGGCATGGGCCAGTGCACATCTCCGAGTAAGACACGAACCAGGTCACCCTCTCAGGATTGTAGCCACTTTACAACACTTTACCTGATAAAACTTGCAAGCCAAAGAAGCCAAAAGTGGAATCTCTCGTTTCTCGCGTATCGTAAGACACGTTCCAGAATGTCTCGTTTCACTCACTCCGAATTCCACGGCGAATACAAACGTTTCGACTGCAACTCGACTCGGATTTTCAAAATGCCAGAAAAAAATCAGAATTTTAATCGAATTTTCTCAAAAATCAAAACTTCCAGAAGCTTTTTTCATTTTCCTCCGAAAATTCCGATCGCGGGAGCTTCGAATGTAAAAGTTAAAAAAAAATTTAAATCATAAAATTCAAAATTCAATACGTTCGTGGAATTTGTATTTTTTTGAATTATTTCGACAACTTTTCCGGAACGTAAAGAAAAATCGCAAACTTGTACACAATATTTTACAAAATTTGCAAAAATCCAAGCGGTTCGACGCGATTTTTCAAAAAAACTCAGATTTTCGGATAAAATTGAAACTGTTCGACCGATTTTTTCCAAATTCAATGCCAACCTTCCCATTACGATGCTCTATTGATAAAAAAAAAGTTAGTAATGAATCTTGAAATTTGCGCAAGTTAGAGCGAAGACACGATTTTTTTTGAAAATTAAAAAATGCCGTAGGATCCGCATTTTTTTAGCGATTCCAACCAAATTTTCAGGGAATGAAGAATTTGTATGAATTGACATCTGTGCGAAACGCAAGCCCTGTAGCTCGAACCGTTCTCGAGTTATAAAAGTTTGAAGTTTACAGTGCCAGAACATACGCAAACGCATCCGGACATTTTTTCTAGACACGATTTTCCGATGTTTTGGGACATTTTGAGCACATTGGCATTGAAAAATGGGGAAAAAAAATGTTCGCCTTCACACAGCTTCGTCTATTAGGAAGGAAAAGTTGTTGAGACACGAAAAAGTGTAAATTTTGCTGCGCAGTTTTCTCGTAAAATGCGTATAAAGTGCATGTTCCTGCGGAAGGGAATTTTTCTGTTGGCTGGTTGACGATGCGAAGCATCACAAAGGCACACGTGTCGCTGGTGCGCGCAGAGCAAAAGCTCTGCAGAGTGAAAACGCGCTTGGTCTGCAGGCTGTGAGCTCGTGAGAGCAGGACACACGAAGGACCACCTACGCGTTTGCAGCGTTAGTGCCACACCTCGGATAATGACGCGAGGCGAATCTTCAAGTGTGTGAGTATTTCTGTGTCTCTGTGTCCATACGAGGAGAAAAAAGAGCGAGAACGACAGGAAGAAGTTTTGCGGCGATTCTCCCAAGCACACACACCTGACGATGACCGGTTCGTGTGTCGAGAGCGCGCGATTATCATTTCGGATTTCCTCCGTGAATTCTCCGCATTTTTTCTGGTCCGTTTGTCGCTCTTTAACGCTGGATTTTTGTTCAGGGTCAATTTGACCCAGAAACAGCCAAAAAAAACAGTTTTTTCCATGGAGAATCTTTTTTTTCTCTCGT
Organism: Diadegma fenestrale; assembly: GCA_037043255.1. Lineage (NCBI taxonomy): Eukaryota > Metazoa > Arthropoda > Insecta > Hymenoptera > Ichneumonidae > Diadegma > Diadegma fenestrale. Next base: position 6,189,145 of record CM073319.1, read on the forward strand.
CGATAAAAAATGGAAAATTAATTCAAAAAGATCTGCTCGATATTTTCCAATCAACCTGCATTTTTTTTTATGGGGAATTCTGAGGATTCAAGGGTCTCGGTGCATGGGAAAACTTACGCGGTATCCGGCAAAAGCCTGACTGAGGTGTCGGTGTCTTTTTAAGACTGCTGGCCATCTGGTGATCCAGTTTTTAAAGGGCCACGAGCAAAGAAGCCGCGCTCTGCGATGGCTAAAAGCAGGTAAAGCCGAAGGAAGAGCAGGAAGGAAACTGAAAGGGGTGAGAGTGAGAAATGGCTCGTCAATTATTTTTCAGGTGCTCACGATTAATTTCCAACGAATTTTTTATTTTTATTAATTTGGCGTTTTTCTTGTTGCGTTTTCCGGTCATTTTTTTCTACGAGGATTCCGAGGAGCATCCTCCGGGCCTGAGAAAACTTGCCCACTATTTTTGGGGATTAATCAGCCTCGGAATTAATTAGTTGAGCTCTCGCACCCAAACCGCAGGCTCGTTTCAACGTGTGATGGATTCAGGTGCATTTTTCCTGCTGCAAGCCCAAAAGGGTGTCATTAACCTTGCGTGCGTCTTCCTTTTCACTCCCTCGAGCTGTGTTGACCTTCGTACACGATATTTATCACATTCACCATGTAATGCGTCCTGATTACTCCGCCAGCCTTGGGTTATTGACCGAAATTCGAAACATCGCGTCAATTCCACGCCAATTAGGCCTCCCAAATTTCTTCCTTCATTTTTAATGAATTTTCTAATCCCTTTCGTCCCTCAAATCGTCGTTCCACCCTCCTCGTCACAAATATCCACAGAACGGACGTAATTCCCATGAAAAACGGGACCAGACGTTAATTACTCATTAAGAAAGAAAAAAAAATGAAGTTTGCTTCAAAATTTGTCAAATTTAATCAAATTTTCATTTCACTTTAAAATTGTCACGGAAAAATTGTTTTTTTTTCTTCAATTTTTGTGAATCGCTGCTCGATGCATTTCGAACAACGTGGTGGACATTTTTTTGGGCAATTTTGATAATTTAGAATCAAATTTTTTGGAAAAAACGATTTTGGAAGTTTTGGGAGTGAAATGAAGGGAAAATGCTCGGTTGATCGAAACTCAACCTGCTCGGCTTTAACAAAGGTGGATATATACATGTGGATAGTTCTACGAGGGTGGTATACATCGATCGTATCGCGTGTTGGCAAACTACTCTCCTCTGGCTTCGAGCCTTGCCACAGCAGAGCCGTTAACCGATCATTAAGCGGAGAATACCTCGTGAAAAGTACAGTAATGCCAGCATTTTTTAAACCCTCCAATACATTCATTGATATCTATTTATTTTTTGCGGCTGCATGCGTTTTTTTAAATTTTATTCTATTTCTGATTTTTCATTTCATTTTATTTCACATTTTTGTATTTTATTTTGTCCATTTTGTCCAACTTTGTTGCATTTATTTATTCATTCATTCATACTTATTTATTTATTTATTTGTTCATTTATTTATTTATTTATTTATTTATTTATTCATTTATTTATTCATTTATTCGTTTATTTATTTGGTTATTTATTTATTTATTTATTTATCTTGATATTTTATTATATTTATTAATAAATATTAATTATTTACACTATTTTGTCATTTTCTTGTGCTCGCATTATTATTTTTCTATTTTTCCATATTTTTTGAATACATCGATCGATAAATTTTGCTGCATTGGCCTCACTTTGCAAATTTAAATTGAAGCGACCGAAGATTCTTCTTTCCTATCTTTGGGTTCGATTAAAAGTTCCCTGACTCGACACAATTTTCCATAAAATCGTGAATTCTCAATCAAGAGCTCATCGAGCATTAATTAGCAATTTCGAGCACAAACTTTGTTTTTTTTTCTGCTCCTTCGTGCACGCTTATAAAATAATCGACTGCATTTTTTTCTGCAACTTAATTTGTGCGTGTGTCTGTTTTTGGGTGTTGCAGCGCGGGCAGACGATGAGGGCCCGACGAAACAAAGTGGCGTATCGGAATCAGCGCGCGATCGCTGCTTTTTCGCCTCGAAAAAAAAACAGAAAAAAGCGAGAAGAACGAAAGAAATGAGGATCGACGGAGAGAGACGCGGAAATACGAGGGAAGGAACGAGAAACAACGACGCTCGATGTACAAAGATGACAGGTGTGCCTTGCCTTTTAACCATCTGTTGTGGACGCCGCCTTAAGGAGTTCCGACCAAGAATTTCGGAGCAACAGGTTGCTCTGTTCTTGTTTACTCCGAGAGAGTTTAAAAGCCTGTGATTGTTTCTCTTCTCTTTTCTCCACTCTCTCTCCCTCTGTTTCGCTCATTTTTATCCTGCTCGAGCTCATCGTGGGTGCTCACAAAAGTCTCTATATATAACAACACAAAGAATATCGTCCCTCGAGATTCCCCAGCCTGGCGGAGCTCCTAATGAACCTCCGCACACATTTTTCTCTCTTCGAACATGATCCCAGCCACTTTTGGTCCCAGCATCCCAAACTCTCGATCCTCTCGAGATTTCACCACAATTTTCATCCCAATTCGAAAACTCTGACTTCTTTTCTCCATTTTTTCGATTTTCACAAAAATTTCAATTTTTTTTCGAAAATGCAACGTTTTTTTGACTTTTTTTTCTCTCCGGATTTTTTGGTCCGTGGATTTTTCGTGTCAGGGAGAAATTTCGATTATTTGGATCGTGTTTGAAGCGATTGAAAATTTGAAACTCCTCGACTATAATACGCGAAAGTTCGTATCTCGAATAAAAGTCTCGCACCGCGAACGAGCAGGTATTTGTATGCAAATATATATGGACAGAGTGATAACTTGGCGAGAGGCAAAAATATAATGAGTGGGGGATAACAAGAAAGAAGAAGCGAGAGTTCGATTACAATATCGATTCGTGGAAAAAGCGCAAAGTGCGTGTGCGAGATCTTTATACGACGCGGAACGAGCGAGAGAGAAAGGCTTTGATGGCGCCAAGCACGCGAGATTTTTTTTTTGGCGCCACTACGGCGGGACATTTTTGACAGGCTCAATTAATGAAGTTTCCCGGTTTTTATCATCTTTCAAATATATTTTATTTGCGTTTCAAAATATTTATCATTCCCACGAAAAATTCCTGATTTTTATTCCTAACAAATTTCATCCTGCACACTTTTTCCTTAACCCTCCGTCGCATCAGCAACCAAATATGGCGTCAAAAGCAAAAATTCTTCGCGTAAACGTATTTCCATCACGAAATTACTTTATTCAGCATTTTTTTAATAATTTTTAATCAAAATTAATAAAAAATTCATCAAAAATCAAAAAAATAGAAAAATTAAAATGAAAATTTTAATCAAAATTCTGCTGTGAAGAAAAATTTTGTGACGTCAAGAATTTGAGATATTTGATTCCCAATTTTTTATTTTTTCCATCCAAAAGCGTGCAAATTCGAGTCGCGTCTCGTTTTTGAGTTGCAAAAAAATGCGTTTCGGATTTTTCTTCAAAAATTTCGGCTCCGAGCCTTTTTGGCTGTCTGCGAAAAAAATCCTAAATAAATTTCCGTTTCAAAATTCATTTTAAAAATCATAAATGCATTTGCAACTCGATTTTTGCAACTTTTAAACAAAGCGTTCAATTTGCACGGGTTTAGATGGCAAAAATGAAAAATTGCTAATTAAATATCTCGAATTTCAAACGTCAGAAAATTTTTTTAGATCAATTTCTTTCTTAATAATTTCTTTATTAATTCCCAACAAATCTGACCAAATTTGTCAGGATTTTAATGAATTTTTTGTTCATTTTTTCAATGGAAAATTTTGGCGGAAATTGTATGAAGTTTCCGAGGGTTGGGTTTTTAATTCAAGCGATAAATTAGCGAGGAATTTAAAGTCGTTGTTTCGTTACGAAAATAGTCCCTTGAGCGATATTTCGATTGGCAATCTCGAGCGTATCAATTTTTGTGTTCGCAGCTCGGTTTGGCCGAGTGTGTACGAATACGAAATTGGCATTGAAAAAGAAGGAGCCGCAGGGCCTGGAGCTGTGTGCACGTACTCGCGAGCCAGTGGAAGAAAAAGAGATGGAGGAGAAAAGTGTAGACGGAGAGAGATCGAGCGATCGACTATCGATACCTGGAACGAGAAGTCTCGAACAAGGGACCACAACGACGAGGATATATCAGTTATTCGCAACTCTCGTTATAAATGAGCTATATATGTGGATTTAAATATATAGTTATCTGACTACTCACGATTCTGTTGCCCATACGCGAGATCTCACGTGCCAATAAGATAACCGCAACTTTGAGCGATATATTGTCGATATATAATCGATACGTGCTATAAATCGTCTTATTAAACTGTTCTAATGCAAAATACCATCGACGCGGTTAACCCTTTCGCTACTGCAGCGACGATATCCACCCACGCGAGGGTATCTCGATCGATAATCGATTTAAATGTTGGTACTTCCGGTTGTTATTGAGGCTTTTTTAATTTACTGCAAAAAATCAAAGTTTCGCAAATTTCGCTGGCATTTTGTCTCGGAATTTCGTGAGTAAATAATTAAAATTCTTGCATAATCTTTGCGAGTGCAAACAATGCGTTTGTTGCAAACTGCGGCGAGTCAGACTCCGAGGAATCTGCTGAGATACTTTTTTTCTACCGCGAGCAACTTTTACACACGCCTCGTTGTCGCACCGGTGGAAAAAATTGGCTTTTTTGTTTTTTTTTTTGTTTTTGTTCAACTACGTCGCGAGATTGACCAGCGAAACGCGAGATGATGAGGCGTGAACTGAGCACGCTTCTCGACGCTCTTTTCTATCTCTTTTATTTTCTCTCTCTCTGTCTCTCGTTTATCAGGATTCCTTGCCTTTTTAGTCACGACGACAGAGAGCTAGCGAGAGAGAGCATCGAATGAGATCGGTCACGGCGAATCAACGTCAGCAAGACCATCCTCTCCTCTACTCTCTGCTCGTTTCATATCGAGTATCATCTTACCAGATCTGTACTACGTGTAGATACAACACCGATCTACAGGGTGAGACAAAATCACGACAATTTTTGTTTTCGAACAATAAAACTCCAGAATCTCAAAGAAAAAAACGAATATTGCATTAAAAATTCAGTAAAATAAAAAAATGGGTAAAATATTTCGACAAAATTCATTTAAATGATGAAAGTTTGAAATTTTTCCAATTCCGATGACGTACAGCAGCGAGATCGAGGACTGCGGAGGCCTGAGTTTTTTCCGATAAACTCATGCGGATGAAATATGCCCCGGGTCAAATTGACCCAGAGTGTCAACGCACTGGAAAAATTCAAGCAAATTCCAACAAAATTGTGACGTTTGATGAAAAAATTCACTAAAATTCATGCTCTGGGTCAAATTGACCCAGTTTGTCAACTTCCTGGAAAAATTCAAGTAAATTCCATCGAATTGTGACGTTTGATGAAAAAATTCACCAAAATTCATGCTCCGGGTCAAATTGACCCGGAAAAATTCAAGTAAATGCCAACAAATCGTGACGTTTGATGAAAAAATTCACTAAAATTCATGCTCTGGGTCAAATTGACCCAGTGTGTCAACGTCCTGGAAAAATTCAACTAAATTCCATCGAATTGTGACGTTTGATGAAAAAATTCACCAAAATTCATGCTCCGGGTCAAATTGACCCCGAAAAATTCAAGCAAATGCCAACGAATCGTGACGTATGATGAAAAAATTCACTAAAATTCATGCTCCGGGTCAAATTGACCCAGTGTGTCAACTTCCTCGAAAAATTCAAGGAAATACCAACAAATTGTGACGTTTGATGAAAAAATTCACCAAAATTCATGCTCCGGGTCAAATTGACCGGGAAAAATTCAAGCAAATGCCAACGAATCGTGACGTATGATGAAAAAATTCACTAAAATTCATGCTCCGGGTCAAATTGACCCAGTGTGTCAACTTCCTGGAAAAATTCAAGTAAATTCCAACGAATTGTGACGTTTGATGAAAAAATTCACCAAAATTCATGCTCCGGGTCAAATTGACCGGGAAAAATTCAAGCAAATGCCAACGAATCGTGACGTATGATGAAAAAATTCACTAAAATTCATTCTCCGGGTCAAATTGACCCAGTGTGTCAACTTCCTCGAAAAATTCAAGGAAATACCAACAAATTGTGACGTTTGATGAAAAAATTGACGAAATTCATGCTCCGGGTCAAATTGACCCGGAAAAATTCAAGCAAATGCCAACGAATCCTGAAGTTTGATGAAAAAATAGACGAAAATTCATGCCCAGAATGAAATGGCCCATATTTCTGCATATCTATAGATTTTTATGTATAAAACGTAACACCTGGCACGAGGGGATCGTAGCGACGGTGGCAAGAGCGTAGTCGACGATCTCTCGGAGCGATCAGGATTACAACAATGGGTCACGTATCAGCGTGGAACAATTAAGGGGACTTTGGACTTGTATAAGAGAGAAGAGCGGAGGGCCACGTCTTCCCGGAAGGATTGAAAAGGTCCGGTCGATTATGCAGAGACATGCATTCGGTGGTTGGAAAGTATCGGGGCGTTAATTAGACGCTTTGAGCGTCGAGATGCCCCCGAGTTACGCCTTTTTCGAGCTGATACGAATGTAGCCTGGCTGGATGGTCACAGGTGAATCGATTCTGAATCGATTTACGATCAGAGATCAACGAGGGTCAGCCATCGACGACTGCCCAGACATTTTTTGTCTCTCGAATGACAAAAAGCAAGAAAAGTTCAATGTTCATCGTGGGAATCGAGCGAGAAATAAATTAAAACATTTTTTTCCTTTTTTTTCTTGAATTTTCGTTAAACAAAGTTTCGGACGAAATTATTCAATGATTTTTATTCCTCCTGCAAATACCATTTAAAAAACTCGCTTTACCACCTTACAAATCCCCTTAATGTCTCTTCGGGCCAAATACAGGCTCAATCTTTGTATACCCACCGGGAAAAACCAGTCCTAAAGGAAGTGCATGGGTTAGTCATTCATTCGCCCATTCCCTGTTTTTGCCAGAAATCCCTGAGAGCATTACTACCGGTCCTTTGTCACCAACGGCCCTTACACTCCCATATACAGGCTGTCCCATTTACCTTCCCATGGAACCTGAAAAAAAATCCAATTTTTCATCGATTTTTCCACACATAATAAAATTAACAAAACATCAAATTGAATTATCAAAAAAAATCGATGAAAATTTTCAATTTCCATTCTGAAACGAATCGTGTTTTTTGGTCCAACGTTTTTGGCTGATTTTTCAATCGTTCACCTCGTTTTTCGAAATGGAAACTTTTCGAACGACGTCGTACGACTGGAAAAATTCATTTTTCGCAAAATTTGGAGTAAATTAAAAAAAAAAATGGACACCCTGTATTAATAACGACGAATAAAGAATGGTCGCTTTAAATCCTATCGGTAGGAACGAACCAAGGGTCCGAGACACCTGCACCTGTTCGATCGAGCTGCCTGCAAAAGCTTTTAAGAGAAAAGGCGAGAGTGAAACGAGTCTCAATTTTTTTTTTGTCTAATTAACAGGCTTCCGAGGCTTTATAATTTTATTGTAAATGCCACGGAGCCCAGCGATTCCCATTGAATTTGTTGATGCAAAAAAAAATTGACGAATTTTGCATAAATACGAAAAAAAAACAAAAAACCCTGAGGAAACTTTTGATTTTTTCGCATTAAAAAAGCCCAAAACGTCGTCGTCACTCGCAGCAACATTTTTTTGACAATATTTTCAAAAATTCGGACCAAAATTCTCGGGGAATCGAACGCTCGGAAAATGAGGAATTTTCCTCGGATTTTATTGCACCTCGTCGCGCGCACCTGCTCGAGCAAATAACCCGAAACCCAACGACAATGAAAACTTTAAGAATGAAAGAAAATTGTCGTCCTTTGGTGTGCACGAGGAATTTCTCAATATCCAAGGAGCACGAGAATGGGATGAATGAAAAAGGAAACGTGAAAAAGATCCCCAGCGAAGAGGCGATTGCCTTGGGCCCGCGGTCAGGACTCGAGTTTTCAGCAAGGACAATGGGCCTGCTTTGGAATGCCTGAACATAATGCCACCGGTGTATATTGCACAGGCAACTGCTGAAGAGAACCGATAACATTTCCGCCTCGTAAATCGCTCTCTCCTTAATGATTCGACAATGATCCACCTGCTGCGGACTATTCGTACTCGCGACAGGTACTTGGGAAGTTTGTCCACGGTGCCTGAGCAAAAAACACGCGAAAGAAACCCAAAAAAATGAATTTGAAGTATTTTTCCGAATTTTCATAAAAAAATTCAGTTTTTTTTATATAAATCGATTTAAATCTCATGAAAAAAAGATTTTTCGCGTCGTGGATTAAAAAAAAAAAAGAAAAATCGTTGCCTCCGAGTCACAGGGGGCAGCACACACTGCGGGACAAGAAAATTGAATCGTTTCGAATCCAGACTCGCACGAAGCGAAAGGGCGCGTGGGACCCTCGTACATGTGCAGCAGGTAGTCCATTGGGAGGCAATGAATCGAACATTGCACGACAAACGACGACGCCATATGTTGTTTGCTCGGACGTTAAAGAGCTTTGTGTAATTGTGAACACAAATAAACTGCATGCACACGCGATTCGTGATCGAGTGAGAATTAATGAAATATTTCGATGCGAGTACGACTAAACAATGTTTACTCAATCGTCTAGTTAAATCAAATAATAATCACCAATTCCATTATTTTTATGTGTAAAATCGATATCAATTTCGTAGCCATTTTCTCAATCATCAAATTTCGTTTTCGTACAAACGCTCTTGGCCCCAAAACCAAGTTTTTTGACGATTTGACCTTGAAATATTAAATTTACCATTTTTTTATTTTGTCCACCTGAACGAAATCGCGTTTCGTCAAAAATTTGCGAAAATCGAGTCGCAAAAAAAATCGTATTGAGGATTTTTTTTGCAGATTGCCAGAAAGAGAAAAATCCTGAACTCATTTTTTTTCAACTTATAAATGAGACGCGATTCGAATCGACACGCGATTGGGAAAACGTGAAAAATTTGAGATTTCAGAGGCAGAAGGGATGAATAAAAAGATTCTTTTTTTTCGAGTTTCAATTTGTTATTTATTTCGTATAAAATATTATCAGCTAATATATATAGGCGATAATCTCGATGTCTCTTAGCGAGAGGATTCTCAATTGGTTTTTTTCTCGCAAACGTTCTTAAACGACGACGTCAAAAAACAAAAAAACGTATAAATAATAAAACGACGTGATTTTTATAAAATGCAGTCAAACTGACTCGATTTTTCGTGAGCGATTAAAAATTTTGTTTCTGTTTTTCAGCATCGCTGGCTGCGGGCTTGTTGTTGCATGGCAAATTGATGACGGCACTTTGTCTCTTCCGACGGATCGATGGCGCAATGATATGTGGAAGAAATAAAAACGTTTGATTGTTGTTTTTGTTTTGTTTTATAAAGAAACTCTGATCGAGTCGCTCGTTTATTTTATTTTTCGTCACGCCTTTCTCTTCTCTTCTGCACCTTCGTCGATATATTCGTAAATATATATATTTATTTATATATAATAGAAATTTATATATGCATAATATGATACAATGACTAGTTTCATCGAGTAACTTAATGGCTAATCGCGGCAATATAAATCATGGAAAATGTGGCTTTTCGGCATGTTTTTTGTTTGTTTTTCAAAGGACCAACTTAAAACGAACGTTGTTGAGGCGTTAAACGTCGCGATGCGCCTTTAATACTTAAGTGTATCGGTTTTTAGAGTCTTGGATGAAATTGATCGTTTTGCCTCGATCGTCTATTTACAGTTTGGAACATTGATTACGTATCAAGAACGACGTGATCGATGAATTGACAAAATTCAATGAAAAAACACTGAAAAGAAAATTTTGTTGAAAAAGATGGAAATTTTGTTGAATACGATCAACCAAACGTTTTTTTCGAAAAATCACGAAAATTTTTGTCATTCCAATCGTAAATTTTGCTGACAGTTTCGTTACGATGAAAAATATTGTCGGAATAACGAAAATTTTGAAATTATTCCAAAATATTTAGTTGGCCGTATTCAACAAAATATCGACGTTTTTTAACAAAATTGAATTTTCAATGGAGAAATGAAATGAGAGGAAAAAAGGATTTTTGAACGTGCTGATTTCGCAGGAGACTTTGGTGCACGATATTTTTTGGAGGTCACGACTCGCATGATCGAACTTAAGCCTAGGAACATAAATTATTAAAATGTACTTTCGATCCTTCTCGCGAATCGACGGATATAATATTTATATGTGTCTTTACAATCTATTTAGGAAAAATATTATTTTCTCGTTGATGAATGAAGAAAAAATAAGGAAAAATAGGGTGAACGCGAATTGGGCATATTTTTCGATAAAATGGCACGACGGGTTCACGGCAACCGCGTTAAACGGCGTAGAATTAACGAAAAACCATACTATATGGAGAAAAATAGATAAAAACGTTAAAAAAGCTGTCATTACGTTTCCGTGAAAAGGCACACACACGATACTCTATAAGTACAAATAATTTTTGTCACTTAAAACAATCCGATTAGCTCCAACTCGTCCCTTTGGCGGGATGAAAATATTTGAAAGATGGAAATCTTTGTTGAATGAGACCGAAGATCGTGACGTTGACGGTGCAACGAAAAAAACGTTTTTCTATCGATTGTTTGTTGAATTTTAAAAACCAGAACTAATTTCGTGTCGATTTTCTCTTTGGACCCTTGAAAAAGATCGTTTAACGGACGTAATAATAAAAAACGTAATTTTGTTGCGTTGCAACGAACTTCAAGATCGTTCAAACATGAAATCGCGCACTGACGTTGCTTATGATTACATTTTAATGGTAAATTACATATTTACAGGGTGCGGCGCACTCGAAACGCGATTTGTACTCGTGTCACTCGTAATCTCGACTGTTTTTCGTAAGGCACTCGAATTCGATGGATTTTCAGGTCTCTTTGTGTCATTGGGACATAAATTAGGATGCGAAATGGTATTTTCAGCAGGGGTAGCCGATGGGGACCGCCATTCCGGGACATCCGCCCTCTTGGTGTTTCGTCAAAAGGGACATTCTGCTGAAGGTTTTGCTGCACGAGGTGCACGAGTACTTTTTGACGTCGCTGTGAGTCTGTAGATGGGCTCGGAGGTTGCTGCGGTCGGCGAAAGCGCGATTGCAGTGTTGACAGCTGAAGGGTTTCTCGCCGGTGTGAGTCCTGATGTGTCCTTGAAGGAGCCATGGCCTGGAGAAGGCTTTGCCGCAAAGATGACACTTGCAGGGAAGCGTGTGAGTTCGGATGTGCATTTTGAGGGCGCCCATGCTGACGTAAACCTTTTCGCAGTATTTGCAAGAGAATGATTTCTTGGTTTGACCTTCAGCAGCTGCGCAATGGAATTGTTGGTGTTTCGAAAGGCCGGAATATGTGGAGTACGATTTGCCGCAGTCCGGGCATTGGTAACGGGGCGATGTGGTCGATGATGATGACGAGGACGACGAGGAAGAGCTGCCGGAGTTTACCAGTTGGTTCGGCGACGAATGATTCGTTTCCATCTTCATTCCGATCAATCCGCTTCCCGCTGATGTGCTACCGGCCGAGGAACGTCCGCTGTCGCTTCCCGGAGAGGAAAGATCCTCGGGAGTGACCGGTGGAGGTGAACGCAGCGATCCGTAGCCCACCGAGCTCGTTGGTGACAGGCCGCAATGGTCCGGACTCGAGGAACTCGCCCAATGAGCATAACTCCGTGCAATTGGTCGCTGGATCGTCGGACAGGTCAGGGCAACGTGCGGTGGCGGCGAAACTGCCGGATGTTCCGGAGACGAATGAGGATAAGCCGCGATTGGGTAGGAAGGATAAAGTTCAGCGCCAGGATGATGGTGCGTGAAGCGATATGCCGGCGGATAAGGCAGATAGTGCGGCGGATACAACGGCGCGGATCTTGCCCACGCTGGCGTTGGGTAATGTGGCACTGGCTCGATCGGGGCATTCAGATTCAACGGATCTAGCGGACTCTTGGCACTGATTAAATGTGAAGGGGCTGAAGGGGCAACTGCACTTGTCGAACAAGCTCCACCGTCGTGTTGGATTATCTCCAGACGTTCCTTTTTCACCATCGGATATACCGGAGCCAGGACGACCGGAGGTGTTGGCGATTTTGGAGGAAACGACTGATGATACGTCGCCGAATTATTAATTCCACTTGTTTCGTTTTGATGCAACTGGTGGTTATGATGATGGCTGTGAATGTTGTGATGATGGTGATGACTCAGTGGCAACCGATCGACGATGTCATTCGGTGTCGCTGCAGACTCGATATCCATCGCCGGAGAAATTGATCTGGTGGGCGACGTCGCTCGGTGTTTCGATGCTTTGCTCAAATCTTCCGGCTTGGTCGAGAGGTTTTCTGGCTCGGGGATATCGTCGGTCACGACGTCGATTATTTCTTCTGTAAGCAAAAATAAAATCAAAATCTCATTAGCTTCGTTGTTACGGAATTGATTTTTCATTTTTCCGAAAATTAGAAAAGTTTTTTCGCTTTTTTTTTCGATCAAGATAAAAATCGATCCTCACCTTTGACAGTTTCTGGAACTTCGTCGTACAGCATTACGTGCACTGGCCGCTTCTTGAGCGGGCAGTGACTGTAGCTGTTATTTTTTTTGACGAAACTTCTCGGCATTTCTTCGACGAGCATGATGAACGATGAAAATAAATATTTTTTAAAATAATTTCCGCCACCTTCCCAGTAATCCAAGTTTTGGGAGGGTAACGCACAATTCACGTAGTGTTATGGTTTTGAAAACGAAAAATAGGCCACTGCACAATTGTATCGATTAAAATCGACGAGCAGAATGAAAATCCCCAGTAATCCAGCTGGTTGATAAAAGATTTTCGTTCAATCGCCACTTCACTATCGTCGACACTCGAGAAAAATTGTGATTCGATTTGCGTGTGTTTTGTTATTTCCGAAATAGAGTGAAAAAACTAGAAAACGCGGTTTGTTTAGTGTGTTCGCTCAGCGATGTCACGAGTTCGGCTTCTAGCCGGTTTGTGACTGGCAGGGGTATGTGCTCGAAGCTTTTATAAGCAGTGGTTCCCCCACCATAGGGGTACGCAGGTGGCCCGCACGTGCGATACCAAAGCGCCAATGCCTGGCCCCACGGGGCCCCACTCTCGGGATCCAATGGGGGGACGTACGGTCGCGGGCCGTTGGCCAATCCCGATCGGGGCATCTGTTTTTTCTCCCTCCTCGTTCCGGTCCCTACGTGTAGTTAAGGCGAGCCAAATAGAATGGAGGGGGGCTAAGGCGCACTTCTCTATATACCCGAAGGTAAATCCCCACCGAGCTCACGAGCAACATTCGCCACCAGCAGCATCAACAGATTCACGATCCTTGCTGCGTCGTCCTGCTCGCGACCCTACGTCCTTTTTGTTGATGACGATGGTGGGGGCCCCTCGTTGGTTCCCTTTACCTGTCGAGGCTGCCTGATCCACAGAGATCGAGACATAGTGCCGCACAACTTGGCTCTCGGCATTCGCGAGCCTCTGTGACGATCAGGATCCCTCTTGAATACGTGTGTGTGTGCGTTTTACTGTTGTCCCGCTCAATCGAGAAAAAGCGTTGTGTTCCGTCCACCGCGCACGGCAGCAGATGCTTAAATCTATGACCTCCCGACCCCCCAACTCCGGATTCCTTAAGCCCCATGTGGCTCCATCGTTTTCATCAACGTCCATCATCGCTTTTTCATGCATTTTTTAAAATCGAATGTCCCCTGTAACAGGAAGTGCAACAATGCACTTCTGCGCCATTTTTTTTCTGTCCTACTTCCGCTTCAAATGATCCCCATCAAAGGCCCCAAAGAGCCCCGTGAATCATAAAGATTCTCAATTAATTAGTAGACAAAACAATTCCCCTCTTGGCTCGGGACCTTCGTTGCCGATTTAATGGGAAATCATTCATTTTCTTCGAGAATAATTGCCACCGCTCCTGGCACGATACAAAGAAAGGTGCCCAGAATCCCAAGCAAAACATTTTATCATACATTCGTGTGTTGTGTGTGTGTGCACCGGGTGGGTACAATGTGTTGCAATCCGACGCAGTTCCCCTTCTGAAATTCATCGTAGTATGTCCCTCTCCCCGCTGCTTATAGAGGGGCTCGCCCTCCTCCCCTTCTCGCTCATTCAAACCGATTTTCTCTCTCGCTCTTCCCATCGCTCACTCTCTCCCTCGCACACAGCCCGCCGCGTCTATTCCTTCTTCGATCTCCCTTCCTCGACATCCACCCCTCGCTGCTTATTCTCAGCTTCGAACGTAACGGTCGTGTCGCGTGCCACAGCATCGCCCACGCGTGCTCAAACCCACACACACACACACTCCCCCGTACCGAGGGCACAATCGAGCAGACTCTGGCGGGCACGCGTGCTTGATGGACCCCACCGATATTATTCTCTTTGGATGGAGCCTGTGCCCGAACGATATTCATCCGGAACTACTTTTATACATATATTTTGCACGCTCATCCTCATAATGGCCTTTCGTCACAGAAAAAACGCCTCCGCAGATCACGAAATCCAAAAACACTTTTTTTTTCCTAATTTCATTCTCTCTGCGAGTGGCGCGACCGTCGCTTTCTGGATGTTGGAAAATTTGAATCGGTAGCGACGTTTCGCGGTTTTTTAATATTTTGAAAATCCACATTGATGAAAATCGAGCAGTCTCGAGGGCTGGAAAAGTTTTTTTTGAAAAATCTCCGAAATTCTGTCGTTGCAGCAAGAAATTTTCCAGAAAGTCTCTCCGAAAAGTCAATTTTTGTCATTCCAATCGTAAATTTTGATGACAATTCCGTCAAAAATGAAAAAATGTTGTCAAAATTTTGAAATTATTCAAAAATATTTGATTCACCGTGTTCAACGAATTATCGACGTTTTTTTTGAAAAATCTCCAAAATTTTGTCGTTGCAGCAAGAAATTTTCTGGAAAGTCTCTCCGAAAAGTCAATTTTTGTCATTCCAATCGTGAATTTTGATGACAGTTCCGTCAAAAATGAAAAAATGTCGTCAAAATTTTGAAAATATCCAAAAATATTTGGTTCACCGTGTTCAACGAATTATCGACGTTTTTTTTTTTTGGCAAAATTCAATTTCCAGTGCGAAAGCCATAAACAAATTGGGCGCGACGGTCTCGATTTTTTTTTTTATGGTTTCAGATTGTTCGAATATGGTTCAAAGCTCATTCGGCTGTGACGTAGGCAATTGTTCGGTCTCGATCTATATAATGAGTTTTTAACGATCGGAGCTTTGTGGAATAATCGCGAAAGGTTTGTTGGATCGAATGGGGATATACCAGAAAATATAGATTTGGGGTGTGGTATTAACGAAAATAAAAGATGGTCTGGTCGACACATGGGAACTCGTGTCTCGGGACATGCTCGAGCCTGATGCTTCTTAAGTATAAACGCTGTGTGACTCTTTGAGTTGGCAAAATAATCGAAACCTGGCAGGTAGTCCGGGAAATCCCGTGGGATTGCAGAAATCGGTTTAAAACGTTTTGACCGGGAGAAAACTCGTAAAATTTACGAGGAAGATCGTGAGGGAATGAAAAGGTCGCGGAGCATATGTGCGATCCAACGTGGTTTATGTTTTCGGCCCCACATCTCGGTCACTTTATTTTATAACGACAAATTCGGGCTGAAAAATCAAAACTTGACGATTTTTCGTTCGATTCGTCTCAAATTTGAAATTTCTCGCGTCGTTTCCAAACTCTGGCCAATCGAGTGGGGGAAAATCCGCGAGAAAGCCCCCCGGGGAGGGGAGAAATAAAGGGGGAAAAAAATCAAAGAGTCCTTGTCGAAAAACTTCCGATTATTTCCGCTTCCCACGTAATTCCTAGGAAAAAAATCCAAAAGCCTTCGCAGTCCCAAGATAAAAAAAAAAAATGGTTTTTCAAGAGAAGATCAAACTGAAAAATTGGAGTCTGTGCGAGCCCGAAATCTGGTGGTCGAGAAAATTTAAATAAAATCGTTTGTAGCAGGCCTGCTTGGTCGGTGGCGATAAAAAATCTATAAAGATCGAGTATAACAAAAAAAAAAGGGTATAAGGGTTGGGCGAGACCGGTTGATTTTGGACGGAATGTTTCATCGTCGAATATAAATATGTGTTCAAGATACCGCGGGAGAAATACACACACGCACGTAAACCGGTAGTAGAGCCATCGGAAGGAAGCTGGTTCACTTTTTGTGCGCCGCCTCGAGTGGCTCGCAGCAAGGGTCGCGCTCGAACGGCAAAAGGGGCGGCTGAGGACTAGGCAGAAGGGGGGGGGGGGTGCATAGCCTCACCTTTCGGAAACACCTGGCGATTACCACTGGATGTTTTATGCGCGCCATACATACAGACACACACCATATGCGAGCCCGACGCGGGGCCCCACCGAGACTAGTCGTGGACCCATTTTTCGAGGCCCCCAACCTCCAGGCGTCCAGGCATGTGCGCGATCGTTTCTCCCTTAGGCAGCAGCCTTTATGCCTCGAGGGGAGAAACAAAAAATCCCCCTCCCCCTGCTCCTCCCAACAACCCTCTTATTCTCATCAGCTCGTATAACGTGTCGAGCAGCACCGACTGCGCGACCAACTCTCTCGATCGTTTTAATTAACGATTCCCTCGAATAATTCTAAAAAAAAAAATTTCATCATTTTTCTCAAAATTTCGTCATCATCGTCCTTATCGCGATGCCCAACAATTTTCCGATGGAAAGAGCAGCCGCATGCAAAAAACCCTTCGGGTCAATTTGACCCAGTGTGTCAAGGACCGAGTTTTTTTCTAATTTCATCAGCAAATAACGCTTTTTGGTCTGCAGGCAAAAATTTTCTTAATTTTTCAATGATTTCGGCGAAGAATTTTATTCAATCAAAGATTTTTATGGGCACGCTAATTATACGATTGACGTGGGCAATCGGAGCACGACGAATTTGTTGGTCGTCTCAAGTGGGTTGGGAACAGGGCCTTCGCCACGGTCTCAGTCCCACGGGCCTTCAGCACTTTTCTTATTCCAATCTGCATGCGTGTAGACACGTTCAAATGAATCTTTGTGTATACTGTGAAATTTATTGCTAAACATACACCGAGATTGTACTTTGCTGGGAGCTCCGATGAGTCAGTGAGAGAAAAAATGAATAATCGCTAAAGATTCACGTGTTTGGAATGCCATAATTAATAATTTACGAGCGAGTTGTAATGAGGACAGAAAAATCGGTCCTTTACTTTGACAATCGGTCCTATCGCCACGTGACTCAATATTTACTCTCAGTTTCCCCTTTTTAGAAATTTAGCAAACAGCATTTTCCCCAAACTTGCTAAACTTCTCGTCCCTCAGGCGTCACTCGTCACACTCACTTATCTCGCTCACAGAATTTCCCAAATCTCGCACAGTCTCCAATCTCTCTTGAAACACAAAATCTCTATCGCTCATTCAAATCGCTGAATCCTTCGGTACATGACGATGCGACAAAGTTCACGCATTTGCGACTCACGTTTTTCTTTCTTAATCTGTTTTTCAAATATTTTCTCACATTCACATCCGCGTCACGACTCGTTGGCGACTGACACTCGCTCCAGGCTTCGGACTCGATGCTGATAAAACAATTTACATTTTTTGCTAATCGTGTTTCGGAATTTTTACGTGTAATTTCATTTTTTTGGATATTTTTACATTCGCCACTTTGCAGGCTTGTAACTCGGCGTAGACTCAATTTTTTTCGACACTTTTTTTTTACAAATTATTGTACGTTGTCCGACAAAGCGAATGCCGCCAAATTCAATACTCTACGATAATTATTTTTGCTGTGGTTGGAGTTTGAAAAAAAATTGCAATTTCGTTTGAAAGCTCGAGTTTTTGGCTTCGTAACGAAAATCAAGTCGTCGTTTTGATCGCAGGTTGCAAACAGAGTTGCACCTGGAGCAATCCACCCGGATTGTCTGTGTTGCTGGTGAAAAGTCTGAGGTGGAATTCCCCCAAAAGTCTCGCTGCTCAGACCTTCTTTCACGCTCGACGTTCTCAGGACGTTTTCATTGTCCTGGAGCGCGTTACGTGTACACGAAAAACGAGTAAGTCTTGTACCTGGTCGCTTGATGAATCCTTTTGTGTACAGTCGCTCGCAATACTTGGCCGCAGGACCTTTTTTTTCTCGCTCTCTCACTCGCTCGCTCGCCGGTTTGTTTTTCCGCATTTTTTTTCGATCTTACCGTTAGCCAACAATGAATTTTCCCTTCCGTATATAAACCAGCGAGCCTCGGCGTGTCGCCCGGATCTGTTTACCTGGTGACTCGTCTCGGGAGAAAAACTTTGTGAATGGGAGACACTTTGCTCGAGAACAATCGCCATAAACGCGCGCCTGGTACGTAACGATTTTTCGCGCGAGTCAAAATCAGTTTTTTTCTTCTCATTACACCGCGGGGTCAATTTGACCCGAGCCAAGAGTGTGAATTTCCATGAAAATTCAGAAAAGAAAAGAATTTCTCGAAAATTATCGATTTTTATTTATTTTTAATTATTCTGGGGGGTCAATTTGACCCTAAACCAAAAGTTCATAAATTATACTGCGGGCTCAATTTGACCCGAGCCAAGAGTGTGAACTTTCATGAAAATTCGGAAACGGAAAGAATTTCTCGAAAATTATCGATTTTTATTCATTTTTAATTATTTTGGCGGGTCAATTTGACCCTAAACCAAAATTTCGTAAATTATACTGCGCGGGGTCAATTTGACCCGAGCCAAGAGTGTGAATTTTCATAAAAATTCAGAAAAGAAAAGAATTTCTTGAAAATTATCGATTTTTATTCATTTTTAATTATTTTGGCGGGTCAATTTGACCCTAAACCAAAAGTTTGTGAATTATACTGCGGGGTCAATTTGACCCGAGCCAAGAGTGTGAATTTCCATGAAAATTCAGAAAAGAAAAGAATTTCTCGAAAATTATCGATTTTTATTTATTTTTAATTATTTTGGCGGGTCAATTTGACCCTAAACCAAAAGTTTGTATTCTTATGAAAATTCGAAGGAAATTCTATGTCGAAAATTATCGATTTTTCTTAGAGTTTCCATTTCCCAAGTGACCTGAATCGATTTTCCTGAATGAGTAACTTTTCAGAGAATTAGCTCTTGGAATATTTGACGAAAATGACGTCACCCAAAGTTGAAGGATGTTTGGATAGAAAACGTCATTTTTGTGAAAGTTGCTGGAGATCGAGATTATTTCTGCATCTTGTTTTCGCTGTTACTCATGCCGCCCTGGCGTCCAGAGGAAAATTTGGCAGGTTCGAGGTTTCCTGACTCGTTGACTCATAAATTTTGGTCCATGAACTTTGGCACGCGGTGCAGCAACCACAACAGCAAATTCTCTCGAGTTCGAGGTCGATTTCATTGAACGTTTTTCTCTGAAAAACACCATCAACGTCCTCAAGAGCTTTTCTTGAGAGAAGAAGGAAAAATCGGTCGAGTAGTCGTGACGAATTTTCACCGAACTCTCGTGGGTCAGCCTCTCGCCTTGCTGGGGACGTATCGTCGTCTTTTGCCAAACACGAACCTTTCCAGCACATTTTTAAAACCTCTTTAAACCTCCTCGCTTCGTCTTTCTTTTTGCCTGAGTGGGCCTCTCACTGCGCAAAGAATCACTCGGTTTTCGAGAGCGTTTCTCAGCAGCATCCTTCGCAGCATCTTTGCTGGTCATTCATCGAGAGAAACGGATACTTGTCGTTGTACCAAAACCAGGCACAGGTGGCATCGGCCACAAAAACCCAAACTCATTGTCTACGTTTGCACTGAAAAGAAAATTTTCTTAAATACGTTCGACTTGACGTTTTTTTTGGCAAAATCACAAAAATTTTGTCATTGCAGCATTCAGATCGTAAATTTTACTGAAAATTCCGTTTGAAATGAAAAATTTTGAAATTATCCAAAAATATTCACTTCGCCGCATTCAACATCGACGTTTTTTGAAAAAAATCGAATTTTCAGTGGACCGGAGTCGAAAAAGAGATTTGACGATCTTACGAAATTTCTGAAGGGGTGCGAAAATCCACGAGAAATTCCGTCAATTAAATAATCAAGCCCTTGAGCTCGGCAACTTTGAGGATCGATCTGGAGGAGAATAAAATTTAAAAACGCTCTCAAAAATGTTGAGTTTGAAGGACTTTCCTTTCGAGCCGAACGCAAACTCGATGGAACAAAAAAAAAGTGAAAGAATCTCAAATTTAATTGCCCGCGTTTGAAAGCTCCTTGAAAAATGTTTCTCAAGACTCTCTCGCTCTCTTAATTCGACATAAAAATACATTCGACGTGTACGACGTTTCAGAATCTCGAGGAGTCTCGCGGGTCTTCGAGTAGTTCGTTGGACACGTTACGCGACCCTTATTTTTGGGGTTCTCGATCGCTCTTACGGGGGTCCGAGTGCTGCCCGGAAAAAACGAACCCGCACCGAATTTTTCATAGAGTCATAAAAAAATGGGAAAAAAACACATGAAAATAACGCCAAGTGTAGGAAAGTCGTAAATTTCGAAAATTCTCGCCTGTGCTCCAGAATTTTTTAAAGACTTTTGAGCACCCCTGTCCGCCGAGCACGACAATGCCACGTTGATGTTTCGACGATCTTAAATGAAACGCTCTCCCTGATGCTGGTGCAACCGGTAAAAGATTTTTTTTCCTTTTTTCCACGATGAATAGACCTGCATGTATTTTTTTAAAAGACACACAGTCATTGGCATAGTCAAAATAGCTCAAAGAAACTAATGAATCGTTGGCAAGTTTTATCGAGGGTCTGGCCCACGTTTTCACTTCAATCATTACATAAATAAACCCTCGAAATCATGAGATTGATTTATAATTTTTAAAACGACGAGATTAATTCGAGAGTTTTTGGGGCTCGAAACGTAAAATCGTCAATAACGGATAAAATAATCGTTGCTCGATATCGATTTTGTGCTCAATCATTTAGTCGGAAATCGTACGATCGTTTCTAAAAAAAATGTCTCGAAAAATATTCATTTGTTTGGAAGTTACGAGCCTGCAAAGTTGCCCAGAGTCATTTGCTCAAATTCGAGTCAAGGCGCCACGAAAAAAATCCTCAAAAATCTTATGGGCGTAAAAATTAATAAAAAATTAATTGACTGCATGTCCGTGTACAAAATCCGACGGAATAAATTAATTTCGGGGGAGAAAGTGAGATTTTCCGTCATTTGGCGTGCGTCAAAGTGGCCAATGACTGTATCCGGATTTTCTACAAAGCTAAGGGTAATGCCAGATGCCTTTGGTACACGCTCGCCCAGAAATAAACGTACAAAGAATCAAGCCAGCTTTTTTACTTCTCTTTTTTTTCTGCCTCCTTTTGATTTTCTTTCTTACTCGGTCAGGGATACGAGCACGAGAGCTGCTCGCGCGAGTTTCATCCCTCGACGCGACTTCCTTTGTCAGAGAGCACGAGAGAAATTTTCCCCAAGAGGACCTGCTGTAATTTTTTCTTCCTTTTTTTTCTCTTTATTCCCTTGAGACCCTGCATTGCACCAGCCAAAATGCCTAACCGGTAGTTTGGGCCAAGAAAAACGCATAAAAACGCGAGCAAGAAATGAAATTTTTTCATGTTTGCTGCGTAAATTAATCCCAAACAGAAATTTGATAGAAATTCATCGAAAATTCACGATAAAAATCATTTTTCCCAAATTTAATTGCAGATTTTGCCCTTTTGGAAAAAATCTCGAGAATTCGTCAATTTTACATGAAAAATCCTGGGCCAAACTGACCCAGAAAAATTCGTGGCGCAGTGAAAAAAAATGAAACGTGTCGATGCGAGTCTCGAAGCCCACAAAGAAAATGAAATCTCGTCAGGTTCCTGCAACCTTGTTATTACACGAATTACAAGTTTTATTCCCATCAACCTTTTCTGCCTCTTTTACTCTCTCTCTGTCTGTCTGTAAACCGTTTTTGGAGATGCCACTGAATGGGCCTGATGCTGGGAGGGGAGGAATCTTCAAGGGGGAAATTGTACAGGTATTTGCACCCCTTGAGTCAGACACTCGTGGTGTTCGCTCGAAGGAAGACGCTCAATAAAACGACGTGACAAAGAAAATTCATCAGGCCGATTAAAAAATCTTCCAAAACGATAAATTGACGGGGGATTCAAAAAAAAGTGTTTTTGTGCTCGGAAATTTCTGTGACCAACTTTTTTCTCGATTTTGGCGAAAATTTAGTCATCTCGCCATCTGTTTGGTCCTGCGACTCGACATCGCGGACTTATCTCCCGTGAAATCTCGGAAAATAGAGTTTTCACTGCAGGGAAGAGCGTGAAGCGACAAGGAATGAAGAAATCTCGAATCTGTAGAGAGATAAATGTAAAAAAAAAAAATGTCCCTCGTACATTTCGACGCTGATCGTCGGAATCCGCAGCCCGAGATAAAAACTTCGCGCATGTATCGCTTTTCCCGGAACTCAAGCATATGGTCACCGCGCGATCATCTTTTCCCCAATGGAATCGATTTTTCCGAGCGTACGATCAACCCGAGTAGGAAACCGAGCACGTGCCCCATCGGGGGTCTTTTTTCTGGCGGGCAGGTGAGCCTTTTCCTCTCTCACTCTCTTTGCAGCTTCCCTCGCGCACCCCTCCCCGGTCATCCGCACTCTTCATGGACCAGATGACCAGCAACCGTTTCTGCGCACATGCCCTTCGACCCTTCCCCCATTTCTATGACCTTGAGTCTTTATTTGGGTCTGAAAATTCGTGAATAAACAAATAAAAACGTCACTTTGTTGTTCAGGCAAATTATGCAGTCTAATTTTTTCGTTTTTGTTGGCGATTAATTTCAATTTTTTTTCCTCGTTTTTGTCATTAAGTTAGCGAAAAAAAAACGTGAAAATGGGTTGCAAAGTTTCGACTTCGTGGGACGTTAATTCGAGGCTGGAAAAATGTGTGCGAGGATCTTAATTAAAAAAGTCAAAAGAACAGAAACGACTGGACTCGAAACCATAAAATTTCTTCACGTTTATTGACATTTTTACGGGACAAATAGTCTTGAGACCTTAATGCCATGCGAAGGCGAGAATTCAGGAGGCAAAAAGGTGGTTTTGAGGGAAGAAAAGACGCGGAACGAAGGGCGTGAAGCGGCGATAAAAATCTGTGAATCCATCGCAGACGTTTTACAGCCTTTGCTCATTTTTATGGGGTTTTCTCTCAAGGGCTGATATGTTTTTCTTGTTTTATGGTTAATCCAAGAAAATCTTACTTTTGAAAAGTTACGCAAATGTCCCGCAGCGTTGACCCAGTTTTCACGACTCTCTTGACGTCCTGGAATCTCTCCTTGCCCGCGAAGGACCTCACGCGTTTTAAAAAAACTCTGATCGTTATCCCGTCGCTCTGTTCCAGCGCCCCAAATACGAGGCCCCATAGTCAAGGAAACGAATCGCGTGTCGCGATCGCCCTCGTCGATGTCCCTAACCGCAAAGCTTGACATTGCGAATCGCGTCAATTTTTCTCGAAATACAAATTAACGACACTGTACGGCGAACGTCTAATCTAAAATGTTTATTGTTTTCAGTTTTTCATACATAAAAAATGGTTTGCGAGTCCCAGTTCATTATAAATTCAAGATTTTCTGAGGTAATTTGGATTTTTTATGGAATAATCAAAATTTCGAACAAATTTTTCGACCGATTTTTTCGAAAAACTTAATAAATATTCTTCGATGTTACGCAAAAGTGTGTGCAAAATTTTAAGAGGCTTCAACATTTAGAAATCGAAATATTTAATGTTGAAAATTGTGACTTTTAACACGCGCTCTTATGAGAAACAACTAAAAATAGTGATTTTTATTAAAAATATCTCAACTTTTGAAAATTTCAAGGAATTCGACCGATTTTTTTGAAAAAAGCGTATGCAAAATTTTAGGAGGCTTCACCATTTAGAAATCGGAATATTCAATGTTGAAAACTGCAACTTTCAACACGCGATCTTATGAGAAACAACTAAAAATAGTGATTTTTATAAAAAATATCTCGACTTTTGATAATTTCAAGGAATTCGATCGATTTTTTTGAAAAAAGCGTATGCAAAATTTTAGGAGGCTTCACCATTTAGAAATCGGAATATTTAATGTTGAAAACTGCAACTTTTAACACGCGATCTTATGAGAAACAACTGAAAATAGTGATTTTTATAAAAAATATCTCGACTTTTGAAAATTTCAAGGAATTCGACCGATTTTTTTTGAAACAAGCGTAGGCAAAATTTTAGGAGGCTTCACCATTTAGAAATCGGAATATTTAATGTTGAAAACTGCAACTTTTAACACGCGATCTTATGAGAAACAACTGAAAATAGTGATTTTTATAAAAAATATCTCGACTTTTGAAAATTTCAAGGAATTCGACCGATTTTTTTGAAAAAAGCGTATGCAAAATTTTAAGAGGCTTCACCATTTAGAAATCGGAATATTTAATGTTGAAAACTGCAACTTTTAACACGCGCCCTTATGAGAAACAACTAAAAATAGTGATTTTTATAAATAAATATCTCGACTTCTGAAAATTTCAAGGAATTCTATCGATTTTTCTATATCTCGACTCGCACATGATGAACTTTTTAAAATTGCGCGAGTTATTAATTAAAATTGTTTGAAATTGTTAGAAATTACATTTCCGCAGTTGCCTTCGGCCTGGACCCAGGAATCTCGAACAATAATTCGAGATTTAAAAACAAAAATCAAGTATCGAGTCTGACTTTTATTTTAAGCCAGAAATCATCGTACGATTTATTATGCGTTCGGTCACTTCCGCCCGCCCAATGAAATTGTACACACGCCCTCGTGTATTGAATATCGAGCTATAAATTAAATTTCTCCGTCTCTTTCCATCTTGTCCTCGCGAAGTGCATCTTTCATCGTGCCATCACCGCGCGTTCGCCATTAACGCAAACACAGCGAGTTCTTATTTAAAAAAAGTGTCTTAGGACGTTGCGGCAACGATCGCGAGAGTCATGACGGCCGCTTACTTCCGCTTCATCGGGCAAACCGAACTCGATGAGCTCCGGAGCAGCTCGATCTTCGTATAAACAATCGCGCGGATTCATCGCAAACGCTCCGTTGACAAAAATCATCTTTCAGCCGCTCATTCATTTCTAATCGCCATTTTTTCTTCGCGTCGCTAATTACTTAAAAAAAAAAAAAACTCCACGGACGCCATATTTGACGTAAATATTCGAAATTTCCAGAAAATTTCAAAAATTCACGAGAAAAATCGTCAGAAATATTCAAAAAATCAACTTTTTCGATCTTTTGAAAAATAATCGATGAAATTTATAAAAGATCGTGACAGGTCGCGTTGAAAAATGTTTCGACGACGCTTTGTTGCGCCTCGAGAGCGCGAACCTGCCGCTGCGGCTCCGGAATGGAAGAGAAAAAAACGAGGAGAGAGAAAAAAAGCGACGACGATGCGCAGGGTTGAACGAACCCCCGAACGCGCTCGTAGGACAACCGCGAGACTTATAATTCTCGGCGAGGATAGAGATTTCTGTTGTGTGTATAAAAGTCTACGAGGAAAGATACAGATATATTTGAAAAGTTGAATGCAGGCTGCGCGGAAGCTTTACCAACGCGTGCGTTCATAATCAGCGTCGACGTGCGTTCCACCATAAAGATTCAACGTTTTTTTTTCTTCCTCGTCGTCTTTGAGTCCGAGTCTCAATTTTTTTCTACCCTTGCCTGTTTTTCAAACATTTGAACTTGGTGCTGAACGTAAATGTCGACGGGAATCAAGCTGATGGCAAGATCCATTGAAAAATCCTCATGATCGATCTACAGGGTGTCCCGGAGCTCGCGAAATCCAGATGGAAAAACGTGTGGCCAGAAAAATCTTCACGGATCTAGTCGACGCGACGCCGGACCAACTTTCGAGCAGCTTCGCAACTCCCCATACGTTTTTGTCGCATTTTTATGCACCAATGAAAA
The DNA here is from genome assembly GCA_037043255.1 of Diadegma fenestrale. Classification (NCBI taxonomy): domain Eukaryota; kingdom Metazoa; phylum Arthropoda; class Insecta; order Hymenoptera; family Ichneumonidae; genus Diadegma; species Diadegma fenestrale. The sequence continues at coordinate 6,215,157 of CM073319.1, forward strand.
GAACGATCCCTCGAGCAATTCATTCCAGCGGCTCCTGGACACGGACGCGTCTTAAGACGCTCCGCAACCGGGCCAGCACGTAGCCGGACACGACGACATACGTTTCCAGTCCTAAAGTCTCAAAAGATCCTGACTTTTGCCTTCTCCCTGTATTTTCTCCCATTATCCAGACGCATTATGCACGATTAAACGCCGCTGAGAATCTCGCGACATCCGGGACATTGAGAAAATTGAAAGGGCCGCTATGAAACGGCGTTTCTCTTGCTTGCTCTTCGAACTTTGTCTCAAAAAATCCTGCAGCCTCCTCCAAGGAGCGTAATTTGTTCATTTTTTTCACTTTTCAAGCAGTCGCGACTTGTCGACATTAAAAATCAAAATTCCCATAAATATTTTCACACAAAAATAATTTTTGTACAAAAAAAAACGAAATTTTATTCGATTTTTTTTAAATTGTCGAAATAAATCCAAAAATTTAATAAAATTTCGTTTTTTTTTGGATTTATTTCGACAATTTTGAAAAAATTGTAGAAATTTGTCCGGAAGGATTTGAAAAATTTCGCTTTCTCGCACTGCGCGGACGATGAGACATTTTTTTGAAAAAGATCGAAATTTTGTATCGACTAAACTTTTTTTTTGAAAAATCACGAGAACTTTGTCATTGCAGCGAGCAATATTCTAGAAAGGCTCTTGGAAAAGGGAATTTTTGTCATTCCAATCGTAATTTTTGCTCAAAGTTCCGTTGGAAATAAAAAAATATTGTTAATAAGTACGAAAATTTTGTAATTGTCCAAAAATATTTATAATTCGCCGTTTCCAACAAAATATTGACGTTTTTTGATAAAATATAATTTTCTGTGTGTCGTTATTCGTCATCATTAGGTCTTGCGATAATTTCTTTTTGCCATTTGTATATCGCGCGTTTATATGGTAGCGCGCGGCGAGAGAGAATTTTCCTTTGATCCAGAGACGGAGAGCGCGGGCAACTGTTTGTCGAGAGAGTTTCACAATGTGAAACGCACGCGGGCACACGTGTGTAGAATCGAGAGCCTCACGATTCGTTATATTGTGTTTAATATTGAGTCACTACGCGGAATATATATTTTCGATGTATAATTAAATAAAATTCAATTGATAATAAAGGCCCGGAGGCTCTGAAAATGCTCGTAAGCTCTTTCTGGTACTTGAGCCGCGCACGCCACAGCGAAAGAGCAGGAGAGAGATACGTATTTTGCGGAATGGATTACGATCGTAAAAGCCCGGCAAAATAATCGGCAGGTCACGATCTTTCCCGGTGAGATCGCGAGAACTCCTCGCGAGAGAGCCAACGCACGAGAGCGGCAGAGAAAGAGAGACGGGGACTCGAATTACCCGCGTGCTCTGCTGATCGAGGGTGGGAGAACGAAACATGACGTCACGCGATTTTCACTTAACGGACGAAACGTTACGTGGTAAAAAAATGCAGAAATTTACAAAAAAAATCGATAGGATTCCTTGAAATTTTCAAAAGTCGAGATTTTTTTATAAAAATCACTATTTTCAGTTGTTTCTCATAAGAGCGCGTGTTAAAAGTTGCAATTTTTAACATTAAATATTTCGATTTGTAAATGGTGAAGCCTCCTAAAATTTTGCATACGCTTTTTTCAAAAAAATCGGTCGAATTTCTTGAAATTTTCAAAAGTCGAGATATTTATTTATAAAAATCACAATTTTTAGTTGTTTCTCATACGAGCGCGTGTTAAAAGTTGCAGTTTTCAACATTAAATATTCCGATTTCTAAATGGTGAAGCCTCCTAAAATTTTGCATACGCTTTTTTCAAAAATTCGGTCGAATTCCTTGAAATTTTCAAAAGTCCAGACATTTTTTATAAAAATCACTATTTATAGTGGTTTCTCATAAGAGCGCGTGTTAAAAGTTGCAATTTTCAACATTAAATATTTCGATTTCTAAATGGTGAAGCCTCCTAAAATTTTGCATACGCTTTTTTCAAAAAAATCGGTCGAATTCCTTGAAATTTTCAAAAGTCGAGATTTTTTTATAAAAATCACTATTTTCAGTTGTTTCTCACAAGATCGCGTGTTAAAAGTTGCAATTTTTAACATTAAATATTTCGATTTCTAAATGGTGAAGCCTCCTAAAATTTTGCAAACGCTTTTTTCAAAAAAATCGGTCGAATTCCTCGAAATTTTCAAAAGTCGAGATATTTTTTATAAAAATCACTATTTTTAGTTGTTTCCCATAAGAGCGCGTGTTAAAAGTTGCAGTTTTCAACATTAAATATTCCCATTTCTAAATGGTGAAGCCTCCTAAAATTTTGCATACGCTTTTTTCAAAAAAATCGGTCGAATTCCTTGAAATTTTCAAAAGTCGAGATATTTATTTATAAAAATCACAATTTTTAGTTGTTTCTCATAGGATCGCGTGTTCAAAGTTGCATTTTTAACATTAAACATTCCGATTTCTAAATGGTGAAGCCTCCTAAAATTTTGCATACGCTTTTTTCAAAAAAATCGGTCGAATTCCTTGAAATTTTCAAAAGTCGAGATATTTATTTATAAAAATCACAATTTTTAGTTGTTTCTCATGAGATCGCGGATTAAAAGTTTCATTTTTCACCATCAAACATTCCGATTTCTAAATGGTGACGCCTCTTAAAATTTTGCACACGCTTTTACGCAACATCGAAGAATCTTTATTGAGTTTTTCGAAAAAATCGATCGTAAAATTTGTTCGAAATTTTGTTTATTCAATAAAAAATCCAAATTACCTCAGACAATTTTGAATTCAGAGTCTTTAGTCAACTTGTAACAACTTTTTTTATGAACTTAGGCTCGCGAACGATTTTGTATGCAAGAAAAACCAAAAACAAAAATTTATAGAGTTGACCGCCGCCACAAAACGTCCTTAAGGGCTTAAAAATCAATATTTAATCGATTCTAATGAAAAATATTGAGTCAAAGCACCAAATTTTGTTGGATAAAGCAAAAAATAATGGAATTCCTGGTGGCGTTGGCCCTTAAAATGCTCACGAACGAAGTTCGCAATGAGCAAAGAAAATATATTCACCATTCACCGTTTTGTTTTGTTTTTTGATGATTTATTTAGTCGTTTTGTCTTCCACTCGTTTTCATATAGGCCGGGCCCCGAAGAGCCTTTCCTGTGTCGAATGAATAAACGGGACGATAGCGATTGGGCGTGTGTAGCACGGTAGTGCCGGAGCGCGTTGACGGCAGCATTTTTTCACGCAGATGATATCTCGGAGGATTTTAACACGATACATATATACCCGAATCTTGGTCCCTTTGAAATTTACTCTCAAAGACTAATGTCTCGAGATACCGACTATAAATCAAGAAACGCTTTAAGAATTTTTGCTCGTATGCCCATCACAGGACACGTATTAAGGTTATGTACCTCTTTTATGCACGTGTTCGTCTTTAAACGTCGAAACATGTTGCTCACTCTCATAAACCGTGCGGGCAATAAAAATCATCATTAAAAAAAAAAAAAAAAATTTGAAAGTTTAAAAAACAAGTCAAATTTTCCGTCTCGACTCTTTCGCAAATTTTAAAATTGTAAATTGTAAAAATTGTAAATTGTAAAATTGTAAAAAATTTTTTTTTTTTTTTGTAAATTTGTAAAATTAATTGCAAAATTGTGAAAAATGTAATTAAAAAAAAACAATTTTTTTTATAAAACTCCTAAAATCCTAATTTTTTTGTGAATTTTTTTGTAAAATTTATAAAATTGGTAAAATTGTAAAAAATATAATTTTTTTTTGTATATTTGTAAATTTGTAATTTGTAAAATTTGTAAAATTGTAAAAAATGTAATTTAAAAATAATTTTTTTTTATAAAACTCGTAAAATTTTAGGAGTTTTACAAAAAAAAATTGGTTCCCGGGTCAAAATGACCCAGTTTGTCAAGGAAAGAGCTTGAGCTTGCCCGCGGAAAAGCTTTTGAGACAATTTGGAGCCTGCGAACGACGCGTAGCCGATTCGATGACTCGAGTTGATTGGACCTCCTTGATTCTCTAATCATTATCCTGGAGGCTCTATTAGGGTCACACTTTCTCCGTAACCGCGTGCTCGCCGACCGAAGACAATGGCTCTGGTGTGCGATCATGCGAGTACACTCGCGGCTTATTGTTACACATACACTACCAACAAAAAGTTTGTTTAATAAACAACAAAGCCATTTGTTGAAACTCGCTCGCTCGAAATTCATTTCAATTTCTTAAAATTCGATTTTTCATGATTCTGACAATCGGATCGAGAGTTTTTTTGAAAAAACGTCGAGAAATTTTCCTCGTGAGGAAAATTTTCAGAAATTTTGATTTTTAATTGTCGAAATTAACGTTTTCGTGAAGGGATCAAATTAAATTTGATGGCGAGTTTGCCTGGACATTGGGGCCAAGAATTTTGGTTTTTTGGACTCGAGACAATGTTTACAAACTTTCTAATGATATTGTACATGTTCATTACACATTTGTACACCTCGTGTGCATTAGTTTATCGCACGCGTGCGAAACTGGTATGCAAAAAGGTAAAAAGTTGCATGTAACCGTGAGATTGGTCGCGGCCAGTGAAATTACAACGTTGGAAATTTAAGCTCCTGCTCACTGCGCGGACAAGGAAACGAAACGACGTTTTGTGTGCAGCGTCGTTTGGTCCACGATGTAAATCCACGGCTCAAACGTATGGAGAAAATTGTTTGTACGTTATGTGCGTGGCGAGAGACGAGAAAACCCGCGATTCGAGGACTCTCCCAGTCACATGTCATCCGCCTGTTTACGTATATGGTCCTGCTGCTGTTCTCCAGTGAGTTGCAGCGCTCAGGACCAACGGATGACAAGAGAATACGAGTCACACGCTCCTGCAGGATGACAAAAAATTCTGCGACAACGAGACTCTTCCATGCACCGCAACGCCAACGAGGAGAGGTCGAAAAAAATATCGAACGCTTTCTATTCGCAAACCAGAAGAAATTTACGGATGTTGAGTACTTAGGAAATTTTTTTCTGTTAATTCTGTTCACTGAATAGTTTTTTAATCGTCGTGGAATTTTTACACGACCTCGTGAACACTTTCACGTAAAAAAATACCAAATTTTAAGAATTCCATCATCATTACGTCAACGACCTTAAGGGTTGGAATAAAAAATGATTAAAAATTCGGAAAATTTAGTATCTTTTCGTATGAAGTATTTACGAGGTCGTGTGAAAAATTTCACGACGATTGCAAAGCTCGTTATTAAAAAATTAACATTTTCTTGAGAATAATTTTTTAAACAAAGACAAACAAATGTTTATCAATAAGCTTGGTTTTGTTTCCGTTGCTTTCAGTATATTTTAGATATTAAAAAATTGAGAGGTCAATAAAAAAACTTGTCGCAAAGTTATGCCACACTGAAAAGAAAATTTTGTCGAAAAAGATCGATATTTTGTTGAATACGTTAAACTAAACGTTTTTTCGAAAAATCACGAAAATTTTGTCATTTCAGCAAAAAACATTCTGGAAAATCTTTTCGGAAAGTAAATTTTTGTCATTCCAATCATAAATTTTGCTGGCAGTTCCGTTGCAAATGAAAAATATTATCGAAATAACGAAAATTTTGAAATTATCCCAAAACATTTAGTTCGCTGTATTCAACAAAATATCGACGTTTTTTGACTAAATTGAATTTTCAGTGCAGTTTCCATGAGACTAAATTTGACTACGTTTAATTAATTAACGTTAATTGTTCAATAACGAGCTGCTCAATGGTCGTGAAATTTTTTCACGATCTTTTAAATACTTGGCACAAAAACGAAATAAATTTTTCAAGCTTCAAGTTTCTCTGCTCGATCGAACGCCCGTGGAAGTCCCTAACGACGTTAAGTAGGTCAAAATGCAAAGTTTCGCGAATCCGCGGCCGAGCTTTCCCGATCTGCTTTTGTGTGCAACGCGGACAGGCTCGTGTTGCGAACTCTCGGCGCTCTCCGAACCACAGGCGCAGTCACGCGTCAACGATTTCCGATCGATCTCTAAGGCGCGTGGACCAGCCACATAATAACAATATAGTCCAACGCTCGATCGCGATTGATCGCGGGGTGTCGCGCTCACCGATCGCGAGGAGTGCGAGCGTACAATTATCACGGGGTATTAATGCCTCCGCTTTCTTACGCCTGCTTCATCGTGATTCATATGGCCCAGACTTTTCTCTCTACAGGGTGACCGCGCGACTGTTATTGACTCAAAAAAATCATCAAAAAAGCCCACGAAAAAACCAAAACTCGAAAAATCAACGTCAAATTTTACAAATTTATCGAATTTAGTTTTTTTTTTTTCATTTTTTCGAAGTCTTTAATTTTTTTTTAATTATTTCAATAAATATTTCAAAATTTTTCATTGAATTTAGTTTTTCTTTCATTTTTTCGAATTCTTTCATTTATTTTTTAATTATTTCAATATATATTTCAAAATTTTTTATTGAATTTAGTTTTTTTTTCATCTTTTCGAATTCCTTTATTTATTTTTTAATTATCTCAATAAATATTTTGGAAATTATTTCAATAAAATTTCAAAAAAGTTCGAATTCGATAAAATGAATAAAAAATTAAAAAAATAAAACTAAATTTTTTGTTGTTGGGTGTTTGCAAAAGATTTTTTTTGTCTCGTTTTTGTTCGAAACTGTCGATGAAATATTTATAAGAATTGAGGACACCCTGTATGGGAGAGAGATCTCATTGTGAGATCACGAGCGCCGGGAAACCAGCGTGCAATTCACGAATATTATTGACTCGTTCGGTACCGGTAATTCCTTGCACATACGTTCTCATATTAGATAAATCGATCCCGATTATTGTACAGACGCACGAGGAGTAAAGATTGCAACAGACGTAGAAAATTGCGCTTGACCGCGACGAAAACAAAAACGGGTTGTATTAAGGTACGAGCATCGCACTTTTTCCACCTTTTCTTGCATTTTAATTCCTCCGATTTCTCTCAAATGCCATTGCCACAAAAAACGTACAAAAATGCTGATAATTATTAGCTCGAATTCTGCCCTTTCAGGTTTTTCGATTCAATATCTTTTTCACGCATTTTCGCAGTGCGAATTCCACTTGGCACTATGGAGAATCTCAATTCTGGTCAATTTTTTCATTTTTAATCAAAACTACGTGGAAAAAAATTATTTAATTGAATAAAGATTCATAAAAATGAATTTCTTTAGTCCATTTCACGGAAAATTGATGGAAATTATTATTTTCTTAAATAAATTAATTTCCAAATTGATTTATTGAAAATTAATCAAAAATTAATTGTGAATAATTAAAATTATTGAATTGAAAATTATTTCATTGAATAAAAATTCATAAAAATGATTTTTTTAGTCAATTTCACGGAAAATTGATGGAAATTATTATTTTCTTAAATAAATTAATTTTCAAATTGATTTATGGAAAATTAATCAAAAATTAATTAACAAAAATTAAAATTATTGAATTGAACATTATTTCATTGAATAAAAATTCATAAAAATGATTTTTTTAGTCAATTTCACGAAAAATTGATGGAAATTTCTATTTTTTTTTAATTGATTAATTTCCAAATTGATTCAAATTCCAATTCCAATAAAATTCAGTTCAAAATTAATTTTCCCGTTGATTTGACTCAGAAATTGAATTAATTCGGAAATAAAATGAATTTGGGAATCGAATTAAATCGGAAATCAAAATAATTCGAAAAATAAACTGATTTGGAAATAAAAACAGGTTGAAATTAAATTATTTTGAAATTTAAATCAATTTTGAAATTTAATTAACTCGATTTAGTTCCAAATCAGTCAATTTTCCGAATAATTTTGATTTCCCAATCAATTCAATTCCCAAATTCATTTTATTTCCGAATTAATTCAATTTCCAATTTAATTCAACGGGAAAATTAAATTTTGGACCGAAATTATTGGAATTTGAATGAATTTGCAAATTAAATTGAACGGATTATTGTCACATCCGTTTTCCGGTGCAAGTCCAAAGTTTTTATGGTTCGAAGGACTTTTTAAAGACTTTGGAGGAAATTGGAGAATGATGAATCGCGATTAAGGGTTTATCGATCGAGATGGGCGCCGGAGAGCCAGGGGCAAGGGGCGGCGGAGCATCAGGCGCGATAGAATCCGATGAGGCATCAAGGAAAAGTCCTCATTCTAACCGCGGCATGTTCCCGAGCACCTGGTTCCTCCAAAGTCTGTCTCACTCATTTTTTGACCCCCGCACAGGCAACTTACGCGCACACGTGATGAACGAGCAGATGCTACGAGATCCTCTCGTGCGGGGAGGTGTGGAGAAACTTCTTCCTCTTCCCCTCGCCCCCTTTTTCTCATGATTCCGACAATTTTCATGTGTGAGCTCGATACCTCGTCTTTCTCCATGCCGCGCGCGCGCGCTTCGATCTGTTTAGAAATCCATCGCCAGATGCACAAATAAACATTCAGGCCATTGACCAAGAAATCGTGCACAAAAATCATCAAAAAAATTGAAGAATCACGAAGCAAAAAATAAATTTGCGAAATTTCCTTCAAATACGAATAAATTCAGTAAAATCGAAAACCCGGAGCAAAAAATAAATTTTTCAGTCTTTTTTTGGCGCCAAATTTTATTCAAATACGAATAAATTCGAAAATGTTAATTTTTTTGTTGAAAAACAATTTAATTATGAATTTTATCGTGTAAATCGATCGAAACTCGAAAATTCAACACTAAATCGGGAAAAAATGGATTTTTTTGAAAAAAATTTGATTGCTGGCCAAAATTTGAGGCTGCGAAACGAAAAGACGGAGCGAGCGATCGCGCGATTGGGGAAAAATGTGCTCGAGCTTGGATTTTCTTTCCGTTACATCGAGCGTCTTTTATCACGAGGGAAAAATCTTGCTTCCGGATGGTGAAACTCGTGACAGTCTTAGGAGCGAAAGAAACGTTATTGAAAAGTGTTTACCCCTCGCGGGCGCTATAAAAACGCGGGGCATTCAGCTGGAATCAGAATTTCCCCTCATCGGCGCAAAAAAGAAGAGAAAATGAATGGAGGCCTCGCGCCGCGTGCGCTCTGGAATATTGTAGAACTTTGAAGCGATTTTATAACTCGGAAAAAATTCGGGACGGACTTGAGAGGGAGAAAGAAAATTTTTCACCGAAGAAAAACGACCAACGGCCGTTTTATTCGGACATTTCGATCCTCGAGCTTCCGAGGGCCGCAAAAGATTTTATTTTGTTCCTCACAATCGACAGGTTTTTCCTTCCGGCACTATTTTTTCACCGCCTCGGTAAATAAACGACGCGATCAGAGGGTCGATCTGCGGTTCGTGCGATTCCCGAACCTCCTCATGGGGAAGATGTTCACACGTACATAAATCCGAACGTCCCGAGAAAACGTTTCAAACTCCTCGACCAACCTGTCCCCCCCAAAACCAACGGACATTCCCACACTTAAGATTATCCTCATACCAATTCATACACGCCACACACGGATTTACAAACATTTCAAAAAGTACGTTTCGCATGACACAATGAACGGGCACGAGTCGAGTTTTTAAATTCACCCCTTCGAGCCATGACTTTGTGTCGTACTTAACGACGTTGATCGAGTCCCCAATCGCAAATGACAAGAAAATTTAAAAGATCGTGGAAAAATTTCACGACCATTAAGAAGCTCGTTATTGAACAATTAACATTAATTAATTAAACGTAGTCAAATTTAGTCTCGTGGAAACTGCACTGAAAATTCAATTTTGTCAAAAAACGTCGACATTTTGTTGAATACAGCCAACTAAATATTTTGGGATAATTTCTAAATTTTCGTTATTTCGATAATATTTTTCATTTGTAACGGAACTGTCAGCAAAATTTACGATTGAAATGACAAAAATTTACTTTCCGTAAAGATTTTCCAGAATGTTTTTTGCTAAAATGACAAAATTTTCGTGATTTTTCGAAAAAAAAACGTTTAGTTTAACGTTTCCAACAAAATTTCGGTCTTTTTCGACAAAATTTTCTTTTCTGTGTGGCATAACTTTGCGACAAGTTTTTTTATTGACCTCTCAATTTTTTAATATCTAAAATATACTGAAATCAACGGAAACAAAACCAAGTTTATTGATAAACATTTGTTTGTATTTGTTTAAAAAATTATTCTCAACAAAATGTTATTTTTTTAATAACGAGTTTCCTAATCGTCGTGAAATTTTGACACGACCTCGTAAATAATTCACACAAAAACATACTCAATTTTCAGAGTTTTCTTATCATTTTTTATTCCAACCCCAAAAACACGATTAAAAGGGTATTTATTGAGCAATTAACATTAAAAAATTCCGTGGGTACTCTACGTTCTTAATTTCCAGTTATTTTCATCAACACCCGGTCCGTCGAACTTAAAAAAATAGTAATCAATTGTTAATTGACTGAATACGACGATAAATCTCCGAATTTCGTAATTTTGGAATGGAAAAAAAAATTAATTTTCTGATAAACACGTGCCTCGAAATAATTCGGTTCGAAAAACCGATTTTTATTTTATTTCCACATCGCACACAATGTAAAAATTCAACCTCCGTGAGAATTTCGATACGCCTTCGACTAACATTGTAAAAAAAGTAAATAAAAAAAAACTGGAATCAATAAATGCGAGATAAGGAGGCGATTCAAGTGTATGACAATGTTTTGTGTATATTTTCACATAACGAATCCTTTATGCTGCGAAAGTGGTTGGTATCTGGATCACCGGACACCGGAACAGTAGTATTTTTTGTCCCTCACAAAGAATCGTTTTATTTCTGTCACCCTGCGTGTGAGTGTGTGTCGAGATAAGGTAAAAAAAGGATGGAGGATTGTTGTGTGTACGCGATATCGATGAATCGGATCGTTGGCGTGTATCTTCACACACTTTTTTCAACGTTGCAATGTGCCAAGTGTGACTATTTCAACCATTCACATCGCCCCACGTTTTTAAGACCATAAAAAATGTCCTTTATTCACATTCCCAAAACTTGGAGGGGTCGATGACTTTTGACGAAAATACAGCACGAGCTGCCTCGAGATTAAAACACTTGTGAATCGAAGGCCAATTATTATCGAAGGATTTTTTAGTTGGGCTCGTTTTGCTGAAAAATCGAAAAAATTTGTCATTCCAATCGTAAATTTCGCCGACAGTTCCGTTGGAAATGAAAAATGTTGTCAAAATAACGAAAATTTTGAAATTATCCAAAAATATTTAGTTATTCAGCAAAATGTCGACGTTTATTTAAAAAAAATTAATTTTCAGTGTGGAATGAACGTTTAAAGGGAAAATTTAATTCGTTCCTCGAGCCTGGTTAATTAGAGAAATTACGTGCACAATAATCACGATAATGAGACACTCATTAATTCTTTAATTGCGTACAAAATGACGGAAGCGTTCAGGGAGGTCTTTCGGTCTGGGAACCACAAAATGGTCAGCGCAGAAACTCTCAACGCACTTGCTCATATGGATGAAGAGATGTAAATGACGTTGGTTTGACCGAGGAAGAAAAAGACTCGATTCACAAGCTAAAATATTAAAACTGCGGTTTCAAAATGTTTGCTCGAGACTTTGTAGGTTTGCGAAGAAAAAAAACCCTTGAAGGGAATTTCCGCGTGTATTTATTTCATTTAAGGCCGTAGTCTCGCGACAGTCGCGTCCAAAAGTTAATTCTTCGCGTTTAACATTGAAAAACTTGGAAAAAATTGACTCCAAAATTTTTTGAAAATCATTTTCAACCCGAAATTCCCTCAATTCGCGTCCCTGCGGACTTCCGGTCTCCCGATTCCGATTTTTTCCCCCAAAAACTTTGTCGTGCCTCGTAATTGATAAAAAAATGAAAAATTTCGCCGTTTTGCACTTTTTTATTATTTGAAAATCTTTTTGTGTGAAATACTCGGACGAATACTCCGTGGGACGAGGAACAGGCAAAGAATCGAGAAAACAGTTAACCAACACACAGAACTTGCGGTTTCCTCGTCCTCGTACACAGGCTCAGACAAAATACTGTCGAAATTAAATATGCACACATTCGCAGAACATTATCCATGCATCTTTTCATCCCCGGCGCACACAAGAGACTCGAGACTCAAGGGGATTATGATCCGGTGGTTAATCTTGCGGTTAGCGAGTAAACTACGCGGCGATGACGCGCGGCACGCACGTCGCGACAGACCAGACCCTCAAAAGATAGCAAGAAATTAAAGGATTTAGGAAATAAGCTTGTGCGATTATGCGGACGAGCCTGGTCCACCGAAAAATCGATAACGTGCGGCATTTTCTTCAATTATCGCGCCACTCGAACGAAAATTTCTTAGGAAAAAATCGACATTTCAAAATTTTGAATAACTAAACATTTTTTTTTGAAAAATCACCAAAATTTTGTCGTTGCAGCAAAAAATATTCTAAAAAGTCTCTCCCGAGAGTGAATTTCAAAATAACGGAATTTTAGGAATCAAAAATATCGTCAAAATAATGAAAATTTTTGAAAATATCCAAAAATATTTGGGTCGCCGTACCAACAAAAGTTTTTTGACAAAATTCAATTTCCACTGGATCAGCGTGACCAGATTTCGCCGTCAGAATGAAAAAAGTATTTAAAATTTTTCAAAAATGATAAAAAATCGTATTTTTTCGTAATTCCAGAAAAACGACAGCGAACAAACGAATTATCGCCCCACTCAAACGAAAATTTCGTTGGAAAAGATCGATATTTCGAAATTTTAACTGACTAAACTTTTTTTTTTGAAAAATCACCAAAATTTTGTCGTTGCGGCAAAAAATATTCTAAAAAGTCTCTCCGAAGAGTGAATTTCAGAGAAACAGAATTTTAGAAATCAAAAATATCGTCAAAATCATGAGAATTTTTGAAAATATCCAAAAATATTTAGGTCGCCGTACCAACAAAAGTTTTTTGACAAAATTCAATTTCCACTGGATCAGCGTGACCAGATTTCGCTGTCAGGATGAAAAAAAATATTTCGAATTTTCCAAAAATGATAAAAAATCGTATTTTTTCGTAATTCCAGAAAATCGACGGCGAAAAAACGAAGGAATCGGTGTTGATGGAAAATTTGATTCTCACCTGACGTCCTCGACGAATTTTTCGTTATCTCTCGCCTCCTTCGCTTTCCTCTGGGTGTTCCGCGCAGTTTCGAGAAAAAAATATGTAAGAGGATCAGGATTGTGCGCTCAGTCCACATGTCGCTTGGTTTGCTGTGAGAAAATAAGGAGAAAAAAGAAAACGAGCTCGTTGCCGTTATAGTTATGGGACGATCCCGACCTGTCGCGTTCGTACGCTATCGGGACTCGATTTTTGTTTGGCTCGTTATCAACAAACCGAGAGACCCACCCTCAAAATTTCTTGTAGATATACACGAGCATTTTTCCTTCATTGTCAACGCATTCCACGAAAAGTTCTGCCTCGAGAAACGACCACGCGTTATCATCGTTTGTCGTACTTACGGATTAGCCTCGCTCTCCCTCTCTTTCTGTTTATCGTTGCCGCGATAATGGCCCAAATCTGGATGTTACGTTTTCGAACGGATGCGTCACAGCGAAAACCAAAGTGCATCGAGGCGGGAAAACTGCGTCAGGTTTTCAAACGCAAATAAAGATTTTTTGGTGCAGAAACGAAAGAGACGAAAAAAAAAAATTTAACAAATTTCTCCGATGGCTCTTCGTTTTTTTTTTCGTTGGATTCGTTCGAAGCTCCGCGCGGCCAGGAAATAATCGTTGGAAATAAATATCCAGCAAAGAGCAACGCCGCGAGCTCCAAATCCAATTCACACTCGGCTCCAAGTTCCGGATCATTTCGAAACATCTTTTCCGGCTCATTCGGGATTAATTCATAAGACCAAAGAGTTAAGAAGCCGCGCGCTAATAAGACGTTTCCGACGTACGAAAGGGGAAGAAGTGAAGAAATAAAAAGAACGAGAAATCCACGAGAGAAAACGAGGCAGCTGACACCGCGTCCACGATAATAACCTTTCGATCTCTCTGCCCAATAATTTCACAGCTCTCCCGGAACTATAAGAAATTTTAAACCTCATACTTGACCACCACAAGCCTGCTCTTCGTTCCGACCAATTTGCTCTGTTCTGTGTGGTCAAGCTGCTTCCCAATCCGCTCGTTATATATTTTAACGCGCCCGTTACATATACTCTCGTTTCATCATTCTCACCCGTTAAACATCGATTCCGAGCACCCTCGAACAAGTTAACCAATAAATACTTATCCATAATATACAAGATATTCCATGCTTCGTATTCCAACCGCTTTTGCCATTTAAACCATTTGAAGAATCGATTTGGCAAAATTCTTTATCAATCGTTTGCCTGGTTTTTTTTTTTAAATTAATAAAAATGATTGTAATTACCAATAATTTATACATTACGTTAATTAGTACCATTTGCAATTTACAATCGCATTTTTTTTCATCATTGTATCATAATAATAAGAAAATTATGAAATAAAGAATATAAATAGCAATAATTTAACATGTCAGGGACTTTTGGCATTTAGTCATTTAAACCATTTCTAGAATCCATTTAGCGAAATTCTTTATCAATCGTTGCTCTGGATTTTTCGAAAAGTTATAAACAACGATTTTAATTATCAATAATGTATACATTACGTTAATTAGTATGCAATAATAATGAATATAATTCACAATCGCATTTTTATTCATTATTTTATGATAATAATAAGAAAATTATGAAATAGAGAATATAAATAGCAATAATTTAATATGTCAAGGACTTTTGGCATTTAAACCATTTTCAGAATCGATTTAGCGAAATTTTTATCAATCGTTGCCCTAGATTTTTCAAAAAGTTTTAAATGACGATTGTAATTATCAATAATTTATACATTACGTTAATTTAAACTATTTGAAGAATCGATTTAGCAAAATTCTTTATCAATCGTTGCCCTGGATTTTTCGAAAAATTAATAAAAATGATTGTAATTATCAATAATTTATACATTACATTAATTAGTAACAAACAATAATCAATATAATTTACAATCGCATTATTTTTCATTATTTCATGATAATAATAATGATAAAATTATGGAAATTATGGGAAAAAAACAACAATAATATTATAGAATTCCACATTATTATAATTCCATACATTTTTTCCATAATAATATATTTTTTAAACATTTGCAAACAAAATTAGACTTTTTGGTAATTTTACAATTTTTTTGTGTTAAAAAAAAAAACAAATTTGACCATTTTTCGCGAAAAGTTTGCCTGTAAATCGTTAGCATACATTTTAAATAAATAAGAATAAACATAATAATGTTCGTACTTATTTAGATTATTTATAAATATTGCAAAATATTATTATCAATGATTATTATTGTTGTAATCACAATTTTTATCATTTTTTGTTGTTTATCGAGATACTCGATTATTTAATTGAAAGATATTATGTGTGTTGAGCAATTCGATTTCTCAGACGTGGGGATTAAAGCGATTAAGATTAAGACAATATTCCGTATTTGTATTAACCTATATTGAATTTATTTCTTGGTGAATTTGTATGAAATGCCTGATGGATATCGACACGCCGGTCGATTCGAATAGCGCCTCGGGTCAAAAGGCCACCACGGTATTTCCAATCGTTTTTTGCCTCGTGCAGATTCAATCTAAAGGCTTATTATTGATTTCGCGAGGGTGTCCGATCTCTCGTAATATATTTATTACGTAATGATTTACTTGATCTATGATGCATCCTATAAAAAAATGAAAAAAACGTGACCCAAGAACGCGGACTGGAGTTTCCTCTTTTTAATCATTCGCCATCTCCTTCACTTTTGTCTCGCTCACGTTAGCACCTTCTCATAACCTCATCTACTCCCACCTTTTTATGACGTTAACTATTTTTTTCATCACCTGCCCTTTCAACAGCTGTCGACGTTGATTTATCGATCCCACGGACGCGTTTGTGATCTCGCTTATTACGTATTTACGCAGTACATCAAGAAATTCTTCAGATTATTTTTTTTCGACCATTATAAACACGTGAAACTGTTTTTCAAGGCTCGAATCTTTGAAATTTATCCTTCTCGGGGTCAATTTGACCCGAGCCGCGATCTCCGGCCCTAAAATTGAAATCCAAGCTCAAATCTTCGAGATGAACGTCTCGGGGTCAATTTGACCCGGACCGCGATCTCTGGCCCTGAAATTCCGGAGCCAGGCCATCGGGAAAAAATCTCGTAAGTGGCCTCGCGTGCCCGCGTAAACAGGAAAAGCTGAAGAAAGCTCTAGACAGCAAAATCGAGGATTTACTGGTAAAAACTGTGATTTAAGGAGACTCGAGGGTGCGCTCGAAAAGGCGTTTTGTAAAGGATAGGGTGGAATAGACTCGTGACCAAAGTTCATCAGCCACGTGGCTAGAAAAGCATGTGTTTTGAAAACTAGCCCAGACTTATTACCCGAAACATCTGCTCACTTACGTTTCTCGCTCTCTCAGCTCTCGACAATATTATTCTTTCGCACTCTCGATGCTCAAGACTTTTCCGAAAGAAAGACATTTCGCTTTCAAGCGATACGTCTCGTTCTATTTTCGATTATTTCTATTCTCGAAAATCGTCCACGCGTCCGTGACTTTGCGGTAAAACTCAAAGTTCTTGGCTACTAAATAAAAAACAGAATTCATCGAGAGACTTCCCGTTTTGTTGACATTTCCTACCGGCAAAGAGCACCCAAACGCACCAAACTCTTTCCCTCTGCCCTGAGACAACAAAGAAGCCACGACTTTCCACAATTTTCGTGACGATCGACTTTTTTCACACTCTTTCGCTCCCACAAATAATTAGAAATCCAAAAACTATGAGACGCTTTTCAGGCTTCGTCTCGGGAGCTTCGAAACCACGTCAAATCCACCTTTTCATCGAACACAAAGAAACACGTGAACCAGAACTGAAAAGACAATTTTATTTCAAAATCTACAAAGAATTTTCAATTAACGATTATGAAATATCAAAAATTGCACTTTTTTTTTCTTCTAAATGTTTTTTCCTCTCAATTTCGAAATTCCTCATTTTTTTTACAATTAAGAACAGTCTGAAAAAGTTTTTCGAATCGACTGTCGAAAATTTTAATTGAATTTTGACGAAATTTGAAAAAAATGAATAATTTTTTTATTTTTTATCTTGTAGTTTTTCATAAATTGTTTTTGAAGTCGGGAACTCTCTTGAGCGATTCACAGAACGGCCAAAGAATTTTTTTTCCGAGTTTAATGACCTTAAACATTTTTTTTGAGTATTTTTCGAGCCTAAGCGAGCGGCTGCATATTTCATAGTAGTAAAGAATGGTCAGGGTCGAGTCATCGAGGTAAGGGCCGTGTTTGACCTGTTAAGGGTGTGCCGGAGTCTCCATCGTGTGGGCCGAGCCCTTTAATTATGGATCGAGCACGCTTTAATTAGCTGCGGTGGTCCAACACGCGAGATGATCTTGTTCAATGCCTCGTAGTTTTACGAGGAGGTTTCATGGGCTTGAAAAAACGATCCCCCTATTTTGACGCCCTCCATTAATTTATCCGATTATCATCGATTCCGAGCCACTCGCCCAAGTATGCAATTACGTCGATCGAACGTGGTCGAACAATCGTTTAATCCTATTTCCGCTTTTCCACGATTCGATCGCGAGGGTTATCTCGGAAAAGCATGAAAAGGGTGACTCACAGTGAGTTTTTTTTCTGTCATATACACTAAAAAGAAAATTTTGTGGGAAAATATCGATTTTTTTGAAAAATCACGAAAATTTTGTCAGTGCAGCAAAAATCATCAATTTTTGTCATTCCAATCGTAAATTTTGCTGACGGTTCCCCTAGAAATCGAAAATATTGTCAAAATAATGAAAATTTCGAAATTATCCAAAAATATTTAGTTCGCCGCGTTCGACAAAAAATATCGGCGATTTTTGGCAAAATTTAATTTTCAGTCTTCTTGATCCTGCGACATTTTTCCAAACAATTCTCTGATGATGTGCCTTCTGGGCGAGGATGACAATGAAGCAACGAATTTTTGGCCGGATGCGAATTCTGGTCTGGAGATTTGGCTGAACCAGGTGGGAAGAAAGAATGACAAAGCGGAGGTGGAGTGTGCATGTGGTCCTGATAGAGATTCAGAATCACCAGCTACGCGACCCTCGTGCATGCTTGTACAGAAAAAAATGATCGGAGGAGGGTTGGGTGTGTTTTGTGCAAGGAACGTACAAGCGATTCGAAGGGTGGAGAAGAAGGGCAGAAAAAAACTCGGAAACGAACAACAATATATTGAATAACTTTGTGGGAGGTAAAAAATTTTTTTCGCACTTCTACATTATGTTTTGTTATTCTGAATGTTGAAGATGGCAACGTTGGATGTTGATGCGAGAGTCTTGATGTTCATTCTCGAGGCATCTGGCTTTTGGGTGATTGTTTGGCTTTCAGGCAAAGACAGAACACGCCAAGGAGAGATTCTTGTTGCAAGAAGATCCTGTGGCAGGATCAAGAGCCATAACTCGTTGTTGCTCGCCTGACAAGACCAACCCTGCGGAACTGAAGGGTGGCTTTCTTGCCAGGAGCCAGAGAAGTGAAACGGAGAAGAGAGAAAAAAGAATCAGAGGCGAGTCGCGGTGAGAGGGTGTTTAGAATTTCATTTCCGGGCATCCATCCAACGAGCAGCATCGTCGTCACAACCGAGTTAAAGATGAGAGCACGCTGCTCTCCATGCCCCGTACAACCATCATCGAAAGATCTCTCTCTCTCTCTTCTCAAAGCGACACACTCGCGCATCTGTCTGCAGATGCCGAGCAGATGCACATACACACGACCCCTCGCGACCCATTCGTTTAGCTCTGTAATGCGAATGGTGTATGTAGAGTAAACTACCTACGCTCTGGCACGCGTCTCGCCTAAGGGCTCACCCTATAATTGCAACCCTTCACCTTCCACCCTGCCTGGCTGCCCGCACCAAAAACATTTCCGTTTACTTTTCTATCGCTAAATCGTCACCTTTTCAGATGATGAATCTTTACAAATTCTTTGTTCATTGCTGTCCAATATTTTACGATTCTTCAACAACCCTGGAACGCTGACCCGGGGTCAAAAACGACCCCGGACGAATTTTTATCGCTTTATTGCAATTTTAACTAATTTTTCAACTTTGAGCATAATTGCTCGACGTTCACGCGATCCTGCATGAAAAAAAAAACAAGAATTGCCCAAGTTGAACCCTTTTCGTTAAATTTTACCGGAGATATGAATGTCCCAACCTTTTTCGTCTTCATTGACGCGATAATTTGGCTGTCTTTATGGATTTTTAAATAATTTACATAATTTTACTAATTATTATTGGTATTTTGATGATTGGACGAGAAAAAAGCGAAACGCCGTTTGGGAGTGACTTAAAATTCTGGATCAGGGAGCAGCGATGCGTAGTTTTGTTTCTTCTTCGCTCATATGTTTATGTCCCGGAGTCGCATCGTCACCTCATCTCAGGTCCCTTTCTACGGAGACGACGGCGTGTTGCCACAAGCTGCGCAGCCAACGTTTGATGCAAGGGGAAGAGAGAAAGAGGATCATAGGCGAGGACATTGATCGCAGACATCATGGCAACGTGTGTAGAAGTTCATCTGGGGGGCCCAGAGGCAGACTTCCAGGAATCTGTCTTTAGGAGTTTTGAGGGAAGAGACTGCTGAGGATTGGAGCATGCAGAGAAATGACTACCGGCTCATGGACCGCGTGGACAGATGCAAAAATGTTGAAGTGTAACGAGAAGGAGGAGCAGGGAGTCCTGGATGAACGATAAAAGCGAGGAATCAATGGGATTCTAAGGCCAAGAGGTCCACCTGTTCACACAGCTCTTCATTCTGTCTTACGTCCCCAAGAAAAACGTTACTTCAGGCTCGGATGATGATCCATAGTCACAGCATCCCTAGCCACTCATTTTTATTCCCGTAAATCGAACGATTCGAAAAAGTCTTTGCTGCCAGCTCGGGATCATCCGGGCCTGCGAGAATGTCACCGAACCAAACGTTCTGGCTGCCCTCGCTCGCGCTACTCCCAACAAAAGAAACTCCGGACTCTCTTTGTCGGTGTCTTCAACCCTCGGACCCAGACGCCGCTCTCTATCGTCCTCTTCCTTTGTCACCAGCTACACTCGCTCGCGCTTCCTCCAGCCCTATTCACCGGAGGACTTTGCCTTCCAAACGCATTCACGCGCACCACACTGAACCCTCTACCTTCGCCAAAGAGGCCTGTGCAACACCCAACGGCAAGTGCAGATTGCCTTGCGTAAAAACCCGCCTCACAGACCTACGCACAAGTGGATATATTCTGGTCTATTAAAAGAAAAACGAACTTCTCCTGTAAAGCCCACGAACCTTTCCCGTTGCATAGACATTCAAAAATATGCAAAGACGATTATATTTTTTTTCGCCTTCCCTTTCAATGGCGAGGAGAATCTTTTAATCGATTCTCGAAAACCATTTTATTTGATTTTTTCGATCTGTGGAATGAAATTTTAAGGGACTCCCCAGTCCCTGCGAGAATTACGAGGGAACTACAAAAGTCAGAATTGTGGGTTTTTTTTTTGTACAGAATTCCCTTTAGACATATTGGTCGAATGTAATTTTTGTTCAGACAGTTGAATGTCAGGATGCCCGGAAGTGTCCACGCGACTGCAATCGCACCCCACCGGAACTTGCAGGAAATAAGTTTTTCAACTGACACATGACACGGGTCCAAGGGCTGCTTGGATTTCTGTCCAAGTTCCGCTGCCACGAACCTCTTCATCGTCTCTTCGCTTCAGGGCCCTTAAGAAAATATAAAGTTCGAGGGGGGGCTCGACTGCTGGGGGTTTCGAAAATTTCCATTTCCCGGTTCCTTGAATACGGAAAGCTCTTTATTCTAGAGTATATTTGTTCATGCACACTGGCATGAAAAAAAAAACTAGATTTTGGCTATTTTTTGGCCACGAATGAATTATTTTCTGAAATTGCCTCTGGATTCGGCCAGGGAGGGCCCGAAACCCCTTAATTCCAAGTTCGGATCTCGAAAATGAGATCCTTCCCCCATTCCTGCCTTCGGCTGGCCATAGATCTCGTCATTAAAGCCTCCGGTATGAGTTTTTCTCTAGCTTTTCCGTTCAACGATGATCCACCACTTTAGAAGCCACGCTCCACGACACGTGTGTACGGGTCGCGTGCCGGAAATGACCAGCCGGATGCTGCTGACATTGGAGCCTTTCCCTTGGCTGGGTTGTCACTTTGCTACGAACGTGGATGATGCCAGCTCACTCGTCGCTGGTCCTTTTTCTAGTGTCCTGAAGGACTATGTTCGCTTTTCCTTCAAGTCCTTCAACCGAGATGGCTGGATTGTTTGCTTAATACAAAGAGAATCGAATTCTTCATAAGCCAATAGCTGGGAGCTTGAGCAACGGCGAGAATCGTTGCACTTGACCGCGCAGGAAGTCCCAACGATCTCTTGCCACAATCGGGGACTACTCCGGAGACAAAAATTTCATATATTAATACCTCCAGCTCGGAAGGCTGAAGTCGGACAAACCGGTTGGCTTTTTTCCTGATCCGTAGTGGTGTTTTGACAAAAGGCTGACGAGGATCGTATAATTAATTCAACTTTTTTTTTGGCTCATCCTTTCGTCCGCTTTGACCAGGTGCCAAATCTGCTAAAGTTATGCAAGCAAAAAAAAGTTGAGTGACGATAAATTTGAGCACCGGTTGGAAAGCTGACCGTATAGTTATGGTTGCCATCTCTTTTTACCTGGAACCCGTTTATTCACTGAAAAGCAAGCACCACCCCTTATGTGGTGTTGGTGGGCTTACATAGCGAGATACCTAAACTAGTTGTTCTCTGTCAAGCCCTGCCTGGTGATTCGGATTTTCATATAATTACAACCCTTGCAGGAAGCATCAGGCTGGGGGTAGGTATCTGGCTCGCACCTTGACGCCAAAATGTATCCGAAAACTCGAGAGAGCGATGTAAAAAGATTGACAGGGAAGAAACAACTTCCTGGCAAGTTTCTTTCTCTTTCTAGTTCAGCTTGCAATACCGACAACGAGCAGAGTGGCACGCGTACGTTTTATTCTCCTTTCAAATCTGTCCTCCGAGCCTGGTGCACGAGAGAGCAAAGGGATGGCATAGAAAGAACCCGATGGCAAGGGAGGGGGATGAAAAGGAAGGACGCACGCGTCTCCTCGTCCTCATATTCTACAGGAAACCTTGCATGTGCGCCGTTTGCTCTTTCATCCCAGCAGCTAGCACACATGTCTCCCTTAATAGCCCATGTGTGAGTGTGCAGGCATTACAACGAGCCCCTTGCGGATTGTTGGCTCAGGATGACCGTTGGCATCATTGACTGAATGGGGTGGGTTTTTGCTCCGCATCAAAAATCAAAACTATGTGGCCCTTCTTTTATAATAAGCATGTGGCCAAGTAGACTTTTTTTTTTACTGGACAAAATGCATTTCTGTGTTGCAGGAGCATGGAAAAAGAAAAGCTCTGAATTTCGGATGGTGATGATGATGATGATGAGGCGTCTTTGGTAGTCTTTGCAAGAATTTCATTTGGATACAACAGGTTATAAAGATATGGGCACAAAAAATTCCATCCCAGCCTAACCATCAGCCATTTTGATGCACATTCCCTAAACTAAAAGCTTCCCAAATGGCTTCTGGTGTCTCTGGAAGGGATGGAAAGAACCGAATCGAATGACGTTGTCCTTGATTTTCCGTTAACTTTATAACCGTTCGAGCAGTCGCATCGAGCCTTCTTTTTTGCCCTTTTGACTCCCTTTCATACTTTCCAATTGGGCTCTATGCGTCATGCTATTTGGATGGTGTAAAGTTCCATTTTTTGATATCATATGAATAATCTAGGTATGGAAGTATATTGAGCCCGGTGAATTGAGCTGCTAGGCGGAGATCGAGAGTTCCGGTAATCGGAGAGACGTCCTTTCCATCTTGAGACGTCCGGACTGCCTTCTTTAGTTTCCTTTCCTCCCTTGAGCTACATCCTTGCGTGCTGCTGGGGAGCATATAAAGCTTGGGTGTGTGCGTGCCTGCGCGAA
The DNA here is from genome assembly GCA_037043255.1 of Diadegma fenestrale. Classification (NCBI taxonomy): domain Eukaryota; kingdom Metazoa; phylum Arthropoda; class Insecta; order Hymenoptera; family Ichneumonidae; genus Diadegma; species Diadegma fenestrale. The sequence continues at coordinate 6,238,272 of CM073319.1, forward strand.
AAATAAAACGGCAACTCCGCCCCCGCTCGTGTGGGGCACGCGCCCGACAACCAGCAGTGAAAAAGGGAATGCCCACACCTGCCTCATGGCTCACATTCTAAGCATCTCTCCCCTAGACAAAACTAGAGTGAGAAAGATTTATGTATGTGTATACATAGCCTGCTATGAAGAACGTAAAAACACATTGATTCGTGTCTATGCATGTGCCGCATTTTCGGGCATCTCCGTTGCCTCTTTCCCTTCTCAAATTTCAGTACGAGTTCACCACTATTTCTTCTCTCTCTCGCTCCGTCTTTCAACCCCCTTCCCCTTCCACTGCTATTTGGTGCTTATACACTCGTAAGTTCTTTTTACCCCCGTTCACTTTATACGGCAGCTCTTCAGCATCAGCATCTGCTGGAATCTGCACGAGTGGGATCTGCCACTCGCTCTTTTCGGTCTCTGAACCGTATTATATGAGAGACGCCAAGCAAGGGAGCAGCTTTCTCCCTCTCTCTCTCTCCATCGTTTTCTGTAAACGGAAAGAGGGTGAGAGTGCAGCAATGGTGCTACAGGCATGTGTGTAAGACTCGACACAAGCGAGCTGCACCCGACGATGGGTTATTATTGGCATTGTACCGCATAGGTAGCCCAGACTATACACAGGACCCCACGTCATCATCGGCATGTGCGAGAAATCGGGGGACATGTGCACCACTGGCCCAAGCCCTACCGGAGGCATGTGCTTCCTCTCCCTAACTACATTCTCTCCCAGCGAACCCTGTCACCCCTCCCTCCTTTTTATCTTCACTTATTCTGGCTGCTCCATCCCTGATCAGATCCGCTAGAAATGCCTTCAATTGTATGATTCCTACACACCTATAAGTCTCCTAGCCAAAGCCATACCAGCTTTTCGTATGCCGCCCGTGATGGCATCTGCCTTCATGGCAACCCGAACCTCGTACAACCGCCCCTAAACCGATCGAAAAGCCAAAGAAGTTGATCCTCCACGATACATACATATATATATTACACATACAATTCTTTGTGCTCTATGATTGGACCATTCGCTGCTTCTATGCCGTGTTTTTCTACCCCTTCGATACCCCTCAGCACGCGTACGCCTTGTCTTAAACCCCCAGCGACAAGACAGCACCTCACATGGCACACTTCCGGACCCGAGTTCAGATTACACATTGACGGAATACAAAGCCAAAAAAATCTCTGTTATCGATAGCTTTTTATCAATCCGAAAGAACTTTCAAACACTCGGTTCCATTGATCAACAAACGTTATTCCCGACTTCGGGAAATCTTGACATCGGAAGGCATAGTTTGAACTAGAAAAGCAGCAGCGGCGCTTCAATTCAAATTGACGCTTCAGAACGCCATTGCTCAATGCTCACCGCGAAAATAAACGACATCTAGTTCTTCGAATACCATTTTTCTCTGATTTCAAGTCTACGCTATTGGTCATCTGTGGTGGGACACAATATCTATTGTCCACCAATAGATGCACCTTCCAGCCAGCTGTGGTCCAGCGAGACAGCTGATGGCACGTGCCCTCCTCGAGTATGTCGATGTTTCACCAACGAATACTACTGTGCTCATCACCCTCTTCCCCCTCATCTTTGTTCAGGGCATTTTGCACGCTGCCTTCCATACAACAATTGCGCAAGGCTAAACACCAAGAAACATACCACGAGCTCCTTTTTTCGCCTAACGGGGTTCTCAAAGACCGTTTTCAATGGCATTCCCATTTTCCATGAGGTTGCTCCAAATAAATGAAACTCTTTATTGACTGGACCAAAAAATGATTCACATCGTTTTCTCGATTCGATTCCATTATGAGACAGTGTCTTGTTCAGGTCCGGCAAATAGCGTCGCATATCGAAATCTACAGCCAAAATACAGGTATCGATTTCGATTTTAGTGTTTCTAGGTGAAGGTATATGAACGATTGAGAACCATCGCGTAGAGTCGCGGGTATTACAACCGTTAGCATCACCTGCCTCGCTTACATACAATGGGAGTGCTTTCGACTAGGTAAGTCGAGGTGGTGCCTCCTGCTCCTCGTGTGTTTTTCTCGCAGGGCCAAACGTTGACGATTCTTGGTTCAATGATTCAACGTGCTGAGTGGAATAAACTCTGAAAAATCGGCCAAGCATATGAAGGGGTGTTTTGTTATCACTGACTCAATCATTCAAAATATCAGCAAATGAATAATCGTCGACGCAGCATGATGAATTAGTTGATTTTGAATTGATTTTTCTCGCGCTTTTCGTATGCGGTCTGAACGAAATGAGCCCCAGCCTGTAAATGAGGAAATATCGAGCCATTGAAACCCAGGACGAAACACGGGCATGAAATCTCGTACTCATCATGGCGCACACATGTGCGCAGGTCCTTGTATTGGAAGGTATATAGTCGAAGGTATAGAATGGCATGAGCAGAGATTGACAATGCGCAGGGGGCCCACCTGCCCGGTCTCAGCCTGGACACGCGCCCGATGGGGAGCACCTGGTTTTTCTGTAGACGTGCGCACGAGCAGTGCGTCTTTACCGTACACTGAATTTTCATCCCTCCATCACCTCCCGACGTCTGCCTATTTTCCCCAGTGAAAAACACCGTGAATGAGAAAAGAGAGAGAACGATTTCAAAGAACTTCATTAATTATCCTTTTTTACAAGCAAAAACGTACACCCAAAAGTTTTTGATACCGAAATTGTCATTTACGTCGAACTCCTCAACACATTTGTTGCAAATTTATCAAAATAACAAAATAACTCGAGGCTACAAAAATTTGAAAAATATCGCACTTCCAAATTTTTCTTTTTACCGAAAACGTGACTTTCCGAACGTAAATTTAATTTCATGGATACAAAATTCATTATTTTGCCTATTTACCAATATTTTCAGTTTTCCTGATACGAAAAAAGGTCGATAAATGTTGAAAGAAAATTCTGAAAATTTGATACGTTTTTATAACTTTTCGACAAGTTTTTTTATTTGACCTCCCAATTTTTCAATATCTACAATCTCCTAAAAGCGTCGGAACCAAAATCAAGTTTATTGATAAGTATTTGTTTAAAAAAATGTTCTTAACAAAATGTTTATTTTTTAATAACGAGTTTTCTAATCGTCTCGAAATTTTCACACGACTTCTTGAACACTTTAGACAAAAAAAATTCTAAATTTTCAGAATTTTCTCATCATTTTTTATTCCAGTCCTTAAGGGCTTAAAGTAATGATGATGGAATTATTAAAATTTGATATGTTTTTACGTAAAGTATTCACGAGGTCGTGAACAAATTTCACGATGATCGAAAAGTTTTTTATTGAGCAATTAACATTAACAAATTCCGTGGGGACTGAAATCTCCTAATTGCTCATTAATGACGAGCGCCTGCATGGCAGCGAGTCAGATATTTGTGAAAATAAATCTCGATGTGTCAAGCCTCGTCTCGTATTTGAGATCGCGGAGAGCGATACGAAGGCTGACCAAAAATATAATATGGTTGCGCGTATGGACACGTGTGATGGAGAAAAAACCGCAAAACTCGAGAGATATCGAATTGCCGGTGCAAGAAGTCGATACATCCGAGTTTTTTCCTTCGCTTCGCATCTCTCTCGATCCATATTGAAGGGGCACGCTGCCGCGACGCTACACGTCACGTTGTGTAGATGAGCGCATCTTAACGAAACGCGCATGCATGCCTGATCTTCCTTACCAAGCGACGAATCGTCGCGACCAGCATGACGCTAATACTATCGCAAAGTCCATCAGGATTACGAGCGACGTCTCTAACCTCCATATTGCGAATCGTGGCGGCTCTTCCGAGCTTACTACGTCGTCGCTACAATTTCAAAGACTCAAAAAAACGTGAAGGAGGAAAAATTCAATAAAAAAATCGATAAATTTTTACGATTTTGGGCCCGCCATTTTGAATTTCAAGAATCCAACGTCAAATTTTTAATTAGTGAATTCAAAAATCTTGAAATTTCGAAAAATTTGTAGAAATTCGTTGCATCGCACTGCAAAATTTTTTTTTCGAAATCAATTTTTTGAAAAGTCACTTTTTGCCATTCCAATCGTGAATGGAAACGAAAATTTTGAAATTTTCTAAAAATCCTTCGAAGTTTTTGATAAAATTCAATTTTTACCGCACGTTCGAATTAATTGCCAACAAATTTTCGTCATTGATCTCGCGAATGATTAACCCGCGATCCGCTTTTGTTGTTACTCGCCCCCAGCGTGAGTTTTCTTGTCTCAAAGCGCACGATAACGATTAAAAACCAGTTTGAATGTAACGCCGCGTAGATCTCTCGATCGCATTATAATCATAACTGTCCCAGCTCAACATTTCGATGTGTTAAAGGTTCGCGCGTCGAGAGAGCGATCTCTGCTGGACCGCTTCCGCGTGGATATCATGTTCGGGTTTCGAGATCAGGTTTTCCGGCGGCCGCGCTTCGTTACTGATACGCACAGAGGCCCAACGGTTCCGCAACACCCTTCGCCTACATGAAGAATCGTGTGCATATACCGGAGCAGCGTGCTCATCATGTATACGCCGGTGACAAGCCGAATGATCCAGGTATCATCGAATCTTTCATTTAACAAAACACACTCCGTTCTACGAACTATCCTTTTTACCGTTTTACGACCTGCTGCTCCCCGTATTTTCCCTCCCAACGTTAAACCTTCTCGATCCTACCTCAGTCGCTTCCCCGGGCTGCCCTAATAAACAGAAAACTTCGTTGGTGACGTTCGACTAAACGTTTTCCTTGTTCGAAATGATTTTTGTTGCGGATCCAAAGAGAAAATCGGTAGGAAAATTGTCATGGTTTTTTAAATTGAACAAACTATTGATAGAAAAACGAATTTTTCGTTGCATCTCAACGTTTTGCGAACTTCTGTGTCATTTTTATTCGTCGCTCGGCAAATGCACCCGCTGAAAAGAAAATTTTGTAGAAAAAGATCGATATTTTGTTGGATCCGATCGACTAAACGTTTTTCTTTGAAAAATCATCAAAATTTTGTCATTATGGCAAGAAATATTCTAGAAAGTCTCTTCGAAAAGTAAATTTTTGTCATTCCAATGGTAAATTCATCTGGCAGTTCCGTTAGAAATGAAAAATGCTGTCAAAATAACGAAAATTTTGAAATTATTCAAAAATATTACGTTTTCACCGTCTTCAAAAAAAAAATCGACGTTTTTTTGACAAAATTTTATTTCCAGTGCGAGTATCAGGCGAAAATGAAATTCGATTCGAATAGGCGACTCGCACGGTTCTTAAATAGTCAGTGCGGGTTTGTTTGGGTTGTAAAATTTGAAAATCGCAAGAATTAAGTCCCTGCAGCAAGAAAAATTCTAGAAAGTCTCTCCGGAAAGTGAATTTCACTGAAATTCCCTCTCGGACCCAAAATTTTTGGGATTATCTAAAAATTCTAGTTTTCATCGATTTTTTTACAAAAAATCGACGTTTTTTGACAAAATTCACGAAAATTCGATTTTCAGTGACCGTTTTTCTTCGAGTTTTCGGGTTCGTTGTCCCTTCGCGACTAAAAGCCCCGACCAACCACCCCGAAGTCAGACAAGAAGGAATCCCCAGCTGCTCGAAGTTTCTTCCAGCGTCTCGATGTGTTTGTTCAGATTTGGTTAATGTCACCGCAACCTTATGACAGACCGATGGGCGTTCCTGCTTGACGTTCCGCTTTAGTCATGGCTTGAAAAAGATTCATTGCTATTATACCTTTTACACCACTTTGTACTGATTAAACTTTGTTCAACATGTATCAACGTTTCTTTTACTTGCTCACGAACTACGCTAACAAAAAAAAAAAGTTACCGTTTGATTCCAGGCTCAAAGAGACACAAAAAACTATTGAAACTCCGAAATGACTGCGACGTCAAGAAATTCGATCGAATGTCAACAAAAATTGTGAATTTTTCAATGTCTCGAAAATTTTTTAAGTTTCTACAGGAAAAATTTTAATTTGGCGAAATTGATCGAGTTCGGGACTAAAAATTTTTGGATCGTTTCAAAATTTTCGTTATTTCGACAGACTTTCCAGTGCCTCACGAACTGAATAATAAATTTTTCATAATTTTATGAATTTCTAATTTTTTGACATTTTTTATGCATTTTTCCTTCGAGCCAGAACGAAAAAATTCTGACCCTGTTTTTTTTGCCATAAAACAACGTCCCCGGCTTGGATGGGGTAATAAGAAATATTTTCCAACGAATTGTTCGATTTGACGTCAAGACGAAGCATCGGTAACGTCACTGCTTTTATTTCGTGCAGTGCAAACGCCCTTTAGAAGAGAAAAAGACTGAAAGATGGTGCAGCTGGGGGTTGGCACGCTTCCAAGAGTTTAACCGTACGATCTTATAAAAGTTGTGACGACGTCTCGGAATGATAGAGCTCGGCACCGACGTCGCAGGCTTTCTTTCATTTCTACGTGCATCATTGTTCGAGAGACTTTTCAACCGCGAGGATCGAGCTGGCAGGGAAGAAGATTCAGGGGGGAAATGTGAGGAGCTTGCGTGTCTGCACCTGAAGCGGATCTCGGACGCGCGCGTACGCTCGACGCAGCCTCCGGCCATCATTTTTCAATGCACCATTTGGCTGTAACTCTCCGAAGATGTGTTGCTTTCCAGGCGAATCAGATTCTGTACTTTATGATGCGAGAATCGACCTTGCGGCTCTAACGAACATTTTCCAACGCGTATCCAAGATCGTCCGCTTTTTTTTTCCTTCAGATGCCTCTCCCGGTGGATTATTGTGTGTGGAACCTTGCATTCAAGAATGAATATCTTCCTACCTGCGTATAGACTGGAAAGACCGCTCAGTCTCCCCCCGTCTCATGATCCCCGGCCCCGCGCCTTGTCCTCAAAGACGCAACCTTCGCCAAGGGTGCCCAAACACACGAAAAAACCCAGCGCGAAATCCATTCAACATTTTCATTCCTTGTTCCCTCTTTTACCATCCTCATCATCCTTGCGGCACATTTTTTCAACGAACCAGAACTCTCACAATGAAATCGCAGATCCGAGCATAAGGAGCTCGCTGTACCTGTGCCCCGGAGTCGCTCCTCTCGAGTTACCCTCCCCAGAGACTCTTGCTCGCGGTCCGACCATTATTTGCCCCTGCAAATGCCCAAGTACGCAGCCAAAACGACACCTGTTCACCAAGACTTTTCGATTCTTCACATCGCCACTAGAATTTTCATTCCTTTTTCCAAATTCCAATCATTTTATCTGCTCACAATAAAATGTATGAAAAATCGTACGATTCCATCGTGATGCTGGCCATTTGCGAAATAAATCACGAGCCGAGCTAATTACCGTCACGAAATTCCTTCATTTGGGATTCTTGATAATTTTTTACGAGCATTCTCGACGCCGGAACCGAAAAATTTCTGACTTTAAGAATTTGTGACATTTAATTTCCAATTTTTGACTTTTCGCATCTAAACGCGTGTAAATTCAAGTCGCGTTTTGTTTTTAAGTAAAATTCACCGTTATGATCCAACGATTCGTTGTCAGGTGAAAATAATTAGTAAAAATTGTTCCTGGGACGAAAAAAGTCACTTGGAAGCATGAGAATTCTTTTTTTTCTCTCGTATTATTGAGAAACACAATGGAATTCTTGATTGTTCGAAAAATGTTCATATCTGCTTAAAAATACTTACGATTAGTGAATCAACGTCATATTATCACAAAATTACTTTATTTAAGACTCTTGAATAATTTTTTATGAATATTCTTGTCACCGAAACTAACAATTTGATCTTATGAAGAAAAATTCCTGACGTCAAGAATTCGAGACATTTAATTTCCAATTTTTAACTTTTCCCATCCAAACGCGTGAAAATTCGACTCGCGTCGCGTTTATGAGTTGCAAATAAGTGTGTTTAGGATTTTTCTTAAAAAATTTCTGCTCACGGCCTTTCTGGCAATCTGTAAAAAAAATCCTAAATACATTTTCTCTTGCAACTCGATTTTTGCAACTTTCAAGCGAAACTCCAAGTTGCACGCGTTGAGATTCGCTTCCGTTCTTTAGATGTTGCTTCACAGAAGGAATTTGTCAGTTTTGGTGCAGAATATTTCAAAGAACCCTAAAAAAAATCGTTTTGTCACACCTCAAAGAATCGTCGCGAGAAATTCTTATAGATCGTTGTCAAACGAGCCAGAGGAGAAAAAACAATTTGTCCCAATAATTCCGTTGACATGGCACGCGATTTGTCAGAGATTTTTTTTCTTTATCTCCCCGCGTGGACTAGAGTTTGGAGCGATGTTAGAAAATCGTCGACTGCTCTGTTTCGCGAGGACCAAAAAGCGTTATCAAAAGTCGAACGAGTATTACGTAGTCACGCGAGCTGTGCTCGCGAGCCAAGTAACGGCACATCACGCTTCGGTATCTATAGCCGAAGGTAAATATGTATTAAACGCGTGTATACATACGTGCGAGTGAGTATCGAAGAAGGGAGTCGCAAGTCCGGTCCAGGTGCGAGGAAAGGAGGGGGCGGCTATGCGCGCTGCTCCAGCTGGTGAGATGTTGCTCCAGCGTCGGCGGCGCGGACCTGATCTCTCCCTCGAGGCTCCCGGAGCAGGAGCTCGTGCCATTGACCGCCATTGACTCCCCCACGTTCACTATAGCGCATGATATGCCGTACATAGCGCGCTCGCGAGTGATCCGCGCAGCATACGACACGTTGCTTGATCTTGATCTCGCGTCGATATGCGTATGTGTCATTCCCAAATAATCCATCCGCGTTCACTGCTCGCCCACAAATTCCTTATCATGATCAATGGCGAGTCGATATTCTGCCAAAATCCCTGGCCAAGACGCGACCTTTCCCTCTAAAATTCCTTCAAACTTTCTACTATTAATCACCCACTCAACGGTCGATAGAAAAATTCCTTTTTATCGCAATAAACGATCGCGATTTAGAGATTGTTGTAGAAACGAATTTTAACATCGATTCGCGTTGTCGAGACGTCAATAGATCGCGAAATATTTTATCAAAGTTTTACCATCACGAAACGACTTTATTTAGGGACGTTTCGCAATTTTATTCAAATTTTCTTGCCACCAAAACTAAAATTTTCTCCCATGAAGATTTTATTTGCACTTTTTCATTTTCTCCATCTAAACGCGTGTGAATTCACGTCACGGGTCGTTAAAAAGTTGCAAGAATCGAGTAGCAAAAAAAAAATGTTTAGAATTTTTTTTCTAATTGCCAGAAAAAGGCTCGGAGTCGAAATTTTTGAAGAAAAGTTGAAAATTGACAATTAAATATCGAAAATTCTTACTGTCAGGAAATTTGACCGAAATTTTGTCAATTTCGATTAAATACGCAATGAAATTTGCCCCCAAGGTCAGTCGAGCATCCCGGAATTTAATTTTTTTTCTAATCTCTTTTGTGAGGGCGAAAAAATCGCTTCCGGTCGCTGAATGCCACCCGGACGAACAATATCTTTTTGAGCGACTACTTTAGTCTCTGCGTGGGCCTGGAAAAAGTGGCCAACACCCAATCGTATCTTTCAACCGCGCCACCGCGAAGACCTGTACGCGAACCGCGCCGATACTATACACCACGCGTCCTTTTCAACTTATGTCAGTGAGCTGATCATAAACCTGCTCGGAGTCTCTACCCAGGAGCGCCGAATCCTTAGATACCAAGTGGAGAACCTGCTCTTTGCGCGGGCGGCACAAACGCGATCGTTCTCCATGCCAGCCAAGAGTCTGCATCTGCAGCAATGATAAAAAGCTCCAAGCACACCGCGACTTATTCCTATCGAACCAAAGCGAAATTTCAACGAGTCTCTCCACATCGTATTTCTGGACAAAGCAAGCCCGTGCTTTGCTGGACTATCGGACCAGAACGTAATAAAAATCCGGAACGCGATAGCCAAAAGGATTTTTTTTAAATCGCGGCTCCAGCGGATATTTCCTTTGGAAATTTTCTCGGTCGACAATAATTTCTTAAAAAAAAAAAAAACGATTTTTATCCATTTTTTTGGGTACGAAAGACCCGGAAATTCTGCATTTCCGGAATCTCGTCGTCGTTTATTTTTCACATTTTTCCTGCGTGGGATTTGATTGCCGGAATTTGAACGAGAATCTTCAGGGGATTTTTGCTCATGCGGGACCCAAAATATTCGGAGGAGGAATGTTTGCAGAATCTGCAAATGACTGCGGGCAAAAATATCGAGTGTCAGAGGAAAATCGTCGGACGGGGATAGCTCATGCGAGAGACTTCGGACAACTCTCGACGGAGTTCCATGTAGTCGAGTCAGCTCCGTAAACCGAGGTGACTGAGCCCCGAGACCAGAAACAATTGATTACGGCGAGTCGCTGTCTGACTTTACCAGACAGCCGCGCTTGCGAAACTCCAGCAGCTCTCTCGCGTGTGCAAACTCTCGCAACTAAGTTTACGCATAAGTGTTAATACCGGGTGTGACCGTTTCGGGATCCTCCAAATCTTCAGAAAATTTGCAAAAACGAAGTTATTTCATCAAAATCCAAAGCCGAAAACTCTGATTCCGTAAATTTTCCCGTACCAATGAGTTGCCAGGACATTTCGCCGCAAAATACTCCCGGACCTCTATTTTCGTAACCCCTGTTATCGTAATTGTTCCCATAACGACTGACTGGACTTTGCGCCCCCCAACTTGAGTACAGAAAACTTTTGGCTCGATCGGATCTCACCAGAAAAAGTGTGCGAGACCTCTCGATTCTCTAGCGACAAGAATCGATCTCGCTGGCGTTGCGAAAACAGAGGTTTTCGTGATTTTTTCCTCAGAAACTGCAGAATTATCAACTGAAAGTGCACCCGGTATATAAAAAGGTGTGCGTGCTTATCTGTGTCTGTGTGGAAACGATAGACGTTCTTGCAGTGACACATTGAGCCAACACGCGCGGCCGCCTCGAGTCTGTTTAAACGGCGACCGCGCGGCCGGTCGCGTCTCCTGGTCGCTGCACATACTGTCGCCTGGATGCAGAGAGAGTATAAATGTATTTGTATATATTTATAAGGATTTAATATGTATGTAGTTGTACGTGGCGTCAATTCGCCGTGCCTCGCGCCTCCGTCCACACTGCTCGTCTATATACACGCCGCGCACGTTTACGTAGGAGTCGCGAGCGCAGTTGGCACCACGCGCGAATATAAACGCTACAGATATACGCGATGTGCCTTTTGCACACGTTTATTTAGCATCGTGCGCGTTTAAACCGGGAAAAAGGGTCGCACTGGAAACGCGCGTGAAGAAAGATGAGACAAGAGGCGCTTCCCTTTAACCCCCACGCACTCCCAAAGCTCCACGCCTATCCTTTATTCCACCTCGGCGCTCGGCTTTCTCTTTATCCTATCTCATATTTATTTCCCTCGTGAAATTTACAACTGTGTCACTTATATTCTTAAGCTCCGACTGCAAAAAATACGGCTGCAGCAAAAAAGGGCGGGGGGTAGACAAAAACGGGTCATCATTATGCAACGTGCGAAAAGTGCATTAAATAATAACGTCAAACTATGCATTTCCGGTGATTAAGGACGAAAATTTGTAAACATTCAAGAAAAGCTCGTTATTGGACAATTAACATTTATAAATTGAGTGCAGTCAAGTGCAGTCTCATGGAAACTGTCAAAACATTGCGACAAGTTTTTTTTTCGACCTCTCAATTTTTCAATTTCTACAATTTACTGAAAGCAACGGAAACAAAACGAATTTTATTGATAAATATTTGTTTGTATCTGTTTAAAAAATTATTCTCGACAAAATGTCAATTCAAAATTTCAATCGTGGAAAAATTAAGAAGCTCGTTATTGGACAATTAACATTTATAAATTGAGTGCAGTCAAGTGGAATCTCATGGAAACTGTCGAAACATTGCGACAAGTTTTTTTTCGACCTCTCAATTTTTCAATATCTAAAATACACTGAAAGCAACGGAAACAAAACGAATTTTATTGATAAATATTTGTTTGTATCTGTTTAAAAAATTATTCTCGACAAAATGTTAATTTTTAAATAACGAACTTTCTAATCGTCGTGAAATTTTGACACGACCTCTTCAATACTTCATACAAAAATATACTAAATTTTCAGAATTTTCTTATCATTTTTTATTCCAACCCTTAAGGTGGTTCAATAAATGATGATAAAATTATTAAAATTTGACACATTTTCACATGAAATGTTCACGCAGATCGTGTAAAAATTTTACAAACATTAAGAAACTATTTATCGAACAATTGTCATAAAAAAATGGAATCTACACTAAAAATCCTTGAAAATTTGCTGATTTTTGCTGTTTAGAAAATCCTGCGAGTAATTAGCGCAATTTGAGTGAAAATAAAAATCGTTTCCGATCCTCCCAAGGCTCTATTTTCAGTCGAGCATGTTCGGACACTGGGATCGTGAATAATTAGTCACAAATGCATGTGTAATTGCTAATTTGTGGGGTAATTTGAAGGAGCCAATAAAAATAGCTCATTGAAAGGTTTAAGGGATCTCGCTGCGCTTGGCTACCGTTTGTACGTCGTTATGTTAACGTACATAAACAGAGGCATACAGAAGATGTAACGGGTACAAGTATTGGGTAGCCTGTAACATTACTCGCCGCGTATAGCACAGCATCCATGTTATCCAAGAGAAAACAAAAAATAAATCGAAAATTAACGCCCGTGTTTTAGCTCCTCGCGAGAGAATCTTGTGCCCGGTAGCCGGGCATCATACCTCCCGACCAGATTACGTATCGATCCTCCCGACAAACGATCTTGCTTCGCTCTTAACGACCAAAGATACATCAGGATAAAGAAACACACGAGCGAATCAGATCGAAACTCGACGCGATCGAAATATCATCTTCATTCTTCCCCCCAACCAATGTTCCACTTTGCTCGCCCTTCGATTCAACATTTCCCCATTTTTTCTCCCTCCTCAGGCCACCGAAAGGCTCGCGAAATCGAGGCACTATCAAAAAGCATAATTAAGCCACTGCATCAGCTGTCAGGGGCCAATTTCTCGTGCCACATTTCGATGGAGATTCCTCGATAAAGAAAAACTAAACAAAAAAAAACTTTTTCAACATTTATTCGGTAAATCGCACGAATTTCTCGTTAAAAATCATTTTTCCTGCATTTTTCCCGATTTTCACATTCGAAATTTCTCGGCAAATCGTACGTTTGGACATTTTACGAATTTTTGGTGAAAAAATCGAGAAAATTATCGAAAATTGCAAACAAATTATTCGATTCCAATTAATTGCTTGAGGAATGTTTTTTTTTTTTTAATTATCCAACGACGCCGTGACCCCCATGACTTAAGGGGATAAACGAAGCTCCTTCAATCGGTCTAATGTGTGTAAATCAGGGCTCGCAAGTGTTTATATGGTATACAGATATGCTACTGGAAATAGAGTCGGTTCGTACGTATCTTTTGCCAATTACAGTGTACGCCGGGTGTATAAATACCTAACTTTATTACACGGGGGTCTTTGCGGCACAAACTGGACTGCGCGCGGACTATACAATCTCGAAAACGCGATTCTGGTTAATAAGGACGCAGATAACTTTGCGAAGAAAGGACAAAGCTGGTGGACTTTTTAAACGCATTGCGTTTGCAACGATTCTTTAGCATTTACGAGAATATTGAAAAGCCGAGAATCATTCGCGAGACTCGAAATGAAGATTTTTGGTCCGGGGAACCGAATATTTTGTCATGGCCAAGAATTTTACTCAATTGGGACTTTTCATGAAAAAATAATTGACGGAAACTGCGAAAATTCTCATGGCAACTTCAATTTTTTTTTTTTTAATATTCAGTTTAGACGTTTTTTTAGCGAATTTTCTTGCCACCAAAATAATTTTCTCGTAATATGATGAGAAATTTTCTGACGTTTGGAATTTGATGAGCAGTTTTTTATTTTTCCCATCTGGACGCGTCACGTTTCGTTAAAAAGTGGGAAAATCGAGTTGCAAAAAAAAATGTATTTAGGATTTTTTTTGCAGATTGCCAGAAAGGCCGTGAGCAGAAATTTTTTAAGAAAAATCCTAAACAGACTTATTTGCAACTCATAAACGCGACGCGAGTCGAATTTTCACGCGTTTGGATGGGAAACGTTAAAAATTGGAAATTAAATGTCTCGAATTCTTGACGTCAGGAATTTTTCTTCGTAAGATCAAATTGTTAGTTTCGGTGACAAGAATATTCATGAAAAATTATTCAAGAGTCTTGAATAAAGTAATTTTGTGATAATATGACGTTGATTCACTAATCGTAAGTATTTTTAAGCAGATATGAACATTTTTGGAAAAATCAAGAATTCCATTGTGTTTCTCAATAATACGAGAGGAAAAAAAGAATTCTCATGCTTCAAAGTGACTTTTTTTGTGCCAGGAACAATTAACACTAATTATTTTCACCTGACAATGAAATTTTTCTTTATAAGATTAAATTGTTAGTCCCGGTGTCGAGAATGTTGATAAAAAATTATCGAAGAATCCTGAATAAAGTAATTTTGAGACGGCGAAAATGCGCCGAGGCCTCGTTATTATGAGCAGGATGAGGATAAAAAAAATGTATCAAACTTTAATGGTGATAGTTGCGCGGGTCGTTGATTTTTTGAGCTTGTTTTCCTTTATGTTCTGGTTGTTCTATTGGCTCGGTAACGAGACTACTGCGCGGAGGGAGGATCGAGAGCACATCATGTGTATATTCGAAACGAGAAAGCAATGTACTAGTTCCTCGCGAGATTAACGAGCAATTTGCTCTGCCACACGAGAGCTGGTGCTCGAACGGCGGGAGACGTACCTAACGAATGATAATAATGGTAACTAATGGCCCCTCACGAGACGACGCCGCCGCCGCCGCCGCCTTATACTTCGTGGTTATATTAAAATTACGAGGGGAAAGGATAACGGACTTCTGGACAACGTGTGTATCGCGCTGTGTATGCCTTGCCTTGTCTTGGAGTAAATTTACTCTCAGGTTCATGCTAAAATTTTATCCAACAACGCAAAGACGAAGAATCCTCTGTCGAATAATTATCCCAGAGCTAGCAAAAACTTTTACCATCGTCCATTTACTTTCTTCGATAAATTTCATTATTTAATTCGTCTCAAAATAAAAAACAAACACAATTTTCCCACCTACGATCCTGCCCAGTAAGTTGAATCGTTTTCTTGCAAATTCGCACAGACAATACGAATTTTTTTTCAAAAGAAAAGTCTCAGTTTTTTGAAAAAATGAAAATTGACGATTTTTTTTAATGAATTTTAGAAAATTTCATGAAATTTAATGCAATTTCATGAAACTTTATGGAATTTTATGAGCTTTAATGAAATTTTATGAAAATTTATGGAATTTTATGAAATTTTATGAAATTCTATGAAAATTTATGAAATTTTATGAAATTCTATGAAATTCTTTGAAAATTTATGAAATTTTATGAAAATGTATGAAATTTTATGTAATTTAATGAAATTTTATGAAATTTAATGAAATTTTATGAAAATTTATGAAATTTTATGAAATTCTATGAGATTTTATGAAATTTTACGAAATTCTATGAAAATTTATGAAATTTTATGAAATTCTATGAAAATGTATGAAATTTCATGTAATTTAATGAAATTTTATAAAATTTTATGAAATTTTATGAAATTTTATGAAATTTTATGAAATTTTATGAAATTTTATGAAATTTTATGAAATTTTATGAATAATTAATAAAATCGTCTCGGCGGCCACAAGTATCGCGGAATCGATTCATGTTTGGTGCGATTCGAACACGAGAGCTGTTGCAACGACCACGTGGAGGTCTCATTGTGCGTGTGATAGCTCGTTACGCAAGGAGAAACAGGCCGCCCGAGAGAGCAACAGACTCCGATGAACGCAGATCGAACGGATTTATTTTCCCTCCCTCTCGCCAACTCGACACTAACGCCTCGTTGTTTTAATCTCTCTCGCGGCTTTCGTTTATGCGCTCGCAATACAATGTGAAGTTTCAACTCTCGGTCTCCACCCCCCCGTGCGCGCAAAGGGCGAGAATGAATTTCCTCTTCTCGCATATAAAGAAAGAAAAAACGAGAAATAAACAACAAAAACAAAAGTTCATGGTCTCACGGACTGACATTAAGTGCAAAGTACAGACGCATGAGCTTCAACGCTTTTTCCAGCATCAAAAATGCCAATCGAATCGATAATGAGATGCGAAGATCGAATCTCTCAAAAATAACGAAAAATTAAACGCATTTTCTGCATTTTCGTTGCATTTTCTGCATTTTCGTTGCATTTTATGCATTTTCTGCATCTTCTGCATTTTCTGCATTTTCGTTGCATTTTCTTTGCGGAATTGTTTCGTTCAAAAGTTGCAAAAATCGAGTTTCAATGAAAAGTATTCATGATTTTTTTTTGCAGACAGACAAAAATGGCTACGAGCCGAAATTTTTGAAGAAAAATCCTAAACATATTTTTATGCAACTCGAAACGAAACGCGACTCGAATTTACACGAGATTAGATGGGAAAGTTAAAAATTGGAAATAAAACGTCTAAATGACGTCACAAAATAATTTTTCTTCATAGGAGAAAATTATTAGTTTCGATATCAAGAATAAAATTCTAAATAAACGAATTTTGATCGAGTTTGTTGAATCAAAAGATCGGAATAAAGATTTTTTCTAGGAAAATCTCGTTCCCGAGATATTCAACATACGAGTACGGATTTATTGTCGCAGGGAATAATAATTTTGATAAATTGTTGAAGTTGAAAGATGTCGCGCGCAGACATCTCGGAAAGATCGTTTTATTACGCGGGAGAAAAGGACTTGGTGTGGCGGGCGCCAGTCTCGTCTGTCAGGAAAGCTTTGGCTGTATATTATGCCGCGCGTGCACTCTTTTCAAACATATCCTTGTGTAAAATAATCACGATATGGCCAGGACGCACGAGGATTTAAACGCGAGCATTATCGAACAATGCTTTCTGGACCCAGACGCGAGGCCGTACCGACACAAACGTGTATATAAATAGCAATATTAACGCAATGTCCGGTTCGCCTTGTGATCGCAAACGGCCACGGGGCCCCTCGGCAATGTTGCAATTTTCCATTTTAAAAAATATTAAAAATCGTCAGAAAAGTTCAATTTTCAACTAAAACCCATAAAAAAAACCATATATTGATCAAAAAATCTCCAGCGAGGCCACGGTGCCCCTTGGCAATGTTGCAATTTCCCATAAAGAAAAAAAATCGTCAAAAAAAGTCAATTTTCAACTAAAACCCATAGAAACACCATAAATTGAGCAAAAAATCTTGAGCGAGGCCACGGTGCCCTTTGACAATGTTGCAATTTCCCATAAGAAAAAAAATCGTCAAAAAAAGTCAATTTTCAACTAAAACCCATAGAAACACCATAAATTAATCAAAAAATCTTCAGCGAGGCCACGGCGCCCCTTGGCAATGTTGCAATTTCCCATAAAGAAAAAAAAATCGTAAAAAAAAAGTCAATTTTGAACTAAAACCCATAGAAAACCCATAAATAAATCAAAAAATCTTCAGCGAGGCCACGGTGCCCTTTGACAATGTTGCAATTTCCCATAAAGAAAAAAAAATCGTCAAAAAAAGTCAATTTTAAACCAAAACCCATGGAAATCCCATAAATTTAGCAAACTGCATGTTTTAATTAAATAATTCAATCAAGTAAACAGTAATTATTGAAAAATCTATTCTTACGAATCCAAAAAGTCATTACGATGAAGGTTTTTCCGGTAAAACATTCTTCTCAGTCACTAGAAACGTTGCAGAGAATCTTGAAACTTTTGAAATCAAAATTAATATCTCAAGCTGCATTAATTTGACAGAACGTGAGTACCTTAATACCAACCGTCACTTAATCTCGCAAACGAGCAGTCACTCATCCAATAGGTATAATAACTAACGACTATAATTTGAAGCATCTCGAGGAGCACAACTCCTAGGGGAAAGGGCGGATGCAAGCACACGTAAGGATCTCTATCGCGAGCGTTCGATAATTACGTCAATTACGTGCCAATTACGGATCGATCCCCGAGCAAGGCGCCAGCACGTTCTGCTGTTCGCTCTCCTTGTAACGAGCCTCGTCGACGTCCGAGATGAGCGAGTTTAACGCGCAGCTCAAAAAAAGTGAGAGAAACAAAATAAATTGAAAAAATCGGAGCTGAAAAATGTGTTACAAAAAGTTTTCGTTTTCACGATGCTGCAAAACACGTGTTAATTTATTCCCAGGCGCGTGCGCGCGTCTTTCTTATTGAATTTCTTTAATAACGTCACAAAATTAATAAAATCAATAAAAATAATGAAATTAAACTTAATAAAATTAATCAAATTAATGAAATTAATAAAACTAATAAAATTAATAAAATTAATAAAATTGAAGTAATTGCTAAAATTAATAAATTAATGAAATTAATGAAATTGATGAAAGTCATAAAATTAGTAAAATTAATAAAATTAAAATAATTGCTAAAATTGATAAATTAATGAAATTAATGAAAGTCATAAAATTAATAAAATTAAAATAATTGCTAAAATTGCCAAAATTGCTAAAAATATTAATAAAAATGGTCAAAACGAAATTGTTCGACCATTTATTCCGGAAATCAAGATTCTGGCTCCACTGTCCTCGAAAATTCTTGAAAAAAATGAAAGAGGCGAATGAGCGATAATGATGAGAGCACCAGAATGAAATAATGATTGGCACGACACACTGCGAAGTGTTTTGCTGCTTAAATTGCGATGCAATCCATCCCAAGACCAAACATGTGTAGAAAAACAGTTACAACTGTGATTATCAAGAGATCTCGAAAGCACCTTCGCACTCGTTACGAAAGATACTGCGCGGCAACGGGTTGGTACGCGCGTGGTTGGTCAGTCGGGCAAAAGCGTGCGGTACCCTCGTTGATTATTAGCGATTTTAATGATAGCCGAGGTAAACGAATTCAATCAATCATTCGAGACGCTACAGTCGCGCGCTAAAATCTTGACGTGTTTTTGCCACGAGAATTTTGCGTTCCTTGCTCTCTTTCGTTTCCAGCTCGACACGAAGTGAATATTATAATTCCACCATACGATTTTATCAAGATTCGATTAAGCGAGCTTGCCAACATATTAAATTGCTTTTTCTACAACCGCCAGACACGAGAGTCCATTTTTATTTTTCATCTCAAATCCCCGTTTCCGATGCAATTCCAAATCCCCCTTTCCTCCCATTCATTTTCACATTAATTAAAAGTTTAACAATCAAAAACACGCTCAAATCCCCGTCAAACCAAACTGGGTCAATTTGACCCCGGCCCTCTGATAAAAATCATTTTCACACTTTAAACGTGCCTGCACACGTGACATAAAAAAAAAATATAAAAAAATATAAAATTCAACCAATTCAATTTATTTTTCAAAAAATTTATTTTTCAAAACAATTATTTTTTGAAATTTCAATTTTTGCACTAAAAAAAAAAACGAAAAAATCGCCTCGACACGATTTGCATTGTAAAAACGCGAAATATTTGAATCGTCAACGCACGAGACCGTATTTTGACAAATTTCATGCAGACACGACGTCTCTCTAAATCTAAAACGATACGAACGTGTGTTTAAGCCAAAAATGGTGAACGTTGATAGCGAGCACCGAACGCGAGTACGTATTTATCAATACAGAGTGTAACAATCTCCGAGTGAGGTGAAATAGATTGAAATATAAGGGCGGAAACGTTGCCAATTAATAGCATTATAAATTTTGCCTCTCGCGCGCGTGATTTCTTCGCTGGGCGAGTCGAGTCGTTCGCGATCGAACAATAGACTGTCTCGGTCTCGCTCGCTCGCGCGAATACTTGGTGGGCATTGTTTTTGTTACACCGCCCGCGATCCAAAGAGTTAAATCTGCTCGGGTTGCAGCCAAATGCGCAGTCACCGGTCCGTGGCCTGATCTCGCTCGCATGCAAAATATATAGATATACATTGACACCAGCAAAGCGTAAGCTCGACCGCGACAACTAGCGCGAAATCAAACGCTCGCTAATACAGTGAAAATTTCTCGTTTCGGACTCGCGCGCGGTCCACGGCTCTTAAAAGCCACGCGTCCTATCAATGAGAAATGTTTTACTATGTTGAACCAACGATCGTTCTATTTTATGTCATTACCTTGCGTCCAGTTCTCTCCCAGCCCATGTCCGTGCACCGCAAGTACAGGTTACTGTAATTGTCTTTGTGGGCTGCGGACTCAATACACTCGCCTGCCCAATGGAACGAAACAATTATTGTTTATGCAGCTTCGTTAAAGCTGCGACCACGCTCGAGCAATCTACGATGACGATTCGGACGATCTACGCGTTACCGAATGGCTCTGTCGTCCTCGAGCCAATTTCCCCATTTTTTCAGCTCTCTCGGTCCTGAACTCGCAGCCAGTGCAAATTTGCAACGACGAAGATTTGAGGTGGCGAGAACTGCCCGCGTGGCCCAGCGGCTTTCCTCCCAATAATTCCGAATTAATTTTTTCCTCAAAATATGACTCGTCACCTTCAATTCCGTCCAAACTAAATGTCGATACGTTAATTATTATCAAAATGGCGTTAAAACAAAAAAAAAACAGATTTTCAAAATTTCTTCCGTGGGTTTTACTATTTTTTAGTGAAAAATTTTGAATTTTTTGATTTCTTAATCACTGGAATCGATCGCCCAGGATTCGCTACCCCTAAAAAGTGCCCCGCGAGTTTCCAATCCGTACAATTGTCGATGGGACAGGGCGCTTCGAAAACTCAAAGTGCAAATTTGCACCGCAGACGAGTTTGAATCCGTGAGCTCTCTTTAATTTCCTAACTTTCCAAAAAAAGAAAAATTCGATTAAAAATTGGATCGGAAATGCGATTAATTGAAAATGAATGAAAAATCCTGAAAGAGCCCGAACGATCCGGTGGTTTGAAACGGAATAAAATGACGTTGATGACATTAAAGGAAAGCATCGGAGAGTTGGAGACTCCAGAAGGAAAACATCGTGTGATATTTGTGCAAGAATGGTAATTGCACCCGCAGCCAAGACTAATATTAGCTAGAGTTATTGTTGTATCTCGAGACTTAATCTTCATGGAGGATCTACACGAGAAGGTAAGAGACACGATTGTGTGCGATGCATATGTGCAGCGGGGGAGGGGAGGGGAGGGGAGGGGGGGAAAAGTCTCGAGACGCGCGGTGTTCGGTGGCTTATGGGGCTGCCGTTCCGCCAACCATCACGCGGTGTAACTATACACAATATATATAGCCAATTGTATTCTATTGTAAACCTACATGCTTTATATATCGGGCTCTGGCGAGAGCAGACAAAGAGAGTCAAAGTTATATCGACATTCTCGAGATTCGGCAAAAATCGCGGCCCCGCGACTGAGTCAGAACTGGAAGCACTTTACGAGGGTGTCCCGCGCCGTCACGTTTCGCCAATCCATGTTACTAAATCCATATTCACATATATATATACGTTTTATATATATTTTGTATGCAAGGTAATAAATAACCCAGTCCGCGCGGTATCGATAATCGGCGGTACATTCGTTCAGACTCTCTGTTAAAGAAATAAAAAGAGACGGAGAGATCGACAGCGGGCCCAGACTTTTCTCTATTATTATACACGACCATATATTCGCTCATGTGTATCCAAGTGTGCCGCCGCCACCCCCTCCCGCCTCCCCTTTTTCATGTGTCTCTTGCCATCAAAAGCACATAAAATACTCAATCGTTAAACATTTTTCCAACATCATTCGCTTCCCGATTCTCAAAACAATCAAACTCGCTGTCGACCTTTTTTTTCATTTATTTTATCGTGTCTTACGGGGGGGCGAACAACTTTTCACGTGCGAGTGCACTGAAAAGAAAATTTTGTTGAAAAAGTGAATATTTTGTTGGATACGTTCAACTAAACGTTTTTTTTTAGAAAAATCACGAAAACTTTGTCATTTCAGCAAAAAACATTCTAGAAAATCTCTTCGAAAAGTGAATTTTTGTCCTTCCAATCGTAAATTTTGCCGACAGTTCCGTTACAAATGAAAAATATTGTCGAAATAGCGAAAATTTTGAAATTATCCCAATATCGACGTTTTTTCGACAAAATTGAATTTTCGGTGTGTGTCGCACGGTCGGATCGAAGGAATATCTGGAAATTTAGAGATTTTGTCGAGGACGTCGCGCACGGCGAGGATTCCGAATCAAAGCCATGACAACGAAATAATTCGTACGAAAACTGCAAATTTTCACTGAAAATGAAAATTCAGTCATTTCCTAGCTCGCAGGTCTCAATTTTATTCCTTCATCTCTGAATAAAAAATTATTCACGATTTTCTCCATATAAAGCCAATTTTTCTGACATCTAAACGCGTGCAAATTGTCGCGTTTCGATCATGAGTTGCAAAAAAATGATTCGGCGCACAGTTTTTCTGGTTTTCTGCAGAAAAAATCCTAAAAACGATTTTTTTTGCAACTTTTAACGAAACGCGACTTGAAATTATGGAAAAAATAAGAAAATTACAAATTACTCAAACACTGAAAATAAAATTTTGTTGAAAAAGATCGAAATTTTGTTGGATACGTTCAACTAAACGTTTTTTCGAAAAATCACGAAAATTTTGTCATTTCAGCAAAAAACATTCTGGAAAATCGTTTTCGGAAAGTAAATTTTTGTCATTCCAATCGTAAATTTTGCTGACAGTTCCGTTACAATGAAAAATATTGTCGAAATAACGAAAATTTTGAAATGATCCCAAAATCTTTAGTTGGCTGGATTCAACAAAATATCGACGTTTTTTTGACAAAATTGAATTTTCAGTGAAAGCTCAAAAGCCTCAGCAAGTTAATCACCGAATTTGTGTGTTCGATGACGACGATTTTATGGTGGAAAACGTGGCAAGTTAAAGATTCGTGTTGGAGAGCCATTTATTCCCACATCCGATACGATTATGTGCGTTTTTGTGGCGCACACGAACGAGGTGCACACATAAGCGGAATATTTGCCCATTGAGAAATGAGATAGAAGGAGAGATGTATGGTGTGTGTATGGGAGTTGAAACTCTGGTGGGCAACGGGCGGTGAATTATCGGCATTAAGGTAGAGATCTCGCGCGCACACACTCCGTAGCCAGAAGCAACGAGAGCTCCGGAGAGAGTGTCTATTCGCACGAGACACTATGCAAGAGAGAAAAAGCGAGTCGGAGGCTGGATCTCTCGGTAAACTGGCGCCAGGGAGGATATAGAGTCACGAGAGAAGCGTGTGCGCTACATATACGTTTTATGCTGTGATAGTCGTCACGTCGTCTCGTCTCTGCTCGCTGCCAGAGATACAGAGACAAATAAAACAAAAAAATACATCGAGAAGAGGCCAGGGAGGAGAAACAGGAAAAAAGAGACACGGAGCAGCGGAATATTGTCCAGGAAAACAGTTTGAGAATGAGGCAGAGTGAGACGGAGCAAAAACAACGAAACGAGCACGAAAAATTCAATTTTCAATACGGCGAACTTAATATTTTCGGATAATTTCAAAATTTTCGTTATTTAAAAAAAAAAAACGTTCAGTCGACCGTATTCAACAGAATTTTCTTTCCAGTGAGCAAAAAAGCGAGTTGGGAGGTAAAAAGATCAAGAAAATATGAAAAGTAATAAAAAAAAGCGAAGGCGAATAAATCTTCCGACCGCGTGCCCATTTTTCGTCAATTTTCAGACCAGACAATCATCCCAGACGTTATGATTTTTATCCATATCCATTATTTATCGTCTCGTTGTCATTTTATCCATGTGAAATCGAATAAATGTTGTACGGATTAAATATTGTCAGGAGATACGACTCCCGTAATTTTCGAGCGAAAACAAATCTCACACACGATTTCGTGCGTTCCCACGAACATTTTTGACGACTATCGCGCGTCCATCGCATCGATTGAGACTCGAAAAACAACGAGTCGCACAGAGGAAGCAAAAAATTGCTGCACAACCAATCCCAAAACTTTTATTTTCCTCCGAAAAAATTTCATTTGTAAAGAAATTTTTATTTTGCAACAAAATTTCCTCAGTAATGGATTTGCATTTCAAGGGTCGCGTCGACCCCAGCATCAAGATGCCAAAAAGTTTTGACCCACCCAACGAACAACGACCGGGATTACGCGCGTGGTCAATAACTGCAAGTCTCCCGAAGAAACTTTCCCTTTTATATAAGTGCAGAGCGAGCAATATCATAGCGAGATAGCAGAGTTTAAGGTCAGAGCGAAGAGGGAGCGAGGAAAACGTCAGCACACACGAGAGAGCAAAAAGGGACCGCGAGAGGGCGAAGAAACGAGAGAGATGAAAAGGATGCAAGAGTTCGAATGCACACGCCGCGCAATCGCTCCGTTATGCACTTTTCTATGCATGTTTAGACTCATACAAGAGAGAGTGCATCCTTTATGCACTTATATGCAACACATCCCCATGCAATATTGTTTGCATCGCGAGAGGAAACCGTTCGTTCCTCTGCCTGTAATAACTCGCTACACCCGACCAGATACCATCTCGACAAATAGCGAAATGCCTGCAGTAGGTAAAAGCGTTCCTTCTGCGTAAATCTAACCTCGTGTGTGCAACCAAGTCTGTTGCTCCTGTAGCCAGCATTGGCTTCCGAGTCTCCGTTGTCGTCGAGCTTGTACAAATGTCAAACAACTCATCTCCACTAAATTTCGATATTGAAGCGGAAAAAATATTGATAAATCTGTAAATTATTTCAAATCACGTTCCAGGCAATTAATTTCGAGCATGTTTTCCATTAAACACTCAAAATTTCCAGCCAATTGCAAATTCTTCATCGATTTTATCGCAATTTTCAATCGCAAATCGTTAGCAACTCGTTTTCCAGTATTTCGATTGATAAATCTGTCAATTATTTTGATTCACGTTCCAGG
Organism: Diadegma fenestrale; assembly: GCA_037043255.1. Taxonomy (NCBI): domain Eukaryota; kingdom Metazoa; phylum Arthropoda; class Insecta; order Hymenoptera; family Ichneumonidae; genus Diadegma; species Diadegma fenestrale. The sequence goes on from CM073319.1 coordinate 6,263,205, forward strand.
CAATTAATTTCGAGCAAGTTTTTCATTAAAGAGTCAAAATTTCCACCCAATTGCACATTCTTCATCGATTTTATCGCAATTTTCAATCGCAAATCGTTAGCAATTCGTTTTCCAGTATTTCGATATTGAAGCAGAAAAAATATTGATAAATCTGTAAATTATTTTGATTCACGTTCCAGGCAATTAATTTCGAGCAAGTTTTCCATTAAATAGTCAAAATTTCCACCCACTTGCACATTTTTCATCGATTTTATCGCAATTTTCAATCGCAAATCGTTAGCAACTCGTTTCCCAGTATTTCGCCATTGAAGCAAGTGAAAAAAATGTTAAAACAATTAAAATTGACGTTCGACCCAATTACCCGAACAGAGAAATTACGTCTAACGAGTTTTCTGCCAAAAACTTGAAATTTCCACCTAATTTGACAGTTTTTTTAATGTATTTTGAAAAATTTGAATAAAAAACGCAAAATGAATTTAAAAAATTGAATTTAATCATAATTCTCGATCTTTTGGTACGACGATTGAGTTTTCTGGAAATGAGACTGATGGCGAATTCCTAATAGTATTGAGCGCATGTACTTGAAATAACAGCAGAAAATTAACACGTGAAAAAAAAGGAAATGTTTATGTAGCAACACGCCATCTCCAAGTCCATATAGTAGAGCAATTCATTCCGAGATAATTACTTACGTGGCGGTCAAGATTAGTCGAGGAACTAATGTACTCTGTTTATATTCTGGATGGCGCTAAAGAGAGCACGAATGCACAGAGAAACGGAGAGAAGGAGAGAGCGTGATGAAGAGCAGACAGAGGGAGAAGAGTGATAGTGCAAAACATGAAATCCGGACGAGATTTGTGTGTCTGAGAGAAGCGACGTATAATTCACGGGCATCTCTTTCTCTCGCGTCTGGGTGGTATCTTATATATACGTTAATATGTCCAGCTCGGCTCCCAGCACGTCTTACACCGATGCTCATGGCATTAATAATAATTCAAAGGGCTTCTCCTCCGCTTTTTCTACCAGCTATGCAGCACGCGATACAATCGCAACTATGCCGGACAGTCAGCGAGCTTTCGATGTGAAAATGATCACAAATTCACACGACGCGTCAACAAATCGATGGGAATCTCCAATATTGCGAGTACGGATGAAATTTGTTCATTTTCATTGTCGTACACGATTTTTATTTTCACTCAAATTGTGCTAATTATTCGCAGGATATTCTAAACGGCAAAAATTAGCAAATTTTTAAGGATTTTTAGTGTAGATTCAATTTCTTAATGTTAATTCATCAATAATTAGCTTTTTTATCGTCGTGGAATTTGGACACGATCTCGTCAATACTTTTCATGTAAAAATGTGCCAAATTTGAATTTTTTTTATTTTAATAATTTTGTCATTTTAATTTAATTTTAATTTTAATTTTATTGAATTAATGAATTAATGAATGAATTCATTAATTAATGAATGAATTAATTAAAGAATTAATTAATTTATTGAAATTTTAATAATTTTATAATTATTTCTTTAACCACTTTAAAGATTGAAATAAAAAATGATAAGAAAATTCTCAAAATTTAGTATATTTTTGTATAAAGTATTTAAGAGGTCGTGTCAAAATTTCACGACGATTAGGAAACTCGTGATTGAAAAATTAACATTTTGTTAAGAATGATTTTTTAAACTGATACAAACAAATATTTTTCGATAAAATTCGTTTTGTTTCCGTTGCTTTCAGTATATTTTAGGTATTAAAAAATTGAGAGGTCAATAAAAAAACTTGTCGCAAAGTTATGCCAGTTTTCGTGAGACTCCATTTGAGTGCATTTAATTAATTAACGTTAATTGTTCATTAACGAGCTTCTTAATCGTTGCGAAATTTTTCCACGATCTTTTGAAAAGTTTTAAGCTCGCGCAGCTTGTTCGGTGTGAGATTTATCGAAGCGAGTCCACCTCTAGCTCGCGATCTTTGTTCCTTTATTGGCAAACGCAGGTACGCGCGCGAGCGAGTGTAAATAAAACATCGCGAAGATTGGTCTCTGCTGAAACAACTTGATGTACAATTTTTCGTTTTGTTCGCGCGTTCTCGTTTGGATTTATCGAGTGAGTTGGATGCGGAACGCTGCGTTGTTCGCGCAGGTAATCCGAATGGACCGTGCGCGCGAACCTCTTCCGGGTTCTCGTTCGTCACAGACTGGATACACGAACACGCGCGGGCGATCCCGAGGATTGAGAGAGCTGCGGAGACACGACGCTCGCGGAAAACAAATTGAAAGTGCGCGCGATAACGTAAATCACTAAATTTACAACAAACACACAAGATCGTATTGTTTTTGGGCAAATTTAAAAATCTGTAAATTCGCGGCCTCATTTCCCGACGCAATTTCCTTTTCGATTGACGCTAAAGAGCTGCGATGCTGGATAAAAATTAAAAAACACTCCATAATGGACCCAACGGACCCAACTATCGGGACATCCCAGAAAAATTGTTCCCACAGGTCCACTCTTTATCCCCCTTTTTATTCCCACTCCACATACCCCGCGCACCATGCCCAGCATATTGTCCGTGTTGACAAAAGCCATGGGGGGCCGAATCGACTCGGAGAGTCTCGTTCACATACATGCGGGATGCTGTGTACACTCGAGCCTTATTCCTACACGCTCTCAGTCAAGCCACACATGTCTCGTCATCCTTCACACCCTGCTCGTGCGAACAGCCACGAGGATTCACGATTTGCTCCTTTTTATTCAGCTAATTCTGGTCAATTCTCTGGGAACTGCATTTTTGACCCACACTGACTATTTAAGAACCGTGCGAGTCGCCTATTCGAATCGAATTTCATTTTCACCTGATACTCGCACTGGAAATAAAATTTTGTCAAAAAATCGTCGATTTTTTTTTTGAACACTGTGAAAACGTAATATTTTTGAATAATTTCAAAATTTTCGTTATTTTGACAGCATTTTTTATTTCTAACGGAACTGTCAGATGAATTTACCATTGGAATGACAAAACTTTCCTTTTCGAAGAAACTTTCTAGAATATTTTTTGCCATAATGACAAAATTTTGGTGATTTTTCAAAGAAAAACGTTTAGTCGATCGGATCCAACAAAATATCGATCTTTTTCGACAAAATTTTCTTTTCAGCGGGTGCATTTGCCGAGCGACGAATAAAAAAGACACAGAAATTCGAAAAACGTTGAGATGCACCGAAAAATTCGTTTTTCTATCAATAGTTCGTTCGATTTAAAAAACCATGACAATTTTCCTACCGATTTTCTCTTTGGATCCGCAACAAAAATCGTTTTGAACAAAAATCAAGAGCTCTGCTCAAGACAAAACAGAATTTCGTTGCATTCCAACGTTTGTTTTTGCATCATCGAAATAATTCGTGGGATTTTTGTTTTTGTTCCAACTGGAATCGTTGGTCGCGATAATTGTTCGATCTCAAAGTCCCATGACGATTTAGTGCATGGGAAAGTGCAAGAATCATCCTGACGATGATGAGCAATCTTTAGGTTGGTTGGAGTCGATTTGCACATGATTCGCAGCGAAAAATTGACACGCCATGGGACTTGACGAGCTAATGCTCGAAAGACAAGAATGGCGTGTATTAAGGGAAGAAACATTCAAGAGAAATGGAGGCTGAAGTAGCGGCTGATGCGATGGAGAATGGGAACCAAGGGCGCGGGGGCCAGTGCGACTGGTTGATGATTCGGGCCACCCTCTCATATGGGGCACCATCAAGAGAGCCACCCTCTCTTTTTTGCTGCAGCAGAGATGATCGCGCAGACAAGCCAAGCACTGGCTCTTTCCCCATGGGCGATTGGGTGGGAAACCGTGACCACCATCTCATTACCGGTTCCCATGGGTACGTGCGAAAGAGAGAAAAATCTCTCTGCGTCTTTCCCCTCATCATTGTGCACGCCATATAATTCCTTCGTGTTCCTGCAGTCTGTGTGCGCGACCCCTAGTCGCGTGTTCCAAGCTTGCAGGTCCTTTCCACCAACCGGGGGTGCATCGCATTATGTAATTGTTATGGGGGTTCCTACTCCAACGCCATGATAGAGTCCCCGGAATCGCAGACCGCGATTTATTTCGCTCCTCGTGCGAAATTGTCTGCGCTTGACATTCGAGTGCGTGTGTCTACGTCACGATTCTCTTTTCTCTCCCACCAGACGACGCTTTCGTAGAGAAAAACTTCACAAATCACCCAGCAACTGCGATATCAATTTCGACATGGCTCGTAGGCCAAAAATTATTTATCGCCACGCGCGTGCCTCGCACGTGACTTCCGCAATCGAGAAACTCTTTTTTTTCACTGACGATAAGCAAAAGTTTCGAGGAGCCTCTCGAATCGCCGAATTTTTATGTTTTCCTCTGGAAAGTTGATGCAATTATTCATCACAATACGTTCCATGTTTTCGATTCAATCCCGTCCATGTTTTCAACGCTTTGCTTTGCGCTGCTCAAGTGGCAACGCGCCTGCAACCTTCGCATATGCTACATGACAACGAACCTTCGCCTCTCCCAAATCAAACCCTCAAAACTCATCTCCCGGGACTACTTTCCCGAACCCCCGACCCTCTCATCATTATTAGTTGATCTTCGGGTTACCGCAATGAGGTCCCAGCGGACTCTGCTCCGCTCTGCAGTTTCCTGCTCGCGATGTCTCTATAATTTTGTTTTATTACCAACAAATGAAAAAACTACAACGCGGTAATTGGAGCGTCCAGAGAAAAATTCATTTGCGCCCCCGCATCTGTCGCGTTTGTGCGTTTAATGAGCGAAAATTCATCAGAAGACTGCAAATTCATCCCGATGGCGATTTTGAATGTGTTTAGAATTTTTCTGGCTAAAAAAAATCGCAAATACAATTTTTTTGCAACTTTTGACAATTTTCGTGCGTTCAAATGCGAAAAAGTTTGAAATTTGAAATTAAATTGGTCGCAAATTCTTGACGTGGGGAAATTTGTCTAAAAAATAGAAAAACTCAGCTTTTTAGAGTTGATAGAAAAATTTTCACATATATCTCGACGCTCCGCGATATCATTTCGCCAGAAGAGAGACGCTGCAGCCTGGCACTTGGGTTAATCGTCTAGAAATCCTCCATGACGCACATCCGGCATGTTGGCGACGAATCAGTGGCGATGGGCTCTCGTTGCGATCCACACACTATATCAAGCTTTTTCAAGCATTCAATATAAACGGTGATAAAAGCGTTGAGCGAGGCTGCCAGTGAAAGTGAGACAAACGCCCTGACTCGTGTATCTTTTGCTGGAACGCAACGATAAAGACACACGCAGTGGCCACTCGTTCCAATCGGAAGCTGGTTGTTCCCTGCACACCCTCCAGATTCTGCTCGCCGCATCTCTCATGCATCTACGAGCCAGAATTGATTGCAATTCAGTCATCGCGCACACGCGCCGGAAGTCCGAATTGTCTGCGTCACTCTGCGCCATTTCTTTTTATTTTTCCTGCGCAGCGTTCGTTTCATCGGCGCAGCAATTTTTCTTCGGACCATCTCAAAATTCATTTTATTCTCGGCGGAATCTGAATTTTGATCAAATCCCGAGAAGGGTCGTAGGAAATTACAGAAACAAGTTTTGTTTTCCCTCGTAATTGACAAATCTCCGGGATTTCATTCGCCATCGACGAGCATGTATATTTGCTCGCACTATTAATCGAGCAACGCGCGTGTGGCATTCAACGACAAGCACCGAACGAGCCATTCTCCAGTGAATAGAAACAACCCCTCGGCTCGCTGTTCTCCACGATGAAAAATAGGGTGCACGTTTCGCGAAAAATCACACGGCATGCAGCGATCGTTTGTTGGTGGCACAAGCCGGTGCCCGTTGCAGGTTCGACCAAATCCGAGAGCATCTCACAGTGCACGTGCCAAAGGCGTGCATCGTGGGACCGTTTGATGCCTGCAGGGGGTGCCCTACGGATGCTCCATGACTATGGGGCTCGATTATATTGGCACGCGGCATATTGCCATCGTTCTTCCAACAGGATTCTCTACAAAGAACCTCTTTTTATTGATCACGTCGTACACCACGTCCACGAAAATTATCCAAGTCGCCGCTGCACGATGGACCTCCAATCAGGGCTCGTTCATGTGTTCAATTTTTTCGTACCAGCAGCGATTCATTTCCATAAAACATACGATTCGTTTTGTTATATAAAAAAAAGGAATTTTTACTGATATTTCTCGGTAAAAGGCCCCAAAAGTTGTGTAAAATAATTTTGAAAAATTATTCTTTGCTAATTATATCACGCGTATTTACTGAATTTTCATTTATCGAGTATTTATTAAGTTTTTATTAACCTTTCAGGCGGGACTGCAACCTTAAACGTGTCATAACTTCAGAAATACTGATTTTAGAAAAAAAAGTTTCAAGTAAAAGTTGTAGGAAAATTGGAGATTCAAAAGTTAGTTTCAGAGCATTTTATTGTTTGAATGATTTTTAGAAGAGATATCGGTCGAAAACTCAATCAATGAATCGTTATAGACGTATAAGTCACGAACGGTGAGTAATACAAAAAAAGTTGTTGAACAAAAAAGATAGGAAATTTGATTATCTACAATAAAGGTCATTATTAATTTTGGCCTAAAGTGCACGGTTGCGGAGATACGGGCTGAAACGATTTTTCTCAAAATGGCGGCACTTCCGCCCTTAAAATTTGTAAGGATTGTGTTAATTTACATTCAGTACGAGATTCTGAAGCTATTTTAAGTAACTCTTGTAATTTAGTGCAAGAAAAAAATTTCCTATTGACTGGACTAAAAATTGTCATCGTTGGGGCTACGAATTTGATGGATTCCTGAGAAACCCCCGAAAAATGTCTCTCGTAATCTTTATTGAAACTACCGGGCGTCTACCTGCATCAAAAATGGGTGCCACTTGGTGCAATGTTGATTAAATGGAAACGACGTACGGGTGGATCAATGGAGCTCGGTAAAAAAATGATATTTCGGGGGAGCGATAATTCGAGGATCCCACGATTCGTTATTCGTTGGAATCACTTACGTCTGTGGCGTTGCTCTCAGGGATGAGAACCCGCATTATTATTTCGGGGGTACCTGCGGTCCACGTACTTTGCCCTCCCGTTCAATCCACCAGCTCACGGCGCTGCTGCCCGCAACAGAATCCAGTGCGGCTATACGATAAGTATCTCAGGAAATTCCCGACTCGACCCGTATCGTTTTATTGAACGAAATTGCCCGTGACTGGGACACAAACGATGACGAATTTTTGTACGGGTATGAATTACCACGGACTCGAGAACTTTATTTTACGAGAACTGAAAAATTATTCTAATTTTTTTTTCTCTATGACTCTATTTTTTAATGGCGACCGACAATTCTCTCTATTTCTTTTTTCGCGTACTGATAAACTAAAAGTTTTTGGCTAAATTCTAACGCAGGGAACGGGTCTGTAAATGAATCTCGAACAATTATTTGAATGTATTATAATTATTATAAAATATTTTTATCAAAAACACATGGATAAAAATACGAAAAATTTCTACACTTTGCAAAATCTTATTAAAAATTATCACAGTTTTGTTTTCTATTCGTTCATTAAGCTCGTCGATTCACCGGATATCGCGGATACTCGTTTTCCTCGAAACCTGACCCTCGATGGTTTTGATTCTGTGACAAAAGAAACGAAAGAACAAAAAAGATTAGTAACAAATTCACATAATTCTATTTTTTTCCGTGAAACTGTTTCTCATCTCAACGAAAATCAAAGTGTTTTTTTTTTTTCAAGTGTACAAATGAAATCTCATTACCTTATTAATTGGCGGGTTCTGCAAGGACGTCTCTCCTGACTCACTCGTCATCGCTGCTGCGATTCCTTCTTCGCGTTGTCATGCCTTTTCCGCAATCGACAATCATGACATCATTTTTGGATTCCGGGGAACACTTGAAGTATCGGTGTGGCCGGGAAGCCACTTTTCCTTTTGTCTCCCCTCCAGCACGTTTCCACCCGTAATAGAAATTCGTAATTTCTTGCTGTACAAACAGAAAAAAAAATAGATAATGATTAAATTAACAATTGGACATCAAAATGCTTCCAAAATATTTTTAAAATTTCTCCTTTTGTTTAAAATTACGTAGTGAGACAAATTTATCAAGATTTCTCCCTCGATCTGGTAAATTTATTGAAATTTCTGAACAAAAATTGACTTTTGTAAATTTTATAGCAAAATTTTGAAAATGAATTTTTCAAGTTCTTACTATTGATCGGTTCAGCGAACACTCCTTTTTGATCGCTTTAAGGTCCCTTTTGTGCTCCCCCAGGCCTTTCCGGAAAGCGATCTAAAGACAAAATAAATCAAATCCATCAATACATTGTTTAAAATAAATTATTCTTCAGGAATTAGAATTTTTCAGGAATTAGGGATTTGTTGGAAAAAACTGGTTTTTTGGGAATAGAAATTTGCAAATAAAAACAACTCACCATCTCCTCGGTCGTCCATTTTTCGGTAAGAGACGTTGGCATCTCTTCGTCTCTCAAACGCTGCAACGCGGCCGATTTGTTGCCTTTAGATTTGTGAAGATTTTCAATGATATGTTCGAGACATGCATCCTTGGAGGCAGTCTTAACCGCTGCATTTTCCTCAATACCAGCGGCTTCCTGTTTTTTTATGAGAATTGATTTGGCCGAGCGAATGTAGTCCGTCATCGATCTTCCCTCCAAGTCTGATGAAGGGTCCCAAATCAATTCCTCAGGGGCATCCGCATACTCCTCCTGAGGGTTCCTGTCAGGCCGGTATTCGGGGATGTCTGCGACACAAGCAGCCACATCCTGTAAAGAAAAAAATAACATTGTTATCAATGATATTTTTCTCCTTGAAAGAACTAATAAAATGTAACACAAAATCGCGCCGATTTTCAAACAATTCATTCGTTAATTCATTGACGAGACGCTTTGTGACTGGCACCCAGGAGAATTTTTAATTTAAAGTCAAAATCGACGGGAGAAAGAGCTGGCGACGCGAGTGGCACTGCGTTTTCGGTCACACCGTTAGTTAAAATTTATTTGCGTAAAAAAAATGAATCGTACCCTTTCCTGCAGGTTTTCCAAGCCCGTGAATTCCAACATGATTCAAATACTTCACGTCACTCCACTATTAAAAAACTCGATGCAAATAGAATATCGAGAGTTTCACTTGAATTCGTTAGAGAGCAGGAAATAAAAATCCCGAACAAGCGAATTTCGTGGTCAGCGGAGCAACTGAGTATTCTCTTCCGAGTCCCGAGGACAATTAGTTCGTATTCCGAAACTTGGGATTTTTGTGGAGCGGCGGTTTTTAGGATTGTGTACCTGCCGCGACGCTCGTTACACTTGTTTCGTCCATTTTTCCCCTACCCCTTCTCCGGTACCATGGAGGGGGCAGGTCCAATTGCCCTGGCATTCTTAACCCATTAGCGTCTTCAAAGAATAAGCCAATCAGGAGTGCAAATTCTCCTACTGTGTCCAACTTTTGACTTCCGCTCGAAAGCATCCATGGCGGAACAAGCCATGTCAATATTTTTCTTAAGATCGGGCGAGCTGCGCCATTTCCTAATGAAAATCTAGCCTCAAGCTTCTCAAGTTGGCGCCAAAAATTTATTCTTAACAAAATGTTAATTTTTTAAGCATTCACGACGTCGTGTACAAATTTCATTCATTGGTACTCGCGCAACATCCTTAAAGTCTCACATCGACTCATTAGAGTCTTGAGCTTGGAATGAATGAAAAAAAAAAATGATAAAAATATGAGGGTTTGGACATTGTCGTTTGGTCATTTAAGTCGCTCGTGGAGAAACAATGAGAATACACTCCAGAGCTAAAATAATAGCTAAGCAAACTGGCTTTCACGTTGCGCGGTTAATATTAAAACTTTCTCAAAGTTAACGAGCACCGAGAGGACTATTCGCCGGACTGGTCGCTATTATCTCGTTGTCTCTTCAAGTCCCAGGCTCTCTTTAAACACGCACGTAAACAAGCAAAAGCGAGAGAGAGAGGGAAAAACACGCACAAAACGCAGGACGAGTTTCGCAAGGATCGTCGAGAGTCTCGTGATCGATCGATGCATTCGTTTAGCGAGGCAAAAAAAGCACCGCAGGGACGTGCAACAAATACCTCGAGACGTTTCCTTCTTTCTACGCCATTTCGCTTTCGACTCCGTTCATTAGCCTGCTCGCCAAACCTTTCAAAAAAGGGGGTCGAAAAAATAAAAATACATTCATTCTAAAATCTTTCACTCCCCGCGGTAACGCACCAAGTTCCGCAAACCTCCGCACAAGAATTTCAAACCCATGCAGGTTTCGGTCCAATAAACGTCGCTGTATCTTTTATGGCGTATCACGAAAAAGGACATGGCCAACCCAGCCAGGTGTCTGCACTTTCTTGCCCCTGTAATCAATCGATAACAAACAATGATAAAAATCAAGTCTCTGTATCGTTTCACTCTTTAAAGTTCAGATACATCGTTTCCCAACAAAATTTACATTTTAACGCATTTTTTTCGTCACAAATTCAACGTCATTCGCCATAAAGTGCAAACAGGTGCAGAAATTCATTTTTCGTTGCACTAATTATGCAGTTTTCTAAAATTTTTATTATTTTGTCAAATTTACGTCGTGAAACTTTTATTTTTTTATTTTTATTCCATTTTTTTTGGCATTAACTGATTTTTTTCTTTTTATTGAGATTATTTCATCGATTTCAACACTTTTGTGTGATTTCGAACCGAGATCGTGCAATTACAAGAAATGCGCACACAATTTGTCTTGGCTAGATTTTAATTTTCAAGTAAACAGCCGCCTGACCTCGTCCCATTGAGCTAACGGAGTAAAATTCGATACGCGACGATCCTTAAGCCATTAAACAAATTGCGAGGCTTCTGAAAAACGACGAAAGGTCAGAGATTCGATTTGATTGGGAATTTATATCTCGGATACGCTGCGAATTTTCCCAGGCATCGATATCACACACTATCGTTCCAAGTTATGATTTTTTCTTTGTGTTTTTTTCAATCACCGTCAACGACATAATTGCGAGGTGCGAGAAAATCCTCGATCTTTATGGAGTTTTATGCCCATGGGGCGTTCCAGGAGTTTCGCCAAGTGGACATTGAAAAATTTTGCTCGTTTCGCATCAACTGCATCGATGCGTCGACGTCGAACTGCCCGTAGGTCATCGAAATATATAATAGAGCAAATATATATTGAATTTTTCGAGGGAAAAACGTACGAGGGAAAAAATAAATTCGTGGCACTCGAGAGACCATACAGCACGTACACATTTATAATGGCGTTGTATCGCCTCGCACAGTGCGCGCAGCGATGCCATTATTATAACAGCATATGCACTGAGAGTCTACTCGAGCGCTCGGTAATTTATTCAATTACCGATCGAGTTTTCTGATTGCGGGTGTGATATCGCTCTCTCGCGGTATTCTATCTCAGAAATAGCAAAGTCTTCGCACAAACATATGTGGATTATATATAAACGAAGCCCTACCAGAGACCGGACGCGAGTTACCTGATAGCTCGAACCTCTTTCGATACATACAGGGTGTCCGAGACGAAAAATTTAACACGCCGCAGTCAGGTTGAACCTCAGAACGGTAATTTATTTTTTCTATTTATTCCGGAGTCATAAATGACCGGAATTTTGAAAAATTCATATCTTTGGTAAAATTTAACGAAAAGTGGCCAACTTGGGCTCATTCTTTTCGGATTTTTGTGCAGGATCGCGCGAACCTACGAGGCAATTTCGCTTTGGGCAAAATTTGACGGATTTGAGTGGTTTTGACTTCATTTTTTTTTCAGTTTTTTGCTTCTCTCGTTTTTATATCCAAATATTTTATATAAAATTTTGTTGGCTACGTCGACAAAGCGTTTTTTTTTAAAAATCACAAAAATTTTGTCATTGCGGCAAGAAATATTGTAGAAAGTCTCTTCGAAACGTAAATTTTTGTCATTCCAATCGTAAATTTTGCAGACAGTTCCGTTATAAATGAAAAATACCGTCAAAATAACGAAAATTTTGAAAATTTGAGATTTTCTCTATTTTTTCACAATCGATCAAGAAACTGATGAGTTTTTCTGATTGCAATCAAGATTTTCGTTGCCTGCACCAAAATCCGATGATAAAAATGGCGACTAAATCCGAAAATTGCGTGGAAACAGAATTTCCCTCGGAATTTTCCTACGAATAATCAAAACCTTGACGTCAGTCTGTTGAAAAAGTATTTGCAGCGCTCAAAGTTTCGCGGCTACGAGAATTTCTAGGTCACGCGCGATCTGTGGGCAAAGGATTTCAAAAAAAATCAGCATAGCCCCCGGTCCGATACCGATTCAAATATATACGTGTATATACAATATAAATTTAATTACCGCAGCGTTCATGCTCGAAAGAGCAGACCCCGTTGGACCTTATAGTCATTTCTCTCTCTCTCTCTCTCGCTCTCGCTCTGCAGCATCGTGTGTATACACGAAACAATCACTTTACGTGAAAGTATGAAAATAATTCCGTCTATGCGGGAGAGACTGCACCGCCGTGCGAGTTCGGGCCAACGTGTGGTGGCCGATACTTCCCAGCTCCGCACACAGCACACGAGTCTCCATATTTTTTCTACATTTTTTCATTTTTTTTTTCTATTTCTTGCGAATAATATCGATCTCGCTAGAGTTCTCGTCGCTGTTCGTGAATGGGCTCATGGCCGTTGCTAAATTATCCTCGCCCAGGCTCACACACACTTGGCTTTTTTTCGTCCGAGCCAATCAGAGATCGATCGATCGATAAATATTCGACCTGACGTGCGGAAGACAAATTTGCACGAGAATCAAAACTGCAACGTTTTTTTTCCATAATTTTAGACCCGATTGAATTTCGCATGAATCAAAATTGTCTCAATTGTTTCTTGGACTGTTTTTCCAATAAATTCACTGCACTGAAAAGAGAATTTTGTTGGAAAAGATCGAAATTTTGTTGGTTACGTTAAACTAAACGTTTTTTTCGAAAAATCACGAAAATTTTGTCATTTCAGCAAAAAACATTCTGGAAAATCTTTTCGGAAAGTAAATTTTTGTCATTCCGATCGTAAATTTTGCTGAAAGTTCCGTTACAATATTTAGTTGGCTGGATTCAACAAAATATCGACGTTTTTTTGACTAAATTGAATTTTCAGTGTTCCACCTGCTTGGATCTGAATCAACGCGAACCCAAAATCGGGTCACTAGTCCACACAGATCGCTTTCGCGTACCGATTTTATCTTCGTGGCCAAAAAATTACTCATTTTTTTTACCTCTTGCACTGATACAATTATCATTAATCATTTAAACCTTGATTTCGCACGACCGTGTTCTCTTATCCCGCCAAATAGACTCTGGCGACTCCGCCGACTCATAACTCTCGGTAAAATCGCCATTTTCTGACACGTTTTTTTTTCAAAATTCACCTAATCAGATGGTGCAAGTGCAACACACGGCCGAACAATTAATTTTCGTGTGCTTTGAGTCTTAGTTTTCGAAATTGAGAGTTTGCCTTGGCCGCAGGGTCAAGGAGACCCGGAGCAAGAAATAAATTCGAGATAAATAATCTTCAGGTGTTTTAAACACAATTTATGTGTCCTAGAGAATTTTTTAAATAATGGCGATCACGATCGAATGAAGGAAAACGAATTATTTTCATCCAATGTCCGAAATATGATTTTTTGCTGAACTGAAAATGAAATCTTGTTGCAAATTTTCTTGATTAAGTTCGACTAAACGTTTTTTTTCGAAAAATAACAAAAATTTTATCATTGCAGCGAGAAATATTCTAGAAAGTCTCTTCGAAAGTTAATTTTTATCATTCCAATCGTAAATTTTGCTGACAGTTTCGTTAGGAATCAAAAATATTGTCAAAGTTAGGAAAATTTTTGACAAAAATTGATTTTCAGTTTTACGTTTCGTTAAAAAGTTGCAAAGAAAAATGTTTTCACGACTTTTTTTTTGCCCATAGCCAGAAAGACCGTGAGCCGAAATTTTAAAAGAATTTTTTGGAATTTTCACGCGTTCAGATGGGAAAAGTTAAAAATTGGTAATGAAATGTCAGCAGTGAAAAGAAAATTTTGTTGAAAAAGATGGATATTTTGTTGGATACGTTAAAATAAACGTTTTTTTCGAAAAATCACGAAAATTTTGTCATTCCAGCAAAAAACATTCTGGAAAATGTTTTCGGAAAGTAAATTTTAGTCATTCCAATCGTAAATTTTGCTGACAGTTCCGTCACAATGAAAAATATTGTCGAAATAACGAAAATTTTGAAATGATCCCAAAATATTTAGTTGGCTGTATTCAACAAAATGTCGACGTTTTTTGACAAAATTGAATTTTCAGTGTGAAATTTTTCTTCATAAGAGAAAATTTTTAGTTTCGGTGTCAAGAATTTTCATTAAAAATGATCAAAGAATCCTTAAATTTAGTAGTTTCGTCATTAAACAATGTGCGGATTTATTTAATGAGCAAAAATCGAAATAAATGTTGTTATTATTATCCGAAATGTGATCCGAAAGTAGCAAAGTGTTGTGATATAACTGTGATAAGAATGAAATAGGATTGAAGTTTGCGTGGAGTAATAAAAATGAAATACACGTATTATGTTACGCAGTTCGGTACGTTCGAACAATATTTACTCTCGCCCTCTGGACTCGCACCCCCTGTGGTCTCAGAGGAGATATGGAAAAAAAAAAACAACACATGTACGCATGCTTGAACAAACTTTTGCGCAATCGATTGAAATTTGTGTGCGTGCTTGTAAGAGCGCGAGATAAACCGACAAATCGGCGTGATAATGTGATTAGAATAATAATCAATCGTTAATGCGCGCGCGTGTGTGTGCGCGTGTTATTTAAACCGCGATACTTGGCGCGCGAGTCATTTATGCGCTGGGATTGCGAGGAGAGCCGTGCTGGGTTATCGCTTCTGGAGTGAAGCGAATCGATCGCTGGTACCGGCAAAATTAAAACGAGAAAAATAAAAAAATCTGAAAAAATTATATCTCCACCGCGCGGGTCACTCGCGCCCATTTATCTTCCATTCCCAGCGCCATGTAACACCAATCAGAAGGTTGTCAGTGAAATATTACATTCGCTCTAATCGCTTCTTCAGAGAATACGATAAAAGCTACACCGAAGAATTCCTATAAACTTTATCTCGCCCTCAAATTGACGCTCCAAACGATCACGCCACACGTAAACGTGAGAACAAGTGCAAATATTTTATTCATTAATCATCACCCATTAAGTTTTCATTGAATTGCGTGAAAATCAATTCAATCACAATTTATCATTTTTATTAAAACTATTAAGTCCCTCAAATATGATTTTTTTCAAAATCCTTGAAAAGTAATTCGAACTTTTTCGAATTATCGTATAAACCTGGATCTGAATTTCCCTCGGCCCCTGAATTGATTAATTCAGGCTTTGCCCCTGATCGCGGATTTTCCTAATTTTGCAATATTTCCAAACCTGAAACATTATTTTTTCCAGAGATGTACACACTTGGGTCTGGCAGACCCGACAAAAAATTTCATCCCCTCGTCGTAGTCTGACGTTTACGCAGACAAATTGTCGAGTAACTTTAACGCGAGGGAACTTTTTTAGAAAAAATCGATATTTTTGTTGGTTACGGTCGATTAAACTTTTTTTTTCTCAAATCACAAAAATTTCGACATTGCAGCAAGAAATATTGTAGAAAGTCTCTTAAAATTAGTAAATTTGACCAAAATATTTGTAAATTTGATTTTAAATTCGTTGGAAATGAAAAATATTGTCAAAATAACGAAAATTTTGAAATTATCCAAAAATATTTAGTTCACCGTGTTCAACGGGTCTCACAGACCCCGTTTAGGCCACCCGCGCGGCAGCAACAAAACGTACAGCAAACAGACACATCAGGAACTATTACTCGAGTAAATTACTTTATTTTCTAATGAGAAATCTTGACACGGTATCGCGCGGTGTACGGAAAATGTGATTGGAATCTAGGGGGCTCGAGGACTCGCGGAGAAATGGTACGAAAGGATCATGAACCAATTTGGAATCGTGGCTGATCTGGCTTTTAATCGCGCCCAGAACGCAGCGTGCTTCGTAATATATTTATATAGACGAATGCGGTTCCGAGACGAATGCGGAGCAGCTCGCGGCGGCATAGCGAAAACGAGAGTATAACGTTTGGTAAGGTAAGTACGTGCATGCGCCGTATATGCGCCAGCTCAGGCTACGATGCGATCAAGAGACAGATATGATTCCACTCTGCGCCATTTTACTCTCTACTCTCTGTAACGTAACTCTTGTGGCGCGTGTGGAAACTTATATAGATCCTCGGGCAGATCATGCCACGCTGAATCTCGCATTAAATTTGCACTCGTAGCGAAAGCACAAATCGAGATCACGCGGATCTGTTGACTCAAATTCATTCACCTCGCATCCACTCGCCCTTTATTTCATTCCTCCGATTACACCGGAAGTCTGATCCATCGCAAGAGACCATCAAAAATGTAACGACAAAGAAATGACGTTCACAGAAAAGAAAATTTTGTTGGATACTTTCAACTGAATGTTTTTTTGAAAAATCACCAAAATTTTGTCATTGCAGCGAGAAAAATTCTAGAAAGTCTCTCCGGAAAGTCAATTTATGTCATTCGAATCGTAAATTTTGCCGACAGTTTTGTTAGAAATAAAAAATATTGTCAAAATACCGAAAATTTTGAAATTTTCCAAAAATAGTTCGCCGTATTCAACAAAAAATCGACGTTTTTTGACAAAATTTAATTTTCAGTGATTTCCGCAGTTCCACGCACGAAAACTGTCAAAATTTAGAAAAAATATTTTTAAAAATCCCCAAAATCAAAAAAAATCCCCAAAATTTCGTTACTGTTACTGAAAATTTTGAAATTTCCCAAAAATAGTTCGCCGTATTCAACAAAAAATCGAAGTTTTTTGACAAAATTTAATTTTCAGTGTTTTTCCCAGTTCCACGCACGAAAACTGTCGAAATTTAGGAAAAATCACTTTTCCCGAAAAATTGACCGCAAAATAATGTCAATTTAAAAAAATTCAAAAATAACTCATTAAAAATAAAGGAACGAGAGGGATTATTCGCAAAGTGTGGCTACCGCGGTGTGAACTTGAAGAGTTTGACACGAGACACGAATCTACTTGCGAAGTAATTCCGAAAGGTGCGATAAAATAGATAAATAAATAAAGTGCCTGAGAATCGTGACGAGCATGCACGTGTATATATAAATATCCACAGGTACAAAGTTGGCTCCCCTGGGGGGCTTTCGCAAAAGATCGATCGAAGGAGCAAGCCGTACACGTGTGTGTGCGTGTGTGTGGGTTAATCTGGGAACCCGTTCGCCGGAAGGCGAGAGATCTATGAGCAACGAGTTGCGGAGCTTTCCGCCTTCGCGAGAGGCTTTAGCAGCGATCTATATAGCACGAGCGGCGCCAGTGGTCATCCGAGCGGACAGCGGACACTGCGCACGTGTCTCCGATCCTTTTCCCTGTTCCCTTCCTCCTCTCGCAACCATTGTGTTTGCTCCATAACGGTGACCTGGCGAATGTGCGATCTTGAGATCCAACCCTTGGATCCTTGGCACGAGAACCAACGAAAAAATCAAAAAGCAGCCACAACAATTCGTTGTTTATGGTGAAAAATGAGCCCAATTTTGAAAAATTCATATCTTTGTTAAAATTTAACGAAAAACGCTCAACTTGGGCTCATTCTTTTCAGTTTTTAATGCAGAATCACCTGAGCTTGGCGCAATTTTTCTGGAAGACGAAAAAATGGTCGAAAATGCGGTAAAATGAAGAAAAAACTGATGAGCGAGCGGAGGGAAAAAGGGCGCGAAATTCAAATTTGCCTGGGGTCGTTTTTCACCCCAGGCGACTTTGGCCTGGGTCACTGGGACCCAGCACGATTTTCACCAGTTTGCTACAAAATTTCTCTCGATTCGAAAGACGGAATTAAAAAATTTGGCCAAAATAAAAATTTACGTCAGAATTTACGGAAAATTCTACAGTCTCGTGAATCTTCTGAGAAAATTGTCGTAGTTTGTTCATTCAAAAGCGCAAATTTCGCGACAGAGTCGCTTCCGCATGAAACGCATTGTGTACGACGCACACATGTAAATGGAAATAGTACGCGCGTACGCCTTGAAATCAGGACAAACCTGTCGATCGCACGTTCTCAAGAACTCGCGCGCTATTACGTCGTTTTGCTTTTCACTCTTTTCTCTCTCGCGTTTCTTTCTCCCTGTTGGCAGTTGCTATATATTTATATATAAATCGACATAAGTATAATAAGTGTGCGATACTTATGGATTGTATTTTCTCGCTTGTGGTGCTGCTGCGGATTTCTACCGGTTGTACAAAAGCGGTCATTATGCGGGCGCGGACTCTCGAGCGCGGTACGACGTAACGAACCGCTCGCGCCCTCTCTCAAGTGCGCGCATATCTTTCCTCTCCCGGCAGAGCAGGGTGTTCCCCATACACGCTCAAATAACGCTTATAAAAAAAGGCTTAAACAAAAAAACGTTTGTGCAACAAGTCCGATCGAGATTGCGAGAGAGGCTGGACACAATGGCAGCCTCCGGGCGTCTCGCGCTGCGCGCAACGCATGAACCATATTCGCGCACCCTCTACGAGCACCATTATACAGATCTACTTACTACCGGAGTGCCACCTAGTGTTCGCGAGCTCGCGAGTCTCTCCAACCGGGTAAACAAGATCCCCCCGATGAGTTTACATTTTTTTGATTATAATAACGATTGTTATTCCGGTAATAACAGTCATGAAATTCAATATTTACTTGCAGAGTCCGCCACGAGGCATTTTCGGATCAATCACGTCAGTCTCGTGCATTTTATTAGTTAAAAGTCGATTCCCCACGAGTTACGACATTTTTTAGGCAAAAGATCAACGACCTGAAAATGTTTTTGTTTTTAATTCTGAATAATTTTAATTGAGAGGGCAGCGTGTGGGTTTTTTATTTTTATTTTTTACTGTCCACGTGCTCAAAATGTTCCAAAACGTCGAAAAATCATATTCAGAAAAAATGTCCGGATGTTTGTGATGGCACTGTGAAATTCAAACGTTTATAACTCGAGAATTTTGTTGGGATCGCTTTGAAAATACGGATTCGACGGCATTTTGAAATTTTCAAAAAAGTTCGTAATCGCACTGAAAATTCAATTTTGTCAAAAAACGTCGATATTTTGTTGAATACAGCCAACTGAATATTTTGGGATAATTTCAAAATTTTCGTTATTTCGACAATATTTTTCATTGTAACGGAACTGTCAGCAAAATTTACGATTGGAATGACAAAAATTTACTTTCCGAAAAGATTTTTCAGAATGTCTTTTGCTGGAATGACAAAATTTTCGTGATTTTTCGGAAAAAACGTTTGGTTGAACGTATCCAACAAAATATCGATTTTTTTTCAACAAAATTCAAGATTTGTTATTATTATTATTTTTTTTTTCATGAATACAGTTTCATAATGGGAAGATTTGGATTGAAATTGGGGAAAATCGGTTGAACGATTCAAATTTTATGGATTTTCGAATTTAGCAAAAATTTTAGTTTTTCGAAAAATCCTCGAACCGCTTCAGTATTTGCAAATGTTTTTTTTTCCTCGTTTAAAAATAATTGAAAGTGAGAAATTCGGAACAACGGAGGCTCAAAAACGAGGTTGAGATTAAGTCGTAAAATTGTTTCTTTTTTTCGCCTCCTGAACACAGGTTAGGCTCACGGGACGCAATGCTAAGGATATAATAGTTGGCCACTTCTAACCAGGTGCCAAATGACCGTTAAACAGGCGCGTAAGCTCGCCCCTTGTAAAAGCGAGCGATTTTATGCGGCGAGAGAAGAAACTTGAAATTTTAAGGTTTTTTAGCTTCGCCAGCGTGATTAAAGGACGCGGACGTGGACGTTCCTTCGGCCAAGAACAAAGGAATCCCATAATGAAATTTCGGTGCTGGCGGTTTTTTCATTTTACTCCAATTTTTTGACATGATTAACGTTTTTTTTGACGTTTATTCAAATCCGCATGGAAATTATCACGCGGAGGACATTTGACGCGAAAATTATTTATCAACAATGCAGACTGAAAAGCAAATTTTGTTGGATACGTTGAACTAAACATTTTTTCGAAAAATCACGAAAATTTTGTCATTTCAGCAAAAAACATTCTGGAAAATCGTTTTCGGAAAGTAAATTTTTGTCATTCCAATCGTAAATTTTGCTGACAGTTCCGTTACAATGAAAAATATTGCCAAAATAACGAAAAAATATTTAGTTGGCCGTATTCAACAAAATGTCGACGTTTTTTGACAAAATTGAATTTTCAGTGCAGACTGCGGTGTCGTGCATCATTAATACTAATCGGCGAACAGGCATCATTTGTCGGAAGGTGAACGCGTCAACAGGATGATCGACGAAGCACTGATTCACGTACCGATCTTTGATTATTGTAATGCCTCGTGGAACTTTACAGGTAAATACAGTACAGGCATATTCAATGATTGATTGTCGCACTGGCTCATGATTTATCATTGGTCGCGGTACCGTTTCACATTCTTTCGCAAATCCTGCAGACTCCGCGTTGATGGATAGAGTTCATTACAACCTTCTCGTTTGTTTCATCGCCATTTTTTACCGAATACAAATTTTTTCCGTCGAAAACTACCCGGAAACAATTACCCGGTGAATTTTATGGTAAAACTCATGGCGAACGTTATTACGATGGTTTGCCACGAATTCTTGGACGTTTGGTATCAAGAATCGCGTTCGCCACAAGGTCTCAGGAACAGAATTAATTTTAATATTTTTTTAGCACCGGAAAAACGTGATTTTGGTCCAAAATCTTTCGAATTATTCGGAAAATTATTCGTTTTTTAATTTATGGCATTTTTTAGGGTCGCGAAAATTGAAAAAAAAAGTTTGTGTCGAAATCGATTTTGTTTTTTTTTCGTGGATTTTCCGTAAATTGTGAAATTTGATTTTCGTTTTTTGCCAATTGGACAAAAATCGATTGGCAACGGTTTCAGCGAATGGCAATAACGTTGAAACTCAATTACCCACGAAAATATATGACGAAATTACAATTTCATCGGCCATCGATCAAAGTTTGTAGACAACTTGATTTTTTTTCGTTCTCTCGAAATATAATGGCATGTGGTAATTGGACTAGTCAACAAAGACGTTCGGAAATGTTAATTGAATGAGATTCTGCGAAGAAATTCATTTATACGCTCGAATCAATTAGTCAATAACGATTTAAGGCTCGCTGTCGATCGGCCGCGACACTAACAAGATGCAGCAACTCTCGAAATAAAATGCCACTTTATTCCTTGATGTACATTCGCAAATATTTGTATTTGTGCACCGCATCAACCGCGATCGCGCTCGTTATTCGGTACTCTCAACACAGTTACGTGAAAGTGAAAGTTTCTGGGTTAACCCAGGGGCCAAATGAAGAGAGATCGGCAATCCTCGATAACGAGCATTGAAATTGAGTCGTTAAGATTAACAAAAAACAACAAAACAAAAAAAATCTCCTTCGTACAAAATTTATAATCTGGAGCGTGTCGCTTTGACGTTGAAACGTCCCAGACACGTTTGCAGCGGGTGAAAAAAATATTTTTAGAAAATTTTTAGAAAAATTTTGACGAAATTTCTAATTTTTGACATTCATGGAAAAAAAAAGTGATTTTTTGATTTTCCAGCAGAAAATTCAATTTCTATCGCAGCTGAGATTGTTTCCAGGAGATTCTGGAAAACCCAAACCGCATGGAACACACCACCCTTTGAGGTGGTGCAATAAAATGTTCTGTAAGAGTTGAAATTGGGAATTTTAACGACCCCCCATGGAGGGTGTTGCAATAAAATTTTGACCTAGAATTATTACCGGATTAAAAGCTTACCCGGCTGGGCTAGTGGAAAGGCAACGTGGACTGTATTGTTTCCGACGATTCGTCGGCGCTGCGAGACTCACTCGGCATGATCCAGACTTAATTGTAAAAGCTGCGCGTCATCCTGGCTCGTCGTCATCGCTCTGAATTCTCGTGCCGACGTCTCGACGACGCTTCGCACCCTCGCCACATTAATTATTCAGTCACCCCCACATTTTTCCTTTTTCCCAATACGCGACGATGATTTTTCGGAATCGCAGGCTCGATCTGATGCAAAAACAAAAAATTTATCGTCCCGAAACGTCAAAATATCAATTTTTTTTGAAGTCACGTCGATTTTTCTGTAAAAATGAAAAAAACCAGGTCATTACGTCACGAGACGAGTTCGTTGACCTTTTTTTTATCCGCCACGCTGCGTAAACATGAAATTTGATCTGCCCAGCGAGGTGGGTGGTCGATTCGGAAAAATCGAGTGGATTTTGCTGCGTTATTGATACGGCAAATGGTTCGCATTTATCGGAGTGACATATGTGGGTGCGGAGTGCGTAAAAAGAAGGAAAACGCATCGAAAGATTTGGCGGAGAGTGCCGGAGAAATAGATTTGTCGATTGAGTCCTGACACACTTGATCATAACTACAAATACGTAAGAATTTGCGTATATTTGTATCTGCTCGTGTACTCATTTTCAACATGGACGCGGGGGTTGCACTTGAGTGCAATTACAGGCGGAGCACAGCTTCGCGAAGAAAGCACACAACGCAATAGCCCGACATAATTTAATCCTTCGAGTTCATCGCCTACGCGCGCCCTGTCGGGCGGAGCAAACGTTTTATTTTACGAATCTCAGCGTCTATATACAGGATGTCCCGAAAATTACAACAAATCTCAACAAACCAACAATTTTCTGCTACGAAAAAAAAAAAAATTTAATTTCCCATCGAATTTTTCCCATTTTAACGCGTAATACGAAAAAAATGTATTCAGCATTTTTTTTGGGCCGAAATTTTTCATTAAAAATCGTCGACACAATTTGAAGTTTCAATTTTTTTGGTTTTCATACAAAACTATTAGAAAATCCTTAAAAAAAAGTTTTTTTTTACAATAAAACGTTAAATGAGAAAATTTTTGATTAAGATCGTGGACGCCAAGTTTGGAATTCAATAGTCCAAAACGTTCGATCCATCAGATTTTCCACAACCCGATAATTTTCATTTGGGCAAATGCGAGCTATGGGAAAAAGTGAAAATGCAACGAAATTTTGTTTTTTCTTCACCGAGCCTCATGATTTTTACTCCGGACCAAAAAACGATCGTCTCTGGAGTCCGAAAAAGTTAATCGCGACGAGAATTTGCCACGATGTTTAAAATTCAATGAATAATTGATAGAAATTAATTTTTTCGTTGATTCTCAACGTTGCCAACTTCAGAGTCATGTCAAAATGGACATGACGAATTATTTTGGTTGATCCGATGAAAACGTGGCTTTCGGGACCGCCTGTATGCACAAGTGCGTGTGTATCTATTTATGCAGGAAAGGGAAGATGTCCTGCACGTGGATGGACGTGAAACATAGAGCGAGGAGAACAGCGAGGAAGAAGAATCTTCTAGGAACGAAAACGAGGGTGTACGTGGTGTATATGGCAGCAGAGAGAAGATTTATGGGGTCGCGTTGTCAGGTAAAACAATTCAGTAAATCCGGAGCATTGGGTGGACGCGAAATCCGAACATTTTCCTTGGAAATTCCGCTGCAGCGAGAAACTTCTGGCATCGAATGTGAGGGCAGGATAAAAAATCATCGGAAAAAAAAATAAACGACGATAAATCTTGTGAAAATGTTGGATCAAGAACTCTCGAACAATTTCATTCGGAGTTGTAATAATTCCGAATGAAAAGTGCATGGAGAAAGGATCGATCGTAAAGTTGAGAGTTTCGTAGTTTCAAGCCATCACGTACTTGCAAGACTTTACTGTGATTGAAGCTATACGACGCGGAAGACATTTTATTCGCGAAGCAAATACATCGACAGATATCCAACAACATCCTTCCTCGTTGTGCGCTCGTCCGGTGTATCTCCGCTTGAATTTTTTATTCCCTATTGGATATTATCGCTTGGGAGCCGCGTGGGTGTCGAGCAAGTTGCAAACCCGCGGGACAACCAAGGGAATAACAAAAAAAACAACAAAAAATGGCAAAAAAATGAAAAATAAACGAGGATTCTTGAGGCAGGGAGTCGCATCAGCGACATGTGTGGCAATAAAGTGAAACGTGCCGCGACGAGTCACCGGAAAACTCCGAGGGACACGTAAAAGGACGCAAACTCGCATTTATCCCGTTTCTTCCAAAGAGAAAATTCATTTTTTTGTCCCAGAACTTTCCAAGCGGACAAGTTGCATCGACAATATTGTTTCCTCGATCTCACTTCCGCCTCATCGATTCCTCGCGCGCGCAGACTTGTTCGTGTGCATAAACGCGTTAAATTAATGCGAAAAAATTAAACGGAAAATAAGTCGCCTCTATACAACCACGACGAGGTGGATAAGCAACCGAGAAGGAGGTTCCCCGAGCCGCACACCATCGCGAGAGCGCTTGTTCTTTCGATTATGCGACATTTCATGCAGATAGGTGTTCGCCCGACCCACGCATCGATGATCCTCTTGGCTTGCAACGTTCTCTAGTCATCTTTCATTCTCTCTCCCTTTTCCCACTTTTTTCCACTCTTTTTTTCACTCCTATCAATGTTTCTACATTGTATATAAAGGGTGTGACGAAATTAGCCCAAAAGTGTGTAAAATAAAATGAAAAACATCGATTTTTATTCGATTTTACCGAAAAATATTATTTTCCCTCAATTTCGCCATCTTTTTGCGACATTTTTCGTGCAAACACATCGATTCGGTTGATTTGAAAAAACATCCTTGCTGTACGTAAAAGGACACCCTGTATGTGAACAAGAGAACCTGCCGATCGATCGCACATGCGTGCAACCGAGTCGAGACACGTATATGTGATCCCTCGATTATTTTCTCTCCATCGACATTGTCGAGAACGATTTTTTCTATCAGGCTTCCCCAATGATCTTGCATAAACCAAATGATTGGCATATTGCTGACATATTGAGGCGTATTGATACATATATTACGTATTCTTTACGGACCTCAGGGATTAATCGACTCCGCACTCTGTGCGAGAGGAAAATGGATGGATTTTGTTGGATTCGTTCGACTAAACGTTTTTTCGAAAAATCATGCAAATTTTGTCATTTCAGCAAAAATAATTCTGGAAAATCATTTCGGAAAGTAATTTTTGGCATTCCAATCGTAAATTTTGCTGAAAGTTCCGTTACAAATGAAAAATATTGTCAAAATAACGAAAATTTTGAAATTATCACAAAATATTTAGTTCGCTGTATGAAAACGAAATATCGACGTTTTTTGACTAAATTGAATTTTCAGTGTGCATCGCGAACATGCACTGAAAATTCAATTTTGTCAAAAAACGTCGATATTTGGTTGAATACGGCCAACTGAATATTTTTTCGTTATTTTGGCAATATTTTTCATTGTAACGAAACTGTCAGCAAAATTTACGATTGGAATGACCAAAATTTACTTTCCGAAAAGATTTTCCAGAATGTTTTTTGCTGGAATGACAAAATTTTCGTGATTTTTCGAAAAACGTTTAGTTTAACGTATCCAACAAAATTTTCTTTTCAGCGCGATCTTGCGCGCGGTCATAATTGACAGATGCTCGGTAAAGTTTCACTCGGTCGATTTTGTGGTCATTTTTGAAATTTGGGGTCGGAAAAATGGTGGAAAAATCACTCGAAAACCATAAAAATTTCCATTCCAAAGTTTCAAACGCTACGAATTAATCTGGAGCTGGAAATTTCGATGTTTTTTTAGAATTTTAGTCAATGGCAGGAAAATCGCTTGAGAAAGAAGGAAAAAGTTGGATCGGAAGAAAGTTCAGGCTGTATTTTGATCCAAGAATCGTTTTTCTCAGCCCACGCGTGGGTGTGTGCATAAGATGCACTCTGATCCGTGTCACCTGCACTCTTATGCAATCCCGTTGGCCCCTCACGAGCGAAAGGTCACAAAATGTACGCACCGCGGCCTATAATATCGAGAGTTTATAATACTCATGCTTCGATATGCTCGTACGTATGTAAATGAGTTTGGTTGACTCGGGGGGCGAGGAGAATTGTATCTCGTGGTTTGTGAGTGGTTGCGATGCATGAGTGTTCGATATTGTTGACGATTTTGACGATGACTTCGGCTGAAAAGTTGAAAATTTCTCGCCCACTCGCCGATGAGTGCGAGATTCGGGAAAATCTTAACGAGATTCGTAATCTCAGGAATTCCTCCGAGTCCGTTCGAATGTGCAAACGGAAGAGTTGATTCGGGACGAGAAAAAAAGCTGAAAAAATCGCAGCGCGGCTTATCGGACGAGCGCATCTGTCTCATAAACGACTCAAGATTTATGACTCGAGTCTGCGGCTGCCTCGTCCCGTTTTTTCCATTATTTTCAACGTGTATTTTAGTCTATAACGAAATTCGTCCTTGGCACCTCAGCCCCGCGATCCGAAACCCTTAATTACGGCGCGCTCAACTTTCACGCTGCTCGCTATTTCAATTTGCAGAGATTTACAACGTGCCATAATCCTCGAAAAAAAAAAAATTCGTTTCCTCTCGAATATTGAGCTCCGGGTCGTTCGATCCCTTAAAGCAATCGATGCGGCTTGAGCAGCGTCTGCGCGAAACGTTTCGTATCGCGCGCAAGTTCCAGATCAGCGCTCGCGTTCAAAACGCTCTTATCATTTTTTACCCTCCAGCGTATCAGGCTCACGCGCAGTTTTGTTTCGGAAAAAATAAACTCGTGATGTAATTACTCGCGGCGTTTGTGCTGGACATAATCATAGATATCGCCAACGCCCGCACGCGAAAGGTCGATCTGTCACGACTAAATCCACGCGCGTTAACGTTTTATACATATTCCGTGGTAATTAGGATCTATCGAATCTGCAGAGCGCGGCAAGGCACGGGGAAGGGCAAGGGGCGCGACGACAACGAGATAAAGGGGTGCCTGGTCTTGAGCGGCACTTTGCTCTCGCGGAACTTGCGGCATTCCGCTGTTCCGCGCCGCACACACTCGCCCAATAAAGACCAGTCTTGAGTCAGATATTTAGAGCGAGGTTAACCGCCCCAATGATACGAGAAATCACACTACACGCCGATTTTATCAAAGTTGTTAAATTTCTAATGTTATTAAGACAATTTTTAATGATGCAGCCTCTCGATTCAACTTAAAAATCCATCGCATGCACCAGCAATCCAATTATTCAACCATTTTATTCATCACGATTAATTCTAGCGCACGAGACACTCAAACAAGTGTAAAAAACGTGTTTTGCACTAATTATCAAGTTTTATTCAGTCCCGAGCGTGTAAACATTCGGACGCAATATGCAATAACTCAATTTATAATTCTCACGTAACTGCAGCTCATTTTTTACGTCGCAAAACTTTTTAGAAGGCGGGGCGAAAAATTTGTCGAGAAATTTCAATTTTTCTAATCGCAAACGTGTTTAAAAAGTTCTGCAACTTGATGAATTTAAAATTCATTGATAATTGTTCGAATTTCGCGTTTTTTGTCAAGGTCAACGGGAATCTTGACGGAAATGAGTATTTCGTTAAGCAAAACCAAACTTTTTGGAACGATTTTTCTCGCCGCGAATTGGGGCGAAAAAAAGAAATGCCGAGAGTCGAAAAAAAAACGTCGGCAATCAATCCCAATCAATTTACTTGCCACTTTGCCAATCATTCTCGCAACTCTGTGAGATTTTTTCTGCAGTGTGAATTCAACATTTGCACAATCCACTTCGTAACGGTGCATTCGCGTCCGACGAGCATCCTCATCTGCCGCCCACGCGCCTTGGGACAGAAATTATCCTAATGACGGTTCACACACGTAGCGCGACGTCTTGATTACGTGCATGTGAGTTTTTTCGCTCGATCTTTTGTGCTCGTACAACGCGCCAGCCAAACAACGAATCGATCTCTCTCGATTTCTCATTTCCTGTTAAATAAACCGGTCCAGCTTCGAGCCAACAGCCAGAATGTCCTAAAAGATTCGTTTCCTCGATCGCAACCCTTCGCCAATGCGCCTCCGGACGCCATATTGAAAAATAATCGTTTTATGACTCCTCCAAGTACAGGCAAGCCCGTTTACCGATTTTTCATCATTTCTCGTCCGATAAAATGTCGTTTTATCGCGGCGACGAGTCTGTAAAGCTTCCTTGAATTCATAAACTCAGTAATAATCGTTTATGATGCACGTTTCACCCGGTTGATATTTAGCTCGCCAATAAAATCTCATGCACCGTGCGGCATTGTACAAAGAAACATTACTAGTTCGCGCGCGGTGAGTATAAGAAATGCTTCTCATTAAGGCGCGAACGAAAGCGCCTCTGCACGGCAAGTTGCGTTAAATCCAAGAACGCATAACCCACGAGATACACACGTGCTCGTAATTAACTCATTACTTAGTGTTGCCTCGCAAACGCGTTCGACTTTCGAGCCGTTGTAAAGGGAGAAAAATTCTAATTCCTGAAGAATGATCAATTTTCAACGATGTATTGATGGGTTTTAATTATTTCATCATTAGATCACTTTCCGCGCGGAAAGGCCTCGGGGAGTACAAAAGGGACTTTGAAGCGTTCAAAAAGTTTTCTGAACCGATCGATGTTGAGAACTTGGAAAATTCACCAAATTTTTCTGTAAAATTTTCACAAGTCGATTTTTGGTCAGAAATTTCAATAAATTTACACTGAAAAGTAAATTTTGTTGAAAAAGTGAATGGCGGGCTCATGGCCGTTGCTAAATTATCCTCGACCAAGCTCACACACACTTGGCTTTTCTTCGTCCGAGCCAATCAGAGATCGATCGATCGATAAATATTCGACCTGACGTGCGGAAGACAAATTTGCACGAGAATCAAAACTGCAACGTTTTTTTTTCCATAATTTTAGACCCGATCGAATTTCGCATGAATCAAAATTGTCTCAATTGTTTCTTGGACTGTTTTTCCAATAGATTCACTGCACTGAAAAGAGAATTTTGTTGAAAAAGATCGAAATTTTGTTGGTTACGTTAAACTAAACGTTTTTTCGAAAAATCACGAAAATTTTGTCATTCCAGCAAAAAACATTCTGGAAAATCTTTTCGGAAAGTAAATTTTTGTCATTCCAATTGTAAATTTTGCTGACAGTTTCGTTACAATGAAAAATATTGTCGAAATAACGAAAATTTTGAAATTATCCAAAAATATTTAGTTGGCCGTATTCAACAAAATATCGACGTTTTTTGACAAAATTGAATTTTCAGTGTTCCAGATCGAGGAAAAAATCTTGATGAATTTGTCTCGCTACGTAATTTCAAACGAAAGGAGAAATTTAAAAAATATTTTCAAACCATTTTGACGTTCGCACGTGCTCGTAATTAACTCGTTACTTTAGGAATATTCTTTACAAAAATATATTTCGAATAAAATGTTTTTCCCCGACGTCGCATTCCAAAACGACGTTTCGAAAACAGGTAAAAAAAAAAATAAAATCCTTAACCAGAATCCTTCACGTAAATTTCTGATTTGTCGAAATTTCCACAAGTTTATGGCAGGCTCAGAAAATTTGGCCACCCTGTTGGCGAAAAACGTCATTGACTATTGTCGAACGCGCGACCAGAATCGTTGTAAATATCATAAGCGACCATAAAGCGGGTTTTTCGCCCACAGTCGCCGCTCGACGTACAATCAATTTCGTCTGGGGAATTCAGGAATTAGCCTCTTGTCCCACATGCAGTAATCGAGAATTAGCTGAAGGGAAAAATAGCGAAAACATATAGAGCTGTGAACAGCAAAAAAAATTAAGGACAATTTTACAACCGTTGGATTAGCCCCTTCAAGGAACATACGAAAACGGATCTGTCTATACGTCGACTGCTGGTCAACGATATACATCGCTCCAAGCGTATTAGAACGTGGGCAGGTCTGTGGTGGCTACGGCCATTATTAAACACCGATGGAAACGCTTCAACCGCTCACCTGTCCGGCGCCGAGACGAAATAATAAATCACTAAATCCCAACAGCTATGACGTACCGTTCAGAAATACTTATACACTTATTTATATTCACAAATACACAAGCACGTGTATCGAAAATATAAACAATCATAACTACGGAATTTTAAACCGTGTAAAATTATTTAATTATAAAAATAATCATATTTTTATATTTTAAATAATCGAATCTTTCGTCTCCGTTTCAAGTTTTATTTATGGGGAAAAAAAACGAGTTTAAATGATTTTAATCAAAATTTTTTTGATTTTTGTCAAAAAATGATTTTATTTTTATTTTTATTGAATTTTTCGCGTAAATGCTTTCATAGTTTTTGCAAGTTTTATCAAGACAATGAGATTTATTTATTGATTGATTCACATTCAGAAGGGAAGGAAAGAAAAAAAATTAATTTATTAATAAAAATATTGACGTGGCTTGTTCCGCTAGATGATTTCGAGCAGGAGTCAAAAGTTGGACAAAGTTTGGAGTAATTGCACTCCTGATTGGCTTCTTGCAATTGGACCTGCCCCCACCATGGTACCGAAGAAGCGGTAGGGGAAAAATGGACGAAACAAGTGTAACGAGCGTCGCGGCAGGTACACAACCCTAAAAACCGCCCCTCCACAAAAATCCCAAGTTTCGGAATACGAACTAATTGTCCTCGGGACTCGGAAGAGAATACTCAGTTGCTCCGCTGACCACGAAATTCGCTAGTTCGAGATTTTTATTTCCTGCTCTCTAACGAATTCAAGTGAAACTCTCGATATTTTATTTGCATCGAGTTTTTTAATAGTGGAGTGACGTGAAGTATTTGAATCATGTTGGAATTCACCGGCTTGGAAAACCTGCAGGAAAGGGTACGATTCATTTTTTTTTACGCAAATAAATTTTAACTAACGGTGTGACCGAAAACGCAGTGCCGCTCGCGTCGCCAGCCCTTTCTCCCGTCGGTTTTGACTTTAAATTAAAAATTCTCCTGGGTGCCAGTCACAAAGCGTCTCCTCAATGAATTAACGAATGAATTGTTTAAAAATCTGCGCGGTTTTGTGTTACATTTTATTAGTTCTTTCAAGGAAAAAAATATCATTGATAACAATGTTATTTTTTTCTTTACAGGATGTGACTGCCTGTGTCGCAGACATCCCCGAATACCAGCCTGACAGGAACCCTCAGGAGGAGTATGCGGATGCTCCTGAGGAATTGATCTGGGACCCGTCATCAGACTTGGAGGGAAGATCGATGACGGACTACATTCGCTCGGCCAAATCAATTCTCATAAAAAAACAAGTAGCCGCTGGTATTGAGGAAAATGCAGCGGTTAAGTCTGCCTCGAAGGATGCATTTCTCGAACATATCATTGAAGTTCTTCACAAATCTAAAGGCAACAAATCGGCCGCGTTGCGGCATTTGAGAACGGAAGAGATGCCAACGTCCCTTACTGAAAAATGGACGACCGAGGAGATGGTGAGTTGTTTTTATTTGCAAATTTCTATTCCCCAAAAACCAGTTTTTTTTTCAACAAATCCCTAATTCCTGAAAAATTCTTATTTCTGAAGAATAATTCATTTTAAACAATGTATTGATGGATTTGATTTATTTCGGCATTAGATCGCTTTCCGGAAAGGCCTGGAGGAGCACAAAAGGGACCTAGAAGCGATCAAAAAGGGGTGTTCGCTGAACCGATCAATGGTAAGAACTTGAAAAATTCATTTTCAAAATTTTTCTATAAAATTTCCACAAGTCAATTTTTGTTCAAAAAATTCAATAAATTTACCAGATCGCGGGAGAAATCTTGATAAATTTGTCTCACTAAGTAATTTTAAACAAAAGGAGAAATTTGAAAAATATTTTGGTAGCATTTCGATGTCCAATTGTTAATTTAATCATCATCCACTTTTTTTCTGTTTGTACAGCAAGAAATTACGCATTTCTATTACGGGTGGAAACGGGCCGGAGGGGAGACAAAAGGAAAAGTGGCTTCCCGGCCAAACCGATACTTCAAGTGTGCCCCGGAACCCAAAAATCATGTCCTGATTGCCGATTGCGGAAAAGGCATGACAACGCGAAAAAGGAATCGCCGGAACGATGAGGAGTGAGTTAGGAGGGACGTCTTTTCAGAACCCGCCAATTAATAAGGTAATAAGATTTCAATTGCACACTTGAAAAAAAAAAAAAACACTCTGATTTTCGTTGAGATGAGAAACAGTTTCACGGAAACAAATAGAATTATGCGAATTTGTTACTAATCTTTTTTGTTCTTCTGTTTTTTTTGTCACAGAATCAAAACCATCGAGGGTCAGGTTTCGAGGAAAACGAGAATCCGCGATATCCGGTGAATCAACGAGCTTAATCAACGAATAGAAAACAAAACTGTGATAATTTTTAATAAGATTTTGGAAAGTGTAGAAATTTTTTGTATTTTTATCCATGTGTTTTTAATTAAAATATTTTATAATAATTATAATACATTCAAATAATTGTTCGAGATTAATTTACAGACCCGTTCCCTGCGTTAGAATTGAGCCAAAAACTTTTAGTTTATCAGTACGCGAAAAAAGAAATAGAGAGAATTGTCGGTCGTCATTAAAAAATAGAGTCATTGAGAAACAAAATTAGAATAATTTTTCAGTTCTCGTAAAATAAAGTTCTCGAGTCGCCCGTGGTAATTCATACCCGACAAAGTATTTGTCATACGTTACTTTGCGTTTAACTCGTGTTTGAGCTTATCGGACTGCCACAAAATTAGTTTAAAACGCCATCGCGTATCTCGACAAGTTTTGACATATAAAAAGAGCGTTGCAGCGCTACCAGAAAACCGCCCACGCCCTTCAGCGTGATGCACCGTGCGCCATCAAAAAAATTGGTTTCAAAAAGAATTTTTCCCATCCCCTAGATTCTCGTGACCCATATCCATCGGCACCGTTACGGTGTTTCCTCAATTTTTTTCTTCGTTCCATTTCCGCGCCGTCAAAACACCGGACAAAGTCCCGTTAAGATCCTACGGTGCAACCCGCAACTTCCTCCAAGTTTTCCATTCGTCGACGCTCAAAAAAAGTTGAATATCAATATTTAAAAAAATCCTTAGAAAGGGTGCTCGTGAGACGAGAGAAAAGGGCTCGAGAATTTTTTATATCAGCCATATAATTTCCAAACGTATGCGCTCCGGGTTCGGGCTCGGCTTTGTCGTCATCCTGGGCTCATTGAAAACGAATATTTCCTGATGCGCCGTTGCCGATCGATTTTTCCATTGATTTCAAGTATCTGGAGCACGAACCAAATAAAATCAATTGAAGCTCAAAAATAACGTTGCAAACGCCCTTCTCCCTCAGTTTTCCCTTTTTTTTATCGCGTTTTACCGAATTTTTGACAAATTTTCCAACTTGGAGCAAAATTGCGTGATCCTGCCCAAAAAAAACGAAAATAATGAGCCCAAGTTGAATCTTTTTCGTTGAATTTTATCGGAGACATGAATTTTTCAAAATTGGGGCAAACAAAAAAAAAGTTACCGTTCCAGGGTTAAATTTTTTGACCGAAAATTTGCCGATAAATCGTGATGGGAAAGATTTTTTAAAGAATATCCGCGGAAAACGTGGAACTTTGAACAACTGGGCGAGGGCGGCGTAGCTCGACTCGACAGACCGACGACGATTGAGTTTTTCTTCGGAGGTAAACTGAATGGAGTTAACACACAGATATAGCAAAGTGCAGTCGATGAAACTCGGCGTAATGTACGAGGAGACGAAAGACAAGAAGAGCCGAGTGTTGCCCACGCCTCAAAATCCGTCTCCATTATTCTTGGCCGCGTCGATATTCGAATCGATGATCCTTCTGTTATTTTCCTTTACAGGCAGATATGGCTGTACATTGTAGATCGTTGACGCAGCTTCATTCATTCGCCTCTTTCCAGCTTTCACTCACGTTTATGATCACACGAACCGTGAGGTGTGACTTTTTTCGCCTCCACACACTCGCCAGTGCACATCGCGGATTCTATCGGAATCAGTCTTCGTAAACCATCACCGCAGCTTTTACATACCGTTAGATCCACCGCCCACGTGCTTCCCTCTCAAACACACACACAATCGAGAAATTATAGATTATTCAACGACGCGACGACTATCTCACTCTTTTTTTATCTCCTTCTTGCTCTCATAATTCCTCCTCCCATTGTATTCCCTCGATATCCTCGCTGGAACACACACACGCAAAGAATTCCAGCTCTGCGGCCGACCGTCGTCGTTTTTTCCACTTTCCCACCTTGCAGGACGAAATTTGTCCAAAAGGACTCAAAAAAATCAAAAATGCACTAAAAAAAAAAAAAGCCTCAGCGCATAAAAATTGCTTGCGAGTATTTTGAAAAAAATCTTTCGAAAAAAAAATGGCGGTGTCGCTTAAAATAGTTTTTAGGGGATTCGATTTGAAAAAATGGACAAAATTTTTGAATGCAGGCTCGTGCGAAGGTTTGTGTTGAGAATGCGTAGGAGAAATAACGATTCATGACGGAGAATGAGGGAGAAAGAGAGCGAAGGAATTGAAAAGGCGGAATGACTAACGTCAGGAGCTTTCCACGCGCCCGAGAGTATACTACAACGTAATCTAATCTCGAGTCTGCAAAGACGACTGACGACGATACACCGCGTATATGTAAATATACACGCGTTTTTTTTGAATAAACATTGTGTGCAGTATTATGCGCTGCTGCATCGAGTGTCGGTAAATCGAACCCTCGCGAAACCTCGTCGGCAAATACCTCGGCGTGCGTTCAAGGTCTGAATAAAAATTCGATACACTTCTTCAAGGACAAAAGTCGAGATTAGGGTAAAATGCAACGGCTCTCCGTCGTAAAATCATTTTTTTTCGTCTCATCGTCTTCGTGGACTCTCGCAATTCGCGTTTTTATAGCGACACAATTTTTTTTCACAGAGAATTAATAAACAAAACTTTAAGAAAAAAAAAAAATCTTGACAAACTTTTGGCGTCATCGTTTCGAGTTCATTGAACCGATTGTCACTTCTGCGTTTCTCTTGTTTCGCTGACGCGACAATAACGGGTGACTAACGGCGATGTACAAACATTTTATTCGCGGAATTTAATCGTTTTGATTCGCCGTATCGAAGCCCCAGCAGCCCCCGAGGCCCAGAGATTTTTTTAATTAAAATTGCATTCGGTTAATTCGTAAAATCCAATCAATTCACTTTTAACGTTGTTTTCGAAATTTTTCATATTTTTTGGAGCTGATAAAGAGTGACGAAAAAACGTTTGAAATTTCAGGATAATTTTGTTTTTTTTTTATTACTCTTCGTCGATAAGGAAAATGCTGGAATGAATGCACGATGCAGCTCTTGCAATGGGCGAGGCACGCTCTTGGTATTGCTGTAAACCATTGCAAACTTCCTACACGACCCCACCTGTCGAAAGAATAGACAGGCATCGTGGTCGGCTCACCGTAAGAGAGACAACGAATTGCGCAAAATTTCTCGCGCGATCGTCCGTACGTGTTTGAACAATCCTATTCAGATCGGAGGAAAAAAGTGAGCAAGGAAAAAAAAACGTGTACTGAAGCGAGAGCGTGAAACATCAACGTATAGACAAGAATGACGAAGATAAATGGAGATGGACTGTGTGGATAAGGCGACGGATCTCGGTCGAAAGAACGCGAGAGACAAGTCCTAGAAAGGATACCCAGTCAATTGGCCGAAAGACAACGAGACACGAGCTCGGTCCACCCACTTTCAATAACATTCAAACGGGACATTGATGAGGAAATGAAAAAAATCGTGTATGGATTATTTATATTCTTCACTGTCAAAAATATCTCGAGAAAAATAAGACGAGCCTACGAATTTGTGTCTAAAATGGACCAGTGTCTCAAGTTTAAGGAGATTTTTTACAAAATCCAAAAATAATTCCCTATTTAAGGAGCCTGGCCACGAAAAACAACGTTGCCATGATAATATTATTAGAATTTCATAAAATTTGGTGATTTTTAATATTAAATTTATTTAATATTAAATATTATTTAATATTTAATAATATTTAAATATTAATATGATATAAATATTATAAATATTAAATAATAATGAATAAATGAATAAATGAAAAAAAAATAATAAATGAATTTGAAAATTCATATTTAATATTAAATATTATTTAATATTAAATATGAATTTTCATATTTTTCGAGATTTTTCTTCTACACAGTTATCAAGTAATTGAACGCTAGAGTTTACACGCAATTTACATCTTTTGCATATTGTAAACTCGAATTATTCGCCAACTATGTAGACAAAAAATTTGAACAAATTTGTGTCATTGTATTTGATGCTTAGGAATGTTATCCCCAAATTTTATTGAATTCTTATCATATTTTCATATGTAGCCAACTTCCTTAATATTCGAGAATCCAAAACCTCAGAAAAATCGCCAAGGATCTCACTTTTAATGAAAAAATTAAATCTCATGGTTGCGTTTGTGCGTGAAAAAATGCAGGTCTGAGGATTTTGTTCATGAATTCCGAGAGAGTAAGTTTATTGCAAAGTCATCACTCGAAAATGGCAGGTGGAACTTGAATAAGTTCCGATATACTCGGCTGGCACTTTCTTTCTCGTGACGCTTCGACTTCTTATTATTTAACGACTGCCGGACGATCCCCTCTCGAGTGATCGAGCGGAGGAATAAAAGGGGATACGGAGAAGGCGAAACGCGTGGCTCTTCTTCTATTATTGTAAAATCAATATTTAAAGTGGCATCGTGGCTCTCGACTTTTGTGCGGGCAAACAAGCGATGAACCTTCGAAAGCAGGTGTGAAAACGAGCGTCTCTTCTCCGTTGCTCACGACGCACAATATACGTAAGAGCTTGAGAAACAAAAGGGCGTTAATCACAACACTTAACAAATGCTTTTCGTCACGCTTTTTTTTTCTCTCTCTTCAGCAGAGCAGAGATAGCTGGACCGATAATGTCTCGTCGTAATTATCCTCATCATGGATCGTTATCCCTCTCAGGCCTCTTTAGCACCTCCGTGGAATCCTCAAAGGACGACCCGAACCCTTAGGCAGCCAACATTACCATCAATTTCTCGTTTGTCATCCGTCTTTCTTGTCATATTTCTTCCTCATCCTCTCGCTCGTTCTCCAACTTCTAAGATTCATCGAATACCCGATACTTTATTTCAATCACAACGACCTACTAGCGCATGAGCAATTAGGGTAGGTACTTCATTTGACAATCCAAAAAAGGACAGCCCCTTAAAAATTTCATCCATTCAATCCCTTTTTACTATTAAATCAATAATTAACAACTAATAACTATAAAAAAAACCATAATATGCACATCGGTCAAATAGTTTGAGCGGTTGCTTCGGATCTTGAAAACTATGAAAACCGAAAAAAAAACTAAAGTCCCGATAGATAACGATCTTGCCATTTATCTTCGGTTCTAAACAAAGGAACTGTCAAATCTGGTTCTTGGCCACATACGTCCATGGGGGTGAGAAAGAGAAAATGTGCAACGTCATGAGAAACAAATCGGTATAGGGTCCAGAATAGTGTACCGGAGATACACCAACGAAGGCGAAACGATACAGACTTGTAATGCGAACCTGCTCTCTCATCCGCGGCCTCTTTGCCCCGAGAAAGGTTCCTTAGAACTTGGCGCGCAGTTAACCAAAGACAAAGAAAGATCATCACGACCAGCATCCAATAAGGATACCACGATTTTTCTTTGTTTGCTATATATATATATATATATGAATATACCAGTGGTCGTCTCGCGGTGGACCAGCGCTTACACTTAGCTGTACATTAGTCAAACAATTAAGAGTACGTAATGGAACGTCACATAAATAACGTACCACAACACTGCAAGGATGCAAGATTGCTGTATCTCCTGATCCACCACATCATTACATTAGTAAACGCATAAAGACTATCCCAGGACCAAACACTCATAGAAACGTAAACTAACCTTCAAAACTGAAATCTCAGTCGCGGCCTGTCCAAAAACGATTTTCACTTTTTTAATTTCCGTCTAGTTTACTTCCCTAAAAAACATTGACAAATCCTTGCGACAGATTGTCTTCGTTTTTTTTTTGTTGCATCGAGATGTCCTGATCGTTTCATAAAAAGCTTTTATGCTCACATAAATATCGCGTGTGGGCAGGGTCAATTTTCTAGCGACCCTTTTGCTAATTGCTCTTCCACTTCGTACCGTCCCGCCTCTTTTTTTTTTGCCGAGTTTCGAATGACGTGAACTCGTGCAGTAATTGCATTATAATCTCTTCTTTAGCCAGGGTGCGCTACTTTTTTACTGGTCAAGGTAATCGCGTCTCGAGCAACATCCACTACACATGTGCCCACTAAATATGGATTGTATAATTACGGCGAGAGGGGGGGGGAATACAGTTATTGAAATGCTGGGTGCAAATTGTTTCCATAATTCATTGAACATTGATCGATGCACGAAAACTCATTTGTTATCCATTCAAGATTTTTTGTTTGCCTGTCTCGAAACTAAAATTTGCCATTTTTTTTCTCCTTTCTTTACAGACGATTCTGAAGTAAGTCAAACCGACTTTTCCTTGCTTTATAATCATCGGATATTTTTTCTCTCAACACTTCCCACACGTGCCCTATTTTACATTGATATTTTCCCTTTTCCTCAACTCCCAGAACTTCCGAAGGTGTCCGTGACCAATCGAGAACAATGCTATGACGCCCGTCTTGGGTACTGATGGAGACACGGTATGAAACAGAAGTAACGAAATTAGTCACCGACTGTGGCTGGCGCACACCAGAATCGTCTCACAGGCTTTCGCAGTCTCTCATTTTCTACCTGGTACTTAGAGGTTCCTGCCCTGACAAACGGGATCGACATTTTTACCATCTTTGTAGAAGTTTGTACAAAACATTGTTTTTTTTTGTTTTTTAACTCGGAAAAGTCTTATTCTTCGATTTTTTGTTTCGACAGCCACCATTTTGTTATTTTTTCAACAACCTTCCGAAAAAACAATAAAGATTCTGGCTGCAACGTGCGCTGTATAGTTTGTAGAGAAACATTAAGTAGGAATGGCAAGTTCTACTCAACAGATCTAGGTCAACTTTAGGTCGTTTCCTTTTGGAGTGACTTCTAAGTTGCTACGTTTGTATGAATCTCTGTGTATCGATATACACGCATATACAATGGGTTCAAATAATATGGGAGCTCGGAATACGCGCGTGCAGTGCGTAGGCTCGTGGATCAGACACACTCCATTCTCTTGGCGCCACATTCATTCATACTCCAAGTCACGCCGCGGTTACACACTCGGTTGCCTGCGCGTTCTTATATATTACGAGCATATTCGCCAATCCTACCTCTTGCACTCTCTCACGTCGTCGCAAAACCCTAACCAACCCGTAAATTAAGCTAGTCCGACTGATACGCTGGAGTTTCAGATATCAATGACTATTCGGCGTGAAAAATGAATCAAGTGAAACTCCTTGATACGATTAACTCAATGGAGAGTCATGATAAATCCTTTTTATTAGTGATCTGACCGGTAATTAGCGAGTAAATCGGTATCTCAATATTTCCTCGTTGCGCAATGCAGCAAGCACCATAAAAACCGTCTCGAATTCGGAGAAATTCGAAAATCGCTGAGAGTCCTTTTAGCAAAGAGCAATAATTCTGTTTTCTATACGTGTATCGCGATACGATTTTTCCTGAGTGACACAATCCGGTTTATAACGTAGTTGTTGTACAAAGATTGATCGTTCTCCGGCCTCGGGTCAACGCGTTGTTCATATCCATTGCGTTATTTCGTCACCGCGTCGAGAATCGCTCCTTGCTAACTTTTAGTTATTAACTATTTATCTATTGTTACCCTCTTTGCATTATTCTCACAAATGGCATTCGATAATCGGATCCAGAATGATCGATAAACGATCTCACGATTTCGATCGCCGCATTTATTTACAATATTTTCTTTCGGTCTTGAAAGACTGGCAATTAGAGACGACAAGCTTTTTAATAAAAACTTTTTTCCCATAAAATTGTCGATCCTCGACAATTTATTTATTCCATTTTCCTCGAAATATCGATTGGCTTGAATCGAATTTACAAAAAATATCGAAAATTTTTCTTCAACACTGTCGAACTGATAAATTATACGAAATCCTTAGCACGTATGCTAAAAAGGTGTAAGTCCAGGTGGCGCGTTTCTGGTTGTTGGTCGGTGTGACGGCAAAACGTCACGGCTCACTGTCCGATACAAATCCCGGATAACCCTTGCTGCACACCCGGACCTCCCGACGAGATATCGCTGACCTTTTCGATGCATACACACTGCACCGAGCGCGCTGCACATTTATGTACAGGACATCCAAGCTTAATAAGCCATTTCCAGACTTCAGAAATCGGTCATTAACACCGAAAATCTTTTTAAACTATATTTTCAATTTGATTGTGAAACTTTTCATCGATCCGCTCGTTTTCGCTCAATTTCCCATGGAAATCAAAAGAGTTTGCGGCTTTTACAAGAAACAATAAAAAAAACCTTCAGGCATCACAGCTTACCAAAACTTTGAGTATTTTTGTAATTTTTTTCAATTATTCGATAATCGAATTATATTAATTTGGGACCTGGATTGCAATAAACTTTTTTTTCCGGTTTTTATTAAATTTTTACACGAGATTTGAGTTGGTCTTGAATGGCCCATACAAATTTCCACTCTCTATCTTTAACTTGTCCGTCTCCCTGTGGTTCGCGATCTCTCGTTGTATAGACAGACCGAGCCGACACCTGTCGAGCCAGTCCCAGTTTCAAACGTTCCGCTCTTTGCCAATTGAACTCCCAATGTTTGCACAGTCTCGCACTCAAGAACGTGCGAGTGGCTTTAATAAATATCTGAAATAATAGGCATTTGATTTTTTTCTCTTGCCTTTGCATATTAGAAATCAGCTAAATTTTATCGAGACTGCAATCTCTTTAATATTCCCATATTTTTTCGCAGTCGTCGGACGGTGACGTTATCATTAAATTTCACGTGTTTCGCAGTGGGAAAATGATCAAGTTATTCAAAATAAAAGTAAACCGTACCATGTTACGTTCATCGACCCCGTGATAACAATTTTCTCACGCGAACCAAAAGCGTGAAAAATAATCACAACATTCATGACGCAAAGAAAAAATCTGCACGTCGATCGAATGCTCGAAACTTCTGAGATCAAACCTTTCAATTATGCTAAATGAAACGTTGAAAAAAAATACATGAAAATCCAAATGATTGATTTGGTCGAGTTACTTCCTTCATACAATTCTAATCAATAAGGAATTCAGGCGTGAGATGATCTGTGTGAAATAGTTCCCATTTGTATGCCATCGAGAAACTGCTAGCATTACATATAGCGAGGACTATTAACGTTTCTTAATTAGGATTGTCGCAGATAGTGGGTTGGCCCTCTCGCTCCAACGACGAGGTACGATGTCTTCAACTTCCCTCATCGCGAGCCACCTCGG
The DNA here is from genome assembly GCA_037043255.1 of Diadegma fenestrale. Classification (NCBI taxonomy): domain Eukaryota; kingdom Metazoa; phylum Arthropoda; class Insecta; order Hymenoptera; family Ichneumonidae; genus Diadegma; species Diadegma fenestrale. The sequence goes on from CM073319.1 coordinate 6,304,788, forward strand.
GCTGCCACATAATGCGACGTCGGGACTCACAGAAAATCCAAGACTTCACTAAACGAGAATACTTTATTGTCCTCATGTGGGAGATTTATTACAATGATTATCGCGGAAGTGAAGAATAATTCGCATGTCGTTTATCAAATTTCATGACTGTATCTATGAATACGGAAATTTTAATTTAATTATTATGATTCGGCTGACTTTGTCACCAGACTATTCGCCTTGTTCGCTAAAACTTGAAAAATGCTTGAAAATATGTGCGAGAAGTCTAAAAATAATCTCATAATATTCAAAATGAATTCAAATGCAAGAGAATTAATTTCTCCGGTGTCTCGGCGGCTTGAACTCATTCATTCATTTCCACGACGACAATGGAACTTACCCCGAAGTATCTTGAACGCCTACGCGCGCGAATCCCTTCCTCCGTTGCTCATGATGAGTAGTTTATGGTGTAAGGTTTACAGTTCGTGCTACCTTCGCAACTTTTCTTTTCTTCTTTTACCATCCTCCACTTTATCTCCTCTTCATTCTGTTTTCTTCCGGTGCGTCCAACAACAAATAAAAAAACAAGTGAGACAACGACCGAGTCTGGGAAGTGTCTGTTTTCATAGACATCCACTCCCGTCTAGCTTCTGGACTATCTGTGTATGATTCTCAACCTCGTTAAGTGCTCGAACGAAAGAAAATCTACTACCGAGTCTCTGCAGCCTCATTATAAACCGGAGATTGTTTCCCTTGTATATTATCGCAACAATAATCCCTCGCGCCTGACCTTACAAATTTAGGGACATCCGTATGGCAGTCGTTTTATCGTCATATCCGCAGAAACGAATAAAACCGATTATTTTATTAAAAGCAATGTAAAAAGTTTCGTTCTATAAACATTAATTCATTCTACAATAAGAATTTGTTCTTGCCGTCGAGTGCCAATTTTTTAAACATGGACAGAGTAGTATATGAGAATGAAGTGACGAGAACGACCACAGGGAGCGCCACTAGCTGACTCAAGGACGTCGCTCCATCTCTCGGGAATGTATCCGCAACCGCACATCAGCACAGCAAGGAGCTGCTGGTTGGACTGGTTGGACTCCGAGCTCTACGAATGGTAAGTATGAAAATCCCATTTGGAAATTTCAGAGAGATGGTATCAGGACCTGCATTTTTTATAATGCAGCTCGATCCCGATATTTTTCGTACACCCCATCACGGAGTAACAGTGCGTTTGTGAGTCTACACGATAAATAAGAATGAAGAAGTTTCGGTATTTGTTGGGAATATTTCACTGTGACGTCGATAAAGTCGTTTAGGGAATTTGCAGGTTCGGTCTTGCTTGGTGCATCAGATATCTGCAGTATCAACTGGATTCTGTAGGATAGATTGCGTGAAATACTAATCAATGTCGTCGACGACGCACCACTATGCTTCAAAATCGGTTTTTTTGTATAGATTATCACCGGCTATTCCAATCTGCACAGCGTGGGAAGCGTCGGGGCCATAAATACATTAACTATTGCATGCCAAGATGTTTGCTAAGGCGTCACCAACGTCGTAAACCCATGACTTTCTGATAGATTTATCACACACGTATTGCACGTTGGATCCGTCGTTTGATAAGCTCCCCAACACGAGACTACACCTGTCACGGATAAAGAAGCTGCTGAACGTTTTCAGGAACGTCGCTCACAGCACCCGCAGCTCACGAGGGTCGAAGATAGAAGAAACTGTTGAGATTGAGGAAACATGCCGATATTGATGACCTGGGCCTCAGTGTACTGGCTAAGAGTTTTCCTGGTTGATTCACCGAATGCCAAGAATACCCAGAATAGTTATGAATATTTAAGAGTTCATTTGATGCCATTAAGCATACATATATGGTACACAATCAGACATTAAAGGCTCGTTAATTGTCACAAAAGGATCTAACTACCACATTATGTTATAGGAAAGGGACTGGGACCTCAGTCTACGTTTGATCCTCTAACATGTTGAACGCGTTCACCTTAATCCGCGGTCTTCTGGGGCTCCACAGGTCCGCCATCGACACCAGCTTCTTCCGTCTGCACTACAAGTTTACAGTGGGTGTCCTATTGATATTTTCTGTGCTGTCTCATTCGAGAGAATACTTTGGAGAACCAATGGATTGCCATTTCGCAGAGTATCCCCACGGCTCTCTGAACAACTACTGCGCGGTTCAGTCGACATTCATCCCAGTGGAAAGTGTGAAAGCAGGGGAATCAAGCGCAATGGACAAAGACATCACGCACCCAGTCGTAGCTGGACCTAAGGAGAAAAGGTACTATAGCTATTATCAGTGGGTCCCGGTTGTATTACTAATCCAAGCGATGTTTTTCTATTTCCCATGGTACATCTGGCAATCACTGGAAAACGGCAGAATGAAGATGCTGACCGGTGATCTGACCGCACCGGTCCTCCGAAAGGATGACATGGAAGAGAAGACAGAATCGTTGCTGGATTATGTTATCATGAACATGCATAACCACAACTCTTATGCGTACAGCTACTTCGTGTGCGAGCTGCTCAACTTGACGAATGTTATGACCCAGATAATCTTCATGAATACCTTTCTTGGTGAAGGCTTGGAACTCTACGGAACGTTTTTAACGGCCTTCAACGAACGAGCGAACGAAGAAGCAAGGGATCCTATGGAAACGGTATTCCCGACAATTACGAAATGCACCTTCCGCAAGTACGGCGCTTCGGGAGACCTGCAGAAACTCGACGGGTTTTGTATCTTGACACAAAACTCAGGAAACGCGAAGATCTACACGTTCCTGTGGTTCTGGTTTCACTTGCTAGCCGTGATAAGTGTACTTATAGTTATATATCGTATAGCTGCCATATTTGTACCCTCATTCAGACTCTATGTGTTGCGTTCGTCAAGTAGTATGAATTCTAGCAGAGACATCGAAATAATTGATCGTGATCTGTGGTACGGCGATTGGTTCATTTTACGATTGATCGGACTAACTGTAAACCCTATAGTATACAAAAAGTTAATGTTTCGATTAGCTAGGCGCTGTGAAGTTGGGCTTTATAGTGGTTAATTGTATTCATAATCTTAATATATTCGTGTAACACAATATGTAATGTAATCCGTCCGTAATCTGTAATAATATATGTCAAAACGTGTATCAATTTTTAATAAATGTTCAAATGTATGAACTTCTTTTTATTTCTGCAATCCTTCGTTTATATCTGATGAATAGACCTACGTGCTCTAAGTTGCCATGTGTTTACCCAATCAACGGTACTCTGTGCAAACTCTATCCCGTAGCAATAATAATCTGTAAGAACTGAAACTGGCAGCAGCTTGGCTTGACACTGTTTAGGCTCGAGAACTCAGTGGCAAGGCTCTAACAATACACTGTAGAAAATCTAAGACTTTCAGGGGACTCATAGTAGGAGAGGTCTCGCGGAGTAGACGCAGAGACTTGCATGGTTAATGAATGTGCAAAGAATCATAATAGAAGTTTATCAGCTGACTGTAAAGCATAATGGTTCTGAGTATACATAGGATAGAGAGCTTGTGACGTCACAGTAGGTGGATAATATTGTAAACACAAGATGACGCCTCGCGTATTTTCTATTAACATAGGTATTTTTGTAAATGTTAGAATTGCGTGTTGCACGTGGGCACCGCTTTCAGTTCGACGGCAAACATTATGTGACATCTAAGATATCATCGCATTAATCAACATTGCGATAACATTCCTCGAATAATTAAGGAATGCCTGCATCATTTCATACGATCGTACTCATACGTCCGTCTCATATTTTAGGTTACTTTTATCGAATTATACTATGAAGGGATCTCAGGAGAACCAGATTTTGTTCTCACTTGACAGCAGCAGAAACTGCGTGCAGGCCATTAAATGCACATTGCACCCGGTAATGAACACGAAGAACGTGACTGGATTAGCAAGTTGAGGTCAATACAAATGCAAGTTTCCAAATAAGGAATTTTGAATACGATGCATATCCAAGTAAGCAGTACGGGTACGATGAGGAAAAAGTCATAAGATTTATTCCATTGCTTCACAGAAACAAGTCTTATTCGTTGGCTTGTTGCTTCAAATACCAATGACGTCAAGTGTAAGGATGATTGTCTCTTATGGGTTTTACGATGCCGATTGTTATCTATACAATGCACGCAAGTTACTTTTTGAGAAAGACCCAACACTTGGAATTGAAACCCCGAGCGATCGCAACGTTTTCATCAATTTGTGCGATTTTACAAAACGCTGGTTCGTGTTAAGATATACGTATACAAACAATCCAATACGAACATCATGGCTGAGCGGGAATCAGAGCCACGGCAACTTCCTTTACCGCTTGACATTTTTATCTACATGAGCAAGTTCCTGGACTTCGAAGACTACCGCAACTTCATCCGAGCATTTATACCCAATGGTGAGGAAAACGAGTACATCCGTAGAAGATTATGGCAATTATCTACTCACAAATACGATGCTACGTTCTGCAACAAGAAGCAATTGGAAATCGAGTATAATTTCGATCCAGCTCGAATGCCAGAAGATCGCGTCCTCGTCAACGTGGAGAGCCTCTTGCCTGTATTCGGAGGAATCGTTCCATCAGATACGCCCCAATTCACGAGCACAACGCAGCTGTATGATTTTGTAAGGTGTCATGTTCACCTTGACATGTGTACAGAACAATATTACTCCTCCTGCTTCTGTAAAGGCATCAGAGAAAACCAAGATTTTACACTATTCCTGCAAGAGTGCAGTTTTGAACACTTCCATCATTTCTGTTGGCGCCACGTTGCTTGGTGGTTGGAAGATCTCAACACTTCGATCATCTTGGAAGAATCCAAAAACGCTGCCATGAGGCTAGCGTTGCAGACTCCGATTATTTTTCAAAACAGATTGTCCTGCCTCAGCCGACTAATCACACGAGTACGGGATTGTTGGTGCAAAAAGTGCTGGCCAAAGCGTGTCTGGAGATTAACGGACTGAAATTCAGTACACAAGTAATTAAATGCACCTCACATTATGAACTTGCTTTTATTTCTGCAATCCTTCGTTTATATCTGTAGGCAGTATGAGAGCGCAATGAGACGAAATCATCTGAAGAATAGAACTACGTGCTCTAAGTTGCCATGTGTTCACCTAAGCAACGGTACTCTGTGTAAACTCGAAACCCGTAGCAATCATAATCTGTAAGAACTGAAACTTGCAGCAGCTAGGCTTGACACTGTTTAGGCTTGAAAACTCAGTAGCAAGGCTCTAACAACACACTGTAGAAAATCTAAGACTTTCAGGGGACCCATAGTAGGAGAGGTCTCGCGGAGTAGACGCAGAGACTAGCATCGTTAATGAATGTGCAAAGAATCATAATAGAAGTTTATCAGCTGACTGTAAAGCATAATAGTTCTAAGGATACATAGGATAGAGAGCTTGTGACGTCACAGTAGGCGGATAATATTGTAAACACAAGATGACGCCTCGCGTATTTTCTATCAACATAGGTATTTTTGTAAATTTTAGAACTGTGTGTTTCACGTGGGCGCCCCATTGAGTTTGACTGCAAGCGTCATTATGTGACATCTAACATATCATCGTATTAATCAACATTGGAATAACATTTCTCGACTAATTAAGGAACGCCTACATCATTTTATACGATCATACCATATGTCGCTGAAGCAAATTTGCTATAATGCTTTTGACAGGTGCGTCTCATACTTTACGTTGCATCATCGCAACACTACAGGCGGTCTCGTGAGAACCAGTTTTTGTTGTTGTTTGACATCGGCAAAAATTGTCCGCAGAATTGAATGCACATTGCACGTGACGATGAACCCGCAAAAACGTGACTGGTTCAACGAGCTCAGCCCATTGTAAAGGATACTTGTAAAAATTTCCAAATGAGGATGTTCAATTACAATGCAGTTTCCAGTGAGAGGTATACACGTACGATAATCGAAAGGTCATAAGATTTATTACTTGTTTCGCAGAAACAAGTCTTATTCGTTAGCTCGTTGCGTCCAATAAAACGACGTCGTATGAAGGGACAAGGGCCGCTTATGAGTTCTTTGATTCCAAACCTTATCGACATAATGTACCTAAATTATCTTTTGCCAGGCCCCAATCAGAGAGGGACACAAAACACAGTTCGATTCGGACCGCGGAACATTTCCAACGTTTCTCATCATTTGCGCGATTTTACAAAACGCTGGTTTAAGTTTAGATACATATAGAAACAATCCGATACGAACATTATGGCGGCGCGGGGATCAGAGCCACGGCACATTCATCTACCGTGTGAAATGTTTGTCTACATGAGCAAATTCCTGGACTTCGAAGACTACCGCAACTTCATCCGAGCACTTATACCCGATTGTGAGGAAAACGAGGACATCCGTAAAAGATTGTGGCAATTATCTACTCACAAATACGATGCAACGTTCTGCAACGAGAAGCAATTGGAAATCGAGTATAATTTCGATCCAGAACGAAAGCCAGACGATCGCGTTCTGGTCAACGTGGAGAGCCTCTTGCCTATATTCGGTGGAGTCGTCCCACCAGGTATGCCCCAATTCACGAACGTAACGCGGCTGCATAGTTTTGTAAAATTTCATGTTCACCTCAACGTGTGTACAGATGAATCTTACTCCTCCTGCTTCTGTGAAGGCATCGGAGAAGAGGAAGATTTAACACTTTCCCTGCAAGAGTGCGGTTTTGGGCACTTCCATCATTTCTGTTGGCGCCACGTTGTTTGGTGGTTGGATGATCTTAACGCTTCGATCCTCTTGGTAGAATCGAGCAAGGCAGCCATTCGGCTCTCGGTGAAGAGCCCGACTACTTATCAAAACAAGATATTCGGCCAGAGTCTGCTAACCCCACGAGTACGGAATTGTTGCTGCAAAGTGTGCTGGCCAAAGCGTGTCTGGAGATTCTCGGACTAGAATTCAGTGCACAAGTAATCGAATGCACCTCACATTTATATTATGTGTTTTACAAACACTGTAGAATAGCAGCAAAACACAAAAAAAAAACATCAACATCTCATGAGGTGATAAGCACGTAGTCCAGTGTTATCAAGCAGCGATGCCCGTTATCAGCAACGAATGAGATAACGTTTACGACTGTCACGTAAACTTATGTGACAGACCGTGGGAACGTGCTGCAGGCTGTGATGGAAACCAATTGTGTGGAACCTGTTTAAGATGCCTGATGGTTCCAGACTTCTATGCTGTGATACTCCGTATGCTTTATCTTGCCAAGAACGTGCCGTTGCCATTCGCGCTGCATTTCACTGCTCTGCACACTCAGTGATTCCATCATACAAGTTCAAGAAGTTGAAATCGTCGTATGAAAGCCTCCAATTCGAGGCACACCTTGTCACGGGTGAATAAGCTGCTCAACGTTACTAGGAACGACGCTCACACCTCCCGGCGCTCACGAGCATCGAAAATTGATAGTAACAGTGGACGTCGTCACTAGATGTGCGCTCTTGCACTAGATTTTCTACTTCAGTGTTCCCTTCCAATTACCTCATCGAATATACACACATTCCAACGTCTGCTGATTTTTACTCAAAGTTTTCGAACCAAAAACTCATTGGAAAGTTCGCGACTTTGTATTCCTGCCAGAGTCACTTATAGTGAATGCGGATTCAGGAGACTCTGAAGCTGGCTGCGTTCGGCCGCGCTCGTAACCCTCGGACTCCGCCATCTGACGGAGGATACAGGAGATAATATAGGATTTCAAGTCACACCCATCGGTTAGTAAGTAAACAGGTATGTATTTTACATTCTTCTCTCAGAACTTTCGCCCTGCAAACCTCGACCGAACTTTCCACGAATCCAAAGTGCTGATAAGGTTAACAATGAAATAAACAATAGTATGTAATTTAAAAATAAAAATTTATTTTGTGCAACGAATCGAAACACGGTTAGACATTCAAGTGATGATAAAGTAAGCTTGCATAATTCTAACTATATCGGATAACCATCAATCACCATGGCACAGTCCGTACGAAGAGAATAAATGCCAGAAAAGGAACAAGAGGCGACAAAAATGGACGTCCTAACACCACGTGGTATTTTACAGCTATTATTATGAATCAAATGAATCTTGACTAGGTCGTGGGAGTTAAAACTAATTTCGGCATGAATCACAGCCCTAACGAGAGGAAGCACTCCCGCAGAAATTTTCAATTCGACATTATCTTTGTGTATAAACTTACGCACTCGGAGCAGTTCTCATTCATCTGGAGGGACTTTTCTTGTATGAGCAGTAGTAGGAAAGTGCGAAACGCGAGAACGCAAATACATTTTTATTTTTCTTCATCTGTTCGTAAGATTTGAAGGTTGTTCCACGAAAACCATTAGCTCCTATCGGATTCTTAAACTCTATTCGAATAAGTAAATCAACATTACAATCATCGATCTCGTACGTCATGATGCGAGAACAAGAACTTGTGGTTTTTTTTTTTTTAGCTTTTCTGCTTTAGTTTCGAGATGATTTATCAGTTATTGACGTCCCACTCGTGCAACTGATAAAACGCCTGTAGAACTCGGTGATTTTTGTTAACTTTACGTGGAAATAAATCCATGGATGTTCCTTAAACTCAAATAGGCAATCCATAGACTTGAACGGCTACCTTTTTGGTTCATGTCGTAATCGCGGATCGAAACGATTGTTCGAGGTGATATTCAGATCACCTTGTGCTCCTCCAATACGTTTCGCCCTCTTACACATCCGTATTCAGCGGAAATGAGACCTTTCACGATAATTTCGTTGACACGATAATCCGCGTGTCAACGCAGCTCATTCGCGATCTTAAGATCTCTTGGATCAAGATCAAGCGTGAGCCAACGTTGTGGTTTGGAAAAATGTAAGGCCCAGAACTCGATTGACCTCGAGTCACCTGCAGCGCTTGCGAAGTCAAAGGAACGAATCCTCTTCTGGTTCTGGTTTCGTTGGATCTTCGAGCATCGGCCCATTCTCATCAATTCTCGAACCCGTCGACCGAGCGATCGTTTCACCTGGCTGGAGATTTACATATCGTGGATAATTCTCCTGATTCCTTGTATTACTGTGAGAATTATCATGCAGCTTTATGTAGCGCGAACACAAGTCATCATCGGGCAAAAGGGGCAGCGCGACGTCGTGTTCACCATTTCGTGCGATCAACACAGCGTCCAAGTTGTTACCGATCGTTTCATTCTCAGGATTTATGTCGAGCAGTGGAGCATTGGCTGGTTCGGTATTCGCGAATGCTGCCAGTGGCGAGACATTTGGCTGACGTTGTTGTTGAGGCGGCCAAGACAATGACATGGAAAATTTCCTCAAACTCTCCGGCAATTGGAAATCCATTTGGCTGGTGTTCTCTAATTGTACACTTGCCAGAGGAACGTCCAGACATGGACACACGACGCGAACATTAGTCGCAAGGAAATCAACGATTTCTGGAGCTGTTGGACGTTTTGTGTGGTCAACGGTCCAGCAAGAACGGATCAGACCCTCTCTGGAAGGTTGAAAAAAGGCCACAAATTATTTACCACCGAATTGCCTGATTGGAATCATCGGTCTATCAATTATAGACACTCCTCAAGGTCACAGGTAAAAAATGCATGGACCTTGTCGATTCGAACTTTTCTTTTTAATACTTGGCGTCAAGACGCTACGCCGTCTCTAAATAAATAATCGGGTGTATGATTGAAAATGACTCACAATTGTGGCTTAACACCCTTTGGAACGACCAATGAATTTCCAGCCTTGACGTAAGCCAATACTTCGTTGTTGCTCATGCCTTGGAAGGGAAAACTGCCAAACGTGATGATCTCGTACAGAAGAACTCCGTACGACCATACGTCAGAAGCTGGCGTGAAAATTCCAAGTCCAAGGGACTCTGGGGCCATCCATCTCACCGGCAACATTCCTGCTTCATCATATGGCGTATTAGCATCGGAATCCGATGAAGAGTCAACATGGCATTACCTTTTGTCAGAAGAAACGAACGTACCTTTCCGGTTGAACTTGTAATAATCGTTTTCGTACATTGGTCGTGTCATTCCGAAGTCACCGAGCTTCACGACCCTTGCAGCATTCACGAGACAATTCCTCGAAGCCACATCTCTGGATGGAATTGAATTAGCAATGGAATCAAGTGAACCAACAGGTTCGAGTTTAGGATGAAAAGGAATTTACCTGTGTACGTATTTTAATTGAGCGAGATAGCTCAAAGCTCTAGCGACATCAAGCGCCATTGCAGTGAGCTTTTTGTTTGAAATCTCATCGGAGTCCTCATAGCTCTGATCATTGACAAGATGTCTGCGGGCGAGAAGGTAAGTCTTCAAATCTCCGTAAAGCATGAATTCCATTACGGTCAGAACGGGAGCGCATTTAATGCATACGCCAAGAAGTTTAATGATGTTTTTATGCTCGAAACGCTTCATAACTTCGACCTCGCTGAGGAAATCAAGTTTTTCGTCAGTCGAACTACCTGCCTTCAGGGTTTTCACAGCCACGGCAAGCCACCCCTTTTCAGGAAAGAAGGCTTCACCACCGTACACTGTACCAAAAGCTCCTTCCCCTAGTTTACGATTTATCACCACTCGGTCACGTGGTATCTCCCACTTATCAAGACCCGACGTTGTTTGGCGCGGGTCCAAACCAAATGACTCCATTACTTTCTCATGCTGGCGAACCTTTTCGTCGTATCTTTGAATTCACGAGTCATTAGTAAAAAAAAATAGTTGATTGCGTGTTCGATAAGGGTCCAGAGAAATGAATGACACTCACTTTCGCTTAACGACGATGAAGCCGACAATGAGGACTGCCCCCAGAAGCCCTAGCCCAATGATATTGGCAATGACGATTGCCGACTCGCAACTGACGTCCAGAAGTTCGGCTAATCCCGCTAAAACGCATCTCACAGGTGGTTCTGATCCATCGTCAGGCACGAAATTCGACAACCATACAATTGCGGATTTATTAAGTGCCAAACGACCACCTACGACCTCGTTCCTCTCCTCGGAAATGTTTGGATAAAAGTTGCCGATAGTTCTAGTCTCGTTGTCGATGTTTTGAACAATCGTGATTACAGAGAAACGTGATGGTCCTCCAAGGAACTTTATTCTGCCGGAGACCTAAACGGTGCGTTCAACAGGAGACGCGATTAATAAGAATTTGCCAGAATGTTTGAAGCCAAACTTCTAAGTACGATCACGTTGGTGTAAAATTAACGATGTTATTGATGTTTCGTACCCCATTAAAATCCGTCGCAGCTATGATGTCGATCAGTCGATTTACAGTCTGCTCGGAATGAAGATCGAAAACGTAGCTCTGATTCTCTTTAAGGAGGTGGTCCATAGCGTATGCATAAGTCCACATGGCATCATAGGCATAACCGGCATAGTTCGAAGGAACTTCATTGCTGGCTTTGCAAATTCGATCATATCGGTCCCTCCACTCCCGAACAGTAATGCCTTCTTGCATGATATCGTCATCCGGCGCAAAATACGCGTGGTTCATAGCAAAATGGCCGTTTATAGCTTGAGACATCTCCATTGTCGTACAAGGTACGTCTTCGCCTTGAGCGTTATAAAAATCAGTGTCGTACCATCGGGGTCGTAGCCAAAGCGGTAGGAACCAGACGTAACCCTAGCAAAATGGGCAACAACATCGAAACATCAGGTAAACTGGAGAAATAATGTTGGAAAAGACGTGGGAAGGTCCACAGAAAAAATTAGGCATTCCACGTTCAAGGATTTGGGAAAAAGTGGGAAAACTCATATTTTTTCCAAACTCTCGACTGGACAACTTGGCAAAATCGTTAGTGATCCTATTGGTATTCACCTGGTGCGCCGTCATTTGGAGTTTATAGGCTTCGCACATGACCTGACGAGCCACCACATCATAAACATCAGCAATAATGATCCGAGCTCGTTTTTGCTCCAATTCTTGCAGATACTGAAAAAGGAATAAGGAAAATGTAATGTTTGAGAGTCCATAGCATCAGGTACTGTATTAGGGATTCATGGTTGCATACCTTGGTCATTTCGTCCCTTTCCCGTTCTCTAGGGAACTTGATATTAGCGATAAAGCTGATACCGTTGTCTCGCAATGTTTCCTGCATGTAAGAGATATACTCGGTGTATTTCTGTCCATCTTCCGTGAGCGCAGCCACCCTGTTCCATCCAAAGCTCTTGAGCAGTTTCAAATAAACGTGTTTGTACTGTTTGTTTTCGCCGATAGTCCTGAAGAAGTATGGGTAACGTCTTCTGTCGTTAAAACTAGAGCCTTCGGCGCTATAACTGATGATTACGGTTTTGAAATGTTTCGAGACACCGACCAATGGTTCGACAGTCTCAGAACAAGCAGGACCCAGAACACCGACCAATTTCTCGTAATAATCATGAGCAACGTATTCTATAAACGCTTTCATTACCATATCGGATTTACATTGACCGTCACTTGCCAATATCGCTATGTTGAAGTCCCGTAGTACGGTATTATTGTTATTGATCGCTTCCTTAGCCATCTTAGCAGCTAAGACGATCGTTTTAGCTGTGTAAGACGTACCGCTCATCGGGAATATTCCACCTACTACTAAACTGTTTTTATCTGCGTTGTTGGGCATCCATTCATCCAGAGTAGTATTCAAATTGTCTTTTAACCATTCACAAGCAATCTCTTCTTCAGTAACATTCAGTTTTGTCAGTCTATTGTAACGATCGATCAAATCCTCGTACATTTCAGGCTCGAAACGTGCCCGATTGATGGCTTCCCAAGCCAATTTCGCTATTGACTCCAGCCTGGACCAAACCAGCTTGACCAAACGATTGGACTCGTATCTGCAGCCAATCTCAGTCCCTCTAGTTCCACACCTCGGGAATTCCAGTGACACGAATTCCCTCTCATCTGGAATTACGCTGCTAGGTGTCCAATGAAGTATCACCAGCGAACGCGATAATGGCTTCTTGGAATCTATTTCGCTGGCGTTTCTAGCGTCCTGGAGATACTCCTTCGTCAACGATTTCACCAAAGCTTTTAGGTTTGAGCCAACCCAAACTACTTTGACGTAAAGCTTTAACTGGTCTATATGGTCCTTGATAAAATCTGTAGAATCTGTATGTCCGACCAACAAGAGAGCACACGGTTGCGTACTATTTCCAATCGCTCGACACTGATCCGGAACGTACATTCCACCCGCGCAAAAGTTTTCTACACAGTAATGTTTGCCAGTCATTGGATCGATGGTCAGATCTCGAATTTTTTCAAGATTCGCTTCGTCGACGTCGAACCTCGCTGCGGTTTCTTGCCTCACGAACGTTCGCCAATTATCGCCCGGAGTGCTGAGCCTTTCCGGAACGAACCAACCGAATCGACCGGGTGTCGACACCGATCCACATTCCTTGACATCGTAACGGTTCAACAGTGGCATTGTGTCTTCTTGTGGCGGAATCCACACTTCCATATTGACCATCGTTTCTGGAATGCTGACAATTGGAGCATCAATTAGTATCATTAGTTCATGAATGAGTCATCAACTGGGCGGAGCAGGAAAGACAACCAAGGACTTTAGAATTAGACATTAGATTATTTGACCCGAGTTGCCTTCCCACGCATCCGATTGACAAACTCTCGAGTCAACAAAAAACTTGATGAAATGATTCATTCTTACACCCGGTAGCCAGCGTAAGAAATCGAGTCCGACATCCTGGCAAACACGGTATGAGCATCGAATCTATCGTCCCGTTCCAAAAGCGTTATCCCCGGATAACCGAGAACCTCGACCAGGAATATCTTCATGATCCTGGTGGCCAACCTCTGGGTCACTCTTCGCGTCATCTCGAACGGTATAATTAGGGACTGACCATCCAGATGAACGATCCGTTTAGGATTCACCTCTGAATATCAACACAAATAATACGAATATTTAAATAAAATAATGATAATAAATTTGAGTCAAGTTTTCGCATGTCCCGGTAGCGAGTCCGTTACGGAAACAGGTCGAAACTTAAATGACCATCGGAAAAACATCGTGCCACTCGGTGCCTATTTTTTAATGATTTCATTCGGTATTCAAGTTCGATGAACCAACATCGCACGATGATTAGGAACGATCCAATGTCCCAAGGGCACAAGCCGAAAAAACGCCATAACCAAAAGAGCCTGCCACTTCAAAGTATTTGGCTATTTTGACAAATTTGTATACGTAATGGATCATAAGTTAAAAAAAAAACTTGGATCATTTCAAAATTAAGATCTTTGGATTTTACGAAACCGATCGTCACACATGAACATAAATATTTCTTTCAATTTTTTCTGCATTTAAGTGCATCGTTGTTATTTTACAATACCTTCGAGCATCGTGAGGCACCGATTCGATTGAGCCAACTGGAAGGTCGCTAGGACGAACAGCAGGTGGAGGATGAATGTTGATTTCTGCATGTTGGCATCTACCTTTGAAAAACAATAAATTATTATCTGCATTAAACCCCCCTTTTTCCTTTATGTCTATTACTGTCTTATCGTTTGCGTCCAATTAGTCAGGAGACTTTAGCTAATCGTGAAAGTGTCGATTACGATGTAAAGACGAGCCAAAGTGACACGTGACGACAATTGTCCCTCCGTCCAGCACGCCAGTGAGTCAATTACGAAATACAATTCGAAGCAGTTCAAGATCCATCAAGAATAGAAAACGTAACTGGTAATTCGACTCCGCGCACTGGAGTAATATTTGAATTATTAAAATCGAATCGATACTTCCACATGATAAAAAACGTTGAAAAGTGTTTCTAAAATTACTATTCAGGGCTTGATCTCATTCGATTTTTCAGAGCAACAATTAACGTGTTCTCTTTTTTGCTTACAAGAAAAATACGCGAGAGTCAATTACTCTTACGAATTTAATAATTCGATAAAATAATAATAATAATAACAATAAAATAATAATTTAATAATTCGTAAGCGTCATTTATGATTAATAATTAAATAATTATGAAGATTAATTGATTATTCATTGATTTAGATTAATTATTCGTAAGAGTAATTGACTCTCGCGTATTATTTAATTATTAATTATAAATTATTGGAAAATCTTAGGGTCCTGAAAAAATCCCATAAAAATGAAAAAACGCTGGCACTTCCAGGATGCGAATTGGAAAAATCCTCATTAGGATACATTGATTAATTATTAAATTGGCAAGAATCTGGGGACAGGATCGAGAAAATAGAGTGAGGCAAATGGATGAGCAAAATGATCGCGTGGAGTGTTGATCGTGTGCGTACAATAATATGTTAAAATTCCCCTGAGATGCTCGAGCGAAGGTGGCTTATTTATACGAAGCACTTGGCCACTTTAAAAATAGCGTGCGTAATACTGGGGTCAGGCGAAACTCGTGTGGCAGAGTTGTCGTTGCTCCCGTTGCTACTTTTTTTACTTTTCGAAAAGAATCATCCGTTCCGAAATTTCGCGAGCTTCTTATCTTCCAAATTTCCTGGCAATTTATTGCACGACGATAAAATTTTCGATACGGATAGTGAAAACTGATTAATCGATAGATTTCGATCAAAAAGTATTTTTTTGCAAACAGCGAGAAACGCTGTGAGCCAAAATTTTAAGAAAAATCCAAAACACATTTTTTTGCAACCCATAAACGTCTCGACTCGAATTCGCACGCGTTTAAATGGGAAACGTTAAAAATTAGAAATTAAATATCTCAAAATCGTAAAGTCAGGAAATTTTTCTTCATGGGAGAAAATTTTTAGTTTCGGGTCAAGAATGTTGATACGAAATTATTAAAGAATCCTAAATAAAGTAATATTGTGAAAGTAATTATCAAAAAATGGCAAAAGTTTGAAGATTTGGTTGTAAATTGCTGGTTAATCCAATATCGTTGCGTGTTATATCTGACAAGAGTACAAAAACAAACTTTCGAGAGGAACGTCGACTATAAAGTAGCGAGAGCGTCAGAAATAACTCGCAATAGTCACGCTCAGACATAAACTCTCTAAAAATATGTAGAAAAATAGTGGATTTATCGGATTAAATGTTGAATTCGCTACTTTGCAAATTTCGCTGTACCTCAATTGCCAGAAAGGAACGCGAGTCTGTTCTGAATCCCCCTCTCCAGGGATCGACCACTTGAAACAATCTCAACGAGTATTATTCACGCTCTACAATGTTTTATCGAACATTGTAACAATCTACTAGCACAGAGTAAAAAAAAATGATCACATCGAGTTGCTCACACAACTGTGTACGGAATAGGAAAGAATTGAGAGATAGATCGCTCACTGCAGTAGACAAACAACTGCATATAGCTTGACTCGCTATAATCATTGACGCACAAAAGCTACTGGTGGTAAAGGCTTCACATGGAACATCCATGTGTGTGGAGAATGATTCAGAATACGCAGTAAACTGGGTGATGTACGATTTCTCGCCATCGGCTTGATAAAATCTTTTACCTGTGTGTTTTCCCAGCTGTCGCATGAAAAAACCTTCACAGTAAGGAATTCTTGGATCGGGAAAAAAAATTCTCATAAATTCATATTTAAGGAGTTTCTACAGAAAAATCTAAATATTGAGAAAATGATAAAATTTTTGGCCAAATTTTTTCTAATTTTCCATCTGTCTCGTAATTCAGCATTGAGGCAGAATTTTTATGCCCGAAACTCACGATATATTTCCAAAATTTGATCAAATTTTAATTATTTTTGAATTTTTTGTTTTTCATCGAAAAATCTTTTTGGATCCGAACTTTATCGTGATTGTCCAGGCTACAAAAATCGGAGCAACCTCTATTGGCTGTTGTTGTTTACGAAGGTATAAAAAAAGGTCAGCAAATAAAAATAATTTGGACGTACGAAATGAGGAAAAAGAAAACATGTAATGTCAGCATGTACGCGAATGCATTCAGGTGCAGTAATACATGCAGTTAGCAGAGGCACGTGGCGCCGACTGCAAGTTCGAGGAAGAGGGAGATGGATGGCTCGTGGCAATCGTAGTGGAAGCAAATATAAATTCAAGGTCCAAAAGTGGGAGGTAAATGACTTACGGAGAGAAAGGGGAGGAGGGGGAGGCTCCGAGGCACGTGAAAAGTACAGAGAGCTCTGCACTACATGAATAATCGTAAACTTACTGAAAGATAAAGACTCATCCTTATGTATAAAGCGATTGAAAAAAATGATTCAATTCTCTATTTGGCACTTTTCCAAAATTTTTTTGTATTTTTGTATTGAATTTGGAAAATATTCATCGAACGCTTGAAATTTTATGATTTTTTCAAGATAATTAAGTTGTTCGAGCATTTTTAATCAATTGATTAACGAGGCCGCGAATTTTTCTACTAAATCCAATCAAAACTTTGATATTCATCATTTTTTCGGACAGTTTTGCACGAAACTAATTAGTTTTGATGCATAAACAGTGATGATACCTCAATATTCGTCTCTGCGAGTATGAGCCCGAATAAATATTGATTTTATCGAATGGACAGCCAGTAATCGAAGTGACGAACAAATTCCAACATTTTAGAAGGAATTTGGAACTCAATGGAATTCCCAAGTCCGCGGCTGTGCAGGCGTAACGTGTATAGCGAATCGGCGAGCTGCTTGCTCTTGCATGAATCGAGAGTAATGCTCACATTCACATATTCCGTTCGCTATATGTACATAAATGTACGATATGCGTATCGCGGCTAAAATCACGTGTCACAATTCGCGATTCACTAGCTCGGCACGATTTATGCAGTGATCAAGCCATGTGCGGCAACAAGTACGTACATACGAGGTCATTTTGAGCAAGTGGCAACACTTATGGTTGTTCAATTATTAAAAACAGTTATTGACGGATCGAGACTTAAGAAATTGACGATAAAAAACGATGTTTGAGTCCAAATGACTTTTCCAATTGTCCGATGTGGGCTGAGATTTTTTTACTATCTATAAACGAAGAAATTTCGAATCTCTCGGTCAAGCATCGAGACTCATTGATTGATTTTTTTTTCTTAATTACGTTATGTTTTTTTTTTTTGCTGTCTCGATCGATTGACGGAGAAAGAAATTCCGGAACTGCTATTCGATGACACGGCGTTTTGCTGCCGCACCTCACGAAAGCATAAACACCTCGTGGCCATCGTCACACGTACTTTTCACAAACTATGACGTCAACTTCCATCCGTACGTCACGACAAGCGCTGGCACGATGTTTTTCCACACTCTGAACCGGCACAATTCATTTTTACTTGTTATGTGCTTTTGCTTCGTACTCCGTAACGTGTAAACATTCTGTTGAGAATTATTCAAACTTGTTTTCGATTTGTGATGGTCAAATTTTTACAGTTTTCAATGTCAATGCGCTTGAATTTTCCCTAAACATCGAAAAATCAGATATTGACACTGTCAAATTCAAACGCTTATAACTCGAGAACGGTTCGAGCTACAGGGCTCCCGTTTTGCACAGACGTTAATCCATACAAACTCTTGATTGTCTGAAAATTTTGCTGGAATCGCTCGAAAAATACGAATTTTACGGCATTTTGAAATTTTCAAAAAAATCGCGTCTCGCTCTAACTTGCCTAAATTTCGAGATTCTTTCCCAATTTTTTTTTTAACAGCAGAGTATGATAATACGAAGGTTGGTATTAAATTTGGAAAATATTGATTGAACGCTTGGATTTTTATGATTTTTTAAAGATAATTAAGTTGTTCGGGCGTTTTTAATCAATTGATTAACGAGGCCACGAATTTTTCTACTAAGTCCAATTTAAACTTTGATTTTCTTAATTTTTTCAGACTGTTTTGCACGAAACTAATTAGTCACCGTGTGATTGGTCTGATCCAGAGAGTTTTGATGCATAAAAAATGGTGAAACGTCAATATTCGTCTCGGCGAGAATGAGCCCGAGACGGAGTGAAGAAAATTGACAAAAATTCGAATAGCCGAACGTGCATGTTTCGAAAGGCCACGACATTACCACCAGCTCGTTAATTAAGATGGTCCAGGGTCGTAGTCATTAAACGGAGCTCACGGTCAGCTAGAATTTAGAAAATATCGCGCGCGACGAGTGCCAGGATGGATGCGTAGTTTTTTTTCCTCCAAATCAATAAAAACGCACAGCGAACGATATTGAGGAAAGATCGATGAGTAAAACGGCCGTGGCAAAGCTACAGAATCTGGTACACGTTTTTTTTCCCATCCATCCGAAAAAACGTGAACTATCTAGCAAAAAAAATGTATTTTTACCAACATGACAGCACGATTCGCTTTTTTCTCTTACGAAAAATCCCTCGAGACGCAAAACCCGAATGAATTTCATTACAAAAATGTTCACCGTTACAATCGATCGATACCATCGGTAAAAAAAAACGTTTTTTTCAATTTGACCGAAACGAAAAAAAGTTTGGGGAGAAACGAGTACACAAAGCAAGGCCACACAGCTCTCGCAGGTTTTGCCGAGGTTGCGAAAGAAATTCATCCGTTCAACCTCGACTAAAGTCATATTTTTGGCATTCCAAATTCCAAAATCGGTGAACCGCCGTTTTACGACAAATATTTACGTTTGTGATAAAAAAAAATGTCTGATTGAGTCTTTTGCCACCTTTCGTGAAAATACATCGAACGTGCGCATGAAAATTTGTTTGTCACGACTAATTAATTAATGAATTAATTAATAATTCAATAATTCAATTAATAATTAATAAATGTAGACAAATAATCAATAATTGATAAGCAATTATTAATAATTATAATAATAAATTAATATTAAATTTAGACAAAAATCCCGATACGAAAACTGAGTGAAATTATTTGAAAATCCTCGTTCCCCAAAACCAACCAAGAAAATCGTTCCAATCGGTTTCAAATTAATTCCCAGACTTTTAGCGAAAAGTCTTGCGCAAAAAACAAAACGCGAGAGCCGGTGAACAATAAATTCCCAAATATGTATCACATTGTGTGTAATATCTGGTTGATATGTGCGCAATTATTGAGACTCGAGGAAGGCGCGAAACTTGGCACAGACGTTAAAAACATAAATACACGAGATCTTGAGAATCCCTCGGGCTCACAATGCGACGCATTTCAGCTCGATCAACTGCACAGGCTGTTCGCATTGT
The DNA here is from genome assembly GCA_037043255.1 of Diadegma fenestrale. NCBI lineage: Eukaryota > Metazoa > Arthropoda > Insecta > Hymenoptera > Ichneumonidae > Diadegma > Diadegma fenestrale. The sequence continues at coordinate 6,324,904 of CM073319.1, forward strand.
CAATTAAAAACATGGTTGCGTTTAAAAGAAAGGAAAAAAAATCTCGTTAAAACGAATTTTTTTTTCTAAATTTTTACGCAACTGTTCGAACCAACTTTTTTCCACGTGCCTGCCCCGATGACAAGACGCGAACGCCACGTTTTTGATTCTACGACAAACAACAAAATCGACATTTTTTTTTGGTCCACAATGCGAATGAGGTCATTTTTCCATCTGCAGCTTCAACGTTTTTTCTTTTTAGCCGATGAATTATTGAAATCCCCGAAACTCTCGGATATTTCGGTGTAAAAAAAAAAAATTTTTGGTAAACAGATTATTGTTGTTCGCTTTTGAGTACCGAGGAAAAAAAATTGTGCTGGTCGCAAAAATGTTGGCTCTAGGTCAAAGTGAACTCGCGAGAGTCAGCCTGTTTCGTTTTTTTTTTTTGGCGCAGCTATACAGTTATTTGAGAAATGTTGTGGCAGGTCTGCTGATCCTTTCGATAGTTATTCGAAGCGCTCGTCGCGAAATTGCACGCGGAAGGAATAAATAGAAAAAGCATAAAAATTGAGCGAAATTGACAGCCGCGAAGGAATGATGAATCGCTGTGTGCGTGTTCTTGATATTGAGACGTCGTAAAGAGGATTTTAACGGGCAGAAGGAAAAGCCCGGGCGGGGAGGAGACAGAAACGGGTTATCAGCAAGGTCGAAAGAACTGTGTCGCCATCCGTCGCTGACTATACAAGCGCGCGATCGACAAACGCAAAACTCGAATTGACTTATCAGTCGAATAATTTTTACGATCCGAACTGACGCGTCCGACTTTATTTTGCTACGCGGGCCGCTTCCGCGTTGCAAAAAAAAAATATGAGGACGAGCGTCAAATTTTTCGAGACAAAAATCAATTTGGCAAGGAAAAATGCGGCAGTTTATAAAAGTCATCGCTCACCTCACGATCTAGCGGCGAAATCTTTGGCAATTAGTTGCCCGGAGCGCCACGATTGATCCTCGTCCTCGTGGAATTTCCGTGGGAATTTTCTTCGCGTTGACCTTGAACTCTTAACGATTTAACGATACTCGCGGTCGGTCATTGGCAAACAACGCGCGCGAAAGCCCTCGATCGAGTGAATCGAAAACAACTCAATGAAATAAAGAGACGCCGCGGGGGAGAGGGAGGAAATTGCATGTTCATTTTTCATTTCCTTTTTCCGGGCAAATCGCACCAAACTGCTTATAATATTGCACAACACTATGTAAACCGCTTAATTTTGTAGTAGACCAAATCAATGCCGCTCAAAACGTCATCGCCTCGTATTTTTCCTTCGTACACTGACACAAACACGTACGAATATCCACAGCGAGAACCCAACGAGATAGGAATCATGGCTGATTAAAAGACTCGATCCAACTCGCCACATTCAGCCATCCAAACAAAAAACCAACAGACTCAATATCGACAATGTTGGGAGATTTAGTCACGACAAATTTTCTCAATATTTATCGAAGCGTTTTACATTTCGCACGATCATCAGACAAAAATCAAGTTTTTCACTAGTTTTCACCAACTTTTTCATTAGCCAAACATTTTTTAATTAATTGACAAGATTTTTGAGTCACTTTTCACGTTTTTTTCGTATTAAATTTCACGTGCTTTTTGTTTTTACTCAAATTTTCAATTTTTTATTATTTTATCGCAAAGGTCAGTCACTCTCGTTTGTTTTCGAGCTACACTGCGTTTTTAATCGATGATTTAGTCAATGACTCGCCGACTCGAGGTATTTTTGTTTGTTTGGTCACGTTCCGCAAAAGGCACATCATCGAAACGCGTAGCCCGCAGATAGAGCGTGTCCCGCGGACTAATCGTTCGAGCACGACGCTCGATGTACGACTGAAGTAGAAAAGCCGAGTCAAACGTTACAGCTCAGACGTACACACTACGCCAGAGACCCCAGTGGTACGAAACACTCGTGCGTCTCCCTGATCGGCTCTTACGTGCGTTGTTTATCATTGAAGATAATAATATGCACGCAATATACATGAGCCATTTCGCGCTCGACACACGCCAAAAGGATTATCGCACTTCGGGACATTCGTCACCGTGCGCATTGATACCAAAAGTTTTTATTCCTCAATTTTTTTTTTTTTTGTTATTTTCGTTTGGCCTAATCAAATCTCCTCCAATTTGTCTGCGTATCGAGAGTCATTGAGCACGACCGTTTGAAATTACAGTTGCAATTACCGTAAGCGACGCGCAGGATCGTGCGAACAAATATAAAAAGTTCGTTTTTCCTACCAAGTCTAGAACGGTAATTTTTTTTTTCATCTATTCCGATAATCCGACGTCATAAATGACCCAAATTTTGCAAAATTCATATCTTTGGTAAAATTCAACGAAAGGGGGTCAATTTGGGCTCATTCTTTTCGTTTTTTAATGCAGGATCGCGTGAGTCTGGAGCAATTTTGCTAGGAGTCATGAAACGATTTAAAAACCTGCGAACGAAGGGAGAAGGGCGCGGGATTGGCCCGGGGTCGTTTCCGACCCCGGGTTAACGTTCTAGGCCCAATTATCGTGACTTTTTTCGACACCAAGTTGAGCGAACACACGTGACAACAAACAGTACGTGACTTTTCGAAATTCGAGCAATTCGTCGAGTTCTCAATGAAATTTCACTCCGAAATCTCGCAAGAATTATCAGAAGACAAAGAAACAAATTAAATTCTGTTGTTGTCGTGAATGATCCGCAAAATGTGACTCAAAAAATCTGAAAAACAATCTTTTGGGTCAAAGTGCGCCAGTGTTTGGCAAAGACATTAAAATCTGCTTGTATCGATAAATAAATCAATAAAATTTAGCAACATTTTTGAAATAGTTTTCGTCTACGACGAGGGAACGCGGACTCTTCCTTAAAATATACTTTTTGCAATTCGCGTTGTAAATATAAATGCAGCGGCATAATCGTTGCAAAGTTTGAACGAGAGTTGCGCGTGTCTCTGAGCTTCGAGAAACATTCACGAGAAATGCCTTTTTCGTCACTCCAAAAATAAATGCTCTCTTTGCAGAAGATTTTTCGAAGCTGACAGCGCGACGAAATCTTTTTACTCTAGAGCGTAACGAAAAAAAAAATTTCAAATCACGTTTTTTCGTAATTGAAAATCAAGAAAAAATCCTCGAATTTTATGTGTCAAATTTGAAAAAATAAATAAATAAATAACGTTCACATTTTACGATCGTGCACATGCACACAAAAAAGAAAAATATGAGTGGATAAACTTAAAAATACACGGGATAGTACTTGGGGCTGAGGCAAGCGACAATGCGCACACGCGACAGCCCGCGACTACCACCTTTGATCCCTAACGTGATTAAAGTTACTTTCGGCGCGAAGGCAGTGACGTCGTAAAATTGCAATAGTTGCATCGGGCTTGTTTTCAAAGTTTGCCTGTTTTTCGTCTTTTTACACGTTCGTTCGTAGAATATTCCTAAAAAATTACGGCGCAAACTGTTGGAGCGACTCAAAAGTGACTGCGATACATTCCAGGCAAAAATTTTATCGGGAGGACAAAAAAAACAGAGCAGAGTGTGATTAAAAAAAAAAAACCGCAAAACATTTTCGTATTTTTTTAAAAACTTAATCCTGGTTTCCCGCCATCGATGCAAAAAATGGTTTTCCCGTCGATAACGATTCCTCATTACGGACAGTTGGAAAAATCGCTTTTTACGGCCGCCATAAAGTTTTTGCGACTTACCATCTGTCGGTAACTGTACCAACGGTCGGTAACGCCTCGTTTAGTTCCGTTTGCATCCGTTTCCCAGCCGCCGCAGTGAAAGCATTCAAGGATCTCGAACAGTCGCTGCTGGCCCGAGTTGTTGGGGGTCCTAGAAAAACGAGCGTGCTTTTCTTCAATACAATCACTTCGCTCGCGTTTTTATCGGATTCCCAACACTCTTAGCTTAGGCCTTCAGTGATGAAACAAAAAATACTCAAATCTACTCACCGCTTTGTTGTGTCTCGTGCGAAATAGAAAAAAAAAACAAATACACCGGATATTGCACTCCGAACCGTTTGAAAGCTGCGTACCCACGCTGCAACCGGCGAAACAGCTGATCGTGCGTAGTTTCGAAGGGAACGGGAAAGTGGGGAAAAAAGGGAAACACGTAAAAATCAGATGGTGGTCGAACGAATGAGAAACGAGAAGCAGCTCGAGGTCTGCGTCAGAATTTTCGTACGAACGCTTCGGGCATCCTTGTCGGCCAACGACGTCACCGAAAAATGAGTAAGTCCGGGCTAATAATTTGAACAATTATATTTTTTACTCCGATCGTCACCGAAATAATTATAAAAAAAAGTAAAATGACGATTTATGCGATCGGGCGTTTATAAATAATTGGAAAACGCAGAAAAAAATACTCCGATTCAGAAAATTAACATTTTTTTTCAAATTCTCAACGACTTTCATTATTGTGCATAGAAAATATTTCATATTATTTGTTCTTCGAGTGCTAACGGTCAAGGCGAACCAGATGCTTAATGCATTGCTCCAACTTTTCCACGATTTCAATATCGTTTAAACGTCGTCAATATCTTTCAACGCTAAAATATCACTCTCTCCAAAAATGTCTAAATTCAGTATCGAAAAAATACTCCAAAATGAATTCTCGATTCGTCAAGTTTCGAAATTTCGACTTAATTTTTAAAAAATCGAAAAAAATTCGAAATTAAAAAAAAATCGTCACCCAAATTTTCGGTTTTGCAAATTATTTTCATTTCGTAAATTTGACGTTTTTTTATTTTTATTTTGTTGGTTTTCGGAAGAAAAATGGGAACGAAAAGTGAAAATTCGTTGGAACGACGTTCCGAGGCTTCGAAAATGATTTTTTGTGACGTAATCCCATTGAAAATCGAAAAGATCGATTGATTGTCGAATATAATGAGATTCAAAGATTTTGACTCCCACTCTGAAGAGCGGCAGTGAGGTCAACACCCACCTGTTGTGTTACGCTCGTCCATTCTTTTCCCATAGCTCTGACGCCATAATCTTGACTGCCTCCGTTACTTTATTTTATTTCATTTTTTCTCATTCCCTTTTCTTCGCGTTTATGCGCCGCGGCTCGCGTAGAATCTCATAGCAGAGTGTAAGAACGACTTCCGGTTGGTGCGAGTCTACGCGCGTATTAACACTTTGCTCTTGCAGCATTTCGACCGTCAGCGACGATGCCGAGAAGAGCAACGATCATTGTCGTCGTTGGCTGGTCCCTTGTCCTCAATCTAATCGGCATCCTCGCCGTCCAACATCAGAATCTCCCCGATAAATATCATTCCATCGATCTTCCCAAAAATCATCTCAAATATTACTTTCACAACTTCCCTCAAATTGCTCGAGAATGCCGCAACGATCCTTCGTGCCCATTTAAGGTAAAAAATACTTTTTTCGAATATCAACATTCCTCTGAATTTTTTATTCAGTCTGCTCGTGAATTCGAATTTTATTCGGAATTCTTAGAGATAAATTTTCGGGAAAATTCATTTTCGGCTGAAATTTTATTTTCCGTCGATTTTTGACGTTTTATTGAAATTTTCGTTTCATGCTGGAACTTTTTTTCAAAGGATTTTTGAGGCTGTTGAATTTTTTCTATTCAATTTTTATTTATTCGGATTAAATTGTTGCTCAGCTACACTGAACAGAAAATTTCGTTGCAAAAGTTCGATATTTTTGTTGAAAACGTTTGACTGAACGTTTTTTTTTTTGAACAATCACAAAAATTTTGTCAAATATTCTTGAAAGTGTCTTCGAAAAGTCAATTTTTGTCATTCCAATCGTAAATTTTGCTGACAGTTTCGTTAGAGATGAAAAAAATTGTCAAAATTACGAAAATTTTGAAATTATCCAAAAACATTTAGTTTGCCCCATTCAACGAAATGTTCTGTCGACGAAATTTAGATTTCAGTGTACTTTTTGGAGAATTGGTGGAAAAAAATGATTAAAATGATCTGAACGGGTTGAAAAATGGATTTTTGGGTTTTTGTTGTCTCTTCGGTAGAACGAAACTCAGGAAAATGGGTGCTGGGGATACGAGGAGAATTGCGATGCGAAAAATGCATTTTCTGTTCCTTACTGCCCTGGGGATCACAAGGGATGGGTGGCAACGAAAAAAGCACAGGTCGAAACTTTCTACGCCCAGGGTGACTTTGGTTACGTGAGGGACCAACGAAAAGAAATGATGATGCTGTGTGTGCCACTGTTTTTGGTAAAAGCATTAAAAATGAGAAAGAAACAATAATTTTTCTCCCTTTTTTAACAAAAATTACAAATTTCTTGAGCTTTTTGCAATTTTTTTTTCTTTAAATCGCACAATTTGCACAATTTCGCTATTTTTCGAATTTTGTCCAGGACGATTCGAGCTTCGAATGTACGGAACATTTGAGGTTCTGTCGGGGGAGGAATATAATGATAAACTTTACCGACCTCGCGCACAGAAATGAGCCCTTAAGGTACAAAATGGATATTCTCAAAGAAGGACAAATCGGAGGGTACTGCAAGTAAGAAAATTCTGAAGCCATTAAGTTGAGATAAACTTGACTCTAGAACGGTAACTTTGAATTCCGCGCCCTTTTCCCCCTTCGTTCCCTCATTTTTTATCATTTTACCTCATTTTTGACCATTTTTTTGACTTTAAGCAAAATTGCCCCAGACTCACGTGATCCGCATTAAAAAACGAAAAGAATGAGCCCAAGTTGAAACATTTTCGTTAAATTTTACCGGAGATATGAATTTTTCAAAATTTGGCTCATTTTTTATCGCAAGTTTCCCATTTTTTATTGTTTTATCTCATTTTTGACCAATTTTTTGACTTTAAGCAAAATTGCCCCAGACTCACGTGATCCGCATTAAAAAACGAAAAGAATGAGCCCAAGTTGAACCATTTTCATTAAATTTTACCGAATAATTAAATTAGACTTTAATTAAATTTTATTAAATTTTATGAATTTTTCAAAATTTGCGTCATTTATGCACTGAAAATAGAATTTTGTGAAAAATTTTGTTGGACACTAAATAATTTTTGATAATTTCAAAATTTTCGTTGTTTTGACAATATTTTCCATGACTAACGAAACTGTCGGCAAAATTTGCGATCGGAATGCCAAAAATTGACATTTCGAAGAGAAAAAACGTTTAGTCGAACGTAACGAACAAAATATCAATCTTTTCCAACAAAAATTACTTTCCACTGTGGTCCCGAGTTAGCGGAATAAGAAAAGAGAAAGAATTACCGTTCTGGGGTTAAAAATAAACCGGAAAATTCATTAAAAACGAACGAGTCTTAAAAAACTTCAGATTGGAAGAGCAGCGTCTGCGAGACAACGCCGATCACATAAGCGCTCTTCAGTCTTGGGGCCCGGAAGTGCGAAACTTTCGTGCATTGCCACGAAGACCAATAGTCGATGGCGATTGTGACGTCGTGATCGAAAAACCCACGTACATTATGAAGATCGATGCCAGTAAGCAATTCGAACTCTGTACAGCATCGAAAAATTTGAATTTCGAACTTTTCCCCGCTCTCAATCGCAACAGCTGCAAACTTGATGAATAAATTTTGTTTCCCAGTCGCTGAAGCTCATTAAGTTCGTGTCTGTTGCAGCAGTCAATTTGTACCATCATTTCTGCGATTTCTTCAATCTGTACGCGTCGCTTCACGTCAATTTATCGCATCCGAGCACCTTCACGACCGACAACCACATAATGATATGGGAAAGTTACAGGTGACGTTTCTCGAGGAAAATGAAAAGAAAAACACAAAAAAAAATTGCCACGTGGTCTCCAGGGCTCAAATCCGTAGAGACCACAAAAAAAATATTTTTCGAAAAGATTTCATTGCGTAGCATAAAAAAAAGGAATAAAAAATCAAATTTTTCAACTTTCTCTCATTTTATGAAATTTTTCAATTTCGAAATGACTGAAAAATTGATTTTTCCGTGGAAATTTTCTTGGAATTCAATTTTACCTGCCGTTTCAGTTATCGATCTGCGTTCGAGGAGACTTTTAAGGCCTTCACGAAAAATCCTTTATGGGATTTGAAAACTTTTCGCGGCAAGACAGTTTGCTTCAAAAATTTGGTCTTGCCGCTCCTGCCCCGGATGATTTTCGGGCTTTACTACAACACGCCGCTCGTAAGAATCGTCAATAAAAAATCTTCTCCACTCGTAATTCTTCATGGGCTACGTACAAACTTTATTTGCACAGATTTACGGTTGCGAAAAAAGCGGCTTGTTCAAAGCGTTCAGCGAGCATCTTTTACATCGTCTTCGGATTCCTCTGCACATGAGAAAATCCCCGAAAATCCGAGTCACTTTACTCAGCAGGGACACGAGATACAGAAAAATCCTGAACGAGGACGAACTCGTCGAGGCGCTCAAGGAAAATCCGGACTATCGGGTCCGAAAAGTGAGCAAGCGAAAAAAATAAAAAATAAACAACAAGAAATTCCCATTTTATGGGAATTTGAATCACAAAATTCAAGAATTTTTCGATCCACAATCAAAATTTCGGCGTTTATTGTGTTTTTTTTTCTTTTTCTTTCAGGTCGTTTACAACAGAGATTTGAGTTTCAAGAAACAGCTCGAAATAACGAGAAACACTGACATTTTTATCGGAATTCATGGAGCTGGATTAACCCACGCGATGTTTTTACCCGATTGGGCAGCTTTGGTCGAACTGTAAGATTTTTATTCCCAATTTCATTAAAAAATGATCAAACAACGAGAATTTGCACGATGGCGTCGTTAGTTAACGAAAAAAAAATGCGGAGAGAAAAAAAACGAGAAACGAGAGCAAAGAATCTAAAAAAACTGAACAAAATTCGTTGGCAGATGCGATTAAAAATGAAAATTGGAAAAATACAACGATTCCGTCAATTATTCGAGACTTATTAATGAATTTTTAAATAATTTGCGCAGATACAATTGCGAGGACGCGAGTTGCTACAAAGACCTGGCGAGGCTACGCGGCGTCAAGTATTTCACTTGGGAAAACAACGAGAAATTATTTCAGCAGGATCCGGTAAGAAAAAAAAAAAAATAATCAATTAATCGATTAACAGTGATGAGTAAAAATTCATTTGGATTTTTGGGTCGCTTGGGCTTCCCAGGGAACGCATCCGGATGGAGGTGCTCACGCGAAATTCACAAACTACAGTTTCGACGTGGAAGAATTTGTTAGAATTGTTGCAAAAGCTGCCAAGTACGTCAAAGACAACAAAGAGTTTCGTCGATTCGTTGATAGGAAAACAAAAAATGTTGACGCGAGCAAAGAGACCAAAGTGCCGGATGAACTTTCAAAAAACAGAGACGAACTCTGACCAACTTTTTGCATAGAAAACTCACGAATCTTTCATTTTCCTGCATGCACCGTCGTGGTTTAAATCAAAATTTTAAAGAACGATAAATACTCAATTGTCGAAACGCAGCCGAATTGTTTCGCTCCCAAGTCTCTCGATCTCTGGAACTTGCTTTATTTTGTTTCCAAGGAGACGAGAACGAAAAAAATGGATTTTTGTATCCTCGGATTGAGGCAAAAAATGATAAAACTCTGGGGACAATTTTCCTCCCTTTTGGAACGAAAGAGTGTGGGAACGAGCTCGTTATCGTAAGCCAGAAAATTGCATTTACCATTTTTTCACAACTTTTTGTAACTTTGTTCGTTTTTTTTTTTCTAAAATTGAATTATTTATTTTCTCATAAACGGTGCTTCGAGGTCTGGCCAACGGGCGACCTCGAAATCTGATCAGATTTCATTTTACTTACGAAAAAAAAATGTGTGTAAGAAAAAAAAAGTAAAAACTAATCTTGAAAGTTAATTTAAGATTTTTTTTGTGTATATTTACAAATGTGTGTAAAAACGTGCGATAGTTGAATAAATGATGCGAGAACAATTGCCTTATTTATGTTAAAAATTGTTGCGTTTTTAATTGGAATTTAATTATAAATTACACGTAAAAAAAATTCCTTTTAAATGCTAGGAAAAAAGTTGGGGAGCTGGAATTTACAATTTCAATTGAATTTTGTATCGATAAAGAACAAGAATTACGAATATACAAGAAGCGATGTATGCGAAAATAATTTGCAGAGCTTTGATGTCGTCGGCGTACAGAGTTTTGACAGACATATTGACAGCACCGGTGAGTAGATTGGCGAGAAGAAAAAAAGCCAGTCCGTTATAATTGACAGCCTCGAAAATCTCGAGAGTCCTTATTTGCATTGTTTCTTTGTTGTCAAGGTCATCGAGCTCGAAACCAACGCGTTTCTTCTTTTTCCCACGATCGTTTTCCTTTTTTGGTGGGTTGTTGGCTTGTGGAGAGTCGTTGGCAATGTTGGCAATAATGTCAGTTTTTATTTCGACGAGTAGGAGCAACGTCAAGAGCGTGCAACTCAGGGTAACGATCCAGAAACAATATCCAGCGTTTGCGAGACGCCTGGACACGCGAAAGTAATTATCACAAACGAGAGTTGCTGCGCAAGCTTGAACCGCGATCAGCGACAATTTGACGCAGAGTATCATGGAATCGGTGTATTCGAATTCGACCTGACGACCGAGAATTCTCAAGTTTACGGAGTAACGTTCGTTGTTGGAAAATTTGGCGCGCTTTTCGTGGTTTTTGTAGGTGGAGTGAATGAGTCGACCGATGGTAACGGCGATAAGGTAGAGCCCGACGTAGCCGGGAACCGAGCTGAGGCCCTCGCGATTGGCCGAGACGAAATCGTTCCTCGGGGAATCCCCGAGAACCCAAAATTTCAAACCTCCCGCGCTGAGTGCGTATTCGTGCATGGAGATAATGAGAACGCCCAAGAGCAGGGAATGCCGCAAATTTGCCACGGAGGATATTGTGCTTGTCAACATTTTTACGAACGCCAGAGTTATGAAGAAATTCCAATGCACACCGTACTCGGTCACGTGGGTTTGATAAGACGAATATTCTACCGCGAGGAAACGTCCGAAACCGAGTATCAACAATGGCGCTGAATTTTTAACACAAGCTTTCGAATTGAAGGTCATTCTTTGGAGAACCGATCGACCTCTGGGCTCCTCGATGTTTCGAGACTCCGGAGCGACAAGAGCATTCGCTACGACGAATAGTCCAACACCCGTGTCCATTAAACTGTAACCGTAGATTTCAGTCTTGGCAAATTTGCGCGGGAAAGTTTTAAAATCTACCGCCAAAATACTGACAGCAGTTATGACGTTTGTGAGCGCCCGGAAATTCGTCACGAACGGTCTCTTACCGACGGCAGAACGGATCAACCTTTTCGACGATATTTCATTCCGCGCTATACAAATCGTCACGTTCACTATCGAGATCGTTATCATCGCCAGACAGACGTGAATCACGGATTCGGACCAGACCGTGCAACACAAAACACAAGGCACTATGCTCAGACAAAATTCTATAAAAGTTCGCACATTTTTGTCCAAACGATTTCCAACCAGCGCCAAAGTCGATGCAGTTAAGAAAATACTGCACACGTTTGGCAGTATCGCCATGAGAACCTCCTGCGATGAACTCCCGCCATGATTCGAAACAAATTCCTCCTGTTCCCGCCGGTAGCGCTCGTTCGCGTCTGACGTCATCTAGACTCGATTGCCGGCAATCATGCGGCACCCAATGTCAACAAACAGCAGAAACCGAGTATCGTTCACTATCTACAAGATTATTCCACTGACGAACCAAAATCTTTCGACACGTAACCCAATTTTAATAACGAACCAACTTTTTTACCGCGATTCGCTTATTAAAGTCTATTTTCTTTGTTTTCGCGCGTTAAATCGTTTCCATTGAACAAGTTTCGTTGTGATGGAGCTCCTTCTTTTACGCTGTGTTACTAAACACTAACACAGCATAACCGATGAGGGTAGGATTCCTGGCAGATGGGCATATCACATGGTCGGACGATCTATATTGCCTCTGTGAAGTTAGGCACACAAGCGGAGTGTTCGGGAGCATCATATTCGCAGATTCACAGTCAATTCCTCCTGTTCTAATTATTATGATGATTTAATATTTTTTTAGTATAGTATCAAAAAAATTGAATAATATAAACTATTATGTCATCCGGTTGATCATTTGGATAGGGTTCAGTATCATCAGCGATTAGCAATCTAGGGCAGCAGCAACAAGATCATGAGGAGGATCCTAATCCGTAAAAGAACTTACGTGTCCTAGAACCTGGTTCATCTAATAGAAAATCGTCCAGCAAGTTTGAGTTGATTCAAACTAGTTCAAAAAATTCCTATAATTGCGCATTGAACCCTGTCAGTCGAATAATTTATAAATGCACAGCCAACCTGCATCGAGTGCATCAACTGAAAACGTTTGTGACTAATTAATTTTTTACTAAATGGATTTTAAGAAACAATTTGTCACGCTTGGCTCCGTATGGCATGGTTCTCGCATAATTTCCGCGTGCATGGAAATTCTGACGTTTCTTCTTGTTTGAATTCCGCTGTAAACATTTATCAAAAACTTCCCATGAAAAGTGACACTCCATATCTTAAATACCGCCAGCATGTCGCGCGTGTGACATGCTGGCGATGCCTGTCGTATCGTACGTAATAGGAGTTATAATTTATTGATTGATGATCGTAATCGAGAACGCAGCTGCGGGGTCAAATGGAATTTTCAAATATTATTGTTCTCCCATTATGTTCTCAAGTATTTCTACACAAAGTAGCTGAAACGTTTCATGTGATGACAAGCCGCGAAAAATATGGTTCCATAATTCTGTAGTACTCTAAAACTACTCGACGCGTTAACATAAATTTGCATGGGTAATATCGTAGTGTTTTTCCAACTATGGAAAAAACTAAATTATAAATCGATACATCTACATTTTTTGCAGAAGTTGATGGTACACTCCATCATTATCTCCGTTATCTTGGCAGGTCTCGTTAGTCAAATTATGTACGACAATATCGCAGTCTGTGCAAACTTGCAATCAAATTCCTTCAAATCAATCAAATTGAAATTTCTGTAAAAGGTTTTGCTCAAATCTTAGGAATCGCCTGAAATTTTAGTATGATGTGTAACCAAATTCCATAAACCGACTTAAACATTTTTGAATCGATCCATCATGCACTTTTCTAGACATTTGCATCCGGAGAATAACTCGCTGAGATATTTAAGGGCGGCGCACACTACGACACACTATTTAGATAAAATTTAGTGCCTTTTGGCAAGCGGCGACTAAGGAATCAGATCCAGCTTTTCTGATGTTCATTCCGCTGGTTATATGAAGTCCTGCGCTATATAGAGTCTTACTGGACCAGGACACCACCTCCAGGCGTACTACTCAACAATTTTCATCCAATTGTTTCCAAGTGAGCTCGAGCTCGAGACTGACGAAGGATTAATAATTAGTTGAATTGAAACTGATTGCACGAGAGGATTCGACTCGATGACCCTCGCCTGAAATGCCTGAAATGGACAGGCAGGTTCAATATCGGGAAAAAAGTGATCAAGTTGATGAAACGAATCGATCGGGATGCAAAATATTTATTCAAGTTAACATTTCATTATTGAAACATCATCAGTAAAATAGTAATAATAAAATAGACGGATTTTTCGTGTTTTCGAATAAAGGAATGATTTGCAGTTGATCGGATTCCATTACGCCATTAGCCACACATCGTGGAAAGTCCAATTAGCTTCACCGGGCATTCGAATCATCGTTTCCAGACCAAATTGTTAGAAGATGGTGTAGAAGTCACGGAATTCTTATCCCATCTTAGCGAGTGTATCGAAGGCAATAAGTCTGCAAAATAAATATCCAAAAAGTCACACCAAAGTAAAGGATCAAATTGCGAGAAAATTCTGATGTTGTGACACAACGAATGCAACTAACCAAGCAACTTAGTCCGGTTCTGCTTCCGCACGAAATAGGTGGATTAGTCCCTGGACAAACGAGTGGATCAACCTAGAATCGAAAGTGATTAGTAGAAAGCAAAATCTCATGCGATTTTCTATGACGGTCGATGAATCTAAACAAATGAATTACACACCTCCGGCGTTTTGCTCAAGCAGTATCCCTGAAAAAATAATGAAAGAATTGAACCAACGATTCAACTGCAAACAGGATCAGATTGACTTCATAGATGATTGAATCGAAAACAGAAATTGCGTCCAAAGACTCCAAATTTCAACCTAATTTTTCCAAAGAAAAATACGTAAAAACTGCAAAATGATGTTCAAAAAACATCCGAAATTAATCTGATACTGATGAGTCGTGCAGGAAGAAGAATAAAGTAGCAGCGTACGGCGCAATCCAGAGCACTGGAGTATGGACAAACGATGAGAGGTTCGGTTCCCGGACATTCGTACTTCGACTACAAAATAATTCACAGTTAACAAAATAAACAATTAACGATTGTGTGCCAGCTAAAAAACGACTAAATTCACCTTTGGATCGATCGCAAAGCTCTGGCAACTGTTGACTACGAAAATAGCGAATAGCAAGTAAAACTTCATGTTGAAGCTAAAACAGAAGTGTCGTTTTAGAGGTTTCGAGGCATCCTTATATAGGGGTGTCGGAGTTCAATGTAACGAAAGTTAATTTATCACACCTGCTCGTTTTCTATGATGCCTGGAAAGTTTATAGACAGCCGTAACTTATCGAACGAGTCACTGCCAACGATCCCTTTCGTCCGTATTGAGTCTCCCCGCCTTTTCTATCAAGGAAAAATGAAATCCCACTAGTCACGCGTCACTAAATATTATTTCAATAGCCAGCATGTGCTTCCTTCGTGAATTCTGCTTTTTGAGCTTGACACTTGCGTCAGTAGTATTTTCTGATAAATGCTGTTTCAGGGATAACAGGAATAATGTCAATTCCGTTCTGCCGATGTCATGCAGCAGGGGAAGTCGTAAATTTTTTCTTATGGGCTCGATTCTTATTTTACCTTATCAAGTATTGCGTAGCGGACGACACTTGTCAACGGTACTCGGATTGTCACGGGACGCTAGAAAAATGAATTGCGTTGTGTAAAATTCGAAAATTTTCAAAATTTCAAAAAAATTCCATAACGTTCTTGGCTAATGGAGACGAAAAAGCTAATTTAACAGACGAGGTTTCTGAACATGCACGAGATTTGAAAAAAGAAAATGGTTAGACTCTCAATTCCTCATAAGGAAAAATGAAAAAACTCTCAACAAACTTGTATTCTTCAACATCAGCTAAACTTACCTAAACGGCCTTTCTGATGTCGCTTGTTTAGAGATGACAACTGATCCCTGATTTCGAGCTCTTTCTAATCTCCAGTCCCAAGAGTCTCTCTTATATGCAACTCCAGTTTCAAAAAACTATTTGCTTATGATTATAATCGGGTTGCACAACGGGGGTGAGATACACTTGATTAAATATGGCTCAGATGGTCAAAAATAGTTATAAATGACTTTTTTAATCCGATAATTATAATGACAAAAGAGTAAGTCATTGAACCCGAAATAATGGCGTGATATATCATCATGACGCAGGTGAATGCATAAATAAAACATTTGCTGTCCAACGCAAAATGGAATACTAATTACAGATATTTACAGATAGTCGTTACAGATAGTTTAGTTAGTTGATATAAATGTCTTTTGGCTGTCGATTCTACGTAAAATCTATTTATCGACACTAAGGAAAAAATGTTGACGATCCAATAAATTTCACGGTTAAATACGTTCAAAGAAATTTGAAATTTATTGGATCACCAACATTTTTTTCTCAGTGGACCATATCAAGCCTGGAACGGTGCCCTGGAGTCAAAAACGACCCCAGGCGATTTTAAATCACGCGCCCTTTTTCCCTTCTCCCGTTTATTATCGTTTTACCCTATTTTTGACCAATTTTCAGCCTTTGAACTAAATTCCCCAGGCTCCGGCGATTCTACAGTAAAAAACGAAAAGAATGAGCCCAAGTTCAGCCCTTTTCGTTCAATTTTACCGGAAATATGAATTTTTCCAAAATCTCGCTCATTTATGACGTTGTAATCGAATTGATAAGCTTTTTTCATCGTAATCATAATTCCAAAGTTCGATCCGCGTAAACGCGAAAACCTTTCGACAAGAAGGAATTCTTCGCCGCATAATCGAATTCGTAAAATAAACATTATGCAAATTAAATTATTAAAAGTCTCCATGCGATCGCGCTCTTTACCTCCGCGTCGCACACGTCAGGTGGCGCCGTCGTCGGAATTTTTCGGTACTACACGCTATCGTAAACGGTCCAGAGTTGGTAAAGGCAAAAGGGTAAACTGTATTTTGTCTCGTCTCGTCACAATAATCGATGACAGCGTCCATGATAATAATAACAATGAAGAAAGTCATACAGAGTTTATATCAATGACCCAAGAGCCATATGAAAATAAAACTTCACCCCATAATCGCTGCTGGTGAATAATTGTGCAGCGATAATGTGTTTGAGCGATCGAAAATTGAGCACGCAGTGCAAATAACGCAGTGAAAATAAAAATTGATCGATAAGTGTGACGTGGCTCGAGTGCAAAAGCGAAACAATCGCGACTAGTCATGTGATTTCCTGCCTTTATACAATAAAATACACAATAAAAATCACAAAATAAAAAAAGACCAAAAATTGGATTAAAAACGAAATAACAAAAAATCAGTGTCGAGTGGAATCGAGAAAACAGTTTTTACGATATGCCGAATTCGATGGATTCCAATCATAACCCTAAAACACGACGAAGAAACGTCAACGAGGAATCCAAACCAAAAGTCGATTTTCAACAGCTGGACAATGACAATAAATCCAATTTTGAGGACACCAACGGTGGATTGTCCAATGGCAGAGTCCCTCGCGTTCCATCTCTCCCCGATTTCGATTCATCGACCAAAGAAATTGACGATAATTCGTTCAACCAACAAGACAATTTGCTCGATCAACATTCTACGAACAATGAAAACTCTGATTACGAGGCAACCAACAAAATTCTCGCGATACACAAAGCCCTGGAGTCCGAAGCTTCTCTGAGCGAATTGAGATTGCTCGGTTGCGGCGAGCTGGGCCTGGTCGATGGTAAGATTTTGACCTAAAGTGCAAATCGGGTCAAATTGACCCGAGGATTTTTTTTTATCGTTCTCCCACCAAATTGTCCATTATTTGTTGAAAATTAACTGCCAAACCATCGGTTGTCGCCATTTCCAAGCAATTAGGGCCAAAAAAAATTTCCGGGTCAAATTGACCCAGTGCGTACTCCACGGGTTTTTTACATTTTTTTCACCAACGCCACGAAATTAGCGATAATTTGCTAGAAAAAATACATTTTCGTGGGGATACGACGATTCGGAAAATTCCTCGGGTCAAATTGACCCGAATCGCTCTCAGGGGGGTTTGTTTACGATTAAGCGTTCACTAAGTTTTAAGTCTCCAAGTCACAAGGATGATCTCTAGATGATACCAGAAGGAAACTGTGGCCGAGACTCCTGGGACTGGAAAATCAAGCAGACTCGAACGAATCGCTCGATATCACAAATACTCGTGTGCCTGACGACGTTTATCAACAAATTTTGAAGGACGTCGCACGCAGCGGGGGCCATCTCGCCGCCGGAGCTTCGGAAGTCGAGCTGGAGAAATTCCAGAGGGAAATGACGCAATTAATTTGCTGGGTGCTTCATCGACATTGCCGACTGAAGTGAGTTTTTCCCTCGGGTTCTCAAATTCTATGCAATTTCCCCGGAAATTAATCGTTAGCAAAGACGGAATAATCGCTCAAATGTCAGTCTACGATGTTGAAGTTTGGATCGTTGGAATGCAACGAAATTCTTTTGGATCTTTGGCAAAAATAATTATTTACCTGCAGAATGTAATCACGATGATAAAATATTCGAATTTCACCACCGGAAAAGCATATCGGTTGGAAAAATTTGGTTGAAATTGAAAATTGAACGAATCATCAATAAAATGAAATATTTTTCGTTGCATTCCAACGTTGCAAACTTCAGCATCGTACGGAATTCCGTTTTTTCTCGCGCAGATCTCAAGATTCTCATTAAATATTTGATCAGGACGATAAAACGCTATTTTTTTAGCATCGAAACCCAAAATCGCTTCGAAAATCGTCATAGTTTTGGAAATTTAACGAAAAATTAATAGAGCAAGTATTTTTCGTGAGTCTGTGATTTCCGGACGGAAAATCGATACGAAAACTTTCGTTGCTTATTGAATTAGAAAAAAAACAATAAAGAGGGGAAAGAAAAAAGAAAACTCAACTATTTAACTATAAAAAAGACGAGTTGGATTTTTTATCGTGTTTTTCTCTGGTTCTTAGTTATTATCAGGGCTACAACGACATTGCGGCAACGGTTTTGTTGGTGATGGGTCTAGAGCGAAGTTTACGAATTCTGGAGCGAATATCGCTCGATTTTCTCGAGAGATTTATGGAGCGAACTATGGAGAAAGTGAATCAAGAATTGTTTTATATTTTCGCTCTCTTGCATCGGATTCATCCGATGCTCCTCGTGCATCTGGAAAAGTGAGTTTTTCATGGCCCAGAAAATCGTACGAGGTCTGACGAGAGAATTAATCTCTAATTTTGGGATTTCAGTGTCGAACTTTTCCCGCATTTCGCACTGGCCGAGTACACGACTTGGTACGCTCACAAATACGCCGAGAATCGGAAACTCCTTCACAGGCTTTTCGATTTCTTTCTCGGCAGTCCGCCGCTCATGCCGCTTTATCTCAGTACAGTAATCGTTGCCCATCGGGATACGGAAATTTTCAACACAACGCCGGACATGGGCCACACCCATAAAGTGCTCTGTACGGTAAGAAAACGATGAAAATTTTCCTTTTAAATTGCTCAAAAAAAAAACAAACGACACCGATAAATGAGATTCGGCGGAAATTTCTTGATTTTCCAGCTCCCGGACGACTTGCCCTTCGAGAAGCTGCTGGTCGAGGCGAAAAAACTGTACGACGAATATCCACCGGAATCGATAATAAACGACGTGCGTGATTTCGACAAAAAACGTCGTTGCAAGGAGCAAGAATGGAAAGCAAAAGCAGAAGCGAGTCGTAAGGAACGAGAACGTCAGCGAAGCCTGAAGCTCGCGATTCCCAGTCGCAGGATCATTCCGTATCCACGTTTGCGAAGCTACAGCACGATAACCGTAGTGACGATTCTCGCGATCGGTATCTACGCGTTTATAAAAACCGGCACGGTCCTCAACTGACACTAACTCAAAACCGGAAACTCTCGAACTTGCCTTACCCCCGAATTACATTTCCTGCGTCGCGATATCGAGCATGCAGGCGAAAAGAAAAATATTGCTGCAGTCTCTCGTTTATACAAAGATGAAAAAGTCAAAAAATTGAGAAAAAATCGAATAACTCGGTCCCGATTCTCCAGAGGCAAGTGCGTCTTTCTATTTTTTCGTTTTTTTTTTATAATCGATACGGAAAATCTACAAACGAAGCGGGAACTCGTTTTTATTTATTTTTTCAACATTTTCTATCATTCCTGTCGAGTCTGCGCCAATTTCCTACGTTATTTATTTTTATTCTTGTTTTTTTTTCTATGCCGACCAAATCCTCGCAGAGGTCGCTTCGCGCGAGAAGAAACAACAAAATATATATATTAATTATTTATACGAAAGATATAGAACGTGATAGAGACGAATTCGGAGTCTGTGTCGTTGGAATGCAACGAAAATCCTTTCCAAACGGCCAACGACACAATTCCAAAAACAAGGAAAAAGAAAATATACAAACTCCGTGAAAAAAGTGGAAATTCGAGTAGATCAATTTTGAAAGGCTTTTCAGAATTATTCAGCGATGTGGAAACGCATCGAACGTGCAATTTTGCTCACGTGTGAATAGTGTAGAATGTGTAATTAGTGTTGTACCGCAATATGAAACGTCACGATATAAATTCTTCAACGAAAATGTCAAAAAAGCGCAAATTTTGGATTTCTCGTCAAATCTCGGCACTTGAAAATTCGGAAACTCCGAGAATGCGCATTTTCAATTTTTCTTTCGCGAATTCTTGACACCAAAACTGAAAATTCTATTCAATGACGAAAAATGATTCGACGTTAAGAATTTCAGAATTTTTATTTCCAATTTTTAACGCGTCGCGCTTCGTCAGCGAGTTGCAACTTTTTAACGAAACGGAAAATTGAAAAAATTGCAAATTCCGAACGTCAGAGAATTTTTCTTCATCGGAGAAAATTTTTAGATTTCGGAAAATTTCGAAAATTTCGAAAAAAACTGAATTTAGTCGTTTCGTAATAGCAAAAACGTCAATTTTTTGCATTCTCGTGAAGAATTTGTATTTTTTTCACACCCAAAAACACGATATGAGTAATATATATATGAAAAATATACATATAGCTTTTACGGTATACACGACCAAGTGGATTGGTCGATGAATAAAAGGAAGAAAAAATGATTTTTCAATAATATCGATTTATTTATTCAGCGATGAATGTAGTCAACGATTTAATTGTTAATTGTTCTCGTCCTCGTTGGTCGAATGGCTGAACCGTGATCGACCTTATCGAGCTAAATCCATTTAATATTAATATCACAATTATCCATATTCATTAAAATTACACCGTGAGTTCGATCCATCAGTTGCAAGGCCACGAGATCGATAAATCAGGAGGAAATCCACAAAAACCTCTGTTTTCGTAACAACGCTGAGAAATATTACGATAACAGGGGTTTCGTTCAAAAAGTTTTCCTTCAACATTTTTCATGCTTCAGAAAGAGATTTTTACACTTTTCTCCCTCCCGGAACGAAAAGCCAACGTGCGAGTTTGATTTTTCATGGAATTTCGACGAATAAAATGTCCAGCAGAATTTTGGCCGAGCCTGCAACTCACAGACGACCGTAAACCACGTAGAGAGCCTCTATCGATATCTTAATTTACTAGTTCAAAGGTCGCTCAACACCGAAACGCAAAAAAGTCTCGAAAAAATGCAGAAAATATTGAAAAATCAATGTTTTCGAGGAGCGTTTCGGGGCTGATGGATTTCGTCCTTTTTAAAATCTTTTCTCAAGTCGATCGTCTAGCCTATTTACAAATCTATACGTAAATTGTCTAAATTTTGAGGAAACTCAAGGATTCTTAAGTCTAAGGACACACGAACTTGCGGTTGTACGTTTGTAGCTGGAGATCCAACCGGTAGAATGTGTCTAGAAAGAAATATCTATGAATTGAGCTTCGGGGACGAACTGGTCTCGGATTTTTTTACTATAAGGAGCTCCGCACTTGAATTTAAACCGTAAAACGATGACCTGTAAGTCACAAATGAGCTAAATTTTGAAAAATTCATATCTCCGGTAAAATTTAACGAAAAGGCTTCAAATTGGGCTCGTTCTTTTCGTTTTTCAATGCAGAATCACGCGAGCCTGGGGCAATTTTGCTTAAAGTCAAAAAATTAGTGAAAAATGCGTTAAAAGGATAAAAAACCGGGAGAACGGAGGGAAAAATGGCGCGGAATTTAAAATCGCCTTGGGTCAGTCGAAAATGCCAGTAAAACGAGCCTCGCCCATAGAATTTTTACGTTTTTACATTTTCTCGAAAACCCCTCGAAGTAAAAATCGAAAAATCGACAATTATCGCGTTTGAAAATGGTCAAAGAAAACAAGGTTGGCGAAGAACGAGGAAAATCGTAATCGAGTCTCTGGAATTTTTTTACGCGATGACCCAAATCGATCGATTTTGTGCGCGGAATCAAATATACAAAAAAAAGTCCAACTCGGACTCGTTCTTTTCGTCGTTTCAAGTAAAAAATGCGACGAAACGATGACAAATCGGGAGAAAGTAGAGAAAAAAGTTTCAACTCCAGGTTATCGTTCCGAACTTAAAAAATCGACTGTCATTTTTGGAGGAAAAAAACCCCCGTGGGAAAAATTGGACAAAAGTTTGTTGCAAAAATATGCAGAACTTCTAGGGAGGATAAAAATAATCTATAAATATTTTGATCTCGCGAATTAAGGATTAAGCATAATTTTTCTCGTTTTTCCTGAGCGACTAAGTTCCAGGCGTTAATATCGTTTTAATGTAATTGAGAACTGCGGCATTTCGGAGAATTTCCATATGATTGACGCCGGTGAATTTCTCGTGATATATTTTTTGTTTCTGTTGGTTTTGCCAGTGCAGACAGCCCTCGAGACTTCGAGCATTCACCGTGCCATCGCCATCGCCCGTTATCAGTTGCGGATAACCGTCGACGGTCACTCCGGACTTGTAATAAAGTCTGCGATCAAATTATCACGTTAAATCATTTTTTTCGTCCAGCAATTCGACAGAAAATGATTCGCAACGTGAAAACAAACTTTTCGACGAAATTTCTCGCCCCGGTGAGTCGTAAAACGTCGTTGGAACGCAACGAAATTCTTTTTTGTATTGACAAAAATAATGATTTGCATGGACAATTCAATTAGGATGATAAAATTATCCATTTTTGCCACCCGAAAAGCTCATCGGCTCGAAAAATTTGGATGACATTGAAAATTGAACGAATCAACGATAAAATGAAATATTTTGCGTTGCATTCCAACGGTGCAAACTTCAGCATCATAAATTGCGTACCTTTCGACCGTGGGAACGTCCACACCATGGAGACAATGAATTTCGACACCGGGAGCTCTGTAATCCAACTGGAACTTTTCAGTGTCCTTGCGGAATTCCCAACCGTTTGGCACGCCGACGTCGCTGCAAGAAAAATGCGAAAAAACGATTTCATGAAGAAAAAAACGTGAATATTCCACTTTTATGACGTTTTTGCTTCCTCCCTGTTTGAATTTGATGTTTTTTTCTGGATTTTACGAAAATTTCAGTTTTTCGAAAAATCCCGTCTGAATCGTTGAATTTTTGATAATTTTTTATCTTTTCAATGATCGTGGCAATTTCTTACTCGAAAAAATCTTTGAGGTCCAACATCGTGTAGTTTTTCTCCTGAGTTTCGACCAAAACTTCAGTCTCTTTCCAGAATAATTTCGATGGGAGCAACCAGCCCAAACTCGGGCAGGTTATTTGTTGGTTTTTTAAGGTACTTTCGCGCAGAACGTACGTGCCTAAATCGTCACCTGCGAAAAAGTGAATTTTATTTTGTAAAAATTCGTCACGTCATGATTTAAACGAAAAAACTTGAAAAATTGGGTCAAATTTTGTGGGGAAAAGTTCGCAAGATGGAAAATGAAGGAAAAACGTTCTTACCGATGGCAAAAACTTTGAGGGCCTTTACCGAACCACCCCAAACTGCTCCGAGCGTCACGAGGGCATTGATGTACTGATTTTTCCATTTCTGGCTCTGACGTTGCAGAAATATCATCGACATTGGGCCTCCCATGCTATGAGCTATCAGGGTCACTGGCTGAGCCCCATTTATCAGGTAAGTCTCTTCGACGAGCTCTTTCAGCTTGACGAAATACTCGGCGTTCTCGTCTGGAAAGAAAGACCTGGAGCTCTGTGAGATTGCAAAATGACTGATGCATTTTCATCGCTAAAAAAAATGTCACTCGAAAAAAATGCAATTTTTTTTGTTCAACTCGTAGCCACGACATGGGTGCAAATTTGCACACACGAAAACTTCAGGAGTCAAGAACTTTTGCCCGCGTGGCCCAGCGGCTTTCCTCACAATAATTCCGGATTATTTTTTTCCTCAAAATACGACTCGTTATCTTTAATTCCGCGCAAACTAAATGTCGATACGTTAATTAGCATCAAAATGGCGTTAAAACAAAAAAAAAAACAGATTTTCAAAATTTCTTTCGTGAATTTGACCATTTTTTGTGGAAAATCTTGTATTTTTTGATTTTCTAATCATTGCAATCGATCGCTCGGGATTCGCTACCTCTAAAAAGTGCCCCGCGAGTTTCCAATCCGTACAAATGTCCATGAGACAGAACATTTTGAAAACTCAAACTGCAAATTTGCACCCACGCGCCCAATTGATAAACAAAAGGGAATTTTTGTAAATATTTCGTACTTGGAGCTTTGCGGAAATCGTAAGGAGCTCCGCGTAGCGAGAGATTTCTCACGTAGCCCAAATCACTGACAAGCATGTTGCCAATGTCCTTGAAATACGATCCGGGGTACGCTCTGCTCGGGTCCAAATATTCGACGACTGTGGGATCGCCCCATCCTGGCATTCGAATTTCAACGCCATCTGGATTTTTCGTCGTACGTGTCACGTTGTCGTAGAGCAGTCGCATGTTGTCGATCTAAACGACGTATCGCAGCCACACACGATATTATTAAAGCAAATCATTCATGATTTTATTCCGCGCACAAAACCGATCGTAATTGGGTCATCGCGTAAAAAAATTCCAGAGACTCGATTACGATTTCCCTCGTTCTTCGCCAACTTTGTTTTCTTTGACCATTTTCAAACGCGATAATTGTCGATTTCTCGATTTTTACTTCGAGGAGTTTTCGAGAAAATGTGAAAACGTAAAAATTCTATGGGCGAGGCTCGTTTTACTGGAATTTTCGACTGACCCAAGGCGATTTTAAATTTCGCGCCATTTTTCCCTCCGTTCGCCCGTTTTTTTATCCTTTTAATGCATTTTTCACTAATTTTTTGACTTTAAGCAAAATTGCCCCAGGCTCGCGTGATTCTGCATTAAAAAACGAAAAGAACGAGCCCAATTTGAAGCCTTTTCGTTAAATTTTACCGGAGATATAAATTTTTCAAAATGTGATTTTTTGCACTAACCCAGCAGTCAATAATGACAGGCACGAGGAGCTCCAAGTTGAGCCAAATGTTGAAAAAATCTGGCGATGTTTTTCCACATACATAATGAACGGACGCGGTTTTGTTGAGTTTTGCTTCAACCTGACTGCCCCCATCGCCTGGCACTGTAAACATCGTCGCCTTTCGATAATTTCCCTCAAAAATGCTCGTCCTCGTTTTTATATTATATACAGTAAAAAAAAATACGAAGCAATCGTCGAAAGTGAAAAAAATTGTCATTTTTCATTTTTCAAAAGGAAAATTGAGTCTCGAGGGGAAAAAAAACTCACCAAAAATAACGGGGCTTCTTTGTTTTCCCCGGAAACGCCAGGTGACGGCGGGATAGACGATGCACAGTAGCACGATGAAGAAAACAAGAGTGTGGCGCATAGTGAAAATAGATTTTTGTCCCCCCAGCAGCGTCAATCGGACGGAGAAGCGATTCGATTATAAAATTAAAATGATTCGAGAGCGAGTGACGCGGCGATAATGCAATTAAAAAAGCTGATTTCGGGTTAAACAGAAAAATCGAAATTCCGACGTCGTTAACGAGACGGATGAAGAAAAAAAATGTTAAATAGGAAATTTCGGACTTTCGGACGCTCGTTCGAGCAACGCTGAGACGACGCGACGCGTTCGTACACACTGGCTGACTGTCATCGGGCACATGCTAACGAAAACAGCTGATGACGCATGAGAAAAAAAAACAACAACGGGCTCGTCGAGTCTCAGCGATTTCATTGGTTTCCTTCGGATGGCGCTAGCGTCCTGTGCATCGCGACCCCGAGAATCCAACCGACCAATCATAGTCCCGAAATTTCCTGATTTTTCGTCGCCTAACGAGTCAGCGAGCTTTCCGCATATATTTCCATTTGCGACTTGTAAATACGATGCATTCGAAATTGCGTCTAACTGACTATTTCGCCATCAACTTCACGAACACGTGACTCGTCGTTGTACAGATTGCAACGCGATGTTTACGATGCTTCGCGTTAAACGCTTTCGCACTTATCTCCGTTGTCGTCGTCGCCAAGTGCTCGCGGACAAATTATCTCCACCCTCCTCTCCCGAAACTGACTCTTTTTATTTCGCATTGCCAACTCGCGCTACAAACTTGCCGGAAAAAAATCTTTTTCCAATGACAAATTCGATCTCTAAAAAATCGGTGAATCGCCGCCATCTTGTTTTTCCCTCGTTTTCGTAAAAAGCTCTTGAAAAAATTGTAAACGTTTCATGGAAAGCAATGAAAAAAAAAATTCAACGAAATATTCGGGAATTTCGCGCGAAAATCGATGAAAATAATTGTCAAATTTTTCTCCCACGTTCCGTGCGAAAATGCGCATTGAAAAATTCCCTTAAAGCCGATTCAACCCTTTAAAGATCGCGCCGCAAGTTCGCATTATTTCCATAATGCTCGATAATTTTTTTATCTCCGGGTTTTCTGTTAAATCGATTGACCCCGTGCCGTTCGCTGGCAGATACCGAAAGCAATTGCGTGCAAGGAAAATCAGGAGCTTCTCATTAATTCCATGTACGGGGTGTGGCAGGATTTTTCAAGGACGGTAGTCGCGACTGCCAGAAAATCGTGCGTTGATTTCAAAAGAAAAAATCGGAAAGTTTCGATGTTTTTCCGCGGTCGGAAAACCGACGCGGAAAACTGGCGTTTCATTTTTGAAAACGTCACAGCCTCGGAAATGTCCTTCGGCTGTGAGTCACCCTGTACATAGAGCGAGCCTAACGTTTGTTTGAAATATCGCATGCGCCTGGACGTCGTACGCGTTTACTATCACGATATATGTGTACACAATTCCTGTGAAGCCAAAAAAATCCACCACCGGTGTTGAGAGACGGCGAGTGTCTGCCCGCAGTTTCCCGGGCGCGACGAAAGCGCCGAGAGCCACGAGATCCGAGTCTCTTGGCCATTTCCAAACAACCGAATCATCGGAAAAATCATAAACGAGAGTTTCGAGCGATTAAACGCGATTCGCTATGGCCGACATAAAGCAGGAGCACAAACCCGAGGATGCGGAAAACTACGCGATGGCAAATAACACCGACCCAAAGAATATGCAAGAGTTGACACAATTTGTAAGTCTATCAAGCTAAAATGAATAATTCCCAGTTTTTCGCTTTATTTACGTGCTGAATTGGGGAAAAACAAACAAAATAGCCTCGCGTTTACGTAGATTTGCTCCGATTTTCACCAACTTTATTTCATCAGGTACAAACACTGCTGCAAGGCATGCAGGACAATTTTCAATCCATGTCCGATCGAATCATCGGGAGAAATATCCTTTTCTGCATATTTACTCAACTTTTTTCACCTTCTAATACACTTAACCTTCAAATGTTTGGCTGTCATTACAAATAAGTGGTGGAACTCGGTGGGCGGTAAAGATACGAGTCCGAGGGCAATGCGCGAGTCTGCGCAGTTGTTTTTATCCGTTTGGCGCCACCGTCGCTTGGCGCCAATTTTTGAACGCCATTTCAGACTTTTTTTCGTATTTCGCGTATTTGAAGAGAAAAAAATCTGCAAAAATTCTCTTTTTTAAAAAATAACTTTACAAAAATCTACATTTTCGAAATTTTTTTTGTTTTTTTAAGTAAATTGTTCGTAAAAACGAGATTCTTGAAAAAAAAGTTGTTTCCTGGGTCTGAGAGACCCGTAAGAGCTGCGCAGGCATCGTAATTGTTCAAAAATGATCGCAATGATAAAATCCTTAACGAGAATTACTTGATGAGATGGGAAACCGAATAGACGACCTCGAGAAAAACATCGCGGACCTTATGACGCAGGCCGGAGTCGAAGGAACCGAAAAATAAGAAGAAATGGACAAAGGCAATTACCAGTCCGGCCGCTAATTATACATTGCAGAAGAGGGAAAAGTCCGCGTCAAGCTTTTGGCGAGAACGAGAGAGTTGAGATTAAAATACTCGATTAATTAATCAATGCAAGGAGCTCGTCATTCAGATGGAAATGAGAATTGAAAATACGCAGATGGAATATCAAGAATGTACCGAATAAACGTTCAACTTTTTTTTTACACGAGTTTTATTGATTTTATTGATTATTTTCAATAAAACACCGAAAAAAACGAAAAAACATTGAAATTTGCATCGTTCGAATTTCGTCAAATTCCAATTTCGTAATGAACGTTTTTTTCTCAATGAATTTTTCCATTTTTCGGCAAATTGGAGGTTCCGGGACGCGGAAATTCAGAGAATTCCGCAGACGCGAGAATAAAGCTAGAAAAAAACTGCATACGAGAGAAATCGTCGCGTTTGAACGATGCAAATTTGTAAATGATAATTAATCGACTACGAGTACGAAATACTGTGAATGATCGACGACGTTAGGGACTTTTGGTAACTTGGAATTGCCGGCACTGTCCGGAGCTCGATGTGCCTTGGTTTACGACGATCATATCGGTGCGAAAGAAACTTTCCCTGGATTAGCGAAATGGGAGAGAAAAGGAGGGAATTTCGTTGAGAAAAAATGGAGTTTGTGGAGGTTCAGAGAGTGGCGAACGATGTAGGGAAATTTCAAGATTTTCAAAGTTTTTTTTTTACCTATTCCGGTAACTTGGAGTCAAAAATGACCGGAATTTTGAAAAATTCACATCTTCGTTAAAATTTAACGAAAAGAGTTCGCTTTGGGCCCATTCTTTTCGTTTTTTAATACAGAATCGCGTGAGCCTGCGGCAATTTTGCTCAAAGTCGAAAAATTGGTAAAAAAAAGTGCGGTAAAACGATGAAAAAACGTCTCAAGTGGCCTCGGGCTCGTTTTTGACGTCAAGTTACCGTTTCAAGGTCAATTCCAAGTTTTTAGTTTCACATTGATTTTAATCGTGATCTCACTGATTTTCCTTGCACCGTCGATTCCGATTCAGTTTCTTCCGAGCTTTTGTCGTATTCCTCCACCTGTACCGATTCCGATGAATTTGTGAAGCCAGTTTTCATCGAGTCCTGAGCAAAAAAAAACAGATCGACGAATCGTAAAGAACAAAATTTCCCAAAAATTGTCCTCAGCCCATCAAAATCACTTGGAAAATGATTTTTTTGTCTCAGACTCGGAAAATCGAGGTTCGAGGCCCAGGAAATTATCACGAAACTCTCTGAACGGAGAAAAATCATGGAAAAATCGAGTCTTACGAGAGATTCGGTCATTCTGTTGGCAGGTTTTTTCAGCGACAGAGGAGAATTGGCGAAGCGATTGGCGAGGTTGGTGAGGGAGTAAGATTGCCTGAAAGATGCTCGTCTAACGGTTTCGAGGCGAGCCACGGAGTCGGGAACGTGCAAAACTTCTCTAAATTCCTAAAAAAAAAAATAAAAAATTCATTTCCGGTTGTTGAGAGTCTGGATTAAAGAATAAAACGATGAAAATTCGATGGAATTAGAAATCGATATGGAAATATTACCCCGGTCAAATCTCCTCGGGCTAATTGAAAGTCCTGCATGTTGGTGATTGGACAATTTATAGAGAAAAATCGCTCGCAATAAATTTCATAAAAAACATTTTTTTTTCAATAAATTATGATTTTTTTTTTTTATTCTCACCTCGAGATCTTTGATCTCGTCGATTTCCGCGACGTCCTGATACGCTTTGGTCAAAAGCTCAACGGCCTTGGTGTGAAAACTCAACTCGATTCTCACGAAATCGGCGAGAATGCTCTTGAGATCGTGAAGTTTTCGCTTTTCAAATGTATCGATTTGGTCCTCGAGACCTTTCACGACTCTCGTCACTTCGATCGTCGCTTTCATCAGTTCGGACTCTGCCTCGGACTATCGGACGCTTTACGAGTCAAGGAAAATCCTCCAAATTTTCATTTATTTATGAAAGCGCTGGAAATAATTGAAAAAATACTCGCAAGGATACGATTAATTGTCGATTTCGAGGATTTTTCCCTCGCAGCTTGTCCAGCTGACTCCGTCTCGTCAATTCTCGATCACGCGCCGTAAAAGTGTTTCGCACATCTTCCCGAACGTGTTTGCAAATTAGCGAATATTGCGAGAGTGGAGAAATGACTTTTGCGTCGAGACGGTGAACTCGGGCGTCGCGATAGTCGCCGATAACTGACAACGTCGTCGCAAAATTGTTCAAACCGTTGCTCAGCGAGCGATTTATGTTTTCAGCCTGTGCGTAACTCTGTATCACTTTCGATACTTCGTCGTTTTTGTCCCGAACCCTAAAAGAACGCAGACGAGATCGGCGAATTTATCAAATTCGTGGATTTCATCATTTTTTTCTGGGGTCACTTTTCCGATTTTGACTCTGGGCTAAAATCTGGGCGCTTGGGTGCAAATTTGCAGTTTGAGTTTTCAAAACGTTCTGTCTCACGGACATTTGTGCGGATTGGAAGCTCGCGGGGCACTTTTTAGGGGTAGCGAATCCCGAGCGATCGATTGCAATGATTAGAAAATCAAAAAATACGAGATTTTCACAAAAAAATGCTCAAATTCACGAAAGAAATTTTGAAAATCTGTTTTTTTTTTGTTTTAACGCCATTTTGATGCTAATTAACGTATCGACATTTAGTTTGCGCGGAATTAAAGATAACGAGTCGTATTTTGAGGAAAAAAATAATCCGGAATTATTGTGAGGAAAGCCGCTGGGCCACGCGGGCAAAAGTTCTTGACTCCTGAAGTTTTCGTGTGTGCAAATTTGCACCCATGTCGTGGCTACGAGTTGAACAAAAAAAAAATTGAATTTTTAACAGTTTTTTTTCGTTTTAAAATTCATTGAGCTCGTTCCGCATGGATTTCCTCATGCAGAGTCTTCATTTCCGGTCGAGCAATAAGGCGGGGGGCAACGATCGATAAACTACAGTCAGAAAACCAAACGCGATCCAATTTCAATAAAAACAAATTATTCCGTAACCAACCTCGCAGCTTTCCGAGCATATGCGGCAAATATCGTACACAACTCGGCGAAATGTCTCTCGACTCCGCCAATTCGTTCTTGAACGAATTTCGCTTCCTCCGAGCTAAGAAAAAAAAATCCACGTCAAGTCTCCGAAAACGCAATTTTTTTCGTTTTTATCAGAACGAATTGAAAGTAAAAAAAAATAAAAACTCACCAAATATTGCTCTGCGATCTGGCACGAAGCATCGTTCGCTCGCTCGCCTCTCAACAAACTGTTTCCATCGCTTTAGGACTCTGTGACAGACGTCACTCGTGAGGGTACGTTCAAGTTGTTCGATCGCAGGGTAAAAATGAACGCGCGACGACAGGTGGCCGTTTCGTTGTTGCCCTCGCGACCAGGTGACTCTCCATATTCGGTTCGCGTTAACTTTTCCAAAGAGTGTGTCACGAGCCTGTGAAAAAATCAACATTTTTCGGTTCAATTAGTGAGCGTCAATTTTTCGAGTCGTTCGAAGCTGCTGAAAATAAATTTCACGACGTTTTTTTGTTTGAACGATTAAAAATTCAGGTTTTCCTTGATTCGAGTGAGGAAATTCCGGAAATTTGAGTTTCGGATTGTTTCTCGATAGAATTAACAAACGAAATAACGATTTTTTAGGGATTTTTTAAAATTCGTTTTATTTGAAGAAATTGAATTTTTACGATTATTGATTTTTTAGAATTTTCATTATATTTACAGGATTTATTTCGGGATTCATGTTTTATCGATAATTACGGCGAACGAGTGACCAGCGCCGCTGCCCACGAGAACGGCTTCGCCTTCGTGAGGAAAATCGAGTCGTTTTGGTTCGAAAACGTTGCTGGTGCTGCCATCGCCACAATTTCCGTGTTCGTTCCAGCCCCAGGAAAAAACTGATCGATTTTCTATAAAAATCGTGAGTTTATTCGATTTCGTTCAAGTTCAAAATTGATTTTTTTGGGAGGATCGAAAAAGTCAATACCGTCGATGGCCACGTTGTGTTCCGAGCCGATCGCCAATTGGCGCATTTTTGAAACAGTTCGAATCAATTTTGGCGACCAACTGGAGTGAATTTCTTGGTCTCGGTGACCCAATTGGCCGTAATTGTTTCTTCCCCATGCGATCATCGTGCCGTCTGTCCGGAGAACGCTCGTGTGCGTCCAGCCAACTCGAATTTGCCAACATTTTGCCAAATCCTCCGATTCCACTCGAGCTGGAAAATCGATTCGATTTTTCAAAACGCTGTCGAATCCACATTGACCGTATCTGTTGTCACCCCAGGTGAAAATTTCTCCGGATTTGCTCAACGCCGCCGTATGATTTTGTCCGCACGCCGCTTCCAGGACGTCGGGCAAACCTGCAACTATATTTGCCGAATTTTACCAACGAAATTCCAGTCCCGACGACACAATTTTTCAGGCTGATGACCTCCGAGTTTGGATCCTCCAAATTCAACGCAATTCCATTCATTTTCTGGCAAAAAGCTCATCGTTCGAATCCAGAATTTAATTACGACAAGTTTTCACAATTTCAATTATTTAATTACAATAAATTCATCAAAATCATGAGAAATCAATAAAAATGAAATGAGCATGATGCTGAAGTTTGCAACGTTGGAATTCAACGAAAAATATTTGATTTTATTGTTGATTCGTGCAATTTTCAATGTCATCCAAATCTTTCGAGCCGATACGTTTTCGGGTGGCAAAAATCGATTATTTCATCATCCTAATTAAATTCTCCATTTAAATAATTATTTTTATCAAATTTAAAAAAGAATTTCGTCGCATTCCAACGATGCAAACTTCAGAATCATAATTAAATGAAATAATAAAAATTAAAATTAAATTCATAATTAAATTAAATAATTAAATCCGACGTGATCAAAAAAATCTCAAAAAATGATCAATAAAGGGAAAAATTCGTTAAATTCCAACATTGTGAACTTCAGCATCATTTTCTATTGAATTTTCCAATAACAAAATCGAAACGAGCTCAGAAAAAATGCCCGAGACTTGAATTTTCTACAAAATCAATAAAATTACTTTGCGTGAAGGTTTCGATGTCTCTGACGGCGGAATCGTCTGCGTTGAGAATGCCCAACTGGCTTTTGGCGCCGGATCCAGAAACCAGAACTTTTCCGGATTCCGTAACGAGCGCGCAATGTCTAAGGCCCATGGAGACGCTTTTTATCGCTTCCGGCAAGTAATCGAGTTTCGTGGGCTCCCTGAAATCCTGAAAATCTTTGCTGCTCCGAATTCCCAATTGGCCGTGGGAATTCGAACCCCAGACGTAAACTTGGCCGCTTTCCGTCAAGGCGACCGAACTGTTCCAGCCGCAGGCGATATCTTTGACGGGCTCGTTGTCGAGGCGCCCGATTTCTCTGAATTTAAAGATTACTTTCTGGCCGTCCAAGCCCAGGCCCGTCTGGCCTCGATCGTTCCATCCGCACGAGTAAATTCGACCTGCGTCGTCCAAAATCAACGTGTGGCCCGCGCCGCCAACAATTTTTCTGATGCATTCGGCGCCCGCACCGGACGGGGAATCAAAATGAATTTCGCACGGATCTGCCAAGAGTTCGGACTGAAATCCGAGCCCCAACTGGCCGTGGGAATTGGCGCCCTTGAGAGAGACCAAAATTTCCACATTTTCATCCGGACCCAAAATTTGTACTTCACGGAGATCGAAAATTCCGAAACGTTCGTTTCGTCGATCGTACGTAAACGTGAATGTTTATTTTTGAATAAAAAATCGACGATAATCTTCGGAAAAGCTGTTTTTTCTTGTTCGAATCAATTTTCGTTGTTTAGAGTCAAAGTTTCGACGATTTATTGTTGTTGCCGGAATTCTCGATCTTGGCGTTTTTTCATGTGTCAAAACGCACGTGGCGTCGGGAAAAAGTGACGAAATTTGTGAAAATGAATCACGTGCTTACCCATGCGTACAATCGATGCATTTTGATGAGCGATTTTGACTGAATTAGAAAACTAACCTACAAAATTTATTGTTAATAATAATCGCGCGGTCGGGAACAAAAATTATTCGAAGGGAAACTTGACAAAATTGCAGCGGCTTTGTGACTCGTAGCTCCGCGTCGGTCAAGCGAATCTCGTCCTTGCCAATCGCTACTGTTGTGTTATTATTGTCCCGTGAAACCGGGCGGTAAAATTTTCGGCCGCGACTTGCTTGTTATTTATTAAAAAGTAAATATCTCCGCGTTAAATTTCGCCGTGAGTCTCGAAAATTGTTGATTAAGTTAGTGATAATCGTTGAAATTATTTCTCGTTATATTTCGATGATGGAAGAGTCAACGATCAAGTTTGACATTAAGGAGGTTAAGTGCGATCTTTTGCGAGCGATACGCGAGTGTTCTCAGCGAGGATTGATGAACACAACGAAATGGTATTGTATTTTTATCGAATTTCTAAATAATCAATTAAAAATTCACCCTGCAACGGTAATCGGGGGACAAAAACGACCCCAGCAGGTGAATTTCAATCCCCCCGCGCCCTTTCTCCCTTCGTTATCCCGTTTTTCAATCGCTTTACCGCGTTTTGCAATCATTTTTTTACTTTGAGCGAAATCGCCCCAGGCTCACGTGATTCTGCATCGAAAAACGAAAAGAATGAGCCCAAGTCGAATTCTTTTTGGTGAATTTTACCGGAGATATGAATTTTTTAAAATTTGCGTCATTTTCGCCCGCAGTTTCCCCAGTTTTTTATACTTTTACCGTATTTTTGACTGATTTTTTGACTTTAAGCAAAATCGTCCCATGCTCACGTGATTCTGCATCAAAAAACGAAAAGAATGGGCCCGAGTCGAACTTTTTTTGGTGAATTTTACCGGAGATATGAATTTTTCAAAATTTGCGTCATTTTTGCCCACAGTTTTCCCAGTTTTCTATTTTTTCATCGCATTTTTCACTAATTTTTCGACTTTAAGCGAAATTGCCCCAGGCTCACGTGATTCTGTATTAAAAAACGGAAAGAATGAGCCCAAGTCGAACTTTTTTTGGTGAATTTTACCGGAGATATGAATTTTTCAAAATTCTACTCAATTATGACCTTGAGTTACCGGAATAGGTGAAAAAAAGGACGTTAGCGTTCCGGGGTAAATCGGCAAGGGTTATTTTGCAGGCTGGCGGAATTGAATTATTCGCTAAAAGACGCAAAACTGGATTATTTGGACGTGTCGAGCGAGGCGAGTATGGCAGCGGAGTTGAACGGAGAAGAAGACATGTACACTTTAGCAAAGAGTTATTTTGATCTGCGAGAATACGACAGAGCGGCGTATTTTCTGAAAGATAGTAAAAGCCGAAAATCGCGTTTTCTCTATTTGTATTCGCAATATTTGTCCGGGGAGACGAAAAAGATAAACGACATGACGGACGTTCCTCCGGATCCGCTGCAGAACGGCAGCTTGAAGTTGCTCTGTGCAGACTTGCGCAAAGAGCATCTCGCTGGGAATCTGGACGGCTTTGGCCTGTATTTATTTGGGGTGACCTTGAAAAAGCTCCATCTGAGCAAAGAAGCCAGCGACGTTTTGGTCGAGTCTTGCTACAGACAGCCCATGCATTGGGGATCTTGGCTCGAGTTGGCCGCGCTCATTACAGACAGAGAAAAATTGGAAGCTCTCACGCTGCCCAATCATTGGATGAAGCATTTTTTCATGGCTCACATGTATCTCGAGCTCCAACTGCTGGACGAGGGTCTGGCCCTTTACCGCGAGTTGCAAGCCATGGGTTTCGAAAACAACGGCTACGTCCTGGCTCAAACGGCAATTGCCGTTCACTACGGCCGAGACGTTGACAACGCCATAGAAATATTCAAAAAAATCATTAAAGACGATCCCTATTGTCTCGACAATATGGACACGTACTCGAATTTGCTCTACGTCAAAGAATTAAAAGTCGAACTGGCCAATCTGGCTCACAGGGCGACCGAAATCGACAAGTACCGACTGGAGACTTGCTGCATCGTAGGTAACGAATTTTTTTTCCATAAACCCCGCGATCGAGCACGATTCAATCGTTTTTTTCAAGCCAGCAAATTTGCCCACTGGGATTATCGAAATTTCAACATTTTTCAGGAAATTATTACAGCCTCAGGGCCGATCATCAAAAAGCTGTCATGTATTTTCACAGGGCGTTAAAATTGAATCCTCAGTATTTATCAGCTTGGACTTTACTGGGACATGAATTTATGGAAATGAAAAATACGAACGGAGCTATTCACAGTTATCGACAAGCAATAGGTAAAAAAACTTCTACTCATTTATATTTTTTCTTATTTCCCAATTTCTATTATCCTATTCCTATTTTTATTATGATGCTGAAGTTTGCGACGTTGGAATGCAACGAAAAATATTTGACTTTATTGATGATTCGTTCAATTTTCAATGTCATCCAAATTTTTCGAGCCGATAAGCTTTTCGGGTGGCAAAAATCGATCATTTTATCATCGCAATTAAATTCTCCATTTAAATAATTATTTTCGTCAAAAATAAAATACAATTTCGTTGCGTTCCAACGATACAAACTTCAGAGTCATTTTTTATTTCCTATTTTTATTTTTATCTCTTATTTTTATTCTCATTTTCCTATTTTTATTTATTTTTCATGATAAGTATTATTTTTTGATCGTTTATTTATTATTTATTGTAATAATCGATTAATTTGAATCGTGACGATTTTTCCATACGATTTTCCATAAGATTTCCATATTTTTGCACAAGTTCGTGAAATTCCAATTGTCCACGTTTCTTGAATTTTTTATTATCGATAAATTTGTATTTTTTTTTCGCTCTCTGATGCTCGATGTTTTTGCCATTGCAGAAGTGAATCGAAGAGACTATCGAGCCTGGTACGGCTTGGGTCAGACTTACGAAATCCTGAAAATGCCATTCTACGCTCTTTACTATTACAAACAGGCTCAACTGTTGAGACCTCACGACAGCCGCATGGTTTTGGCACTCGGTGAAGCCTACGAGAAGCAGGACAAAATTCAAGACGCTCTAAAGTGTTATTACAAGGCTTGCAACGTCGGGGATATCGAGGGAATGGCACTCATCAAACTGGCCACGTGAGTTTCGTACTGTCTGACCCTCAATCCGCCAACCGGAGTTGTTTCCTTCCCGCCCATTGCAAATCCCGCGAATATTCAATGACAACACAAAATAAATAGACGAATCATGAAAATTTCTTGATAATTATGATTTAAAATGATATTTTCACAAGTTGGAAATTATAAAAATATTTATTCAACGAATGTTGCTTCGAAAAGTGCAAAATTAATGAATATTTAATAATATAATGGCAAAACAACTCCTAAAATAATAAAATATGATATTTTTTATGAAATTTTATTCAAAACAATATTTCAATATTAAATTATTGAATTATTTTTATAATAAAATTATTAAATTATAAAATATTATTGTAAATAATATTATTAATATTAATAATAATTAATTGTTATTCAAATTAATTATTATTTATCATTAATTAATTGATTCAATCAATTAATCAAATAATTAATAAAATAATTAATTAATTAATTAATTAAATTAATAATTATTAATAATTATTAATATTTTATAAAATTTTAAATAAAATGTTGTTTAAAATAATTTTAATTAATTATCAAATATTAGTTGAAATTATATTAATTAATTATTGAATATTGTTTAAAAAATTATTTAATAATCAATTAATATTATTTTTAACAATATTCAATAATTAATTAATATAATTGCAACTAATATTTGATAATTACGAAAATTATTTTAAACAATATTTTATTTGAAATTTTGTAAAATGTGACTGGAACTAATATTTGATTTTTTATTGAAATATTATTGAAGATAATATTCAATTTCTAATACGGAATTATTTTATTATAATAATAAATTGATAACTATTTGTTGAAACATGAAAAACGAAGGAAAAACGATCGAATTAAAAATAAGATGTTTACGGGTATAAAGTTATTGAAAAATGTCGTTTTGTCTGTGCAGTTTGTACGAAAATTTGAACGAAGACGATCAAGCAGCAGCGGCTTACACGGATTTCGTGATGGACGAGTTCCGCAACGCTGACAGAACGGAATTGAGTCACGCGTACAAATTTCTCACCAATTATCACTTGCGCCGCGAGCAACTCGACCAGGCCAATCATTACGCTCAAAAGTGCCTGCAATTCGATGAGACCAAGGAAGAAGCCAAAGGACTTTTACGAACTATCGCTCAGAAGCGAGTCAAAGTCGAGGAGAACCCGATGGTTGTGAGTTTCAATGAAAATTTCTTTAAAAAGTCATCGATTTTTCTTTCTTTCCTTTTTTTTTACGTTTTTTTTATGACCTTGAGCGAGACACGCGGTAATGAGAAATTTTCGACTCTCCTAGATCGAGGACATGAACGAAACTGATCCCGTCGGGGAAATCAGTATTCGGAACGATGCAACGCCCGGCAATCAATTGTCACCGATGAATCTTTCGTTCACACCGACCCAATGAGTCCTGCTGTGCAGTGAAAACCAAAATTTATCAATATTTGTGAATATAAGTTAAGAAACATTGATAAATATTTTTTTATTATTTAATAGAGTAATTTTGTAATAAAAAATTTAATGCTCGAGCAGCAAACACGAATCGAGGTATTTCAGACTTTTGAATTTTCTGGTTGGGAGTCATTCGCACGCACTGAAAATTCAATTTCGTCAAAAAACGTCGATATTTCGTTGAATACAGCCAACTAAATATTTTGCGATAATTTCAAAATTTTCGTTATTTCGACAATATTTTTCATTTGTAACGGAACTGTCAGCAAAATTTACGATTGCAATGACAAAAATTTACTTTCCGAAAAGATTTTCCAGAATGTTTTTTGCTGAAATGACAAAATTTTCGTCATTTTTCGAAAAAACGTTTAGTTTAACGGATCCAACAAAATATCCATCTTTTTCAACAAAATTTTCTTTTCAGTTCGGCCAAGACGGGCGAAAAAAATGCAATTTTTCCAAAAAAACGATTTTTTAATCCAAATTTTCTGGCTCTGCAAAAACGTGTCAAAGTTTTCGCGATTTTCGATAAAATGATGGAATTTCGTGTCTTGGCTGAGTTGCCAGAGACTCTAATTTTTTTTTATGTCATTTTTTCTCGTTTTGACATAATTTGACGTGTTGGTTGAGTTTTTGTAGAGAATAAATAATTGTTGAAAAGTTGGAAAAATGTTTAGACGTGCGTAATGGTTTTATGATCGTCTGCGATATTAATTTTGATCGTCAACTGCGGCGAGTCGTATGCAAATAACAAATGAAATTGTCAGCAGCAGGCTCGATCTCTATTCTTGGTTGGTTGATGGGGACAATTAGAGGAGCTTTGTCCCGACCGTCCGGAGCAACTTGAGAGTCCCGCCCGTTGGAGGACCACCCGCGAGCCCCTTATCTTTGTATCCGGTCCGCGGGGAGGCTTGCCCCACTGGCCCTTCGGTATTTCCATCTCGTTCTGATTTCGCGGGCTCGTGATTTTCCGGAGGCTCCGTTTTTCGGTGCAGGTGGAAAAAAAAAAAGAAATTGATGATTTCCAAAAGGATTGGCGGGCTCTCGTTCGTTTTTCTGCGTCTTGGAAGCCTCTGCGGAGCAAAATGGCATCAGCAGGTGAAAGTTGAATCGCTCAAGACAAGTTTTTACGGTTAGTAACTTAGGGACTGGGCATTGTCGAGGCTCGCGAGGACAATGCGTCTCCGAGCACAATGCTCGCTCGACTCTGCTCCTCTGACGCACTCGTGCATGTGTCCGCGTGTCAATGATGCTCCACTAAGTATATAAGAGATCATGAAGGAGAAGCGTTTCGCGAAAGGGTGAAAACTTGGCGAAATCCAAACGAAAAATTATTTCACTAGTTTTCTCGCCGTTTTTTTATCGCTAAGTGCTCGAAGCAGTAAGTTTTCGACGTCGGTGAATAAAAGAGACTTTATTTTTTTTTTTTTCGACCTATTTCGGTGACCCAATTTTGGAAAATTCATATCTCCGGTAAAATTCGCCAAAAAAAGTTCAACTCGGGCCCATTCTTTTCGATTTTTGATGCAGAATCACGTGAGCCTGGGGCTATTTCGCTTAAATTCAAAAAATTAGTCAAAAATGCGGTAAAAGGATAAAAAACTGGGGAATCTGCGGTTGAAAATGACCCAAATTTTGAAAAATTCATATCTCCGGTAAAATTCGCCGAAAAAAGTTCAACTTGGGCCCATTCTTTTCGTTTTTTAATACAGAATCTCGTGAGCCTGGGGAAATTTCGCTTGAAGTCAAAAAATTAGTCAAAAATGCGGTAAAAGGATAAAAAAACTGGGAAATCTGCGGTCAAAAATGACCCAATTTTCAAAAATTCATATCTCCGGTAAAATTCGCCAAAAAAAGTTCGCCTCGGGCCCATTCTTTTCGTTTTTTGATGCAGAAACACGCGAAGCTGGGTAATTTCGATCAGAGTAAAAAAAATCGCGATAAAACGATGAAAAAATCGGAAAACGGAGGGAACAAAGAGCGCTGGGGTCGTTTTTGACCCCAGGTCACCGTTTCAAGATCAATTAAGCGGATCCGCCTTGGCGCAGATATAAAAAAGTTGCCATTCTTCGTAGTTTTGCTCTTCCCCGGCGTTTTCGCTTCTGTGTGCGCGCGGCCTTTATCATTGTACGAAAGGCTTTGTACCGATTATCCGCATGTACGTTGGAATTCATAGCTCGGAAGGCCCGTGCCTGGTTTAGCGTAATCCTCAATGGAACTTGGCTGTTGCCGAGGATGCATATAGGGATTTATTGAGAGCAAGGAAGCTCGAGAAAGGCTCAAAGTCGATGAGGAATTAGGAATTAAATTTCTCGGCGGTGCATCCGAGTCGAGACCGTCCAATATCCCAGAAATTTCACTCAAAGCAACTAACCGGGTCATCGTTCCACGATTTTTATTTAATTGAAAAAAAAACGTCAAAAAAAAAAGAAAATCGCACAAATTTGTCGCCTGGCTCGAAGATTCGCGAACGCCCAAGATTTCGACGTTTCTCGACGTTTCCGAATCCCTCGAAATTGGGAAAAAATGGCACGTGGAAATAATTCGACGATTAAGAGAAAAGTTTTGCGATCGCGTGCGTGGAGTCTGTACACGGTCGAGTTCAGCGGAGAGAAACGAGGAGGGGGGGAGAGGGTGGAAAGATTTAATTAGCATGGACCGAAGGGTGGCCCTTGAGGGATTGGCGGAGGCTGCATACATGTATATATAGAGAGAGAGAGGAATGCAAGGAAATGTGGGAGGAATCTTGAGGTCCATAGCGGCGAGAGAGTAAAAAGCAGGGGGCAGTTGGAGCGTTAAAGTTAAATGACGGTTGGCGGCTGGTTATTCTTCACGGCAACTGATGCTTGATAATCTGCGAAACCCTCTCTCGCCTCTCAAGCTTCATGCCCCCCTCCCTCATCATTTCTCTTCGGCCTCGCGTGGCCCTCTCAATTCTGCTGCTCGATAGTTGGCTCTTCCAGCAGAGCCGGCGAGATCGACGCAGCCTCCGCGGAGAAACAGAGAGAAAAGGGGGGAGGGGGCCAATTTTCTCAATGGAACAACTCAGCCACGGTCCGACCAGCTTAATTGTAGTTCCTTATGCTTCGTCCCCGCTTTTATTTCATTTTTTCCACAACCTCCCGCCCCGGCCACTTTTTTCATCCCCCTTGCACGTTTTTTCTGGATTTTTTCCCATATTATCGCAATCGCATTCGAATCGAGGGCTCGTCGAAAACTCTCGCGTACGGACTATGAAAAATATTTATTCCCAAGTAAAAACACGTCGGGCCAGACTTTTCCCTCTGCATTTTCTTCCTTTTGTTTTCTTCCATTTCCGTAGTTACAGAATAGAAGTCTCCGCAATTTTTCCGCCACATTTGCCTTTGTCTCGGCACAACAATGCTCCGCGCCCGCTCCTGTACCGCTGCCTCCTCCCGCGATGACATAAAAATATGTCCCGAGCACCAAGTAGCCACACAACCCCCTCCTCACTCTTTATTTTTACTTCTTCTCGTCATTCTGCTTTTCTATACACGCTCTCGCCGCTCTCTCCTCATATCGTACATATTCGCTTTTCCCTTTATCACCGAGCCATTTCAATTCCTCTCCTTTCTCACTTTTTTTCAGCCTTTTTCTCGTTTAGGATTTTCCGAACGTTCTTGACACCAAAACTAACAATTTTTCCCGTGAAGACAAATTTTCCGCGGTTAACAATCCGAGATATTTCATTTCCAATTTTTCCCATCCAAACGCGAGTTGCAAAAAATGTTTTTAGGATTTTTCTCCAAAATTTTCGACTCCCAACCGATTTTTGCGACTTTTGAACGAAACGTGATTTGAATTTTCACGCGTTTCGATGGGAAAATTAATTGCAAATTAATTATCTCGAATTCTGAACGTCGGAAAATTTCTCTTCATTGGTGGGGCAAGAAATTTGATGCAAAATTTTGAAAAAAACCCCAAATCAAGTCGATTTTTCCATTTTTGCCCGAAATGTTGATTTTTTTTTGGGTTTTCTTCATCGTGGATTTGCGGCAATGAAAATGAGTTTGAAAATGATTTTTTTTTTCATAATTTCCGGTCTCGATCTTAGTCGGTTTGGACGGGGCTCGCTGGCACGAGAATTAAAGCGAAGGCGCGCGGTTCGGGAACAATGAGGATGCAAATGATCGGTCGAAGATCGATGCGGAGCTCGCGCGATCAGAATAATATTGGAAGCGTCGCGGCGCGGGCGGTTTTCTCTTTGGCACTCGCGGTCCTCGTTTTTGCGGGGCGTCGCGTTTCTGCAACGACGCGGGGAATGCGAGACGCTCGCCCCGCCGTCGAGCTGCAGGGCTAGACAAAAGAATATACTTGCCCGTTGCTATACACATCGCCCGGCGTTTTTCCGCGACTTGACAATGCCGAATCGCATTAGGTATGCAGCCCCGAGACTCGCGCGCCTCTTTCGAATTCGTTGCGTTCTCGTTGCACATTTCCGTTATATTTCGTCTCGTCCCCCCACCCGCCCGTTGGCCAAAGTCCACCCCCTCGCTGCATCGCGGCAAATATTGCCCGGCACGTTTCCCTTTTCTTGGCCCTTCCACAGCCGCGGCCCCAAAAATTCAATTTTGTCCAAAAAATGTCGAAATTTCTTAATATTTTTGGATAATTTCAAAATTTTCGTCATTTTGAAAATATTTTTTATTTCCAATGGAACTGTCGGCAAAATTTACGATTTAAATGACAAAAATTAACTTTTTGAAAAGGTTTTCTCGAATATTTCTCGCTAAAATGTCAAGATTTTTGTGATTTTTCAAAAAAAAATATTTATTTTTTCTTTTGATATAATTGGAAGAAAATCTTGGCACGTTGAAAATTCAATTTAGTCGAAAAACGTCGATATTTTGTTGAACACTGAAATATTTTTGGATAATTTCAAAATTTTCGTCATTTTGACAATATTTTTGATTTCTAACGCAACTGTCGGCAAAATTTACGATTTAAAAGACAAAAATTCACTTTTCGAAGAGACCTTCGAGAAGATTTCTCGTTGCAATGATAAAATTTTGGTGATTTTTCAAAAAAAATATTTAGTTTTCCTTTTGATATAGTTGGAAGAAGATCTTGGCACGTTGAAAACTCAATTTAGTCGAAAAACGTCGATATTTTGTTGAATACTAAAATATTTTTTGATAATTTCAAAATTTTCGTCATTTTGACAATATTTTTGATTTCTAACGCAACTGTCGGCAAAATTTACGATTTAAATGACAAAAATTCACTTTTCGAAGAGACCTTCGAGAAGATTTCTCGCTGCAATGATAAAATTTTGGTGATTTTTCAAAAAAAATATTTAGTTTTCCTTTTGATATAATTGGAAGAAAATCTTGGCACGTTGAAAATTCAATTTAGTCGAAAAACGTCGAGATTTTGTTGAACACTAAAATATTTTTGGATAATTTCAAAATTTTCGTCATTTTGACAATATTTTTCATTTCCAACGCAACTGTCGGCAAAATTTACGATTCAAATGACAAAAATTCACTTTTCGAAGAGACTTTCCAGAATATTTCTTGCTGAAATGTCAAAATTTTGGTGTTTTTTTCAAAAAAAAAAAAAAAACGTTTATTCGAACGTATCCAACAAAATATAAAATTGATTATAATGAAAATAAAAAATAAAATGAAATAAAATGCAATAAAATGCAATAAAATGCAATAAAATGCAATAAAATGAAATAAAATGCAATAAAATGCAATAAAATGAAATAAAATGAAATGAAATAAAAAAGAATAAAATATAAATCTCCTAATACAATAGAATCTCCTTTCTTGACAAATTTGCACCTGCAGAGGAACCGAAAAAAAAGCGGCAGATTCATTTTTGAGTTTCGCATTTTTGAAATAATGAGCGAAACAAAAATGTGAGGTCCACGCGGGGAACGGCTGAAGAATTGATTTCTATAGATATGCAATAGAATAAAATAATTAAAATCCGGCGAGAAAATATAAACAAAGAATGTATATGGGGGGGGGATTGGCGTATTCATTGTAGTGCAGATCGCGTATAGGATGTAAAAAGAATGGTGGTGCGCGAGAGAAAGGAATAAAAGTGGTTGATTCCGTTATCAAAGTTGGGTGGCGAAGCAGGAGCTTCTACGGGTGGGCTGCATAGAATCTAAACGGCACAATAGCTGGTAATATCGAATGCCCCTCTCTCTCTCTCTCGCTCTCTGGCTCCATTCAATGCAATAATTATAAATTGGTGTCTTTCAAGCAGCGTGAAATGGACGCGTAACGAAGCCATGGTATAATTTGTGTCGGTGTCAGTGCGTGTACGTGTGTTTCCGTCTTTTCCATGCACCGACCACACAAACGAATGCAGAATGAGTGCGAGACAAATTTCGATCCATACGATTTACGAAAAACGTCATTTTTAGAGCCTCGTTTCTTCGGTGCATCCGTTTCGCTCGCATTTACAACAAAAACCACTTTTTTCCTACCAATCATCGCTCAATTATGTTTTGCATTCGAATAAAATTGTTTACTGCATTTTTTTTCATTTTTTTATTATTTTTATCTCATTTAATTAAATTTCGTTTTATTTTATTTCAATTTCTCATATTTTGTTATATTTTATTTTATTTTTATTCATTTGATTTTATTTCATTTGAATTCGTTCCATTTGATTTGATTTGATTTTTTGTTTTCATTAG
Organism: Diadegma fenestrale; assembly: GCA_037043255.1. NCBI lineage: Eukaryota > Metazoa > Arthropoda > Insecta > Hymenoptera > Ichneumonidae > Diadegma > Diadegma fenestrale. The sequence goes on from CM073319.1 coordinate 6,369,736, forward strand.
AATCATTTTAATTTTATAATAATCTGATTAAATAAATTAACATATATGTGAGTGGTTCGTTGCTGAGGAGGCTTTTGCGAGGTTTATTAGATCGAGAGACGAGCGGCCTGGATCGCTGTGAGCAGCGGTTGCGAACTATGCCAACTTATAACCAGAAGAGCTGTTTCCCTTTTAATTAGAATCCAACGTTGATCCCGGACGAGATCTTTGCGAGCTGCTTTACTTTCTGGTACGTAGTTCGTCGCGTGTTTAGACGCTTTAGCAGCCAAGACGATCTCGTTCGTGTGCGGCTTGCACAACGAACAACAAAATCCTTTGCTGTACACGCGCGACCTTCCCTGACCTTCCGATCAAAACGACAGAGACAGGATTCGCCAAGCCGCGCCTTACGAGCTGGAAATTCCGTTCAAAATTCTAAAATTATGGCGAATTATTTACGAGCCTCGAAAAACGCGCGTTCGTCGCCGATACACGCAGTTTTTCAAAATTCTTCGCTTCGGACAAATGCTCGAGAAAATCGACACGATTATTCTCTCAGTCTCTGCCGCGCACGTCGCCGCGCGCGCCTCGTTGCTCGTCTTTTGTCGTCTATCGTTGAGATACGCGTCTCCGTCGCCCGATCTTTTATTTCACGCGAAACAATGCTCAGTGCCCTTTGTTTCGAGGATTGCCAGAAGGGCGGGGGGCGGCGCGAGGAACTGAAACGCGCGGCTGTACAAAAAAAAGTTATAACGAAACGCTATTTATATTTCGAGGCTATAGCGTTCGTGTCCGTCTCAATTCCGCATTATTTTATGCGCCTCAACGTTAAAATCCCTTGCCGCGACACTTTTCCCTGCAAAAAACAACGAAACACGACACGATTTTATTTTCGGCGGTCAAAAACAAAAAACGCGACACGGAAACCGAATGAGACGATTTTTTTCTCTCTCTTGCTAATTAGCAATGAGAAATCTTCGCGAATTCTTCTTCCCGGCTCGTTTTAAACTTCCGGCGAAGGAAAAATCATGTTTTATCGACATTGTCTCGAAATTTCGTCCTCGGAGCTCGAGACTCTTGGCCAGTTTCATTTCCCCACGAAAAAACGTTTCTTTCGCCCCCACCGAATCTTTACGTAATTTCACTCATTCTCGCCGCAATATTCTTCGAGCCCGGGCACGCGGAAAACACATCTTGACGCGGACTTTTGTTCAATAATCGCGGACACTCGAACCGGAAAATTATATTGCTCAGCGGAAATAACTCGAATTACACGAGATCGTTCAATGAAGATATTAAAATTGGTACCAAAAACAATCAAGCAACTTCCTGTCGTCTCTTCAGACTCGCCTCCCAGCGCACGATCGTCTTTTCCAGGCGCGCACTCTTCGCCATACTTTGCAAATACATTCCCAACGAAAAACTCTCGTACGTGGAAAACGAAATTTCAAAAAATCGACGTGATTTCTCGAAATTTCGAAAATTTTACGATTTTTTTCGGGATATTTCGTTTTCGACGAAAACGTCAGCAAAATTTGACATTGGAATTAAAAAAATTTGCTTTTTGGAGAGAATTTTTAGCAAATTTCTCGCTGCGATGAGTAAATTTTCATGAAACCAAAATTTAGTCGAAAGAATCGAACGAAAATTTCGGTTTTGGATGAAAATTTCCAAAAATCGACGTGATTTCTGGAAATTTCGGAAATTTTACGATTTTTTTCGGGATATTTCGTTTTCGACGAAAACGTCAGCAAAATTTGACATTGGAATTCCAAAAATTTGCTTTTCGGAGAGAATTTTTAGCAAATTTCTCGCTGCGACGACTAAATTTTCATCAAACCAAAATTTAGTCGAAAGAATCGAACGAAAATTTCGGTTTTGGATGAAAATTTCCAAAAATCGACGTGATTTCTGGAAATTTCGAAAATTTTACGATTTTTTTCGGGATATTTCGTTCCTGACGAAAATGTCAGCAAAATTTGGCATTGGAAGAAAAAAAATTTGCTTTGCGGAGAGAATTTTTAGCGAATTTCTCGCTGCGATGACTAAATTTTCATCAAACCAAAATTTAGTCGAAAGAATCGAACGAAAATTTCGCTTTTGGATGAAAATTTTTGCGATTAATTAGCGACGTGGAAATCGAATGGAAAAAATGTATTTGTAGAAATTTTTGTTCGGAATGTATGTGTGGAGGATCCTTAAATAATTATTTCCGGCGAGACTCTTTTCTTCCCGTCTTGATCCACTTAGTCAGGCCCTTTTTGCCTCTCGCTGCTCATTCGATTTGTCTTGAACGTCGATTATGATTCGCCGAAATGACCGCAATTACAATTATTATTTTCGCCTTAAATATCTCGGCGATGGGGCACGACGAGGCATTTTGTTATTGATTAACGAAACGCAAGACACTCCGAGGCACGTTATAAAAATAATAACGACGAAAATCTGAAAATATTTCGATCGGGAATTATTTTTGTTCACCGCCCGAACAAACGCGAATTGGTCGAAAAATTTACGGAATAATTGGACGTCGAAACTGCCGAGAATTTTTTTTTTCCATCATTTATTAATCGCTAATTCGTAAATTCGCTCCGAACCAAACCGAGACAAAAAAATTTGGAGTCTCGATTCGACACATTGACCCAGAATCGCTTTAAACAAGTTGCGTCAAAATTCTACGTATTGCGTAGACTTTCCAAGAAGTGAGCGCCTTGTTCGAGCGCCAAGTGATTCCCGGAAATTCGATCGATTCCCCGAATCGACCGCTCGGCGCGCGCGGAGCGTCGTTCGTAAACAAGAGTCCTTTGCTCCAATAAAAAGGGGTCTGGAAAAATTCAAGTGCGATTGTCGATTCGAAAAATCCGCACGAGAATTGTGAAATTATCGAAATCATCCGAAAAATCCTGATTTTCGCGTCGTGCGTGTGACGTAACAACGAAAATTGTGAAGAAAGAAAATGTGAAAGACTTTTCGGGGACAAAAAAAAATATTTCGCTACGAAAAACTTTTGATTTTGTGATAATTCGAGAGAAACGAATCGCGTCGTTTGTATTATTCACCAATACACGCAGAATTGTGTACGCAGGATGACGAGAAAATACATTTTTTCTATTTAACTCGAAAGAATGAAAATCAGAAGAAAAGAATAAATAAGAATGAGTCAAAATTGGCTTCGCTGTGAAGAGCGCGAGGCGGGGGGGGGGGGGGGGGGTGTCGGTGTGAGTGAGGCGCGCGGGAGGGGGGCGTTCGCGCTGTTGCGGTCCCCGCGAAGCGCCAGCGCCGGTCAGTCTCGCGCGACGCGCGATCGCGTAACGTTGTCGCGGAGCGCGCGTATTGTAATCGCGAGTGATCGTCGCGCGCGCGTCTCCCGCTGAATTCGAAGGAACGCCAGAAACCGAGTTGATTTTAATTTCGTGCTCGATGCAGTGAGTCTAAACATTAAAAGCGTTTGATTCGAGTTGGATTAAAATTGTTGGAACGAGAGACGCGCGAGTTTTTCATTCATTTCGTTCGTTTATTTTGACAGCTCGGTTAAATATCGAAACAGTGTGTGTGCGTGCTTGTGTCTGTGAAAGTTTCGGGTTTCGAATCGTCCAAAGTGCGCCTCGAAATGCAACACGTGTTGCCAGTGAATAAACCGAAAGAATTAACGCGGAAAATGTGCATCGATCTTGTTCAAACAGAAGCTTCGTGTGATTTTCAAGTTTTTTAAATGTGAGCAGTGTCGCGCTTGATTACGAATTGGAGGATCGTGGATAAGCCGTGCAAAAGGGATCAAGTGCTGTGTGCCCGACATTCGATCGACTTCGTAATCATCATTGGACCAGCCGGAAACAAGGTAAGCGTCTTGTCGTTTCGCTTCGTCGTGAATCGTTTTTCGCTGCAAACAAATTGACGTGCACGAACAATAAAATGATAAAAAATCTTTTCTAATTTCGTTGCCCTCGTATTTCTACGATTCTCGTAAAGTTTCGTTTTTCTTCGACCCTCGATCGTTTTTACATTGAATTGTTTTTTTTTCTTGCGATTAAAATCGTCCGAAATTTTTTGCACCAGTTTTTCGAATCCCATGCGACGTGGGCGCCATTTTGAAAGTTTTTGATCCCCAAATCTGCGCATTAGTCCTCTGCCCTTTGCTTTAGAGTAAAACTGACGTTGGTTCGTCCATTTTTTTGCAGTTTTTTTCCTCTCTAGCGCTGACTTGGCCCAAACTTTTGAAAATCGCGTGTTTTTTATACACTCGAGTGTAAAATTTGAGCTGTCGATTATTTATACTTGTAAATTTTTTTGCAAACTTTTCATGAGCTTTTGAACAAAAAAATGATATTAATTATAAATTTGCAAATTGAATTTGAATGTGGTGAACGAGTTTTCAAAGTTTACTCTTGCTTGGCACACTTTTTTAAATACGTCCGGGGTTTTTACGATGTTTAAGGACTCCACGAAAACTGCTGATTACTTTTTCAAGCAGAGAGCAAAATTTTTATACAGAATTTGTGAAAAATTCTTCGGCGGCTTTGCTGGAAATTCGAAAATCGAATTTGATTAGAAAAATGCGAAAAAGTGGATTAATTATCATAATAATTAATGAAAAATGAATTTTTTTCGTGGTATTTCATCGGCCCGGAGTGACAAGCAGTGGCGAGTGCAATTCGCGCACCTCCCTAGACACACATGGGTCTGGGGCGTCAAACCCTTTTTACTGTCCTTGGCCTCGTTAAAAAAATCGAAAAAAATTCAGAAAAGTAGTTTCGAATCTATAGAAAAAGATCCTGCACCGGTTGAAGGATAAAAATGATTTTTAATTATTCTCATTAAATGGTAAACGATACGAAAAACGAGAAATTCGAGCCATTCGCTTAATGGGCTGGACGCCCCAGACCCATGTGTGTCTACGGAGGCGCGCAAAATTTTTTCATACAGAATTCATCAAAAATGGCGGGTCCGCCTTGCTTGCACATAAAAAAATCAAATAAACTCGAAAAAATGTGAAAAAATGCATGAATTTTCGAAATAATTGATGAAAAATGTGACAACAAAGTTCGCAACGTTGAGGTGCAACGAAAAATACATTTTCCATTGATTTTCTCTTTGAATCCTAAAAAAAAATCGTTTTATCGTCCTGCACCAAATATTGAATAAAATCCACGAGCTTTGCTCAAGAAAAATAAGAATTTGGTTGAATTGCAACGATGCAAACTTCAACGTTATTGAAAAATCGATTTTTCATGCTATGTCGTCAGCCCGAAGCCGCAAATAACTTGGAATCCTGCGAATCGTTGACAAATATGGTACGAAAACGTAATCGATACCGGGGAATTGAGTAATTTGCGAAAAGACACGAAGATTTATTAATTAGTCGCCGACACTGACGGTTTTGCGCGTCTTGATCCGAACCAGCTCGTTGCACGTCGAACACGCGTGCATTGCGAAACAACGTCGAAGGAGAGAGACCGAGGGAAACCCAACGAGCCTGTCGCGCAGCGATTCCCATGATTTATTAGCCCTTCGCGCTCTTTCTTTCTCGTTTTCACGTTTTCGCAGCCTCTCCCGCGCCCAATGCCCCCTCATGATACAGCCAAGCACTACATATTAGCCGATGACAATGCTCTGACGCAGAGACAATGCCAGACTCTACGGAATTTCGATTTTGCATTTTCTCTCGCTCGCTCTCTCGATCTGTCTCTGTATTTATGCCTGTAAATATGGATTCTGCACTGGGATGCAGATCCATGTGCAACGAACGTTGACACGCCGAACCATTTGTCACCTTGGGCATTTTGTATATCTGTGGATTCAACATCCAAGGCTGTCGTACTTGCTCTCGTGTCCTCCTGTCCAACAACAATCATCCTCCCCCCCCCTCCTGCCCGATCGCGCGGCTTGCACGTCCTTGCTGTATATTCCAGCTCACGCTCTGAATTTCACCGCGCGCACTCGATTATTGTGTATACGACGATATAATGACGCTCTCGCGCGCGGTTTTGACCGAGTGTCGTTGAGCTCTCTCGATATCCATTCTTGATTCTATTATATATATGCGTTTTGCATGCGCCCCCTCGCTGTAACTCGTCATCGTCCTGTGCGTCGTCGCCACAATTATTTTTACGTTGTCTAGAAAAATTATAACTGCCGGATCTCTCGAAACTTGGGAATCGCAAGTGCGACCCCGGGGGGGACTGAGGACATTCGGTGTTTAAGTTTGCAGCGTTGGAATTCAACGAAATTCTTGTTTTTCTTGACCAGAGCTCGCGATTTTTATTCAATATTTGGCGCAGGACGATGATGCGATTTTTTTTTTGGGATTCCGGGATAATAGGAGTACGAAAATTTTCCTTAAATAATTGGGTCATTTAGGAAAAGTCAAAGTTTGTCGGTTTTGGAAGACTGAAAATTAGATTGAGTTGAAAATATTTTGTAATATTTTTCGGTGGATAGTAAATTTTTGATTTTCGATGAAATTTTCGAATTAGTTGGTAAAAACTGATCAATATTTTTCGATAGTTGATAAATTTTTGATTTCCCATGAAATTTTCGATTTAGTTGATAAAAATTGATCAATATTTTTCGGTGGTTGATAAATTTTTGATTCTCGATGGAATTTCAGATTTAGTTGATAAAAATTGATTAATATTTTTCGATAATTGATAAATTTTTGATTTTCGATGAAATTTTCGATTTTGTTGGTAAAAATTAATCAATATTTTCCGATAGTTGATGAATTTTCGATTTTCGATGAAATTTTCGATTTAGTTGGTAAAAATTAATCAATATTTTTCGATAGTTGATAAATTTTTGATTTTCGATGAAATTTTCGATTTTGTTGGTAAAAATTGATCAATATTTTTCGATAGTTGATGAATTTTCGATTTTCGATGAAATTTTCGATCTAATTGGTAAAAATTGATTAATATTTTTCGATGGTTGATAAATTTTTGATTTTCGATGAAATTTTCGATTTTGTTCGTAAAAATTGATCAATATTTTTCGATAGTTGATGAATTTTCGATTTTCGATGAAATTTTCGATCTAATTGGTAAAAATCGATTAATATTTTTCGATAGTTGATAAATTTTTGATTTTCGATGAAATTTTCGATTTAGTTGGTAAAAACTGATCAATATTTTTCGATAGTTTATAAATTTTTGATTTTCGATGAAATTTTCGATTTAGTTGATAAAAATTGATCAATATTTTTCGAGGGTTGATAAATTTTTGATTTTCGATGAAATTTTTGATCGAATTGGTAAAAATTGATGAATGTTTTTCGATAGTCGATAAATTTTCGATTTTCGATGAAATTTTCGATTTATTTGATAGAAATTGATCAATATTTTTCGAGGGTTGATAAATTTTTGATTTTCGATGAAATTTTTGATCTAATTGGTAAAAATTGATGAATGTTTTTCGATAGTTGATAAATTTTTTCGATTTTCGATGAAATTTTCGATTCAGTTGATGAAAATTAATTAATATTTTTCGATAATCTCAACATTTTTGTTATTTTGACAATATTTTTGATTTCTCACGGAACTGTCGGCAAAATTTACGATTCAAATGACCAAAATTGACTTCTCTAAAATATTTCTCGCTGCAATGACAAAATTTTTGTGATTTTTCGAACGAATTCAACAAAATATCGATTTTTTCCAACAAAATTAACTTTTCGGTGAAATTATCGGTCAACGCTGCGAAAGTATTTGATTTGCTTATTGCGTAACAGTCGAAAATACTCTGTAATGAAAAATTACGTCATCAGCGTGCACAATCGCGTTTTACGTCGATCGGAAGGCGAAGCAGCCTCAAATTTTTGTCAATGCGAGGACGCTCTTGTGTTTGGATCGCCGCGGACAGTCAGGCCCACGTAAACGGTTTATTTTTGCGTGTCGAGTTGTCGGTTAATATTGAGACACGGAAATCGGCGCCAAGGGGTTGCGCGCTGTTCGGGTCGTACGCGGGCAAGACGCGGAGAAAAGAATCGCGCGGCGCGCCGCTCTCGAGGGCGGTGCGTGGTGCGGTAGAAAAAAGAGAAAAAAACATAAAAGGCCAGCGCGCACTCCCCATTCTCTACGCAGAGGCTTCAATTGTTTTGGCCAGCCACAGCCAGTTCACTTGTTGTTTTTCTTTGGCCCCTCGCCGTCCTTTTGTCCTTCGCGCCCGCACACGTTCCTCTCGCTCGCGAGTTTTCTTTTCATATGGATCGCGTACGATTTTTTGAAATTTTATTCACACCCCCACTTGTCGCAAACGTTTTCTTGTTTTTCTTCGTATTACGTTTTCGTACCATATTAGTCAACGATTCGCGGGATTCCAAGTTATTCGCGGCTTCGGGCTGACGAAATAGCATGAAAAATCGATTTTTCAATAATGTTGAAGTTTGCAGCGTTGCAATTCAACTAAATTCTTATTTCTCTTGAGCAAAGCTCGTGGATTTTATTCAATATTTGGTGCAGGACGATGAAACGATTTTTTTTAGGATCCAAAGAGAAAATCAACGGAAAACGTATTTTTCGTTGCATCTCAACGTTGCGAACTTTGTTGTCACATTTTTCATCAATTATTTCGAAAATTCATGCACTTTTTCACATTTTTTCGAGTTTATTTGATTTTTTTATGTGCAAGCAAGGCGGACCCGCCATTTTTGATGAATTCTGTATGAAAAAATTTTGCGCGCCTCCGTAGACACACATGGGTCTGGGGCGTCCAGCCCGTTAAGCGAATGGCTCGAATTTCTCGATTTTCGTATCGATTACCATTTAATGAGAATAATTAAAAATCATTTTTATCCTTCAACCGGTGCAGGATCTTTTTCTATAGATTCGAAACTACTATTCTGAATTTTTTTCGATTTTTTTGACGAGGCCAAGGACAGTAAAAAAGGGTTGGACGCCGCAGACCCATGTGTGTCTAGGGAGGCGCGCGAATCGTACTCGCCACTGCTTGCCATTCCGGGCCGATGAAATACCACGAAAACAATATATTTTTCATTAATTATCATGATAATTAATCCACTTTTTCACATTTTTTCAAGCAAATTTCATTTGATTATGATTAATTAACAAAATGTATAATTAATCTCGAGGTTTTTGTGATTATCGACGAAAATAATGGAAGCTCGAGGCGAGCGAGCGAAATGTGCGTGTAACTTTCAACATTTCTGTCTCTATTTAATTTTTTTTTCACCCAACGATGGATTCGAGTCTTCGAATACGAGACGCTTTTGCAAACAAATAGAGTTAATTCGACGCGCGCGCCCCCGAGATCGAGCGCGTGCGTTGGCTTCTCTTCTTTCTCGCTCTCTCTCGCTTTTGCCACATTCTGAATACGTCGTTTCCGAATGGAGGTAATTCCGGTGACAATGTGGCCTTTGATTTCATAGAAACGCACGCTCCAATGACGCCCTCCCACTCCACCCCCCCCCTCCCCCTCCTTCTCGTTTATATGGATTTGCTCCACGTGTATATAGATTTTTGTACGCTTCGCCTTCCTCAGAAGGCAAAAACTCACTCGCCAGCTTTTTATACCTTCACTTTGCCCACTTGCTGCTGGCCCAACTCTCTCTCTCTCTCTCTCGTCCCTGCTCCTCGCTGCTTCATTGGCAATACACATTTTGTAAAGTAAGTTGGCGACAAGCCACCACAACCGATAACCTCCACCGTCTCGTCGTGCTGTTTCCTCAAAGTCTCTCTATTCGCGATAACGAGCAATTCATATCCTTACCAAAGTTTTTTATACACACACGTGGTTGTCGCGTACTCGACGATGACTCTTTTCGTTTCTTCCAGTCTCCCTCGCATTTTCACCTGAATTTTTCCTGATGATGATTTTTTTTCGAAAATTTCGGCGAATTTCGGCCAAATTTTTTACGATTGTCAAAATCAACAAAAGTCTCTATTTTGCGGGGATTATTTGGATAAAAATTGGCTTTTCATCGTCCGGACTGAGAATCGTGAACTGTGGGCAAGAGAAAAAATGAATTTTCTTGCTTTAGACGAAAATTTTCGCGAGTTCTGACCAAATTTTTGTACCATTGAAAATTTTCCTGTTGGATCTTCGTCAAAATCAACGAAAGTCTTTATTTTGTGGGGATTATTTGGATGAAAATTGGCTTTTTATCGTCCGGACTGAGAATCGTGAGCTGTGGGCAAGAAAAAAATGAATTTTCTTGCTTTAGACGCAGCGACCGTGAACACTGACGAGAAAATTTTGGTGGAAACGATCGATTAAATGGTTTTTTCGAAAAATCACAAAAATATTGTCATTGCCGCAAGAAATATTCCAAAAAGTCTCTTTGAAAAGTAAATTTCTAGAGGAATGAAAAAATTTTGTCAAAATGACGAAGAATTTGGAATTATTGAAAAATATTTTGTTCAATTTGAGCCGGAAATTATAATTGCAACGAGTTTTCATCAAAAATTCTCAGTCTCAATGATCGTACGTCGTCCCCGAAGGAAATTTTCAATATAGTCGCAAGACGTTCAAGTTTGCATCGTTGGAATGCAACGAAATTCGCTTTTTTATTCGTCAAAGCTCATTATTTTGATGGAGAATTTGATTGTGATGGTGAAACGATCAGTTTTTTGGCCTAAAACAAAAAAATATCGGCTCGAAAAATGTGAATAATTGAAAAAATTGAGAAAATCGTCAACAAAAAATAAATATTTTTCGTTGCATTCCAACGTTGCGAACTTCAGTATCATTCGCGTGTCGATATAAACGCAATTTATCCACGATCTTGAAGTTTGCAACGTTGGAACGCAACGAAATTCGGTTTTTTCTTGAGCAGAGCTCGCGATTCTTATTGAATATTTAATCAGGACAATAAAATGATAATTTTTTCGGATTTAAATAAAAGATCGATACGAAAATGGTTGTTTTTAGTTTTTAATTGAAAAAAAAATGATGAGGAATTGTATTTTTCGTTGGGCCCCAACGTTGGGAACTTCAGTGTCATATTTATCATTTTGACATAAATCTCCATGTGCATTAATCCACATGTTGTTATAATTAAGTTTTTCAATAATTTTGCATGGGAAATGTGCCGTGAGCAAAATTTCTCGTAAGCGATCGATCCCCCCTCCTGCGGAAACAAATTGTTTGCGACTGGGAACGAGATCCGACAATCGGTCGCGCCTGCAGCCTGCGTCTCCCGCGTCCCCATTCACTTTTTCGGTTTCTCGAGTATATTTTACGGGACATGGACGTGCGTATGGGTCGCGTTGATGGAGACCGATCGCTCTTCAATTTGTAACGCGCTGTAGGTGGCGATTCCGATTTACTTCTCGCCCGCTTCAGCCCTTTCCATACGCAGTTCCATTTCCCTTTTCTCTTGCTTGCTCGCTTTCGGTATCGCGCGGCGACTCGCGAGGGGAGAAACGCGTAAACACTGATCGCTTTCGAAATTTGTTTTCCTCCGTGTGTGTCGTCGCGTCCATTTTTTTTCTCGCATTTCCGGCCGCCCACGTGTTTCCGCTTTGGAAAAGTTTTTTTTTCTGCACATTTTTCTCGGGCCACACGCGCCTCGTCACTTTGTGCGAATGACAAATTGGACGCCGAGTGCTTTTTAGGTTTTTGCTTTGTCGATTTGTTTGCCTGGGGTTTTCCAGATTTTCTGCTTCAAATTTATTGTTTTCTCGCACTTTTCGACTCTTTGGAGGTTTTTTTTTGTTTTTTTCGCGTTTCACCAACAGCCACGCGCAGAAATGCCTCTCGATGTGTATCTCGCGCGTTTACTTCGGCGACCCCGGCGCGCTACGACGACGACGACGACGACCAGAGTTTGAAATATTTTCGCGAGCATCCCGAGCCCGGTTTATTAAGGCTATTCAAAGACGCGCCTCTCCGAGACGACATTGTGGATACAATTTGGCCTTATTCAGTCCTCCCGCCCTCGCCCCCCCCCCTCCTCCTCCTTCTTCTTGGGATATCTAAATATTTTCAACAATCCCTCCGTCCCTCGCCCTCACTTTTTCGCTTTTATCGAAAGTTGACTTTGCGAAACTCTACAGTCACGCGTAATGATCGCTTCATCTTGTTTTATGCCACTGAAAAGCTCGCGACGTTGAGTCGCAACGTAAAATACGTTTTTTTAATGACTCTGAAGTTTGAATCGTTGGAATGCAACGAAATTCATTTTTATCTTTGAAAAAAAATAATTATTCAATTGCAGAATGTAATTACGATGATAAAATGATCAATTTTTGCCATTCGAAAAGCATATCGGCTCGAAAAATTTGGATGACATTGAAAATTAAACGAATTTTCAATGAAATTCAATATTTTTCGATGCATTCCAACGTTGCAAAATTCAGCATCATTTTTTTTATTTATTCGTTTTGTTGAAATTCAAAAATTGTCAACATTTTCGGTTCGATTTTTGCTTTCGATCCGGAAAAAGTGAATTTTCGTTTTCCTGCACCAAAAATATTGAGAATCACGAACTTTTTGCTCCTTGAGACGAAAAAAAAAAGAGAATCTCGCGTTGCATTTCAACGATGCAAGTCTCAAGGTCGTTTCATTGTTTTTTGAGCCAAAAATCTCCGGATCTGGAAAATCGAAACAAAAAACTCGATAGTTCGTGAGTTTTTATTTTTTTTTTAAATAAAAAAACAAAATTTCTATGAAATTGAATGAAAATTTTTGCGTCTCCGCCCGCTGGCTTTTTGATCGATAGAATTTTTGGTGCAATTTGGTGCAACGGACGCGAAGTCGCGCGCTCGGTAAAAATCGCAGCCACCGGCCTCCCGAATTCGAATTCTCCAAATATCGTTTTTTTTTTTTCGTTGTTGGTGAAATTCGTCCTCGTAAAGGGTCGAGCAACGATGAACTGATGAGATGGAGGAAAAAATTGAGTTTTGCGACGGTTTTGAAGTTTGCATCGTTGGAATGCAACGAAATTTGGTTTTTTATTGGGAATTTTGAATCAAAATTTCGCCAGGACAATGAAACGATTTTTTTTAGGATTCAGACACAAAAAATGAACGGAAAATCATATTTTTCGTTGAATTGCAACGTTGCGAACTTCAGTGTCGTAGTTTTGGGAGTTTGTGTAGAAAAAAAATGCACTGAAAAGAAAATTTTGTTGAAAAAGATGGAAATTTTGTTGGATTCGTTAAACTAAACGTTTTTTTTTTTCGAAAAATCATGAAAATTTTGTCATTCCAGGAAAAAACATCGTGGAAAATCGTTTTCGGAAAGTAAATTTTGGTCATTTCAATCGTAAATTTTGCTGACAGTTCCGTTACAATGAAAAATGTTGTCGAAATAACGAAAATTTTGAAATTATCCCAAAATATTTAGTTTTTTGACAAAATTGAATTTTCAGTGAACGCGCGACGTGACGACGACGAGTGTGCGCTCAAGGATTGCAGAAAAGAGTGTGTCGACACTTTGTACGTTGGCTCGCTCTTCTCTGCTTTCCCTGCCATTATCTTGTCGTGTATCTCGCGTTTTCTTTCATCGTTGCCACTTGCTTTTCTTTCTTTTTCGCCCTCGTACGAGCTTCGGTCTCTCTGTGTGCGTGTTTCTTTTTTTTCTTTCTCTTTCTGCTGTTGCTCGTTCCTCACCCCGGCCCCGTCATTCGCGCTCGTCGATTGTCTTGTCCAAAGAGAGACCAGAGACTGCTGCCGGAATAAGGAGAAAAGTCTCGTGCGCGGATGGACACACGGGCGCTAAAGGAAAGCGAGAGCGAGCGAGAATCTTCAACGATCCACTCTTTGAGTCACTCTATCTCTCAATCCCCATCCCGCCAGCCGCGTGCATTGTTTACAGAGTGATGAGTCTTCGCACTGCCATGGGAAAGGGCCGCCGAGCGCGAGACTCTCTCTCTCTCTCTCTCTCTCTCTCTGTGCCTTTAGTACCATTCCATTCTTCCGCGTTCTCGCCCATTGTTCACGAGAGTTCCTTTATACTGGAATAAAGTATCAAGCGGGCCCCCGACACAATGTACTCCGCCATTGCGTTACCGCTCTCGCTCTCTCTCTCTCTTTCTCAGTCTCGCGCCCCACTTTTCTCTTTTTTCGCTCTCTTTGTTTTTTTTTCTTCCCTTTTTTGTTATTTACTTTTCCATCCTCGCGGCTCTCTTTCTCCTCCTTTGCTCCTTCACTTTTACGCGATATCCGCCCCCCCACTGCATGCGCGCTTTTGCTACTTTTGCGTGAGTCTTTTTCCATCTCATTTCTGCAACGTCACTCGCCCTCTCTCTTTCATAATTTCTTTCGTCTTCGATCTTTTTGCCAACACAAACCCCCGAGCCCCTGCTTTTCAACCCCATCCTCGTTGACGAGTTTGAATTTTTTTTCGGTCAATCGTTTTTTGCATCTCGTTGGAATGCAACGAAATTCTGTTTTTTTTTTTTTGAGCAGAACTTGCGATTTTTTTTCAATTTATGGGCAGGACAATGAAACGATTTTTTTTTTCAGGATTTTAAGAGATTCGGAATGAAAATGAATTTTTTGGATGATGCTGAAGTTTGCAACGTTGGAATGCAACGAAAAATATTTGATTTTATTGTTGATTCGTTCAATTTTCAACGTCATCCAAATTTTTCGAGCCGATTCGCTTTTCGAGTGGCAAAAATCGATAATTTTGTCATCGTAATTAAATTCTCCATTTAAATAATTATTTTTGTCAAATACGAAAAAGAATTTCGTTGCATTCCAACGATGCAAACTTCGGAATCGATTTTTTTGGTGCAACTCAACGTTGACGCGTGTGCAACGAAATAAATCTTTTGATTCTTTCTTTATCGCTCACGCTGCGCTCTCTCGCGCGCGCCCTACACGATCGTCACGTCCCCCGCAATTATCCAAAGTCCTGGTAAACCCTTTCGCGCCTTCAACTCTGACAACCGCAACACCTCCCGCGCCCGACCTTCTCCCTTAACGTCTCTCTCTCTCTCTCTCTCGACAAATTCCTCGTTCCGACGCTTCGACCGGAAGTACCGAGACACGAGCGCCCGCGAAAGGAGAGAACAAGAGAGTGAATATGCGGGGACAATGGGTTTGGAATATTTTGTCTCACTCTCTCGCGCGCTCTATCGGATTTTCTCTCGTTCCTCGTGACGGATCCTCCAGCCGCGAGTATAAACGTCTCCACGTGTGCGTTACCGTTAGCGTTTATACGTATTCACAGGTTTACATCGTGCCAAAGCCTCGATCCTCCCATTGTCGCGGAGCAGCAGGCTTTCCGTTTGTTATTGTGTCTAGCGATGTTTCGTGACCCGCGCGCGCGTGCACGCGATCCGCGTGAAATGACGCGTGTGTGTCGAATATTTTCTTTGATTTCGAGACTTTTTTTTCTTCGTTGCGTTGGAAATATCGAAATCCTGCGACGCGATGCACGCGGCCTGGAAAAATATTCATTTTATTGCAGTTTATGATTCTGAAGTTTGCATCGTTGGAATGCAGCGAAATTCTTTTTTATATTTGACAAAAATAATTAATTTAACGGAGAATTTGATTGCGATCATAAAATTATCGATTTTTGCCACCCGAAAAGCGAATCGGCTCGAAAAATTTGGATGACGTTGAAAATTGAACGAATCGACAATAAAATTCAATATTTTTCGTTGCATTCCAACGTTGCAAACTTCAGCACCATAAAATTGAACGAATTGAAGGAATAATCGTGCGATAGCCTCGAGATAGAAATGAAAATATTCAAAAATGTATTTCGTTGCACGCGTCAACGTTGAGTTGCACCAAAAAAATGATTCTGAAGTTTGCATCGTTGGAATGCAACGAAATTCTTTTTTATATTTGACAAAAATAATTAATTAAATGGAGAATTTGATTGCGATGATAAAATGATCGATTTTTTCCACCCGAAAAGCGAATCGGCTCGAAAAATTTGGATGACGTTGAAAATTGAACGAATCAACAATAAAATGGAATATTTTTCGTTGCATTCCAACGTTGCAAACTTGAGCATCATTATGGCTTTTGGTTGTGTGCTGCGCGGGGGCGCCTGCGAGGAGAAATTGCACCAGAGGCTGCTGCGAGGGTGGGTGGCAAAAGGAAAATCGGCTCTCGCGGCGCGCGCGTCCTCTCTCTCTCTCTCTCTCTCTCTCTCTTTCTCTCTCGTCCGTCTCATTGTGTCGGACGATTGTCTTAGAATAATGGCGGAGACTCACAATAGTGACTACAATGCTTGCTCGTCTAACAATGCGATGACGTCACGGGAGCGCGACCGCCGGGAACGAGCACCCCGCGCGCCCCACCTTTCACATGTAATGGTGTATATTCATGGGCGCACCAGAATAAAGAGCTTTGGAGCGCGCGCGGCCACACTGTTGTGTGTGCTGCGCGCCGCGTTATTGCTCGACTGCAAGTGCGCGCGGCACCCTCGCGGAGGTTCCGTCGCCGCACGCGGGGGCGGCAATAATAAGCGCGTGCGGCGGGGGAAACGTGCGTTGCAGGTGACCGCGAGCGACGACTTGAAAGTCCGCGGCGCGGCGGCTTCCCATAATTTTTGCGCTTTTCGCTCCGCTCCGATTTTAATTCGCTTTTCAAATGACTCGTTCATCATTTATCTCGCGCTATTTATCACTGAGGACGCGTGCGATCGATGGAATTGTTTCATTTTTCATATCGCTCGCCGCATCGGCAAAGAATGGAGCGCGCGCCGCGTGACTTTTCGTTTCTTCGTTTTCTGCCAATATCTCTCTCGTGACTGATGATTAAGGACGCTGCGCGCGGGCGGAGAATAAAAAACAAGAAAATGAAAGCTCTTTATGCAGTTTCAAAGCTTTTGAATAAAAGCTTTTTGTCTCCTCGCCGTCCTTATCAGCCCCGAGACTCGCGCGCGGATCTCTTTTTCCCACTCTCTGGAAATTTACGCTGCTGTACGCGGAATCGAAAAGGAAAACCGCGCTTGATGAGAACGCGAGCAAGACGCGGGATCGAGGCAAAAATGATGTTTTTTTTTTTTGTGTGTGCAGCCCCGCGCGCATTGACGAACGAAATATTATGCCAAAGGGGAGAAAAAACGTAGAAAAGTGTAGCGCGTTTTTGTCCTAAACCCGGAAATCTCAAGCGCAGCCTCTTGTTTTTTCTCTCCTCACGGCACTCCAGCACTTGGCGCATCTTTACTCTCTCCGCAGCAGCTTCCTTAGATAACTGGCTCGCGTGCATCTCGTGCATTTTGTGATGTGCACGCCCCGCGTGTGCTAAAGCAACGAGCCACGCAATATAAAGGCGCATTGTAACATCTTCTCGTTTTTCTCATCCTCCTTCGCAGCTTCTTCGTCTTGTCGCTTTTCTTTGCCACTTGTATACACAAACACACACAGAAACGACGCGGATACACATCCGCGTGTGCTTGTCTTCTCAACGCGTATTCACCGCGCCGCCAATGAATGCGCTCCCCCGAGCGACACAGTCTCAGATGTAAGACACAAGATGCAGCATACAAGAGTTGCCATTATGCCGAGCTTAAATAACATCGCTCTCATCCTTGTGTATATATTTCATCCGTATTTTCGCCTCCCCCTCCTCTCGCCCTGCTTTTCTACCGACAGAGTCACTTTTCCTGCCCTCAGCTCTCTATAGTTTACACTAGAGTCTTGCAAGAGTTTTGTATGCATTTTGGGGCCGATGCGCTCTCTACACACGAAAACTTCTTGTGTGCAATGAAAAATTGAAATTTTGTTGAAAAATCGTGCATTTTTCCGTTGGACACGGTAAAGTCTATGTTTTTGAATGAAATTTTTGTTTTTTTGATAATACTTTTTGATTTCTCGCGGAATTGTCAGTGAAAATTGCGATTGGGATGACGAAAATTGGATTTTTCGAAAAAAAAGGTTTGGGCGAATTTGGTCAATGAAATATTGATTGAAATTTTGTTTTCAGTTGACGACGATTTGTTTATTTTGTCACTTTTGCCGACAGAGTCGACGGATGCGTTGAAGTTTCAATTGTTGCGCCTCGTTGACCGAATTCTTATTCAATATTTGGTGCAGGGCAATGAAACGATTTTTTTTTGGGACCCAAAGAGAAAATTGGTACGAAAATTGTCATGGTTTTTGAAATTGAACGAAAAATTGATAGAAAAACGTATTTTTCGTTGCACCTCAACGTTGCGAACTTTGGTGTCAAGATTTTCATCAATTATTTCGAATGTTCATGCACTTTTTCTAATTTTTTCGAGTAAATTCGATTTTTTAATGGGCCAGGAAGGCGGACCCACCATTTTTTATGAATTCTGTATGAAAAAATTTTGCATCCGTCGACACGGAGACGCGCAATTATGATTAGAAATTCAAGAAACAAAATTGAACCGGAAACGTCGCGAAATTAGTCACATCAGAGATTTATATGATGCTGAAGTTTGCAACGTTGGAATGCAACGAAAAATATTTGATTTTATTATTGATTCGTTCAATTTTCTGGTGGCAAAGTTTTCTGGTGGCAAAAATCGATCATTTTATCATCCTAATTAAATTCTCCATTCAAATAATCATTTTTGTCAAATATAAAAAAGAATTTCGTTGCATTCCAACGATCCAAACTTCAGAATCATAGATTTATTGCGTGTATATAATTATTTGAAGATTTTCGTTCGCTTTTCTTCCCGGATGCATTAAAAAATGAAGATTTTCAAAAGTCTCGCAAAATCTTTTTGCAATCGTGTCAAACCGCCGACGCAGGGACGAACCGGCACGAATTCTACGTCGCAGCAGGTAGTTGGAACCAGCAGCATCAGAAAAGCTGCTGTTCGCACACGTGACAGCGCGGGCAGCGCGCGGAAAGCGTGCAAGACCATTTGGTGCTCGCACACACCGTTTCACGCGCGCACTCTCTCTCTCTCTCTCGCTTCTCCCTATTGGAGAGACTCTTTTGTCTAGGCGTCCATTCTCTGGCACATTATCAGGCCTATTGTCCCTCGCATTGTGTCCCTCCCCCTCCTCCCCGCACGACGACGCCTCATTGTTTTGCAATTTCCCTCTCCCCCCCCCCCCCCTCCCACTTAACCGATACGATCCACCTTACGTTCCACACCCACGCACACGTTCGCAGTCTCCGCGCACCGCGATATCAATTTTTCTCTCAAAGACCGCAAAGAAACTTGAAAACCTCCCCCGCCCCGCCCCCGCCCCTCGATAATCCGATTATCGCGTTGACCTCCATCCCGCGACACGTCGCAGACGCACTTTTACCAGCGAAATGTCATTTTTCTCCCATCGCGAGCTTTCGATGCATTCATTTCCGTTTTTTTTTCCAATGATTGATTTTTATTTATTGCTCGCGCACACTACCGACGAGATTTTCTGACGATGCTTTCGCTTTTGCTGCTCCTGCTGCTTTCTGCTGGCTTTTCCGATAGGCACACACGTCAAATCGCCGGAATGTTGACGTTGAATTCCCTTTGTACTTGCGCCTGTGTGTACCTCCCGATGGCCATGTGTGCGCTGCTTACTATGTATGTATTTATATCTGTGATGGAGAGAGAATATATTTCAGAGCTTTCACGACTCTGAATGGAAGCCTTTGGAACTCGACGTAAAATAGACAAAAGCCCCTGCCTCGCTGAACAATTCGTCTATTCTATACGATTCCCTTTCTCCCTCCCTCTCCCTCCCTCTCTCTCACTCTTTCTCTGTGTTTCCCTTTCGCGATCCCCCCCCCCCCCCCCCTCGTCGCCCACCTTTATCCACAGTTACGTGTACGAACGAACGAGCTTTAGCGCCCACCACGTTCAACATATTCTCTCTCTCGCTCTCAACCCCACAACAACCCCCTGCAATGCTACTTTCGCGACTTTCCCTTGTCGCGTTTTTGTCCCTCGCGCTCCTTCTTCGCCTTTCTCATACTCGTCGCCCCCCCGTACACGCGCCCCGCGACCGAGCTTTTTGCTTCTCTCGCGTCCGCACAGTCCTCGCCCCTATCCGCCAACTTTGTATATCGAGGCTTTTCCATTCTTTGCTCTCTCTCTCTCTCTCTGGCGAGCTCTCGTTGCCGCAGAGTCTAGAATTGAAACGCGCCCGTCCAAATTGCTCCGCGCCACTCGCTTTTCTCAAACATATATTCATCGATTTTACACTTGGATAACCCCCAAAGTTTTGACCGCGAAACTTTTAACGGGTTTCGCACCAAAATTCGTGCCCACTTTACTCGTTATCGCGTGCGCTCTTCTCTCTGGACCAAACGGACGCGCGATGCTCTTGGTGTTTTGGTGCACACACGCCTCGGACTTTCGCGCCGCAGCTTCACTCCCATCACTGAAAATCAAATTTTGTTGGATATCGTCGAGTGAGAACGTTTTTTTTTTTTTGATAAATCACCAAAATTTTGTCACTGCAGCGAGAATTGACGACGCTGAAGTTTGCAACGTTGGCCTGCAACGAAAAATACATGCTTTACATTGAAAATTCAATTGTCATTCGATTCAATTGAATTTTCTACAATTGAAAATTCAATTCAATACCGACGTTTGTCAAAAAACGTCGCTATTTTGTTGAATACAGCCAACTAAATATTTTGGGATGATTTCAAAATTTTCTTTATTTCGACAACATTTTTCATTTGTAACGAAACTGTCAGCAAAATTTACGATTGGAATGACTAAAATTTACTTTCCGAAAACGATTTTCCAGAATGTTTTTAGCTGGAATGACAAAATTTTCGTCATTTTTCGAAAAAAAACGTTTAGCTGAACGTTTTCAACAAAATATCGAACTTTTTCAACAAAATTTTCCTTTCAGTGTATGAATTTTTCGTTGAATTTCAAAAACCATGACGACTTTCGTAGCGATTTTGGGTTTTGATTCTTAAGAAATATCGTTTTATTGAGCTGATTAAATATTTTATATGAGAATCTCGAGATCTGCTCAAGAAAAAACGAAATTTCGTTGCATTTCAACGATGCAAACTTCAACATCGTCGAGAATTGTTCGAGAAAGACTTTTCGAAAAGTGAATTTTTGTCATTCCAATCGTAAATTTCGCTGACAGTCTCGTTGGAAATAAAAAATTTAGTCAAAATTGCGAAAATTTTGAAATTATCCCAAAATATTTAGTCAGTTCGACGTTTTTTTTGGATAAAAATTCATTTTCCGAGTTTGAAATTTCATGTGCGGAAAAAACGACGCGCAATGCTTTATAATCTCTCGCGCGACAATTTTTTTTCTCTCTCGTTGTTGGTGCGTATGCGTGCGCGCGAGGGCTTTTCTGACTTTTTCTTTATGTGTCAAATGACTGAAAAGCCGCGTTGCCCATGCCAAAGAGAGAGGGAGAAAGATTGAGCAAGAATATCGAAGCTGCGCGGGTTGGTCGGTCCAGCCTGATGCTGCGAGAGAGTGAATCGCGCGGGCGGGATAAAATGGCGCGACGTTTCTGTGTGCGCCAGTAGAAATGTTGAGGTATGGGCGGCCGGAGGGCGCACACGCTCTTGTGCGGGGGAAACGCCGCCGCGCTGCTCTCTATAACCGAGCGCGCACAGAGACGCGACTACACCGCGCGCGGGACCATGAAAGCAGCCTCCCGCTTTGTTTCCAAACAATGCCGATACTCGGCTACATCCTCATCTCCATTCTTCGCCTTGACGCAGCATCACCCACCACCCCGCACTACTGTACCATCCCCCCTCCCCCCTCCCCCCCGCACGACGAATCTCTTACTCTTGCTTTTTCTTCTTCTGTACATGCACAGAGAGATTCGCAACTGCAGAGTCTCTAAAAAGCGATACGCGGCTCGTTTTCATACTTTTGCTGCTCTTTTCCTCTAAATTTGCACTCCATGACGATTCTCGCGTCCAGCACTGCAGATCTTGGGCCCCTCGCACCCCCCCCGATGCACCTGCTTTTTATTGCAACATTACAGAGCCAGCGAATTATAAGACTGTGAAGGTTGCACCGTTGGAATGCAACGAAATTCATTTTTATCTTTGATAAAAATAATTATTCTAGTGCACATTGTAATTACGATGATAAAATGATCCATTTTTGCCATTCGAAAAGCATATGGGCTCGAAAAATTGGGATGACATTGAAAATTGAACGAATCTTGATTAAAATTCAATATTTTTCGATGCATTTCAACGATGCAAACTTCAACATCGTGTATGCGGCAGCTCAAACGTGGTCTCGTGTCTGTACGGGATTCAATTGAAAAGTTTTGGTAATTTTGGATAAAAATAGCGAAATTTAATATGATTCTGAAGTTTGCATCGTTGGAATGCAACGAAATTCTTTTTTATATTTGCCGAAAATAATTATTTAAATGGAGAATTTGATTAGGATGATAAAATGATTGATTTCCGCCACCCAAAAACATATCGGCTCGAAAAATTTGTATGACATTGAAGATTGAACGAATCAACGATAAAAAAAAAATGTTTTTCGTTGCATTCCAACGTTGCAAACTTCAGCATCATGAATTTAATGACAAAATGCGCGTGAAGAGCTTGAATTTTTGTTTCGGTCTTGCGTTCGTAGTCTCTCGAAAAATGTTGTCATGGCACGCGCGCAGTCTCTCGAATTATATATAATACACGTGCTCGGGGACACGAGAAACGCGCTGCAGAGCTCTGGCAGTTGTCAAAGTATGCGCGCGCGAGGCTTTTTATATTTCTATATACAGAATCAATGGATAGGGAGGATTGAAAAGCGTCGCCGAAGGAAAAGCTCATAACAAACTATTGAAAAGCGGGGACGAATGAAAAGTCAATGGCGCGGGTGCGGTGGATATGCGAGCGCGGCGCGCGCGGGCTCTCTGGTTTGACACGGCACGGGCCGGTCCGAGCCAAAGCCCCCGATGTACGCGGCTTGTGCCGCCCGCGCGCGCGGTAAACGTGCTGCATGCCCCACACACATCGAAAGCGAGCGAGAGAGATGCAGCGCGCGAGGGTGCGGATTGCAGCGGGGCTCGAGAGGGCGGTTTGGTGAATGGAATATTATTGGGCCATCCTTTCACGCGCCCGGACTCGACGGAAACTCTCTGATGCTCCAAGACCTCATCTCGTCCCTCTCTCCCTCGCTCTTTCTCCCAATTCCGCCCCCGCGCAACTCTCTATTGAACCAGAGTCTTGTCATATAGATTTATATATTAGGATGTGTATTTTCCTCTCTCCATCATTCAACCCATCCAGAAACCTTCTGTACACTGCACATACAGCCAGATGTAAACTTTTCTTTACCGAGATATGTATTTCAATCGAACCCACACACGCACACGAGTATACAGGGTGACGCAATTATTATTTTTCAATCTCCTTTTTGCTACACGAGGCTCAAGTTCGCAACCTTGGAATGCAACGATAAATACTCATTTTTAATTTATAATTTGTTCAATTTTATAAAACATCGACATTTTTCGAGTTTATATTCTTGCTGGGCCGCAAACTTCAACGTCGTTTTTCTCTTTGGATATTGATAAAAAGTCGCTTTCATTGGCCTGGCCAAATATTTTATAAGAATCACGAGCTCTGCTCTAGAAAAAAAAACAGAATTTCATTGCATTTCCAACGATGCAAACTTCAACATCAGCGCATCGCGAGAATCCGCGCCTGGGCGCACAATTTGATACGTTTTTTTATTTTCGCATCTTATTCATTTATATTTGTTTGCTCAGGCCATCGATTTTCATCGATCGTTTATTATTTGGGCTTATCAGTGCGGTCGCTATTATGAATTCAATTAAAATTAATTTAATGTTTGAATTTCATTAAAATTAAATTAATTAATTAAATTAATTAAAATTAAATTCATATAATTTTGTAATTTTAATTAAATGCATAAATTAAATTAATTAAAATTATTAAAAGTAATAAAATTAATAAATTATTTTCAATTGAAATTAAATTCATATCATTTTTTAATTTTAATTAAATGCACATAATTACACGAATTTAATTTTTATTAAATTCATATAATTTATATGAATTTAATTTTAATTAAATTCATATAATTCCGTTTTTTCACGTCACGCACGGAGTTTTTCTAAATTCGATATGAATTTGTGGTTTTAGAGACGCGATTTAGCCAGCTCACCCTGTACATACACTTGTGATGGAAATAGTGAATAAAATGTACCCACAGATATGTGAAAAAATGGACATTTGGTGTGCGTGCGTTATAGAGGATCCGAGACTTCGTACATTTTATGATTTATCACGCAGCTTTCAGTGAACGTGTTCAAAGCCTCCCCCCCCCCCCCCGTTTCATCCTTCCTCTTGCTCCTCAAACCTCCCCGAGATTGATAAAAAAATATAATGCGACGACGTACATGAATTTGAGGAAGATTCTCGATGTTCTTTGTGAACGCTCTGGCAGTTTGTTTGTCGTTTTCGAATTTTAATAATTTTTATCAGTCTCTCGCGCGAGACCTCGATCGCCCCACCGCGGGTCATTGTCCTGCTGCTGGACCAAATCGTCGTCGCGCTAGCGATTCGATTCACCGCCCCCGCGTACACGCTTTTGATCAGAGCGTAAATTCAACAACTCGCCCCGCAGCATATCGCCGAGGGTTGTTTTACTGGCCTCTTCCGGGACTTGCTACGAATCTCTTCGTTTCCGGTGATCGCGGAGACTCGGCCGGAGACTCTCGCACTCGCGTGCACGCTTATTATCTCGAACCTCGTTTTTTTTCTCCATCGTCATGATGCTGAAGCTTGCAACGTTGGATTGCATCGAAAAATATTTGATTTTATTGAAGTTTCGTTCAATTTTCAATGTCGTCCAAGTTTTTCGAGCCTTTTCGAGCTTTTCAAATGGCAAAAATTGATCATTTTATCATCGTAATTACATTTTGCATTTGAATTATTATGTTTGGCAAAGATAAAAATGAATTTCGTTGCATTCCAACGATGCAATTCGTGAAATTTCTCGCTTTCCGTGACTTTTTGGAAATTGAGGAATTTGAAAAGTTGCGGTTTTTCTTTTGGTCTCTTGTTTTTGGATTTTTCGCACGATTTTGACTCGATTTTCGTTGAAAAAGTTTGATTTTTTTTTGGATTCGCAATTTCTGATTAATTTCAACAAATTTTCGTCATTTTTGCGGCATTTTGGGTTTCCGATTTTTGCCAAAAGCACAAAATTGCTTCCGGAAGAGATTTCGAAGAATATTTTTTGCTGAAATGATGATTTTGGGATTATTTGAAAAAAATGGAGTCTCCGCGCGTGCGACACGCGTACGAGAATCTTTTGAGCATCGGGGGAGCAAAGTTGAGAATTTATGTGTCGACCGAAGGCTTAGAATGAAAATTAAACAATTGAATGCTTCTCGACGCTCTGCGTGCGCGTATATTTTGAAGGCTCAGGGGGATAACTCTCGAGTATTATAACGGAATGCTCCAGCACCCTAACGAATCGCGTGTATATATGAGCAGCCGCGCGTTATGTTGCCGAACAAACCGAAAGGGTGGGCTGCGGCGCGGCCAGCACCGTATGCACGTGATTTCAGATTATAGAGTCATCAGCGCCTTCATCGTCGCTCGCCGAATGATTTACGTTACGGCCTGCCGCTGCTCAAAAGTCTCCGAGGGTGGTCGCGCTCGCTCTTTCCGCTCTCTCTCGCTCTCTCTGGCTCAATGATTCACAATCATCTCGATAAAAAGCCCTCGAGACGCGCGCCGATAACGCATTTGACGGTTTAAATGTGTCCCGCAGCGCATGTGCGCGCCGCAATTTCAACAGGCCTTGAAATTTCGATTCTCTCCGCACATGATTTTTCTCGTTACCCGCGTCCGCATCTGTCGCGCGCGTATCTTTTCTTATCACCCTCACCCATTTTTGCCTCAATTATCGTTCTGGCATCTTTGTTGAGTCATTTCCACACGCGCGCACAACTTTTCAACAAATTCTTTTGGTTTTTCTCAATTTTTGGCGAAATCGACGAATCGGACGATGAGAAAAATAATTTTTTTGTTTCTAAACCGTACGATCAATATTTTGGTGAAAAATTTTCTATTTTTAGAGATTTTTTATACTCCAAGTTCGCAAATTGTGAAATTTATTTTGTATTTTCATTCAGATATCAAAATTCATTAAAAAATTGATGAAAAAACGGTTTTGGGTCAATTTTTTATGCGCCTCGACGGAATAGCCAAAATTTCGAAAATTTTGCTTTTGCTGCACGCTTGGGGAAAAAATTTTTTGGAATGCGGCGTGAAATAGAAATTGATGGTCCAAGAATTTTTAGTTTTATTTCGTTTCTTTGTCGGTGGAGGAATTTGTGACGAGATGAAGAAAAAAAATTGACGATTGTCGTCGCGTGGATGCTCGAAAAATGTGTGTGCACGTGGGTTAGGGTGATTATACGCGAGTCCCGTTCCATATTGTTGGTTCGACGCGGGGGCGGCAAAAACCTACATGCGGGTTTTGGTTATACAGAGTCGGCTTGCCGCAAGAGCTGCAGGAGGGTGAGCGCGGGGGCTGGAGCAAGACGAGAGTGCGAGAACATTTGAGAGTGAAGCCAAAAGCTCTCGGATGTGCTCCGAGGTGGGTGGAGGGGGAGAAATACGCGAATATACATTGTGAACAAGGAGTAAATACAGCTCTGAGAGAAAAGGGCGTGCGTGCGGGTGCGAGAGAGAGCGAGAGCGAGAGATTCGATGATGCGTGAAGCCGCACTGTCAACCCCCTGCTCCCTCTTTTCGCTTCGCCCCATAAAAGAATAAAAGGAAGCGAAAAAAAAACACGTGAGGGTGCAAGTTTTTTTTTTTTTTTTCTTCGTAAATTTCATTCTTCTTTCGTTTCGTCGCGATTCATCGAGTTTTTTCCCAAGTTTTTCGATCTCCGCGTCCTACCATCGAAATTCGATCGGAAAAACGATTGATGTTAATTTGAGGCTTGGAAATTCCAGAGCCGCATGCACTTTGTCGTTTTTATGCGAAGGATTTATAAAAAGTTGTCTATACAACTTTCTAAAATAAAATAAAATATAATATATTTATATTATATTAATAATATTTATAATAATATCCAATAATAATATTTTTATATATTATTTAATTAATAATAACATTTGATAATTAATATTTATTGAAATCATATTTATAACAATAAATACAATATATTTATATTATATTGATAATATTTATAATAATATTATTATATATTATTTAATTATTAATAACTAATAATTAATTATTTATATATATTAATATAATCATTTATTATATTTATCGTTATTATTATATAATATATTATAATAATGAATAAATAAAATATAGTATAAAAAATATATAATAAATAAATAAAATGAAATAACAATTTTTGTAAAGATTGTTATTAATGTTTGGATGGAGCCGAGATTTTTGAGGGACGTGTGACACACGCTCAACACAATAATGACATGGCGGCTTCTCCTTTTTCTTCTCCCTCCCGTACACGTTTTGTTGGTCGTCGCATATCGTTATATTATACCGCGCGCGCACCCCTTATCTCCTCGTACGGATCTCATTGTCCGCCCGACCCTGCTCCCGCCGCGCGCGCCCGGCCAACTCGGCTATTATGTTTATTAAGTTGGCCAGCGAACTTGTATTTTCTCCCTCCCCCCCCCCCCCGCCTTTGGACTGTGTGCTCGCGTCTAAAAGAGACGCGAGACTCTGCGAGAGCCAGCAGAGAAGAATTCCTCAGGATCGCCCATACAAGCCACACACCGTAGCCTTCGAATTTATATTTCTATATACTTTATACTTGCTGTACGTCTATACGTTTCTGCCGAAAGACTGAGAGAACCAGGAACGGGAGGGAAAATGAAAGGAGTAGGAAGAGAATAACGGGATGAGGGTTGGAGGGTCGAGGGTTAGGAAACAGGGTGTATTGTCCCGCGCATTGTCTGCCCCATTGTGTGACATCACGGACCGATAACTGCCGATAAGGCAGCAGCAGCAGCAGCAGCAGCAGCGCAACCAAAGCTACGTCCGCGTCCCCAGACCTATGCCCCCCATTCTCTCCTCCTCCTCATCCTCCTCCTCCTTCTCTCCGGACTCGTATAAAAGAAATGATGTACCGAGAATGTGTGTGTGTGTCTGTTTTCCTGTGTACGCGATGTCGCAATTTATATTTTACGTACGTGTCTACGACCACGTGAATCGAAGATGTTTGAGGGATGCATGAAAAATTCGGCGCCGTACGACCCAGTGACAATTTTTTCAACGATTTTGTGTTAGTTTTTTGGAAAAATGGCGAAAAAACTTTCAACGACGTTGGAAATTGATTTTTTTTGGTTTTTATTCATTTTGAAGTTTCACTCCAATCGTTTTTGAGATTGGAGTTTTTCGTTTTTTGAAAAAATGTCGAAAAAACTTTCAACGGCGTTGGAAATGGATTTTATTTTTTGGTTTTTTGATTTTTTAATTTGTTTTAAAGTTTTACTGCGGCCAATTGGGATTTCTCGGAGATTTTTATTCGTTGCTGATGTGATTGAATTTGGAGGCTTCCGCGGCTAATAATCCGCGTGGATTTTCTGTTTCAGACACGGCCAAAGTTATAATCGCACGATGCGCCCCTGCCCTTAGGTGTCGATCGGTAAGTGGCTTTGTAACTTGCACCCCTTTTTTCATGTACGTGTTCGCTATCCATGTATCTCGCGCGTAATGGTATTCATTGCCGATTCCCGTGACCCCAAAGCTCAGCGCATCACGGTGCATGTTGCACGTTGCTCTCTGTGTGTCGGGGTGTAACTCGAGCTCACCGCGGGGGTGAGCCAAAGCGTTTAAGCTCCTGATCAATGGTGTATTCACAACTATACAGAAGAGAGACGAGCATGCGGGGGGCGATATCGAGAAAGGGGAAGCCTGTCGCAGGCCACGGGGGGAAAACAAAATTCGCAATGCATGTGAAAAGCGATGAAATTACGTCAATCGCGTGCGACCGTCGATTTAAATCTCTTTCGGAATCCGAGAATATATTTTGCCATTTTTCTTCACTAATTATGCGAGCGCGGCTCAAATTTGACTCGAGAAATTGAATTTCATACGACTCTGAAGTTTGCATCGTTGGAACGCCACGAAATTCTTAATTACGATGATAAAATGATCGATTTTTGCCACCCGAAAAGCTCATCGGCTCGAAAAATTTGGATGACATTGAAAATTGAACGAATCAACAATAAAATCGAATATTTTTCGTTGCATTTCAACGTTGCAAACTTCAGCATCATAATTTCATTAAAATTGCTGTGAATTATTCTTTGTGGAGCTTTCGGACGAGGGGACGATTGAAATTTCCTTACGGTTTTTAAGTGCCTTCATATATGCGTGAATAACAATCGAAAACTATAATCCTTCGGAGTTTATAACGATGCGCTCTGCTCTCTCTACGCTTTCATGATGTTTGTCCGTGTCCCTGTCCCCGCTGCAGGCCGCGACGCTCACAGCGGGCGAAAACTCGACTCGTCTTTTTTACGATCTTCCCCTGCCCGGCCATTTTTATATGTCAATAAGCTTTTGCGCTACATGTCGCGTAATCGTAATAATAAGTGCATTTTATCAAAGAAATTCTATGGCTCTGGCGATCTCGTCTCGCTCCATGGAAAATTAACATTTTTTCAAGACACGTGCGTCGATTTTTTTTTGAACGCACGGTAAAGTCAATAATTTTGGATAATTTCAGAATTTTCAGTATTTTGACTCGCGTTTTGCTGTTTTTCCTTTTTATCCCAAAGACCACGCGGCCAGACAGCGCCAGGATAAAGAAAATCCCGCGCGTTGGTCGATGAAATAAAATTTTATTTAATTTTTTAAATTTTTTTCGTTTTTTTTTTTCAATTTTCATAATTTTGAAGTTTCGCCCGCGGTGGCGAAGCGTGAAACGGTGAATCGCGACTGGGCAGAGTGAAAATTTGGATTTGAAAAGTTTAGATATTTCGTTGAATTCGGAAAACACAAAATTTTGGCAAACGGACGAGATTTTTGTAGTTTAAATAATTTTACGCGGTTCGTCCCCGATTGGAGAGTGACCAAATTTTTCCATTTGCTATGCACGAAACGTTTGGAAGAAAAAAAGAAAAAATTCGTTTCACCGCAATCGTGCACGAGACTGGCTTCGATGCCATTGAAATATTTGTTTGGCTTACGATTGTTTCGTCAATGCTCGATCTGCATGACGAGGGGATACATTAAGCAAGAAAGACGCGGAATGACGTCGTGTAGCGCGTATACTCGCGTTTATATAGCGCGCCGGGCGAGCTGACGAAAAGGAATATTGCTTTTACGCACACACGCGCCAGTTGCGCACACTTTTGATGCTCGCGTACATATCGAACGATATTTGCTGGAGCGAGGCGCGCGTGTATATGGAAATAGTAAAGTTATAGTTGTGTAGACACGAAGCCCGGGCGTTTTGTTAGCGGCGCGCAAAAGATGCCTTTGAATCCTTAATTCCCTTTGAAAGTCTCATTCTGGCGGGAACGAGCGGTATTATTCGCTTGAATGACGTATTGAGCGAGTTTTGTATGCCATCGCGCGCGGCACTGGTACACGCGCGATCGTACAGACTCGCGAGCCCCCGCCCCCCCCCGCGCGGCTCTCGTACTTTTCGCCTTCTCATCTCTCGCTTCGTGTTCCCCGCACGCTTTTGTGTGTGTCTTTTGCTCTTGCTCTCTCTCTCTCGCCAACCAAAAGTTTCCCTCCCGCGCGCAAGCTCTCTTGTCCATCATAATCACAGTTTCGTTATAGGTTTCCGCGCTTTCCTCGCTCTCTCTCTCTCTCTCGGCTTTTTACTCCACTTTTCGCCATACCGCGGTCCCGGTTTTCTCACAGTCTCTCCGCGCTCATTTTCTACCATCTCCGCAGCCTCTCGCTCTCTCTTTTATTATCCTTTATCCAAGCTCGACATGATTCCCTGCTCGAAAACATTTCCTGCGTGCTCACCAACCGACAGAGACAACGATTTATACACTGAAAAGAGAATTTTGTTGAAAAAGATGGATATTTTGTTGCGGATACGTTAAACTAAACGTTTTTTTTCGAAAAATCATGAAAATTTTGTCATTCCAGCAAAAAACATTCTGGAAAATCTTTTCGGAAAGTAAATTTTCATCATTCCAATCGTAAATTTTGCTGCAAGTTCCGTTACAAATGAAAAATGTTGTCGAAATAACGAAAATTTTGAAATTATCCCAAAATATTTATAAATATCGACGTTTTTTGACAAAATTGAATTTTCAGTGTAGGAAACAATGCATGACTCTGAAGTTTGCATCGTTGGAATGCAACGAAATTCTTCTTTATCATTGGCAAAAGTAATTATTCAAGGCCAGAATGTAATGACGATGATAAAATGATCGATTTTTGCTACCCGCGAAAAGCATATCGGCTCGAAAAATTTGAATGGCATTGAAAATTGAACGAATCATCAATAAAATCAAGTATTTTTCGTTGCATTACAACGTTGCAAACTCTTCAGCATCATAAAAATTCGTGCCTGTCTGCTGAAATTTCAAACAATACACTGAAAAGAGAATTTTGTTGAAAAAGATGAATATTTTGTTGGAAACGTTCAACCAAACGTTTTTTTCGAAAACTCACGAAAATTTTGTCATTTTAGCAAAAAACATTGTGGAAAATCTTTTTGGAAAGTAAATTTTAGTCATTCCAATCGTAAATTTTGCTGAAAGTTCCGTTGCAAATGAAAAATGTTGTCGAAATAACGAAAATTTTGAAATTGTCCCAAAATATTTATAAATATCGACGTTTTTTGACAAAATTGAATTTTCAGTGTAGAGAGTTTACGACTCTTGTCTCTTGTTCGTCCTGATGCCTTTTGAAAATCGTCCTGCGCGTGAAACAGCGCACGCGAGTCCGTTTTTTCCGTTGCGACGCAGCGGCAAGTGGATTTTTCGGGTTTTTCATTGAGAAAATTTTTTAGTCGCTCGCCGCAATTGGTTTATGTGACGGAGCAAGGCGCGTGCGGCTCTCGCGTGTATTAAGAACGGGACAGTCGCGCGGAGCAGCAGCTTCTCATCGAAAAGCTCCGCGGGAGTGGGAAAAGTGGAGAGAGAGAGAGAGAGAGAATGAAAGGCAAAGAGAAAATGCGAGTGAGGGCGGCGCGCAAGGCCCAGCATATTCGTGTGCATTGTGGCACGTTCCATCGCGTTCTCAACTGAACTGAACTCGACTCAACGGAGCAGAGAGAGAGTAGAGCAAGAGAAAGGGCGA
This sequence comes from Diadegma fenestrale, assembly GCA_037043255.1. NCBI lineage: Eukaryota > Metazoa > Arthropoda > Insecta > Hymenoptera > Ichneumonidae > Diadegma > Diadegma fenestrale. The sequence goes on from CM073319.1 coordinate 6,401,814, forward strand.
GTGCGAGTGAAAGAAAGAGCCACAATGGTCTCGTTGGTGATGAGAGGAGGCACCGGGAGGTGGGGGCGAGGTGTATGAATAAGTATAACAGACAGACACTCGTACAGAGAGACAGACACAGGTAGCTCGCTCGTTCTCTCTCTCTCTCTCCCTTTTCCGAGCCCAGGCCGCCGCGCGGTATGTGAATGAGAGGAACCCATTTGATAACACGCCTCCACCAGCCACCCAAGTCCATTGTGTCGCTTTCTATTCAGCTGCTCTCTGTGCCCTCGCTACTACCCTCTTCTCCCCCTCTTGCGCTCTCTCTCTCTCTCTCTCTTGATCGCTCTCTCGCAAAACCCAACGTTCCTTCGTCCATCCCCCTCATTCTTCGATATCAATGCGAAAATCGCACGTTCCTCCTTTCCCCTCATCCCCCAGCATATACAGGACATTTCTTCTCAAATGGACTCTCGCTCGCCTCTCCGTCCCATCCCCCTCCCGCTCAAAACTTTCCTCTGCTCTGCCAAGAGGTCGTCAAATTTTCTTTTATTCAGCGTATTCCAAATGAATTTATAATGCACGGAAAATTAAATTTCTCATGATTCTCAAGTTTGCATCGTTGAAATGCGACGAAATTCTTTTTTATACTTGATAAAAATAATTATTTGAATGGAGAATTTGATTACGGTGATGAAATTATCGATTTCTGCCACCAGAAAACTTGTCGGCTCGAAAAATTTGGATGACATTGAAAATTGAACGAATTATCAATAAATTCAAATATTTTTCGTTGCATTCCAACGTTGCAAACTTCAGCATCATAAAATTCTACTCGAAAATCGTAGATTTTTTTTTTCAACACGATCTACAACTGCGTCGGTTAAAATTTGTGATTGCAATGGCGAAAATTTACTTTAAATTCAATTTTTTAATATTTTTTTACATTTTTACATTTTTTTTTCATTGAATGTAACTTACGAAGAGACTTTCTAGAATATTTCTCGCTGCAATGACAACATTTTGGTGATTTTTCGAAAAAAAACTTTTGATCGAACTTTTGATGGCTCGAGCATCAAATTTCGAACTCGTTGCGGGCTGTTCTCCAAGGACCCGAGATGTTGTGGACCAAAGGTCTCATGCGCGCTCGCGTGTATGTTTATTTAGCGCGTGTGCTTTGATTTTAGTGCTTTCGTATAACAACGGCAGCGGGTATATATAAATTGGGACACGCGGTGCAACTACTAGCAGCGCATCCATTTTGCTTTATAGAGATGCAGAGAGAGAGAGAGAGAGAGAGCGAGGTGGAGGTGGGCGAAGAGTAAATTTGCAGTAGCGGCGGCGTAGCATCAGGACGAAAATGCTCTCGCGCGCGCATATCCCAGAATGTTGTGCAGCATCGAAATACATATATTTGGTAGTTATATATGTATAGACACCGCGATAACAATGAGACGGAGACAATGCCCAGGTACAATGCCGCTGCTGATGTTGAACTCGACTGATTTCGACGATTTTTGGACCCTTGCATGTGCATCGCCCGTGAGCCTTCTCTCTCTTTATCTCTCTCCCTCTCTCTCTCTCGTTCTTGTTGAAAATGATTCCCGCATACGTAATCATCGGTATGGGCACATCGTCGAATTCATCCAGAGATTCTCAGCGTATCGCGCGCGGCTCCCTCGCCAAACAATAACGAGGGCGATGCGGTTTTGAATTTTTTTTTGTTTTTTTTTTTTTTTTCATACATATCGTTGATTCTCGAAGCCTCGAAATAATTTTTTCAACCTCGAGTCGCGTCGTTCTCGTTCTGCAAGTTTTTATCTTTTTTATCATTATTTTGTAGACTTTTGTTATATTTATAGGCTTGACGCATAGAATTTCATGTTTTGTTGAATTTATACGCGCGCCCCGCGCCCCCCCCGCCGCCCGCAGAGAAAAAGGAATGTAAATCCTTTGAGCACCGCTGGCTGCACCTGAATAGATACATTATGCCGGGGCGGCCTATTGACGGCCGATTGTTCCCTTAACAATAACAACAATATCTGAATAGTCGCGCGCGAGCACATCTCGCCCGCACTCACGCACTTCTGCTCTGCTCAAACTCCCACCTCTCGACCCTCCCCCCCGGGCCGCCCACAAAATAGATAGCAAATCCACGTGAATCGGAGCGAGAGGGCGAAAACGAGAGAGAGAGAGCGAGCTGGATGGTCCAGGGGATGGGGCTTTTTGCGAGCAAGAATAATGCCGAGGCCTCTGGTCAATGGGCCGCCGATACATTTGTCCATTTTCTTTGTTTGTTTGTTTTTTTCATTCATTTTTTTCGTGTTTTTTGTTTCTTTATCTTTCCATTCACTCGATGAATAATCATTTTTGGCCTGTGCACAATGCGCCGGGAATTATCGCGCCGTGTGCATGCACGCCCTTGAGATAACGAATCGGCGTCGATTTGCATTACTTTACGAAATTCTTTCTCGAGCCCGCGACGAAACTATTCGAATTACACGTTTTCGAGAAGCCTCGCGAGCGGCGAAGACTGCGAGATTTGGGAAAAAAAAATTATTCGCGACTTACCGACGGTCGGTAAGTTACCGACCGAGCAAGACGATGCTGTTTTCTTGCTGTACGGCCACGAGTCTGGCTCGGCGATCATTTTCCATTGATAATGTCGTGTTTTGTGCGATCCGCGGTCTCGTCGAATCTTTGAAATTTATGGGGAGAGTGCGGAACCTCGGGTCGGTAAACGCACTGAAAATTCAATTTTGTCAAAAAACGTCGATATTTTGTTCAATACAGCCAACTAAATATTTTGGGATCATTTCAAAATTTTCGTTATTTCGACAATATCTTTCATTGTAACGGAACTTTCAGCAAAATTTACGATTGGAATGACAAAAATTTACTTTCCGAAAAGATTTTCCAGAATTTTTTTTGCTGAAACGACAAAATTTTCGTCATTTTTCGAAAAAAAACGTTTAGTTTAACGTATTGAACAAAATATCGATCTGTTTCAACAAAATTTTCTCTTCAGTGAGTTTGCTCGACGAGAGGCGAGAGAGAGAAATTGAGTTTTTTTTCTTTGAATTGTTTATTAACAAAGTAAAAAAACAACTGTCGATCATGAGACTGCTCGAGCAGCTTACACTTTTTTTTTTTTTATTCATATAAAAAAAAAAACAACGTCGAGTCAGTTACAGCGCCGAGGACGAAGTCGAAAAAAAAAATTAATAATTTAAATACGATAGCAATTTTCTTGTTTCGTTACTTTTTTTTTTTGATTAATTGCTTTCGAGATTTTTCTCATCTTTTTCGCTGCCTGTTATTTAAAAAAGCTTCTCGATCTTCTCTCGTATTGTTATAAGTCATCGTTTGGATTTTCTTGAAATCCTCGTCTTGGTTTAACGAGGAAAAAACACGAATAACGGCACTCGATAAATATTAAAATTGTTAAAAACTAATCGCTCGTTCTGCAGCTCGTTTCCGGTCCCGCGGGCATTTTTTTTTTTCCTATTTTGCATCTCGTTCAGACTCGATTCTCTTTGTTCATTTTCAGTTTCTTTGGTATAGACTATGACTTGGAAAAAATATTTATATATTACGTCGATTTTTTTTTTCTCGTTTCTTATCATTCGAGTCTTTTCCTCGGGGAACCGGCTGCCGCTTGCGATTATTCGATTTTTAGCTGTCTGCGAAATCCACGTTCGTCTTGCAAATATTTCGGTCGCGTTGTCTCTTGATTTTTTTGTCTCTTGGACAACTTGTCAGTCACTATTTCGTCCCTCCCTGCGCTTGCTACTCAGAATAAATATGGCGACGGCTCCGCAAAGCCGCAATGGCAACAGATTCGCTAAAAAAAAAAAGGAAAAATGAAAAGATTTTGGACTCGCGAAAATTTTTTCCACGTTCCATGGAGTCGGTTTATTTTTTTATTTTTTTTACACTTACCACTGGATAATCTTCTTCCAGAGCGTTTGCGCTCAATCGATAATGGATCGATCTATTGGCCAATACTGATTTTGGATCGTTTCTGCATAATTGTGGGATTTTGAGATTCCACGATGAATCGTGAAGGTTCGCCGCGAGATTCAGTATGTCCCGCTTGTTCTGCAACCCTCGCATCAACGTCTCCGGCTAGTTTGAACAATTTTTTTCATTCATATACAGAAAAACTCTTGCTTGAGACTGAAAATTCAATTTTGTCAAAAATCGTCGATATTTTGTTGAATACAGCCAACTAAATATTTTGGGATAATTTCAAAATTTTCGTTATTTCGACAATATTTTTCATTGTAACGGAACTGTCAGCAAAATTTACGATTGGAATGTCAAAAATTTACTTTCCGAAAAGATTTTCCAGAATGTTTTTTGCTGGAATGACAAAATTTTCGTGATTTTTCGAAAAAACCGTTTAGCTGAACGTTTTCAACAAAATATCGAACTTTTTCAACAAAATTTTCTTTTCTGTGTTGGGTTTTTTTTTGCGTACGCAAAGGCAGGGGAAAATTATTGAGACGTGACTTTTGGGGCTGACCTTTGAGCGAAGTTTCGGCGACAGACTCTCGGGTGTTTCCGATCGCGACGATGCCGCCGAGACTGACGAGGAACGCGTGCTATAAGTCGATGATATTGATGACAATATCAAACTGCTTATTCCGCTCGATTCGCTCCTGCTGCTCGGCGATCCCGGACGCATCGCTTGTTGGCCCATTTCGTTTTGTAAATCGCGACGATTTACCGAGTCCAATGCACCGCACATGTTCATCAATCCACGAAACTCGTTCTCGTCGTATCCCGCCAACGACATTGCCAAAGAAAGCGCCATTTTATGTTTTTTTTTTTTATTCCCCGGTAAAAACCTCGCGCAGCTCGTCTCTCTTTCGGTTACTGCGGACAAGTTAAATTGAAAAAAAAAAAAAATCTTTCTCCCCGCTCAATTTACGTGTTGAAATTTTTTTTTTTGCGGAGAATTTTCAAGTTTTTACGGTCAATTTTTCCGTTTTTCCACACTCACTCAATTTTCACCGTCGAGGAATTTTTAATTGTTCGGAAACGATTTTTCTAATCGTCGATTCCGGGAGACAGTGACAGACAACGCGCGCGTTTCGTGACATCAACAGACAGACTGGCGAAATAAAATGTTTAACGGTCGTCAACACCTCTTTGCCTTTTGCGTTTAGAGAGACACACAATTGTATACATTTTCTGTATATTATGTTACGTACAATCGTCAGAGACGCACATACGACCTTGTAAACCTCGCGATGTTTTGTCTCGTCGCGTATATTTCGAGTTTATTTGAAATTTTCATCGTGTGTACGAACGTGAAACCCTCGACGATACGGATTTCGCTTATTCCATACAAATTTACAGATTTTGCGATCTAATCGCGATATTTATACGCTCGATACGCTGAACAAGCTTTTTTACTCACGCCAATTCAAACTTGCATTTCGTTGGGTTTTTTTTTCTCTCGAATTCGCGTCGAGTCGACGCGTATTTAGAAAAATTTCTTTATTACCGACCGTCGGTAACCAAAACTGAGACGAATTTTCTCTTTTCACAATCGCGGCGAATTCTCGTCGTACCTTGCGTCGGTAAACCATGAAATTGTCGTTTCTCCCGTCGATCCGACGGGTCCAAGTTTCGCTGCGTTGATAAACGATTCGCTCGGACGTTCCGCCTCCGACCACCAGGTGCGCTCTCGATTCTCGATTCACTCGATTTTCCCATTTTGGACATTTGAACGACGATCATTTTTATACGTAAATCAAAATGTTATTTTTGTGGATTTTTGGAGAAAATTAATTTAAAGTTTTTTTTTCACACTCTCGAGAGTTTTTTGTTGGGACGAAAATAATTTGATGGAAATTTATCGTCGATTTTTGAGACGTTTCCGTGCGAAAAGAATCGTCGCTGGAATTTTTATTATTTTTAATTTTAGGGGATCGTTTTTTTGGCCTGGCAAGAATTTGGACGTAGTTTTTGGTCAACGATCTTGAAATTTGCATCTCGTTGCGAAATTCTTATCCAATATTGGGCCAGGAGCACAAAACGACAATTTTTTAGAATCTCAAGAGAAAATGGTTACGAAAATTGTCATGGTTTTTGAAATTGAACAAACAATTGATAGAAAAACGTATTTTTCGTTGAATCCGAACGCGTTGCGAACTTTAGTGTCAATTTTTTTGTTTTCCACCAAACGAAAACTGAAATAAATGGATCACGGAGTCGAGTATATGAAAAATAGCACGAAATATCGTGGAATTTGTGAAAACAGCGAGTAGAATGAGTTGGAAAAAAAAAAAAATAGAAAATTCTGAATTTCTCGGGATCGAAATATGATGCGCGAACGGTTGGCGAGAAAAGTTGTAACAGCAACAAACGAATTTGAAAAAAAACTGGACCATAAATGAAAATGTGCGGAGAGTAGGAAAAAAAATGAGGAAGAATGTAAAAAGCGTGTGTGCAGAGGGTGGCGCGGGGGCGGGTGGTTGGCTCTCTGTTTAACGTGTCCTGGTCGCGAGGCATCCGGTGGCCCTAGCAACCGCACATGCGCCCTTTTGCCTCCACTTTGGCCAAGCTCTCCGCAAGCTTTCTCCTCTCTCCCAGGTGGTTGGGGATTGGCCCCGGAGTAACACCCCCTCATAATGGGTTCACCCGTCCGAGCATGCAGGAGCGCGAGCGAGCCCGCGAGCGAGCGAGCGACTCGCCTCCTCCATGTGCATCCCATGCTCGAGTGCGAAACCCTCCGAATCGCCCAACTCGCACGACAGAGATCGCGCCGCAGAACCCCGAGAGCAGCTCCTCCAATCCCGCGAGGGGATGAAAGAGGCCAACGGAAGCCATATTGATTTCCCTATGTTTCCCCTGTGTTGTTACTATAGCGCCCGTTGAGGGCGCGATCGAGTGTCTATTCATATATATATATATACAAATATGTATGTGCGTGGGTTTGGTGTACATGAGAATCTGAGACGTTTCATGCAAACTGCTCTCGACAAACTGGCGTTTCTCAATTTTCCTGTCCAGCGTCTTGTCTCTCAGCCTCTTGTCTCGCAGAGGAGTTTTTCATTTTTTTTCATCTTTGAGTGGCTTTTTCTTGCTTATTGACGAACGAGACGCTTCCCGTTTCTTTTTATGGGTTTTGGATTCGGTGGACTCGATTTTTTTTCGGTCTGATCGCGATCTTGGGTTTTTAGATTTTGAATCACCCGCGTGAGAATTTTGGATTTTGTCGAAATCACTTCGATATTTTGTTGGATACGGCGAACTCAATATTTTTGGATAATTTCAAAGTTTTTGTTGTTTTGATAAGATTTTTTATTTGTAACGAAACTGGCGGCGAAATTTACGATTTGAATGACAAAAGTTTACTTTTTGGAGAGACTTTCCAGAATGTTTCTTGCTGCAATGACGAATTTTTGTGATTTTTCAAAAAAAACGTTTATCGGCGAACGTATCCAACGGAATTTCATGCAGATGGAGCTCGTCTACGCCGCAGCCTCCCTTTTGGTCCTTCGTAGCGACCAAACTCGCGCGCAATTGTCTCTTCTTCTCGGTTCTGTTGCCGATTTAACTGTTTCCTTCCTTTTTTCATCAGCGCGGCAGCGATACAGGCAGCAGGTCGTTTTACGTGTTGCTTCGTGTTTTTCAGCGCGTATTACAATTTTACAAATGTTTCGAAAAAGCGTTTCTCTCTCCCGTCAATTGAATTCAAAACGTGCGTCGCACGTACGACATTACAAATTGCATTTTTACACACAAAATGGAAAAATATTTGATGAGATTTATTTGCATTTGCATTTTTTTCGTACGGCCTCAATTAATGGCTGAAAATTTGATCACCGTCTCAATTTTTTTTTTTTCCATCAAAATGAAAGTGTTTTTCTTCCTGCGTTTCGCTCTCGCGCGCGGACACGCCGCATTCGTTGAATCATCGAGTCGCGTGACGAGCAACCATAAACAATCACTTTGGAGTTTGATATAATTAGGGGAAATAAAAGAGCCGAAGGAAAGTGAATTCTATCGGCCGGGATGAAAATACGATGATGATAATGATGAGCGCGATGAGGGGTCGAGGCCTGCTTGCCTGATGCTGCTGTGTACGCCCTCGCGCGCGTACAAACAAGCAGCAGCCGCGTTTCCACGACCATTCATTTTCTGTCTGCTTTTCTTGGGGTTTTTTTTGCTGCTGCTGGTCGAGCGATACGTAAACCTCTCGCGAAAACGTGAAATATGGACGCGGACAGGTCAGAGCGAACGGAGCGTGCGCTTTGACCTCTCCGCGCGCGGATTCACGTGTGCAAAATATTCATTCGAGCGTTCGACACTCTTACGAGACTGTTGGACTCTCGATCAAAAAAATTTTCATTCCTATTGCCAGTTTCCGAGAGAATTTTGACTTTGTTTTGTAAAAATGAGATTTTTCTTCGATATCGATGAATTTTATCAAGGAATTTGTCTCGCGGTCGTTCCTAACGAGGCTTTTTGGAGCAAACGTGAATTATTAGTTCGCGGGGTTGTCCGAAGGATTCGGAATATCGGTAGGAAAGTGCGCACCTGGGTGGTCCGCAGCGCGCGTTGAATCCGAAACGGTGCATTAAGCCAGCCATAGACACGCTTTTCTCTCTCATATCAGCTGCACATTTTCCCAGACACACGCTCGCGCATCATTCTCATCCCCTCGATCCCGCTGTTTCTTCTTCGTTTTCTTCCTCATTCTCCGCATCTCCTCGTCCTGCTTATTCCGCTGTCCCCTTTCGTTATTATCGCGCGTGTATACGAGTTTCTGCTCTCCGCGGACTCTTGGCCCGCCGCGAGTGCGGGAAAGACCATCAGCTCGCTCTTCGAACCCGAACAGATTCGAGAATGAGAGGCGCGCGCGCTCGCTCCCAATATTATGGGAAATCTTGCGGTTGTTAACCGTTGATGCATGACTCGCCGTAATAGCCCGTGCACGACATACACAACCAGCTTACGAAAACTTTTGGGGATTTTACGCTCGCGTTGCTTCAAAGATTTCACATGCGCCTATACTTTCACAATACTCGGAGGGCGTTCGTTATTATTTCTTGTACTTTGAGCGCTTAGTCCCTCGCTCAGAGAGCTGGAAAACTGAAAAAAATCAATTTCAAGGAGGTTCATTGCGTTTTTACCCGGAAAATTGAAAATTTGTCGAAAAAATCGTGGACAATTTTGTTCAACACGGTAAAACTAAATATTTTTGGATAATTTCAAGTTTTTTAATTAAAGGTTCGAAAATTTATCAATTTTTGTTGATTAAAATTATTAATTTTTCAAAATTCATCAATTTTTAAAAAAAATTTCAAAATTAATCAATTTTTGTTCATTAAAATTTTTAATTTTTCAAAATTTTTTCAAAATCAATCAATTTTTGTTCATTAAAATGATTAATTTTTCAAATTTTTTCAAAAATTAATCAATTTTTGTCATTTCCGAAGAATATTTCTCGCTGCAATGACAAAATTTTGGTGATTTTTCAAAAAAAAAAAATGTTTGCTCGAACGTATCCAACAAAATATCGATCTTTTTGAACAAATTTTTCTTCTCAGCGCGCGTGCGCATTGAACTTTTCTGTGTTTTTTTACAAAGGCCCAAAATGACCCGAATTTCGGGCTCATTTTGAGCGTCTGAGTATTTTTTGACCATTTTTTTATTTTCTTGCTGAAGAATCGTAGGAAAAATGAATGTTTGCTCGGGTCAAATTGACCCCGAGTGTAGAGAGACCGCGCGAATCAACCTGCTGATGCGGCGATGCGTGATCGCGCGGAGATTCGGGCAAGAAAATATTTTTGGCTGCGTTTGCTCTGAATTTCTCTTGCCCGGGAGAGACGAAGAAACGCATCATCGCGGGTCATCAATCTCGTTTGTCATGAAAAGTGTTTTTCGATGACCGCGCGCCAGCGAACGAAGGACAAGGGGGGGGGAAGAGGTTTTGAATCGAGCAGCTACAATAATGCACTTAATAGCCGGCACGCACACAACATGTTGCGGCAAACTCACGCAGCACCATATAAACGTTGCTGATGTGCGTAGCATTATTTGGCGCCGTTGTGCTTGTTGGATATTTTGTGTGTGTTTGGCGCCCGAGGAATCGAGCCAGGGCCCCGCTCCCTCGTGTCAAAACACTGGTATATTAGGTATTAAGTATCTAAACGAGGGAGAACAATATACACGCGATACATCGCCGCCCTCTTGCTGCTTTGCTGCCTCTAATGTTTTCCCGAAAATGTGCCCTGCGATTAGGAACCCTCGCGCGCTTATTGTCGCACGCCATCTCTTTGATTAATTCTCTAACAAGATTTCCCGCAGCTTTGCTTTTTCTCTGTATATATGAACGTTATTTATCGCTGCCAATTAATACCGAGTGGAGTATCCAAAAAACGAATATCGTTTTCCAGAATTTATGAAAAATTTTTTTGCTCGCACTGAAAATTGAATTTTGCGAAAAAAAATTTCAAAATTTTCGTCATTTTGACTTTTTTTTATATTTTTAACGCAACTGTCAGCCAAATTTACACTGAAAAGAAAATTTTGTTGAAAAAGATGGATATTTTGTTGGATACGTTAAACTAAACGTTTTTTCGAAAAATCACGAAAATTTTGTCATTCCAGCAAAAAACATTCTGGAAAATCGTTTTCGGAAAGTAAATTTTTGTCATTCCAATCGTAAATTTTGCTGACAGTTCCGTTACAATGAAAAATATTGTCGAAATAACGAAAATTTTGAAATTATCCCAAAATATTTAGTTCGCTGTATTCAGCAAAATATCGACGTTTTTTGACAAAATTGAATTTTCAGTGTACGATTGGAATGGAAAAAATTGGCGATTAAAAAAAAAAAAAACGATTGGCCAAGAAAATATCGATCTTTGCCAGCGAAATTTTTTCTTTTTCGTGCATTATTTTGAGTTTATTGAAAAATTATGGAAAAGAACAGAAAAATTGAAAGAATTTAAGAGGAAAAAATTCTTGGCGGCTTCTGCTCGTCTGCGTGTGTACGCGGCGCGGGAGTCGTTCGCGTTTATTATGTAGCCAGCAAAGCCGGAGCTCTCGAAAAAGAGTCGCAAATTGGCCGGTCCGCGGGAGGGTCGAAACGAACGGCAAATAAGGCGGACGCGATAGGGGTGCGATAAAGAGCGCGCGCAGGGATGAAAACGCGAGGACGAGCGAGAAGATCGTTTCTCCTCTCGTTCCGCGTGCAATATCGTGTGTTCTCCGCGGCGTGCGCGATGGGTGATCCGCGACAATCCCACGAAACAAGCGCTGAGGCTCTCTCTCGAATGAGCGCACGCCTGACTTACACCGTCAGTACTCTCGGCTCAACGGGCGCATGAAAAAAAAGGAGGAAAAAAACGAGCCAGAGAGAGAGAAAAAACAACCCCGGAGAGTTTGCACAAACGAAAAACGACCAGATGTCGAACTGAATATTTTACCGACTTGCCCGAGACCCAACGTTCAAGAGTCTGTGCACACACGAAAGGGCTACTCTCGGCTGTTTTGCCTTTTTTATATATCTGTGTTTTTTACGCCTCTCTGTACTCTACGTCCCTGCTGCGCGCCTAAAAAAAACGCTGCATTTTCCTCGCTGGATTGAAATGTTTCGCGAAGCAGGCTCAAAATTTGCTTCCAATAAAAAAGTCTCTTGATTCTTTCGCTCGTGGTTTCTGCGGCCGCTGCAACGAACGTCTTGGTGCGTTTTCGAGACCCATGAATTACACTGAAAATTCAATTTCGTCAAAAAAAACGTCGATATTTTGTTGAATACAGCCAACTAAATATTTTGGGATAATTTCAAAATTTTCGTTATTTCGACAATATTTTTCATTGTAACGCAACTTTCAGCTAAATTTACGATTGGAATTACTAAAATTTACTTTCCAAAAAGATTTTCCACAATGTTTTTTGCTAAAATGACAAAATTTTCGTGAGTTTTCGAAAAAAACGTTTGGTTGAACGTTTCCAACAAAATATCCATCTTTTTCCACAAAATTCTCTTTTCAGTGTATTGTTTGAAATTTCATCAGACAGGCACGAATTTTTATGATGCTGAAGAGTTTGCAAGGTTGGAATGCAACGAAAAATACTTGATTTTATTGATGATTCGTTCAATTTTCAATGCCATCCAAATTTTTCCAGCCGATATGCTTTTCGGGTGGCAAAAATCGATCATTTTATCGTCGTCATTACATTCTGGCCTTGAATAATTACTTTTGCCAATGATAAAGAAGAATTTCGTTGCATTTCAACGATGCAAACTTCAGAGTCATGCATTGTTTCCTACACTGAAAATTCAATTTTGTCAAAAAACGTCGACATTTTGTTGAATACAGCCAACTAAATATTTTGGGATAATTTCAAAATTTTCGTTATTTCGACAATATTTTTCATTGTAATGGAACTTTCAGCAAAATTTACCATTGGAATGCCTAAAATTTACTTTCCAAAAAGATTTTCCAGAATGTTTTTTGCTGAAATGACAAAATTTTCGTGATTTTTCGAAAAAAAGTTTAGTTTAACGTATCCAACAAAATATCGATCTCTTTCAACAAAATTCTCTTTTCATTGTATGGCAGACAGAGAGCGATATCAAGTAGAAAAAGGTGAAAAAATTGGGAGAAGGATCGAGTGAGGGCAACTCTGCCCGGTAATCCTTGGCGCGGCGACGTACGTTCTCGAACTCTTTCTCGTGAACCCTCGCACTGATACAGAGCTTTGCTGCTGCTCGGATTATCACAGGGCACACATTCTCGTGGTTCTCTCGCGCCGGCGAAAAACGTACCGAGAGATTTTGCTTTGCCTAAGCAGAGGGTATGAGGCGGAGGAAGCGAGAAACGGCGATATGGAAAAAAGCTCGAGAGAGGGCGGGAGGGAGGGAGAAAGATAAATCGAGCAGCGAGAAGGACGAGAGAGAGAGATGCGGCGAGGGAACCCCATGGTTAGTCCCGGGGCTCTTGAAGTGTTCGCTGCTGCTGCTGCTGCTGCTGCTGGGACTCCCGGGGGTTTGCGGAGTACCGCCAAATCCACCGCAAATGCTCTCGAGTACTTCTTGGTCGGACGTGAGCGCGCAAGGGCGAGGAGAGAAACAGCGCGATGAGAGAGCTCGCGGTAGAGAGCGCGTGGTACTTGAACTAGTTGGGGACCACCGAGTGGCTCGGTTGGTTGGCTCTACGCAAGCCACTACCGCTCTCTGCCCCGCGGAGAGTACGGACTTGGCCAAAGTGGTGGTCGAGAGAGACCAGAGAGAGCGAGAGAGAGAGAGACTCGCTGTACACTCAATAAGGGCCAAAAAAAAAGAGGTTCGTAGTACCGGGGGGTGGGGAAGGGGGAGGGGATGAAGAAGAAGAAAAACTACCACGTACATTATTGGTCTCTTTGTCTCGACGAGTTTGACACTTTTGGGACATTGAAATCGAAGGGCTGGAGAATTAAAAAAACTTTTCAAACGAACTAAAAAAAGGCTCATCGCGCTGCGGCTAAAAGATCGAAATAACGACGAAATTTTGCCATTTTCATATGACGTTGAAGTTTGCATCGTTGGAATGCAATGAAATTTTTTTGTTTTTGACGAAACGATCGATTTTTCCGACCCAAAGAGTAATTGGGCTCGGAAAATTTGGATAATTTTGAAAATTGAATAAATCATGGATGAAACGAAATATTTTTCGTTGCATTCCAACGTTGCTGAAGTTTGCAACGTTGAGATTCAACGAAAAATAATGTTTCTATTAATTATTTATTGAATTTTGAAAATCGTGGCAATTATTCGTCTCGATTGAGTTTTCGGGTCTTCAGAGACGATCGTTTTTTATACGTAACAAATATTGAATAATGATTATGAGCCTGCGCTGAAGAAAAATCGCAATTTCGTTGCACTGCAACGTTGCAAACTTCAGCTTATTCATATTTTTATTCAATATTCGCGGTCAGGACGATGAAACAATATTTTATTGAATAAGAAACAATTGGTAGAAAAACGCATTTGTTTCGTTGCAACTCAACACGCGTTTGCGGACGCTTTTATTTTCATGCAGCTTAATTATTCGAGTCATTTAAACAATTACAATGGAGCCTCCTGCTCCGCAGTCATTTCACAAAGTTTTATTCGTCGTATATCCGCCATTCGCTTTTTTTTGCGTTCAACTTTATCCGTCGCAGGGATATCGATGTATGCAGGTGAAAAGTATGACATTTTTATGTTTATATGGATGCAGCGTGGCCATTTACTGCGCGTGGGCGAGCGCAGCAGGTATTGAAAACGAGGCATGGGAATGCTCGCGAACGCGTTGCTCTGTGTGTTTGAGTTTACAGTGGCAATGGACTAAGTACATGGGCTTTCTGCTCTCGAGAGTTTATATACATGTTGCTCGAGCTATGTATCGAGGGCCGTACATTATATGTTGGGAATCGCGGTGCGTATCACCCCGCGCGATGTTCCGCGCGTATATACATAGAAACGTGGCTAAGGGGGTGGAAAACGCGCGGGGGTGGCTGAGGGCGAGCAAGACCAGAGGGCGCGGGAGGGAGAGAGGGATTTTGCACGAGGGTTGGTTGGAACTGGATGTAACAAAATCAATAGAGGGGTGGCGCGTCAGAGTTGTCGAGGAACCGAGAGGTGGAGTTGGCCAAGAGCACGAGCATGCGCAAAATCTCGACACACACTTAGCGCCGCTGCTGCTGCTGCTGCTACTGCTCGGCGAGCAGAGCGGGCTAAAGGGGTGAAAATATCGCTTCCACCCTCTGACTATCTGGGAGAGCCACCCTGATGCTCTGAGGCGACGGACTGCGATGGAGAGTCCTCTCGTCGTGCTTTTTCTCTCTTTTTCCTCTCTCTCTCTCTCTCTCTTCGCTTTCACGAATCCTCTTTTGCTGTCTTTTTGCTGCTGCCTGTTATGCAACTTTATATCCCTTAAATAATCGTTTATTTATGCTTTTCCAACAATGTAAATGTTGCATAAATTCTCTATCCCGCCTCCTTTTACTCTATTCTCATTTTCAGTTATTTTTCGACTATTCCAATTGAAACTCTCGCTGCTTTTGATATTCGCCGCGCCACCACAAGTTTAACTTTGTTGTCGCTTTGTTGAATTCAAGATTTCGCGGCCCTTTCAATTCTTCGCGATGACAATCTGTCGGGGGCTCGAATTAGAGTCACACTGACAATTTAATTTTGTCAATAAACGTCCGGATTTTGTTGAACACTAAAATATTTTGGGAAAATTTCAAAATTTTAGTTATTTTGACTAGATTTTTGATTTCCAACGAAATTGTCAGCGAATTTACGATTCGAATGACAAAAATTGACGTTTCGATGAGACTTTCTGGAATATTTTTTGCTGCAATGACAACATTTTTGTAATTTTTCACAAAAAACGTTTGTTTTTTTTTATTTTTTGATGCTTTGACTCTCCGCGGAACGGAGTGAATCCGTTTTCGTGATTTCAGGTACGCGATTGACCCATTTTTTTTTCTCTCCGCTTCTTCGAGGGGCTTCGCGTCGATGAGCTCGAGTTTCAAGCTCGCGAAACATATTTTAGTCCCTGTTATGAAATATTCCGAGCGTAAAAGATGATTTATCACGCGAAGAATTAAGAGTCGGAAATCCCCGTGGAATTTTTGACGAGAATTCTCATGGGGCTGCTTTTGGTGCTCTGATGACTCGCTCGAAAGCCCGAATTCTCCGGGCGATAGTCTCGAGCATATTGTCGATCGACGTCCATGTTGCACATACCAGGACAATCACGACTCGCCCCGCGCGTCCGTGCACCAACGCGATATTATTCCATTATGTTTATCGCCCGCGCACCCTGGACTTTTCTGCTCGCAACCTCCATCCCCGGTTAATATTCGAGGGAGGGAGCGACGAAACGCATTTATCGTCGCACGCGCGAACAAATGTTGCTTGATTTTTATACGCGCGTCTCTTTCTCGCCTTCTTCTTGTTTTTCTCGCTCTCCTTGCAACTCGAATCGTCCTGCTCCCTCGCACGTACAACCAGGACTAAAAATCAAGGGTTCCCGTAAAAGCGTTAACCTCCCTCAACCCTTATTCAACACCCTCCGCGCGCTCTTCTTTCTCGTGTACAAACTCGCGACAAATGTTTATCGCGAACTTGTTCGTTTCGCTACACACGAATTTCCTTACGATAAATTTTCGACAGACTTTTCATCGTTTTTTTTGTGCAAATTTTTCGCACCTTGAAAATAAATTCATCGAAAAGTGAAAATGAAAAAAAAAAAAACTGTTGAGATCGAGCCTCCGCGGGCTGGCGAACAGAAAAGGGCGAAGGGAACGGAGGGAATTGCGATGAAAAATAAAAAGGGAGTGTGAGGCTCGTGAATGAGTGACCTTGACAAAACATCCACGCGAGAGGAGTGGAACCGCGTGCCGCGGAGTCGCGGAGAACAAAAAGAGCTCCGGTCGCGTTCTTTGTGTCCGAGAAGGTGCACCAAACCCACCCCCCACCCTCTTTCTCTCTCTCCCGGCGCTTTGAAGAATCTGCAGCTTCCCAGTTCATCATCAGGCTCGTCGATCCACGTTCGAACTAAATTTTCTCCCTTTCTCTCTCATTTTCCTCGGACTTTTACCGTCGAATTGTTCATTTTTCTGTTTGCCCTCTCGAAATCGCTTTTTTTTGCCTCATTCTCTCTGAGATGATGGAGGGAAAACGCGGAAGAAAAAACAACGCACGAATGTTTGAAATTAATCGATAAAATGATGAACGGCCCTGCGATGCTTTTCGTACGAGCTCATCTTGAGGGAAACACGCGTTGTGTAGGGGAGCATGGGGCAAACCGAACACTCAAGAAACTAAGACAGAATTTTTCGAATTTTCAAAAAAAAAAAAATCATTTCCAAATTTGACCATATAAACCGGTTTCATGACCTTTTATCACACGACGCAGAATAACAACGACGAAATTTCACCGCGACAAAATATCATACAAAAAAATTTTCAAATTTGATTATAAAAACCCCAATGAAAAAAAAAAATGAAAAAAATTAGAAAAACATTCTCATCAGAGTCCACTCGTAGTCTCTGTCTGTAATTAAACAAAAAATATTCAATTTTCCTACTTTATTTGAGTCCCAAAATTAATTCCCGTTGCTAATTTTTCGAATTTCCAAATAATAAATTTCCACATTCGACCATATAAACCGGTGACATGACGTTTTATCACACGACGAATAACAACGACAAAATATCATACAAAAAAATTTCCAAATTTGGTTATATAAACCCCAATGAAAAAAAAATATAGACCCCAATGAAAAAAAAAAAAAAAATTGAAAAATTAGAAAAACGTCCTCGTCAGAGTCCACCATAGTCTCTGTCTCTAAATAAACAAAAAATATTCAATTTCACTACTTTATTTGAGTCTCAAAACTAATTTCCGTTGCTAATTTTTCGAATTTCAAAAAAAATAAAAAAAAATTCCAAATTCGACCATATAAACCGGTTCCATGACGTTTTATCACACGACGAATAACAACGACAAAATATCATACAAAAAAATTTCCAAATTTGGTTATATAAACCCCAATGAAAAAAAAATATAGACCCCAATGAAAAAAAAAAAAAATTGAAAAATTAGAAAAACGTTCTCGTCAGAGTCCACTCGTAGTCTTTGTCTGTAATTAAACAAAAAATATTCAATTCAACAATTTCCAATATAATTCTCAATATTCTTATCCGCGATTTATTGAATTTTTCGATGAGAAAATTTTTCATTTTATTGATAATTTAAGGATTTAATTTAATTTTTATGAATTTTGAAAATTTTTTGATTTGGCCAGAGTTCGTTTTGCCCCCTGCTCCCCTATATATAAGTAACTGACAAAACAGATGCTCTCGAAGACAGAAGCACTCGAGAGAAGGGACGCGAAAAAAAAAGGATCGAGAAGCAACCGCGCGCGCGTTTGTCGCTCACCCAGTTCTCTTTCCCTCCCTCCCGTGCCTCTTGTCGTCGCTTTTGTTATCCGTTCTATATATCTACGTGGCATACGCGACGGTTCTTGTGGATTTTTTTTTTTCTTCATTTCGTCCTTTTGCCCGATTTTCTTTGCTCTACTGCGGAAGGGCAGACCGCGGGGTAGATAAGACAGCGACCAAAAGTCCTTCCGATACACGCGCGTACAAATACCAACGCACACGCTTTATGACGAAAAAAATTGTATCGGTAACACGATTTTTAAACTCGTATACGGGGACACGAGAGTGCGCGTGCTGCGGATTCTTCTCGCTGTTGAAATGTGTGTAAAGAAAAGTTCCGATGGGGGAAAATGAAAAAAAAGACGAGGAAGGGATGCGACGAAAGGTTTGTAAGGGAAGAATAAGACAGTGCGAGATTCTGTTGACGACGAGACAAGACAGCGAGCGAGGGCCGCGCCGGAATCGATAAATTTCATTTATGGGTGTCACTTTCGGTTTTCTCTGATGCTCGAAATCTTGTCGCCGCGCTCTCACTCTCTCTTTGGTCGCGTGCGGCAACTCTAAACGATTCTTGCGCCTCGTTCTCTTTTGTTCCCGCGGGACTTTTTGATATACGACGCGCGTGCATCCCCCATCGGCATGCAGCCACCGGTTACTGGCCAACCGGGCACTGATCCTGTGATTGGAGCATAAAGGCGACGAGGAAAATCATCGAAACACGACGAACCACGAGCTCGAATCAAAAACTTTTTCTATCTCGCGCTCGCTCTCTCGCGTTGTTTGGCTTTTTATTTCTTTACTCGAATTCGTTCCGGTCCAGCGAGCTCGAGCAGCATTTTTCTTTTTTTCCCTTTTTCCCCCGTCGTCTCGCGTTCTCTCTTTCTTTTTTTTTGGTTTTCCTATCGCGATCCGGGGGGTCGTCGTCGTCGCATCTTTACGCTGCACAATTCATTCACGGCTTTAAATATTTTTATTTACCAGGTGCACCACGGGACACGTGCCTTTTTTCTTATCCCAGAAGAAAATCTTGCTCGTAAAAGTTGATTCTTCCAGTGATGATTGACTCCGGGGTCAATTTGACCCGACGATTTTCTTTGGATTTTTGTTTCGATGAAATTTTCTCAACTTTTTTAATTGACAAATAAATATTTTTGCGAAATCGCTCGTAAAAGTTTCTGCTTGCAGTGACAATTGACTCTGGGGTCAATTTGACCCGACAATTTTCTTTGGATTTTGGCGAAATTTTCTCAACTTTTTGGTTTTTTTTTTGACAAATGGACATTTTTGCGAAATCGTTCGTAAAAGTTTCTGATTCCAGTGAGAATTGACTCTGGGGTCAATTTGACCCGAGAATTTTCTTTGAATTTTTGTTTCGATGAAATTTTCTCAACTTTTTTATCCGACAAATGAACATTTTTGCAAAATCGTTCGTAAAAGTTTCTGATTCCAGTGACAATCGACTCTGGGGTCAATTTGACCCAAGAATTTTCTTTGGATTGTTGTTTTGGCGAAAATTTCTCAACTTTTTGGTTTTTTTTTTCTAATTTGACAAATAAGAATTTTCGAAATCGTTCGCAAAAGTTTCTGGTTCGGGTGAAAATTGACTCTGGGGTCAATTTGACCCGAGAATTTTTTTTTCGGATTGTCGTTTTGGCGAAATTTTCTCAACTTTTTGATTTTTTTTTGATAAATAGACATTTTTGAAATCGTTCTCACGTTTTTGTCGTTTCGAACGTTCTGCGTGTGTGAATCGACGCCATAGATTTGGAGAAGTAGGGAACTATAAATTAAACTGGAAATTTGGTTTGAAAAACTCGGGACGAAATCAAAAATTATCTTCGCTTGGTCATGCTGGGTTTTCGGATACTCGCGACTCGCTCACCCTCAATTTCAACGACCACAGGAGCCCGCGCGCGGCGGTCCAGGTGCCAGAAACGGGAATAACGATTTCGTCCGCACGTCGACGCTGCAAGAATCTAAAAATCCGGCAGCCTCGCGTGTTTGTGTGACTCGAAAAAGCTGAATTGTTGCTCGGTCCCTGGTTGTAAATTCATTTGACGCAACAGCACCCGCGCGCGCGCGCGCCAAACGATCGAGAAAAAATCTTAACAACCGAAATAAAAATTGATGGACGCGCCTGCAATTACGTCTCATTCATACCGCCGTGCAGCATCCAAATTCCTCGTGCGTGCTTTATAACAAACTTTTCGTGGAAAGCGTGCGGCTGATGCTCGCGAGCCGAAAAGGGCGAAAGAAAATTGTTACGGCGCACAGCATTTTCCACGTTTTCTTTTTTTCCCTCTCGAGCGCAACCCCCCGTCGTCAAACTGACTCTTGGCATCCGTTTCTCATTTTTTTCCCGTTCGTCGATTGAAAAATTCCGCATCTCTCGATTTACTCAAAATTGAATAAAAATTCGATCGTAATTCGATCAATTTTCTTGTACGAAACTCGGAAAATTAAAATATCCAAATTATTGGCGAATTTTTCGATCCGTTTTCGTGCGAATTGAAATTTTGTCGTTTTTTTTCTCACTTCGATATAAAATTCATTAAAAATTTTTTTTTTATGTTTCAAAATTTCATTTTTAACGAAAATATTTCGTGACGGTGCAAAAAATGAATTTTTAAACGCAATGATTTAAAAGGACCATCAATCGGGACTTGAACTTGAAAAAAAAAAATGACTCTGAAGTTTGCATCGTTGGAATGCGACGAAATTCTTTTTTATAATTGACAAAAATAATTATTTGAATGGAGAATTTAATTACGATGATAAAAATTGAAAATTGAACGAATTTTCAATAAAATTCAATATTTTTCGATGCATTCCAACGTTGCGAACTTCGGCATCATAAAAAAATGGGAAAAATGGTTCAGAAAAGCGAAAATTCGTTGCTGACCCAAACGAATGACAAAATACAGGGCGAGATTCGGTTCTAGACTGCTCGGATCTCTGTAGGTGTTGTCGTTGGGCGCGTCGGCGTTATTTCGTGACACCTGAGGTGTCGAGGTCGTGCGGGGTGGAACGGAACGTTACGAGAGACGAGAAATACTCGCAGCCCGCGTGAGACATCCATCAAAGTTCTTTTGTGTATCGTCCGGTGACACCTGGACCTTCCTCGCTCTCTCGCTCTCTCTCTTTGCCGCCCTCGCACCCGAACCCGAACGAGCGAGATTTCTCTGGTGTGCTTAGGGGGAAAAAAATCCCTCTCGGAACAAGAATCTCGCCGCAGCATGAGAGCGAGCTACACAAACTTGTAACGACAGGCAAAAAAAAAATAGGAAAAAAAAATAAACAAAACGCATTGAGCGTTTTTCCTTGCTCGCGCGAGCCATTTCGACCACTTTCGTATAAATAATACACGCGATTATTTTCAAGTCTTCGGGAATCAAATCGTTAAATTGTCGGGATTTGTGGAAAGAAACGTCTCGGATCGTGCGTCTGCGGTTTGGCAACATCCTTAATCGCTTGCGGACGTTACGCGGCAATTTTTTTCCACAATCATTGCTTTCCCCGAGGACAATTCTAA
Organism: Diadegma fenestrale; assembly: GCA_037043255.1. NCBI lineage: Eukaryota > Metazoa > Arthropoda > Insecta > Hymenoptera > Ichneumonidae > Diadegma > Diadegma fenestrale. Next base: position 6,423,275 of record CM073319.1, read on the forward strand.
ATCCTTTGGGACACTTGGTTTTGGCGTCATCGACGCTGCGTTTATTCCGTCCCCGGGCTCGTACAAGCCTTTTAAAACTTTCCTGCCGTTTTATGAATGGAACGAAACGCATTTTTTCTCTCTCTCTCTCGTAAAACTCGGCGCGCCACACACTGAAAAGAAAATTCCGTTGAAAAAGATCGATATTTAGTTGGATACGTTAAACTAAACGTTTTTTTCGAAAAATCACGAAAATTTTGTCATCCCAGCAAAAAACATTCTGGAAAATCGTTTTCGGAAAGTAAATTTTTGTCATTCCAATCGTAAATTTTGCCGACAGTTCCGTTACAATGAAAAATATTGTCGAAATAACGAAAATTTTGAAATGATCCCAAAATATTTAGTTGGCTGTATTCAACAAAAAATCGACGTTTTTTGACAAAATTGAATTTTCAGTGCATTTTCCGCGTTCCCTCGTCCACGTTTTTCTCCCTCCGTCGTCTTCAAATTCTTGATCCATCCGAGGAAACGATTTTTCAAACTTTACATTTTGCCTATAAACGTCGAAATGTTAAGGAATCGTCCTTTAAGGCGATGGTCGCGCGACTTTGGCAAAAAGTTCGTAGCGCGTAGATATTTGCGTCTTGGGCGAATTTCCGCGGAAACCTCGGGCCATGGATTTTTTTTTGCTAATAGCATCAGCTTCAAGGCATTCTCGATTTCTCCGAGAGAACTTTTCGGAGTCAAAGGGCGGCTCTGGCGCCCTTTCCCGGTGTGCGACAACTTTCCAGGTGTCCCTGCTCCAGTCCCTTGCTCTCTCTCTCTCTAGAGAATCGGCGACCCGCCTTGGATTTCAAGGCAGTCAATTCTCTTGTGCGGGGGAGGTGGCAGGTGGTCCTTTTTTTTTTCTGTAGACTCTCAATCGTAACTGACACTCGTTCGTTCTCGACGACACTTTGCGCCGCGACAATAAGATCGAGGAATTCGTAAATAACGATGAAATTTCAACTTCAGGATTTTAGAAAAGTTTAGAGTTGGAAATTTTCTACTCATTTCGTCAATTTCTATCGAAATTATTCGCAAATTATTCGACAATGATTTTTTTTTCTATTCGCAATAAAATTGTTTTTCGAAACGCGACGAAATTCGTTTTTTTATTCGCCAAAGTTCATTATTTTGATTAAGAATTTGATTTCGATGATAAAACGATCAGTTTTTTGGCCTAGGAAGAAAAATCGGCTCGAAAAATGTGGATAATTGGAAAAATTGAGAAAATCGTCAATAAAAATTAATATTTTTCCTTAAATTCCAACGTTGCGAGCTTGAGGATCATTCAACTCTCCTCGCTCGCAAATATGTGCGCGCGGAGCTGTAAAATAGACAAATAATTGTTGCTGAACGAAGATACTGCGCGAGAGCATGCAGAACTTTGTTGAGGATGTATAAAGTTTGGCCATTTGCGCGGCGGCGCCGCCCCGCACCCCCGAAAGCGAACTTTTATTACGTTGTTATGAAGACGCATCGCGTCATGCCGCGCGAGCGAATCTGCGAGAACAAGAAATAAAATAAAGAGATCGCGAAGTGTGTGTGCGTCTTATACAAGTTTTAATGTTTCTTGACGCTTCCGAGAATTATTTCGATGTCAAAAAATGAAAAATTGTCGGAATTCTTTTAAAAGTTTGGAATTTTCGTCTCCTTTGAACTTTTTCTCTCCGTTTTTTCAAAAATCAACAAGTTTTAATAGCTCGCGATCACGAAAATTTCCGAAATCGAGGCTCTCATGAAATTTTTCTTACATTTCTCTCTTTTTTTCCGTTTCAGAATGTCACGAGTTGCAGTGAGCAGTCACGCAACGGGAATCTGCAGTTCTCGCGGTAAGTCCCACTCGTTTCAATGGCGCAAAACGTTTTTCCTTTTTGCTGAAAAAAAAAAACATTCGAAATATCGTGGCCAATTTTTCTTGTTTTTTTTTTTTACCAACAACTTGGAGAAGCTTTTGCGCAATAATGATGTGAATATTTTCAAGATTTTTCCCATAAAGTTGTCGAGAGCCATAGCGATTCGTTGCAGCCAAGTGTTTCGTCGAGTTTTTTCGATGAAACGAAGGGGGCAAAGAGGGAAACGATGAGGAAACTAATTAACGAGTAAAACGAGAGTAGATTTTTGTATTTATTCATTTTTATCAGAGGATTATTGCGCGGGGTGATGGGATTTTTGATACGGTCGTTTCTAACGAGATGCTGGAGCGCACTAGGGAATTCCGATCCTTTAGCGTTTCTAATATCGATGAGGAGCTTCTGTAACAGGAAAAACGTGTATGAAGATCGCTATACGTTGGATTTTTCGCGAGAGCACAGTCTGATTGAAATCCCACGCCCTTTGGTCGTTTTCATTCATTCGCTATCCTCGCCCTCTCACTCGCTCTCGCCGGGTGTTTCTCTTTTGTATACAAAGAGAGACGATGATACGACGAAGGCGGAGATCCGCGCGAGGAGACGCGGAGCAGCAAGGAAAGTGCGGATATAAATATGTTTATACGTATGGAAAGGAAGAAAGGCAACCTCAAGGGCCCAATTAGCGCCAACATCACGAGTGTCATCTCTCGCCGCGGTTTCTCCGCATTCGCGTGTGCAGCTCTCTCGTCATCGTGGCTTTCTGTAGCTTTCGCGGATTTCTCTGCAAACCTTGCTCTCCGCCTCCTCCCCGCTCGCTCCATCTTGCTGAAAAACTCTTTCATTCTGTGTGTGTGTGTGCGCCACTGTGTGTCTCTTTCTAGTCGCTTGCTTTTTAGGCCTTTTTTAGAGGCTTCGATTCAAAAAAGTGCGATTTATTCTGACGCGCTCATTTTCATCGTAAATTGAACAAGTTTGTTTGTTTTTTTTTTTTTTAAATTCATCCTCGGGCATTTTTCGGTGCAGCCGTTTCGTACAAAGTCGGAAAAATGTTGATTCGCATGACATGCACTTTTTTCGTATCTCGAGCATCGTCGCTTTTGTTTGAAAATAAAAAATTCGTCGTTTTAACGTTCTATTGGCGAGTTGGCTGATTTTTTTTAAATTTTTTTTTATTTTTTTATTACAGCAGCGAGATCGTAAAATTTTTCGAAGCTTTGACGCGGATTTTAGTGATTTAAATATTTTTCGGCTATTTGTTGATGAGAAAAATGGAAAGAAGTGGGAAAAATGGTGGAGAAAAAAAAACGGTCTTGTTGGCTGCGTCGCGGTGTTACGTAACACGGAGAAGCTCTCAATAGGAGGAAAAGGGAAGGCCCTCGGGCTCGTGGATGATCTTTGCTGCGACCATCAAATCTTTAATCTCGCTGTAAGCTCTGCTCACTCTACAAAAAAGTGAATTTACTGGCTTAATTCTCATTTCTCGGAGCTGCGACTCGATCCGTCGCGCGACTATTCACAAATATAGTTTTAGGTTTGAAAAGAACGAGGAAAGGCTGCGCGACGAAAAATGCAGTTGAAAGAACATTTTTTAAATGTCAATTTAGTCCTCGCGGCGTTCGTGACCTTTTTTTTGCTCCCGTTCGTTTTTTAATCCCTTTCGAAACTTTTTTTTTTTTCGTCTAGAAAATTTAGGACGAAGGGTCTGCGAATAGCGAAAGCGAAAACGACAAAAGGCGCGCGCGCGCGCGCGAGCTTTATCCGGTATCCGCGTCAATCAAATAGTGAACCTTTCCGCGTCAGTCAATCTTTGCCCTTTGTCCCTTTTCTCATGCCTCTCGAGCCAGCTCGTCCTTATTTCAAGGGACTTGGACGAGATATCGGTTACGAATTCGGGAATAAAACGTTTTTTGGGAAATTTAAAGAAAATCGAGGCTGCGAACGAAAAAGCCAGAGATTTTTATCGGAAATTGAAAATTTCATTTAATCGCCAAATGATGGCAAAAATACCGGGAAACTTTATTTTACAGGCTGATTTTTTGTCTCGCAGTCCGCATATGCAGCAGTTGCGTGCGTCCTCGACATTTTATTTCCCTCTTTTCTTGCATTTTCCTCATTTTTTATTCACTTTTCATGTGCACAAGAGTCGGGCACGGGGGCGAGGGCATCGAAAGTGCAAAGTGGCGTGTCGAGTGGCCTCTCTCCTCTCGGTTTTTTCTCTCGTTGCCAATCGACAGTGCTCGCACACTGAAAATTCAATTTTGTCAAAAAACGTCGATATTTTGTTGAATACAGCCAACTAAATATTTTGGGATAATTTCAAAATTTTCGTTATTTCGACAATATTTTTCATTGTAACGGAACTTTCAGCAAAATTTACGATTGAAATGACAAAAATTTACTTTCCGAAAATGATTTTCCAGAATGTTTTTTGCTGGAATGACAAAATTTTCGTGATTTTTCGAAAAAACATTTAGTTTAACGTATCCAACAAAATATCCATCTTTTTCAACAAAATTCTCTTTTCAGTGCATGCACGTGGGGATTTTTCTAGCGACGTATATTTTAAAATTAAAACGGGAGCGTTTCCGATCGGGAATTGAGCTGGAAAATTTCTGGTTGCGAAAAAACGAAATTTTGTTTTTTTTTCGCATCGGCTTTTCGTGCGGTTAAGAAATATTTTGTCGTTTCATCGCGAGCGATACACTCGGGCTCAACGAACCGGAGGGAGAAAAATCGCGCCACCCCCAAGTGTCATTGAATTGCATGTCCCAATTAAATAACAGGCAAAAGGGCGACGTAGCGTTTCGCGATGGCAGCGTTTTGTCTCTCTCTCCGTGCGCGCGCGGTTATTCCGTCTTTGCGCATCAACGACGCGCTCTCTCTCTAATTGCGAATAAAAAGGAAGTGAAATAAACACTCATCGCGGAGCAGCTCGCCCAATGCGGGTGCGGCAAGCCCCCGCGACGTAACCCTCGAAGCAAAAAATCCTCCACAACGCGGCCCCCGCACCAACGCGTTTCAGACACTATCCTCTTGGCTGCTCGGGATGAAAAAACGGTAAAAAACGGCCGGGAAGCAGAAAAGACTCGAGATATATTCGCATAATGACGCGTTATCTCTCTCCCCGAAAGGAACCGAATGAGAATCTTTTTTTTCCCATTTGTACGAGATTAATTCGTTTTTTCTCCCCGCACGCCAAGTTTTCCTTGAAAATTCTTTTTTTTTCGGTTCTCGTCGCGATCGCCGTCGGATTTCCGCGCTAAAAACTCGTCCCCATCGCTCTTGTCAAAGTGGCCCGAATAAAAATCAATTATACACGTATATATTGAGGAAATGCATGTAAATAAATGAGCAGGCGAAAGTTGCTCGATATCTGCATGATAAAATGGAGAATATGAGAAATTTTCAAGAGCAAAGAAACGTGCACAGCATCCGCCATCACAGCGCGCGACGTAATTAACGCAGGCGAATGAACTAATTACCAGAATGATGCAACTATGCACCGCAAGTGCTGACTGACAAAGGGCGAATGGAGGGAGGAGAAGGTTTTCATGCATCGAGCCTCCTGTCACTCCCTCCCCCCCCCCCCCCCCCAACACCCTGCATGCTGATGCTGCTCATCCTCGTCGTGTGTTTCGTCGCGGCTCGAGCATCCGATAATTTTTGACACGCTAGTTGGCTCGTGTATGCAGACGCGCACCAGGTGATATAAACTTGACAAGAACATGTGCATGTGCATGTGCAATGCTGCGTTTGCACGCTCCTACGCTCTTGCTCTCTGCTGCTGCGCTCCTTTTCTCTCCAATCCTTTCAATTTCATCTCTTGACTCTCGTAACCGCACCAACTCGTCTTCCTGTCTCTTGCATTTCGCCCTGCTCTGCATCGGGCTCTCTGATGCTCTCCTCGTCGTGCGTTGCGATTATATCGCACGCGATTTTTTATAACCTTTAGCCTGCCCCCGATCCGATACTACGCAGCGCAGAATCTTTTCGCGACTCTCTCGTGTCTGTTTCCTCGCCGAAGAGCAGGAAACCTCGTCACCCAAGAATCGAAATGCTAATTAACGACTGCAGGCCCGAATAACGCGGTGCATGCAAAACGCTCGCCCTTTGCACGGGCTTCGCATCAAAACCGACAAAAATTTGTGTCTTTTTTGACTACAACATTTTCTTGCTGCAATTCTCATTCGCAACTCTCTGTCGCGTCAAAGTTTGCCGGAATTTTGTAAAATACATCTCGAGGATTAAGCAGCTAGTAATTTTCTCATTATATTATTTTAATATCCATTCGCGAACGTCCACAATGTTCGAATTTTACGTATTTCTACACTGAAAATTCAATTTTGTCAAAAAACGTCGATATTTTGTTGAATACAGCCAACTAAATATTTTGGGATCATTTCAAAATTTTCGTTATTTCGACAATATTTTTCATTGTAACGGAACTGTCAGCAAAATTTACGATTGGAATGACAAAAATTTACTTTCCGAAAAGATTTTCCAGAGTGTTTTTTGCTGGAATGACAAAATTTTCGTGGTTTTTCGAAAAAAAACGTTTGGCTGAACGTTTTCAACAAAATATCGATCTTTTTCGACAAAATTTTCTTTTCAGTGTAAAACGATGCATAAAAAATGAATTTTATCGCTCGCTCTTTGGCCCGGTCCATGCGATGCTGGAATATTTTTCTTGTCGCGCGATATCGAGATGGATCCATACACTTATTTGTATTACATTGGCGAACTCTGCCCTCGGCCGAGTTTCTTCGTATCGGAGCAACAGCGCAGAGTGCCAATTATACCGAATATACCGATATCGTCGACGAGGGTTTACGTGTGGGCTCGCTGCATGCAGCAGCGAGCTCCGTTACAGTTGCTGAACATTCTAAATCCGCCATTCCCCTCACGATTCTCTGCTCCCTTCCCGCCCTCTCTCTCTCTCTCTCTGGTGGCTTTTTCACCTCTGCGCGCCGAAGAGCTAAGAGACAGAGAGAGAGACACAAAAGGGCTCGCAAGAGACGAAGAGAAACGCAGAGAGGCAGAGAGTGCGATTCGCTGAAACAGAAAAGGTGAGAGAGGGTGGATCGGGCACAAAATGGAAGTCTCTTCGTAATTAGTATGCGCGTCCGGACGTTATACGCTCAACACGCGCTGCGATCCGTACGCCCAATCCCGCCACCGCGCGCGCAAAGTCTCCTCGCGCTCTCGTAATCCCCGTGCTCGCTGCTGCTGCTGCTGCATCTCTTCGCTCCTCATCCTCCTCCCTTTTTCTCGACACTCACTGCAAATCCTCTCTAGACACTCTTTGGGCTGAGGTACGCGCGGCGGGAGTGTCGCAATTCGCACTTATGTTCGCCAAGTGCAAAAAGCCAAACCGCAGCAGCAAACTCCGGATTTTATACGCTCGCACATTCGCGCGCATATATGTGTATGCGAGGGGCTGCATTTTTACGTTTGTATACGTTTGAGGCAGCAGCAGCAGAGACGCGCCTGAACAGTGCAACGCGGCGCTTCGTACGTGTGCTGCGCTGCGTGTACGTAAAACGTACGCTTGGCCAACCGGGCGTACACGTGTTCACCGCGCGGCATCCACCCCCTCGCCGTCTCCTCCTGCTTATTTCCATTTTGCACTCTTTTCTCACCCTTTCTTCTGTTCTTAACCAGCCCTCCGAAAAGCGCCCTTTATTTTTGTTCCTTTTTTCGCCTTTTTTTCGTCATTTTTCACCAGAATTCATTGACAATTGAATTTTCGGGAAATTGCAATTATTTCGTGCAGGTTTCGCGATGTTTTTTTTCGAAAACTCGTCGCTTCGCTTAAACGCGAGTGCGGGACGGAAAATCTTGTGGATTTTGTTCGCGCGTTCGAAAAATGCGATTAGAATTTGAAGAAAATTATTTTAATGAGAAATTTGATGATGCGCGCGCGTTTTTTTTTGTTGTGCGGGGATGGAATTGCTTGCGAGGCGTAAGTGTCGAGGTTCGCACTCGCTCGATACGCGAACACACATTTTTTAGCACGAGCGGGTGAAACGGGAGCAGAGAAAAGGAAAAGGAATGAGAGGAAAAAGTTTGACAAGATGTCGCGCTGCCGGGGTGTGTTTTACACGTACGAGGGACGTGAGAGCCGCTCGTTTTCGCGTTTCAAGCAACCCTCGCGATGAAACACGCCTCGAAGGAGTTTCACTCGATGCAACTGCCGCTACCTTAGTTTTCAGCTTGTTTTTTTCTTCTTCTTCCTTTTTTCTCAACGCCGCAATGAACTTGGCCACTGGAGCTTGTTTAATAATGACTCCCAACTCGCAATAATGCGCGCCTTTGCCCTCTCTCGGCCTCCCTCGCTTTTTTCTTTACCCCCGTTCCTTTTTTTTTTTTTCTCCAATTTTTTACACCTTGAGCTCGTCTCCTCACACGCCTGCTTATTATTGCGCCTATTACCGCGGCCTCGGAATCGCTTACGCACCGCTTGTCTTGTATTTTTATTCACGCCTTCCTGCTTTCGCCCCCGCCGCGTCTTTTTCGTTACCCCCGCGCCGCCTGCTCATTTTAGATTGGATAATTATTAATTTTCAACTTTTGCCTCTCTCTCTCTCTCTCTCTCGGCTTGCTCTGAGCGCCCTCCTCAAATATTGTCCTAATTAATTCGACAAAATTGAGCAAATCTCGACGAAGCGCGATGTTTTTCAAGGCTCACACGCGCCGCATTCTCGACGATGTTTGCAACGTTGGAATGCAACGAAAAATATTTGATTTTATTGGTGATGAGTTCGATTTTCAATGTCATTCAATTTTTTTGCTCTGTGGGTGGCAAAAATCCATTATTTTATCATCGTAATTGAATTCTTCATTTAAATAATTATTTTTGTTAAATATAAAGAAGAATTTTGTTGCATTCCAACGATGCAAACTTCAGAGTCATTTCTCGACGCGAAATTAACTTGGCAACTTCGGTTTTTTCTTGAGCAGAGCTCGCGATTCTAATTGAATATTTAATCAGGACAATAAAATGATAATTTTTCAGGATTTAATCGATACGAAAATGGTCATTTTTAGTTTTTAATTGAACAAAAAATTAAGAGGAATTGTATTTTTCGTTGGGCCCCAACGTTGGGAACTTCGGTGTCATCAAAACTTCATGACGTACAATTGTAAAAATATTTCAATATCTCGTAGCGATCGGAACGAAAAAAATCGATGCGTTGGTCAATATTTGCGAAAATTGCGATCGCGAGGCAATTAAGATAATTATATTTCAGGTCCGTTAACAATTAACGACAATTAGAGAATCGAATAAAAACGCATGCAGGCAAATGGAATGTTTAGAATTATTATTATTATTTTTATTTACTCATTTTTCACGATAGTTTCGGGAGAAATAATTTTCTCAATATTATCGCCGTTAGTTAATTTTCTAGATTGTACGGCCGCGTCGGATGCGAGCGCTTCGTGATCGAATCTCAAACCGTTTTTATTTTTTTTTTTTCCCGTAAAACTCTCGAGAAAAAATGAAAATGTATTTCGACCCTTGACTCTCGCTTTGCCTGCTCGCGGGGTGACAATAATCGAGGGCAAATTAGCTCGCGAGCTAATTAAGCCAAAAAGAGAGAAAATCGTATAAAATGAGGCGCAACCCTCTGCGCGCGGTGAGTGTGTATCGCGATATAACGACGCGGCAGCGATGCGGGGGTGCATGACGAGACGCGGATCCTCCGCATAAAGCGAATGCCGCGCGCGCCGCGTCGCAATAGATATCGAAAGACTCTCTCGGTCCGTGCTGGCTTATTTGTCTATAGATATATGGGGCAAAGTATCGCACACCTCGTGTGAGAGAAAATTGGCGGGCGGGAGCGCGGGTGAAAGAATAAAGGAAGAATAAAAAATAAAAAAATAAAATAGCGAGCTTTGAAGTTGATGCGCGGGCACAAATCGCGATGAGGCCTTTGCTCGGATCAAACGAAATTTCCTCTATAACCGCGAGCGCGCATACAAATGTGCATATATGAATGCGTTCGCGTTTTGTGCAGGGGTGAAGAAATAAAAACCGCGCGAAGGGAAATTTGAATGAAAAAAAAAAGGAAAAAAACGACGTGGAAAAGAAAACTGCGAGTGGTTGCGTGTGCAGCAAAAAGAAACTTCAAGCTCCTGCTGCTGTTTTACGTTTTTTGCCCCCCTGGATCTCGCGTAACCGCGTGCCCGCGCGCTCCGCGATGACAGCGACCGCCCAGGACCAAAATAAAGGGAGAAAAGCTCCGGCGGGGCCCGGAGACGAGGCGCCGCGAAAATCCTTTCAGGGGGGCAGCGACTCGTCACATCACGAAAGAAACTCGCGTGCTCGCGCTCTCTTTCTCATACTCACACACGGCGCGGGGCTGCCTTTTGCAGATTTTTTGTGCTTTTGCGCGTTTGACTTTGCGTTTGAGATTTTTCTACACAGTTTTTTTTCTCCCTCTTTTTTTCAACGCTGACTCTCGCTCCTTCATCTCGCTTCGCGTTTCCCCAGCATCAAAGCAAAAGATAACTCGCCCTTTGAGTTTTCACGCCCTCTCCCGCGAGCTTTCAACCTTTTTTCCGTTTTTTGACGGAAATATACACGCGACGAGACTCTCGGGCCAGATGCAAAAAGTTGACGATGATTTTTTTGCATAACCTGGAAAATAACGCGCGCGTTATGAAATTTTACACTCGTTTTATCGGCTCAATCATTATTTTGCTTGTTTGGAGTTTCATAACGAGCGTGCGACGCGATTGATCGGTCGGTTTCGAGTTTATATAGGAGAGAAAAAAAAATGAATGGCTTTTTTTCGACGGAGCATGAGTGATGTCGGTGTAATGACGTAACAGCCAATGATTCGCCGTGTCACGGCACCACGTGCCACGTTTCACATCCTCTATTTCCAAAAGCCCTCCCGAGCCCGCGCCCCATCTTCTTCGACACGGACTGCTATGGAAATTTTAGCCTCGTAATAACTATCGATCATAATGCGCTTCACACTATATCGCTGTATCCTCTAAAAAAGTTCATGAGCTCGAAATGTATCGAATTATATCGAAATATCGAAATATGTCGAAAAAATGTTTTTTTTTTTTCGAAAAATCACAAAAATTTAGTCGTTGCGGCAAAAAAAATTCTAGAAAGTGTCTTTGAAAAGTAAATTCTTGTCATTTCAGTCGTAAATTTCGCTGACGGCTCCATTAGAAATAAAAAATATTGTGAAATTGACGAAAACTTTGAAATTATCCAAAAATATTGAGTTTTACCTCGCGTTCAACAAAATTTCAAAGTTTTTTTGGGAAATTTGATTTTCAGTCACTCATTTTTCGATCTTGCAATAATAATAAATAAAATTTCTTGTACCCCCCGGAATTACGCGAGAGCGATGCCTTTGCTATTTGTTGATTTCGACGCGAGCAGCTAGCAATTTTGTTTTTCTCACATTTAAAAACTTTTGTCCGGAATTTCATTCCTTCCGCATAACGAAATGCTTTTGTTAATCGAGAGCCCCGAGATATTCGAATAAGTTTATTTTTCCTCGACGTATATACGAAAACGAGTGTTTTACAAGACTCGTCGGGCCGACCTATAGCGTCGAATGAATACGAATAACGGCTTCATCGATGTGTGTCGATCTCGCGGAGCCACGAAAAGCCATCAATTCCGCACCGAGCGCGTCTCGTTTTCTCCGCTCTTGTTTTCTCGCAGTCTCCTCGATTTCTCTCGCTCTCTTTTTCCTCCTTGTCATCACTTTTTTGCTCACTTGTTCATCATCATCATCGTCATCATCTTGGTAAACCTAACGCTCGAAATGGCGAGAACTATGAACTGCTGCTCTCTCGCGTCGAGAGCGCTGCGAATTCTTGGCTATCCTGCTTTTTTTTTTGGTTTGTTGCATCCGCTCCGTTCCAGGGCCCTTGCACGTCGCACTTTTCGCCCCAGCGTCTTCCATGATGCGCACATCGCACGCTTGTTTTTTCCGTCCTTTCTATACGGATTTTCCATCGCGAAGATTCTTTTCCTCTCGCGGATTATCTCCGTGCTCGCGAATCCTCTTTTCTTACGATCTGGGCATGCATGACCCCCAGCCGCGCTTTCGCGTACTCTCGACTGCATACTGCCCTGCTGCATGTCACGTCGTGCTTCAACGAGGCCAATGTAAACCGCGCCGCCCCGGCTCGTCGCACCTGTTTCCCCCGGCCGGGGCTTATTATTACTATTTTTCATGTTTTCGCAGCAAAAATAACCGAGAAACAAAAGACGCAAGTGTCGCGATTCTCGCACCTGTGCATGTGCTTATCGCAAACAATGCGCGGGATTTTCGTCGTGCCAGCAAATTCTTGGATTTTCGTCGGTGCAGCAAAACTTTTTCTGATTTTTTTGTGGCTATTGTTATTTTCTCTCTCTCCACTGATTCGATTGTCAATTCGCTCGCACCGTGAATTAAATTTTGTCAAAAAACGTCGATATTTCTCGTTAAACATGAGAAACTAATTATTTTTTGATAATTTCAAAATTTTCGTTTTTTTGACTCGATTTTTTATTTATAACGAAACCGGCAGCAAAATTTACGATTTGAATGACAAAAATTGACTTTTCGAAGAGACTTCTGGAATATTTTTTGCTGCGGTGACAAAATTTTTGGGATTTTTCAACAAAAACGTTTGAAAAAATGTCGCGAGAATCTTCAGAGAAATTTCGAGCTGCAATTTTTCCATTTTCCGGATCCGCGATAACTTTTTGCGACTCGTAACGATAAAAGAAAAAAAATGTCAGTCTGCGTGTCACGTGTCTTGAGGTTATTGAGAAAAATCCAAAAAAATTTGCTGTTTTTGAGAAAAAGTTGAAAAATATTTGTCGTAGGAAATAAAACTGCGGCAGAGAATTTTCATTTCATTTTTTCCAACTCAGGACCAGAGTGAAAATACGTCGAGGAGCTGATTAAATACTCGACTCGTCGTCGACGCGATTGGCTGCCGCAGCTTCTTCCGTACCGGGCAATTATAGGCCAATTATAAAACGTCGTGTTGCAATTGCGACAATTATAACTATTGTGTGCCACATGGACGTACGCGCGCGCGTATATTTTTACGTATTTATGAATATCTGTGTGTCGCGTGTGTATATCTGGCGTTTTGGGCTCTCGTTGATTGGGCTACGGCGCGCGCTTGAAGGAGCAAAGGAAAATCGCCTTTTGCCATTCGCATCATCCCTGCTCGTGTGTGTTTGTCATCGGATTCTCTCGTCATCGCGTTCCTATAGCTATAGAGATCGTTTGTCTTCTCCTGCTTTTATATTTGCGGTGCGGGGGCCAAACAGAGACAGTTGCCCGGCGCCCTTCTCTTGGTTTTCCGGATGGAGACATTCTCAAGGACCATCTCGGCAAAAGAGTTGGCTCCACTACGTCAAAGACGTTTCTTTCACATCTGTCGTGTGTTTTCTCCCTCGCCACGGCAATTATTTCCTTCCATCAATATTTCACGATCATTTCGCCGAAATCTCGAACGCACCGCTGACGGACGAAAGATTTTTCGTATTTTTTTGCGGCGAGCATTTAAAATATCGTCAGGCTCACACTGAAAAGAGAATTTTGTTGAAAAAGATGGATATTCTGTTGGATACGTTAAACTAAACGTTTTTTTCGAAAAATGACGAAAATTTTGTCATTCCAGCAAAAGACATTCTGGAAAATCTTTTCGGAAAGTAAATTTCAGTCATTCCAATCGTAAATTTTGCTGACAGTTCCGTTACAATGAAAAATATTGTCGAAATAACGAAAATTTTGAAATTATCCCAAAATATTTAGTTGGCCGTATACAACAAAATATCGACGTTGTTTTTTGACAAAATTGAATTTTCAGTGTAGGAAAAAATGCATGACTCTGAAGTTTGCATCGTTGGAATGCAACGAAATTCTTCTTCATCATTGGCAAAAGTAATTATTCAAGGCCAGAATGTAATGACGATGATAAAATGATCGATTTTTGCCACCCGAAAAGCATATCGGCTGGAAAAATTTGGATGGCATTGAAAATTGAACGAATCATCGATAAAATCAAGTATTTTTCGTTGCATTACAGCGTTGCAAACTCTTCAGCATCATAAAAATTCGTGCCTGTCTGCTGAAGTTTCAAACAATACACTGAAAAGAGAATTTTGTTGAAAAAGATGGATATTTTGTTGGATACGTTAAACTAAACGTTTTTTCGAAAAACCATACGAAAATTTTGTCATTCAAGCAAAAAACATTCTGGAAAATCTTTTTGGAAAGTAAATTTTAGGCATTCCAATCGTAAATTTTGCTGAAAGTTGCGTTACAATGAAAAATATTGTCGAAATAACGAAAATTTTGAAATTATCCCAAAATATTTAGTTGGCCGTATACAACAAAATATCGACGTCGTTTTTTGACAAAATTGAATTTTCAGTGCAGAGCGTTGGATGCATGAAAGTGTGTGCGTGAGAGAGTGGGTCACTGGAGAGCGAGAGGGAGACGAGAAAAGCTCAAGCTCGGTTAGGAAAGTGGAAAGTGCGGATGGGAACAGGAAGACAGATGCCGCAAAAGGAGAGTAAGAAGGAAGAGAGAGAGAGGAGAGAGCTCGCAAGTCTCTCGTCCTGCAGACTGTCGCGCGCGCGTCTTGCCTCAAAGTTGCTCTCGGCTTGTGAGACTCGCTCGCTCTCGCGGAATCATCTCTTTCTACGTCGTAAGACTTTCTCGTGCGCCGAGAGGCTATCCAAGCCCCGAGGGGGTTTACAGAACACAATAGTTTGAAATATTCGAGCGACGGCGCAAGAAGTTGCCCTCCGCATCGTCAGAATCTTGGCGCGCGGACTCACCCTCGCTCACTGCTTTCGTGCTCACAGAGTTGGCCCTCCTCCCCCTCCCACCCACCCGTGCGCCGGTAATTAACGAGTTGAAGTTTGGCGTCGACGTCGCCGCTCGCTGTCTCTCACTTTCTTACTCTCCCTCGCATTCTCCTACCGCTGGACCAGCATCCATTAGCCGAGTGCTATGGTTACCCAGGGAACCGTCGACGACTCCTCTTTTCGCCGCCGCGTAAGGAAACCGGAGATTCTACACTGTGCGATGCTCTTTCTTCTTGAAAACTCTGCTCGCTCTCCCATTCTCTCGCTCCCTCTCGCTCTACCTCCAGTTTCAGGGCTCTGCGAATAACCCGCGCGCAACCAACTGTCGCAGCTCGCGAGTTTGTCTCTCTCGCTCTCTCCTAAAGAAACACACTGAAAATTCAAATTTATCAAAAAACGTCGATATTTTGGGATGATTTCAAAATTTTCGTTATTTCGACAATATTTTTCATTGTAACGGAACTGCCAGCAAAATTTACGATTGGAATGACAAAAATTTACTTTCCGAAAACGATTTTCCAGAATATTTTTTCCTGAAACGCCAAAATTTTCTTTCCAGTGCAAGAAAACAATAAAATTAAACAATTTCTTTGATCGAGGGAAGAAAAAAACGTTTTTGTTCGCGATTTTCATTCAAAACTTTTCGTCAGCACAAAAAAACGATTTTTTTTGGATCCCAAGCGAAAATTTGATAGAAAAAAACGTGAAAAAGCGTTTGTGCGTTTGACAATCTGCTGCTGAGGTTCAGGCCCTGCTCGCGCGCAGTTTCGACTTTCTAATCTTCATTTAATTAAGTGCGGCTGAATTGATGATTGGATCAGGATTTTTTTGGACGAGCCAACATTAGACCGCGCGGGCCACAGCGCCAAGGAATTTTATTCAACCCTATATAGAGTGGATTAAAATGTCACACCCTCGCTCTACGACCCCTGCGCTCTCTCTCTCTCGTTTCTCCGCGGTTGTTCCTACGTACAAACATAGACACATGCACGACGATCCAGAGCGCGCGTTTAGAGTGTACAAGCGGCCTAAAAGTCTACAACACAGATCTCCGCACGCACCCATTTATTTTCCACCCCGATATGCTCCATGGCGAATCTCGACGCGAGTATATTTATGCATTCAAATCCCCGGGCTCATCGAGAGACTGAAGCGTTTGTTGGGGCATCCAATAAAAGCGCTTATTCTTGCATTACCATATGATTCTTCCCCTTCCCCTCGCCCCCCACCCCTCATTCGTTCCTACGAGCCGCCCTCTCTATATACATGTAAATATTCATTATGCGCCCCGATGATGATTTAATCGCGAAATCAACACGTTATAACTTGACAATCACTGTCGCCTTATTCCGAATGCCAAAACATTATTCACCCCCGACATTTCATGAGGAAAATTTATTAAAAAAAAAAAAAAAATCAGCAACGCACTCTTTTGATGACGTTGAAGTTTGCATCGTGGGAATGCAACGAAATTCTGTTTTTTATTGAGAATTTTGATTCACTATTTTGCCAGGACACTGAAACGATTTTTTTTTAGGATCCAGACAGAAAAATCGGTATGAAAATTGTCATGGTTTTTGAAATTGAACAAAAAATGCAGAAAATCGTATTTTTCGTTTAATTTCAACGATGCGAACTTCGGTGTCGTCTCTTTTGGAGAAATTTAGCGCACTGAAAATGAAATTTTGTCAAAAAAACGTCGATATTTTGTTGAATACAGCCAACTAAATATTTTGGGATAATTTCAAAATTTTCGTCATTTCGACAATATTTTTCATTTGTAACGGAACTGTCAGCAAAATTTACGATTGGAATGACCAAAATTTACTTTCCGAAAACGATTTTCCAGAATGTTTTTTGCTAAAATGACAAAATTTTCGTCATTTTTCGAAAAAAAACGTTTAGTTTAACGGATCCAACAAAATATCCATCTTTTTCGACAAAATTTTCTTTTCAGTGCACTAAAGCTCGCAAAGTTGCAAAGTGCAACGAAAAATGCAAGTTCCTTTGGCAATTGTTTGTTCAATTTAACAAACCATGACAATTTTCGTACAGACTTTCTCGCTTTATCGTCTTGACCAAACATTGACTAAGAATCACGAGCTTTGGAGCGAAAATTTTGTTGGATACGTTGGTCTAAACGTTTTTTTGAAAAATGACAAAAATTTTGTCACCGCGGCAAGAAATATTCTCAAAAGTTTCTTCGAAAAGTCAATTTTCGTCATTCCGATCGTCAATTTCACTGACAAGTCCGTTCCAAATGACAAAATTTTCTTTTCACTGCGCTATTGTTTTTCTCTTTTCTCGCGACAAGCTCGCCACACACTCGCGATACACTAGCCTCGTTCTCAGCCCCCCCTTACCCGCTGTGTGTGTGCTTTCGCGTTGCTCCTCATGCAATTCGAGAAACCAGGACATCCGAGAAGCAATCTCTCTGTACACTTCGATATAAAGACACACACACACACACACACACACTCCCTAAGCAGCCACTATCTCAGTCTCCTCTCCACCAGGAGTCCCCATTTCCCGAGCAGGACTGTCAGTCGCAGAAGCTGGGCGGGTCATCAGATAACACACTCGGGCCGGATAATACCGCGCGCCCGGTCGCCAACGTCGTCGAGACTCGAGCACTACACGTTTCCAGCTCCGCACTCACCATCAGCATCAGAAACCATCCGCGCATTCTGACAGAATTTTTTTTTCCTGCATACCCTGAAAACTCAATTTTGCCAAAAAAAACGTCGATTTTTTGTTGAACATGGTAAAGTCAATATTTTTTTGATAATTTCGAAATTTTGACTATATTTTTTATTTCCAACGGAATTGCGTCAGCGAAATTTGGGATTGATATGAATTTTTTGCGATTTTTCGGAAAATTTTTGCTCGATCGAACGTACTCGACAAAATTTCGATATTTTTCGAGAAAATTTTGCTTTTGAGTGCATAATTTTTATTCGAGGCGACTCCGCGCTGAACGACGACGATGCTCGAGTGCGAGAAAAGTATCGCGAGGGAATTGCACGCGATTTAGACAGTGCATGAGACATTGAGGTGGAGAATTAACGTGTCTGCGACGAATCTTCAAAGAAGAGATTGGACGGATCACAGTCTCCCCTTTCGCTCCCCTCGCCTCTCTTTGCGGCCGGTCTACGTAGCTATAAGCAGGACTTGAGCTCGCAATAGCTCGATTCAGCAGTTCTAGGTCGCTTAGCATTCTATCGATAATCCGTGGTTTCGACACCGTCACGGAAAGTGAGAGCAGAGTCTCGTCTCTTTGCTCGCGGCCTCTCTCGCTGCTCTCGCGCGTCACATTCGCCCGATGCTCCTTGTCAACTGCGACTGCCAATCGCGCGCCCTCCTGCTCTTCCCTTTTTCTTCATTCCCTTTCCATCCCCTCCCTCTCTCGCTCCACATTGTTCGCCACTTTCGCGGATCCTTTAACGTCTGTTCGATTCCGTACAGAATTTCACAAACTCGCTGTCTTGGCGCGGCGAGCCGAGAGTTTTGTCAAATTTCAACATTTTCCTTGCACTTTTTTTTGCTTTCAAGCGATTGCGTTAGATTTTCTAAATTTTTTACGGAAATTTTGCAGACCAATTTAGCAAATTTGAATTTTTGAGTCTGTCTTTTGATTCACTCTCGCATTATTTGACGTTTTGGACAATCTCAATCCTCGGCGAGGATTTAATTAATCGTTTTTTAAATCCAAAAGTTCCTTTTTGTTATTTTTTAAAATAGAATTATTCGAGGTGCGTGCGAACCGCAGCAAATTTGGTTTTTTGAGGGATTTTCAAAAATAATTGGCTCACGGAATCGAAACGAAATCATTCTGCATAAATGATTGTCGTTATTTCCTTTTTTTTGGCGATTCGAGCCGCATTGATACGCCGCGAAGCGGACTTTTCACGCTGACAAATAATTGTCGGAGG
The DNA here is from genome assembly GCA_037043255.1 of Diadegma fenestrale. Lineage (NCBI taxonomy): Eukaryota > Metazoa > Arthropoda > Insecta > Hymenoptera > Ichneumonidae > Diadegma > Diadegma fenestrale. The sequence goes on from CM073319.1 coordinate 6,441,934, forward strand.
ACTACGAAATATAAATGAGCAAAGTATAATAATGATTGCCAATTAGGCGGGGAGACAGAGCGCGCGCGTGTGACTCTCGCGATTCGTAGCATCGGGGAAACATTGAGAGAGCTCTCCGCGCGGTTTTGCGGCCCACTGCGGAATCGTCATTGTTCCCTGGAGAATTTCCGAGAGTTATCCCGCCGCCTCGCAGCATCGGAGCAGATCCAGGCCGAGAGGGAGCAGGAATGAGGGGGGGGAGGGTGAGAGGATGTAGGAATCGCTTGTTCGTAGCCATCACAGCGATCGGTTTTTCCGGAAGCCTGCCCGATCGCGTTCCATTGTCAGGAAGCTCGTTAACTAGCGATATAACCGGCCGCGCACACCAACGTACGAAGCGCGCGCGCGCGGAACAGGCAAAACTGCTCTCTGGCTTGGATGTGGTGGCATCAACGCTCGCGTCATTCGATTATACTATTACGAATAATTCCACGCTCGAGAGATAGTCTCGCGGTCGTCGCGGCGCGAGGTACGCGCCCCCCTCCCCCCGGCCCGTCCGGAGAGTTCGATAATTATACTCGATATCGAGTTGCTCGCAAATTTTTACGCTCCTCCGACTCGTACGAGATATTTTCGCGCATTCGGTTGGCCAAACTCGCCACACGGGGCGTCACACGATGAAGAGACTTTGAAAAAGCAAAAAAACGAGCAAAAAAATTGTTTTTTTCGAAATATCGAGCAATAATGAGCTTCAAAAACGAAAACGACGTGAATTTTTATACCCGCGACGTTATAACACCTAAAAAAAAAAAAAAGAGGAAAGAACGTAACGTCCTCGTAATATTCATTGCGTTCTCGGGGGTGTCGTTTGCGATGTTGTTTATGCGAGCACTTTGGAAGACGTAAACACGGTATCTCAATTCCCCTGGCGTAATTTTCCATCCAAAGCCTTCCCTGCGCCCGCGTGTCCTCCCTCGAGCTCTTCCGCGCTTTTACTCCCCCCCGCCCCGCGTTTTCCTCCCAATGTCCTTCTTCGCGTGCATAGACTTTAACCTGATGCCGCTGCTGCTACAACGAGGCACTTTTCTGCTTCCTCTTGCCCTCACCCCGAGCTTTTTCTTTGCTTCAACGTGCACGACGCCTCCTTGCCCTCTTCCTGGCAAAAGCTGCGTTACGATTATGGCGTAATCATATCGGATTGTTATTACGCGCTGATGGGCCTTTGGCCCTCTTCGTTTCGCCCGCTCGTCGTCTGCTCCCTCAAATCGCGTGGGAAAAGCCAAACTCTCCCCCTCTCTCCCATACGAAACTCTCTGCTGCGCTGCTACCAAGACGACGTCTCCGTGTCGTTGCGAGGAATGGAGCGAGAGAGCAGCCATGAAAAGCATCCCCTCATCTCCGAGGAGAATGTAACTGCCGGCTTATCTTTGAAATATGCTGATAGACCCCGCGCCATCCTTTCCTATACGAAAGCTGCGCCGCTCTTGCGTCGTCGTTTTCATCCTCGCAGCATCTTTTCTCCATCTTTTTACCGTCAAATTGAAAATTAAATTTTGTCAAAAATCGTCAATTTTTTTTTTTTGAACACGGTTAACTAAATATTTTTGGATAATTTCAAATTTTTCGTCATTCCGACAATATTTTTCATTGTAACGGAACTTTCAGCAAAATTTACGATTGGAATGACAAAAATTTACTTTCCGAAAACGATTTTCCAGAATGTTTTTTGCTGAAACGACAAAATTTTCGGGATTTTTCGAAAAAAACGTTTAGTTTAACGTATCCAACAAAATATCCATCTTTTTCAACAAAATTTTCTCTTCAGTGAGTTTGCTCGACGAGAGGCGAGAGAGAAATTGAGTTTTTTTTTTGAACACGGTTAACTAAATATTTTTGGATACTTTCAAATTTTTCGTAATTTCGACGATATTTTTCATTTTCAACGAAACTGTCGGGAAAATTTGCGATGGAATGACAAAAATTGAATTTTCGAATAGACTTTCTAGAATATTTTTTCTTTAAACAAAGATTTTCTTTCCAGTGCACGCGTTTTTGTTCGCTTTTCCCGCGCCCGCACGCGGTTGGGCCGTTTTAATTTTTTTTTCTTCCCACATGAGCTTGGAGAAGCGATTAATTTCTTATAATCTATTACCGCAATAATCACTATGATTATAATTGCATAATTACGTTTCTGTCAAAGCGCCCCTGGCGCGCGTGCTCGCAGGTTTCCCTCTGCAGTCGCGTTTACCTCAAGCATCGAGCAACGTCGAGCTATAACGTAGTGTGTGCGACATACGTTCTCGCGCTGTGATTTCACTGTACGAGCCCCAGCTCGCTCTCTCGCTCTCGCTGTGAGACACACACGCGGGCGACTGTTGATTGAAACGTTCTGATTGCATCCCCTGCTCCTTGGCCGCGTGGGGCAAGGGGATGTTTCCGGCATAGTTAAAGCAGCGACGTTGGCATGCGGGTACGCCGCGCACGAGAGGGTCGCGTTCGTAGTGTACAATTGCACACCCCAAGTCTCTCTCTCTCTCGCTCTCTCTCCCACCCCCCGCAAAGTGGGAGGCTTGTGCGGACACCCACGAGATCCTTGCTCGATTCCATATCCAAAACCTTCAGAGCCTACTTATTTGGTAGTCTAATATGTCCGATAGCGAGCAGCAGCAGCAGCTCGTGCGATCATCATCCAATTTCGCCCCCTCCCTCCCTCATTCCCCGCGGCCTGCCTCGAGTTCGCCTTATTTTACTCAATGCTCCGCAAGAGCTTTTGGCCGCTTTCCGCGCCCCAACCAGATCGCCCTGCTCTCCTCCTTCATCTCTCGTATACATGCACGAACAATACACTCGACGAATATCAACCCCTCGAATCTATTGCAATGCGAGAAAGACCGAGATACACTCGACTTTGTCAGCTTCCAGATCCAAGATTCGCGAATATCCTAATCCAGAAACGCACACGCAACTTCTCCCCCTTCTTGTATTTCTTCATACCGCGCCGCTGCTGTGCATGCTTTTTCCGATATTGGAATAAGAGAGATTCATTGATAAACCCCGACCCCCTTTTTTTTTTTTTTGCTTTTTACCATTTCGTCAAATTGGAAAAATTGACGTATTTCGACAAAGTAATTAAAGTATGCGGTCGGCGCGTGGTCGTCGAGATTCACGTGTGCATTTTTTTTTTTTTTTCATATAGACTGGAAAGAGGATTTTGTTGGAAAAGATCGACATTTTGTTGGATCCGTTTGACTGAACGTTTTTTTTGAAAAATCCCAAAAATGTCGGCATTGCGGCAAGAAATTCTACTTGAAAAGTGAATTTCTGTCATTCCAATCGTAAATTTAGCGCCAGTTGCGTTGGAAATGAAAAATATTGTAGAAATAACGAAAATTTTGAAATAATCCAAAAATATTCGGTTGACCAAACGTTTTTTTTTCTAAATCCCGAAAATTTCGTTATTGCGGCAAGAAATTCTCCTCGAAAAGTGAATTTCTGTCATTCCAATCGTAAATTTAGCGGCAGTCGCGTTGGAAATGAAAAATATTGTAGAAATAACGAAAATTTTGAAATAATCCAAAAATATTCTCTTGACCGTGTAATTTTTGAGAAAATGTAATTTTCAGTTCGTACAGACGGCGCGTGCGCACAAATACTCGCGTGTGTATCATGAACTGTACGCGTAATCTGTGCGGACGCGAATGAATGGCAAATGAATGGTCGCGGACCAGGGGTCGCGGACCGTGCGGGGGTTGGAAATAAAAAGAGAGAAGCAGCGAGCGTTGAGAGTGTGTGTGCATTATACAGCGATTCGTCCGTTCGACGCGCCCTATAAAGTGCGTGTGTTTGTGTGCGCGCGATGGTATGGGCGAAAAGTTAATCACGGTTTGCCATGTTGGAGGGACGAGGGGGTGGAATTGGGGGGTTGTTGGTGGCTCGTACTACGGTGCAAGGGACGTTTGCAAGCATCAGCCGCGCGCGCGGGCTTGTATATACCTCGGCAGGCTTTTCTTGATTACGTGGGCGTGCGTCGATCCGCTCTCGATACGCGCGCGGGATGACGCGACGAGTGCAAAAGCGAGAGCGAGCGAGACGCGAATCCTAAAGTGTAACGAGGCTGCGTCCATAGATTTAAAAAAAAAAGGAAAGAAAAACAACGCGCACAGAAAATTAGAAAAAAAATCTAAACGCAATGCCGCAGAGAGAGACTGAAATGAATTGAGACACGGACGTGGATCCATCTCACTCGCTCCTCGTGGGCGTATCGTCAAATCTGCTCTGTTTTCATGAGAGTGCGATCGTTAGGAGCCAAAGGAAAATAAAAACAGGGGAGCGACAGAGATGGAGCATATAATGGCGAAAACGGAGTGAGAGACTTTTACTTGTCGTCCAACGCCATATGGCACTGTTTGTATTGCCAGCCTGTTACGAAACGATTATGATAATAATAAAATGCCCAGTGCAAACCCCTCTGACTACACACAAAACAACCACTCTCGCTCTCTCACTCTCTTTTCGTGTCCTCTAGTGTTTCTTGGCTATTCGCCAATTTGACGGGCATCACTCGACAGTTTTACTACCCCCTCTGATGAAACTCTCTGCTCTCACGTAACTGTAGATCCGTTTGTTGTACCCCAAAGTCGATTGTTTCCTGCGCCCGGTGATTCTTTTTCATTTAGACCTTTTTTTTTCTCTTTTTTTTCACGATACATCGCGCAGTCGATCCGACTGGACGCGAATGTTTGTTTAAAAGCCTACGCAACGGATGTAATCAGCGGCCCAAGTTTACAAATAAAATCAAATGGCCCACTGAAAATTCAATTTTGTCAAAAAACGTCGATATTTTGTTTAATACAGCCAACTAAATATTTTGGGATCATTTCAAAATTTTCGTTATTTCGACAATATTTTTCATTGTAACGGAACTTTCAGCAAAATTTACGATTGGAAGGACAAAAATTCACTTTCCCAAAAGATTTTCCAGAATGTTTTTTGCTGAAATGACAAAGTTTTCGTGATTTTTCGAAAAAAACGTTTAGTTTAACGTATCCAACAAAATATCCATCTTTTTCAACAAAATTTTATTTTCAGTGCACTAAAGCTCGCAAAGTTGCAAAGTGCAACGAAAAATACAAATTCCTTTGGCAATTGTTTGTTCAATTTAAAAAACCACGACAATTTTCGTACAGATTTTCTCGCTTTGTCGTCTTGACCAAACATTGAATAAGAATCACGAGCTTTGGAGCGAAAATTTTGTTGGATACGTTGGTCCAAACGTTTTTTTGAAAAATCACAAAAATTTTGTCATCGCGGCAAGAAATATTCTCAAAAGTTTCTTCGAAAAGTCAATTTCTGTCATTCCGATCGTAAATTTCACTGACAAGTCCGTTTGAAATAAAAAAAATTAGTCGAAATAACGAAAATTTTGAAATTATCCAAAAATCCACCGTGTTTAACAAAAAAATCGACGTTTTTTGATAAAATTCAATTCTCAACGAAACTTTAACGACGTTGAAATGAATCTGCACGTTACCGCTTGTCGTGTGTTTCGAATTTTCAATGACCGAACCGAAATTCACCAGTTGGCCTGCCTTGAAGCACTTGTCCTTGTGTCTGATCTTTCGGCATTGATATTTTTTCGATCCTTTTCGAGTGCTCGAGGATTAAATTGAACTTGGAGCGTCGCAGGGGTCTTGATGCTCTCCCTCGTCCCAATTTTCTGTTTTTATTTCTCCTTGTACACACTCGCATTGGCCGTTTCTCTGCATGCACACGCAACTGATTGCTTTGCTCAATCAGTGCATGCGCGCATGCTCCTCGAACGTTTTTTTCGTTTCCTCCACAAAAATGACACGACTCTGAAGTTTTTTCTATTGATTATTTATTAAATTTTGAAAATCATGCCAATTTTTCCAGTCGATTGAGTTTTTTGCTCGCAAGAGACGTTTTATTGGCCGGACCAAATATTCAATAATAATTTTGAGCTTTGCCGAAGAAATAACAAAATTTCGTTGCACTCCAACGATGCAAACTTCAGGATCATAAAATGACGCTGTTAATACCAAAATTTATTTCTGTGTCTCGTTGAGCAGCTCACTCTGGACTAATAAGAGATTTTTTTATTTCCCTCTCGCCCGCGCCCCCTTTTGGCACTTTGCGACTTTTCGTCAGAGAGCAGGGAATGTCTTTTGCCAAGATTTCCCGACGTGCTCACTTTTCCTTCTGTTTCTCTGCTCTTTACGATAAAAAAAATGAATAAAAATGAACTGGAAAAAAAAAACAAGTTTCTTGGCTCGATCCCGAGAGTCCTGCGGGGCCTCCTCGCCGCGCAGCTTCCGAGCTTTCTCGCACGCCTTTCTCGCTGCGTTCCTCCTTCACTTTTGCCCCCTCGCCGCATCGCCTCCCCCGTCGTCCGGGGTCGTATCTATTTCGCGTGAGTTTGCAACGTGCAAAAAGGAGGAAGAATAAAAAGAGACGTTTTTTTTTTTTATATGAAAGAAAATAAGAAGGCGCGCGCCTTAATGAAATGGCGGAACGGCTTCCGGCCCCCTGGGACGTCAATTGTTTAGGACTTTCCTGTGTGGGCTTTTTTCTCTTCTTCTTCAATAACTAAGATTGGATAGGGCGGCAAAGCCATGTCTATGTATGTCCGCGTGAATAAATATATATATATATACGCGTCAAAATACCGGGGCAAAAATATTTTTCTACATCACACACATTTATATCCAAACTTTGTGTCGACGTCTCTGGCGAACGCTGGGAATTCGGCGGTTCCACACAAACAAAATCATGCGACAAATCTCCATGACTTGGAAGTTTGCAACACGTTGAGATTCCACGAAAAACATTTTTTCTATTGATTATTTATTGAATTTTGAAAATCGTGGCAATTTTTCGAGTCGATTGAGTTTTTTGGTCGCAAGAGAGAATCGCTTTATTGGCCGGACCAAATATTCTATAATTATTAGTGGCTCTGCCCAAGAAATTACAGAATTTCGTTGCATTCACTGCGAAAAGAAAATTTTGTTGAAAAAGATGGATATTTTGTTGGATACGTTCAACCAAACGTTTTTTCGAAAAATTACGAAAATTTTGTCATTCCAGCAAAAGACATTCTGAAAAATCTTTTCGGAAAGTAAATTTTTGTCATTACAATCGTAAATTTTGCTGACAGTTCCGTTACAATGAAAAATATCGTCGAAATAACGAAAATTTTGAAATTATCCCAAAATATTCAGTTGGCTGTATTCAAAAATTGAATTTTCAGTGTTCCAATGATGCAAACTTCCAAATCTCCTTCACGATAAAAAAGCCCGTACATTCGTTCTGTAAATCTTTCGGCTAAATTAAAACGTCAAAGTTGGTAAAGTGAAACATTGACTTTTGACGAGATTCTACCGCGAGTTTCGAGTTAAAAAAGTGGAAAACCGAAAGTTGACGCGGCCAACTTCACGGCGGTAATAAAATCATGACTCTGAAGTTTGCAACGTTGAGATTAAACGAAAAATATTGTTTCCGTTAATTATTTATTGAATTTTCAAAATCATGGCTGTTTTTCGCCTCGAATGAGTTTTTCCGACTCAAGAGACGATCGTTTTATCGTCCAGTCTTAATATTGAATAATAATTATGAGCTCTAGTGAAGAAAAAACAGAATTTCGTTGCATTTCAACGATGCAAACTTCAACATCATATAAAATTTTTTTTTTATTGGACAAAAATAATTATTTAAATGGAGAATTTAATTAGGATGATAAAATGATCAATTTTTGCCACCCGAAAAACTTATCGGCTCGAAAAATTTGGATGACGTTGAAAATTGAACGAATCAACGATAAAATAAAACATTTTTCGTTGCATTCCAACGTTGCAAACTTCAGCATCATCGATATTAGGGTCGTCGGGGAAAAAAGGGTTGAGAAGCGCGCGGGCGAGCTGCTGTCGAATCGGTGCTCGAAGGCTCGATTCGTCATCGAGTCTCTGCGCTGCCTGGGCTTCCGTCATAGTGAGAGTGAAATGGCGGAGGCAGCAGGGGAGGGAGATGGAGAAATGGTTTATTGGAACCGTCCATTACATAATGGCACTTTGTCGTCGAGGAATAATCGTAGTTATTGAGGTTGAACAACGGGCGGCGAGCGAATGAGAAAGATGCGCGTTTGAAGAGTTGGCGAAGGTCTCGATTTCGCGAAGCGTCTTTGCGAGATGTTTCCGATCGATTAATTCGATATGGTGGAGATTTGAGTGTAACGAATATTTGGGGCACAACGAGCTGTGTACGAAACACGGAAGGAAGAGCAGGAAAAAGGTTGAGCAAGATTTGGCGAGTGAGAGATTGCCGGGTAACTCGATTTCAGCGGCGATCGCGCGTTCTATATATCGACATTGAGTGCCTCGCGGGGCAAAGTGAATTGTAAAGTAATTGCATAAGATTAGTAGCGCCCGGGCGTGGAAGCGCAGGCACTCTGTCGGTTACTTCCAGCCCAATGAGCCTCAACGAGACTTTACTTTGATTCGACTCCCTCCCGCTCCCTCTTTTATTTTTTATTTCTCTCTCTCGTTCAGCCTCTTATTCCTCTCGATCGTCGCCATTTTTTTCTCTCCGTTTCACCAGCATCTCTTGCCATCGTTGGGCCAAGGCCCTCGCGTTTCCTCCCGCAGCTTGTATTTTTTTTTTTCAATTCCTCTTTTTTCCACCCTTAGCCATCATCCCTTCGCGATGAGCCACCCTCTCGCTTCCTCCCCGTTTGAGGTCGCCAGCCTCTCGCCAGCCTCCCTCCTGCTCCTTTTGCTCTCCGCATCTGCATTTCATCGAGCTAATTTGTTGAGATACCGCTTGCCAATATTTCAGTCTTCTTTACCCCGCATTGGATCGCGTAAAAAGCAACGAGGGATGAAGCAAAGGGACGAGCCCGCTCCTCCTCCTTTTCGCTCAAACTCTTTCCTCTCTTTTTCGCTTCTCGTGCGCTCGCGATGCTTTTCTGCCTCTCACGATCCCGATGCGGATAATTGCCTCGCCAACTCGTGCACGCTTCCGCACCCTCCTTTGCTCTCGCCCTCCCTCCCTTCCTCCCTCTCTCTCACTCTTTGCAAGCTCCAGTTGATTTATGACCGTACAACGATTTGCTAGCTACTTGCACTCTGCTCTCTACCCTCGTGCGCGTTACGAGAAACCACCGCGCGCGCGGCAAGAGCTACTTTTCTTCCAGTTCATTTCTCATATTCGCCACACGGTGCCAACACACACCTGCTGCTGTTGTGACGTCTTCCGATGGACCCGACACATGATCCTCAAGTTTGCATCGTTGGAATGCAGCGAAATTCTGTTATTTATTCAGCAGAGCCAATAATTATTATTGAATATTTGCTCCGGCCAATAAAACGATTCTCTCTTGCGACCAAAAAACTCAATCGACTCAAAAAGTTGCCACGATTTTCAAAATCCAATAAAAAATCGATAGAAAAAATGTTTTTCGTTGAATCTCAACGTTGCAAACTTCAGAAATTCACTTCAATCATGAGAGGGAACAAAATTATGATGCTGAAGTTTGCAACGTTGGAAATGCAACGAAAAATATTTTTTTTTATTGTTGATTCGTTCAATTTTCAATGTCATCCAAATTTTTCGAGCCGATATGCTTTTCGGGTGGCAAAAATCGATCATTTTATCATCGTAATTAAATTTTCGGTGCATTTCAACGATCCAAACTTCAGAATCATAAAAAATTCTCTAATTATGTCTCTGAACTTTTGGCATTGATATTTTTCCAATTCGATATTTCAACGGCGAGCGGATGTCAAAGATTTTGAAGAGTTGGCGAAGGTCTCGATTCCGAGGCGTCTTTGCGAGATATTTCCAATCGATTAATTCGATATGGCGGATTGGAGGGTAGCGAATATTTGGGGAATTATGAATAACGTTGCGTCAGCAGGGGACAAAAAAATTCTGTAATTAGGGCCAAAGAGAATGACGATGAGAATGAAATTCGGCGGGACGCGACGTGCGTCGACAAGGAATCCCGAAAGTTTCTCACTGCTTATCGTCGCGATTGGTACTCGACCCTCGTTCTCCATTTGCCATCGCCAGGCTTTTCGTATTTTCGTGAGAGTGTGCAGGCAGAGTATAGAAGCAGAAAATTCTACGAGGCGCCAAATGGATTCGCGCGAACGCAAGGTGTCGCTGGCGCTGTAGGAATTCACGATAAGCAACTCAGCCCGCACTTTGGACTGCTCGCTACCTGTTTCTCGCCCTTATTTTTCATTCTTGCCCCGTCCTTGCCGTGCCCTCCTTCGCCCCACATTCTCGCAAGACTCTCACCTTTTCGGAAATTCTTCATCGCGCGCTTTCTCTTGCTCATTTCTTAAAGAAAGTGCGACACGAATGCTCGAACGAGGCTGGAATTCCTCAGGGTGTTCGAAAGCCTTGGAAAAACGCGTTTGTGTGTGTCGGTCGCGAGGGCTAACGTTGCCGTCTAAAAAAATGTAATAGAGTATGAAAAGAAACGAAGAAACGAAATAAGGAAAGAAAAGCATCGATGCTCGGGATTCACCGAAGGAAAAAAGGAGTGAGGGTCGGTCAAAGACGGACGCGACTGGTTTTGATGCAAGGCTCGCGTACCGGAGCAAGCGGAAAGGCTGGACCGTCCGGCCGAGCAGCGACCGGACAATGTTCGGACGTAATGGTTGCCCCAGGCTACATTTTATATCCTGCGAGGCTCGCATGCTGAAAGCTAATGCTCCTCCGCGATAACAGGGCCACTCGTGTCTCCCTCACACACACACGCCTCTCTTTACGTTTTTATCCAACTAGCCGCGCGCGCGATACAACGGACTCTCTTATTTTCACTCAAACTCTCGACTCTCTTCCCAGTTCACCGGAACTCACTTTGCAAAGGCGCGTCAATGGATCATAAGGATGCCGCGCGCACTTTTCGTTTTTTTTTGTCTTTGGTCAAACTTTTTTTCGTTTATATTCTTTTTTTTTTTTTCTTGGAGCAAAAAGTTATTGGCAATTTTTCTTGAAATCAGATTTTCAAGTTTTTTGTGGACGTTATTCGGAAAATTGAAAGAAAAATCAAGTCCGCATGTACACTGAAAAGGAAATTTTGTTGAAAACGATGGATATTTTGTTGGATACGTTCGACTAAACGTTTTTTCGAAAAATCACGAAAATTTTGTCATTTCAGTAAAAAACATTCTGGAAAATCGTTTTCGGAAAGTAAATTTTTGTCATTCCAATCGTAAATTTTGCTGAAAGTTCCGTTACAAATGAAAAATATTGTGGAAATAACGAAAATTTTGAAATTATCCCAAAATATTTAGTTGGCTGTATTCAACAAAATATCGACGTTTTTTGACAAATTTGTATGTTCAGTGTAGATTTTTCGGGGCCAATAAGTGACGAATTCGCCACCTGAAATAAAAAAGACGTCGCGCGCGTCTCTCTCGTCAGCTCTCGGTCGGGGTGCGCGACTAATGAAATATCTGCGTGCCCCGCTTTAAACGAATTACCAAAGGGCAGACTCGAAATCATCTCGCTCTTCTTCCGCCTGGCTCGATCCTCTCGCACACAGCAACGAAACATTCGCCCCTCGGGCGAAAAACTACACAGCGCCAGGGTCCCCTTGGCGCTACCCGAGAAAACATATTGTTGTCGAATTTGCGGAGCGCATGCATTTACTTCGTATATCTGTTTCATCCCCTTCAACATCCCAAAACAACGTCGTCCAAGTGGATCATAAAAATCGTTCCAAGTCTCATCAAATGTGGGAAAAACTTGAATTTTTCTTCGAAACAAGAAACTCAATTGCTCGCAATTTATACAAATTTTTTACCATCAAATTTATTTCTCTTCGAATTTACGAAAAAAATGATTTGGGTCGATTAAAAATTTTTCTTCCCTCCCGTTAATTGTTCCGGATCTCATTTCGCAATGCGCGAGACGAAGAACAAAAAATTCCCGATTTTTTTCCCTAAAATTCATATTTTATCTTCGATTCCGCGCAAATTTAATGTCGATACAAAAAAAAAAACGAATTTTCAAAATTTCTCTAGTAAATTTGACAATTTTTTGGTGAAAATCTTGAATTTTTCGATTTTCTGATTGCTCGAATCGACAGCGCAGAATTCGCTACCCCTAAAAAGTACCCCGCGAGTTTTGAATCCATGAAAATTTGCATTTCGAGTTTCGTTTTGTCTGCGCGGGTTAATGGAGTCGATTTTTTCCGGATGTAAAAGTGAAGTTGAAATGAATTTCTGAATGAAACAACGTGAACTCACGGGCTTTATAAAATTCGGTGAAAAGTGCGAGAGGGAGCGAAGAAGTTTGTCATTCCGGCGTTGAATCGGCGCGCGTACGCAGAGGAAAATCGCGGAGTACACAGCGCGGAGAGCGAGTGTATTAAATTTAAATAAAAATACCGGCAGCCGTGTTCACAAGCAACGCGCGCGTCTATAAATCAGAGGAGCTTGGTCGAGCGGGCGCGCGCGAGAAACCCCTCCGAGGTCCGAGAGAATAATACCCCCATATTTATGTTCTTCTCCGGTAAAAAGCGTCGGGCAACACGGACGTCTATCCGCAACCTCTCTCGCCTACACCCGCGATGAGCGACGAGCCAGAGCGAGAGAAAAAGACATTTCTGTGATGGTACACACAACGCGCGCCCTCTCATCTCTCTTTTTTCTCTTTCTCTCGCGGGGCTCTCGCGCTGTCCGTACCAGAGAGACGTTAACACCAAAACCTTCCATTTCCTCTTCTTCTCTTTCTCTTTGGACCCGCGAACACGTCTCTTCCGATTTCAACGCCGCTTCCCCCCCTATACACGAATTTATTTCTCGTCCCGAGAGCTTCCGCAAGTCTATGAATCAATCCTTTCATTTCAATACACCAAAACCAACGACATTTTTCTTTTTTCATCCCCAACTCTGCCCATACCATCCAGTTGTTTGCTCGATAATCTCCGACACGACGTTCTGAAGTTTGCATCGTTGGAATGCAACGAAATTCGTTTTTCTCTTCGCCAAAGCTCATTATTTTAATTAAGAATTTTATTTCCGTGATGAAACGATCAATTTTTTGCCCTAGAAAAAAATTTCGGCTCAAAAAACGTGGATAATTTGAAAGAATTGAGAAAATCGTCAATAAAAATCAATTTTTTTCGGTGCATTCCGATTTTGCGAACTTCCGAGCCTGCGACTTTTTCTCCAGAGAAAATTTGACCCTGGAACGGTGACCTCGAGCCAAAAATGGCCCTCGCGTGATCCTGCACTAAAAACCGAAAATAATGAGCCCAATTTGAACACTTTTTGTTGAATTTCTCGAAATATGAGGTCCACGGGAATGGATAAAAAAAATCCTGAAAAAACGCATTTTGCGATACGTAGGAGGAAAAAATTTGTTTCTTTTTCTTGTGCTTGGCATCGTCGCTACTGTTCGCCATTAGGTTGCTCTCTGGAGCAGCGACGAGGTGTGGCACGATCAGCGCGACAGTCTCGTCTGACGAGATTGTCAAGAAAGAGCAAAAAGCCGAAAGGCCATATATACACGGGGAGCTCGTCGTGTTAATCAGAGTAACGGTGCGGCGCGTCGCGATAAATCAGAAGCTGCTCCTTTGGGATAATGATAATCCGAGGCTGTTTCGAGTGCGTCGTCTGTTTCGTTAACAAAAACCAACTGACCGAAATCACGTTTAGAAAATATTTATCGAGCGTCGTTTAATTTTGAATTTATATTTTTTTTTTTCATTCCTCTCCAACGCGCGGGATTACGTCTCATTTCCTACAAATTCCTCAACTTTTTGACGAGCCACGTAACGCCGTTTTTTCACCCCCTTAATTTTTAATATCAGAAGCACAATGACGCGGGCTTTAGTCTCGTTTTTTCTTTCTTTTTACCAACATCGAGCAGGCTCAATGTTGAAATTTCTCTCGGTGCGTGTGCGGGGGAAAGAAAATGGTTTTAAAAGCGAAACTCGCGGCGGAGGCTCGTTTCCTGATGCGACGCGCGTTGGCCTCGTTACCTTCTCGCACGACGCTCGTAACTTACTTTTTATCGGGCAATTAACGTTGCTCAGTATGCTCAGAAGTATCTTTGTGTACGATGACATTTTTCTCTCCCTTTTTTGCCTTCATCTTCTCTTATATCGCATGCGGTTACGTCTTTCTTGGGTGCGATGCTGGGCGCGCGTTAGTTTCTGGATAAGAAACGATTTTACAGCTTCCTCGCGTTTGCCTGTAAACGCAGAAACGCTGCTCAGAGTCGTCCTGTGCCTTTTACTTTTTTTTTCAAACCATGCGCAACGACGTTGCGGCGCTAGCGAATGAGATATTTCGGAATAATGAGCGTGGATGGGCGCGCCACCGGATAAACTGTATTTACGAGACTTTCATGTGAGGGAATAAGAAAAAAATGATAAAATCGTTTTATTTCGCATTCTCAATCGCTTAATTCCGCCTTGGCCTGCTCGCGGAATCCCGGAAAGAGTCACGAAGCCGCTGCGACCTCTGTTTTCGTAAGACACGCTGTTTGTGGCGCATTTAGTTGATTCCCGTTGAATAAATGTTGGAAAATGAAACGAGAGGGCGCGCGCGACCCCGGGAAATGGATTTTTCGTGTAATTCTTTTGGCATGCGAGGAGAAGTCGTTAAAACGACACTTGGCCGCGAGAACGGGGGCAATAATGGAGCGAAGGGTGAAACGCGCAAGAGGTTGGCTTTTTTCGCTCTTTTAGATAACCAAACAAACTTTAAAACCATCCCTGCTCGGATAGGGGTTGCTAGTTTGAGGAAAAGTTTGTCCTTCGTGAGCGAGAAAGCGAGATAAGAGAAAGTGCAACTACGTACGATATAATATCGTGTGAAAGTAACATTTGGACGTAGCCGCGAGAGTTTATCTTGTTGAAATTCTCTCGGAACGATATCCCTTTCGACAACGTTACAAAACCCGCGCCCCATGTCGCCCTTGCTCGCGCACAAAAATAGACAAATTTCATCTCTGGTTTCGTAAAGTGATGCTGCGCGTCGTCAGACTCTCCCGGCACCGCCGAATAAATAATGAAATTGAACAATTTTTTATTAATTTCTCGAAAAATCCTTTTAGTCGATCAAACACGCGACGAGTCTTGTTTCGGGTTACAAAAAATGTTTGATTTTGTTTTTTTCATCGACGTTGCAACGTATTTTCGGAAAAGTTTAGAATTGATTCGAGATTCGAACTAATCGAAACGTGAAATTGTGGCGAATATTATAATTGGCATGATCCCTGCGAATTCTCGAGGGTGGCAAAACGCGGCATGACGAAGAGAATGAATGAGAGAGAATGAGAACGATGAAGGATGAGGGCGACGACGTCGATACCGCGGATGCTCTCGATCAATTATCCGTGTTCCTAAAGCAGCGACTAATCTGCCTAATCGCGTGGCCGTTGGCCGGGCTTATACAGCCTAAGGGTGGTTGCTCGGGGGAGAGGGAGGCAAGCGGGATGAGGATTGTCGGACGATCAGTGAACCGCAAGATAATCGTGCACGTCGTGCAATTACCGGCTGCGGTTAATAAGGAGATTCCCACCCCCTGCTCGACAGCCCCCAGCTCGTAAGGCTTCGCACACACTCTAAACTTGTCCCTCGCTCTCGCTTTCTCGCTCTGCATGCGTATTGCCAATCCCCATTTCCATATATACTCGTGCGGAAAGGTGAGACGCGGAGGTGAATGAGAAACGATCTCCTCGTAGCCATGCAGGGGTTGGTCCCGCCGCGAGCATGCCCAAGATCGTAGGGGTTGATTTTCTCGTCTCTCCGACCAAGCCAGAATAAAGGGGCGAAGCGTTTCGTATCACACACACACACACACACACGCACGTCCGTTCTATATATTTCGTACCAAACCTACACGGGGCTTATGCTCGAATTATACACTTCGTACCAACCCCGAGAAGATGCTGCAAGCGAAGATCTCCGATGCGAACGCAACGTGCACCAGCAGCCAGCTAAATCGGACTTGTCGCCTGTATATCCTGATGATGATGCTGCTGCTGCTGCTTGCGTGCAAACCTGCAGAACACACGAGACGAGAGACGATTTTGCTCCAACGCTCTCTCCCACATTCACTCGGCCTTATGATCGGCTTACAGATTGCTAATCACTGCCATGCATAAGAGGAATATACCTCGCTCTCGAGCGAGCATGCTGTGGGCGACATTCGTACTTGGTTATAGCAGAAAGCGATGTAAACACCGACTAATCGATAAAGTGTACAATATATATTTGTATTACACTGAAAATTCAATTTTGTCCAAAAAACGTCGTTGTTGAATACAGCCAACTAAATATTTTGGGATCATTTCAAAATTTTCGTTATTTCGACAATATTTTTCATTGTAACGGAACTTTTAGCAAAATTTACGATTGGAATGACTAAAATTTACTTTCTGAAAAGATTTTCCAGAATTTTTTTTGCTGAAATGACAAAAGTTTCGTGATTTTTCGAAAAAACGTTTAGTTGAACGTTATCCAACAAAATATCCATCTTTTTCAGCAAAATTCTCTTTTCAATTCTGTTGTTTTTCTAGAGCAGAGCTCGTGGCATTTTTTGCACGATCCAAAGACAAAATCGGTACGAAAATTGTCGTGGGTTTTACGAAAAATCATTTCGTTTTGCCGAAAATTGATATTCCAGCAAAATATCTTGACGTCGAGACGCAGGCTTTGTGTGGAGAAGAAAATTTAGTCGTTTTATTTTCTTGCCGCACTTGATGTCCTGGTTTCGTTCCCCACTCAGGCTGGCAGCGCTCTCGCTTCTCTCCCATTGCTAAAAGGGCACGTGTTCCACATCCAAGTATATATGGAGTGACTCTGGGAGTGGCTCTAATTAATTAACACCTAGAGCCAACCTAAGCTCGGGAGAGCATTCAGTTTGCGTTTCCCCTTTCATCTCGCTTCTTCATCTCAGTTCTCCTCATATTACGTACGTACTCGCCTCTGCTGAGAGATTCGCCGCTACCACGGCCAACACACTGCTCGCAATCACTAATTAGTGCGCGCCTCGCCTTATTAGTGTTTTATTACGACCCCGCACGTTAATAATCGATCATCGGAAATTTGTACTCCCACGGAATCGACCCTTGCGCGCCTGCTTTCTCGGCCAATACACAATCGTTTGAATTCTGCCGAACTGCCTTCACACATTTCCCGACAATTTCCCGACAATTCCCATTGCCGGGGACAAACAGGAAAATTTGTGCGAATCAAAAATTGATTTTTAACCTTCATTTTTGCCACACTTTCCTAAATCCACGTACAAGCAAAGGTCAAAGTTCGAAAAATTAGGGTTTTAATATTTTTTTAATGAAATTTGACCATTTTTCAAAATGGCCGGCAAAGTTCAAGGTCAAACTCCAGGGATTTTGTTACACAACTTGAATTTTCCAATTTTAAACCCTTTCTCTCGTTTTTTATCCTTTTGCCCCATTTTTGACTATTTTCTGGACTCGAATGACCCCAAGCTGGTGCCGTTTCGTTAAATTTTACCAGAGATATGAATTTTTCAAAATTGGGGTCAATTATGACTCCGGAATACCGCGGAATTATTTAAAAAAATTGAGTCAACATTTTCTAGGGTTAATTTGATCGTTGTCGCGTGACTCGATTTCGGGATTAATCGACATGGAATATTTATGAGTTTTTGCCAAAGCCCCTCGCATATAATTTGCTGCACACAACAAAGTTCGTAGTGGCGCAAAAAAAAAGTTGATTCCCTTTGCTCCAACACACTATTTATTTCATATACGCGAGGCTCTGGAACTTTGTCCTGCTCTTATCGCTCGGTGACTCGCGAGAGGTTTGTCAGCACTCGA
Source organism: Diadegma fenestrale (assembly GCA_037043255.1). Lineage (NCBI taxonomy): Eukaryota > Metazoa > Arthropoda > Insecta > Hymenoptera > Ichneumonidae > Diadegma > Diadegma fenestrale. Next base: position 6,459,757 of record CM073319.1, read on the forward strand.
GCCAATGGTAAACACTTGTAGATTTGGTGCACGTTGCCAACACACAGAGGAACACACGAATGGCCAAATAATTGGTGAGTTTGGCGAATCGGATTTGCCGGAGGTTTCGTCCATTGCTCTCTTTCCCACCCCCTCGCCTGCTCGTTTTCCGCGACCTTCTCTTTCACTCTCGCCCCCCCTCGCCATTTACACTTTAGTTTATATACGTGCAGTGTACAAGTTGCACGTAAAGGATGAACGGCATGACTATATATAGTTTTGTCTCTTTTGTACACGCGATACAACGTTCTTTATCGCACCGTCAGTATTTTCCGCCTCCCCGTCCCAGCATATCGCGCTCTCTCGTATTTTTCCCTCCCCCGCGTTTCCCTTTGCTGGTTCTGTGTCTGAATGTTCGCATGATTGGCGCCTCGACCATGCCGTGTGCGAGGGAACGCCGACGGAATTTCTGATTTTCTCGTTCGCGATCTGCCCCCCCTCCGCGCCTCCTCCTCGCCAACCCTTGCCGTTTGCAGCGTCTGCCTTTTGGTCCGTCTCTCCTGCACACTCATCGCCACCAGAACTTGGAGTGTGTGTTTCTCTCGAACGTTCCGTCCATCAGAGCAGCTCATCATTATTTCGGGCCTGTAACTTTGCTACGTGCGTTCTCGCGCGCGTCACTCCGACGCGATCGTAAAATTTCGACAGCGCGACCGCCCTCGCGCGGACTGCACAATATGTGAAATTATTTTGTCGTTTTGAAATTCACGCGTCGTTTTCCAACGCGAGTTTATGTTTTCGAATTATTTCTGTCGGACAAAAAAAAAACGATTTTTTCCCTGACGCAAATCCGTCTCGATGGACGCGATTGCCAAAGATTAATCGGGCCAATAAAACGAATCGATATGGCGCGCGCGATCGCTATTTTGGCGAGAGCGATAACGATACATTTTCCAGGCAGAAAAAAATACTTTAAACTAAGCCTGAAGCATTACTCCCTGCGGAGATCTTTGCAGCCCCGTTCAAGTTTAAAATGGCTGTGCCATTTTCACCCCCTCGTTATTATCCTCGAGCAAATGTGATAAGATCCAACGTGCCAGCACGATAGCCTCGTAGTGATGTTTTTATTACGTACGCACAGCTTTAAACTCGTCCACGGAAGCCCTTGAGATAGATTTAACTCGCAAGGGGTGTTTAGATGTCTCCGCGGTGATTCCAAGGCCAAACGCCTGCGACTTTATCGCGCCTGGAAAAATGGGAGCGCCAATTTTGGAGTTGAGAGTTTTTCGAGAGATTTTTTCGTGGCGAGCAGCTTTTTTTTCAATTGTTCCCCAATAATTTCTCTCCGCCCGGTCCGTTTGTAAATCAAATACGTCTGAGCGACGCTTTTCTCATTTCTATACACGTGCCCCGTGCGGCTGTGTACGGAGCTGCAAATAAAACGTTTCGGCTTCGCGTCGCCTTGCCCTGCATGTGCGCGCTCTCGTGAACTACGAATGCGGGACACCCACGGAACGTCGTACTGTCAAGGCAGTTGACACGTCGTACCAACCCCCTCAGGACCATTATTTAGCCAACACCGTGGTCTCCAGCGTGTTACAGCCAGGGGGTGTGTTTCGCGGCAACGTCGCTGTCCTCTCGCTCTCTCTCTCTGCTCTGCTCTCGTAAATATATGCGTTTCTGGCCTGTGATTGACGCCTTACACGAACGCCACACGCCACTGATTTTAGCACCCCGCATCCGCCCCCTGCATCTTCTCCGTATGGCTTTTTTTTTTTTTTTTCAATCATTCTCTCGCTCTTTTGCTCTCTTCGTCGCTCCGGAAGCCAGAGATTGACATTTTTACCGTCGCGCGAGTAAAATAGGCCTGATCGCAATTTTCGATTTCTACACTGAAAAGAGAATTTTGTTGAAAAAAATGGATATTTTGTTGGATCCGTTCGACTAAACGTTTTTTCGAAAAATCACGAAAATTTTGTCATTTCAGCTAAAAACATTCTGAAAAATCTTTTCGGAAGTAAATTTTTGTCATTCCAATCGTAAATTTTGCTGAAAGTTCCGTTACAATGCAAAATATTGTCGAAATAACGAAAATTTTGAAATTATCCCAAAATATTTATGTATTCAACAAATTATCGACGTTTTTTGACAAAATTGAATTTTCAACATTTTTCGTAGGTCGGTCAAAAAAATTTCCGTTACCAACAAAAGTTGCAGTCTCTTTTGCAGATTTATTAAATAATTAATTTTTATTTGAAAATTGAATTTTGTAAACAAAAAAACGCGATATTTTGTTAAACACGGTCGACTAAATATTTTTGGACGATTTTTAAGAAATTTCGTAATTTCAACAATATTTTTGATTCATTTTGCGATTGGAATGACAAAAATTAACTTTTCGAAGAGACTTTCCAGAATATTTTTCGCTGCAATGACAAAATTTTAGTGATTTTTCAAAAAAACGTTCATTTCGAACGCATAAATTTTCTTTTCAGTGATACACGATCTTTGTTTCAAATAAAAGCCTAAAGTGTAGGGGCGTTTCCAAAAATTTCGATACTTGAATAGAAGATTGACGAGGAAGGCGTGAAGCGCGTGTCCGCACGAGGTCGCACTAAGTAAGTGCGAATTAAGGGGGAAAACGTTGCATTTGGGGGTTGCAACGCGGTGGGACGCGTGAGGGGGGCGCGGAGGCAGTGGGCGAGGGTGTGAAAAGATGTTTTAGCAGTTTGGATAAGAGAAGGAACGAGCGGGATGTAGAAATGACGATTCGAAATCAAAATTTAGATGTAAATCGCGTCGCGACTGTTTTCGCCGCTTCAAGGACACTGACGCGCGTATCGAAAAAGAAAAACATGCAGAATGGGGTTGAAAAACATTGTCGACCACGATTCTTACGCCCTAAAACAAAAAAAAAACAAAAAACTACCCCCCAACGTTCCGCGTACATTGAAATTCAAAATTTCGAGCTTTTTCTCATCTGGCCGCGCGCGGATCCAACGAGCAGGCATTAATCATTTTTCTCTGCGGCTCCTTTCTCGCGGTTGCATGTATAATTACGGTTCTCCGCGCGCGTGTAGAAAGAGGGATAATTTTGACGAGGGTCGTCCGGACGTTCATATTTGATTGCGTCCATATATTTCAACGCGAGTATTTGCCCGCTCGCGCGTATGTATACGCGAGAATCTTTCCATAGGGCAAACGCGCGGGGGATGCGAGGCAGAGCGAGCAAGGGTGGATGCTGCTTATAACATTCAAAGCTTATCGCCACACAGCCGCGAGTATATCGGGTAAAACAAGTCCGTTAATTCGGCCCGCAAGCCCCAACTATATTCTCCGCATATCACATTTTATGCGTGTATATATATATATCGAAATATTCGCGGTACATTGAGCCGCACAGAGCGCTACTACATAGCGTAATTCTCAGAGCCAGCCCGCCGCGTCCCCAGCAGCGATTTTGCGATTCACCCTCTCTGACCGCCGTCGGGTATCGATATCGTAGATAAAATCTCAATACGCTCGTACTCGCTAGACACGCGGGAGTTAAATATAATAAATCGGATTAGCCGCTAAGGGATGTGACGTGGAAACCGACGATGAGTGAAATTGGCATATGCTCGCCGAAAAACAAGGGGCCAACATATCGAATGAGAAAGTCGCAAAGAAAACTCGAGCGCGCGATATTCCCTTTACGTCGTTTCGCGCAACCGCAGGCGAAAATCTATCAGCGCGAAGGGCTGCTTGCAGAATTTTCGACACGCATTCGAAGTCATAAACGAGCCCAATTTCGAAAAATTCAATGAAAAAAGTTCAATTTGGGCTCATTCTTTACGTTTTTTGATGCAGAATCACGCGAGCCTGGTGCAATTTTGCTTTACTGAAAAAAATTAGCCAAAAATGCGGTAAAATACCGTTCCCGGGTCGACAAAGTCGAAATGCAACGAAATTCTTTTTAATCGTTGGCAAAAACGAAGATCCAAACGCAGAAACGCAATTACGACGACAAAATCATCAATTTTTTTGTTTCATTTGCATCAAAATTCCAAAAAATCGAAATTGCATTGAAAATTGAAGAAAAAATGAATCAAAATCGAAAATTTTTCGTTGCCAACGTCGTAAAGCTCCAGCATCATTCGAGCAGGCCATTCTATACTTGTCAACAATGAGTGGCCTGATTATTCGTGACAATCGCGCGAAAGGGTTACTGGCGTCGAGATTCGAGATCGATCTCCTCACTTACAAATGTCAGACAGACGCGTACCCTGATGTTTTTGCCGTACTCGTCGATCTCGTCGACTTAAGTTTGTTGACATATTCGTGTCTCGATACGGGTCCTCGTCTCGATACCGCGCAGGCGGTGTTTACCGGATTCTATTTATATTGAAGTGGACTAGATCCTCGTTGAGAAAAATTAACGACACACGTTGGGTGTGTCGGCAAATGCTATTTAACGCGACCAACTCCCCCTGCTTGGCCCATAACCATAAATCTTGATTACTTGCAGGATAAGGGTGAATTATGAGGATTCTCATTTGGTATACTTGTCTTGTCTGCGATTTAGTATATTGTGTGAAAAGCGGGAAAACTCAAGTCGAAACTGCTGGAATCGTATTTAGAAAATAATTCGCGAGGGGTGCTCGAGCGAGCAATAATCATTGGGAACCCTCGACTAATCGTTTGACCCCTGCGTCTCTCTCCGTCGGTTTCCTCGGCTAATGATTTATTTCTGAGAAGCATGCGAGAGCTATAAATGTCAGCGCAGTGCATGAGAGAGCCAAAACCACGTTTTTTTTCTCTCTCTCTCTCTCTCTCTCTCTTTGCGTAGAGTCGCTCCGGGTCAGAGGTGCGTGTAGTTGTAGTTTGGACTAGAGCCCGTACCGACCTCCCGCGGAGTTTCCACCGTGGGATTGAGCCCGAGAGTTTGCCCGCCGACTCCGAGTCACACTCGCTTCCGGTCGCCGCATCAACTAGGAAATATAAGGGCGCGCGAAACTTTTTAGGGTCGTTGTAACGTGCGTGTGTGCGTGAGAACGGGACACCCCATCGTTCCCCGAACAAGTTCTCGCGATCGAAAAACAAAAGAGTTTGAATCTTGCCCTCGCGCGCAAAATGATTCGTTAGTAAAATTTTGAATTTTGCGGAAATGACGAAACTTTTTCGTATTTCCGTCGTCGCATGCGGCGATTTTTGGCGCACATAATTTTTAGGGTCTCGCGCGAGGCTTTGAAGGGATGCGAAAAGGGGCGCCGGGCCCTTTACACTCATCGACGGTTAACCGCGTAAAAATGACGCGGCATTGTTGTCGTCGTCGTCGTCGTCGCCGTCGTGCACAAGGCAACCGAGGGCGGATGGCTTCTCATGTTACGCCCTTTTCAAGCGGAATAACTGCAATCGCTTTATTAGAAGGCAACACACTCGTGTACGCACCCAGTCCGGGTTTACCTATATATTACGCGAGTGCACACGTTGGCTTGTCCACTTGGATTGGATTTAGGAGCAGCGCGTTAAACAGCACAGAATGCGTACATGGTAGTCGCGCGAGCAGGCTGTTTTGAGGCTGTCGCCGTCGCTAACGAGACAGCAGCTCCGCGCTGCGCTGAATCTCGTGTCCAGGACCAGTTTACACCCAACAACTATACGCGACGTCGTCGTTTCCTGCATATACGAGGCTCCCACTGGATCTCCCCGTGTGTCTGCGTGTCCTACAGCATCCAACGTCCATGCACATAGGGGATAGAGTCTGGAGTAGCCAGACGATCCGTTTCTCCTCGCATATTCGCTGCTCCTGCCTGCTTCTCGCCCTCCGCGCTCTCCTCTCTCTGTTCACTACTAAATCAAGACGTACGTTGGTCACGCTTCGGCCTGCCAGGGTACAGATGCTCTCGACTGCTCGAGTTATGCTGTTTATATCCTTAGCTCTCTGTCTCTTGCTTACGAAACATTGATTTCACGCACTGCGCAAAACCAGACCCTGCTCTGCTCCTCCCCCCTCCCCCAGCCTCATCGCGTAACTATACAAAATTTCCCTTCCAAATTCATCGATATTTCCTTGGCCTTTAGCGTTTAGATTTTTGGTGGAAAACTTTCCGCGGCCACACTGGGAAGAAAATTACGTCGGATAAAATTTTTGTCATTCAATTTTGTCAAAAAACGTCGACATTTTGTTGAATACGGCCAACTAAATATTTTGGGATGATTTCAAAATTTTCGTTATTTCGACAATATTTTTCATTGTAACGGAACTGTCAGCAAAATTTACGATTGGAATGACAAAAATTTACTTTCCGAAAACGATTTTCCAGAATGTTTTTTGCTCGAATGACAAAATTTTCGTGATTTTTCGAAAAAACGTTTAGTCAAACGTATCCAACAAAATATCCATCTTTTTCAACAAAATTTTTGTCATTTAAATCGTCGATTTTGCCGACGCTTTCGTTAGAAACGAAAAAAATTGTCAAAAAAACGAAAATCTTGAAATTATCAAAAATTAATTAGTTTTCCGTGTTCAACGAGAAATTTCGAGGTTTTTTTGAGGAAATTTAGTTTTCAATGCAGACTGCGTGGTCGTCTTAAGAACGCGGCATCTTGGCGAGGTCACGCGTGCGAGATTACGGGATTTGGGTTTGTTGCACGTAGTAGTAGTATAAAATCTATATATGCGGCGGGCTGGCCCTCGTAAAGACACCGAAAGGGCGAATGGTCACGAGGGGAGGGATGTCGCGCGGGTTATCGTACGTGCTACGGATCATTACCCCGCTCCGACGTGCCAGGATGTCCTGCTGCTTCCATGTTCATGCAGTCTGCCTCGCTCTGTGTGCGAGTCTACTCAAGATTAATCATTCGTACAGCAGCTTGGGTCAGGCATGAGAAAGAATATGTCGCGAGGAATAAGCCAGAGCGAGAGAGAGCGTTAAGGCGAGAGCCAACAATGTCGCGCGCGTCGTTCCTGTGACGAGCGTCAAAGCATCCGCGATAGCGAAACGCAAAAGCGATAAGACGCGTCACGCAAAAGACAGGACGAGGGTCGAGAGCATCGACGACTTATTCGTCCTGCTCCTTGCACTCCCCAACCTTTTTTTTGCTCTTGATCCTTCGAGCTCAAGAAACTCGTTCAAAATTTAAAAAAAAATCATTTTCATAACTTTTATCATTATTTTTGCGCGCGGTGATAAATCGAAGGGCTTTCGAGACTTTTTCGAGTCATGCGCGCGCGCGAGCGTCAAGAAAATTGATAACAATCGCCCGCGAAGCGATTCAAGTCCAAGTCAAAATATTTGCTCGACCAAATAATCAAAAAATCGCGTTGATTATTGTTTATTTTTATTTTTTCCTTCGTGCTTTTGTCCAGAGTCCGGAATCGTCGCGACCGGACTGGATTTTGCGGATTCGTTACGGGCTCTCGATCTTTTCAAGCGCGTTTCGAGACTCGGACTCGTCCCGCAGCAAGAAAGAACTGAAGGAAAAAATAAATGTTAGGCACACTAAATAAAAGTGAATTTTGCACTCGGAAGTGGCGCGCGCGTCGATTAAATTTATTAAATGTTGTCATCAAGTTGTTTGGACGCGTGAAATAGAGAAACTTTTGAGTGAAATCGCAGAAACGCGGTGATTATGCGAGAGAGAGAGAAAATCGTCGTCGTCGTCGTCGTGTGAGGCTCTCGCATATGCACGGCGAGAAGTTTTTCCCGGTACGACGCGTGTCCACGCATCGTCACACCTGCTTATGTACGCAAAGCCGTTCGTGCCGGGGCCAAGACGCGCGTTCTCTCTCGGCTGCTCCTTCCCGGGAGTTTGTACACTAGCTCGAGGATAAAAAGAAAGAAAACGTATAGATTAGTCATTCGACCGCGACGCTGCGAAAAATGGGTCTGTCGCTCTCTCGCTCCGGCCGGACGCGCGGTCTCTAGGAGCGTCGAGATTTTTTATCTTTTATTTTTTTTTTAACTATATTAGTCCCATAGAGCGAGGCGAACGGGCGGAGTATGCGAGTGCACGCAGCGGAGAACGAAAAGCTTATGAAATAAAAGGGAAGAAAAATATGGTCGCGCGGGTTTTGCCTCAAGCGCGAGAAAAGGAAACGCGCGCGAGACAAGGCGAAGGAGAATTAGGACTCGAGTGTTTCCGCGCGCGTTAATCTCAACTTTCTCGTGTGTCCCCAACGACACGCGGTTCTCCGCGCACAGAGACCCGCGTATGTGAATGCACACACTCTTTATTACCGCGTGTGTTTATACTGAAAGCGAGCCGCGCGACGTCGCGGTTTATTCACGTCCGCACGACAAGACTGAACCGTAAGGAACGCCACAAAGAAATAAAAAGAAACAGACTTAACCACGAGCGACAACGAAACCGTGACGGTGTCGGGAAAATTAATCACTCGCCTTTACACGGACCAATCTCTCTCTCTCCTCTTTTTTCTTTTTCTACGACCAACGAGTCTCTGCGACTCTGAAGCAGATTGGGAATTGATTTGTCAGAGATTTTTATCAACCAGTTTTTTCTATTCAGTCAAAAGGCCAGCCACGGAGAGAGGCTGGAAAAATCCTAATCGAATATGCAAATTAATCGAGACGCGGCCTTGATTTACTTGTTAAACTTTTCTCGTGAGAGTCTGCGGCCCGGCGGGGGTGTCGAAACGCCCATTCGTGCGATTGCTACCGTGCTGCATGGATTCCGGACGCAAGACTCGAAAAAACAGGCCGATCGCTCTCTCTAGCTCGCGGTCCCACGCACCTGGGTCCGGGGCCTCGATCACTCGGGGTTCCCATTGTTATGGTAATGGACCGACGTACGCATATACATATAGTTACGGGAGCAGACCAAGAGCGCGCAGGGCAAGGGGAACGGCAACCGAGGCAAAGTTCCCGCAATGCTCGACCCCAGGTGTTCGGTGGACCGCGCGCTCGTCGCTGCCCCCTGGGTACGCGCGCGCGCGCGAGGGTCCAGTGAACCCTGCGCGAGTGAACGCGAAACAAAAACTTTTTTTTCCACACTCCATCCCTCGAATCTCGACACTGAAAATTCAATTTTGTCCAAAAAATTCGCCAAACACGGTGACCTGAATGATTTTTGATGATTTCCGAAAATTTTCAAAAAATTTTCGAATCATAACGAAACGAATGACAAAACTCGACTTTTTGAAGAGACTTTTCAAGAAATTTCGTAATTTTACAATATTTTTTAATTATTTTGCCATGACAATGATGAAAATTGCCTTTTCGAAGAGACTTTCCAGAATATTTCTCGCTGCAATGACAAATTTTTCATGATTTTCCAAAAAAACGTTCAGTCCAACGACAAATTTCGATTTTTTTCCAAAAAGGAGCCAAATTTTCAACATTTTTGACCATAAAATCAGGCAATCTCGTCACCCCATAAAAATATGCGCACTGGAAATAAAATTTGGTTGAAAAAGATCGATAAACTAAAAGTTTTTTCGAAAAATGACGAAAATTTTGTCATTCGAGCAAAAAACATTCTGGAAAATCGTTTTCGGAAAGTAAATTTTTGTCATTCCAATCGTAAATTTTGCTGTCAGTTCCGTTACAATGAAAAATATTGTCGAAATAACGAAAATTTTGAAATCATCCCAAAATATTTGGTTCGCCGTATTCAACAAAGTATCGACGTCGTTTTTTGACAAAATTCAATTTTCAGTGCGACTATGACGAATCGCCACAATTTTTATCCTACTTTCTGCTCTTTCGGTTAAAAAGGGCATACGAAAAGGTTATCAGTTGCGCGCGGAGAAACGCGCAACCTGTTGAAAGACGAGACTTCTCTGCTGCATGCCCTGACAAAGATATAGAACGCGCTTTATTGCTGTGTGCGTCTCGCCTGCTCCGTCAGTGTGTCGTTCGTACGTGTGGCAACGAATAGTTTGACGTTTCGATATAGATGTAAATCGTATATATCGTGGATGCTCCGCCAGTTTCCGGTGCGTCGCTCCGACTCCCTGACTCTTTGAGATTCGTCTATTCATCGCGCGACTACATTGTGCGACGTACACTAGCGCTCAAAAGTATATTTGTCGGGCTTATCAATACATCGCGCGAAATGCCCGAAAAATCTCAAAATTTTCGATCGTTCCGCAAATTCGCCTCTAAATTAAAAATTTAACAATAATTTTCATTCACCACAAATTTCTCCATAAAATCTCGTGATTCTCGTCAATTTTACGTTTTTCTCACAAAAGTTTGTTCAATTTCGAAAACCATAACAATTTTCGTACCGATTTTCGTCTTTGGATCGTAAAAAAAAATCGTTTCATCGTTCTGACAAAAAACGTTGAATAAAAATCGCGAATTCTGCTCAAGAAAAACCAAAAATTTCGTTTCATTCCAACGAGCGATGCAAAAACTTGAAAAACGTTATTTTTTGCTATGGTTTCAGTTTTGAAGGGTAATGTACGCGGGGATGTGGGTCGCGATTCACTGGCTGCTGGCGAAGCTCTCTCGTGAGGCTGTTTTCTCCGCCCCTTTGCTTCAGACGCAATCACCGAAATGTGTCCACTTAAGCAAATGAATTTTAACGTACACACGCGTCCAGCAGTTTCAATCTTGTCAATATGGGAAAGCGAAAACTTTGAGCGCGAAATAACTTGACGACATTGTTTTAAATTGGCGTAAGCGCGCGCGGCAAAATCGGAGTCTCGATTTTTTTTCTTTATTGTCCAATGGCCGCGCGCGCGGGATTTCGAGTCAGCAGATAAGCAGAAAAGATGTTTGAATCTTTGCGCGGAGTCTCCGAGTTCTCTTTTCGCTCAATTTGTCACAATAAAAGCGACGTGATCGCGAGCGCGCGCGTAACGACCATTGCGGCGAACACACACGATGCGAGCGCGATGGGCAAAGAATTCGCGAGATACTACTTTCGCTGACGATGCGCCCGCGTCGTCGTTAACTCTCCTGCGAAAAGGAAACGCGAACCAAGAGCCAGCGTCGCGCTTTTCTTGTAACTCTGGCATTTTTTTTCTCTCTCTCGGGAATCAATTCGACGCCAAGATCTAACCAGCAGCGCACTAATCGTGACAGCGAAATTCGACAAGTGCCGGGGAGGAAATAAAAATAAAAAATGGCCCCGCGAGAAGTCAGAATTCGTTGTTAAAGTTTGCCTTGGCGAGCAGCAGCTCGAAATATATACGCGTTGAGCATTCAGTCAAGATTTCTCCTCGCAAGTTTCGACGTTAATTAAGATTGGCAAAGAAAAGCGAGAAGGAAAAAATGCAGAATGGCTAAAAACCACTGTGCATTTTATTTTCTTCATTTTTTCGAATAAAGCGGCCGTTGCAGGAGCCTCGAAGGCTGCAGAGCAGCGAATTTTCCTTTGTCAATAGCATGAACGTTGTATATAGAGGTCGGTGCGCAGCAGCAAGAAAAGAAAAAAGCGTGAGTGGATTTTGCAGTCGGATAAACAATAAGCGGAAACATGAAATTGGTGTCGCGCGTGGAGAAACGCAAGGACGTAACTCGCACAGAGTCGTTTGTTTTTAATATTGGACACAGGGCAAATGATATTTTTCACTTTCTTTCTGCATTTCGTAGTCTCGCGCGGGGGTGATTCTGCCGCACACGCCGCTGTCAGCAGAGAGACGACGCGAGCTTCGTGGTGTACGTGTGTGTGTGTGTTGATGAGGGTCTTTAGGCGAGAGGAGCTTCGGGGCAGAAGAGCGAAGTGAAACGCGCGGGCCAAGCAATAGCCCTGCAGCCATGACGGCGAAGAAAAAGAGAGAGAGAGCGAGCAGGGGGGCAGGGTTGAGATTCTACTGGCTCCTAATTGGGAGACCGGCAACTAACTCTCTTAATTACCGCCTCCGCGTTGCCTTTCCAGACGCTGGGAGCGTTTCTCCCCGGCAGCGACGAGGTGGAAGCCAGAGGCGAACTCTATCCCCTTCCCTTTGCAGCAGCAGCAGTCTTGATCCACCTCCGGTTCCTTTCTCGCCTCTGGCACGACCTCCGCGACGAGAGTCCCACAGCAGCGCGCGTTCCTCGCATCGTCCTCGTCTCCGACCACCTACTCGGAAGACTCTGGAGAGGAACGAAAATCTCTCTCGCTCCTTCCACCTTTTGACTCTCCTCTTTAATCTCCGCATCCCTTATTCGCGCGCGCGGCATTCACAGTCTTCCTGCTGATGGTCTTTGGCCCCGACGCTGCCGCTTTTCCAGCGCGGTCATCAGAGCAATGGATAAAAAGAGCATGAGCACGGATCCGCTGGAGCTTTCGCCAAGAAAAAGAGAGAGAGCGAGGTGAAAGCACTGAGAAAAGTTCCGGGTGACTTAATTACACGGAATAATCGGGCGAAAGTGTGGACACCCGGGCAGCGGAGAAAAGAGACACACGCTTTGGCCGAGCTCTGCGAGCGCGTTATTGCGACAAAACCGTTAGAAGCCTCTCGCTTCTATATCTTGCCGTAGAATCGGTTACATTTTCACTCACCTCGTCTTTGATCCTTTTCTCCTCACGCGCGCATCTCTATTCCGGAGATAAGACGCGAAATTTCAAACGGGCCTCTATGCCGCGTGTACACAATGCTCACCTTTGCCAACTGATGCTGCTGCTGCGAATCTCGAGTCTACGCGGAAGTCGTGACTCGTCGATCTAAGCCCCAAGTTTCAAACCTCTGGCTTCCACGTAGCTCTCTCTCTCTCTCTATGGACTCTCTGCTGCCCTGGGTCGATACCAGAGACGGAGAAACCGTCTCATCCCCCAAACCCTCCTCCCACTGCAACCAACACCTCCCCCTCTCTCTCTCTCTCTCCTTCCATCTCGGAGTACGAGCTCTCGCTCCATAGCGGAATTCTCCGTTCCTCTCACTCACTCGCTCTGCCGTTCTGTCTCCTGCTCCCTGTGAAACCCCAGCCGAAGGTCTCCAGAGGTACAATGGCTCTCTCAGCAGTAGTTCTCACTTGATTAATAACCCCGGGATCTACAATGAACGGCCGACCAGTGACTCTCACTTGATTAACGATATACCCGCGCGCTCGCCGCGCCTTCACAATGAGCACACCAAGGGGGAGGCAAGCCCAGGCAAGAGGGGGTTAAACAGAGCTTCGTCTGATCGTTGCTGCTGCTGCCTTAACTGCGGTTTGCCGCTGCACCAGCACCAGGCTCTTCCGTGGTCAGCCCGATTTCAAGATAGCCCTCATGGTGCGCGACACACACTGTGTGTCGTACTGGAGACTGCAGACTGGACCACGGATCATACCTCCGAGCTCCATGATTCTTATCTCACATTCTCTCAGTTTATTATTAAGTAATGCTCCTCGACCAAACAACACTCGACGGGATGTCGCGCTTATATCGCCTGCATTATATTTTTCATCGCGCCTATCATTCGATCGCCATTTTTCTCACCAAATTTACTTCGTACTCAATCCCAACGGATTCTCCAAGATTTTGTTGTCTACGACAAAGAAAATTCAAGGAAATCTGAACAAATTCGTGACACTGAAGTTTCCAACGTTGAGATGCAACGAAAAATATTATTTTTTTGTTCAATTTCAATCACCATGACAATTTTCGTACCGATTTTATTTTTGGATCCTAATAAAAAATCGTTTTGTCATCCTGCACCAAATATTCGATAAAAAAAACTCAGAATTTCATTGCAACGACGAAAACTTGAAAAACAAACGAATTAGACACGTTTCTCACAATAATGAGATCGATGCAACGAAAAATGCGTTTTTCTATCATTTTTTTGTTAAATTTCAATCACCATGACAATTTTCGTACCGATTTTATCTTCAGATCCTGAAAAAAGATCGTTTTATCGTCCTGCACCAAATATTCGATAAATAAAAATCAGGATTTCATTCCAACGACGAAAACTTGAAAAACAAACGAATTAGACACGTTTCTCACAATAATGAGATCGATGCAACGAAAAATGCGTTTTTCTATCATTTTTTTGTTCAATTTCAATCACCATGACAATTTTCGTACCGATTTTATCTTCAGATCCTGAAAAAAGATCGTTTTATCGTCCTGCACCAAAAACTTGAAAAACAAACAAATTGGGCACGTTTTTAAAATGATAAAATCGAGAGATATAAAGAGGAAATGCCACAGCATGCATAAAAGTTTGGCACGACAGGTTGTACAGTGTGTTCCGAATCCGTAGGCAGTCTGAATTGCAATGTCACAAAGTCCATCAGGTGTGTGGAGGAAGAAAAAGCCATTGAATGTTTTCAATCGCTTTGGCGTTATTCTTTGATGAGAGTTGGGTGAAAAAAAAAAAAACACATAACAATAATGTATAATGCACCCTCGAGGAGACGAAGCGACTGCGACTCCGAGTGTTATTATTCTCTCATCCGCGCGTATTTGTATGGACACATACAGGTAGACAATTGATATTTCGTTGGTACGAGAGTTTTTTTGGAGCTACGATCGAGCCGTGTGCGCGCGATCCTTACCGGCGCAAAGGGACACACGAGCTGCTAGCAGGGTCTCTCGAAGGTTCGTCCCTGCTGCTCCACGTTCAACCAGGGGGAGGTCCCTCGTCGACCTGCCAAGATGGTGGCACGAGATCATCGAGGGCCTGCTTTTCTACCTTACATCCTTTGGGACACCGTCCTATATATATACCTTTTTTGTATATAACACATCGTGGGAACATTTCTGCCAACTGGAGCAGCACCGCAAACGAGCCTCCAAACTTATCGCCTCGTGCAACGGCCGCAGGGAGAACCGGCACTTTCTTCTCCTCTCTCGTTCGTAAATTCCCAAATGCCAATATATATTTCATCCTATAGAGCCGCCTGACAATTCTACAAGACATTAAATAATCATTCGCCAAAGAAAGACATTTAATTCAATTGATCATCGCGGTTTCTAAATCGCAACTTGTCGCGTGTGCGCGACGACATTCGAGAATCAAATTCTTTTATCCCTGGGACGGAATCTTTTTTTTTTATGGCACTGAAAAATACGATTTCCTATCGATTTTTTCTCTAGATCCTTAAAAAAAATCGTTTTGCTGTCCTGCACCGAAAATTGCATAAGAATCACGAGCTTTGCTCAAAAAACAAGAATTTCGTTTATAAATGACCCAAATTTTGTAAAATTCATATCTCCGCTGAAATTTAATGAAAATCATTCAACTTGGGCTCATTCTTTTCGTTTTTTAATGCAGAATCACGTGAGCCTGGGCAATTTTGCTCAAAGTCGAAAAATTAGCCAAAAATGCAAAGTAAAATGATTTAAAAAACGGAAGAAAGTTGGTTTTCACCGTTCCAAGTTGCACGAGGATGCCGAGCGTGCAGTTTACGAGGCTTTAATCAGGCCAATTCCGCGCGAAGTTAATGCAACAAATGTGTGATTATTATTTTTCGATAGAAACTTGGATCGAACGAGCGCGAGAGGAACGCGCGGGAATAAGTCGAGACAATGCCAACAATGATGACGATAATATAATCGTTATCTTGGCGCGATATCTCGTTTCTCTCGTTTCGAGCGCGTTACGATCAATTCCCAAGTTGGCCTTCTCTTGTTATGCGAAATAACTCGATACGGCATATTCTTAATGTCTCGCGAGCTGCTGTATCATATTTGCGTATACGAATAATATAATCACACGCTTCGACGAGCGCCACTTTCCCGCAGCTTTAACCATATTCTCGAGCATCCGCGAGAATCTCTCGAGGGATTTCTCCAAAGCAGCCATTTTCTTCTCTCGATACACTCCGCGCTCGTCAAAACCGGATCCTCGTTATATCGCGCGTATATAAAATCACATGTGACGAGCGAATTCCCATCCCTCGAGAATCTTTTTGTTATTGGCACACTTGTCGCGAGCTCCGCTAAAGTTTTCACGCGTTCTCATGCCCTTATTCGCTTTTTTTCAATTGTTTCATCAATCCGTTCCTCGTCCCCTGCGATTTTACAAAAATACACGATCGGCGGTTTTTATTGCTCGGAAAATTCGAGCCTTTACAATTTTTCGTAAAAATCATAATTGCCAGGGAAAAATCCAGAATTCTAAAGATTTTTATACGAATTAATTTCTTTTTTAATTATAATTTATTGCCACGTCCTCGTTCGTTTAATTTATCTTTGGACAATTTTTTTTTCTGGTCATTTTTTCGGATGCTCGGATGGCAAATTGTTGAATATTTCGTGCCGCGCAGTGTTACGAGGCGATACGAGATTTTTTCTGAGTTTAGTCACATCGACGTCGTGGAGCACCCGCGAAGAATGCGGAAGATAAATTCGGGCGGTATGTAAATTTCGGGGAGCAGTCGCGCGCGGGGGTATAAAGAGCGCGCGAGATGCTTAAATTTCCGATATTTTAACCGCGGCATTGCGGCTTTTACTTGGAGCAACAAGTCCTCCCCCCGGGCTTCTCCCTCGTTTGCCGTTCAGAGCCCGAAAAATGCGGGTTAGCCGCGAGTAATTTCGGTGGCTCCGCGCGCGAGACTCGATTCGCCCCTTGCAATCTCGCGTTTGGTATTTAGAATTTTTCAACTTCCTCGGACAAGTCGAGCGTTCTCCGCGCCGCCAAAGTTTAATCCGCGCGAACACGCGCTCAAGGTAGCAAAAAATATTTGACCAGCCTCTTTCTCGCGGGAATAAATGCTCGAGATTAAAAACGATGTTTGCAGAATCGAGATCGAAAAACGCTCCGCCAAAAAGCAAGTTTTCCGGGCGCCGCGATCTCCCAGCCCCGAGACGCGAGCCCGTGGCCGCCATTGTTAAATCTCCATGCCAGAGACGAATTTCTGAGAGGCTGTTCCGCACAGCTATAGGTCCACGCGATCCCACACTCTTACTCGCAGTTTGCCGAGCCACACACACACACCCAGCCGCAAACTTACATGTATCTAGAACAATCTGTATATATAGATACGTGTTCTCCACATGTTTCTGTATTTATGTGCAGATGTGTGTGCACAGCAGTGCGTAGACGAGGCAAACGTTTGCCCTCGCTAATCAAGCTCACATAATGCCGGCGAACAGGGGCAAACAGCCCACGGGGATTCTCCCGCTCTCGTCGCGCCCACCATATGCACCATGTGTGTACACTTCGATAGCCCCGCGCGTAGAGTCAGAGTACATCGTCTTGTGTGCCTCTGCATGCTGTGTTTTGTACCGCGCGCCATACACATCCACGTACACTCGCCGCCTCAGCCTCCTTTACCATACACGCAACCGCTGCGTACACCACTCTGACCTGCACTAATAATGCATACGACGCCTTCAGACTATTCTCCCTCTCCGTCTCTCCCTCGCGCGAGCTCTGCATGCATTTCGATCAATCAATATCAACCGGCGATCGTCTGACCCGAGACGCGTCAATTATGCAAGCAACTTATTATGTTCGCCAGGAAATTTCGGAGATTCAAACTTTCATGCGCGGTTCGAAATTTCTCGGAAATCGTGCGTGTCATATTTTGATAGTTTCGTCATTAGGCGAATCGAAAATCATGTCCACGTGATCGTCGATTCGCGATAATGTTCCTTCAATATTCTTGACACTAAAACTAAAAAATTTCCTCCTGAGAAGAAAAATTTTCCGACGTTTAGAATTTTAGATATTTAATTAGCAATTTTTCACTTTTCCCAATTAATCGCGTGGAAATTCGGGTCATGGTTTGTTTACGAGTTGGAGAAAAATTTGTTTAGGATTTTTCTTGCAAAATTTCGGCTCATTCAGTTGCAGTTTGCAATTTGCACGCGTCGAGGCGGGGAAAATTGAATATTTCGAATTCTAAACGTCAGAAAATGTTTCTTTGTACAAGTTTTTAATTTTGCATTAAACGTGACGAGATTTGCCAAGATGTAAGTCTCGCAGTTTCAATTGGATTATCAGGTGGCATAATGACCTTTTGGCCCAAGTGCATACACACAGATTAGCAAACTGCGTTTTGTGTATATAAATAAAGTAATAAGAGAATGTGGGACGTGTGCGAGAGAGAGAGATCGCGAGGGAAACTCGCGAGGGAACGATGTGCCAATATTTTCTCAAGCTCTCGTACTCGTTGGAGCGTCGAGAAGCGCTGATGCGAATAGAGAGCGAGCTGCATTGATGGTGTGTGCGTATAATACAGTGTACAAGGGAGGATCGATGCGCGGTGGAGCAGATTGAATTTGAAGTTTATAGGGCGGAAGCTGAACCGAGGGAACATCGGGCTGGCTCCTAATGCGTGTCGGGCAACCCCCTGCTTCGGGGGTCATCCCGCGACGCGTATAGGCTTGCGATGAAAAGTTGCTATTAGCTATAAATATATATATCAGAGCGGAGCGTGCGGAGACACCAATTTTCGCATCCTCTGATGCTTTTCGCGTATAATGCACTTGGATTTGCCAATTTTTTTTTTTTTTTTGTCCCACGTACACGCCTCGCTCACTCACGATGCGTTTCGCGTTTCGTCTCTGCCGCGCAGCCTCCTTTTCGATTTTTCTACGCTATGGAAACCGCGTAGGTGTTTTCTCGCGGTGCTGAAGGCACGAATAAGAAAAGCCAGAAGACTCTCCGCTCTCGCGCGGCCAGGGCCACGGAATCCCTTGAGTTGATGGATGAAGCGAGAAAACTGATGCCTCCGCCTGCTCGCGCGCTCTCGATCCTCGTCTCTTGCCTCGCGGCATCATCAATAACTCTTATACAGACGCGAGATTCTACTCTCGTAACTTTGGACCCAGCATCTTCCTCTTTCCTCATCCTGTGCTCGCCTTTTTTTCTATTTTTACTCCCCCGTGTACGATACACAATCCCGAATGTCTCACACGCTCGAGTCTAACGCGCACGACCATGCTAATAGATCTGATCCGGGACTTTGAACTCTGTGATTCCACCTTGACCCCCGACTTCACACTGAAAAGAAAATTTTGTTGAAAAAGATGGATATTTTGTTGAATACGTTCGACTAAACGTTTTTTCGAAAAATCACGAAAATTTTGTCATTTCAGCAAAAAACATTCTGGAAAATCTTTTCGGAAAGTCAATTTTTGTCATTCCAATCGTTAATTTTGCTGACAGTTCCGTTACAAATGAAAAATATTGTCGAAATAACGAAAATTTTGAAATTATCCCAAAATATTTAGTTCGCTGTATGAAAACAAAATATGAACGTTTTTTGACAAAATTTAATTTTCAGTGCACCATTTCTCCTTCACCCTAGAACGGAAATTTCGTTTTTTCACCTATTTCGGTGATTTTTCAAAAAATTCATATGCAGGATCACCTGAGTCTAGGGCAATTTTGCTTCGAGTCGAAAAATAAGTCAAAAAAATGCGGTAAAAGGATTAAAAAGCTCTTTCGATATTGCGCGAAAAGTCGCAGTCGCGTCTCGCATCTTTGCACTTCAGCGAATCATTTTCCAACTTTCCATCAAGTTGATTCGCTTTTATTTCTTTTCGCCCTCCGAATTGGTCGTCGTATTTCCATTTCGGATGATTGAAGAATAAGAAACTTTTTGGTTGGCTCATACGAAATCGATCTAATGGACTGGACCATTAAATTTTCACGTCGTGAATCTTTTTTTTTCTTTCTTATTCCGAAAAATTCACATCTCCGGTAAAAATGAACGAAAATGGGTCAATTTGGGCTCATTCTTTTCGTTTTTTAATGCAGGATCGCGTGAGTCTGGGGCAATTTTGCTTGAATGTCAAAAAATCAGTCAAAAATGCGGTAAAACGATTAAAAATCCGGATGAGGTTAAAATCTTCGTCTCCATCGGCCAAAAACTTCATTTACTGACCCCAAACACATTCACCTCTGCGGCGGTTCATTTATTTATTTATGATTCTCGTTGGAGCGCGGTACTTGACAGCTCGCAGGGTTTTATTGCAATGAGAAATTCTCCAATTTGTCCGTACGATGCTCGTCCCGCGTGTGTGTGTCTGTAGGAAAAATATTTATATCTCTAACCAACTACACACTATAATTACTCGCTGCGATGTATCAGACACGCAATCAAGAATGAATTATCGGCTAGAGCTCTCGCCTGCTGCCACCACGCCCTCTCGCCACGTTGCGGTGACCTCTCTCGGGCACGTCCAACAATAATACACCCAACACCCTGCATCAGTTGCACTCGCCCCCCGCAACCGCGACTGTCGATGATGTGCCCTAATAGCGAACTCACTTCCCTCCAACCCAAGGGGTGGTCTTTGACACCGCAGAGATTGACGCTATAATAACGCGCGACTCGAACCCAAATCCAATCCGTCACGTTTAAGAATCTTTTCCAGCATCCGAACTACCCGAAATCTCTTCATTCCGCAAAACTTTTCACTCTGTTTTCCAAGCTTAACCATTTTTTTCCATTTTCCTCGAGGGTAAATAATTTAATACAAAAATTGCTCGATCGATCCGTCGATTTTCGCCAAATTATGAATCTTTTAATCGAGTTTTCTTCATATTTTTCATTATATTCGAAAATTGTGACATTTTTTTTGCCTGCATGGGAAAAAAACGTACGAAAACTTTTGCAAAATGTGCGAATCTCTTTTTCATTTTACTGCACCGATCAGTCGATTCTCGCCCAATTATTTCGAATTTTTTAATCACGTTTTTTGATATTTTTCATCATATTCGAAAATTGTGACATTTTTTTGCCTGTATGGGAAAAAAAACGAGAGAACAATTTTGCAAAATGTGCGAATCTCTTTTTTATTCTTTATTTTGTGAAAAATAAATTAATTTTTTGACATTTTTTTTCTGTTTTGTGAAATTTTCTAATCGTTGATTATTTATTTTGAATTTGTTCTAGAAATGGGAAATCTTGGGGCGACGACGTGGCAGGGCGAGGACGAAAAGGTAAGAAATAATTGAGTTTTATATATTTCTCGTTATTTATTGTACAAATGTGAGCGGCGTATTAATTCCTGGGCAACATCCGGTTTGATATTATCCGCGCGTGACCATTCACAATATCACGAGATCTTCTCGCAGCCATTTTCGTGCGTGCCACACAAAACTTGAAACAATAATCCGTAAGAAATCACCGAAACGACATCGCGAGGGGGTGCATGTGTATTTTTTTTTCTTTATCCGTTTCGAAGTCGAGACGATTTGGGATCGTAACCTCGTCCATAAAAACAAATCCCTTTTTTGGATGAGGCGCGAAAACCACTGCGGGGGCGATTTATGACACTACGCGAGCGCGATCTGACATTTCGTGCGCGTATAATTTTACTGGACGAGATCGATTTTCAGTTCGACTTGAAGTTTTTTCCAAAAATCACAAAAATTCAGTCATTGAAACAAAAAAATCGACATTTTTTTCGAAAAAATTGATTTTTAGTGCACTGAAAATTCAATTTTGTCAAAAAACGTCGATATTTTGTTGAATACGGCGAACTAAATATTTCGGGATGATTTCAAAATTTTCGTTGTTTCGACAATATTTTTCATTGCAACGGAACTGTCAGCAAAATTCACGATTGGAATGACGA
This sequence comes from Diadegma fenestrale, assembly GCA_037043255.1. Lineage (NCBI taxonomy): Eukaryota > Metazoa > Arthropoda > Insecta > Hymenoptera > Ichneumonidae > Diadegma > Diadegma fenestrale. The sequence continues at coordinate 6,481,138 of CM073319.1, forward strand.
AAATTTACTTTCCGAAAGGATTTTCCAGAATGTTTTTTGCTGGAATGACAAAATTTTCATGATTTTTCGAAAAAACAACAAAATATCCATCTTTTTCAACAAAATTTTCTTTTCAGTGTGTCATTTGCCGTTTTCATCGATCTCGTCGACATGTTTTCGCAAAGTTTATAGCGAGCAGGCACGTAATTTTCATCGATGGGCTAAATTGTCGCGTCTGAAGGAGAGAAATTGCACTCGAAGGAGCAGCAGCAAGGGCGATCGGTACAGAAATATATTTATAGAGAAACGCGAAGAAGAATTTTCAATAGATGGACCGCGACTAGCATCTCGCCTCATCATTCTTGGTTCGCCCTTGGTTTTTTTCGTAGCATGTAATACGCGCGCGTAGCCCCTTCGCTACGAGAGCCCATAGCTCTTTTTATTTTATCTGGATCGTTGCCGGACGTACACGCGGATACCACACGGGGACAACGACGCCGGAGTTGCGTCTCTCTCTCCCTCTCGTTCTTTCGCGACCCATAAAAGCCGAAATAACTCTTGGTCCGCGCGGCTATATAGACGGGCTGTTCGCAGTGTGGTTCGCGTTGACCGGGGGTTGCCCCCGGAATCTTTCCGTTGGATCGCAACTTCCTTTTTCCTCGCTCGTCCGGCTCAGCCCTTTTTCCCTGCTCTCGGTCGCCCGAGCTGGACAATATCGTGCCCGCGGTAATAAATTCGCAATTTCCTTATTACGGGTAATGCTCCGGTCCGAGTTGACCGCCGTAGAGGCGGGAGCGTGTGCGACGATCCCCCCCGGGACCTCGCAAGAATCCCCAGATCTGTTTTCCCGAATATTCGATTGCCCCGACCCCGCGGGGATGCGCTCAGCACGTTGCCGCGTTTGCGTTACTGTCGTCGTTGCACTTTCGATCATGACTCAGCGCAGGGACAAAGAAAATGTATAGTGGGGACTTTATTAAGAAGCGCAAGGCTTAATATCGGAGCGAAGGATTTTACGAGTCGATGATCACCGCGCGCCAATTAAATAGCAATTATTCCGCCACTCGGGGCTTCAGTGTCATTCGATCGAGCACAATCGAGCAATGATTCTTGAATCGCGTTTCCGCATCATTAGCCAAAGCAGGGGCCTTTCCATTTATTGTTCCGATCCGCGGGAAATGCGGTTCCGAAGCCAATATTAGGAATTTCTATATACGCGAACGCCCTAGGGATTTCGTGCGGCATTACGCGCAATATTCGGGGAATAGAGATCGCGAGGCGAGCCTGCAGAGTCCGAGGGTCGCCAGGGCCGCGGATAACCTTTATCGGCTCCGGAGGTCAGCGCAAAGGAACACTCTCCGGCCCCGAAACTCCTCCTCGCCCCTCTCCGGCTCTCGCATAAATATCCCGGCTTCCGGTGATCCCGTGACTTCCGGTTAGCCGCAATGACTTACACCCCGTCCTGGGGATCCTCGTCCACCAACCGCCCCACCCAAAGTCCCAATTTTATATATCCCTTTACGTGCTGCTACTGCTCGAGAGATCGCGTCCTCGAGTCACGTACAGGGTGAGTTTTTCACCTTCGGAATACCCAATATTGCCGAAATATTCGTTAAAATTCATTTTTCTATCATCTGTTTGTTCAATTTCAAAAACCAGCACAATTTTCGTTCCGATTTTCTCTTTGGAACCTGAAAAAAAATGATTTCGTTCAATTCCGACGATTTTTCATCATCAATTCCACCAGTTTCGAGGTGCAAAGAAAATTATCGTTTCAGATTCAAAAATTTTTCCATAATTTTGTCAACGTCCGTTCAGCGTGCTCGCGGAATCTCAAAATCATCGGCGACTTGAAGAATTTATTTCCGTGTCGTTGGAAGGGAACGAAATTCTGTTTTTTCTTGACCAGGTTGCAGGATTTTTTTTATTAAATATTCAGTCAGGACAATGAAACGATATTTTTTGCGGATCCAAAAGGAAAATCTGTGCGAAAATTTTCATGGTTTTGGAAATTGAACAAAAAATCAATAGAAAAACGGATTTTTCGTTGGATCCCAACGCTGGGAACTTCACAGTGTCGTGATATTCGCTTTTCCGAGCTGAAATGTCGCCCACCCTGTATGCACGGGATGCACACTCACAGACACACTGTAACGTGAGTGCACCGAGAGGCACTTTCTTCGCTTGGGGGAGGGGGTGGGGAGGGGGCGCACAACTCTGGCGTTTCTACTGCGAGAGGGATGCTCGGTGCTGCAGCCAACGCATAACGCTGTCCAGAAATGGCTGGATATTCCAAACCCGAGGAATTTGTCCCTGGTTCCCGGTGCCACACCAGCCCCTTCCCTCCTATGACCGCGCGCTGATAAATTTACTGGAGTTTTCCTGTCCCAATATAGAAAAGCGAAGAGATCGCGTATCTTTTGCCCTCTGCTCCCTCCTTCAATTCTTTGCTCTCATTTCTCATGATTTTTTACTCGTCCCTTTTCTCCGCTTTTTTCCTTTTTGTTTTCATCGCCGCGTTTCCGTTTTCTACTAATTTTACGGGTTCGTTGAGTTGCGGAATTTTCCTTCAGACATTTGAACCGCAATCTTATTTTTTTTTTACCATTTCCCTCAACTTTAGGCTTCAAAATGAATTTAATTTTGAAAAATTCATATTTCTGCTAAAAATTAACGAAAAGGTTTCAACTTGGGCTCATTCTTTTCGTTTTTTCATGCAGAATCACGTGAGCCTGGGGAAATTTTGCTCAAAGTCTCGAAAGACGCCTGCTGGGGTCGTTTTTGACCCCGAGTCACTTTTTTAAGGCGAGAAACGAAAAATAATTGAATTTTCTCGTTTTTTTTTTCATGGAATACCTCGACGCGTTCCCGGACCTCCCTTTGTGCGTTTTTATATTCGAGGGTTGCTCCGCGAGAGGTTAAATTTCCGGTAGGACTATTTTTTCGCCTCTCAGCTTCGGAATCTCTCGGATGTCGAGCGTCTGATATAAAAACGAAAAAAATGAGTGTCACGCACCAATAAAACAAGCAATATCGTCGTGTCCTAGGGCGAAAGAACGTTCGCGCGGGGTTGAGCAACTTTTCCATCGATATTCCTTCTTTGCTTCTTTCTTTTTTGTCAATCCGACGTTCTCACTCGATCGAAATGCATCGGAGCATACACGAGTCGTTATATTGCTCCCGGATCATCGCGCACCTGCATTCCATCACGTCAATCCCTCACCATCTCGCCCACCGAACTCTCCGTCCTCTCCGCCCTCTTTCTTTTTCACCTTCTCCCTCAAAGTCAATGAATTTTTATTCCATTCCATCCGATCGAGTAGCTCAATAATTCTTCATGTCCACAAACTCTCCAATCAACTCAATCTCTTCATCGCTTCGTAATTTTTTTCTTTTTAACTCCTTGGAGAAGGAAAAACGGAATTTCGATCCTTTTTTGCGGTAAAGTTGAGAATTTTTTTTTTTTAAGTTTTTTCATCGGTTTTAGAATTTCCGCTCAAAATTTAATAAAATTTTTAAAAAGCTACAGAGAACCAGAAAATTTTTTTTATGAATTGGAATTTTATTTCATTTTATTTCGAAATTTGATGAAAATCGAACTTTAACTTAACAACGAGCCTGCAATCGGGCGATTCTCGCCCTGCACTCGTCTTTGCGGAATTAATTTCGACGCAGCCACCCGCTGAGAGTAGCCGATCGCGTTGGACCGTCGTGCAGTGTGTGCGATAGAGAAAGGGAGCGATTCCAGTCTCGTAATACACGCAAGATTCCATTAACCAAGTTTAATCGATACACGAGCCACTGATCAATCGCTAAGCCGAGCGCGAGATGGCAATGTCGCGCACGTGCTTTTAGCACCCGCCGCGCGCGGTGCATACGCGCCCGATCGTCGGCGCGGCGTTCCATACAGACACGTCACACGAGCCATCGGAGACCAGCAGAATTCAGTTTGCCCACTAGACTATCCACTTTTATCTCCAAAGCTCACGACCGCTTTCTCGCATGCCTGTTTATAACTCGCACGTGGCGCCAACTTGTCGAGCTCACATGCACACGCGTTCGCCTAAACAGAAGAAAGAATCGACGATCCTTGCCGCTGTTTTCCTCTTTTTTTTTTTTTTTGCTTTCAATCTCTTCTCGCGATGAGCCAGAGATTCGATCACGCGTGCTTAACTCGAGGATTATTAATCGCGGCGCACAATTTGACACGATCCTGCAAAGAATTCTGGAAAATATGTCTCGACAAGGCCAAAAAAGCTCTTTCGATATTGCGCGAAAAGTCTCAGTCGCGTCTCGCATCTTTGCACTTCAGCGAATCATTTTTCCAACTTTCCATCAAGTTGATTCGCTTTTTTTTCTTTTCGCCCTCCAATTGGTCGTCGTTTTTCCATTTCGGATGATTGAAGAATAAGAAACTTTTTGGTTGGCTCATACGAAATCGATCTAATGGACTGGACCATTAAATTTTCACGTCGTGAATCTTTTTTTTTCTTTCTTATTCCGAAAAATTCACATCTCCGGTAAAAATGAACGAAAATGGGTCAATTTGGGCTCATTCTTTTCGTTTTTTAATGCAGGATCGCGTGAGCCTGGGGCAATTTTGCTTAAAAGTCAAAAAATCAGTCAAAAATGCGGTAAAACGATTAAAAACCGAAAGAACGAAGGGAGAAAGGGATTTAAAGTTTAGCGTTCGGGTCGCCTCGTTTTGCGATATATTGTTTTAAAATTGTTGGGTAAAAATGATAGCGAAGAGAGCGGCGCACAAACATCTCCCGAGGGATAATAAAAATCGCTTGAGAATCGCGTGTCGGAGCAGCAGAGTGTGTTTCATGGTATCTCAAGCGTGGCTGCATTAACTCTCGCCTCTATGAGGCTCTTTGTCGCCCGAGACGGATTCTCTTTCAACGAGCGAGCTAGTCTGGTGCTCCGCTGCCTCCTCATCCGCGCGCTCGCTCTTCTTCATCCCTTGCCGAGAGAGGAACGCGCGCGTCTATATTATCGTCTCTCCCCCGTTCGCTCTATACCGCCCGCTGTTCTCCTTCGGCCCCCGAGTGATGCTTTTCCGTGGTACGGCGCGCGCGATGCGAATGACAATTCGGCCTGGTTACTCTCTCTCTCACTCTTTCTAGGGGTTAATAGTTGCAGTGAAAAAAACCATCTCCGTGCATATCTAACGCCAAGCCATTCAAGGCTCGTCAAAGCCGACCAATTTGTCGATCCATCTTTTTATTTTTCAATCTTTCATCCTGGTCGATTTATATCGAACTCTCGCGTATACAGCAAACATGGCTAATCCTTGAGGTATTTTCGTCGCGGTGCACTGAAAATTCAATTTTGCCAAAAAAACGTCACTCAAAATTGTCAATTTTGAAATTTTCGTTATTTTGACAATATTTTTCATTTTTAACGCAACTGCCAGCGAAATTTACGATTTAAATGACAAAAATTCAAATTCCGAAAGACTTTTCAGAATATTTTTTGCTGCAATGACAACATTTTCGTGATTTTTCAAAATTTTCGTTATTTCGACAATATTTTTGGTTTTTATGGCAACTGCCAGCGAAATTTACGATTTAAATGACAAAAATTCAAATTCCGAAAGACTTTTCAGAATATTTTTTGCTGCAATGACAACATTTTTGTGATTTTTCAAAATTTTCGTTATTTTGACGATATTTTTGGTTTTTAACGCAACTGTCAGCGAAATTTACGATCAACATGACAAAAATTCAAATTCCGAAAGACTTTTCAGAATATTTTTTGCTGCAATGACAACATTTTTGTGATTTTTCAAAATTTTCGTTATTTCGACAATATTTTTGGTTTTTATGGCAACTGTCAGCGAAATTTACGATTGAAATGACAAAAATTCAAATTCCTGAAGACTTTTTAGAATATTTTTTGCCGCAATGACAACATTCTTGTGATTTTTCAAAATTTTCGTTATTTCGACAATATTTTTGGTTTTTATGGCAACTGCCAGCGAAATTTACGATTTAAATGACAAAAATTCAAATTCCGAAAGACTTTTTAGAATATTTTTTGCTGCAATGACAACATTTTTGTGATTTTTCAAAATTTTCGTTATTTCGACAATATTTTTGGTTTTTAACGCAACTGCCAACGAAATTTACGATTAAAATGACAAAAATTCAAATTCCTGAAGACTTTTTAGAATATTTTTTGCCGCAATGACAACATTTTCGTGATTTTTCCAAATTTTCTTTTCATTGCGTCTTCGAGCGAGTCTCGCAACGATTTCCGCATCAAATTTGGTTCAAATTCTCAAATTTTCCTGATCAAAAACGCCTCGAGAGCGAAAGTAGGAAAAAAATTTCATTTTTTTTCTCCAAGTCCGAGTTTTTTGTGCTGCTCTCAAAACATAAATATCAATTGCCCGGGCCGGGGCAATAAGGAGAGAAAAAACGAATGTTGGTATGAAAATTCAGGAGCTCGGCAAGAAATAATCCGATGATCCAATTCTCACGACGGAGATACCGGTATGTAACGCGAGTACATTAGACCCAATTTTTTATTTATATTTTTTTCATTATGGTGGTGCAGTTTTCGGGTTTTATTTCAATGGAGGGTTAGATTTGACCTCGCAGATAGTCGAGAAACACCTCGATCGCGCGGACCATAAATCTTGAGCGTAAAGAATGAAAAAAAGCGAGGAAGAAACTCGAGAAAAGCTCGAAGAATGAGGCAGCGATGATGAAAATTATTCGGCCCAATTCACACGCTTTTCAACAGTGCGTGTACAGTAAACTTTTTTTCTTGCCTCTTTAGCGTACAATGGGCGCGGAATAAAAAGAGAAAAAAACTAGGAAAAAAAAAAACTTTGCTGCGCCAGGTAATACGAGAAACTCTTGTCTCTTGACCCGCATCCAAAAAATCTTTCTCAAGTTCGTCCCTCGTAGCGATGAAAATAAAAAAGTGAGAAAAAAACGCGTAGAAATCCAGATTGCCGGGGACGATGTACGAACGCGATGATTAATTGACGAAATTATTTCATTTCGTTAATTAATAACGTTTAATGTCATTTTTGACAGTTTTGCCTTGCCCCAAAATCGTTTTGCGGCCTGAAACGCGAATGTACATTTTTTTTTCTCTTCTCTGCTCGGTTTGTATTAACATACGCGACAAAACAGAGAGACAAAATGCGAAAACGTCCGTCAACGAGATCGCGTACGCGCGCGGTGTGGCACTCGAGCCATCGCTCATTTTCACTCAACTCGAGATTCGAGAGTTATGGCATTTTGATTATCGGACGTTCGTCCGGCGTTTGCGCGCGTGAATCTCGCTCTCCATATTCATTTACTACATCGATTCATACATGTAAATATACCTATCGGAAAATATATCTATACACGTGCACAAAACATACAGAAATGCGTTTCGCTCTTGTTGGCATCGGCGATGTAAAATTTGATCAGGAAAATGTACTTCTGTTCGATGGATGTCGATATGTTTCCCGATAACCCTTATAAATCAACTAGAAATAAAATTGGAGAGAAAAAAACACGGAACCATTCGCGGCTGCGGAACAAGAGCACAAAAATCCATCAATGTAAAATGTTTTTCTATTTTTATTGCATCAATGAGACCGGGACGTGTGCGAGGGAAGAATCATCGCTCGCACATTCGATGATTAAATTCATTGTTTCCGAATGGGAATAAAAATGAAACAAAATGGTAATGGCTTTCATTTTTCATGACGTTAATTTGATTAGTTTTGTGGGATGGATGAAAAAGGCTGTTGATTGAATTAACACCAGAACGATGATTTTATATTTCCGGTATAGAATTGATTTCCGATCCTCTCAAGAAAATTTCACGTAACCGAAATATTCCGCTAGTTCCTCATCGACTGCCAAATCATTTCGCAGTCAACTGTTGACTGAGCCAAAAAAAAATAAATAAAAAATCATCGCACATGGCGGCGAATATGCTTTAAAAATGATTCCTTCCCGCCATTTCGATTATGGTCGTTAAAAATCATTTCTCTGTAGCGATTGATTTTTTTTTCGGATTCGATTGTCTGCAGGCGGTTTTTGATCGATTTTTTATTCGACTGCGTTATCGAAAGTTCGATCAAACTTTCAATTTTTCATAAATCGATATCTTTTCGATCGACAATGACCCAAATTTTGAAAGATTCATATCTCCGGTAAAATTGAACGAAAAGAGTCCAACTTGGGCTCATTCTTTTCGTTTTTTAATGCAGGATCGCGTGAGCCTGGGGCAATTTTGCTTGAATGTCAAAAAATGACAAAAAATTTTCATAAATCGATATCTTTTCGATCGACAATGACCCAAATTTTGAAAGATTCATATCTCCGGTAAAATTAAACGAAAAGAGTCCAACTTGGGCTCATTCTTTTCGTTTTTTAATGCAGAATCGCGTGAGTCAGTAGAAATTTTGTTCAAAGTCAAAAAATCAGTCAAAACTGCGGTAAAACGTTGAAAAAATGGGAAAGGTCAAGGTTTAATTTTTAGATTGTGAATTTTCCACTAGACCATCCGTATCGAAATGCCAGTATTTGTAATAACGCTTGCGTCTTTTGATCTGGTCCTCTCGGAGCGTCTCGCATCGCTATAAAAACACTCGCATCGCGTACACACATATACGAGACTCTGTCTAGCGGATTTGAAATCCAGGCACGTAGCCCTGGAGGCCCTCTCGCGGAATATTAGCCAGTATATAGTGGATGCTTCGAGGCCACACAAACCTCTCTCTCTCTCTTTCTGTGTGCGCTCTCTCCTCTCGAACGATGGCCGTGCATACCGTATTAAGCCCCGAGGGACTTTGCTACCTCTCTCGATGCATACGTATGTGCCTCTCGTCTCGTACGGCCAGAGTCCCCGAATCCCTACACGAACAATATTTTTATCGCGAGTGTGTGTGCGTTGATAAACAGAGAAACGGAATTTCCGAGTTTATTAGGAAAAAAACGAGAATTCGCACTTTTTTTGGCGAATCTGATGCGCTGAATAAATCGCTTGGGGGACGCAAAATCGCGAGGCATAAAGTGGGAATAAGAAATATTCAAAGTTAAGCGTGATCTGCGATTTGTTCGTCTCGCCCTCCGGCAAGACGTTTCCACGTCGCTAACCGACGACACACGAGAAGAAGGAGGGGAATGATGTAAAAAATGGCGACTTAAACTCGCACGTGAATCACTTGGGCGCGCGACATTACGTTGGATTTACCGAGCGATATATTTGTTTTAAAGTGGTTGGATTTTCTTGCTCTCCTTCCCTCGCTTTTTATTTCCACTCTCCCCACATCGCCGGCTCTGCAGCAGGCTTGGAAAGCTCAAATTCTCCGCTTGTCTCCGCCTCTTCTCATCCTACAATTCCTCTTCCTTGTCGTCGTCGTCGTCTGTTTCGTATTTACGAGGGCGGGAGGGCGGAAACGTTGAGAATATCGCACGCGGGAGTTATGGCCCGACTAAGTGCTCTCGGGTTACAGCGGTTCTCATGGAAACATTACGAAAACGAAAAAAAAACTCCAAAAAAAAATAAAAACACGTCAAAACAGCCACAGGAGGAGTTTGGTGTGTTTTTCGAATTGAAGAAAAAATAAAATAGCAACATTGTGTCGCGAACAATAACGACGAGCTGGAAAAAAAACGCGAAGCTTGTCCGTAGAAAGAGAACGAAGTATATTGAAGACATCAGTCCTGTTGCTGCTTTTTCGAGATGGCAAATGGGGCAAAACTCGTCTCTTTTCAATTCAGAGCCAGAAAACTGCACTTATTTATATATATACATGGAATCGCGGATGGAGGAGAGTGAGAAATAAACGTACAGGGTGGAGGGAGGCTCGTGGGCAACTCGGCAACATTATCGTGTTTTAATTTAACTTGGGAGCTGCACTTTAATTAGACTTTGGCTGAATGAGACGTTTCTCGACATAGTCAAAGTATAAGGAGCCAGAGCTTCGCTCTTTCTCATCTCCTTACTTCATTCTCCTCGCAGATATGCTATAACGTGTCTATATACATGATAAATGTGTATTTACTCAATATATATATAATATACGTGGAGGTTATGTATTGGAGTCTCTAGTTTCTCTCTGGCTTACACATTTCGCAAGATCGTATATAAGCTCGCGAGGGCAGGATCGCGGTGCTCTCTGCGAAGCGAAATAATTGGCCAGTGCCCTACAATGCGCGCCAGTTGCACGTTTCTTCGTTTCTCCTGCTTCTCTTCTCATAGTTGCGCGCCCCCCTTACCCTCTTCAAGTTCTCAACCTGCTCGTTGAAATCTGACGTTTTCGCGGAGCTTTACTGCGCGCGTACACAACTCTTTCCTGCTCTCTATACTTTTATTTTCTTATTTCGACATTTGCCTCGGCCAAGCAACCTCCGCGGGCTCGCGGCAATCTCTGGGTCTCGTATAGAGCGGCGTTGATGCTGTTTCGAGGAGATTTCAGATTATACACGTCGATGAAAACGCCGCTGTTGCGGAAGGGCGCCAAGGGATGATGCGAAGATACCGCCCCCGTGCAACCGAGAACCCCATGACAACTGCGATATCGGTACAGAGTTGTCGAACGTGAAACACACTGCTGATGCTGCTACCGCGTGGGAGGAGAAAGACGCTCGACGAACAGAGCGAGAAACATCCCTCCGCGCCATGTATTTTGCTCTCGCGCCCTCTGCTCGAGTGTTCCGCGTTGTTTGAGATAATGACATTGCTGCCGAAGCGAAGAGAAGATTCGTAAGTCGCTTTTCAATGGCTTCGGTACTTGTAGCCTCTCGCTAACTCCCTCCACATACATCCATATCCATCTATACATACAAATCTCTTACCCGCGCCTCCTCGCCCTCTCTAACCTGAACCATTCTTCGACTTTACGCTCTCGCCAAACTCTTGCTTATTCCCTGTTTTAACGAACGCCATAAACTGTTGCAAACTTTGCACCGCGTCGATACTAACAATCACACGCACTTTTTTTTAAACATTCTCCCCTCATTATTACTTCGCGAACTATAATTGTCGTTTTTTTCCGGAAGTGTTGAAGAAATTTCGTTCCTAAGGCAGCAAATTTATGACGTTGCAGTTTGCATCGCTGGAATGCAACGAAATTCATTCATTTTGTGATAAAACGATCGATTTTTGCGGCCCAGCAAGTATAAAAGTCGAAAGATTTCGATTTTTTATAAAATTAAACAAATTATTCATAAAAATACGTATTTTTCGTTGCATTCCAACGTTGCAAACTTCAGCCTCGTGTGAATTTGTTGTGCGTATAGAAATTCTTCGTTTAACCTCATCAAGAGCCAGCCAATCTGCTCGCCTAAAGAGACTTGAATCTCCGCGTGTCGTGTGTGTGTTTTTGCTGCTTTTTTCTGTATTTTCTCTCAACCGGAAAAAGCCACGGAGGGAAATATGAGGTTGCGGTGATCGGGATGCAAGGAGGTTTCTAGTAATCGAAGGAAAATTGTGCGTCGGTGGTTGCATCGCACTGCAGAGTGCAGAGTATTGTGTCCGCGTCTGATATAGAGACGCGACTCGGTGGTCCGTTCGGCGAGGCAGGGCAACGGGGCAGACGCGGTAATTGTCAGGAACTCGGAGGGAAATTAAAGCTGCCCCTGATCTTCCGGTACCCTCCGGCATTGTCATCGATACCGATAGAACCGGCGCGCCCTTCGTATACACAACCCCGAGAGTATATTATGAGAACGCGACGCCCCCGATTCTCTACGAGGCAGAAACCCGATGAGGATGTCTTGTTGTCCACATTTATCGGACAACCAATCGCCCACTCCGCGGATAGATCGATATTTTGCTCCCCCTTACCCGCAAACCCTTCAATAAGCTTCCGCTCCTCCGTGTCACTGTGTCAGATCCTTCCATGAAAAAAAACCCTTCGTATCTGCTCATTTCACTAAAAAAAATCGGAAAAAACCCATATTTCTTTCAAGTCCCTGAAAAATTACGAAATTTACAAATTCAATTGAAATTTAATTAATCATCAGCTCAATTATTTCATTTTTAATTAGGCTAAAAAAAAAACTCAAATTTTTCATGTCCATATCGTGGAAATCTCATAGCGCACGCTCCGAAATTGAATCAGTAAAAAAAAATTTGCAAAATATCAAGTGGTTAGACAATTTTTCGAAAAATCTGGATTTTCGTGAAATTCGAAAAATCGTAAAATTTCAACGGCTCGACCGATATTTACCAAACTTTTCTATCATGATGGTCTATTTATAAATAAAAAATTAGTAATAAATCTTGAAATTTGCGGAAGCTGTGACGCATTTTTTTGAAAATTTCGAAATGCCGTAAAATTCTTATTTTCCTAACAATTTCAACAAAATTCTCAGAGAGTGTGAAGATTTTGGATCGATTAACATTTTTTTTAGATCTGATTTTTCGATGGATTGGGATTTTTTGACCCATTGACATTGAAAAATAGAAGAACAAAAAATTTTACCGGCCGATAGCTCGCTATGTGGAAAAGCAAAAAAGAGATTAACCCTAGAACTCATGAGTGGGGTGAGAACGCACCCCAATTTTTTATTGAAAAAATGAGTTTTTCGCTTATGTTTTCCGGTTTTCAGTCTTCGGATAGGTTTTTCGTGACCTAAATATGTACAAAATTAGATGTTCCGGGTACCGTTCTCTTCCTTATGAAAAAATGAAGAGAATGATGTATGAAAAAGTATTTTTATCACCATAGGGCCGGTTTTATGATCGAAAACGCGTGGGGTGCGGTCGAACCCCAGTCATGAGGTTGAGGGCAGAAAAAGAGATACATGAGGTCTAGGGTTAATCTTGTTGTCGCTTTGCTCGATGTATCGCTCTAATTATCGAGATGAGCTCGCTCTATAATGTTCGCTTTGGGCTCACCGGATCCCCATAAGTATTTCGGATGTTTCCCTCGATCTTGCGGTTCCAGAAATCCCAGCAACATAAATCTGCAGTTTCCCCGAAATAAATAGAGAATCATCACGTCGTTCATTACTTTTCTATTAATCCCCATAGCTCAAGGCTAGACGGAGCGAGTCCGATTCGGCGCATATGAGAGTTCAAGCAAAAAGAAAACTAAATAGTCCCAGTAGATTCGATCGCTCGCGGCGTCTCGAGGGTCTCGAGTCAATAAAATGCTGACATTCGGTGTTAGAGATTCGTCACAGTCGCGTCCGCATTATTTTTCACTTGCAACATTCCGAGAGCTCAATTGTGACTGAATATTTGAATTTCTTTTAGCTGCAGGAGCCGAGAGCAAGTTAAGGGTTAAATTTGCCTATCATATCGCTTTTGATTAATGTGTATTCTTGACTCGACATATATTATCCATATATTCATACGTGGCCGTAGCGCGGGGGTCGTAAAAGCAAATACCAAGAGTAGCTGCTGGGATATACGACGCAGCGCCCTTCCCGTAAAGGCCACCCCCTGCTCCGCCCTTGAAAAGCCGACGGAATTCGAGGGTTGCTCGGACACGCGTATCATTTGTTACGTGCGGCCCACCGCATCTCTCGTGTCAACCGCCTATGCAGAAAGCTTTCGACGTCGACATCCCTAACGATCATGAATTTCATGTAGGCCGCATTTATGCACGCGTTCTCGTATAAACAAACAAGCCAACGAACGAGAGAGAGAGAAAGGAGCGTTTCGAATTTTCACAAGTAGCTCACTTTCGAGTCCGCTTGGTGCTCGCCCCTCTCTTTCTCTCTCCGGTCCGCATACATGCATATTATTTAAATACCAAATAGAGTTTGTTGTTGTGGGTGCCATTTGCCGGGATACGATCATTTCCCACAAGAGCATGTTTTCCAAAGGACCTATTATCATTCCTCGTGTTGCCTTCCTTTTGAATTCACATGTGATCGCGATAGAGTGTCCACGCCAAACTATCCAAAGGACATTCGTCAAGTTTGCTTTTTCCAGAAATCCTCAACTATCGCTGACACACGCGTTTTACATATCCCGAAACACACCATATTGAGCGTCGGGGTGCGCAGAAGCGAATGTATGTCTTTCCTGTGTTTGGCTAGCTTGTATCCTCCGCGCTGCTGGTACGAGCGGCGCGAGAGAGTGAGAGCACAAGCTAGAAATCCGGCATGGCCGGTGTATCTGGCCTTTGCACACATGACTCTGTGATCCAAATGTGTGCACACGAGCTCGGCTGTATCGGAATATGCACAGAGCGCACTACGAAGGCAGGTTCTACATAGGCAGCAATGTGCTCGCGGAAGGTAGGAGCTTCCAATGTCCGCACAAATACAAACATATGTGTAAATAAATGTGTGTCCGTGCTTAATATGTATATAGCGCAGTATATAAGCGCGGAAATGTATTACATAGGGTATGTACTCGTGGTAGGTCTCTGGAAATAGCAGACCTCTCGGGCTCTGCCGGGGCTGGTTGCGGATAATTCTGGCAATCAGCGTAATGTTGCGGCTCTGAGGACCCTCCACTTGCCGCACACTCTATATTTTGACGTACACAACACATTATGCATTTGTGTGGTATGTCGGTATCCACGTGAGCACAACACGGCGCGTACACACTCGATAACACGCAGGTATCCATGTTGATTTGTAACGAGCAAAACGCCTCTAGCTACTCGATCACATTGGCGCACCTTACGCCCTTCGTCGCGGCGGGTTTCCCTGATATCCCGCAAATTTACCTCCGCACTCTCGTGTGTGCTGTCGTTTCAGAACTCGAGTCCCGAACCCTTGTGCCGCGTATACTTGTGTTCGGCGACGCTTTCTCACTGCTTACCCGCCTCCGCAAGGGCTCCAGGTACATGTGTAGGGACATGGTTAAACTTGTACACTTAACGAGACTCGAGTATACATGATAATTAATTGTATAACTTTTAGACAAGAAGCAAAAGCACTTGCAAAATAAGTGGAACGCCTGCTTTTTGCTCTCTCTTCATATCCTCGCGTTGCTCGCTTTCTACAGTGTTTTTGGGGCAATTTCATTCCGCCATTGCGAGGGAGAAGAATTCTTGAATTATCTCCGCGTTATCACTTGCGGGAGCCCGTTCACTTTGTCTTTTAATTGTTCAATCGATTCTTTCCCGCTGAAAAGCCCTT
The DNA here is from genome assembly GCA_037043255.1 of Diadegma fenestrale. Classification (NCBI taxonomy): domain Eukaryota; kingdom Metazoa; phylum Arthropoda; class Insecta; order Hymenoptera; family Ichneumonidae; genus Diadegma; species Diadegma fenestrale. The sequence goes on from CM073319.1 coordinate 6,496,188, forward strand.
TCTCCCGTTGTCAAGGAGACACGCGATCATTTTGGTCCTTCTCCCTCCTGCCTCTCGCTTTCTTCCTGCTCGCAAGAGACTCTTTCTCTCAAGGAGCCGGCAGAGAACATTGTGTGCGAAAAGGGCGCGGTACCAATCTTTTGCCGAATCTTGTGCCAGTCCAAATGCGACTATTTCCAAGCCTCTCGACGACTCTTGACTCTGCTGTCGCTAATTTACGCTGTGTACCGACGAAATGGGAGAAAAACAACTGGTCCAGGCCGATAGCGCGATCCCGCGAACAGGGAACCCAGAAAACGCTCCGAAGGGCGCGCGATCATCGTTTCTTTTTTGAAAAGCCAAACCCGCGAGTGTCCCGGGAATTTCCCTCAATTTTCTCTTCCTTCTACTCGCTACTTTCTTGCCAAGATGTTTAATGCTCCAAGTTGGCAATACCCGGGCCGCACCATCGCCAGGAACCAACTCCGCGAGCTTCATTTTCCATCAACGTCATTCTCAACCTCCTCGTCCCTTCTTATTCGCTTTTATTCGCCATCCTTCTTTATTTTCTCCCAGAAAGATAGAAGAGCTCTGCGGACAAGTACTCCCCGGAATAAGGTACAGAGAGCCCGCGCGTTTTGCGACAAGGCCACCGCTCTCGCTGCTGCTGCCCCCTTATACGCGCGGCCAACCGTTCTCTCTTTTCAAAAGACTCAAAATTACTTTCCGGATAAGCTGGATTAGGCTCGCTCTCTCCTCCTTCCTGTTGCCCGGATTAGAACCCGTGATGACACTCGCCTCTACTTCTTGATACACACTCTGTCCCTTCGAGCACACTATACGTCTGTGTGGGGTCAAAAACTACCCCGAGAGACTTTAAATCCCTTTCTCCCTTCGTTTTCCCGGTTTTCAATCGTTTTACCGCATTTTTGACTGATTTTTTTACTTTGAACAAAATTGCTAGTGACTCACGCGATTCTGCATTAAAAAATGAAAAGAATGAGCTCAAGTTGGACTCTTTTCGTTCAATTTTGACGGAGATACGAATCTTTCAAAATTTGGGTCATTATCGATCGAAAAAATATCGATTTATGAAATTTTTTTTTCATTTTTTGACTCGGAGGAAAATTGCTAGAGGCTCACGTGATTCTGCATTGAAAAACGAAAAGAATGAGCCCAAGTTGGACTCTTTTCGTTCAATTTTACCGGAGATATGAATTTTTCAAAATTTGGGTCATGATCGATCGAAAAAATATCGATTTATGAAAAATTGAACGTTTGATCGAACTTTCGATAACGCAGTCGAATAAAAAATCGATCAAAAACCGCCTGCAGACAATCGAATCCGAAAAAAAATCAATCGCTACAGAGAAATGATTTTTAACGATCATAATCGAAATGGCGGAAAGGAATCATTTTCAAAGCATATTCGCCGCCATGTGCGATGATTTTTTTTTTTTTTTTTGGCCCAGTCAACAGTTGACTGCGAAATGAGTTGGCTGTCGATGAGGAACTAGCGGAATATTCCGGTTACGTGAAATTTTCTTGAGAGGATCGGAAAGGACGCTCAATCCTGTCGAACTGCGAGATATATACGAGGCGCGCGGAGGATATCGCGCTGCGGGGGGTGCGTTTTTGAAGATTTTTCGTAGTCCCAGCACATACGCGCGGGAGAAACTTTAAGAGGGTTGCTTTTGTCCAGACGTGTTCGACGGGGGCACTCTCTCTAAAGCGTCTCGTTTTTCTTCATTCTCCCTCATTTTTTTGTCCTCTTTTGGGATATCGCGGTGTATGTGTGTGACCTGACGTCGAAGCTGCTGCTGCTGCCAATCGCTCCATCTTTGTTCGACCTCAACAGATTCCTATTTGCGAGTGATCCAGCAGCCTCCCTTTAGCTTCTCGCTCGGCAAAAGCTTCGCTTGCGCAACCAGCACCCTCTTTCGCTACACGGTCCGTCCTCCGCCACACTTTCACCCCCTTCGCTCGAGTTAACCCCTACTATATACTTTCTTTCTCCTCAGGGCGACCCGACTAGGCGAAAATACCCGAGGGCGAAATCAAGGAGACCAGATTAGAACGGGGCAACTGATCCCACCCTCATTCGCTTTCCACTCTCTCTCTCTCTCTCTCACCCTCCCATCCCCTTCCTTCTCTTTATACTCTTTCCCTCATTCCTCTCAACCCCTTTCCGCCTCCATTTTCTCCTTCGCCCTCGAGGCTTCGTTCAACTCTTCCTCGCACTTTTCACTACACTCTCGCCTTCCCAACTCTTTCTTCCTCCTTCTCAACTTTCCTCGCTCCCAACTCTCGGACATTTCTACTCCGGGACTTACTCTCGCTTTTTTCTCTCTTAAACCCGCCACCGGCTCTTTTGCTTCTTCCCACGTGTCGTGCGCCTTCGTCGCACGTCCGTGTCCTTCGCTATCTCGGCCTTTGCACGTGTATTCTCCTTCGCGTGTATCCCCCAATGTATATATATAGACGAGCCTGTGTCTAGCTGGATAAATGTACGAAAAAAAACGACGACTCGGAGTAACGAGCACCTCGAAACAATGACGCGGAGGTTAAAATGGGCTGAAATGTGTCCGATCTCGCGAAAGAGATCGACTCAAGTTGCAAAAGTAGTTTCCACGGTGAAGCAGCTGCTGGAATCGCCAACAGTTGAGCTCACTTCGACGAATCTTGCAACTTTATCGAAATTCTCGTCGCATTTCCATAATTTTGTATAAAACTTTCCTGACGTTTCCAATTTTTAACTTTTCCCATCCAAACGCGTGTCAAATTGAGTCGCAAAGTGCCGAATTCGAGGCGAGAGGATAAACAAAATTTTCTGTGTCTCCTTCGGGTCTCCCAGACCCAAAACGCTCCTTGGCTCGTATTTTCCTGATTTTGTTGTCAGAATTCAATTAAACGATGCAACTGAGCCTGGAAAATTATCAAAATCGGAGCGAGTCGGATGAAAATAATAAAAACGATTTAAAAAAATGGAAACGAAATGGCCAATGAAAAAGGAGGCGAATGGTCTCGAAACCGCATAGTCTCTTCCGGCCATGCGAACACGTTTGACAATATTTTTTGCTTAATTGAGCAACGAGCAATAAATTTCGCTCGAATCATCACGCGGCGTTATTCCCACAGGAAAAATATAGCGAAAGCTTGGCGCGCGGTAAAAGAGAGAGCGTTCCCGCGACAGTCCTCAAAATAACTGTAAACTGTCCAAAAGCTCTGCGCGAGCTCTCATCCATTATTTACATCGTTTAACGAATTTTAGTGCGACCGCGCTCGACACTGCAAAAAAATGGAAAGGGGCCTGTGCGACTCGCGCCAGACTCTGAATCATCGCGCACGGGAGAATGAGGAATGGCGATGCACCCGCAGGTACATTTTAGCTTTTGCCAAATAGTTCCCTAACGATTTTCCACGTTTTACTCTTCCCCGCCAATTCCGGGCTGCAGCCTCCACAAATATACGAAAATTCGTTAACAATTCATTATACGACTCGGTATTAATTATTGGGATTGAATAATTCATCACTGCGGCCGTGTTTGTACTTCGGAGCGTCATTTTAAAAGCTCCACAAATTTTTCGCGTATCGCAAAAATCGAAATTATCACTCGACACGATTTTCATTAGTTGCGACGAATTATTTCGATAATTCCGACAAAATAAAGTTCGCGAATACGTTTTAAGTGACCCTGAAATAAAAAATTCATATCGCTCCGTCAAATCGAGTCAAGTTTTTTATGATCGTTAAAAATAATTTCTCTGTAGCGATTGATTTTTTTTTTCGGATTCGATTGTCTGCAGGCGGTTTTTGATCGATTTTTTATTCGACTGCGTTATCGAAAGTTCGATCAAACGTTCAATTTTTCATAAATCGATATCTTTTCGATCGATAATGACCCAAATTTTGAAAAATTCATATCTCCGGTAAAATTGACCGAAAAGAGTCCAACTTGGGCTCATTCTTTTCGTTTTTCAATGCAGAATCACGTGAGCCCCTAGCAATTTTCCTCAGAGTCGAAAAATGAAAAAAAAATTCATTAATCGATATTTTTTCGATCGATAATGACCGAAATTTTGAAAGATTCATATCTCCGGTAAAATTGAACGAAAAGAGTCCAACTTGGGCTCATTCTTTTCGTTTTTTTAATGCAGGATCACGTGAGCCTCGGGCAATTTGGCTCAAAGTCAAAAAATGCGGTAAAAAGATTCAAAAAACGGGAGAACGAAGGGCGAGGGGACGCGCGATTAAAATTCTTAATTAATTAATCGATAAAAAAAAAAATTGCAAGAATCTTCGTTGCAGTTTGACGCTGGAATTTGTCAAACACGGTTCGGGCCATGAAATTTGGCATGAAATATTTGCCGATCGTGTTCGGGTATTGATAAATCTGACACGCGTCAGCGGCCATTGTTGGAGGTTTTTTCGAGGTTGTCCGCGGGAGCAGGAGCGGGTCACGCGAAGACGATCGATTATCGCGAAGATTTGAAAAGGAAAATAGGCCGAAAGTGGGTTATTATGACGCGGTAAGTTGTAGTCGCGGCTGCTGGGCCGATGGGGTGGTTTGAAAAGTGAAAAAACTGCGAAATTGACTAAAACGAGAGAACGAGGGCGATGGAGAAAAGGGAAACTGCGCGTGGGTGCGATGGCGATCGTCGGGCAAGAGGCGAGCTTGCTCCAGAGAGAAAGAGACGCGCGCGGGTTAGCGAGCAGCAGCGAGAGAGCAAGAGGAGCGGCAGAGAGGAGTTTTGCCCTCCTATTGGTCCACAGGCTGGGGGTCCCCAACCTCCGAGCACGCACGTAACGCTGCCAGATCGATACGCACGCTGCCCAAGCTCGCTTCCTATCCCTTCCTCTCGCTTTCTCTCTCTCTCTCTCTGGCACAGCATCCGAGAGACATCACGACGAAAAATAAGATGATTTTGGCATTTTTTTCGATGCCGCTGTTTGTCAAGTTTCTTCTTAAATGAAAATCAGAGAAACGAAAAAAGAAAAATGGTCTTGATGCCGTGTGTGTGGAAAAGAATCCGTAAAACCATTTTTCATGCGGAATCCTCGTATCTGTCCATTTTTCCCGAAAGGGAAAGTATAATCCAATTGAGCAGGGAATGAAATCTTTTTCGACAATGGCCGCGATCTATAGGAGACTCTGTCCCCGTACAAGGGGCTTCGAATTATTAGGTCACTTAATCGTCGTACAGGGCTAACGAGTCAAAATACAACGTCGTCCCGAGGATAATATCGAATCTGGCCAGAAAACCAGACGGTAAATTCCCGCGGTACTTTCCAAGCTCGCTCATCATCTTGTCTCGCTTTTTCTTAACCAATCAACCCGATGAATACTCGCCAGGAACAATAAACTTCGATCTCTTTACCAAATCCACCCAACAACGAGCAGAAACAACCGGCTCAATTCGTGCATTCAAGTCTCGTATAATCCCCACGTTTTCTTCCGCTTTTTTCTCTTCGTTTCAGCCACTGCATTGTTTACCGATTAATAAACTCTGCTGGCACGTCTTTGTCCATCGAGAGTCACAATCTTCCCGCATTTCTTCCCAGCCAAACAATGCCACAATTATTCGCAGATCATAGATCCCCCCTCTCTTCGTTTTTGATATCGTACAATGATCCTTTTCATGTTAATTTCGTCAAAGTCTCGGCGATCGATTTTCACACTCCCAGGATTTTTTTACATTTTTCCAGCCTCTCCAGGCTCTCCGTTTTCTTAACAAAATGCTCAGGATTCGTACGGAAAGTTCCTGATCCTTGACACCTGATTTTTTTTTTTTTTATGCCTCAAACTCGCACGTTTCGATATTTTTCCATACGATTTTCCGGACACGCGTCTCTCCGCGTCCAGAATAAACAAAACAAACCTCCCGCATACGATTCTCCTTGATTTCTCTCATTCTTTATTTTCTCCACAATGACTTTCACCGCGCGAGGCCCCTCGATCTCGCATCGTGTACTGCACACGGAAAAGCTTATTAGCTCCGATCGTTACGTAAACGATCCGTGAATAAGAGATAGCGACGGACCTTGGTGTGTTTAATGCGATAATTAATCGAAGGGATCTCGCGGCGCGCGAGCCTTTCGGACCGAAAGACGCAACGATTTCTCATCGCGTTGGACTTTCCTCGCCGTCTTTCCTCTCGGAGAAAATGATGAATTGAGCTTTAGAAAAAAAAAAAAATGATTGCAACGTTGGAATGCATCGAAAAATATTTAATTTTATTGAATTTGTTCAATTTTCAATGTCAACCAAATTTTTCGGATAATTTTATCATCGTAATTAAATTCTGTAATTGAATAATTATTTTTTCCAAAGATAAAAATGAATTTCGTTGCATTCCAACGATGCAAACTTCAGAATCATAGAAAAAAAGAGAAAAAAATTAAAATTTTCGGATAAAATGTCGTCGAAATATTTTTTTTCATTGAGAAATAGAAATCGAATACGAAAAAAATGGCGAGTTGAAAAATTTACAGAGTTTTCTCGTAGTTTGCAGCATCTTTTTTGCGTCTCTCATCGATTTTCGTCCAACGACAATATTCGAAGGCATTCGTAGGAAAAGAGAAAAGAAAATAAAAAGTATGTACGAAATGCCTTAAAAAGTGGAGGGCGAGAGCAGTTTCCGGAGCACGTTGGGGTGGGCGCGCACCCCAAAGCGTGGAACAGGAAATGTGGATCTCAGTTGCGAAGTGGTGCATATGATTTTTCGCTTGCTCAACAGCAGCAAAGCAGAATCGCGCGGGACTCGGGTCGGCCGAAGTGGAGTCGCTCGCGAGGAGAGCAGGGAGGGCCGCGCGCGAGGGGCACACACTATAACGTAACGGGCAAAACTCTCTATTTTACGATAAAACGACTGATGCCGTCGCGCGGAGAAAAGTTTTTATCCGATTTGAAAATGTGTGCCCCGGCGAAAGGCAAGGGAAGCAGGAAAAACGCGTTTTTACGCGATGCACACGCTCGCTCGGCCGCGACAACCGGAAACGGAGAATCATTACAACGATTCCGAATATTTTCGTAACCTTTAACCTCCGCAACTTGCAAAGTCGCGCCAACAAAACACACTCGCGTTCGAGCCCGCAGTTTTGTCGAGTGCGAAAAAAAAAACGAATTACTCCGCGAATTTCGACAAATGAAAAATCAACGTCGAAATTTTTTTTTATTTTTTTTTCTCTCCTTGCGAATTCGTACTCAAGAATGCTAGCGGCGCAAATTGGTAAAAGTTTGTTCCGTCGCACGAGATGGAAATTGAAAAAACGAAGAAAAAGGGAAAATTTTGCCAAGAAAATAATTGAAAAATCGCGGCCCGATCAGCAGCTCGGGCTCCTGACGTTTTGCTGCGTGCCAAGATGGATTTCATCCCGACGTAATTTTTAGTCTCGCTCTGGATATCAACGAGAATCGTATAATTAGCATGAGAATAATAGCCGCCGCGGCTTTCTTAATCAAACTTTTAAATGGGTTTTTCTCAGGCGTTTTGTAGGACGCGATGGAACGAGGCAACGTTACAGCTCGATATTCTTCGAGGGCCCGTCAAAACTCGATGGCAATTGATGGAGAATCAAAGAAATAACAAAAAAAGAGGAAAAAGCAGGCAAATTCCAATAGCCAATTGCCTGCTCCGAGATTTTAAATATTTCGAGTGCTAATCGACTGATCTTAGTGCCTTATCCTGCCACGAGAGCCAAGAAAAACCATTTAAAGTTCCCAAAGAAACAGCAACTTTGCTAATTTCGATTTCCTCGTTTCTCCTCATTCCCCGGCGTCCTCTAATTTATTCGCGCCCAATATTTCACGCTTACAATAAAAAGGCATCGCGATCGACTTTTGAACCGAAGAAAATCCAAAAGGGCAACTCGCGCTCGCACAAACAAAACCAAAGGGTTCAATATTTTCGTCCTCAACCCCGACAATCACGAGCGATTTCCATAAATTTTCATTCATGCCCCTAAATTTTTCCCCCCGAACATGAAATTTTTCCGAAAAAATGAAAATTTCATCGCAATTTTCATGGTTTATGAGATTTTTATTTCAATTCGAACGGTTGCAGAAAAAATGTCACGAAAAACGTCCGTTCCACCAAGAATTTTGAATTCGGGGTCTCAGAGACCCGATGTAAAAAGAAAAAAATGAAAAACGAGGTTTTTAGTGGCGAGCAGGAAAATAAGCGATGCAGGGATCGTCCCATGGGCTCGTTAATTCATCGTATGAATAATAAACTCTTGAGCTGTGCGCGTACATGTGACAATGAATAAGAGAGAAGTCGAGACTCGAAGGGAAAAGGGACACGGGGGTCATGGTAAAATTTGCTCGCGTCATTCGATTTTCTACGCCTGGCGACCGTGTCCGAACTGTCTCTTCCTTAAAGCTTTGCTAATCCCCCCCCCCCCCTTCGCCCCTCCATCGGCAACGATAATTGAATCGAGTTCGAATGAGCAAAAAAAAAAACAATCATAATGAATGCGAGCAAAAAGTTTGTCGAATGAATTAAAAATTGACGAAAATTGACGAAAAACCGACTATTTTATTTCAACCACAAAAACCGTCGGGCTCGAGGACAATTTCGATGCATTAGCGGTCGGAAAATGATCTATAGACTCGAAATACCTTTGCTCGGTCGTTTCCATGCTGGATTCGCGTTTGCACAGTGCCAGAGGTGATGCGGACTCGAGGAAATCGATGTTACCGTTCGCGGGGCAAAATTTGTTGGGTAGTGAAAGCGAAATACATAATATACACGCGTGTATATATGTGCGAGAAGCACGAGAGGCAAAAGCACCCAAAAGGCACTTGTATGTGTGTGTGTGGGTGGGTGTTTGTGCATATGCTGGCAAGAGAGCGAGAGGGAGAGAGCGGATTGCGAAGGGCGCCTGAGCGAATTTCAATTTGATTGAAATTCGGTTCCCGGTACCGAAATTCTACCGGATTCCCTTGCATTCGGGCGCTGCTGCGCTGCTGCTTGATCCCCCTGCTGCTCGCTCGTATATATAGACCGGAACGCGCTGCTCCCTGCTGTATCCCGTCAGAACGAAACTAGAGACGAGGCAAATACGTCAATCGTTGATGGACCGTATATGATGCACACATGCGCGACCTCCATACACGTGTGTGTCCCAATTATATATACATATATTGATAAACAAGTTGGATAGATTGGAGTGCGCGTGCGGGCGCAGCTCGTACGAATCTACAATAATTGTGCCCGATATACTATCCCAAAATTCAATTTTCCATCTCGAATTCAAACAAACAAAAACAATCTAATATCCCGACGGATCGGACGGAAAAAATTGGCGTCCCAGGGGAACTCGCGTGATTACAAATTTCATTCAACAATCTATCGCGAATAAATGGAATAACGCGTTCGCCCGCGATTTTGACGATTCGGGATCGCCCGAATAAGCTTTTCATTTCTAGGCTGTTCAATATTTTTCACAAATGAGACTGGATTTCTACGTAATTCATGGAAAACGATGCGTTGACTTTTGAAAATTAAAAATTATCCAGAATTTTGCGTGCTCGCGTGCATAAAACTTTACGATCTTGAAGTTTGCAACGAAATTCGGTTTTTTCTTGAGCAGAGCTCGCGATTCTTATTGAATATTTAATCAGGACGATAAAATTATAATTTTTTAGGATTTTATTTAAAAATCGATACGAAAATGGTCATTTTCAGTTTTTAATCGAACAAAAAATGAAGAGGAATTGTATTTTTCGTTGGGCCCCAACGTTGGGAACTTCAGAGTCATCAAAATTTAGCAATCACGACCTCGTCGATACTTTACGTGAAAATATACCAAATTTTAATAATTCCATCGTCATTATCAACCACCTTGAGGCTTGAAATGAAAAATGATGAGAAAATTCGGAAAATTTAGTACATTTTTGTGTAAAGTATTTAAAAGGTCGTGTCAAAATTTCACGACGATTGGGAGGCCCAAAAAATTAACATTTTGTCAAAAATAATTTTTTAAACAAATATTTATCAATAAACTTTGTCTCGTTTCCGTTGCTAATAAATTGAGAGGTCGAAAAAAAAACTTGTCACAAATTTTTACGAAAACGTACCAAATTTTAGGAATTTTCTCGTCACTCGCAATTCGGCGCTAATTAATCACAAAAATTTGATGTATTTTCGGACTCGTTCACGCCTCTCACGATCGTTTGTGAAAAACCGTCGGTTTTACGCATATCCGCGTTGTTTGTTACAAACTTAACGAGGATATTGCGCAAGTATCGAGAGACGAACGTGCATCGCAAGACGTTTTGTCACACTTCTCGCATTTAACGCTCGTCCGTGTGTTTCTACGTCTGTGGGTGTGTACGTGCCAAGAAAAAAGACGGAGACGATGATATTTTGGTGACGGGGTGGTGCAGGCGTCGCCAGACGTCGCTGACACGTAAATAAACTCATTTATATATATTTATGTCTATTTACATCGATGTAGACACGTGTATGTGTGTGTTCACGTTGTAGTTGGTTGTGGTTGTGGTTTGAGACTCGGAATACCATTAGCCGGATAATGGCGCGGCAATTAACGGTGTGGCGTGCATAAATCTTCGTGTGAAAGGAACAGGATGCCCCGTATTTAAATAAATAAGTGGCGCGTATTGTCCCTCGGCGGCTGCCTCCCCCGCGCTGCTGCTCCTTGTAACATCGAGAGAGTATACGCGACGAAGCACCGGCTCGCAAGCTCGCAAGCTCTCGCTCTCGCTTGCTCCGTTGGACAAGCGCGTCTCATGTATATTTTCGATGCTCCTCGTTGTCGTCACGCGTGCACACACGACGCTTGACGTAAAAGAGGAGAAAAAAAATGAGAAAAATGCTAATCCAGTCCTCCGCGAGCGAGGGAGTCTCGACGATACGAGAATTCTGAAAAAAATGACGAGCGGAGGATAATTTAGGCGCAGACACTCCGTGACACATATCCCACCAAAAAAAACGAACGCGACGTCAAATAAAACGAAGAAAAAAATGGTTTTCCCGTCTTTTGTTCAACGAGGACAAATTTCTTTTTACGCTCTCGCATCGCTATGGAATTTTTCTTTTTTCTAAACACGGATTCTGGGAATCGATACGTGTCCGGATAAAAGTTTCAGTCTCGCAACGTTCCTCACCGAAATTCTTTCGTCACTTTCTTATTAATTCAGATTCTGATTCGATGTTCGGTCCGGACAATAAATCGTTAATTCTTTAGGAAACGAAACGCGAAATCGGCACGAAAATTGTCATGATTTTTTTAATTAAACAAAGAAATTAATAGAAAAGTTTCTTTTCGTTGCATCTCAACGTTGCAAACTAATGAAGTGTAATAAGAAAAACGATCGCGCTACGAAAATCCATCGCATTATTTTTCGGATTCGAGCCGTCTCTCCCTTTTTTCTTTCTTGACTCATCTCGCCCGCTCTCTCGCTCTTTGGTTTTCATGGGAGATCATATCCCATACATCGAACAGACTCCATAACCACAGTGGCGCGCTGAGAGTGACGCGTGGCTGAACATACACGCATCCCTGATGCTCGCCACATCCTCGCGCATCGTCGACCCTCCGAACGAACGAGGGAGCAAGAGCAAGAGAGAAAGGGAGTGAGAAAACCGACGGACGTTGGCATGTAACATGCAGACGCACGGGGGTTGCGTCGCTTCGCGACGCCCGTATATCCGCGATAACCTTCAACGTGGTCATTGGCCATTTTGGCAAAATCCACGAGAGACTCTCTCGCCAAATTCCCTCAAAAATCCTCGCAACAATCATTTTTTTATTCTCCAACCTCGAGACCTCAGTTGCAACAAAAATGCTCACGATTTTTTATTATTCGATCGGAGCAGAAAAATTTGCTCCCGACGCCAAAAAATCGTTCACGATCATAGTTGGACGTTTTTTTTTGTTTTTCGAATCCGCAGTCCCTGCAAATTTATTTGGCAATTATTTTTGACTCGATGTGGCTTTTTTTTTGGGAAAATGATTGCACGAGGTCAATTTGAGCGTCGCCAGTGGGTGAAGCCCTTGAAATTGAATAGTCGGTTCATACGTGACCCTTTCGATCATGAGGATGCGATTTATGGGTGAGCCAACAAATGTCCGTCGACGGCCAATAAACCGTACTGGCTCGAATCATTTACTCTGGTCGTTGGCTCGCGATGTGTGTGCAATCTATCGAAAGATATTCATGGGGTTGGATGCTGCGTCGCTTCTGCCGGACTACTCGTGTTGGCTCCGAAACACCACAAAGCCCATCTTGCTCTCTCTCTCTTTCTGCTGTTGCTAGCGCCGAGCTTTTTCCTCCTAGTCCCCGCAGCATCAAACCATAACCGTCGCGTCACGAATGTCTTATTGATTGCACACCCTCGCCCCATATACATAAGCCAACGCTACGTGGCGATGATGGCCAATGTCGAGGGAGTAACGATGGTGATCTTTGCTGCCAACCCCCTTTGCAGGAATCAACATTTTTTTCTCCATCTTCCCTTTTTTTCGTTCTTCTAATCCCCGCAACACTGTGTGCGAGCCCCGCGCGAATACCGCAAGTGGAAAAAGGTTTTTTAATGCAAATCGTCATGAATAATGATTCGAGCCAATGACACGATGATTAATTATCGAATTTTCCAAAATCTATCGCAGCTTATTTTGTTTATTCATATTTGGATCGTTTCTCGACGCATTTCCAAATTTTTTATATTAAAAACGCGCAACAACCTCCAGAGAGCCTCGAGGGCTCAAAAATGTGCACACCACACATTTTTCCATATTTTTTCATTCGTTATTGGAAGCTTTATATCGTTTTTATTTATTCCGCGGAAAGGAAAAAAAATTCTCGCGCACAAGGGTCCGTTTCACCCTTTGACGTCCGTTGCCGCCCTTTCTCTCTCTCTCTCTCTCCGCATATCACGGCCCGCTTTCCCTGGTGAACTTCCATTTATCAGGATTTTCCGAGCTTGACCGATGGACCATGTATTTTCTACACACTATTTTTTATCTTTTTTTTTATTCCACTTTTTCGGGTTCTCTCGTCGTTAGAGCCGAGATTCTGGTTAACGGATTTACTCTAATCCGTCGTTAAGCATCCTGCTCCCTGTTTTATATTTTTCGTTTGCTCGTTTTTCTTTCGCGTACCTGCACTCGATTTCATTCCCTTTTTAATTATACACCCTACCAATATTTCCCATCGATCTTTACATCGTTTCCAATTTTTTTCAACTCTTTACATCATCTCGACGCGAATTAAATTCAATGTTACATGAGAAAATAAAGTAAAAGTATGAAATTGGGTTTTAAGGCAACAAAAAACGATTTTTTTTCAGGGTCTTTTCAACATTTTGCATAAACGTTCTTGCCATGAAAACCAACAGAAGAAAAATTTCCTGACGTTTAGAGAATTTGAAATATTTCTTGCGCAATTTTTTATTGTCACCATCCAAACGCGTGAAAATCGAAATCACGTCTCGTTAAAAAGTAAAAAAAATGTATTTTGGATTTTTTTTTGCACGAAATTTGGATTTACTCGCGTTTGGATGGGAAAAGTGAAAAATTGGAAACGAAATGTCTCGAATTCTGAACGTCAGAAAATGTTTTTTCATAGGAGAAAATTGTTAGTTTAAAATTATAAAAGGTTTTGATTTGTGATGGAGTGTGGAGAAGTTTGGTATGAAATGTCCTGTAGATGGAAATTCCTATAGGCGAGAAGGAACTCCGTGACGCTGCCAATCGTCAATCACTGACAATAGCTTACCACGTGTCTCTCAAATCGTCACGTCATCGTCGTAATCACCATCATCATCGTTATCTCCTCTCATTATCGTACTTGATCGATCGTAACAATAATCGTTATCGCCATTCTGTATCGTTTCCTCCATCCTCGCCGTAACAGTTACGTGTATACGTCTTTCCATCTCAGCACACACTGCGTCGTCTATATATTAAAGGACACGACGACGTTTACAGAAATTCCAGTGCACGCTCTGCTCGTGCGTCTCGCTCCATAAATTCAACAATTCCATTCATTTTTTAATCCAAATTTCCAATTATTTCAACATTTAATTACACATCGAAAAACGGTTTTTCAACCTAATTATTTGTTTAAATTTTATTTATTATATTATTTTATTAACTTGTGTGAAAATTATGGAAATCTATGGGAATTTCTATAAACGCGTGGAAAATTATGGGAGAATATGGAAAATTATGGAAACTTGTGTGAAAATTATGGAAATCTATGGGAAATTCTATAAACTTGTGGAAAATTATGGGAGAATATGGAAAATTCTGGAAACTTGTGTGAATATTATGGAAATCTATGGAAAATTATAACAACCTGTGGAAAATTATGGGAGATTATGGAAAATTATGGAAACTTGTGTGAAAAATATGGAAATCTATGGGAAATTCTATAAACTTGTGGAAAATTATGGGAGATCATGGAAAATTATGGAAATCTATGGGAAATTCTATAAACTTGTGGAAAATTATGGGAATCTATGGAAAATTATATCAACCTGTGGAAAATTATGGGAAATTATGGAAAATTATGGAAACTTGTGTGGAAATCATGGAAATCTATGGGAAATTCTATAAACTTGTGGAAAATTAAAAAAAAAAATTATATTATTTTATGATATTATATTATTATTATTAAATCTATTTAATTATTTATTTATTTATTATTAAATTTATTTATACATTAAATTTAAATGACTTTGAAGTAAATTTGAAAAAAATTCGAAAAATTGAAATAAAATTTTGACAACGATGACGTTTTTGTATTCCTATTAATTTTTATTCGCATTATTTTTTGTATTAAATAGGAAATGAAAAATATTCTGCAAAGTATCGAGAAATGAAGGAATTTGGGATCGTCGTGCAGGGTTTGGTAGAATGACGAAATGTTTGTGGCTGATAATAAAAACGTTGCCGAAAAGTTGGTCTGGCATCGTGAAGTGGCATTCAATAAAACACTCACGCCTCATTGTGACCCATTTGACTCTCTTATTTGGCGTCTCGGATGTATAGGATGGAGAGAGAATATAAGCGACGAGATGGGAGAGGGTGGGAGCGAAGGTTGGGCAGGATAACGATGAGAATGAAAAGAGATGCGAGTGGAAAAAAAAACGCCGAAAAGGAGAAGCTCCTATTGTCCTTTTTTATCGTATTTTTTTCACCAAACACTCTTTGTTCGGTTAATTATTCGTTTTGTCGTTTAACAGGCGCGAGATTTCTCAAACGGGTGCTCTCTTTCTGTGGGTTTTTGTGCCACGACATCGTGGGGGGGTTACTCGACACCCCAGGGTGTCGCGAGATCACCAACACTCGCGATATAAAGAGACCAACAGAGAAAACCAACCCGCGCAAAGGACAATTCAAAGCCAACAGAGAAACGATTTTTCTCTTTTTAACATTTCGTCTTGTTTTGTTTCCTCTCCTGTTGCCACCGATTTAATATCATTGGGGTAGGTTGCGATCAAAACTCTATAGCTATTCAACCCCCTATTCCATTTATTGTGTAATTTACTTACCTTTGGGATTCGTCACATCAATATCCATGGGATTTTTCACGCCAAACGCCAGAATTCCAAAAATTCGTCGCTTTTCATTTTCAGTCAAAATTTTATCGATTTTTCCTTCACTGCAATAAATTTAGGCAGAAAAATCGTCGTTGCATTTTTCCTCGTCGTTGAGTTTCTTAAAAAAAAAGAATTTTTGCTCGTTTCGGATCGCGCAACGACCTTTTTTTGTCTTTTCAATCTCGTGTACGAAACTCGCCATACGAATGTGTATTGGCGCAGCGATGATCGAGCCCCCTTCGTGGGAGTCTCTCGATAACTCGATCACGAGTTAACAAAGCGAATCAAGAGGAGGCCAAGCAAGCAAACGATGCGAACCCACATTGGAATATAAACGTATGTGATGAAATTTGGGAGTTTCTTTAACGTATGGGGGACCCAAGCCGATTATGGTAACAATATTTTTCATGCTGTATTTCACAAAAACATATTCTACACGATGGGCCCTTATGGATTCCGTGCAACATATGTTTTCAGGCACAAATGTCGTTCGATCACAATTTCGCTCGCAGAACTTTGACAAAAACTAAAAAACACGCAGATTTTTTTCTTCATTCAAATCGATACGAAATCTCGTTCAAAACGAGCTCACAAATAAATCGTACAAACGATTTAATTAATATTTGAACCCTGGCAAAGGTAAATGGGAAAAATATTTTGAGAGGGTGGAATTTTAAGAAATTTTTTCATTTCGAACAAATTTTTGAATGCCAAAAAGTTTGCAACGTTGAAATGCAACGAAAATCCGTTTTTTCCTGAGCAAACCTCGTGATTTTTATTGAATATTTGGTCAGAACCATAAAACGATATTTTTCTAGGATCCGACGACAAAATCGGTACGAAAATTGTCATAAAAATGTATTTTACGAGGTTGAAGTTTGCATCGTTGGAATGCAACGAATTTCTGAATTTTTCTTGAGCAAAAGTCAAATTTCTTATTGAATTTTTAGTGGAAACGTGAAAACGATTCGTTTCGGGGATCAAAATCCAAAATCCATACAAAAGTTGTCATGGTCTGAAGAAACAATCGATAGAATAAATTGTTTTCGCTGGACCCGAACGTTGCGACGACTCCGAAGTTTGCAACGTGTTGAGATTCAACGAAATTTTCTTTTTCTATTGATTATTTATTGAATTTTGAAAATCATGGCGAATTTTCGAGTTTTTCGGTCACCGGATCAAATATTGAATAACAATCATCGTTGCAGTCCAAGGATGGAAACTTCAGGATCAAAACGTTGCGAACTTCAGTGCCTTAAAAAAAATGTTTCTCGAAGATTTTGCGGTGTATTTTTATTTTATCAATTCTGACACTGATGGAAGCTGTTGGAGTGCTTCATTTAGCCCTATAATCCCTGTTTTGGCGGGCGTTGCACCCCATCCACACATGGCTATAGCCGGCAGTATATATTCATCGTGGTGGATCGCCAGGGGATGATTTTAGGGGGTTGATATGATGCTCGGAGCGAGAAGGCTGTTGGTATGACGAGAAGCGAGAAGAATGTTTGCGTCTCGGTCTCGCGCACGGGGATATTCCGGAGCACGACGTTGCTAATCCAGCGCATATAGTTTATACGTCATTAAACCTCGCACGCAGAGGGGTTGGGGGTGGTTGTGGCACGCGAGGAATCCGCGGACGTCACGACGTATATTGGCGTCTGCGAGTTAAATAACGCCTGGTGAGTGTGTTGGTGCGCGTGTGTGTGATACACAAGGGGGAGAAAAAGATGGTTGTAACCCTCCCGGTCACTGTCACATCGAATCATATGCCCCTCGCCCCGGGCCGGCGCGTCTTCCGCGAGATATGACAGCGTTCGGATTTCGCAGGCTTCTCCCGGCATGTCTAGCGTGTCTGGCCAAGGGGATTTTTTCCTCGCGCTTAGTTCTCTCGAGCGAGAAAACCCCGAGACACAAAATCGACATCAAATGCTCCTGCAGACGCTGCGAATAAAATTTTTTATTCCGGATCACAAAAATGCAGCAAAAAATATGCAGAAAGTCTCCAAAAATGTTTGGTTCACCGTTTTCAACGGAAAATCGTCGTTTTTCGACCCCAAATTCAGTTTTTCAGTCGAGGAACGTCCGTAGCTTATGATTGAATGTGAGAAAAAAGCGTGAGCGTCCCTTAAAGCCGCTCAAAGTTCGTGTAAGGCGCGTGTAGTAAATAAATCCTTTGTAAATTTCTGTATGAACACGGCTAAAGGCTCGGGCGTCCGCGTACAGTCTTTAGAGGTAGGTGCGACGATGAGAATGAGAGTTGGAGAGAAACGGTGACCCGTTGACGACGGAGATGGACAGAGGAAAGGAGAAAGGGGTGGGAGGGGGCGGGGGGGGGGGATAAAACGAAGAAAGCAGTGTGCAAGGGGCATCATTCTAATTGCCCCGGACTTCCTTTCATCCCCTTTGTGAGAAACTACCCCTGTGCTGCTGCTTTGGCTCGCGAAAGCTGGGAGTGAGGCGTCCTTCTTTTTCCTCATTTTCCCACCCCCGCGACCGGAGAATTCGCAACCCCTAGTTGGCATTTTCTCTCCCTCCCTCTCTCCTAAGTCATTTCTGCGATTAATTTTTCCTTCCAATTTGCACGCGCGGCAGTAATTAAGAGCGGGGTCGCCCGCTTTTTAAAAGCCAGCAAGAAAAAGAGAGAGAACGCGCGCGCGTCGAGAAACCGGGAATTCTTCATTCTCCTCCCCCCCTCTCTGCTTAACGTTAGATTCAACGTTTCCTTTGAAACAATGGCGCGCGCCCGGACTCCAGCTCCGCTTGTTTTCAACCATTTTCCTCCACGTGCTTTCCTACATGTCGCTAGTCGTGTGCGTTTACGTGTCTGCGTGCGTGCCTCTCTGTACGTAAACGCGAGCGCGACCATGGCGAGCAAACTATTCGCACCGTTTCACTTCATTGTTGCCGAAACTCTTTGAGACACTCGCACACCACGCGTTTCTCTTCTGCCCTCGCTCTCTCGGGTCTCGGCCCAACTGTCGCCATCAAATTTATCACTTTCTAATCGTTCGCGTCCATTTAGACCCCCGAAACGGTTACTTGGGGTCAAAAACTACCCCAAAAGCGGCTTTACATCGTTTTACGGCATTTTTGACTGATTTTTTGGCTCTGCGCGGAATCGCTAGAGGCTCACGCGATTCTGCATTAAAAAACGAAGAGAATGAGCCCAAGTTGGACGTTTTTCGTTCAATTTTACCGGAGATATGAATTTTTCAAAATTGTGCTCATTTTTGACCCCGAATTTTCCGTTTTTTCATCCTTTTACCGCGTTTTTGACTAATTTTTTGACTTTTAGCGAAATTCCTCAGGCTCACGTGATTCTGCATTAAAAAACGAAAAGAATGAGCCCAAGTTGGATGTTTTTCGTTGAATTTTACCGGAAATATGAATTTTTTAAAAATGGACTCAGTTTTTTGGTGATTTTTTTATTTTTGCTAAAACTTTAGCTCTCGTTTTTTTTTTTAAGAATTTTTTAATATCGTCTCTGGTGAAATACTTTTCTTATAGAATAAAAAAATGCACTCGGAATTTTCTATCCCTGGGATATGAGGAGGAAGACGAGAGAAGCCATCGAGGCGGAAAAAATGGTGCAAAGTTGCGTGGGGGTTGATCAACCCTCTGGTGGCTGTACATACAGGCCTCCGCGTAGATATCATATCAAGAGAAGCGACAGCGTCTCGCGCGTTTATATACATACGTTTCATAAATATTTTCGTTTTACAGTTTAAAAGGTTCCCAGTCCTTTTTTTTTGTTCTTCGCCCCCCACCCCGCGCTCCTCGCCTTTCCGCATCTCTCTTTCGCTGTTTCTTCTTGCTCGCGAATTTCGTACATCACGAACAGGCATGCGACACTAAATCTTGTTCGGGCGCGCGGAAAAACGGAAGAACGAGACTTGCAAATTCGTAAGCTTTGTCGCATTTTTTTGCTGCTTTCAACGTCCAAAATTAAAATTCCGATTAAACTATTTTTTGAGAAAAAAAAAATGTATAAAAATAATATTTTTAATAAAATTTCGTTCTGGATTTGGCACAATTGATCGCGAAATGAAATTTTGGACAGAGAATAAAATTTTGTCGAAAATCTCTTCGAAAATGGAATTTTTGTCATTCCAATCGTCGATTTTGCTGTCAGTTTCGTTAGGAATGAAAAATATTGTCAAAATGAGGAAAAATGTTGACGATTTTTGGGAAAATTGAATTTTCAGGACGTGGGCATTTGAAATGTTGTTGAAGGGCGAGGTTTGTCTGAAACTAGCTGCCAATGATTGTGCCGGTGATCTCGTATGGAAATACGAAGAGAGTATACGCGAGAGAAAAGAGAGCACAGTGGGCTCCCTTTTCGCGAGGTGTTTAATAAAGATAATACCCGAGATAGGGTGGCTCCCCGTCGCGGGGGTGGTTGTCGGTATACGAAGGGCAAAAGGGGTAGGTGTGGAGGAGAGAAGCGGCGGCGGGTGGGTTGGAAAAAGCGTGTGCTGGATGGAAAGGCTAACGTCGGGGTCGAGACTTCGCTCATTCAGTCGCTCGCTCGTTCGTGAGTTCTTCCTCGTGAATGCCCTGAATGCCTTTCTCTCTTCGCTTTTCCCTCTTTCCTCCTCGCCCATCGTACACTTATCTATGTGCATATTCCGTTTATACATATACGTGGCTACAAGCGTATACTTGGAACATCCTCGACGCTGACGTATATCGCGTGCAAAAATCTTGCTCTGCTGCGCTCTGACTCTCGCGGTATCAACAATTTTCCGCGTGTGTATCGAAACTTTAGTCCGATTATTCCGCACCGAGATCCGGTGCGATGGACACGGGTCGGCGAGTACATGGAGAATTGAATTTTCATGAAAAACATCGTGGACTAAACGTTTTTTTGAAAAATCACTCAAATTTAGTCATTGCAGCGAGAAATATTCTAGAAAGTCTCGTCAAAAAGTCAATTTTTGTCATTTCAATCGTAAATTTGGCCGCCAGTTTCGTTAGAAATAAGAAATCTTGTCAAAATAACGAAAATTTTGAAATTATCGAAAAATATTCACTTCAAAATGATTTTTCGGGTATTTTTTTTTAACAAATGCAAATCTGGAATCAATAAAAAATATTTTTGTCAAAATTTTGACATTTCAATCGTAAATTTGGCCGACAGTTTCCTCAGAAATCAAAAATCTCGTCAAAATGACGAAAATTTTGAAATTATCCAAAAATATTCACTTCAAAATGATTTTTCGAGTATTTTTTTTTTTTTATGAAATCTGGAAATAATAAAAAGTATTTTTGTCAAAATTTCGTCATTTCAATCGTAAATTTGGTCGACAGTTCCGTCAGAAATAAAAAATCTCGTCAAAATAACGCAAATTTTGAAATTATCCAAAAATATTCACTTCAAAATGATTTTTCGGGTATTTTTTTTTTTTTTAATGCAAATCTGGAAATAATAAAAAGTATTTTTGCCAAAATTTTGTCATTTCAATCGTAAATTTGGTCGACAGTTCCGTCAGAAATAAAAAATCTCGTCAAAATAACGAAAATTTTGAAATTTTCCAATTTCGAAATTTTGATATTGTGAAATATCGTCAAAAATATTGTGAAAATCACAAAAATTTTGAAATTATCCAAAAATATTTAGTTCACCGTGTTCAACAAAACTTGGACGCGTTTTTAACAAAATTAAATTCTCACAGTCCAACTTTTCTCACTCATTTATTCGATTCCCATGAATTCATCGAATTTTTCGAGCTCCATTTTCATTCTCCATTCAATCGTATGAAAAGAAATTCGATTTTTAATCCAACGAGTCAACTTGGGAGAGAAATCCTGGAAAAAAAAAAGTATAATGCGTTTTGAAACGCGTTTTTGAAAAATCTCAAGCTCCGTCAGACTCGGCGCTGATGCTGGAGATCTGATAGTCTCGGGATATGTGGAGAGAGGACTCTGGGAGGCGAGGCGTTTCCCCTTTAGCTTCCGGTGCATCGAGATCCGTAAGTCCGGAGCGAAGAGCACGGCAATAATAGACTCCACAATGCTGGAGAGAGAGGGGGAGAGGAAAATGGAAGGCTTGAAGCTGCTTTTCAGGGTGTATACACATCCTAGGGGCATCAGAGGCCGGTAGACAGTTGGCGAAGAGCGAAGGGAGGTGGGAGGATTCACCAGAGGCAACTGGTAAAATCGACGTCAAAACGGCAACGTCAGTAGAGTCTCGCGAAGGTTGTCGGCGAGCGCGAGAGTCAGAGCGAGGAGGAGCATGGGCTCATCAACTAATGGCCCGCAGCAGGAACCAAACTATACAGCCTCTGCGAATCAAACTGTACGAGAGGCTGGTGCACGCTTGAGGTTGAAAATGATGCTTGCGTTCAACCCATATAGACTTCGTTTTTACCCTTCCCCCCTACCCTCTCATCATTTTCTCCGACTACCCCATTGAAGGAATAAAAAAAATCACTTTCTTCGATGTCTATACTCAATACGAGAAATAAATTGTTATCGCGTTTTTCCATCACCGCGAAAACTCTAATTGTCCAATTTCTAGATCGCCGTTCGAGCAAATTTCAATTCAAATAAAAAACATTTTCCGGATCGTTGAAACGGACAATTTTCCGAAAAATTTCAACTTTTTCGGAAATTTGAAAGTTTAAAGATCGTCAAAGCTGATTTTTCACGATTTTTCGTGAATTATTTTCCATGGTCGGTTTTTTTCGTCAATTAATTAATGAAAAGGCGATTCTCCGATTACATAATTGCCAGAGTCAGTTTTTTTAGCTAGCTCCGTTACGTTTCATATATAATGCGGAGCCTAATGTTGAAAGTTTTGTCCAACAACGATTCACCTTTCTTTGAGCTGCTCCATCTCTCTTTCGGAATGCGACAAACGGGCTCTTTTATCTCTCGGAGCTGCTTTTTTCTCCTCTTGTCACATCTCCGGAACACTCGCGTGCTCGTTTATTCACATCGACAATGCTTCTCTTTTTGCTTTTCCTTTTTTAACACACACACACGCACGCACATCCATACCAAGTTGGCAAAATGGCTCAAAGTATCAAGGCGCGTTTGTGTTTCACTGAGTGAAGTGAAATCTCCGACGATTATGTTTAATTGGAGTTGGTGCGTTGCTTTTTTTTTCATTTTTTCTCAATTCATCAACGGATCGCTTAAACGCACGATTTATCGCGTTCGAAACTCAAAATTTTGACAAAAATACTTTTTATTATTTCCGGATTTGCATTTGTCAAAAAAAAAATACCGAAAAATCATTTTGAAGTGAATATTTTTTCGATAATTTCAAAATTTTCGTTATTTTGACGAGATTTTTTATTTCTGACGGAACTTTCGGCCAAATTTACGATTGAAATGACAAAATTTTGACAAAAATATTTTTTATTAATTCCAGATTTGAATTTATAAAAAAAAAATACCCGAAAAATCATTTTGAAGTGAATATTTTTGGATAATTTCGAAATTTTCGTCATTTTGACGAGATTTTTTATTTCTGACGGAACTTTCGGGCAAATTTACGATTGAAATGACAAAATTTGATGAAAATACTTTTTATTATTTCCAGATTTGCATTTGTTAAAAAAAAATACCCGGAAAATCATTTTGAAGTGAATATTTTTGGATAATTTCAAAATTTTCGTTATTTTGACGAGATTTTTGATTCCTAACGGAATGGTCTGCAAAATTTACGATTGAAATGACAAAATTGACGTTTCGGAGAGACTTTCCAGAATATTTCTCGCTGCAATGACTGAATTTTAGTGATTTTTCAAAAAAAAAAACGTTTAGTCGAACGTATTCGAAAAAAATATCGATATTTTCCAACAAAATTTGTTCTCCAGTAAATTAATTAAGTCTCTTGAAGATTTTGGATGGAAAATGGCACATTTCGGAGAGTCAATTGCGGGGTGAATGCCTCGATCCTTGTCATCGCGTTCCAGTCTCGGTTTGAGGGAGGGTTAGAGAAAAAAGAAGATGCTGTGGGACGGAGCTTAATACGTCGCAAATACCGTTTCTGTCCTCTCGTGACAAGTTGATCCATCGCGTCGTTGACGGGACTTAACTCATCCCCGGGAGCGCGAATACCACTGCGGACACGATGAGGAACACTCGACGATCCTGCTCCTTATCTCTCCTCGAAGGGTGAAAAAGACTCTGAAGCAAAATGAAGAAAAAAGAAGAAATAATCGTGCGGTTGGGAAAAAATTAATTAGAATCGCGCGTTTGTTTTTTTTTTGCTGCTCCGTGTCTTCATTTTTTTCGACTTTCACAAAGATGAGACCCGCGCAGGGTGTGGAAAACGCAAGGAAAGACTCGCCCATAAATCCACCCCGTCACCCACGAACCCATCGACGAGCCACCCCATGAATATTGATCATTTCTCCATTTTCTTCCTGTATATAACGTTCTCGCAACGTCACCGAGACACTGCGATGATAGAAAGAGAGCAGCAGCCCTTGTAAAGCGTTCGCAAGGCCAAAATACGCGCTGCGCCCTTCATAAGAATTTTCCTTCGCTCGCAGGCTCTGACAGACTCGTTCTCGCGCGATCCCAACGACCAAGAATTCACTCCTCGACTTTGCTCCTCGAAAAATTAAAAAATTCTCAATCGCACTCTCTAAATTTTAGTGCGACGATGTTTTTTTAGCGTAAACATAAAAGTCGGAGAGTAAAATTTATGAAAATTTATTTCCGAAAGGCTGCTTCGTCGCCCACGAAATTCTCCAGCCAAGCAAACACATTGACTGCAAATAAATATAGTTGGACTTGTGGAAATGTAGCGACGAGGGCATAAACGCGCGGCGTGTGCGATAAACGATATACGACAGTGTAACCTATAGACAACGCGCACGATGCGATATCAACCACACTAGAAATATCTGCATCCGCATCCCCGCGCGGCATTGTCACCCCCACACGCGCGCGGGCGGCCCTTTCTCGTCCCTTCGTATATAAAACCGAGTCGGTATGTTTTTTTCTCCCTGTTTTTTCTTTACTATCTCGCTACCCCGGCGGCTCTCTTTCGCTGTACCGCGGAGAGGCGTTTCCGGTATCGATGCATCGGTCTCGTTTCTCCAACGCTCTGTGTGTACAGCGAAACCGCCGCGCGCCCGGCTTCGAGAACCAAGAGAAACACTGCTCCGGAGACGGCCTTTGTTTCGCGGATATGTACGGATGTACTCACCCAACTTTCCCTGCTATCCCTTGTTCTCTCTCTCGCTCTCTGGCTTGCCTATAGTTTGCCAGTATTTCCATCCCAAGGGTGCAGCCGCAGCAGCAATATCGTGCGCATGTTTTCCGTCTGCGTCGAGAAAAGCTCAAACATTGGTTTAGAAATCTTGTCGCGCGAGTATGATTTCACAAATTATCGACTTTTTTCATGCTCTCGCGGCATGGACCAAAGTATCGTGACTGGATTTTTCGATTTATTTGAAATTTTCGACGCGATATCGTCGATTTATTCCGCTGACGTTAAATTTTCAGGCTGGACTTTGTTTCGTCGGA
The DNA here is from genome assembly GCA_037043255.1 of Diadegma fenestrale. Lineage (NCBI taxonomy): Eukaryota > Metazoa > Arthropoda > Insecta > Hymenoptera > Ichneumonidae > Diadegma > Diadegma fenestrale. The sequence goes on from CM073319.1 coordinate 6,521,229, forward strand.
CTTGCTGCCTAAACGGCTGGAGATAGAGCAAAAACTTGTAGGACCAATTTTGAAGAGCGTGAAATTCTCTACAAAAAAGGTCCTGAGAAGATTTCTCTAGCTACGCAAGTTTAGCCGCAAAAGCCGAAAGATGTGGGTAAAAAAAAATTTGACGTTGGACACTTGCCCGGACGAAATATTCCGGAGATATGATTATTTTTTTATTTCCTCGGCGATTCTTTGGATGGAGGGTTTAGTAATCAAAGGTTTGACAGGATTTATGGGTTATTGGCATGGAGACGCGATCTCGAGAAGCGAAAATCAAAAGAGATGCTTCTCGTGGAAATCAACGTTTGTACGAAATAATGAGAAATGGAGAGAGAGAGAGACGTTTAGCCGCGCGCAGGGCGACGCGCTCTCTCAAAGTCTGGATCGTGAAGGGATTTTCATTTCCTTTCGCAGCGCGCTGCCGGTACACTCTCCGCTGATTTCTCCTGGAAACAGGAGAGAAGAGCAAAACTCGGAGGAGAATCGATGCTTTCGTTCTCGCGCGCGTCCAGTCCTTTCGCGATTCGCCCTCGCACTCTCGAAACTCAGGAGCGCGGCGGGAGGACGAGGGGGTGGTTTTCTCCATTCATCCTTCTGGTTCACACCGTTGCAATGACAAACGTATGAAAATCTGTTTAGCAGGAGACACCGGCGTCTTTCTGGACTCGCGCGCTGACAAACAGGAAATTATAATCGCGCCTTGTTTTCAATTCTCTTCCCAACACACTCGCGCCATTCATCCGGAAATTTCCTTTTCTTAATTTAAAATAAAGAGCAAAAAGGATTTCCCTCGATTTTTCTCGCCAATAGCAAAATTTCTTTTTTTTTTTTTATTCCGTCGCATTACACTCGATGATTCGTAATGGAAACACGCGCGGGAGGTCGCCTGAGTTTCACGGCCGAACGAGAGATGATCCCGCCGGGCGTCGCACCGCCGGAAGTGCGTCTAATGCATCCGTCTGGGGGTCACGCGTCATCTCGCTTCCGGTGCGGCCATTACCAAGGCAACTTGGATTGGGGCGACGCATAGATCGAACGAGAGAGAGGCCAACAGAGTGTAGAGAGCGTGAATGCGAGCAGCAGGATTGGATCATCGATGCTGCATGCATGAAACTGCCGCGTGTGTACGCAGGGAAAGCAGCATCGAGTGTGCAGATGAGGGGCGATTACCCGAGACTCGCTTTCGCACGCTTCCACCATATTTTTTTCAGACTAGAAATAAAAATTCAAAAGGCTCTCGATGGCAACGTTGAAAATTTCTCAAAAATCATTCCAATTTGACTTTTCCCACGTAAACGCGTGTAAATTCGAGTCGCGTTTCCTTTATGAGTTGCAGAAACATGTGTTTAGGATTTTTCTCAAAAAATTTCGACCCGTAGCCTTTCTGGCAATCGCCAATAAAAATCCTAAATACATTCTTATTTGCAACTCGATTTTTGCAACTTTTTCACGAAACGCGATTACAATTTCCACGCGTTTAAATGGGCAAAATAAAAAATTGAAAATTGAATATTTGGAATTGTAAAAGTCAGAAAAATTTTCTTCATAGAAGAAAACTTTTGGTTTTAGTGCCAAGAACGTTTGAAAAAAAACAGCAGCCTGTAAAATAATGAAATTTTCTCGATAAAACGCGACCTAGAAATTCAGAATATTCGATTGTAAAGAAAAATGCACTCCAAACCCGAAACCTTGAACTTAAACATTGAGTGATTATAAAAAATTATGCAAAAATCGAACTTTTCGATAATATGAGTTGCAAAAAAATGTGTTTAGGATTTTTAGGATTTGCAACTCGATTTTCGCAACTTGTTAACGAAACGTCACATCGAAATGGGGAAAATGATGAAAAAATTGAAAATTAAACGTCTCAAAGCCTAAAAGTCAGAAAAGTTTTCTTCATGGAAGAAAAATGTTTGTTCCAAGTAAAAAAAAATGCACTCCAAACACGAAATGTTGAATGAAAACCCAAAACATTGCGTGATTATAAAAAAATTATGCAAAAATCAAACTTTTCATTATTTTCGGTCTATTTTTATTTCTCCCGCCCGCGCTCGTCCCTCGCAGGCTCCGATGACGCGTATATAGAGTGCAGTCGAGTATATAAAAAATATTTACATTAGTAACAAATATGATAGCGGAGGCATAAACGAGAGGGAAACGAGGAGAAGGCGCGAGGATGACTGTCAATGTCTGTTTATGTTGCTCGTACAATATTCCCCATGACGAATCCAAGTCCAGGCTGGAAAATGTATATTTATAGTGGCATGATCGTGCGGAGGGTAGAAATTGAAATTCATCCTGTACACGGCGAGAGAGGAAGAGAGAAAAGAGAGAAAGAGAGCGAGATGGCCTCTCAACTATCGATTGGTTCGTGCTTCCCTTCAACGTCTCTGGCGTTGGTTTTTTTCTTCTTTTTTTAACATGCTGGCATTTTGTGTTCTCGCGCGTGTGAGACATGAGAATATATCGCGCGCACAGAGCTCGACTGGCATATCTTACGGCGCTTTCAAATATATTTCTCGGAGCCATTGGAATTTCGTAACTTGCATTTTATTCCGAAACGTGCATCCCAGAAAATTCGATTTCACTTGCAACCGGCTAAGTAGGTCGAGGAAAAAAAAAACAAAACAAACAGCGTTAAACAACGTTGAGGCTTTTTTTTCCATTTGCCGAAGAAACTCGAGGCCAGACGAAACCAAAAGTTTCTTCACGCGTAAGAAAAAAAAACGCACAGGATTGCCGCGCGCGTGGTTTCGATACGATGAGAGATACGCCGCGCTGCTTTAATAGGGGAAAGAAAAGATTGGTTCTTGGCAACCAACCAATCAGCTGCGAGACTCTTTGTCTTGCGAGATTGGTCGGCGCATTGTTTTAAGGGAGGCTCGGCGCATGCGCCAGACCGTGCGTGGGAGGATCGCATATAGCACACTGCCCACACCAAAGTCGATCCTTTCCTATACATATTTCACAGGTTCATGGGCTTTCCATCGTCCTTCCACTTGTTTTATTATTTCCTCGTGCTTATCCAACGCCAAATTCCTTATTTCGTGTCTGGGCCAATTGATTCCCACGCCAAAGTCCAAAAATCCGTTTTTTCTATTAATTTTTCGTTCAATTTCAAAAACCATGACAATTTTCGTACCGATTTTCTCTCTGGATCCGAAAAAAAGTTGGTTTTATTGTCCCGCACGAAAAATTGAACGAAAATCGAAGAAAAAACTTGGATTTTTTTCACACTGGGTCAATTTGACCCAGATTGGATTTTTCCCGTTTTTTTTTCAGGAAAAATTGGTTTTTACTCAGTCTGTGCCGCCAGCTGCTTCGAGTTTCGTTGCAAAGTCGACGAAGCGCGAGGCGAGAACGAAAATAAGCTCCCGAAAAGCGGGCGATGAGGGTTAGGGAGGAAAAAAGGAAAAAGGGAAATGATCGCGATTTTGCAAAGAAGGAGATAAATCGATAATCGGTTGCCCCGCGGGAGACGTTTCTCGGGAGGATTATAGCCAAAAATCCATGTGGCTTCGCATCTCCGCAGGAAAAAGGCTTCCCGCAGCAGCAGAGCGTGCACACTCCTCGCTCTCTTCTATTATACGCAATGGCTTTGCCTGCTCCGCTACCAGCAGCGAATTCGCTTATTAGCGAAATCCCCTGGCGCAAAACCAGAGAGAGGGCGAACAAAAAAACGGCGAAGCTGCGAATAAGGAGGAGCCGACGAAGATGAGGATCAAGGGGACCAGAAAAATGAGTATCGCAGATTTCGTCTCTGATGATGAAAGAAAGAGAGAGATCAAGAATTTTACTCTCCCTGTGTTCTTTCGCCCCCCACGGGGCACCTGTGCGCATGCCTTCAAAAAGATCCCGCGCCATCGGACCCCGCACGATCCCCTCGCAGTTCCCCATTGTTGGCCCCACAACTTTTACTTTTCTACTATATCCACGCCAACTCCCGGCGCATCAGAAACAATCAAAAATCCTTTGTCAATCTAGGCGCTAGGGAAATTATGTCCTCAATCATTCACTCCATTTTTTCATTCATTTCCTACTCCATGCGAGACAGTCTTCGCCAACAATCGTTTCTGCCACTGCATCCTGGTCCAAAACGACTTTTTTAGGGTCCTTTCCGATTTTTTTGGATAAACTTTCCCTCTTGGTTTAGAATTTGAGACTTTTCATTCGCAATTGTTTATTTTCACGATCTAAACGCGTGAAAAATCGAGTTGCCAAAAAATAATGTATTTAGGATTTTTTTTGCGAATAGCCAGAAAGGCTGGGAGCCGAAATTTTTTTTGGGTGTGAAAAGTAAAAAATTGGAAATTAAATATCACAAATTCTTGATGTCGGAACATTTTTCTTGCTTTTGGTGTCAAGAATTAATGTTCATAAAAAATTATTGAAGGGTCCTGACCAGAATCAAACTGGCGGGCAACCGGATCACAATTTTGTCATTCATTTTTCTAATGACATAATTAGCTCGAAGTATCGAGGGCCGGCGGTTATTAGAATGGAGAAAATGGAGGGAGGCGTGTGTGAGAAGGCGATAATGCCGGAATGAAATCGAAAGAATGAGAAACACGCATCGCCGTTGTGTGCCCCTCACAATTGATGCGTCAGGGAACAGTGAACAAAGATTAATAGAAAGTGAAAGAGCAGAAGCAGCAGCGCGTCTTCCAACTTGCATGAAACCGCACTTGACGAATGCATTGTAAACCCTTTTTTTTTATTCCTCGTTCGAGCAAACATTTATAATCGAACAATTAGAAAAAACTTGTTTCCACTAATATAAATATCGTGAAGGCCGCGGAGAACAAGTTTAAACGTCGTTTTTCGTGCCCTTTCCTCTGTGGACATTACGCACTTGGCACAATGAGCCTTTCAACGAGTTTTCTCTCTTCCCTCCCCTTTGTATTCGCTCTATACCATTTCATCTTCAACTTCATTCGTTCTTCCAAGCGTTTTCTAACTTTGAGTGTTTCTCCTTCATTATTTCCATGTTTTGTCTAACGAATGTTTGACTTCGCACTCCTCCCAAGATTTATATATAAATCTTTTCCTTTTTTTTCGTACAACCAAAGAATCTGCTTCATATAATGCGCTCTCGTCGAATCAAAGACTCTCTCATCTTTGGCTCGCATTCTTCTTTGCGAGTCAAGTGCCAAGTTGACGAACTTCATATTCTTTCATTTATTCTGATATCGAAGTTCGACGCGATCTTTTCTTCAGTCTCTCTTTTCTAATGCGCTCTCGCCCTTAAGGACGTTGTATGCAAAATTTTCTATGGATAGAATTCCTTTTAATTTCCACTACACAAAGAAAATAGTGATTTCTAATAGCTCGCGCAATTTTAAGACGTTTCGCCATGTAAAAGTCGATTATTTATAAAAATCACATTTTCCGCAGTTTCTCATAAGAGCGCGTGTTAAAAGTTGCAATTTTCAACATTTTACATTTCGATTTATAAACGGTGAAGCCTCTCAAAACTTTGCATAAGCTTTTGCCTAACATCGAAGAAGCTTCATTCAGTTTTTCAAAAAAATCGGTCGTAAAACTCTTTCAAAACTTTGGTTTTTGCATAAAAAATACAAATTAGCTCGGACGATCTTGAATTTAGAGCATTTTGTTCTTTAGTCGATTCGGAACAACTTTTTTTCGTGAACTTGGGCTAAATAATAAATAATAAATAAATAATAAATAAATAATTAATAAATAATTAATAAATAATAAATAATTTAAAAAATCACGGTGATTCGCTGCGTTTTCTGCTTCTCTCCCTTTCTTCTCGCGATTTGTAGGCAAATGAGTAAAATTTCTCAGCTGGAGGAATTCGAAAACTGACGAAAAACTTTCATCCATTTTTGAGAGCCATTGTTGCCGAATAACAAACAGAAAACGTGGAGGGCAAAGCCCGTTCATTATGTCGGTGCATATTGGGCTCGATTTAATTTCTGTGAATCGGCTAATAATCGCGTAGCGGCGGAGCTTTTAAAGTGCAGTTGGCGCAGGCCCGCCGCATAATCGCACGCAGAATACAAAATAAACCCTTTTCCAGATTCGCTATACGAGAGCGAGAGAGGCGAATGTTAAACACACACAATGCACGCTCGAAAGCCAAAGATTAGGTTCGGCCATTTCCACGTTTGCATACGCGATCGAGCTGAAAGCGATCAAATTGAAGAAAAAAATGAAAAACAGCAAAAAACCGAAGAAAAGGCTTGGCCGCGAGAGTGCTCGGGAGCGTTGAGCTTAAGCCAATGAAATCGCGTGCAAGGCAAACGAAGAAAACGTGAAAAGCGTTAAACACAATATGTTTGTTTAATCTCCGGCGATTTCGCGGCTTGAACGAAGCGAATGTGCTTTATTGCGCGCGTGCCTCGTTCCCAATTCTCCGATGAAACTTAACAAACGTGCAGCCCGCGATTCCCACACACTCGTGATAAAAAATAAAACCAAAAAAAAAAAAACAATCGATTTCGACGTCTCGGCCATTGAAAACGTTTTTTATTCTCATATTTTCTTACAGTAAAAAAAATGAAGAAAAAACATGAATAGCCACGTGGGAGCTTTGGCAATTAAGCGAAATCGTGTAATTGGAAAAAATTTGGTGGTTTTTTGTACTTTTTTGGCCCTTTTGTCGTCGCCCACTAATTTCGGTATCAATTGATTCGAGCTCATCGAGACGAACGAACCAATTTACCATATAAAGTGTTCTCTCAACTTTTAAAAAGGGCAAGAACTGAATGCTCTCGTTGTTGAACACAAAAATGCTGTTTGCTCGGTTCAAACAATTTCCCCGAAATTTCGTTCTCGATCCTGACGCGAAAAATCCTTTCTGCCTCGTTACGCACAATCGCGTGCCGATATTATCCGTGAAATTTGGATTATAAACACGCATTTATATCGTGCATGCGTGTGCTTAAGGGCTCGTGTACTTTAGGGCTCTTTCCGCCCTTCCGCGAGCACAACAATGCTAATAAATTGGCGGGCGAGAAACCCCAAACTCTCAACTCTCGAAGAATCGAGCAAAAATTTCGCGTGCATACGTTCAATCGTGTGAATTCCTTCATTTTTCTTCCACGTGACAAAACTGCGCTCGATACTGCACGAAAAAACAAAAAGAATGAAAAATTTTCGACACCTCATTTTTCATCGCTCCATAACTCGGCGAGGAATTCTTCGATTTAGGTTTGATTGTAGTGAAATCGAAACGCCAGATTCTGGCCAACGGGAAAATGCAGTGACCGGATGCAAAAAGTCATTCGATCGAAGGGAAATCGCAATTTTAATGAAATCAACTTCCAGACTTGGAAATAGTGAGTAAATTTTTTTTTTTAATCGAGAAATAAATTTAGAGAGTATTTGCAACGATTAATCAAAGTGATGAAGAAAAAATGGAATCTCTTCGATGGCAGGCTCAGTTTGGCGAGTATCGTAAAATAGTTTTTTGTCCGGACCACCCTCAAAGCAGCAAACCTCCCTCTTAACGGCTTGTCTTTTCATTCTCGCCCTCCGCGCGCCTGATTCTGCCTCAGGGCGAAGACGAGTCTTTAGCACGGCCGCGTAACTAATTTATTTCTTCGTTTCTACTAAGCGGGTTTCAACGTCTCACGTATTCGAGTGACAAGAAAGAAAGAATGAGGGACAAGTGGAGGATGAAGGATTCGAGGAATGTTTAGTGCGAGAGAATGGCTGCTGCGGAGAGCTCAACCCGAGCAACGGGAACAGCCCGCCGGGGGGAGGCCAAGGGTGTCGAGAATAGAAGCATTAATAAGCGTAATATATCAGTGAGTCCTTTGTGAAGACCCGCGAGCGAGATATCGCCTCTCCGCGCACCGCGCGCGGTTTCCTTTCAACGAGGCCCGCACTCGTTACATCGAGACTTTGCACTTTTAACACATTATCATTATTATTCTCGCACATTCCTACAATCTCGAGTATTTTCATAAACTTTGTGCACGATCGCCAAACATTTAATCTCGATCTGACAATTTTTTTATCGAATTTCGCATCAAATGCAATTTTTGATTCAAATTACAAATTTATTTTTAAATTATTAAATTATTGTTATTATTCAATCAAATTATTATTATTATTATTAAATTAAATTAATTTAAATTAATTTAAATTAATTTTCAAATTAATTTAAAAATTAAATTAATTTTATTAAATTAATTTAATAATTTAATAATAATAATTAATAATAATAACAATTTAATAATAATAAAAAATTAAATTAAATTAATTAAATTGAATTAAATTAAATTAAATTGAATTAAATTATTAAATTATTAAATTATTAAATTATTAAATTTTTAAATTATTAAATTATTAAATTGAATTAGTATAAAAAAAATTAAAAAATTTTCCATTCAAAATCGCCGAGTTTTCGTTCTTTCGAGCTTTCGATCGCGGGCCCAACTAGTTTGGCCTGAAGCGAATTACAGGATAAACTAGTTTGGGCTACGAAAAGTGCTAAAAAAAAATGGAAAATGAAGAAAAAATGAAAGTCGAGACGTTTCAAACGAAGACACTCGTCTCTGCCTCTCTTCATTATGCTCCAACCGCTCGTATACGTGTTTGGCTTGTTCAATGAAGGGAGAAAGTCAGAAAATGAGAGACAGGCCAAAGTGAATATGTGAGAGGAGCAGAAATGACGGAGAATCCGTGAGGAATGATAATTCAGAGACGCACGTTGTCATAGAGCGCGAGATTCGTTGGTGACACGTCAAAACTCCCAAGGAAATAAAAAATAATGGAAAAATTCACGGAGGAGCGATTTCCCGGAGTGAAAAACATTTTCGGAGCTCGGTCAATGAAATTTTTCAGGATTTTTCGTTTTGCATTACTCTATTAATTAATTCACGATATTTATTCGAATTCGAGAGCAACCGTTTCGAAACACGTGGACGACGTCGTCGACGACGTCGTCGAGAGAGTGCCCGGCGAGAAGATAAACGGATTACGGCCGCTTTGTGTCAACGGTGATCCGCTTCCCTTGCACCCCGAATTTCAGTTCCCGTGGGTTCTCTCATCATGGCCCTTGCTCGCCTCCCCCCCCCCCCCCCCTCCCTCCCTCCGCACTTCTCTTATGCCCTGCGCCCAATGCCGACCATCAATAGGATATTACGCGCTTCACTGCCGGTAACACCGTTCCCGGATGCCCCAGCCTCGTGTCCTCTCTCTCGCCACAGGATGCGTTTCAACTGATAACCAATTTTCATTACTATTCATCACTCGGACGATATATCCTCGCCCTATGAAATTTCGAGGGATTTTGCGAGCACCAGAAAACCCACTCGCGAATCTTTTCATCTTAATTCCGCTCATCACACAAAATTGTCTCGCGTTTTTAAAAAAATGTGCCCAAAATCCGAAATTTCAAACCCAAACAAAGATTTTTCTCTTTAAATAAAAATTTTTTCATCAAATTTACGAAAAATAATTTGATCAGTTTGGAAAATTGATCAGAAAAACGCCGACGACCAAGGGACGTTGAATTTTTTGGTTGGGGGCACAGAAACGATATTTTTGAATAAATTAATGATACAACGCGCGGCTCGATTTCTATCGGGCGTCGTCCGCGTATTAGATTTAATACATTTGAATGAAAATGTGGCTGCCAGTGTGGAAATCCCGGCCTTTCATCAAAAATACTTTGATCTGTCTCCCTTCGGATCCGCCGCAGCCTCATATGGACCTCCGTGCTCATATGTGGACTGGATATAGATAACTTTATCGCCAAAAGCTCTCGGGCTTTATTAAAGAATGAGAAGGATTTGAGGAGGACGCGTAATCGCTCAGGAGCTATTTCTTCCCAAAGACTCTCTTAAAGTGAGACCCTGTCCGCCGAATTATTTCTTTTCGGAGCCTCTCAGACACCTAAAGCGATTCGATCTTGCTCTTTGTCAATTGCCATGTGTGCGTGGACGTTGAAACGCGAGGGTCGCTGAATTATTTAATTACCCGAGCGAATCAACGATAAAAACGCAAATTCCTCGCTTTCTATATCGATAGAATTCCTTGAAATTTCCATCAAACTTTCAGTGTTTCTCCTTCATTACTTCGATGTTTTGTCTAACGAATGTTCGACTTCGCACTCCTCCCAAGATTTATATATAAATCTTTTCCTTTTTTTTTCGTACAACCAAAGAATCTGCTTCATAATGCGCTCTCGTCAAATCAAAGACTCTCTTATCTTTGGCTCGCATTCTTCTTTGCGAGTCAAGTGCCAAGTTGACGAACTTCATATTCTTTCATTTATTCTGATATCGAAGTTCGACGCGATCTTTTCTTCAGTCTCTCTTTTCTAATGCGCTCTCACCCTTAAGGACGTTGTATGCAAAATTTTCTATGGATAGAATTCCTTTAAATTTTCACTACACAAAGAAAATAGTGATTTCTAATAGCTCGAGCAATTTTAAGACGTTTCGCCATGTAAAAGTCGATTATTTATAAAAATCACATTTTCCGCAGTTTCTCATACGAGCGCGTGTTAAAAGTTGCAATTTTCAACATTTTATATTTCGATTTACAAACGGTGAAGCCTCTCAAAACTTTGCATGAGCTTTTGCGTTACATCGAAGAAGTTTTTCCAAAAAAATGGTCGTAAAATATTTTCAAAATTTTGCTTACTACATAAAAAATAAAATAAATTCCTTAAAATTTCCACCACACAAAGAAAATAGTGATTTTCGATAGCTCGCGCAATTTGAAGACGTTTCGCCATGTAAAAGTCGATTATTTATAAAAATCACATGTTCCGCAGTTTCTCATAAGAGCGCGTGTCAAAAGTTACAATTTTCAACATTTTATATTTCGATTTATAAATCGAAGAAGCTTCATTTAGTTTTTCAAAAAATTCGCTTGTAAAATTCTTCAAAATCTTTGGTTTTTGCATAAAAAATACAAATTACATCGGAAAATCTTGAATATTTAGAGAACGTTTTTCTTTAGTCAATTAGTAGAAACTTTTTTTTCATGAATTTGGGCTCGCGAACCATTTTCTATGGAAGAAAATGGTGATTTTTGGTCGGTTCGAATGGGCGTGCTCGCCGAAAAGATTTTCACGCTGAATAATGCATATGAGGGAGGAGAGAAAAAAAAAGATGGATTGTTAACGAGCGACAGTCGATCAGAGTGCCTTGCGAGCTCTTAATCGATAGTCGACCGGCTGCGATGGTGTCCTCAAGGGATTTGGTCCATTCGGAGAGTTGCATGCGAGATCGTGAGAGAGAAAGAGAAAAGATCGAGGTCCATGGGCAGTCTGGAATGATGTTTTCACCTCATCGTGGCTTCTCCGGTCGATTTAGACATTCAAAGAAACGCCAACTCGTGGCTGAGGGGCTCCGGAGGAAAAAAATCCCCCGAGCTTCCCAAGACACACACACACACACACACAGAGCTTACGTCGATAAAAAACGAAGGGTTGTGGGCGGGGGGAGTGGGAAAAGGGGCAACTCGTAAAGCTCACGGTCGTCCCTTGTCCGACGTTGGGTTCTCGCTGATTGCTATTGCATCTTTGATGAGCCCGGCCCAGACGCACGAAAGAGACGCGAATACTCGCCGGAACGAAGCTGCTCCATGGAAAATGTTGTAACGTCGGCACTGCCGCCGCTGCTGCTCCAGACCAACGACTGAAAACACGAAGCTCGCCTGGCAAAACTACGAGAAAAAAAAAGCCCGAGAGACAGAGAAAGAAAATTTCATGCTCCTGCCCAACTGGATGCTGTGCAAAGAGTCAAATGTCGAGATTGATATTTTAACAGACGGATTACCTAAGAAGGGCTTTTACAAGCAAAGACTCCACCGGAAACGACTCGAAACAAAAATCAAACTCTCCAGCATCGAGTCATCTCAAATTTATACAAAATTCAAACCACTCAGCAAAAAACTCCATTTCCTCTCGTATAAATTCACCTTTTCAATTCATCAAGTGCCTCGCAAATATTGACCTCGATATTTTTTACATTTTGGGTTTCAGAACACGTTTCCTTCGCTTCTCTTCCCAGCACGAGTGAGTAATATTTTATTTCTCAATTATTTTATACGCTGAGATAAATAAATTGATCGAAACCCTCTTGGCGAATGACCCTGAAGTTTGCATCGTTGGAATGCAACGAAATTCTTTGTTATCTCTAGCCAAAATAATAATTCAAGGGCAAAATGTAATTACGACGATAAAATGATCGATTTTTCACACCCGAAAAGCAAATTGGCTCGAAAATTTTCCATGACATTGAAAATTGAACGAATTATCAATAAATTCAAATATTTTTCATTGCATTCCAACGTTGCAAACTTCAGCATCAGCTTCGCGTAACGTCGTGCACGATTCGTCAAAATGCATCCAATCCTGGCATTATAGCGACTCCTCGTCCATGCAGTTATCAGTGGCCAATGCGCACGTGTCACTTATCTCGTTACACGAGGCTTCGCGCGGAGATCTCGTCAGAGATCCTTCGGGCCGTCAAAGTTTTTGTCGAACGATCGTCGATTTGATTAATCCCCAAAAATTCCATTTCTCTTTTCCCAGCGCGGATTTTACACTTTTCTGCTCGTCTTAATCGTCGCTTCTCGCACACGTTGAAAAATCTTTGATTCATTCGTAATTTACGCTCAATAAATTCGCACCAGAGACTACTTTAAAGTTATATTTATTTATATACTTGCGTATATAATACAGTCTCATCCTCCGGAGCGATGAATTCCAGATGGAAGGTGTAAGATCATTAGCTAGGATCCATCATCCTCGCGGCATGATACTCTTTTACTGATCTCCAATGACCGATTCGCTGCTCCTCAGCGGTTCTCATTCGTTTTCATCATTTCATCGAAACTTTCGTCAGAAAATGCATTTTTGTGCGATCCTAGAACGGTGACGTCATTTCTTTTCACATTTTTCGGAAATTTGGGCTCAAAATTTTGCCCAATTTTGAAAAATTCATATCTCCGGTAAAATTCAACGAAAAGAATTCAATTTGGGCTCATTCTTTTCGTTTTTTAATGCAGGATCTCGTGAGCCTGGGACAATTTCAGTTGGAGTCAAAAAATTGGTCAAAAATCGGCAAAACGATGATTTTTGTGGAATTTTTTCGTGGCTACTTTGCAGACTCGTAACTCGTCACGGATTTGATATTTTTTGAGACTTTTTTTTTCCAAATAATCGTAAAATTCCCGATTGAGCGAATGCGCCGGGTTTTGAGACGCGAAAACTTGATTGGCTGGGATGATTGAGAACCTTCGTGAGCGAAGGAAATATCGTCGCGGCGGCACAATCAGAAACACATTACGAAGTTGGTGCGGCCAGTACGCCATGATATTACGTCCCGCTGGGCTCGGAAATGTGCTCTGCTTTACCAACGTCCATTTCTGACCTCGATGGAGCTTCCACTCTTGCACTAGACGCTTCGCTCCCTCATCGAACGATTCGTTATACGAGAAAATATTCCTCGCAGCGTTTATTCTCAATCTTTACGTCAATTCAAAAATAATTATGTCGAATCTGAGGAGAATTATTGGCGCATCGAAAGTACCTCGGAAATTTTTTTTTTTCTGCGTAAAGAAAAATTTTCTGACGAATTTGTGATATTTAATTTTCATTTTTTCCATCATTTTTCCCATTTCGATGTGACGTTTCGTTAAAAAGTTGCGAAAATCGAGTTGCAAATGCTAAAAATCCTAAACACATTTTTTCCAACTCATATAATCGAAAAGTTCGATTTTTGCATAATTTTTTAATAATCACGTAATGTTTTAAGTTTTCATTCAACTTTTCGTGCTTGGAGTGCATTTTTCTTGACTTGGAACTAACAGTTTTCTCCTGTAAAGAAAACTTTTCCGACTTTTAGAATTTGAGTTGTTTAATTTTCAATTCTTTCATCATTTTCCCCATTTCGATGTGACGTTTCGTTAAAAAGTTGCAAAAATCGAGTTGCAAATCCTAAAAATCCTAAAAACATTTTTTTGCAAAACTCATATAATGGAAAAGTTCGATTTTTGCATAATTTTTTAAAATCACTCAATGTTTAAGTTCAAGTTTTCGTGTTTGGAGTGCATTTTTCTTTACAATCGAATATTCCGAATTTCTAGGTCGCGTTTTATCGAGAAAATTTCATTATTTTACAGACTGCTGCCTTTTTTAAAACGTTCTTGGCGCTAAAACCAAAAGTTTTCTTCCATGAAGAAAACTTTTCTGACTTTTAGAATTTGAGACGTTTAATTTTTAATTTTTTCATCATTTTCCCCATTTCGATGTGACGTTTCGTTAAAAAGTTGCGAAAATCGAGTTGCAAATCCTAAAAATCCTAAACACATTTTTTTGCAACTCATATAATCGAAAAGTTCGATTTTTGCATAATTTTTTATAATCACTCAATGTTTAAGTTCAAGTTTTCGTGTTTGGAGTGCATTTTTCTTTACAATCGAATATTCTGAATTTCTAGGTCGCGTTTTATCGAGAAAATTTCATTATTTTACAGACTGCTGCCTTTTTTAAAACGTTCTTGGCGCTAAAACCAAAAGTTTTCTTCTATGAAGAAAATTTTTCCGACTTTTACAATTCCAAATATTTAATTTTCAATTTTTTATTTTGCCCATTTAAACGCGTGAAAATTGTAATCGCGTTCCGTGAAAAAGTTGCGAAAATCGAGTTGCAAATAAAAATGTATTTAGGATTTTTATTGCCGATTGCCAGAAAGGCTACGAGTCGAAATTTTTTGAGAAAAATCCTAAACACATGTTTCTGCAACTCATAAAGGAAACGCGACTCGAATTTGCACGCGTTTACAAGTGAAAAGTTAAAAATTGGAAATTAAATATCTCAAATTCCTAACGTCAGAATATTCTCCACAGGAGAAAATTATCGAAGAAAATCCTAAATAAAGTAATTTTGTGAATTGACGTTGAATTTTTTGGCGATTGGAACAAAAATGTTGGGGAATGAAAGTGGACAAAGTGGATTGGGTGGAAAATGTTTGGATTTGGGTATTTTGAGGAAAAGCTCGAAGAGCCTGCTGCTTTGGAAAGCCGCAACAAAAGTGCCATTGTCGCGATAACGTAACAAATAGGGAGAAAGAAAAATGATAATAAAGAAAGAGTGAAGAAAAATCTTGAAGAAATATTTCCGACGAGGCGCACACGGAATGGAATATTCTGCATTGGGAAAACGCGTTCATCGTTCTTCACGATCCATCAGGGTTATTACTATTTTTTTAGTCTCCTTAATACTCCGGTAAAAGATTAGTATCCATAGCCCTGGAGGCTGGTGAAAAGGTTTAAAAAATGATAAATAAAAAAGCAGCAATGCATCGAGGACGCGATGGATGCAGCGCACACGTGTGTCCCCGAGAACGTTTTTTTTTCTCAAGTATTCCAAAGCAATGACAAAACGTGTGCGCGCCCGTGTGTGTGTGAATGAAAAGACAGCCGCGGAGAGACGAAGACGAACGTCTCGGTAAGAATACGAGCCCGAAATAAAAGATCTCGCGGCTGGTCAAAAAATCATGAAAAAAACGCGCGCGGACGAGAAATATTAATAATTGTCATGATAAGACATTAAATAACTATAATCCGAAAGAAATACGAAAAGAATTCAGCGCGAGGCGTTCCCATACACTGAATCTCGGGGCCGAGCCAAAGAATTCCGATTAAAATTCAATTAATCGCCGATTAAACAACGCGAAAGAGTCCGTTTCCTTTCGCAGTTTCCCTCAAAATTCACAAGAAATCGTTTTTGTGATGAAAACGAAAAAGAAATGCGGAAAATTTGAATTTTAATGAGAACGGCCCGTACATCGAAGATTTTGAGATGCTGCTCGGGTTTTTGTGCTCATTGCTGGTTCATCAGTGTGCGCGGTTCCTCAAGGTGAATTCCACATTGCTCAATATGCTCGTACCTTTTCACACACAACTCTTTCGTCGCTCTCGGCCGCGCGTCTCGCTCCGCATCGCATGTTTCTTCTCATTCTCTCTCCCTCTGCAGCTCCGTATCCACTCGAGCGTTTTATGCTCCAGCCATTCAGGGGCCCACTCCTTCTCTCGTCACTCGCTCGTAATTAATCATTCGCCCCCTCTCCTCCTCCCCCACCCTCTCGCTCCAAATCCCTCTCGCTCTCTTTCTTCTCCGCTCCTCCGCACCTTTTTCATCTCTTTCTGCATCTTTCGCTTCTCCGGATATATTCTCGGCTCCGCTGCTGCTGCTGCTGCTGCTGTACCACCTTCGCTTCATCCAGCCTCCGCGCGCGGACACAAGAGACGAAGTACGGTGTGCGCGGAGCATGCGAAGCAGCATGGCCGCGCGCCCGAGCAGACCCAAGATCCTAAACACATACACACTCGCCCGCGATAACAATAAACCCGAGCCTCGGGGTAATCCGGGTCATCTAAGAAAATTCTCATTCCTCCGAGAGTAAAGTCGAAAATGGACGAAAAATATTGAATTTTATTGAAGATTCGTTCAATTTTCAATGGCATCCAATTTTTTCCAGCCGATTGAGCTTTTCAAATGGCAAAAATTCATCATTTTATCATCGTAATTACATTTTGCATTTGAATTATTATTTTTGTCAGAGATCAAAATTAATTTCGTTGCATTCCAACGATGCGAACTTCAGAGTCATCGAAAAACGTTGAAAGCGACTTTATTTAGGATTAAAAAAAAATTTCACAAACGTTCAATCGCCCGCCAAAACCAACTTTTCTGATGTTTTTTGAATTTGAGATATTTAATTTGCAGTTTTTTTCTTTTCACGATCCAATCGCGTGCGAATTAATTTCACGTTTCGTTCAAAAGTTGCAAAAATCGAGTTGCAAAAAAAAAAAACGTATTCAGGATTTCTATGGGTCGGATTTTTTCAAGAAAAATCCTAAACACATTTTATTTTTGCAAGTCATAAACGAAACGCGACTCGAATTTACACGCGTTTGGATGGGAAAAGTTAAAAATTGTAAAAAGTATAAAATTGTTAGTTTTCCTGTCAAGAATTTTGATAAAAAGTAATTTTATGATTAGCAATTCGTTTTGGAGCTGAAAATTTGATGGAAAATCGTGCGAGCCATCGGTTTTCTCGATTTTTTATTATCGAGCAGTTATAAATGATGATGGGGCGGAATTTTGGTCTGACCCTGATTACCCCGATGTAGGCATATGTCCGTAATCGAGCAGAGCGTGTATGTATACGCGCGACTGGCATATCGCGATGCGTAAGCACGTACACGCGTATATCCGTGCGTTGAGTCGCGGGCGGTAAGCGAGGGCCCGGCCCAACTGACAGGAAGCCCAGAGACTCGCGAACATACACGCGGGCGCACACACATTTCGGAGACTCTTTGTCCAATGGACGCGTTACATACACTCCCCCGCAACGTCGCTCTGGCTCGGAGTGCGATGGCCGCTCTCGAGATGTTGCCAATCCCACACGAAGAAAAACGTCGCAGCACGAGCGTGTGTCGCGATTTTGCGAAATTTCGAGCTGGTTTTTCAATTTTTTAATATTTAAACGTTTGTTTTTCCTTTTTGCTGGGGGAAAATTGTCCGCGCGCAATATTTTCGGCATCTTTATCCGAGGATCGCCCCGAGGCAGTTTCTCGCTCTCGGCACGGACCAAAATAGTCGCGCACAAGTTTTTTTCCAGCATCTTTTCTTCCGCTTTTTTGTTGATTTTAAAAAAAATTCTCAACTTATTCTCATTTCACCTTATACTCGAGAATTTTTTTGTTTCCCTCGACTCCGCTCTTCTTTCCTTTTTAATTTGGAAAACCTACTCTCCCGCGCGCTCTCCCTCACTTTTCTACCTCCGCGCGCGCCGCCCGGTATATATGTATACGCACCATCCGCCGTAATCACGGTCACGGCGCAGTATTCCCGTCCAAACGTTTTAATGAATCCGTCAACGACGTCGCGAGCAGAACGAACGCGAGAGAGCAACCAGACGTTTTCAACGTGTTTTTCCTTTTTTTTCTCCTTTTTTACCTGCAATGGATATTCCATAGCACGCGATACAACTGTGAGAGGACAATCTTGCAACCCTCCGGCGATAAGAAGTCGTCAACACGCCGCGGAGAGGCCAGAGCCGCATCGCGAGCAAATATGAAAAAGAGAAAAATCTCGAAAATTGTTGCTCTCGTTGAGAGAAATCGCGATGCGAAGCTCCGGGCATAAAAAATAATGAAATTTTTCAGAGAGAGTATGAAAATCGTTTTTATATTCGAGAAACGTTGCGGCGTGTGACGGAATTTCGGCGCGTCAACGCGACAGGAAATTGGGCCTTGCGAGCGCGATCATCGCGCTTGTTTCTAATTGGATTTGCGTGGAGCGCGTGATCCGGCGAAGGTTGCGGCCGAGCAAAGGGGCAAAGAGCAAAATTGTGGGATGCGAGAGCGACCGACCGAGGCGAAAGAAACGTGCACAGAGGGTCATGAGATGATGGTCCATCGCGCAGGCTCCATTCAAAGTTCCCAGGAGCCAACAAAGGGCAAGCAACGAGCTTATCAAATTATCCAATTCATTTGGATTGGCGAGCTCTGGGCTAGCGGCCGATCCGAACGAGCGAATAAGTGCTCAGCTCGCTTTCTCGCTCGCAAGCAGCAGAGCCGGGCACACACCACTCGAGAAAATCTCGAGGAGCCCGCAACTTGAATCTACATCGTACGCGAGACCAATTGCGCCATCATGAGACGCGACGCCTCGCGCAGATTTATCCACATTTCTTACCACGCACGCAAACCCGGATGAAAAGAAGAAAAAATGATAATAATTGAGAGAATCCAAGTTTGAGAGCGCGAGGGGACGAAAACCAGCGAAAAAACGGAACAACCGTCGAGGGGTTAGCATCCGGAAGATGAATATACTATACAAACAGTTCTCTCCTCCTTTCTCTCGCTTTATATCCGACACTCTTCCAACCCCAAGCTCCGTAGCATTTTTTCGCTCGCAGCATCCCAGCCCGTGAAAAATCAGTGCGGTTCATTAAATCCGAAAGAATGGCAGAGAGACTGCCACAGGGGGGTCGCGAGTCTCTCTTTCGCGTGTGCTGCAACGCACTCGTTTATGCTAAATATTTATGAACGTATAAGCGCGGAAAAGCGCGTCAACGTGAGAATTTATATAAAAAGCAGAAAAAACGTTCGCGAATGAGATAAATTTATGCGTGAGCCTAAAAAACTGGCATTTCCCGATTGTTGGTCTTTGAGAATTTCATGAATTTGAAATAAAAGGGAAAAATCGTGGGACACACTCGATGGGCAAAGTGTTAATCGACATTCGGAGCACACACGTCGCGCCAGTGTGTACGAATCGAATCCCGAGTGTATAGCCAAGGGAGACGAAGGGCGAAAATCGTAGAGATTCGGGGGTGGCTTGACACGCAGAGAGAGAGAGCGAGAAGGGCGACGTCGACGCCGGCGGTTGGTTGGTCTCGTAACCAGCTCGTGAAATTCAATTACCGAGTCTACCCGCGAGTAAGAGGTGCGGAGGGTGCCGAGGGTCTGCAAGACGAAGCCCGCGCGCACGGAGAGAGAAAACCGAGAGAATCTCGGGGTGGTTTGACTCGGAGGGTAGTCTGAAGGTATTTTGAGTGACAGCCACGAGAAAGTGGGTGGGTTTATGGGAAAAGGGACAGAATCAATCTGCGCTCCCTTCTCGCCTTCGCTCTCGTGTTCCCAGCGACGTCCCTCCGCATGCTGATTCTCCAGCCACCCCACGAGTCTAGATTTTGGTTGTTGCATGAGTTCAGGCAGTTTCGAGCAAATCCGCGCACGTTTACTCGCCAAAAATCGCCGAAAAACTCAAAATTTTCGACTTACATGAGCGAATTTCGTTTTTTCAGAACTTTGAGGCGTTTTTGTGCAGAGTCGGATAAATGATAAGAAAAATGCATCGATTCATCCAAGCGCGCTGCGCTCTTCCGTAGCGTTATCGCGCTTTACGTTCTCGCGAGTATTTCGATGTCGTTTCACACACTGCAGCGCTAGTGACGCAGAGAGAGGGAGAGAGAGGCTCCCTGTCAAGATGGTGGGTGGTCAGTGCGATAGATAGACCGGAAGGGCCGTCCGAGACTTTACCGGAAGTCCGGCCTCGAGCATTGTCATCGTTATCACGTTTTCCTCGCGAGACACACCGATCCTTCTGTCGTTATACACGTTGCTTCCACCTCCTCGTGTCGAAATTTAGGGCACACGGAGCTTTTTCGCGATAACGACGCGCGGAGCAGCGTGGAATATTATATTTAACAACTGGTCTAAAGAAACTTTGATTTAGTATGCAACCGCCAACATTTAATCCAACTCGCACGATTAAAGTTTACAAGGAAACGCGCAGCGTGTTTTTCGAGTGTGTTTTCGAATGGATCAAGATTCCTGATTGATTGATTACATCATCGCTCTGGCAACATCACTCGCCGCCGCGCGCCGTCTCAATAAATTGATATACACGTTAATATCCACGTACCGCAAGAGCAAAGAGAAAGAGGGTGAGCGAGCCACGATGTAATACGTACCTTGATCGGTCAGTCTCTCTGCAGTCGACGCTGTCGCGGAGCAGGCCAACGGAGCATGCAGACACGAGACCGTGTAGCTCCGCGTTCATTAGCCTTCTATTCAGTTCAACGCTCCAATCGCGAGAGGGTGGCACGCCGACACGCCGATCCTCACTATCTATCCATCCATCTCGCTCTCTCTCAGCCTCCTGGTCCATGCAGCTCCTGCTTTTGCTCGGGATACCGACGCTGCTGGAATGCTCGACATGTTACTCTATCCTCGTACGTAATTACGCTTTGCCTTACCAGACGCCGCGCGTAAACCACTCGCCTCCGCTGCCCTCAACCCCTACTCACCTCGTACATTCTCCTATCGCTCGGTCATGTGCCAAATGTCCCGACGACGATACACCGCACTCAGAATTCGTAAATTAACTCTTTGCCGTTAATCAACACAAAATCATTTTTTTCTGGCCTGCTAACGTTTTTCTAGTTCCATGGCACGTTGAGCTGCTGCGAAAAATTCGTTTTTCTGTTAATTCTTTGTTTCAATAACAAAAACCAGCGAAATTTTCGTCCTGATTTTGTTTTTTGGTCCTAAAAAAATCGTTTTAGTGTTTTTACTGAATATTGAATAAGAATCGCGAACTCTGCTCAAGGAAAAATGGAATTTCGATGCATTCCAACGATGCAAACTTCAGCATCGTATTTTTTTTTATATATTTGATGGCGAAAACTGAGAATTTGGAAAAAAGGTTTCTCAAGATTTAACACGATACTCCACGAGGCACAATTTTTATTCAATTCGCTATTTATGAAAGAAAATTTATTAATAAATCTCAAAATTTAAGTACTTTTTTGAAAATTACAAAATATTCGCAAAATTCGTATTTTTTCAAATTATTTCGACAACTTTTCCAGAAAGTAAAGAGCAAGTCCAATCTCGTACGCAAAATCGTACAAAATTTGCAAAAATCGAAGCCGATTTTTCGAAAAACTCTCGATTTTTCTAAAATTTGAAAAATTATTCACTCTATTTATAAAAAAAATAGTAACAAATTCAAAAATTTGTGCCAGTTTTACGGTCTTTTTTGAAAATCTCAAAATGTCACGAAATTCGACAAGTTTTTTAGAAAGTAAAGAGCAAGTTCAATCTCGTACGCAGAATCGTACAAAATTTGCAAAAATCGAAGCCGATTTTTCCAAAAACTCTCGATTTTTCTAAAATTTGAAAAATTATTCAATCTATTTATAAAAAAAATAGTAACAAACTTAAAAATTTGCGCAAGTTTGACGGTCTTTTTTGAAAATTTCAAAATGTCACGAAATTCGACAACTTTTTTAAAAAGTAAAGCGCAAGTTCAATCTCGTACGCAAAATCGTACAAAATTTGCAAAAATCGAAGCCGATTTTTCCAAAAACTCTCGATTTTTCTAAAATTTGAAAAATTATTCACTCTATTTATAAAAAAAAAATAGTAACAAATTAAAAAATTTGCTCAAATTTGACGGTTTTTCTTGGAAGTTCCAAAATTTCACGAAGTTTGGCAAGTTTTTCAGAAAGTAAAGAGCAAGTTCAATCTCGTACGCAAAATCGTACAAAATTTGCAAAAATCGAAGCCGATTTTTCCAAAAACTCTCGATTTTTGTAAAATTTAAGAAAATTATTCACTCTATTTATAAAAAAAATAGTAACAAATTCAAAAATTTGTGCCAGTTTTACGGTCTTTTTTGAAAATCTCAAAATGTCACGAAATTCGACAACTTTTTTAAAAAGTAAAGCGCAAGTTCAATCTCGTACGCAAAATCGTACAAAATTTGCAAAAATCGAAGCCGATTTTTCCAAAAACTCTCGATTTTTGTAAATTTAAAAAAATTATTCAATCCATTTGTAAAAAAAATAGTAACAAATTCAAAAATTTGCGCAAGTTTGACGGTTTTTTTTGAAAATTTCAAAATGTCACAAAATTTGGCAAGTTTTTTAGAAAGTAAAGAGTAAAGTACACAAATATCTCAAAAAATGCACATCGGACAAGCAAAAATCTCAAGAATTAAGACTCTGAAGTTGGCAACGTTGGAATGCAACGAAAAATTTGATTTCTATTAATTATTTATTGAATTTCAAAGGATCATGGCAATTTCTCGTCCCGATCGACTTTTTGGGATTCACGAGACGATCGTTTTTTAGTCCAGATAAAAAATTGAATAATAATTACGAGCCTCGGTGAAGAAGAAACAAAATTTCGTTGGATTCCAACGATGCAAACTTCAACATCATAAGAATTAACCGATTTCAGCAGGAAGTGAATTATAGTCATGAACTTTGCGATAAAAATGTATGGCGGCTCGTACGAGAGAGTCTCGCCACACGTGAAAAATAATGATGTGATATAAAAATTGGAACAAAGGTCATAGTTGAGTTTCAGCCATAAATCGTGGCCAGTTTCCTCGGAATGTTACATATACATTGTATTTTCCGATCGTAGAGCCCACCCTCGTTTTCCATTCATGTCGCGAGGCACTGGATCGAGTCGAAGTTTCTGAACGAGTTCCCCGAATATCGTACACACGCATTTTTCCAAGACGCGGGTTGAAAGATGTTTTTTTTTCTCTCTTTGGTGAGGAGGACGCGGAAGGCTCGGGATGGGCCGAGATGCGGCAAAAGCAACAGAGAAGAATGGGAGAGAGGGCGAAATGCACCAGCAGGTAAAATGACACCCCTGCGGCGAATTTAGCGTGCAACTACCGGCCCCGGAAATCTCTACTTACTTGCGCACACGGCTCAATGGCTTCTCGGGTCTTCATAGACTCCTTTTTGCCTCTCCCCGCACCGTCCTCGTTATTCTTCCTTTTTTTTTTATTCCCTCGAGTTGGATGTTTGGCTCTCCAACTTTTTTCCCTCGCTCTCGTTGTTATTAAGGGCGTACAACCCCCGCCGAGTTTTCGCGGTAAATCGTTTCGACAGATCGGATCTTTGACCGTTCACAAGCTCTCGAGGCTCCTGTATCCAGAGACGCACACACGAAAATCCAGGTAAAATCTGATTTTAACGAAAAGGGCGTAATCGCGGCATGGACCAGCTTGAATTTGACGAAATCTGCGCCCTCTAGCGACCAAACGAATATCGTCACACGATATATACGAAAATCTAGGCCGCACTTGTGGCTGAACCGAATTCCGGGTATACGAGCGCGCGAAGCACTTTCGAGCTACAGATTTATCTCAAGTTGGGCCTCGCTCCACATTCTCCTCTCAATTTTCCTGTGAGAAAGCGCGTCGCTCGAGATCCCAAACTTGCTTCGATTTCTCCGCCCCCTCACGTCTCTTCATATTCGCAAATTCTTCTCGCTCATTTCTCGTTTTTCGACATTTTTCACGTTCGTCAAATAATTCTCAGCTCCTCGGAGGTCTCGTCGGACCTTCGCACAGCATCAGGACTCTGCGGACCAAGAGAGACCAAGTTTATTAATAGCTTTCGCTCGCCTCGTAGCCCCCCTCCGTATAATTGGTCCATTTGACGTAATTAATGGGTCGTTAATAAGAGCTGACAGTGAAGGCGCGAGGATGGATGGGAAATGTGCGTTCCGAGTGTCCGCTCTGCACAGGTGTGAACTTTGCTTCGCGCTGCTTCACCTCCAAAGATAATTTTTTCTCGCCCGTGTGTCAGAGACCCAAGCAGATCGTTTTTCATCGAGTCTGTACCGTTCAGGCGAGAGAATGTATTTTTTTAGAGCCGGGCAACGAGGTCGCGAGGCTGTTCTTGGCTGCGTCGCGCGGAGCATCCGAAATCGTCGGCTTTGTCGCGGCCGCGAGCGCTAAATTGTATTCGATTTGGGCGCGAGAAAGAATTAAACGCGATTCCGAGAGGCCATTTAGGCAACTTTTCGTCGCGATTTATTCTCGATCCTTCAATCACAATTGCCAGCTCGTTTCCCTCAGATTCCAATCACTTTCGCTCACACCAACCGAGCGAATCTTTCTCTCCTTGCTCTTATTCTATACATTTTGCCACCCCGTCTATTTTACGATTCAACCTGTTTATCTTGATTCGACGCCCGTCGCTCTCCTCCTCGCCGAATCCTCCTCTTTGCGCTCCTGCGTTCGCCTCTCTCTTTATACGATATATATATATATTTTATATTCAACGCGCACACCATGCCCGAGTCGGTGCTGCTGGCATGCATTGACGATCTCTTCAACCTGTTGCGTTTGTTGTCGCACTCCTCAGACCGAGCCGATTTGCACGCTGAATGCATCAAAACGGCCAATTCAAGTCGACAGTCTATTTGTGTGTATGCCCCATAGGAACATGCACACCAGCTCGCGAGGTGTGTATTCCTCGCTGTCTGTATACGCCGGCATTCCTACCGCTACAACCCTGACCCCTGCGTATGTTTTGAAAAAAAGAGGAAGCAAAAAAACCAGGAGAAAAGCCACGAGATCCTTTGATCGCAAATTCTATTGGACCACCATAGAAATATTGTGTGTAGAATGTGAGAAAGGAAGAATGGATAAATAAGTGAGAAAAGCCACTCCGCGCCCGGCCGCGCTAAGTCGAGGACTTATTAGATTGAAATCTCCACCCTACGAGAGCGCTACTGAAACCAGACCCACTAACAATACGTAATAACGATCCAGACGTCACATTCAATCCTCCAATTATGCTCTTTACGATCTTAATGAAAAATCACACTGTGCCTTTCAAAAAAAACAGACGCACGCGCTTCATTCATTCTCAAACGCCATTTTTGTTGATTTTTTCACAAAATTATCCGGCAGATTTCCAAGTTTTAGGAATTTTAAAACGTCCTGCCGATTTTTTTGCAAATTTCCGCTCTTGAGTGAATTATGCGGCGCGCTATAAAGTATTTGACAAAGTTTTTCTCTCGGTGACATTGGCCATTTTCGATCGCGAGCGTTTGTTTCGTCAAACAGTCTCTCGATCGCGTACAAAGAGCGAGAATCCTCGGCTGCTGCTGTACGTTTGAGAAGAAATAACGCTGGGGCGCGCGGCAAGGGGAACGGAGCGAAGCAAACCCGGAGCTCACGGCGCGACGCTGTCTGCCAGAACCAAACTCGAGCGGGCCCCTTCAGGTACGCAAAAAAGGGGAAGGGGAACCGACCAGGATCACCAGGTGTTACGGACCCGAACAAACTTGCACATCGACAACCGCTCTCGCGCTCACACACACTTTTGCCGGCCCCCAAGACAAGCTTTCGAGTTTTGAGCCTCGATATAAATTACCCTCGCGCACTATGCGCTTCCAGGCAACCACCGCACAAATTTACGACCAAATTAATCGTAATATCGACCGTACGCGCTTCTCTTTCATTCTCCTCAAACTCTAGACAATATTTCGCCAATTTCTTGTCATTCTGCACCAACACTCGGCATGCGGATTATCCAAATCGGATTTTCATTATTTCGACACTGAAAACTCAATTTTCTTACTCGCTCCGGGATCGAGCATTCGAGACTCTAAATTTTAATGAGATTAATGACACAAACTTTCTTTAATCCAAAGAAAATCGCATTCTCGCGGCTCATGAGCGAGCTCTTCAGGAAATTTTTTTTTTTTAAATCAATCTTTTTTGAAAATTTCAAAATTTCTCAAAATTCCTATTTTTTTCGATAATTTCGACAACTTTTCTAAAAAGTGAGAAGCGAGTATGGACTTCTGCACAATTTTTTTACAAAATTTGCAAAAATTCAAGCGTTGAAAAGATTTTTCGAAAAACTCAGATTTTTGAAATTTCAAAAAATTATTAAACTCAAACCGTTCAACCGATTCTTTTCAAATTTGATGCCAACCTTCCCATTATGATGCTCTAGCTATAAAAAAAAATTTGGTACCGAATCTTGAAATTTGCGGAAGTTAGAGCGATTAAAATTTTTTTTGAAAATTTCAAAAAGCTGTAGAATTTGTATTTTTTGAGCAATTGCGACGAAATTTTCAGAGAATCGCGAGATTGTATGAATTAACATTCGTGCAAAACGGGAGCCCTGCAGCTCAAACCGTTCCCGAGTTATGAACGTTTAAATTTGACAGTGACAAAACGCACACACGCATTCGCGAATTTTCTCCATAGATACGAATTTCCGACGATTCGGTACACCGAAAAGAGAATTTTGTTGAGAAAGATGGATATTTTGTTGGATACGTCCAACTAAACGTTTTTTTCGAAAAATCACGAAAATTTTGTCATTTCAGCAAAAAATATTCTGGAAAATGTTTTCGGAAAGTAAATTTTGGTCATTCCAATCGTAAATTTTGCTGACAGTTCCGTTACAATGAAAAATATTGTCGAAATAACGAAAATTTTGAAATGATCCCAAAATATTTAGTTGGCCGTATTCAACAAAATATCGACGTTTTTTGACAAAATTGAATTTTCATTGACATTGAAAACTGGAGAAAAAAAGTCGCAGCTCCCTCTATGAGTGAGCAAAAATCATTCCCCAAGAAAAAAATCACTTTCCCGAGTCATTTGAAGTGAAAACAAAAAGTTGAATGAAAAGGAGCGACACGTCGAGTCTGGGTCATGAGGGAAAAACACTAACGAGCCCGTACCAATAAACATGCAAGCGTTTAAACGTATTTTCGTACTAATTACGGTCGAGTCGGGGTAAAAATGGTATAAACCGCAAGTAAATATTGGAATAGTTGGTTTCGATAACTTGGGATGCTGGAGGAGGGATGGGAGATGAATGCAAAGTCATGGGGAACTAGAGGCGAGAAAAAAGCGAGTATATATTGAGGAAAACTGGTGGGATGGGGTGTCAGTGATGGAGCTTGTCATGGCAAACATGTAGACAGAGTATGAAACTGGGATGGAAACACCTGCGAATTTTGACCTGAGTGGAAGGTGATTTGGTCTAACGGGACATAAAGAGGAGGGACAGGCAAACTTGGCCACGATGATTTATGTCTTCGGCAGGTGGATACGAGGCCAGTAACCAGTGGTTTTCCGAATTTTTCACTGGGGCTTTTCATTCTTCCAAGGATTTTGCGATTCGCTAGGCCTCCGCTCCTCATTCCGGCCAAACTAAGGCCAACTTGCCAGAGAACGCAGCAAATGTATTCTCGGCTTGGAAAATTCTTGTTCGTCTTGTTTCCTCTCGCGCGTTTTTCACTCGTGGCCACGGGCCAAGCTTAACAGGCTTTCCCCTCCCCTTCCCCGCTCCTTTTTCTCGTTACACACTTAACCGTATGCGCTGCATCGTCAAATGGAAGAAAAAAAACTTACAAGCACTGGCGCAACGACGTTGAGCCTTGTTGATTTTTGGACCTAGACCAGCTTCTCAGCTAATACGGTTTACCCCCAAAAAGACAGAGAATACACGCCATAGAGGATTTCACGAGTCTCGCTTTATCCCTCTCGGAGCTTGCACAGATCCTCCAGGCGTTTTCTCATCTTGTTCTATAACCTCTCGGTACTGAAATAATATTGTAGCTCGAGAGATCGAGAAATAAGATCCTTCTTAAAATCGCCTGTCAATAATTATTAACCGCTTGTCTCGTGCTATAAGAAATCTCGTTGTATCTTTGTCCCTGGAATCCCGCGTAAGCTTCGTGTCTTATTTTTCTACAAAATAATCTTTTTCGTCCATTTTTTTCTGGAAGAAATCTCACGATCGATTTTTTATCGCATTTTTACCGAGTTTCACTTTTTTTTTTTTTTTTAATACCCCATAAATTTTATGGGAACGACAAGTTTTGCGGGCTGTTTGCGGAGCGATCTCGTTATCATGTCGCGCGCCCTAATTATTCGGGTCAGCTTGTCCTTGAACCCCCTGAAGCTCCGGACCGGAGCGACGAGTTTTTTTTTTCTTCTTTCTTTCTCCTTTTTCGCTCCGGAGCCGGAGCCATCGGATGCTGAGAAAAAAACGCAAGCAGCCTCGTGGGAACTGCGCGAGGGAGAATCGAGACGTGTCCTGCGCTCCTGCGGGAGTTAATGAGCCTAATCCTGCCCAGTCCGTCCTGTGAGATTAGGCCATGCAGATTCTTTTACAGATTCACAAACTGCACGCCACCGGTGTACCAACACCTGTGCCTCGTCCTCCCCCCCCCCCCCCTCCCTTGTGCACTAGTGTCCTCCGGGAATTATGGAATATCTGCTCTCGTCCCGAGAGGATTTCACCGCAGCTTCTGGCACACGCACCTCGAGATCTTTTCATCATCCGCGCGACCGTCAAACAATGCATTCGCGCTAACGAGCGTCCAGAGTCGAACTCGTTTGACACACTCCATGCTGCGAAAATACGTTGAGAATCTCCGTGCGGCGCTCATTCAGCAACCAATTTCTCATGTCCGACTTCCGGTTTCCCTGGAATTTGTTGCCTTGAGAATAAAATTTTGTTGGATACGTGAGACTTAATTTTTTTTTTGAAAAATCACTAAAATTTTGTTATTGCAGCAAGAAATATTCTGGAAAATCTATTCGAAATGTTAATTTTTGTCATTTCGATCGTACATTTTGCTGACGGTTGCGTTAGAAATGAAAAATATTGTCAAAATAACGAAAATTTTGAAATTATCCAAAAATATTTTAGTATTCAACAAAAAATCGACGTTTTTCGACTAAATTTAATTTTCAGCGTGCCAAGATTTTCTTTCGCAACCATATCAAAAGAAAGTCTAAATTTTTTTTGCGAAAATCACTAAAATTTTGTCATTGCAGCGAGAAATATTTAAAAAAGTCAATTTTTGTCATTTCAATCGTAAATTTCACTGACAGTTGGGTTAGAAATGAAAAATATTGTCAAAATAACGAAAATTTTGAAATTATCAAAAAATGTTTTAGTATTCAACAAAATATCGACGTTTTTCGACTAAATTTAATTTTCAGCGTGCCAAGATTTTCTTCTAACTCTATATCAAAAGAAAGACTGAATTTTTTTTGCAAAATCACTAAAATTTTGTTATTGCAGCACCAAATATTTTCAAAAGTCTCTTCGAAAAGTCAATTTTTGTCATTTAAATCGTGAATTTAGCCGACAGTTGCGTGAGAAATGAAAAATATTGTCAAAATGCCGAAAATTTAGAAATAATCCAAAAATATTTGAGTGTCGACGTTTTTCGACAAAATTTAATTCTCAGCGTGCCAAGATTTTCTTTGAAAAATCTCGAGATCGTGGCATCGATGCGATGCCCGTCGAAATATTTGACAAATCCATTATTTCCTCGTTTCGGAGTATAGATCAGTGAAATGATATCTCGGCTGGAGTTCCCGCCGCGAGTGAGATGTCGTCTGGAGAGATGCATGTGGATGCACCTCGGGGGATGCGATCGCGCGGAGAAGCCAGAGAGGCATGGGCCGGGCGCGGTTGGTGTAAAAGCGTGTCATGAATGAAATTCCACGGTTCTTGGCTGGTCGAGAAGAGAACGAGCCCGGCTCTCGGTATATTCATTCAGCTTATTTCGCTGCTCCACAGTGAGAGTGAGAAAGAAGCAGCCAAAGAAGAAAAGAGCGGGCGGCGCGGGCGCGCTTTCATATACGAGGATACGAGATCGTCGATAAACTCGAGCTATTTATATTCGCGCGCCACCCACTTCCCTTCGCGCTCGCGTTTCTCGGTGGCTCTTGCCACTTTGCAATTATTTTGCTACGATTTTTTTCCTTTTTTTCTTTTTTTTCATTAATTCTTCGCTCTCTCGCGCTCCGCTCGGTCCAGACCGCGCGTTTCCCTCTTTTCCACTTCCCGCAGGAGTCTCATCCCCCGCGCACGGATGCATTTTAGTTCTCGTCCGAGAGACTCGAAGCCTGAGATCGGTCGAGCTCATTTTTCCTCGAAAAATACCTGCGACCGGGTGTCCATGCGATCCGGTACCCCGCAGCGATTCTATTCGTCGCGTTCCACACTCTAATTCTCTCTCTCTCTCTCTCGCGCGCTTCCCAGCACTTCATTCTCCAGGTGAAGGAAAAAAGAAACTTTACACGCCGCGCGCACATTGTAAAGAACGAGGAAGCTCCACTGGATTCCCCGCTACACACCGAGACCAGCAAATATATCGAGTGAAAATGAGACACTCGTTCCAGATCTCTCGGAAAAAAAGCCTCAAATAAACTGAAAACAAAATCCTCTGAGAAAAATCCACGCGAAACCCGGCCAGACTCTTCTCTGATTACCGTGAGATTTTTTTTTCTTCTCTACATTGAAAATTTTCGAAATTTTCGTTGTTTTGACAATATTTTCGAAAATTCACTTTTCAAAGAGACTTTCAACAAAAAATCGAACTTTTTCTACAAAATTTATGACTCTGAAGTTCGCAACGTTGAGATTCAGCGAAAAACATTTTTTCTATCGATTATTTATTGAATTTTTAAAATCGTTTTACTGGCCGGACCAAATTCAATAATAATAATTGGCTCTGCTGTAAAAATAACAGAATTTCGTTGCATTCCAACGATGCAAACTTCAGGATCATCAAAATTGTCGTTGCAACGTAAATTCAAGATTAACGAACTCGCAAAAATTCCGGAGTAAACACCATCAATTATTTTTCATTGATTTTACGCTCGAGTCGTCCAAAGAAATTTTGCTCTTGAGGCGAAACGCATAAAAAGTCCTGCGAGACTTTGATTCTGGTATTTTTATTTTTTTTTCTCGAGAATTCGCAGGTAAAAACTGGTAGCGAGTCCTTAAAGTGTACCTGCGAGAGTTTGCCTCGCTATTTGTCACTTTAATCGTGCAGAGAAGCCCATAATATTTCACTGGGAAAAAAAATACCGGTAGCCGTGATGCTGGATGGAAAATGAGAGTGTCGCGCTCGACAATGCGGCCGCGGGTGGGTCCAGTTGATGCTGGATGCAGGTGAGCATCGCCGTAGCCGCATTATTGCCGATTCATCGGGTTTCGTATCGAGAATGAATCGTCGAGAAAAAAAAAGTGGCAATTGGTTGAAATTTTTGTTGTAATTTGAGCGAAAGACACAGGAAAATTTATTCGGAATTAAAAATCGCTTGGGGTTTTGGGAAAATTCCGAGGGATCGCTGCTGAGGCGTTTGTGGGAAAATTGGAGGATCTTTGGCAAGAATCCAGGGGAGGTCCGGGCTGGATGGTGATTTTTGGGGTAACGGAAGGCGGAAAGGTCTATTGGACGTGTTTCGTGGTCCGGAGATTCGTTGGAAACCCGCAGCAGCTTCCATTCATGTTTCTTGCCACCCCCGTTGCGAGAGACATCGGAATGTCGTAAATCCCTTCGCGCGCGCGGCACTTTTAGCAGCAACTTGAGAAGAGCGCACCGGCGAACGAGAGACGCGAAGGAAAAGAGAGAGAGAGCGATGAAAAGTATAAAGACGCGAGTAAAATCGTGGGAGGAAGAAATTTTTTCTCTTCGTCTTCGTGGGTTCCTGTCAAGAGAGTTTTGCTCCCGCAGGCGCGCAGTCTCCCTGCTCCGGAGGTTTTCAAGGTATCGAATCACTCCGAGAGTAACCCGCGCACAGTTTTTTATTCTTTCCCGCGCCCCCCGGCATCCCATCGTTTCTGAATCTGTTCGGGAGGGCGGGCAGATTTTTAGGAAACAAGAAGCGACGAGCGAATGAGATCGCTCGCTTACGATCTCGCAACCAGATCTGCAGCCTCGATCTCGGCGACGATTCCCTGCGCGAGTCCTCGACAGAGGCCGAGCCTTTTTCTTTGGCCCTTACCGAATTAAATGAGCGGAATAAATATATAGCGATGCAGTAATAAAAAAAGAAAAAGACTCCAAAGAGAAAAAACAACAAGAAAGATCGTTTGGTAGTTCAAAAAGAGAGATTCGGTGTCGAGTTTCAGGACGAGCTTTCGACGTGTTTTTTTTTCCCCTCTGCTTTTTTGTTCATCAACTTTTACTCCTACTTCGCAGTCACAGACTTTTTTTTTCCTTCTCTCCAGACCTTGGAGCGTTTTTTTTCAAATCTTTTGCTCTTTTGCGGCTTCTTTCGTCTCGTTAGTAATTGAAAGAAGACTTTTTTGCGGATTCTCTGCTCTCGTTAGCGATCGAAGAATCTCTCTTGAGTCGTTGCGGCGGCGACTCGTTTGAAAAATGATTGACGCACTGACGTTTCTCCAGATTTTTCTCAATCCCAGCGAATTTATTTCTGCAACTGGATATTTCTTTATAGTCACTTTGGAAATAAATATAAAAAAATGACAATTTGTGCGCGCGGAGATTCTCGGTGTCGGATTTCTCAACGGGTTTTTCGTGCGTCTTTGAAAAAATCTTGCTCCGGTTGCTGCGACACTCGCATGTATTCGAGAATGCAACGCGCGCAGACATTCGATAGCCCAAAACCGAAATCACGAGGGTAAGCGCGGGGGAAAAAACGTGAGCGAGCATCGCGCGGCAGCGGGGCGGATAAGAGAAGAATCGAGAGGATGCTCCGGGCCTGCACAGATTCAACGCAACTCGTTAACGCGCCTATTGTAAATTAGGCAAGGGAGTATCCTGCGCGCAGGATCGAAAGAATAACGAGAATCATCTCGGGCTGAGAATCGAGAGCCAACAAAAAGTCTCTTGCCAAAGAAAAGCCTTTTTTTCTGCAAAACTTGGCAAAAGAGCAACAAATTTCTTGATTCGTTTCAATTCCATGAATTCCGAGATGTCCGTTGCGATTCTTTTCCTCCCCAAAAAAAAGTCCGTTGAAATATTCAATTGACGTTTTTATCGTCATTGTGCGAGTCAATCTTGCCGATACTCGTTTCGCGCGACGAAAAACGTTGGAAATCGTTATCGAAAGAGTATTCTCTGGCATTTTCTGTCCCAACCGAGCGCTCGAATGTTTTTTTTCTCTCTCTCTACGAACGGAGACGATTCTCCCGACTCCCCCATCCTGCGGCCCACAGTTATGGCGCACATTCCTGTGTGTGTGTGTCATGGCTGCAACGCGCTCGAGCTTAGCTCGCGAGATATCGCGTTCACCAACCGGGGACAGATGTTTGAGCGCGCGGAACTCTGCGCGCCGAGTCTGTAGGCCGGGACGACGTACGCGGCCAGCGCGTACCAAAATGACTGACAGCTCAATGCACCGGGACTCTCCGCAGTCTCTCCTCGCTCCTTGTCCCACATTCACTCGTGTACGAATATCCGTATATCATAACACGTGCATATACAAACTCCTGAGAAAGGCCCAACACACTCAGCCACACACACACACACACACACACACACACACACACGAATCTGGTGTGTTGCGGTGAGTTTGTCTTTTACTCTCGTTCTCACTGCGCGCCGCTCTCTCGCTCGAGGGAGTTCGCGACGAGACTCTCTCTCACATTTACCCTCATAATCTGCGCATAACGCAACTTTTTTCCTCTTTTTGTCCTGCTGCTCCTGTTGCGAGGACACATTTATTGACTTCTGCATTAGGCCACGTGTGCACCGCCGCCCGGACAGCAAAACGTCAGTGCTGCTTCGTCGGAATAAACTTATTTTTGCTTTTTAACAAACGAGCATGGTATTTTCAAGAGAGCAAAAACAACGACGAGGCCTTGGGCTACAATAATTGTTGAGCAAAGCCTCAAAATTAAACATTTGCGTGCACGGTCGATCGATTTTTCTTTGGGATCCTAAAAAAAAAATCGTTTTATTGTCTAGGACAAATATTTTAGAGGAATCTTGAAATGTGCTCATGAAAAAATGGAATTTGCAAAATTCAACACGATGCTGCAGTTTGCAACGTTGGAATGCATCGAAAAATGTTTAATTTTATTGAAGATTCGTTCAATTTTCAATGTCATCCAAATTTTTCGAGCCGATATGCTTTTCGAATCGCAAAAATTGATCATTTTATCATCGTAAGTACATTCTGCATTTTAATAATTATTTCTGTCAAAGATGAAAATGAATTTCGTTGCATTCCAACGATGCAAACTTCAGAGCCATAAATTCAACATCGTTCCGCACAAGATTTTCCTGAACTTTCCGCGCAGAGACTCGAGTGTGAACTGAAAAGAAATTTTTTTTGAAAAAGATCGATATTTTGTTAAACACGTTCGACTAAACGGTTTTTGTTTGAAAAATCACAAAAATTTTGTCATTGCAGCAAGAAATATTCTAGAAAGTCTCTCCGAAAAGTCAATTTTTGTCATTTCAATGACCCTGAAGAGAAAATTTTGTTGGATACGTTCGGATAAACGTTTTTTTTGAAAAATAACAACAAATTTAGTCATTGCAGCGAGAAATATTCTAGAAAGTCTCTCCGAAACGTCAATTTTGTCATTCCAATCGTAAATTTTGCAAACCATTCCGTGAGAAATCAAAAATCTCATCAAAATAACGAAAATTTGGAAATTATCCAAAAATATTCACTTCAAAATGATTTTTCGGGTATTTTTTTTTAACAAATGCAAATCTGGAAATAATAAAAAATATTTTTGTCAAAATTTTGTCATTTCAATCGTAAATTTGGCCGACAGTTCCATCAGAAATCAAAAATCTCGTCAAAATGACGAAAATTTCGAAATTATCCAAAAATATTCAATTCAAAATGATTTTTCGGGTATTTTTTTTAACAAATGCAAATCTGGAAATAATAAAAAATATTTTTGTCAAAATTTTGTCATTTAAATCGTAAATTTGGCCGACAGTTTCGTCAGAAATAAAAAATCTCGTCAAAACAACGAAAATTTTGAAATTATCCAAAAATATTCAGTGTCGAACAAAATATCGACGTTTTTTGGAAAAAAAAAATCATTTTCAGCGTGTATCCCAGAGTCAGGCGAAAAAAATCTTTACACTAAACTCGGAAGGTCAATCCGGGACCACATTGCCAAGAAGTTTGGATAGAGAAAACAGTGATTCTATAGTTATTGGCCAAAAAGCAACATAAACGAGGGTTTCGCGTCGTTCGATGGGCGACGTGAACGCGCGAGGATGAGCCAAAGCATACGTTACGCGAGTATCAACGCGGGGCAACGAAGGAGAAGCGCGGGAGCGAGAGAGAGAGAGAGAGAGAAAAAAAAAGACGTTTAACACAACCGTATGGGGTGATGGCCTCAGGGGTAGTTGCAGTAGACACGAAGCGATAGGGATGTCATGGCGGCCACCGGAAATAGCCAGCACTATCGGGCTCCCTCGCCGGAAGGACTCCCGTCACCGTAGAAAGAGTTGCAATCTTCTATTCAGCGTGAGACGTCGTACGACCTTATACGTTTTCCAGCCTCCAACCCTTTTGCCTCTCGTGCCTTGGCGCGACCCTCTAGCGAGCATTTAGCGTGCACAGAGCCTGCTCCACGTTTTCTCATCCTTTTCCTCTCTCCGCGGAGCTTTTTTCGCGTGCCCTTGTCGCCTGCGCTCGCTTTATCCTTCGCAACTTTCCTGCGCTCGGTTGTTCGCCCTGACCCACCTGACCCTCGTCCTCCGCAGCGTTCAGCATCCCCTGGACCCTCGGCAAGACCCTCTCGCCCTTTCCTCTCCCTGCGACACACACTCTCGCGCGCTCGTACACGCCAAAAGTGTCGTCTGCAAAACGGAGCGTCTCGCGCCCGATCCTCCCGAACCAACGACCCCGAAAGAGGAAACGGCAAAGGGGCAAGATGGCCGGACGTCGTATACGAAAAAAAACGAACGCCCATTGAAAAACAGCCTCGAATAGCGCGCCCGAGTCACACTAAAAATCTCCCACGTATATATCCAGCCAGGAAAATACCAACTTTCCAAAAATACCTCAACTTATCAGTCGACCAACCTCTTCCTCCGAGATCACCAACGATTCCAGCCTTTTCTTTCCACTATCGAGCATCGGGCATTAAGGTATCGCGAAACGATTTTATTTCGGGTTCTTTCAACATTTTTCACAAACGTTCTTGCCACCAAAACCAAAAGTTTTCTCCTAAGAAGAGAAATTTCCTTAAATTTCAAATTTCAAATATTTCATTTACAATTTTTCATTTTCCACATCTAAACGCGGGAAAATCGCAGTCACGATTCGTCCAAAAGTTGCGAAAATCGAGTCGCAACAAAAAATGAATTTCGGATTTTTTTTCGCACGACTTTATTTAGGGTCTTTTCAAAATTTTGTATGAACGTTCTCGCGCCACCAAAACCAACAATTTTCTCCTAAGAAGACAAATTTCCTCAAGTTTTAAATTTCAAATATTTAATTTACAATTTTTTATTCTCCACATCTAAACGCGTGAAAATCGCAGTCACGATTCGTTCAAAAGTTGCAAAAATCGAGTCGAAAAACAAAATGTATTCAGGATTTTTTTTGCAGATCGCCAGAAAGGCCACGAGCCGAATTTTTTTAAGAAAAATCCTAAACCCATTTTTTTGCAACTCATAAACGAAACGGGACTCGAATTTACACGCGTTTGGATGGGAAAAGTTAAAAATTTTGTTCGTACAAGAGAAAATTGTCAGTTTTGTACAAAATTGTTAAATAATCCTAAACAAAATTATTCATTTTGACCAATAAACGTTTCATGCCCCCGAGACTCGAGCCTCGATCGAGTTTTCGTAATTTTTGACCACACACAGAATTTTGGAATAAAACAAAGACCAAAAATGCTCGACAGCCCCATCAGAATTAATTTCTCGCAAGACGCGAGCGACGTTTTCTCGCTACGATGGCGAGAAAACGCGCAAGGCATGGAAAAGACGACACTAAGCTTTCTTTGCTCTTTTCCAAAAATATCGGAGCTCGGTGGTTGTGTCGGAGCCTCTACAAACGGTGATTCATCATTGGACGTCAATGAACGTAATCGCGTGTCCATCAATCGCGCAGGATCGGACGCAAACCGACTCGGGATCTTGATCGATGTTTATAAAAGCTCGGCAAGACTTGAAGTGAGCCACACGACGCAGACTTCGGACCTAATGTTGCGGACAATCGATAAAAAAGCATTTAATTTTCGTTGATTTCATGTGAAGCGTTAAAATAATGAAAAATTCGCCGGCCGCTTCGTCTTGGCCTCAAAATCGCCCTCCGAGGATCTGTCGCATAAAAATTGCAGATTCGTCAATGACCCTGAGTCATTGCCTCGCAGCCTGGAGCTTCCTACAAACTCGCCATGAATACATGTAGAGAGCGAGACGAGAAGGAGAACGAGAGAGAACTGAGCTATGGGCATTCGATTAAAAATGCAAATGTCATGATTGCCGCGGCTCACCAAGAGCCTCCATTGAAATCAACCCCGAGGCTCTTGCAGAGCAGCGTTTGCTCCCTGCCCCGAATCCAAAGCTCACTCAAATATACATATACGCGCGTCCACGACGTATCTCAATTTTCAACCCCGCTGTGTATCCCACCGAGCAAAAAAAAATAATAAAAAAACATTGCGAAATAGAAAGAGTTTTGCATTTTCTATGCAGGTGCCCGAAAATAAGAGAAAGTTCGAGTTACGTCGTTGCTTCGGTGGGCAAAGTCGCTCGACTGGTGACTTGGGGGAAAGAAAAAACGACGTTCGGCAGAGCAGGTCATTTTTGACCTTTCGCTGAAAAGAAAATTTTGTTGGAAACGTTCGGCCAAACGTTTTTTCGAAAAATCACAACAAATTTAGTCATTGCAGCGAGAAATATTCTAGAAAGTCTCTCCGAAACGTCAATTTTGTCATTCCAATCGTAAATTTTGCTAACCATTCCGTGAGAAATCAAAAATCTCGTCAAAATAACGAAAATTTTGAAATTATCCAAAAATATTCACCTCAAAATGATTTTTCGGGTATTTTTTTTTAACAAATGCAAATCTGGAAATAATAAAAAATATTTTTGTCAAAATTTTGTCATTTCAATCGTAAATTTGACCCAAAATCGAAAAGACTCTTCGGACGGTCAATTTTTGTCATTTCAGATCCGTTAAAAATGAAAAATGTTGTCAAAATAACGAAAATTTTGAAATTATCCAAAAATATTCACTTCAAAATGATTTTTCGGGTATTTTTTTTTTAACAAATGCAAATCTGGTAATAATAAAGAATATTTTTGTCAAAATTTTGTCATTTCCATCGTAAATTTGACCCAAAATCGAAAAGACTCTTCAGACAGTCGATTTTTGTCAGTTTAGGTTCGTGAGAAATCAAAAATCTCGTCAAAATAACGAAAATTTTGAACTTATCCAAAAATATTCACCTCAAAATGATTTTTCGGGTATTTTTTTTTTTAACAAATGCAAATCTGGAAATAATAAAAAATATTTTTGTCAACATTTTGTCATTTCAATCGTAAATTTGACCTAAAATCGAAGTCTCCTCAGACAGTCAATTTTTGACATTTCAGTTCCGTTAGAAATAAAAAATCTCGTCAAAATAACGAAAATTTTGAAATTATCCAAAAATATTTAGTTTATCGTGTTCAACGAAATATCGCATTTTTTTTAACCAATTTAAATCGTTTTTTTTGTCGTTTTACGGCATTTTTGACTGATTTCTTGACCCGGAGCAAAATCGCCTCAGACTCGCGTGATTGGGCATCGAAAAACGAGCCCAAATTGAATCCTTTTCGTTAAACTTTACCAGGGATGAGAATTTTTCAAAATTCGAGTCATTTCCGATCGCCAGGTGAGCGAAATAGGTCAAAAAAATCAAGGTCACCGTTCTCCAGGGCTGATTGATCGTCTCCGAAGAACTCGCAAGCGAATTTTGAGTTCCAAGTGGAGAAAAATCCAGTTGGAAACATAAACGCGAGCCTGTTAACGCTCGAAAATTTCCATATCGAGAGGACGTTGATTCAGTGACTTCGGTCCCGCGGCTTCGGTTCAGCCAGCCAGAGAATAACACGGCCAAGTACTCGGCGTCGCTGCGAGAGATGGAAAGAGACGCAAAACGTTGCTGGATCGTAGTTTCTGAAGAAGCGAGCGCTGTAAACGAGAGAGAACAGCGAGGATTTTAGTGCAAAGTGCTTTTCTCGAACTAGAGGAACGATTCGTAACAGTCTCGTTACGGTGATCCAGACGTCGTTCGCGCGCGCTCTTAGGATAATGCGCAAGTCGTGTCCCAAGTCCATGCCACCAAATATATGTTGACGCTTGTATAGAATCTCTCTCTCTCTGCCGAGTTCTCCGTGCGGCGCGACAGTTTGGCAAATTGACGTCGACGTACTTTGAGAAATTTCGTCAACTCGAATTAATTCGTTGAAAAGTTTCCCTGGATTATCCCTCGCCGTTAATTGTTTATTTTATTCAGCAACAAGTTACTCCAAATTTCGAATATTCAGCCGAAATTTCACGAGGAATTCGTCGCCCTCCAAAATTTATTTTATTTTTATTTTATTAGAGAAAAATTTTGTCTCTTTTCGAAAAAAAATCGATTTTCACTCCCAAAAGTCGGTGCGAAAAATTGAAAAAATCATAATAAGCGTGGAGTTTCATTCTAAAACTCCAGTTTATTGAAATCCCCCCGCCCTCGCTCCGTAGCCGCGCGTACATTTTTTATTTTGAATGAAACGTTGGAGCAAACTTTATGAATAACGCTCGAGAAAAAGGAAAAGTTTGCTACTCCGAAAATATGGCTCGGTAAACAAGAAACAGCTGTTTGCGAGCTTGCTCGCGAGTCTTCGGCGACAAAGACATTACTGAATAAAATGTATTGAGATATAAAAGTAACAGCTAGTGAATTAGACACGTGTCACGGACACATCGAACGTTGAGTGACTGAAAATTTATGAATCGAGCCAGCGTATAGCGAGCAGCGACTCAATTACGCACTAGAAAATGTAAAAAGTAGTAAAACGCGAAAACACTGAATTGAAAAACAGAAAAAAATATTACAAACGTTCTTGCGACCAAAACGAATTTCCTGACGTTTGGAATTTCAAATATTTAATTCGCAATTATTTATTTTCCCCATTTAAACGCGTGAAAATTCACGTTTCGTTAAAAAGTTGCAAAAATCGAGTCGCAGAGAAAAAAGTTTTTAGGATTTTTTTTGCAGCGTGCCAGAAAGGCCAAGAGCCGAATTTTTTCAAGAAAAATCCTCAACACACTTTTTTGCAACTCGTAAACCAAACGAGACTCGAATTTACACGCGTTTGGATGGGAAAAGTTGAAAAAATTGGAAAACGTCACAAAATAATTATTTAAACTAAATATCAAAAAAACTTTGGATAAATTAATTGTTTTTTGAAACAAAATGTCCGATCGATGAATCAGAATCGAAGGAGAAAATCGGTCACCCATCCAAGTACGGGTTTAGCCTGTATTGGCTCGTGCTGGGAAATTCCTAGTCACGCAACAAGGTCGCACTTATCGTTATCGGTTGTTAGCTGTCGCTGGTCTGTCGTACTGTAAACAAGCAAAAGCGACAAACAGTGAGAGCAGTATTTGCACAATTGTGAAATAAAATATATAGGAGCGTGTTGGATTCTTGTAAGGGCGTTACGGCGTTAAAAATTGGGACGAGCGAGTACGTACGTACTTGGGAAAGCAGCTCGTACATTTAGAATGCTCGTGACACGCACTTCTCGCCCCAGCATGCACGTACTCAGTGCATTTATTTATGCATAGTTGGGAGGTCGAGTGCATGTGCACAAATGTGCATGTTTAAATAAAATATAATGATTGTATGTGTGTGGGTTTGTTGCGAGGAGACTTTTGCAACTCGACGCCTCATTCAAACGATATCATACACGAGGTTTTGCGAGAGAGACGTGCCGAGTATATTTGCAACGCTTCAGCAGCCCCGCTCGCCGCCGCCTCACTCTCCTGCTCTCGTAATCTCGAGCTTTTGTTTTTTCTCGAACCCTCACACGACACGTATTCTTTAACGGCTCAGTACGTGTACGTACTTTTTTTTTCAAAACGCCAGAGTGTGAAATCCACGTCGATTTCGCGAGGGTAAAAAAAAACGATAAAATACATTATATGGGCGCTGGAAATTTTGCATTTGCGGGGATTCAATCGTGGCTAAAAAAATCGTAACGATATTCATGCTTGGCTGATGTTCATTTCGATTCGGAGGAATCTCGAGCTCGAAATTAAGCGAGAGGAGGCTCAAAATGACGGATCTGGGGTGTTGAATTAATGGAAACGAAAATTTTGTTGAAAAAGATCGAAATTTCGTTGAAAAAATTCGACTAAACGTTTTTTTTTTTTTTAAATTACATAAATTTTGTCATCGCACCAAGAAATATTGTGAAATGTGTATTTGTGTCATTTCAATCGTAAATTTTGCTGACAGTTGCGTTAGAAATCAAAAATGTTGTCAAAATAACGAAAATTTTGAAATTATCCAAAAATACTTTAGTGTTAAACAAAATATCGACGTTTTTCGACCAAATTTCATTTTCAGCGTGTCAAGAATTTCTTTCGCAACCATATCAAAAGGAAGACTAAATTTTTTTTGAAAAATCACTAGAATTTTGATATTGCAGCAAGAATTATTCTGAAAAGTCTCTTCGAAAAGTCAATTTTTGTCATTTAAATCGTAAATTTAGCCGACAGTTTCGTTAGAAATCAAAAATATTGTCAAAACAACGAAAATTTTGAAATTATCCAAAAATACTTTAGTGTTAAACAAAATATCGACGTTTTTCGACTAAATTTAATTTTCAGCGTGTCAAGAATTTCTTTCGCAACCATATCAAAAGAAAGACTAAATTTTTTTTGAAAATTTACTAAAATTTTGACATTGCAGCAAGAAATATTCTGAGAAGTCTCTTCGAAAAGTCAATTTTTGTCATTTA
Source organism: Diadegma fenestrale (assembly GCA_037043255.1). NCBI lineage: Eukaryota > Metazoa > Arthropoda > Insecta > Hymenoptera > Ichneumonidae > Diadegma > Diadegma fenestrale. Next base: position 6,563,319 of record CM073319.1, read on the forward strand.
AATCGTAAATTTTGCTGACAGTTGCGGAAAATATTGTCAAAATAACGAAAATTTTGAAATTTTATGACAAAATATAATTTTTTCTGCTGCTGTCCCACTTTGGCCTCGTGTCCCGTTCCGCTCTCAGTGAAAACGAGAGCAGGGGGGAGGGGAGAATCTGAATTGACAAGGGGTGCGAGAGCTATATCTTGCACATCATATCTTGAGCCAACCTGGACACCAAGTTCAAGGGGTGTGAGTAGAGACCCCGCTGCGAATCAACCCCAATAACGTGGCGAACCATAGAAGCCTCGGTAGCTCGCGCCACTAACTGGTAATACTTGAAAAAAAAAAGAATAAAAATGAAAAACAAGAAAAAAGAAGCGTAAAAGACGAAGGGAAGGAATGGCTGGAAAGAAGGGCGAAAAATGCATCTCAAGAGAGATGACGAGACACGAAATACATCACTGGACCCTCTTGAAAGTTGTGCTCTCGCGTTTATACGCGAAGGGGTTAACTTTCAACATTTCAGACGCGCGATATAAAGCCAGCGACGAAAACGATTCTTGACGTCGAGTGCGACACGCCATTTCTCTTTCACTTTATATATGTTTATGCATATTAAATATATATTTAGATCGATACAGTTTTATGCTTGGGATACGCACAACTTTTACCCCTGCTGCTCCTTACAAGGGCTGCAATAAAACGGCTATTTAATTCATACACTTGATAAACGTTGCGCGCGCCTGTTCATAGTATTTCGAGATCGAGACCGATCCAGCCGAATGAGCTAATTCTGCTTTGGTTAAGGATGTCGATTCCGAAATCGCGAATGATAAGAAAATTCTGAAAATTTCGTATGTTTTTGTACGATTGTTTCAAAATTTCACGACGATCAAGAAACTCGTTATCGAACACTTAACATTAATTAATTAAATGTAGTCAAATTCAGTCTCATTGAAACTGGAAAAACTTTAGGACAATTTTTTTTTTCGACCCCTCAATTTTTTAATACCTACGATATACCGAGAGCAACGGAACCAAAACGAAGTTTATTCATAAATATTTGTTTGTATTTGTTTAAATAATTATTCTTAACAAAATGGTAATTTTTAAATAAGGAGATTCCCAATCGTCGTGAAATTTTGACGCGACCTTTTAAATATTTCTCACAAAAACGTACTGAAATTTTACGAATTTTCTCGTCATTTTTTCTTTCAACCCTTGACGTGGTTAAAATTATGATAATAATAAAATAAGAATATTAATAATAATAAAATGAGAATAATAATAATAATAATATAAAATAATGATAAAATATTTTTTTTTTATGATAAAATAATTATAAAATAAAATAATAAGTTATTAAAATTTTGTATGTTTTAACATCGAAACTATTTAGGCGGCAATTAACTGTTGGCCAATGAGATTTTGGCATTTAAAAGTTGTAATAAACGTTGAGATTGTTGTTGGTGTTGGAAAAAAATGATTTTCGAGGCATTGCTCGATAAAGCGATGAAGATGGATGGAAAAAAGGTTGCGGAAAAGATTGTGAGAGAGCGCGTTGGTCTGGTTGAGTTGAGAACCTGGGCTGGGATCGCGTTCGCCGGGCTGCCGAGTCAGTGGCGGTCGAGAGGGATGAAAAGGGGCTAAGGGGGATTTTTTGTGCAGAGGGGAAAGCAGAGGAGCATTCATAGCGATGCAGATGGTTTACACACCCCTCGCGCGCGAGAGACTCTCGAGAGCGCGATGCTGTATGTCTGCCTGTGCTACATATCTGGATTCACCCTCTCGACCCCTCCCCCCCCCCACCGCCTCCTTTCCAGCCTCCCCCTCGGTCGTTTGGCGATCGCACACTCGGAATTCGCGGATTCACCGGTCAAATGAGGGCGAGCAACGACGAGGCGATGATTTATATCTGGTCGCGGAAAAAAATTTCATTTCATAATTTCCGAACGATTTTTAAGCGATGCAATTTTTTTTTTCATCCACATTTTCATCGAATTTCACTTGAAAAATCGCTCGTTTCGTTTCCGTTCGCTTTATATTTCGCCAAAATGCAATCGAACCCGCGGCAGGCTGGATTGATCGCGGACCAGGACGAACTGCAACTCGCGCGCCCGCCAAAATAAAAAGCACAGAGAGCGCGTAGCGCGCGGACATTGCGGTCTCTTCGTTTCAGAGAGATTTCGATAATTAATTCGAGTGAGACACGAGAGCCGGAGGAAACCAAGGGAGGATTTGGTAATTGACTGTACGGGCGTAGAGAACTCGACCGAGCGAATAAATGCCAAGCCGACGAGTCCTGATGAATTATAATTTGCGCCCCGCGCTGTGTAAACTCCATTCGATCCACTCCGCTACTTCCTCTCGCTATATCCATACATATATACGCGTTAATTGCTTCATACATATCGATATATCTCTCCAGATATTTCAACCAATTCCCATATACTACTCGTACGATTTCGTTTCATTCCATCATTCTATTTTTTTTACCCCATTTTTACCATACCCTTTGAATCCGAGCATTGGAAATTCATTCGTTATCAATCACGTCCTATTTTTTTCACATTCTTCTCCCCATCCAATCGTTTTTACAGTTCACCAATTATAGTCAACTCCAAAAACCATTACTCATTATAGTAAACTGCAAAATTATCGGATTATCATCATAAAATTATGAATTATAAAATAAAAATCAGAAAATCAGAAAATTATAAAATCATAAAATTATAAAATTACAAAATTATAAAATTACAGAATTATTAAATTATAAAATTATCATATTGAAATTATAAAATTATGAAATTATAAAATTGTTGAATTATTAAATTATGAAATTATAAAATTAAAATTATAAAATTATAAAATTATAAAATTATGAAATTATAAGATTACAAAATAATAAAATAATAAAATTGTAACATTATAAAGTTATAAAAAGATGAAATTATAAGATTACAAAATTACAAAACTATAAAATTATGAAATTATAAAATTTTCACATTATAAAATTATAAATTTATGAAATTATGAAATGATAAGTCTAGAAAATTGAAAAATTAAAAAAATTATGAAATTATAAGATTACAAAATAATAAAATCATGAAATTATGAAATTAAAATTACAATAAATTATAAAATTACAAAATTATAAAGCTACAAATTTACAAAATTGTAAAATTATGAAATTATAAAATCATAAAATTATAAAATTACGGAATTATGAAATAATGAAAATTCCATGGACAAAATAATGAGAAAAAATTGGGCGTCGTTGATACGGAATGAATTTCCAAAGCTCGGATTAATCGGCTACGGAAAAAATGGAGGAAAAAGTCGAATGATTTAATAAAACGAATTAATATCCAAAAAATTCAAAGACGCGCGACACCGCCAACAGTAAATTCGTCGATTCAACGCGCCGACATTGTTGCAGCAGCCAACAAAGTAAGTGCCCCGAAACGGATGATCAAGCTCTGAGCCTCGTATTTTCCACAAAGTTTCTGCCCATCGCATAAAAACTCTCCAAAACCTTTGCCAGCGTCTTTTCCCGCCTCAATCGTTCCATTTAAAAAAAAAAAAACGTTCAAGAATTTGGACGATGAACGATTTTTTAGCGAGGTTACGAAAAATCCTGCGCCTGCACGACATTCGGACGTCGAAAACATTTCGAGGCTCCTGAAACTCGGTCACTCGATTAAAAACTCTCCCGAGCTCTCGATCCTCACGGTTCGCGTACCGAACGCTCAAGAGACTGAAAAATACTCGCTCATCTTTCGAATCAGCACAAATTTAGACACGCAGCCTGCGAGAACGAGACACAGAGTCTGCACGTTCGTGTGTGTTCGTGTGAGGATATCATCGGATCGTTGTTGTAAGCAAAAGGCAAGAGCACAGAGTCGAAAGTCAATGCGGCATTGAAATTCACGGAGCATGTTAAATCACAGCAGAGAGTCGTGGTTTTGTACACGCGCAAATATTATCTCCGAGGTCGTCCGCGCCGCGAGACGCGACGACTAATTTAACGATCATCTCGTCATACTCTCTGCCCGAATAAAATCGAGTCTCGAAACGAAAATAAACTCTTTGACAATTGCCCAAAATCCTCGGACAACTGATTCAGATTCCAGAGGCCCGGAAAGGGTTTCCAGAGGCTTTAAATACGCGAAGACGATCGTAAACCTCGCCGCGCAGTAATTATCGCTCGAAGAAAAATGGAAAATTTTGAGTAAAAAAAGTCGATGCTGAACGAATTTTATTTCTGATTCTTCAATAATTCTGCATGAAAATTCTTGACACTAAACCCAACAATTTTTTCCTGTAAAAAAAAATTCTCCGACGTCCAGAATTTGAGATTTTTCCAATTTTTAACTTTTCCCATCCAATCGCGTGTAAATTCGAGTCCGGTTTCGTTTATGAGTTGCAAAAAAGTGTGTTTAGGATTTTTCTTAAAAAAATTTCGGCCCCTGGCCTTCCTGGCAATCTGCAAAAAAAATCCTGAAAACATTTTGTTTTGCGACTCGATTTTTGCAACTTTTGAACGAAACGTGACCGCGATTTTCACGCGTTTAGATGAGGAAAATGAAAAATTGTGAATTAAATATCTAAAATTCAAAACGTCAGGAAATTTGTCTTCATATAGGAGAAAATTGTTCGTTTTGGTGGCAAGAACGTTTGTACAAAATTTTGAAAGGACCCTCAATAAAGTCGTTTCGTGATATAGTAAAATAGCTCGAGGTGGTAGGAGGAGCAAGTTTTACCACGTAGGAACATCATAAACGCTCGCGTTTGGCGATTGAAGGGGCAAAACGGGACTGGCGAGGAAGCAGGAAAACGAGAGAGAGCGAGAAGTTTCTTGCTCCGAGTTTACCTGTCACCCCGATGACGATCCTGACGAGGGTAAACTCCCCACTTTTTTTTTCTTCCCCCAGAGCCTCCACCTCTATATAATAACCATAAAGATATAATAATAATAATAACAACAAGAATGATAGGACGTTTATAAATCGAAGGAGGGAGAAGGACAAAGAGCTCGACACGAGAGTCTAGTTTGGTATGTACGATCTATATACACATGTAAACGACGTAACATGGATATTCTTGCAACAAGGCATTCCGATATATATTTTACGAGCGTGAATATTTCGCGGCTTATTTCATTATTACAAAAGGTGTCCGCACGTACTTCTGGGCGAGTTTCCAAGCCACTTGAAAATTGAGGCGATCCTCATCCCTTATTCCCAGCCCTTGACAACCCTCCTCGTCTTTTCAATGTTAAAACCGTGCGCATTTATATCCCGAGTCACATGCCTCTCGTTTTTTCCTCGTAACCAGAAAACCATCGTCTCCGCAGACTCCGCAGACCCCTACGACTATTATTACGAGTATATACAAAAATAATGTACATAATACGAAATATATATGCCGACCGAGACACTTTCCTGTTTTAAATATAAACAGATCGCTTTAAGGAGGCGCGTCACATCACAATTCATACTCCATTTCCATCACAATTTGTATATCCATTGTCCCCCCTCCCTGCAACATCCTCCGGGGGGAGGGGGAAGAAAACTCTTCGTGAGGAATAAAAAACGTCAATTTTTATCCGAGTCACAATTCCCAGTCCCTCGTGAATGAATCAATTAAAAAACGACGTATCTAAAAATGGAAATTTGCTGGATTTCGGCGGCTAATTAACGAGCTCGTCATTAATGGCTTTTAATCGTTTCCTTTTGATACGAATTTTGGGAATTATGCTGACGAGCCTCTCACGCGGCGACGATTACCTCGCGCGACACCGCCGCCCAGTCTTTCTTGGATTCATTCGTATAGACGCACATGCGGAATTGTGGAGACGACAAATTTTCATGACAATCGAGGACTCGCTGTCGAGCAAGGAAAGAGAGAGATCGCAGACCGCACCAACGAACAATGAAGCACCGCGGTGTCCTGCACGTGTGTGCGAGTTGAACGATGAATTTTTTTTTCGTGTTTTTTTTGTAGGTGATACATGAACTCTGGAGAATTGACGAAGACGAAACGAGACTGGGGGCACGTCGTGTCTATGCAAATTATCTCGTGTCTATACACACACATGTTCATTTTTACAGATACATGAATTGATTATTCCCCGTGTGTGTGTGTGTGTGTATAGACGACGAACGTACGTGCTGCATCGTAGCCAAAGATCCAGCAGGGGAAGAAAAAGGTTTCAAGATTAGAAAAAATAGTGTCGAGGGGACTCCCGACCTGGCCATTGGCATAAATGAGATTGATACGATTTTGAGATACTCTCATAAAGTTTCAGGATCATTGGCCCCCTTGCTCTCAAGCTGTCGAAATTTGCATCGCTGCATCGATTCATTTTTACATGCCAATTGATTTTCTCAATAAAAATGCAGTTTTTCAAAATTTACTCCGAATTCCTCGAGCTACACTTTGGAACTAAATTGAAATTCAAAAAAAATCAATTCCAATGGCAATTTGAACAAAAATGCACCAAAAATGAAATTTTTCTGAAAAAACTGAATATTTTTGGATAATTTGACAAAATTTTAACGTCAAAAGCTTTTCGAAGCGATTTTTTGATAAACAAAAATCCAGTCGAAAGTATCCAACGAAATCGTCAGATTTAACGTCAGAAATTTTGACTTTTTTCTTTGCCAATAAAAATGCAATTTTTCAAAGTTTACCCCAAATTCCTCGAGCTACACTTCGTAACTAAATTGAAATTGGAAAAAAAATCAATTCCAATGGCAATTTGAACAAAAATGCACCAAAAATGAAATTTTGTTGAGAAAACTGAATATTTTTGGATAATTTCAAAAAGTTTTAACGTCAGAAGCGTTTCAAAGCGATTTTCTAAAATTTTTCTTGCTGCAATGACTCAATTCTTGTTGAACAAAAATCCAGTCGAAAGTATCCAACGAAAAATCAAATTTTTTGGCGAAATTTTTTTTTTTAGTCAGATTTTGAGTCAGAAATTTTGAGTTTTTTCTACTTTCATGTTTCGAGTTTGTTATTTAATGAAATTAGTACGCAATACCTATTTACCGTTAATTTCAATGATTTATGTCGCGTATTCTAGTCGAATATTCACGAGCTATTTATGCATCGAAATGGGTGCATATGTGCACGCAGCGCAGATATGTGTTTATGCAAATCTAAAGGTTTGTGTGTGCGTGTGGATCTGGTGGCTAGAAGTGTGCACGGATATGGCAAGGCGTTGTGTACAACAGGTAATAAAATAATTTTAACGACCTACTTGAATAATGTGCGGTACACAAATATATAATAATATCTCACTTGCTGCTGGCAATACATTTTCCTGCGATAAATAATAGCGCGCGCACCAAACCCGTACAGCCTTACGGTTCCCTGGCTTTGGAGCTTCTGCTCTTTTCCTATGTAGAGCCAACGTATTTTCGCGTTTGTATGTGTGTTTGAATCGAGGGGCCTCTTGGGAAGGCATTAAAAAAAAAAAAGACAAAAAAATTTTATACTTCAGCCTCCGCTATTGAAAAACCTTTTCGAAAAATAAAATTGCCCTTAATAAGAAAAAAAATTAGGGGTGCAAGATAATTTAAATCTTGTCGATATTTTTTTGAACGCGATCAACTAAATATTTTTGGATAATTTCAAAATTTTCGTTATTTTGACAACATTTTTTATTTCCAACGAAACTGAAATTACAAAAATTGACTTTCCGAAGAGACTTTTTGAAATATTTCTCACTGCACTGTCAAAACTTTTATGATTTTTCAAAAAACGTTGATGTTGTTGAACACGCGGAAATATTTTTGGATAATTTCAAAATTTTCGCAAATTTAACAATATTTTTCATTTGTAACGAGACTTTTTGAAATATTTCTTGCTGCAATGACAACATTTTTGTGATTTTCCAAAAAAAACGTTTAGTCGAACGTATTCGACGAAATTTTATTTTCAATATTTAAAAAACAGGGATTACTTGATTTTTTTTTTTCGAGACACAGACATTTTTGCGTTTGTGCGGCGCAGCAGGGAGTCTCGTTGCGAAAGAAAAATAAATTGGGCGAGTCGTAAAAACGGTTGGACTGCGGTGAAAACGGGACTAAGTAGTAATTTAGAAATTAGAAAAAGTGCAATAAAATTTTCGGGTCTATAAAAGTTAGGGATCTTTTAATCCTGAAGCTTCGACAAGATGTTTCCGCGATAAGAGGGTTTTTCTGGTTCTTGGCAAGTGCAGCGTTAATGAGTTCGTTCAATCTCTTGGTCACTAGCGCCGAACGTGAGCGAGGAGCTTGTCGTTGCTTGTCATAATTGTCCAAACTTTCCCAAGCCAATGATCCAGACGTTTTTCTACCTGAACGTAATCCCTTAAAGTGTACGATCAACTCTTTCGACGTGCGTTCGTGACTCACGCTCGACGTTGACTCTACATGCACGTGAATGCGCATCAGGGACGCGCGAGTTTCGTGGCCGAGACAAAAAAAACGTTTCGAGCTATTTCGAAGGTAAAAACAATTTTTTTTATCATTACAAATTCGTCAATGTCAGGGTGAAAAAAATTTGGGACACGCGCGACTGCGTCAAATTCCACAAAAAAAAAAAAATTGGCGCCACGAGTTCAGAAAAAATTGCAATAAAATTTCGAATCCAAAACATCGCGGAAAACACGAAAAGTTTCGAAACTCAGAGTTCTCATAATTCCGACCCCCTCGAGAACCGCCGCATAGTCAATGAAGGGTTTTTCGATAAAAAAAACAGAGCGTAGGAAAAAATGAAAGATCGCGGTGACGAAAACTCGAAAAGTGCGTAACGAACCTGCGGAAAATCGAAACGGGGTCACGGTTTCGAAATCGTTGTGTCGCTTCTTCGGAGTCTCTCTCAAATTCCCACGAACCGGCGAATCCCTTTTCCCCTCATTCTCTTTTGTAAAAAAAGAGAAAAAAACTGGTCCGGGATCCCGCGGGCTATGTATCTTGTCGAGTGAATTTTTTACGCCATGCATTATCATTTTTTTTCCTTTTTTTTTTATTGGGAACATTGAGAGCGGTGGAACTTTCAATTCCCATGATAAAACGTGCCCCGGTGTCGAGGAAGAAGCAGAAGAAAAAATAATTAAAGGATTTTTTGAAAAATTATGAATATTGAGACCGGCCGAGGCCATTAGTGGGTTGGGTGACCGCTGACCGATGCACCTGAGTGCTTGACTAAATTTCTGACTCTCTGACGACGTTCAAAGCACGTGAAGCTTAGTCTTTTGGGCAAAATATTGGCTCTTCGTATATTTAACGGCCTTGGGGGTCTCATGGGGGGACGCCAGAATTAGTCGCAGGTGTGAAAAAAGTTGCGATCGATTAAAAAAGTCACAATGGCCAACTTGAGTAAAAATTGGAAAATAACGACGAATCCCCGTGGAATTTTTTTTTGGGTTTGTATTATGAAGTCGACGAAAAGAAACAAAAATAGTTTTTACACATTAAAACAACTTTTTATGTGTACAAATAGAATTTCAATCGTATCTCTAAAGTATGTTAAATTTCGGGATACGACAATGCAACGAGTGAACGCTCGATCGAGTATCACAAACATTGGATTTGAATGACAAAGACCTCTCGCGGTCCACCGGCTCGTTGGACTAACTTATTGTGTGTATACCTCCATAACTTTTACTACACAAATAGATATACATGCGTAAGCGTGTACAGGGGGTTCTAAAAACGCTGGACGAAATTTTCCGTTTGCTCAAACGCTTTTCGATCGTATTAAACCTCGAGGAATTGGTAATTTCCAAAATAGCCAACGTTAAACGATTCGATCGCTCGTTGCACCCAAACCGTTCGAGATAGAGAAAATTTGCATTGAACAACATTTGTAGAGCATAAAATTTCCTACAAAAAAGCATGAGACAATTTTTTTCTACGTGCCGTAGTTTAGCCGTGAGACCAGTTGGCAGCAATGACCTTGAGAAACGACGTCTCGAAAATCATCAGGAGGCTTTTCAGATTGAAATTTCGTCAGGGAATCGGATGAAATAAAATTGGCCGTCATTTTTGGGACACCCTGTATCACTTATATTGCATTTTTCAGTATTTCGTGCCACTTGTGGCATCCATTAATGTTCCTGACCGTGAAATAATTATATACCCACAATATTACGAGGGAAATACCGCAAATCCAAAAGTAGAAAAAAAGTATTGTCACAAAATGAAGGAAAGACGAAAATATTGGGGAAAAAATTCTCCGACTCTCATAGAAAATAAAATTAACGTCCGTGAAGCGTTTTGGAAACCGTGAAATTTTATTGTCCTCATTGCAATTTTCAACGAAATCTTGGGCATTTATCAGATCGTTCATTTTTCACAGAGAAAAGTGTGAGGAAAACAAGGCAATAAAGCAATTAAAACGATAACTTGCAGGTCATCTTGTCGTATTGAAAAAGCGAAAAAGAAACAAGAGCCAGGGGAAAAGATTGTGTTGAAAATATTATTTTCCAAACTCCCTTCACCGCACACGAGACCCGTAAAAGGGGACGAGAGTTCAGTGACAAGTGTGTTTTATATTGCTCACGAGAAAAGGCGGGAACGATAATGTAGCATGGGAAAGTTGGAGCCTCGAGTTGTTCCTAATCCTCTCAAAACTCTGTCTCTTTTCAGCGTCATTTCTGCGACCCATATTCAATCTGTTTTCAACACCATTTGCAGAAAGTGAGTTGCCAGGTAATGGGAATTACGCTGACCGAAACATTAGGCTCCCAGTTGGCACAATTTATCGCCGTGTAGAGTGTGCGAGACTCTGGACAATCGTGCCTGATGACACTTTCGGGGATAGTCACCTGGCTCGGCGTCTAATCCTCCTGGTGCAATTAAAAATAACCCCATGCTGGGCAAAAGGCGTCTCATCCGCGCATCGGCAAAATAATCCCTGGCTGTAACCCGCCTTGGATCTCCCAAGTACGTGAAAAAAGATCGCGTCAAGTCGATACCACTTTCGAGCGTAATTCTTTTATGACATGAACCTCCTTACGAAGCCAATTCAGGTTCACGAATTTAGTTTCCCAAAACTCAACGACGAATGATAAAATCCGCCATAAACGCCGGCATGCGACTCGCCAAAAATATGATGGACGTTAATAAATTGTTTGTACACTGAAAATAAAATTTCGTTGAAAAATATCGATAATTTTTGAAAAAATAAGACAAATTTTGTCAATGCAGCAAAAAGTTTCGTTAGAAATCAAAAATATTGTCAAAACTTTGAAAATTTTGAGATTATCGAAAAATATTAATTAATTTTCATTAAGTAAATCGAAAATTTATTAACTATCGAAAAGTATTCAAAAATTTGTTCAACTAAATTTCATTTTCAGCGTTCCAAGAACGACAAACTTTGACTTTTATGGTATCGTTGAAGATATCGATGCGTTCACAATGTTATTTAATGTGCAATGTGATGAAAATACATCGACGTGGCCACATAATCAACGTCACAGTTGAAATAAAATGCGAATAGTTGACGTAGATAGAGTATTACGAGGATATTGCCTAATTCTGATATTTTCTCAGAGAGTCTGATTTTAAATACAGAATTACTGATTATATAGATGAGGATAATTAAAAGGAGCATATGGAAGCGAAAACATTCGATTATCCAACGTCCAATTGTTGCGAATCCCACGAGATAAAATGTGGCATTTGTTTGTATAGAAAAGATAGCTCGATTGGTTGCATGCTCGTAAGAAGCTTGCGTAACGATGAAAATATGTATTCCCACGTATATATTTAATGAGACATCACATAACAGATTTAGGCAGAACGTAGTGGAATAATTACGAGGTTGGATTTAATTCCTACAAGGACTGAAAATAGTCGATGAGTTATCAGGGGTTGAGAAGACCTCGTAACCCCGAAACAAGTTATTCCGGGATGAATGAGTACAGCGTTTAGTTTAGGCATCGAGAAGAGCGAAACAAAGAAGAAATTTATTTGTGTATTGAAAAGAATCTCAAACAATCGGCGAAAGAGATGCTTCAACTGAGCGTTATAGCAAAGGAAACTGATGCGACTATTCGTTTCAGATTGACATTGCATAAGGCCTAACCTGCTCTATTCCCGTGACAATTGAACACAATGCAGATTTGAAAATAACTCGAAACAAAATCGCGGATTTAGTTATGGCGAAGCGATAACAGGAGCTTGCAATGGTATAACTTGTATCATTAAAAATCAATGCTAATTATGTTGGTTATGTGGGAATTCCTATAAAGCTATTGCGATGAGGACAAAGAGAATTCCTCCGGTGCATTTGAATCTAGTACAATTGTGTATGGTTTGCGGCCCTAAAAGTACGAGCGTATAGTGTAGGACCTGTTGCCCATGATGCCGAGATACTATAATGGAAGAATACGTCATAGATAATCATAGCACCAGTCGTACTCTATAGGAACACAGAGAGGCCAATGGGAGCTGCTACGCTACTATAGTGCACCAGAGGGTACAATGTACACCGCGATCGTCCTTCTCACTCTCATCCCCCTTTCGCTCTTCCACATACATCCACCTAAACACACACGCACATTGAAATATAGACACGTGTATATATACGAATGAAGCGAAAGTGTGTATGGAATATTGAACTTTTGGTGTAGTGCACGCGGGGAGGTTTAAGTCCTGGTAGGAAAAAAAGGGCACCCAGGGTGCAGCTTTCAATTTCATACAACAAAGCCCAGGATGCTCGAATTCTGTCATTGTGCATGCGGCATCTTCCTCGGTTCTTGTACGCATGCATCAAAGTTGTTGTTTTGGACACCCCCTGCTATTTTCACAACCATTGGATTACATTAACGTAATTATAGTTAATGTTTGAATTCCCGACGTTTAAGAAACTCGCTATTGAACAATTAACATTAATCTATTGAATATGTATATACCTAAATTTAGTCTTATATGGAACCTGGTCTAACTTTGCTATAAGTTTTTTTCACGATCCCTCAATTTTTTGATATCTACAGTAAACTGGAAGCAACGGAAACGACACCAAGTTTATGGATAAATATTTGTTTAAATAATTATTCTTAACAAAATGTTAATTTTTTAATTACGAACTCCCTAATCGTCGTGAAACTTTGACACGACCTTTCAAATACTTTATACAACAACATACTAAATTTTCCGAATTTTCTCATCATTTTTTATCTCAACCCTTCGGGTGGCGGAAGTCACGACGGTAGAATTATGAAAATTTGGTATTTTTTTTACTTCACGACGATTAACAAAGCTGTTTATTGACATCCTCAAGGGCTTCGTGAATGACTGACTAAACATTGTCGAGTTTTCTGAAACATTCTCATAAAAATAGTGTAGAGCCTCAAGTCTCGTATTACTTCTTCGATCATTGTCAGGCGCGTCGGTATTATTACGGTGATCGAAAGTCAATCGGTGGTCTCTATAGAAGAGGCTCATACAAAGGCACGTTTGCGGATATATATTCGATTCGGTGATTTTGCCTTGTACCACCCTCCAACGCATTTCATTCCTCACTGTACTCATCCCTCGGTGTGTGTTATATCCGAGGGATGAATATATTCGCACAATGGAAGGTCCTTATATTCATATTCGCCCTCTCTCTCCCCCATATTTCTTTTTACATATATTTTTCTGCCTTTCTACGTTTTTTAAAACGCGTTCGCGCTCTTCTTACTCGCAGGCATTGCCAAGCTGCACGAGCTTGTTTCTTGATAGGCGTATCGAACTCGAATAGGCATCATCGAGACGCCCTTTCTGGGTTACCAAAGCGATATACTTTTCAAGGGTACACACTCCACAATTATGTGTGTATGGCACACTAAAAGTATAACAAAGACGTGAATTCATCTGTCTTTCTCTGTCGCGCGTCTCAGGCGATGCTGTGAATGCCTGCACTGGCATATAATGCTCGATGCGTCGATATGCCATTGGGATTATTTACACGCCATTTGGAGGATTTTCCGTCGGCGTACGCCAACAGCTCAAAAGAGCTAAATATATATGTTGATATTGAATTGCTGCTCCCTCGATATATATTATTAAACAGTATTAAGAAGCTATGCACTCGTTCTTTCTTCGTATACGAGGGCACGAGCTTCAGAAGATTTGAGATTCTGGTGTCGATCGCGTGGAGCTTCCTTCTCGTTTTTAGGGCAAAATTCTTCTTCACCCTGGGGGGCTTTTTATTTTCCTATTGCTCGTTTGTCGAGCTTCTCAGCTCTCCATAATTTCCGGTGCCCTTATTATGTACGGATAACTGCAGTATTGCGGTGTGATCTGTTCATCATAACGACGGGGATCGATGATCCGGATTCCGGCGTGTTTTCTTTTTTTATGCTCAATATCGGAAAGTTTTTGGCGTTTCGTAAAAGTGTGACTTTTAATTCTTTTTTGTTTTGCTATATGGTGGACTTAGTTGGTGGAGCGAGAGGGTCATCGAGCTGCAGCAAAGGATTGTAGAAAATGCGATGAAAAAGGCTTTCACGAGGTGAGATTCTTCTCTGATAAGCGGCGAAAGCGTTTGGTTCTCGTATGTACGCGGCGCGGTGTATACCACGCGCAAAAACATTGGTAGTTTCGGAAGCGCGCATTACGCGCGCGGCTATTCGAGGTTCTCAGGGGTCGCGAGGCGCGAATCCCTTTCTCCGTGTGCATGCTCTTCGTTTCTCGATCGCGTACTCCCTCGTTCGCAGGTTAGCTCGCTCGCGGGTAAGAGCGAGACGGAGATATCAGTGACGCGAGAGGTCGCCGCGGTGACGTCACCGAACGGAGCCCCGCCCCCCTCCGATCCATCCGCGCTTTCCATTGGTCGTGGCAAATGATGGCAGGTTCGCTCGCCAATCGATCCTCGCGCTTGCCTTCGGCTATTCTCGGCAATCGCTACTCGGCCCTCGTCGCTTCGTACGTACCCCGTTCGTCGAGAGAGCGGGGAGCGCTCGCGAAACGATTGGACCGAGTGGTGGGGTGTCCGGTGGAGGGATAACGACGTCGTCGAGTGGCGCGATCGAGCAGCGGCGAGGCAAGCATCGTAGAGGGGATAGGACGGCCGGGAAGGGATGAGGGGCAAGGGAGGGAGACGGTAGAGAGAAGGGGTCGCTGGATACTGTGCAGCGACCGCCTCGGCAGGAAGTGAGCCCCGTCGAGGGTTCTCCCCCCTCCCCGAATCGTGCTCTCTCGCTCGCTGGCGCGTTCTCCCTCACCGCGTTAACCAACAGACCGAAGACCCAAAAGCGAACCCACAAATGCTCAGACGGTTCCGTTCTTCTGAAGAGAACGCAGTTACCTTAACACGGCTCGCTCCCTCGACAAAAAGAACAAAACGTGCGCGTGCCTCTTATTCATTGACGGTTATTCTCAACTATCGATACTATTTATTCAAGAATCAATATTCTTCGCATTGTTTCGTTGCCGATCGGTCATTCTAAACAACAAAACAAGTGTCGACCTATTGTTTTTCGTGTTGATAGTTATTAACCACATATATATATATATACAAATATGTATATGAATCTGTGAATAGCTTTGTATATATGCGAGTGATTGGTCGATAAGACGAAACATTACAGTTTATCGAAATCAGTAAGCGCACTTGGTAGCTCGTGATATTGCGTGTGGCGTCTTTCGCGCGGTGATTCAATCCAGTGCGGATATTAAAATCAAAATAATCGCCAAGACAACTACATGTTCGACGAAGTCAGTCGGTAGGTTATTCCGAACTGTGGATACATACTCTGAGTGTTCCTACGTTGGAAATAGAGAAATAATCGAATAACTGCGGCTGTTATTGTGTTGTCTCGTTGATGTATCGTTGTGCGGTTCGGGACTTTTGAGTCGGGGATTTGTCGTGAGACATCGATGAAAACGTTGTCAACGAAACTGTGAAATTTTGAAATAATATTCTGTACAGAGTGACGCGACAAAGGGAGAAATAAAATCGAGTGTGAAAGTGGCTCCAGTTTTAATTGGGAGCTAGTGACGCATATTCGCGATTTTGATGATACTCTGCCGGTGAATGAGCGCGTTAATAAAGGGTCAGAAAAGAAAAGCGAATGAAGAATCACTCGCGGGTATGATGTTGACGAGCGAAACATCTCGTATTGCTCTCGTATGATCTTGATCGTTGGGCCAATATCTCGGTACGCCTTACTTTTCGAAGGAAAGATAACGGAGCCGCGTGTGCGTGTGTGTCGGTTCGCGTGTGTCGGTGCGCGACATTGACACGGTAATTCGGGCTCACGGTCGGTAACAACGTCGCTATTTTCGCTATCGACGAGTCGAAATAAAAGGGCGGCAAACTGTTCGGGCACAGGGAGGAAGATATGCTAACGATGGATACGGAGTTGAAAGGCAGCAGCATGCACGGACAAATGCCTCCTCATCCGCATCAGGGAGTAGCGCCGATGGGACATCACGCCGGGGTGTCGCCTTACGGTGCCCTCGGCTCGATAGTTCACAGTCCGGCACTATCCGGAAGTCCCCCAAGCTCCGGTGGCCTCGGTGGTCTTAGCTTGCATCATCATCAGACAGCGCAGCATCATTACGCCTCGATGCAAGTAGCGCAACAACAGCAGCAACAGCAACATCAAACGATGCACGCGTTGGCCTCGCAGCAACAGGCTGTCGCGGCTGCTCAGCATCATTCCCATCAGCAGCAGCAGCAGCAGCAACAGCAACAACAACAGCAGCAGCATTCCCAACAACAACAGCAACAGCAGGCTCAACAACAACAAGCGCAACAGCATCAGCCACCAAACAACAACAACAATACGAGCAAAAACAACAACATGGATCGGGTCAAGAGGCCGATGAACGCGTTCATGGTATGGTCCCGAGGCCAGCGTCGCAAGATGGCACAGGAGAATCCAAAGATGCACAATTCCGAGATATCCAAGAGACTCGGAGCCGAGTGGAAGTTGCTCAGCGAAACGGAGAAACGCCCGTTCATCGATGAAGCCAAAAGGCTCCGAGCCGTTCATATGAAGGAACATCCCGACTACAAGTACCGTCCACGAAGGAAGACAAAGACTCTCCTGAAAAAAGACAAATTCCCCCTGGGCGGTGGCGTTACCGGAGTCGGTGGCATGCTCGGCGTTGATCAACGCCAAGTCAGCTCCGCCGGTGGAGCCCAACAAGCGCAATTGCCCCGGGATGTCTATCAGATGCCCAATGGCTACATGCCCAACGGCTACATGATGCATGACCCGACGGCCGCGGCTTATCAACAACACGCTTACGGCGGACACATGGGAGCCGCTGCCGCTGCAGCCGCCGCTGCTGGATATCCTCGATACGACATGGGCCATCATATGGGCGGCGGTAGTCCCAGTCCCATCAACAGCTACATGAACGGCTATGGCGGTTACGGACCAACGACGATACCCGGAGGTTCACCATCCCCCTATCATCAGGCCCAACCTGGCTCTCAAATGTCCAGCCATAGTCCCAGCGGTAGCAGCGTCAAATCCGAACCCACGAGTCCGGCCAGCGGTGGATTACACACTCCGACACCCAGCGGCGGATCTTCCGGTGGAAGTGCCGCCGGCGGACCTAGTTCCGCCGGACCTGGATCTACCATCAAGAGGGAATACATGGGACAACAGACCCAACAACCACAGGGTGATCTCAGACAAATGATCTCGATGTACCTGCCTCAAGGAGGCGAACAGGGCGTCGTTCAACACGGAGCTGGCGTTTACTCGCCCGGACCATCACCCGATTCACTCGCCCAACATCATTCCTCCATTCCGCAACTCACCCACATGTAAGCATCTATTTTACAATCTATTCTTACGTTTTTTGTTTCTGGCTTTACCGAATGTCGTTCTTCGTCTACGTTGTTCTCTCTCAATCGTTTCCTCTATTCTCTCTTCACACTTTTCCTTCTCTCTCGATCCAATTACGAGCTTTTGGCGCGTGTGGTTGTGGTTTTATTCTTCTGCGTGACACGGTAGCTCTCAAAATCTACGATCTCAACGAGAAACTTGTCTCCCATCACTGTGACTCGAAGATCGAATTCCAACGAGATTTTGGGCCTCTCTCTCTCTCTCTTTTTACGGTGTTGAAGTTTGCATCGTTGGAATGCAACGAAATTCGGTTTTTTATTGAGAATTTTGATTCAATATTTCGCCAGGACAATGAAAATCGGTATGAAAATTGTCATGGCTTTTGAAATTGAACAAAAAATGAACAGAAAATCGTATTTTTCGTTGAATTCCAACTTTGCCAACTTCAGTGTCGTCTCTTTTTCGCCATCCTCCAAATCCATTTTCATTATTCACTCACCATCTCGCGTGATTATTCCTCCCGCGGATGCTCCACTGGGCTTCGGACCTTCCAATCGACGGTCTCGCTGAGCCATCGAATTCACTTTGTTGCATGCAGTTTTTTGACTACTCGAATTATTAACCCTCACGATGTCGATGATGATGACGATGATGACGATGATTATATCACGAATTTTGATTGCAACGATTGCTCAGAGTGTTTTTCTCCATTTTTCATAATTCATTTCTGCTTCCTCTCTAAAAATCTTTCGTTAGATCCAAAAGTATCTCTATTTCCGAAGATTATTATTAAGAGAAATGTCTCGCACACTCTCCACGCACACACCAACATAAAAACGTGTTTTTCCTCTTCTGTTTTCTCATATAGATACGGTCGTGCGCGACTCGTATATGCGCCAAAATGAACGACTAAAAAACAAAGAAAATTTAACAATCAGAGCGAACAATGAATTTAAAAGAAAAGAAATTTTAAACAAACACTACAAAACGAAAAATTAAATCAACCAAAAGCATCAACAACAAACTCTAACGATAAACAAACAATCGACTAACCTCGTAGGATAGCTTAGACGCGGATGGATCCGGAGCGTCGAGAGGCAAACGGGTCTTACGGGGGCAAGTCATGGGCACGGATCGGACCGACGGATCGGCAATGGCAAGGCAAAGCAAGGGATGAGGCAGGGCAAAGGGATGAGGGATATAGTCAGTGACGATAAAACCAAACGATCGAGCAAAGCCAGTGCAACGCGAGAGAGAGAGCAGCTTTTTGGGAATCGTTCAAAATCTTCAGCTCCTCCGAGACGAATGGAAAATTTCAATTAGCAATTAAAAATGCTAAAAAAAAAGCACAAAAGCTTGCGAAAAAATGAATTTTCGCAGGCGTCGATCGTTCGAGACGTTGAAATTTTCGTTGTCAAGTGATCCAAAACGAAAGAAATATTTTCCTCTTTTTCTTTCCGTCTTTGAATAACTCTGCCACGGTGATCAAAGCAGCCCAAGTGCCCAAAAGAGTTTGAGTCTTGTGATTCGTCGAGCGTACAAGTGCGCGAGATATATTAATGATTCTTCGTTCCGTTTTTCGAGTAACTACTGTGATAAACGATTCAATTCCGCGCGCCGAGTGTACATAGGATTCCTCGATCAAGGACCCAGACCGAATAAAGGAAAATAAACGAAAGCCCACACTCTCCAACGAGACAAAACTCGAATTATGTTGGAAAGAGGAAATCGAATAAAACAGAATTTCCTTCAAACGCGATTTTTTTTTCCAAGTCTTGCTAAATTTCGTGGCCGAAGAAACTGCGTTTGAAAGTGAGCCGGAGCTATAATTTCGTTTTTATTTCCTGCGAACCTGCGTGTAGGGATCGATCATGAAAATCGTCCCTCGAGGTCCATATTATTATTATTATTATCATTATTATTGTATAATTGATCATAGTTATTGAATATCACAGCAGTGCTCTTAAAAAAACATAATTATTACGTTTATCATTATTATAATTATTGTAATTATTATTATAATTATTATCATTATTAATTATATTATTGATATTATGAATATTTTTCTTTCTTCCTCGTTTTTTTAATTATTATTATATTCCATCGCCATTACAATTTACCTTGAAATATTATCGACGTATCCCATTTTTTTCGTCGTTATTTTCACTCCCTCCTTCTCTCGAACTTGAAATTTTTCCTCGTTCATCTTAATTTCTCGTTTTCTTTCGATTCTTATCGAATAATTACATGTTGATTGAAAATCTCGATATTATCGTCGTCATCGTCGTTTTCCATTCGAAAATAAAATGATAAATAATTTTAATTAACACGCTTCCTAATTGGTTGATTACTCGTCCGAAAGATTATTGTGCTAAAGTCAATATTTCCAAGTTTTGTGTTTTATGTGCGATTATGATAATTATTGTAGCCGAATGTTTTATTGATTCGTGACTGTGATCCCGTATACAGGGCCTATCGGACAACGTTTTCTTCGTATTATTGTGATCGAGCTACCGCGCCGTACACCCAAGAACGATCTTATGGCGGACGACTCCACTCCCTCGAACTTTAGGCAACCGAGCGATAACAATTATCATTGAAAAACAATTGAAAATACAAAGAAATCGAGACAAAGAATGATTAAGCAACTAAACGAACGACGATTCTTATGCGCTGTCGCTAAAACCGTTTCTACACTCGATTTTCAACATTTGAAACAATCGAAACAAACCATTTTCACGATTGGAATGAAACCTCAGCTGAGGAATTCTCATTGTTTAAAAACAGCTTTAAATCTTGTTTTATTTTCGAACAATCGGTTTTTTCGACTCGCATACGAAGCCAATCGATCGCCTATTTTAAGTTTCCAATGTAAATGCTTGTAACAGCCCTTAACGACAAGACAACACACAAACAATCACAAAAACACACAATTGTATTCAGAGACGAATGGAACGATGTACCGTTTGTATAGAGAAGGAAAAAGAGGAGAAAAAATGAACACAACTTTGGTGCACGTGCACACGAGATGTCTCAATTAAAATACTTGTGGATACGAGCTGAAAAAATGGTACGAAATCCACCCGCCGATGGGACACGCGCCCACGACAATGCGGGCGCAATTTACTTGCACGAAAACACACACGAATACGAACAAACAAACACAAACATATTGAACAGTGTCCTCCCCCAACAAGATCCTTCGATAAGTATTATTAAATCGTATCCTAGACGAAAAAGACTCGATCAAGAGTGGAAGAAAGCGAGAGACGTACAAAGAGTTGAAACAAACAAAAAAATGAGGAGAGAGCGAGGGAGCAATTAGGATTTATCGAAGAAAATTTGCATCATTAGAAAAAACAAATGACAAAACTCTCTTGTTTGTATTTAAACGATTCGATACAATGCACTCTGTACAAATGGTTCATGAACAAACCACCATATATATTCCTTTTTTATTATTATTTCTTCTTTGTTTTAAATAATAATAAGTTGCGCGCGATGCCCTTTCTCATGTGTAAATATAACAAATATATGTCTAACTCGCTCGCGGTACGACTTCACGTCGTGCATTATGTTCGAATATATATATGAAAAACAAAACAAAAATATATATATATATATATAAATCACATTATATATATAAATTAATTAATTGCATTTCATTCGTTCATTTTTTTTCTATTACCAAAATAACCGATATACCAAAAACACGATACTCTCCTCATCACTCGATCCCGAACAATCCTTTGAGCCACACACTGGGATCCGATTTTTCGTCCAGTTTTTTTTTCTTCATGATTTTTTCGCCTTTTTTTTCCACTAATTCTTTATTCTCTAAAATATTGTTGGATTAAACGTTTTTCTCGAAAAATCACAGAAATTTTGGCATTGCAGCGAGAAAAACTCTTCGAAAAGTCAATTTTTGTCGTTTCAATCGTAAATTTCGCGTTGGGAATCAATATCGAGTCGAAATGACTCTTTGGCTGTTAAATTTCGAGTTAATTACACGCTAGGACGAATCTAATTTGGCTCAAAGGGAAATAACAATATTATTTACATATTAAATACACAACGCATCATCGACTCGTACACGACAATTCGGCGATAAAGAAAATCAGGTAATTATTGAAAAAAAACTTTATTTTACTTTCATTTCGATTGGCAAAAGTTTCTCTTGAATCTCGTAGACATTTTTATCGGTCGTTGAAAAAAAAGTTGAAAATTCCATTATTTTTTACACACACACAAACACACTTCACAAAATCGATGGGAAAATTTGATAATTTTTTCAAAAATTTACGATTTTTTTTCTACGTGAAAAGTTTCAATTGATTTCATCGACAAAAAACATTGGAAACGACGTTCTCGACATTAATTTGGGCCTTCAATTTTTTAATTGGGCCCCATTTTTATTTATTCGTTTATTTTTGTTTTTGTCGCGTTTCTCTCAATTTTTGCTGCGGTATTTATAAATTATATTATGAAAATATAAAATATTACTCAATCGGAGGCGAAATTTTGTAATAAATATAAAATAACGGTATGTGGGGTCTCCCCCTCTCCCCCGCTCTCTGTGGACTCGAGAGCAAAACTTGAATCTCTCAACTACAGGCGCAAAACTCTCGCGGCCCATTAAATTTCGTGCCAATAAATATTCTATCGTTCCGGGGCATAAGCGTTGGCGTTCTCCAACTCTATATCTATATATTCTCCAATATATACACAAATACTATACGCATATACATACAACAAGTCATTTCGGTTAAAAGGCTTCTCGCGCGCTCTCTCTCTCTCTCTCTCTCTCTTTCTCGCTGTTGAAAGTACGCGGCGCGTGTACCACGAGCTCTTTGCTCCTCGTGTCCCGTTGAGAAGAATGCAAATTCCCCGCTCGGACGAGAGTCGTTCGCACAGAGTGCCACCGACACGTTCGCCACCTTCTGTACGTCTTTACGTGACTTACATACACATTTCCATATTAACTAAATTTATATTTATCGGAGAATCGCTCTGAATTTCAAGAAAATTGAAAAATTTTGCACTTTTTTCGTTTTTTTCCGATATTTTTGCTTTTTTTTTTTTTGAGTTTTTGCTAATTCGCAAATTTCTATTTGGCGGACGATCGATTCGAATTGACCAAGAAAATTAATTATAATAAATTGGAATTTAACTTAATTTTCCTTCGGTGGGTCGCGCGTTCGTGTCGAATTTTCATTATTTTTTGAATAATCTTGCACTTTTTTGGTTTTTTAAAAATATTTTCGGTTTTTTTTGAGTTTGTGCTAATTTGAAAATTTCTAATGGGCGGAAGATCGATTCGAATTGACGAACAAAATTAGTTAATAATGAATTGGAATTAAAATTCGATTTTAAACTTAATTTTTCTTCTGTGGGTTCGCGCGTTCGTGTCAAATTTTTGTTATTTTTCGAAAAATTGGCTTTTGGACGCGAAATTTGTAGGTTTCGTGGATCGAGGCAGAATTGAGCAAGAAATTGGCGAAAAATTGGGATTATTTGAGAGTTGCAATGATTTTTGAAATTTTTCTTTGTTCCTCGTCGTTTTAGTTCGCGAGTTTTTTTCGTTGGACTTTCGAATAGCGTTTCGTGATATTTGCACAAGAGTCTGGACGACGCAACCAGCAGAGAGAGAGAGAAAAAATTGGTTCTTGGCTCGGCACACGCGAGAGAAAAAAATGAAAAGAGCGAGAAGGCTTTAAAACTCTTGGCCATGTTATTCAGACATTACACTCCACTCTCGGAGCGATCCCCATGCGTCTTGCGCTCGTCCATCAAAACCCCCGGCCCCTTTCGCTCGCAAACTCATTCTTCGCTCTTTTCCCACCGACTACGAGTCTCAACAACTTCTTGCTAAACTGTACACACTTGTTATGGTTCCTGCTGGCCTCGCGTATTACGGACACGTGAGCATCAGCCAAAAAAAAGCGAAACAAAATTCAACACCATTTCGCCAGCAATCTCACTAAACGAATTCCCTCAGATCGCGCTAATTATTCATCGAGCTTGCTAATTAACCTGAATCGCAATAAAAATGGGTCATTCCGATGCTGCAATCAAAGCCAAAAACTCTCACGATAACTTTCCACGCAACTACTCGCGTAATTAATTAACACAAAACGCTAATTACGCCTTTATCGATCTCTCCAATTTTTTCTTTCCTCGCCTGCAAACAGAATGCAAAACAGCAAAAAAAAGCTCGAAGGAGCTCATCACGGAATTGTGTAACTTTATTAATGAGTAAAATGTAGACGAGACACTCGTTGGCTCATAATTTATTCGTAAAATCCTCGTATTCGTAGACCAAAATATTTTTGTTATTCTCAGGCTCAGCCAACATGTTTTTCGATTGCAATGACACTTTGAATTCTCCAATTTTTCTCGTTGCTCTGCTCAGGCCTCGCGTCAGCCTGGGAACGACGAAAATAAAACGGAAAAACGGAAAATAAAACGAATTCATAAACCCTGGAACGGTGAAATGATTTTTTTGACCTATAGTTCGGGGTCAAAAATGAGGCCAATTTTGAAAACGTGATATCTTCGTCAAAATTGGACCAAAAAACTTCGCCTTGGCCTCATTCTCTTCGTTTTTTAATGCAGGATCGCACGAACCTCGGCAATTTTGCTAAAAGTCGAAAAATTGATCAAAAATTCGGTAAAAGGTCGAAAAAATGGGGAAACGTTGCAGCGCACCGTCGTTCGTGCTGTTTGTCCGAAAGGTCGAGAATCGTGTAAAAATCGTTATTCCCGATACCCCGATGGTTGGAGCTTCGGTTTAGAACTGCCTGAGGATATTTCGCGGTTGGCGCCCCTTTTGACGAAAAATGTTCACGAGCAATTAGCAAGAAGTTGCGCGTCCACTGTAGGGGACGAGATGCGGCATCGCGGGCGGAAGTCAAGCGTGAACTCTGCGCGTATGACTCTGGTCCAGGATGGAAAAAGCCTCAGGCAGAGGATCGTGTGTACGCGGATAAATATAATTATAGATGTTTTTTTACGTGGCCGTATAAATTTAGACGATTGAGGAAAACTTGAAACTCGAGTCGAAAGTACGAATAAAACTGGGTGTTTGCGCGGTTGGAAAAGTTTTACTCGGGAATTTCGCAAGCTGGCCCGAAACTTGTCCCGAGGACGGGGGCGGAGGGTCGGGAACTATATCGGGGGCCCTGGATCTATGCGGGAACTTGAAATATTTCAAGACCTCAAAGCTGCGGGATAGGAATATCATTTAGTGGCGAAATGAGAGCACAAGACCGAAGCTCCTGCTGCTTTTTGTGGGCGCAAAGAAAAAGGACGAAAAGTTTAAAGCCGCATATAGATTGGCTGGAAAAATATCAATTCGGGGAAAGTTGCTCTCAGCATTTTACCGCATCCCTTTCGCCTCTTTGCCCCTTTTCCCCATTCAACGCATCGCTTCCTGCAGAGTTGCGCACTTTTCGATCTATTTTCGACTCTCACCAAAACCTCGTTTTCTCGCGCCGTACTTTCCCCTGGAAGAATTTTGTTTGTCATGTTTACAACTCCGGCTCATCTGCGCGGTGGTCCATTCGTATGTTTATTCTCGCTGCGTTCCTTTGTCTCAATATTTAGCCTGGGGCAAGAAAATTTAAGACCCCGAGTCCTAAATTTGCGATCGCGCAGCCCTCTCGATCTTCTTTCTTCGATTCCCATGTTACGCCTGCCGCGATCGCCCATTTCCCGCTCGTCTTGTGCACGCCGAATACGCAACTCGCGCGCATGTCGTTGCCACAAACGTCGTAACTTCCTGCCGCCGTTTTGCGGTCACGAACAAGTATCCGAAATACAATAAATTTGGAGGGGGAAGCAAAATAACGCCCTTTCCCATCACGCATCCCGCTGCCAGATATCCGGTCCAAGTTTGTTTCCTCCATTTTACCTGCACGATCGACCAACGTATGCTTCAAACTTTTTCAATCCTTGTTCCCGCCGTACGAGCTCAAACTTTATCGTTTGAACGTTTTTTCTATTTTTTTTCTCGTGTGTTTTTGTCCGGGGCCAACTTTTGGCTAGTTCGCGAGTTTAATTAGACGTCAAGCTGCGCTTTGCAGCAACAGCAGCTCGTAACAAATTTCACTAGCGCGAGCCATATTGCCGAGAGTCTTTTGCAACAAACGTAATTTTTTTTGGTTCGTCGATCAAACTCGATAAAATTGGCTTCGCGGACTTTCAGGGCGTGCGCTGTCCATACGATCATAGATGGGGCAATAGTGCATAGGACCTTTTTTGTAGATCATTCAATTGTCTAGAAAAAAGTCCCTGATGACATTTTTCCAACTGCAGTATTTTGGTCCTGAAAGATTAATTAAAGAATTATTTGACATTCGGTGTGTTTTAAAAATCGTCAAAACCAGCTGAGTTTTCAGGCTGCTCCCACAAGCAAAATACTGCAGATACAAAAATTATGGTTGAATACTTTTATTAGGGAAATTTCACGCTCTACAAGTTTGGTCCTATGCATTTTTGCTCTATCGCCGACGGTTCAGACGCTATATGCACCCAAACGTGCACAACTTGCAAAATTTGATCTTCGCTGGGATCTGAGCTCCGCGGACTTTGAGGGCGTGCGCTGTCCATAAGATCATAGATGGGGCAATAATGCATAGGACCTTTTCTGTAGATCATTCAATTGTCTAGAAAAAAGTTTCTTATGGCATTTTTCCAACTGCAGTATTTTGGTCCTCAATGATTAATTAAAGAATTATTTGACATTCGGTGTGTTTTAAAAATCGTCAAACCCAGCTCAGTTTTCAAGCTGCTCCCACGAGCAAAATACTGCAGACACAAGAATTATGGTTAGATACTTTTTTTTAGGAAATTTCACGCTCTACAAGTTTGGTCCTATGCATTTTTGCTCTATCGCCCACCGTTTAGACGCTATGTGCACCCAAACGTACACAACGCTCGAATCTGAGATTATTTTCTCAGAAATTCAGTCTCGCTCGCAACTTTACGCGATTGACCGCGTAACCCAGAAAAAAGAGTGTAAATATTTCCTGGTTTGTTTATTTGGGCAACTGCGT
The DNA here is from genome assembly GCA_037043255.1 of Diadegma fenestrale. Taxonomy (NCBI): domain Eukaryota; kingdom Metazoa; phylum Arthropoda; class Insecta; order Hymenoptera; family Ichneumonidae; genus Diadegma; species Diadegma fenestrale. The sequence continues at coordinate 6,590,154 of CM073319.1, forward strand.
GAAACAAAGAGCCACAAATCCGCCCGCGCGATTGCCCCATCTCGTGGCCTCAGCATTTTTTATTCTAGCACTTGTTTATGAGCGTGTATTTTTACCTGTACAGAAAAGTCGTTTGAGGTTTGTGCCGCAGCGCACTACAGAGCTTATATCACGCCAATCAGTTAACCCGGCGTGCGACTCGACGCTAATGCGTTCTTAATGGGACACAAACTCTCCTCCACCTCGTGCTCGCGCCCTTGTGCATTTAAACGTGGCGTATTTTTCTCTGAAGTGAAAAAACGTCTAAAAAAATTCGCCGATTAAACAAAATGGTAAATTTTGCATCGAACCTGCGGAATAATCGATGCAGCCTCTAATTACTCATCAATAAAATAAAAAAATCATTTTTTTTTAAATCGTACTATTTCGCGATTATTCTTAAATGTTTCATAATTTATTCAGCCCCGCTTGCCTCTTTCAGAGTTTGGCCTCACCGGTATTTTGTCTCTAATGCTCGATTCGCATGCCCGAGACTCCCGCCTCGCCCTCTCTCGACCTCGATTAATTTAACGCGATCCTAATCGCACGATTTGTCTTAATGTCGATTGGGCGACCCTTTCATTAGTCGCCTACCCTCGCGTGATTAGCTCGCCCACTCAAGCGATTGCAACGTTAGTCCGCGATCTAAATCCCTGAAAAAAAAATGGAAAATTGTTTTTTTTTTTTTTGGAAAAAATTATTTTTTCAAAATTACGACACGAATCGCTGGATCGGCGAAGAAATTCTTGGCCTCAACGTAATTAGCGCCTCTCAATTATATTTTCTTACGGATTTTTAGTCTCGAAGCGAGACGGCGCCAAAAAATTGCCAGTGCACGTTTTTTTTATTATAATTCGAAGTAACTCGTTGCTGTTAATCCATCGCCAAACGTGGGTGTGACGAATATCTTTATCTTTTATATGTAATAGATAAGGCAAGAAAAAAAACTTATATAACGAGCGCCAGAGCAAATTCTCGAAAAATTCCGCTCAAAAGTTGAAATTGCCTGAATTTTCTATTCCCTCTCACACAAACAAATTGGTCAATTGGTGTTTTTGGCTCTATAACTCGATGCTGATTAAATACATACTGTTGGGTTGGCTGTGCGATGCGATTACAGGTGTTTCCATGCCAGTCTTATCGCATGACGTGCGCCAAAGTGTCGCGCGCGTAACGAACAAAAAAAACACATTCAATTTCGTTTACATTCATAAATTAATAGCTCGTAAGTCACAATCTTTGGAATCAATTTTTTTCTCCCCAATTTCGAGTCTCCCGCACCGCCTCATACTAGTTTTTAGTAGTTGAAGAATTTCCTCGTCAATTTATAGATCGATAACGATTCTATAAACTGTCGCCAAATGCCAGAGCAGTGAATGAAAAAAAAGACGAAGCAACCTGAAAACTTGCTTTCCACATACGAAACTCAACTTTGTTTGCTTTCACGAATTTATGGCTCGACGCCCATCAATTTATTCCTACGATCCTCTGAATATTAATTAAACTCAATTTTTTTCGAATCATTAATTAAAAACGTCATTAAAAATGAATTAAAAATAAAAATAAAACAATTTGGCAGGACGATAAATCGAAATCTCCAATTCCAAAACGTCTGAAATCAAATTTTCACGATTTTTCGTTACCAACAATTTTACAACGAAGCAGCTCAGTTTTTAGGCAAAAAAAAATTAAAAACCGTGAGGTACGAGTTTTCTTTTTTAATGAAAAAAAAAAAAAAATGAAAAAATAGTGAAAATTCATGTTTTTTCGAAATTTAATTGAATTCGAGTCTCGCCAGCCTGTTAAAAAGATGAAAAAAAGGAAAGAAAACTCGGTTGTTTGAAAAAATGGAAAAAATTGAGGCTCCTGGGGGTTAATTCAGCTTTCTATTAAATTAACGAGACACGAGTGATGGCTCGCCATAGAGAGTGTTGAGTATTGGATGAAAAACAAAGAGACATAATGTCGTCGACTTGTCGTTAACAATTTCTGCGACGCGAATGGCAAGAAATGGCTTTTTTTGTCGTGTGTGTGTTTTTTTGATGCACGAGTGCTCGTCGCGTATTCACGGGAATGATAAATCCACGGTAATTAAGCGCAACATTGAGAAAACAAAAATGGTATAGAGCGCCCTTGCCCTTTTCGCGTCTGCACTCGACGCGATAATAAACACACTTTATATACGTCCGTTATGCCCGTTATGTGTGTGCACTTTGGCTGCACTGTGAAACGACGAGAAACGCGCGCGTTCAAAGCTCTCGAGCTTTTTTGCAAAAAAAAAAAAAAAAAAAACGTAAAAACACGCGCGTGTTCTTCTTTGGCGAGAGGCGCTCACGGGCCTGCAACAACGAACGAAAACAATGGATAAAAAAAAAAACAGCAAAGAAGCACAAAACGAGACAACAAAAATTCTCACCCTTGCGCGCCTTCGCGATTCTTCGATCTTTTCCACGCACTCCTTTTCGCCCAAAGACGCACTGCGCGATCCTCTTCCTCCTAATTACGCAATCATTGCGCAATTATCACGGATCAGCCTCGCTGCAGACTCCGCGCACTCGGCCCACTGTTTGTTTGCTCGCGGTAATTATACCAATTGCTCGTTAGCATCCCGCGTTAACCTTTCGCTATGTGCACTCGCGTACAACCATGATGAATCGTCTATGGGGCTCCATAATACACTCTCTTTTCATCCACACCAATGACTCGTTATATTTTACGTAATATTCTCATCGAGTGGACCACCTGCTGCAGCTCTCGTTTCGTCTCATCATTTTTATATCGAAATCCATTGCAAAAACAAACAAAAAAGCTTTTTTTTCCTCGCGGCTCCACGGGCTTGAATAATTGATTGCACAAATAATATTCAACCAAATTCCACTCGAGTGTTTCGTAATTTCATCAAATTTCGCATCGAATTATTTTTATTTGAGATTAATATAAATTTTGCCATTATTTTTATTTCTTTTTTTTTTTAAATCAAGATTCAAATCAATTTTGTTTGAAAAACATTTTAATTTATTCGATTTATTCATTTTTATTTATAAGGAAAATTAAAATGATTGAATGAATGTTGAATTTTCTCAAATAAAAATAATTGGAATGGAAATTTGATGGAATTGCGAAACAGCCGAGTGAAGATTCATTAAATTTGAATTTATTCGATTATTTTATTTTCAAATTAAAAATAAATGAATAAATCGAATGAATTTTAATTAAAAATTTAAATTTATTCGATTATTTTATTTTTAAGTTAAAAACAAATAAATTAATCGAATAAATTTCAATTTCAAATTTAAATTTATTTGAATTTAAATTTATTTATTTATAAATCGAATAAATTCCAATTTTCAATTTAAATTTATTCAATTATTTTATTTTTAATTAAAAAATGAATAAATAAATCGAATAAATCTGAATTTTTCTCAAATAAAAATAATTTGAATAAAAATTTGATCAAATTACGAAACAGCCGAGTGAAGATTCATTATAAATAAAAATTTATTCGATTATTTTATTTTCAAATTAAAAATCTCTCAATGTTTCATAATATGAAATATTTTTAATTAATAAATATAATTTAAAACATGTTAATAACTTTTTTTTTAAATAAAAAAAATAAATGAATCGAATAAATTTCAATTTTTCTCAAATAAAAATAATTCGAATGGAATTTTGATGGAATTACGAAACGGCCGCGAATTGCGATTAAATAAATATCGAATTTTTGTTTTCCACGGAAAATAAACTGGTCCAGATCATTCGTGAGTTTTTTTTCCCAACTCGGGCCTTAATTACGAACAGAGATTGAAACTGCATGCGGAATCGTATAGAGCAATCGCATTTGTACGAAGGAGAATGCAAAGTGAAGCTCGCCGAGCACTCGTCGCTCATGCATACGATGCCATTGACACCCCCTCAGTGCAATTGGCCTCCGCGTACGCGATATCGCGGTGATTCAGCCGTGTACACGTGACACGTACATCGCATTATCGTACACATTATAATGCGAGGGTAACTGTTACGTGTTCTGCTGCTGCTGTGCGGGGGCGTATCGCCAAAGCATTGCGCGCGCTCCGCTCTTGATTCATTCTCTCCGCGTGTACAACATTGATGAATTGAGGTGTCATACGCGGACTCGAGTCCCTCTGCTCTTTGTCCAACACCATCGCGACGCATCTCTATACAAATTTCTATCAAATTATATGTTTACTCGTGTTTATTGACAAGTCCGCATTTTCCATTACGTTCAGTTCGTGTACACGAAAAATTGTCAAAAAAAAACCGTCGCAATTTTGTTGAATACGATCAACTAAATACTTTCGAATAATTGCAAAATTTTCGTCATTTTGACAATATTTTTTATTCCTAACGAAACTGTCAGCGAAATTTACGATTGAAATGACAAAAATTCACTTTTCGGAGAGACTTTCTAGAATTTTTCTTGCTGCAATGACTAAATTTTGTGTTTTTTTGAACAAAATGTTAAAATATCGATGTGTAAAATCCCGCGAGCTCGATTCGATGCGTGCCTGCACTCGGAGTTGCCATACATTTATATATTTATACGGTGGATGATCACATTGATGAATCCCTTAAAGAAACATCGCTCAACAAAGCGCCTTTCTTGATTTTTTCAAAACGAAACCAAATTTTTCTTCAACCAAAGTTTTCCGCTATGAAGAAAAATTTCCCGACGTTTAGAATTCGAGATATTCAATATGCAATTTTTCATTTTCCCCATCCAAACGCGTGTAAATTGCACGTTTCATTAAAAAGTTGCAAAAATCGAGTTGCAGAAAAAAATGTTTTCAGGATTTTTTTCGCAGATTGCCAGAAAGGCCAAGAGCCGAAATTTTTCAAGAAAAATCCTAAACACATTTTTTCGCAACTCATAAACGAACGGAGACTCGGATTTCCACGCGTTTGGATGGGAAAAGTTAAAAATTGGGAATTAAACGTCTCGAATTCTCGACGTCGGGAAATTTTTCTTCATAGGTCAAAAAATAGCGAACCTGAAGTGAAAAATTATTTTTATAATTGTGTCCATCGTGAGAGATTTGCGTCGGAGTCTCGTTGGTGGAAAGTTCTGCATTTATTTCAGCGAAAATCCACGGTTCAGAATAATGTCCTGCCTTCTCGTGGACTATTTACGAAGTGCATGCATGCGCGAGTTTCGTTGTAAGAGGCTAAAGCCAAAAAAGAAAGAAAAAAAAAAGTAAAACAAGAAGAAGAAGCAGAGGAAGAAAAAAACGAATAATTTCGCGTAAGGAGTTCCGAGTCCGGAAGCGAATCTGCAGCCTCGTCTATATACGACAGCGAGATGAAAAAAATACAAGTCTGCCTTGAGGGAAAGTCGTGCCGCGTACTAATTACTTAAAACTCGCAATTAAGTACACACCCCCAGGGGGATGGAGAAGAAGATGAAAAAAAAAACAGCCACACAGTTGAAAAGTGCACGAGAGCGAGCAGGAGAGGAAAACGAAGTAGAGTTAAAAATCCGCGCTGTAATAAGAGGGCGAGAGCAACTTTCCGGAAGCGCATTTCGCACTTTTCTCCCTCCCCCCCCCCCCCGCGTCTTTCTCTTTCTTCATCCCTCGAGTTTTTTTCTTCCTTCATTCCGGTGACAACGTTTCTCGCTGTAGATCGTTCCTCAAGGCGAGACGCCGTGCGCATCACTCCTCGCAAATTAATTGAGGCGCATCCACCCGCACCCTTGCATCGTCGTCGTCGTCGTCGTCGTCGCCAGAACTTGGTCTCGCTCTTATTTCCGACTCTCGCTTTACATAGACACACAAATATAAACACTCGCCCGCGTCTTTCCATCAAGAATATACTGAAATTTTGACTGTGTGTGCTGCTGCTGCTGCTTCGCTGCTGCACGTCTCGTTGCTTGCAAGTGTCTCCGCGCTCACTTATGCACTTCGTTGAACACGCACATTTGCCTCGTTCATCCATCTCTCAATTTTCAGTCTCTTCACGTGCGTGTCTCCACAAACACTCCAGCCAAATAATCATAACTAAAATAATGAAAATTCGTTAAAAAATATTCACGCGTTGGGAGAGACGAAAAAAAACGTCATTTTAGAGAAAATTTAGAAAAAAATAATTTTTGATCATCGCTCCAGCTTAAAATGGCTCCAATTTTTTTTCCAACGTTTCTTATCACTCGGCAATGGTGCACCATGCAATAATATGATGGCCCGTGACACTTGACACCATAGAAATTAATTAAACACCATAAATTAATCAAAACACCATGAATTTTGTAATTAATGAAAAAATCAACAAATTTTTTGGTCCTGTTTATTAAAATTAATTTAATTAAAATTCAAACACCATGACGTGAAAATTGATGGAAAAAGGATCAAAAAAATTTAATAAAATCGTGCCGCGTGGCGTCGAATGCCATAAGAATTAATAAAAACACCATGGATCGGAAATTGATCCAAAAAAATCCATAACCATGGCAAAGAATGGTTGAAAAAAAATTCACAACACTTTCGATGTCAAATTTATCAAAAATCGTTTGGGAATTTTTAGCAATTTTTGGGACTTATTTTGGGCGCGGAAAAAAATCGGGAAAACGTGAAAAAATTTTACCAATTTTTAATTAATTTTTTTCTGATGGCTCGTTAAGTCTTGGCTCGGATGCGAAATTCAGTATGGACAAGTTGTGATGTTGGAGGCTTTAACGTTTTCGGTCTAAATATAGATGGGACCGGTAATGATTCATATAAGAATATTTTTTTTTATTTTTTTTCATACGTTTTTTTTCGGTCCACGCACACGCTGGCGCGCGGACTGTACAGCGGGCCCAGGTATATATTTAATAACCAGCTCTACTACCTGCAAGCCTGACGATGACGCGAAGGCCCCCCCGGCAACGCCACAGCGGGCGGAATATTTTAAATCGAATATTTAACACCAATATTTATACGTTAATGTATCCGACATAAATTTACACACCAAAGACTGCTTGAATTTGTCGCGTAATACGAGTCGCGGCTCGGGCTTCCGGAAGCCTAAAATGGACATCAATTTTAAAAAAAATAATTAAATCTAAACTCATCGATTTTACGGAGCGTCTTAATTGGCCCTAAAACTTTTTTCCACGTTTCAGTTATTTAGACTTTTTTCAAATTCATAATTTACGAGCCCGAGACCGAAAAAAGAGAAAAAAATTTGCGATAATTAAATTAATTAACAATCGAGTGTAATTAAGTTGGAATTTTTATTGTAAAAATGCAAAATTTTTGAAAAAACTCACGTCAACTTCCAATTCGAAAGTCCTGGCCACGGAAATTCGAAATTTTTAAATTTTTTGCATTTAAATTCAATTTGCGGGATAATTTATGGAATTTCTCGAAGAATTTTCGATGCAGGGCCGTTTAAATTATTTTTTGGGCATTTTTTTGTTTTAATTAAGGAAAAATGGGTCGTTGGCGCATGAAAAGAATATTTAAAGGACGAATCCTTGTTGTAGAGACAACGAGGCTAAAACAGGAGGTTCCTTCAGGCGTGAAAAGACTTTTGGAGAAAGGGGGGCAGGATGAAAATAAATATAAAAATGACCAGAAGTGAGAAACCATAATTCGACCAAATTCGTCATGCCAAAGTCGAGCGAGAAACTTTTTCGGGAGAGAACGATGAAGCTGGAAAAAAAATGAACGAGAGAGAGTAAAAATAAAAGGCAAAGATTATGACGAAGGACGCCCCCCGGAGGCTCCTGGAATCTCAAACTCCTGGTTATCCTAATATGACACGTAGTTTTGCGAGAACGTGACCGCGACCCAGTCTCCCGTTGCTTTTTCCATATTTTAAGGAGGTTTTACGCACACATTCGAAGCCAACAAATTTATTCGGACAGTTTCGCTACTCGGCGATATCCGCAGCTCGAGTTTTCGAAAATAATCGACCACAGCTTTCCAAAAAATTCAAAAGTTAATTTTTAAAAATCCAAAAGTTGATTTTTGAAAATTCAAAAGTTAATTTTTAAAAATTCAAAAGTTAATTTTCAAAAATTCGAAAATTAGTTGTTAAAAATTCAAAAGTTGATTTTTAACTATTCAAAAGTTAATTTGAAAAAAATTCAAAAGTCAATTTTCAAAAATTCCAAACTTAATTTTTAAAAATTCAAAAATTGATTTTCAAAAATTCAAAAATTAATTTTTAAAAATTCAAAAGTTAATTTTAAAAAATTCAAAAGTTAATTTTTCAAAATTACAACTCGTTCCATCGAAATGGAGGAAAAAAAAATGTTTTTGGACAATTTTTCGTACATTTTTCGAAATTTTAATCGTTAACAACTTTTTCCGACGTTATTGATCGAGAAATAATTGTCAAAATGTTTGGAACTTTCTTTTCGCCGCAGAAAGCATCGAAATGGTTGGAAAAAATATTTGAAAACGAGATTTTGCCAAAAAACACAGATAATTTCAAAATTTTCGTTATTTTGACAAAATTTTTGATTTCTCACGCAACTGTCAGCAAAATTCACGATTGGAATGCCAGAATTTTAGTGATTTAAAAAAAAATCCGTTTAGGCGAAAGTTTCCAACGAAAAATCGATCTTTTTCAACGAAATTTTATTTTCACTCGTGGAAAAAGTAAAAAATGGTCAAAGACTGGGCGGGAGGAGAAAAGAGAGAGTCCGATATTTTCGCACGTTTAGAGCTGGTCCGGTTGTCCTCGCGGGGGCAACGGCATGAGTGAATTTTCTCGCTGCCCGGGAGTTTCGGAGATACCGGGCGAGCAGGATCGTATTTATTAATATTTGACGCTCGGAAAGAAAAAAGCAGCGTTTGGAGCGTAAAACGGGATGTTAATTACACGCTAAATAATCGTTAGCATTGAGGTCCGAAAAACCAGCGACGATATTTCAGGCACTGCGGATAATTCGGCATAATAAAGCCTCCCGATTGCGATTACGTGAATCGTCAGTAAATAAACAATAAAAAATGATAATTCGTGACGAGTGAAAAAAAAGTTGGAATTTAGCATAAAAAGTCTTTGATTTTGTTGAATTTTTGATTTAAAACTAAAAATGCGACGATTCGACCGTCCATTTTTGCCCGCGTGGCCAACAAATTTATTTTACGTTATTAATATTGTTTTTTATTCATTTTATTAGCCCCGCGAGTCCCGGTCCCCCGGAGCGGTCGGATTATTATCCACACTCGGTGCTCCTGTTTTTTTTTTGTTTCTCGCTTAAAAAATACTGCGCGAATCCTGGCATTCCTGGGTGGGGCGCGCTAGCGAGAGAGAGAGCTCGAGCTCTCTCTGCTCGGCAGTAAATCACACAACCAACCTCGTGGAATAGAGGTGGGTGTCTGGCTGGTTGCAGAAAACCAGACAAGCAACCTCCTCCCTCAACTATATACATTTGAATACACCGTAAAAAAAAAGGGCGCAAGTCCCAGGCTTCGAGGACATCGAGAAAATCCAAACCGAGCCCTTCTCCTTGCAAACACTCGTACAAACGAGCCTGCCAGAAATTTTTGCGCTCACCATCGGCAGCCAAACGCGAGTGTGTCCGCGATTCACGGACGCCGAGCATCAGGAGCTTTTATTGCGAGTTTTATACGCAATTTTCGTCTCTCACTATTTTTTTCTGTTTTTCAAAAATCGTCGATACGCGTCGAACTCAATATTTTTGGACAATTTCAAAATTTTTGTTGTTTTCACTATTTTTTTCAGGCCTAACGCAACTGCGAGCGAAATTCACGATCGGAATGACAAAATCGACATTTTTAGGGAAAATTCGTTTTTACGCGTGCTGCATGAGCCCCTGGCGCCCCCGACGCTTGTCCCTGGAAAAAGACTCGAAAGCACCAGTTGCAAAGATCAAGCCCACCCAAGCTAGCCCCACCAGCTCGCCAATTCTAATTCTCGTGATGGATTGCCGTGCTAAATACTATATATCTCTGTTTATATCCCACCGGAGCAAACCGAGCGACGTGCTGGAAAGAGTAGCCAGTGAGTGTAACGCACAATGAGACGAGATTTATGTGAAACCTGAAATTATATGCGCGCCAGAAAGAAGAGAGAAAGCAGCGAGACAACGAGATGAAACTTGGACCGGAAGCCGTGCCGAGAGCTACCGGAACCGGTATTACAAATACTCGCCTTCGTAATTCTGCCAATTCATTTTTTTTTTTTTTCATTCAATTCAACCTTTTTACTCGCAATCTTGAATATTATTCTTTTGTGCGGCTTGTTAACGCGTGAATTATTCAATCCGTGGCAAGAAGTCATTGGATTTTCACGATGTTTTAAATTTATTTTATTTCGAAATATTTATGACGTCACGAATTCGAGACATTTAATTCCCAATCTTTGACTTTTCCCATCCAAACGCGTGCAAATTCGAGTCTCCGTTCGTTTGTGAGTTGCAAAAAAATGTGTTTAGGATTTTTCTTGAAAAATTTCGGCTCGTGGCCTTTCTGGCAATCTGCAAAAAAAATCCTGAAAACATTTTTTTCTGCAACTCGATTTTTGCAACTTTTTAACGAAACTTGCAATTCACACGCGTTTGGATGGGGAAAATGAAAAATTGCATATTAAATATCTCGAATTCTAAACGTCGGGAAATTTTTCTTCATAGCGGAAAACTTTGGTTGAAGAAAAATTTGGTTTCGTTTTGAAAAAATCAAGAAAGGCGTTTTGTTGAGCGATGTTTCATTAAGGGATCCATCAATGTGATCATCCACCGTATAAATATATAAATTTATGGCAACTCCGAGTGCACGCACGCATCGAATCGAGCCCGCGGGATTTTACACATCGATATTTTAACATTTTTTTCAAAAAAACACAAAATTTAGTCATTGCAGCAAGAAAAATTCTAGAAAGTCTCTTCGAAAAGTGAACTTTTATCATTTCAATCGTAAATTTCGCTGACACTAAACGCGTTCGGATAAAAATTGGAAATGAAAAATTCCAAATTTGAAACGTCAGAAAAATTTTCTTCGCAGGACAAAATTTTGGAAGAGCCTTTTTATTTTAATTCTGAAAACGTTGAGCGTCTCGTTGCGATGATTAATGGGGAAAAACGAAAAGAAAAAATGATTCGGAAACAAAGCCAGAATATTCAGTAATTCGAGAAAATTATTCGCTCGCAAGGATCGAAAAATGTGGAAGAAAAAATGCATCGCTCGGTATTCAAAGCTCGTTAGCCTTTCCATTATTTTTCTCTCGCGTCCCGCACCGTTTGGCTCATATAATTTGGTCGAAGGAAAAAAAATGGACAGTATTTCGAAAGGCGATTCCTGCATCTCGCGTCATCGTCGCGCGCAGAGACGAGACGAAGCCACGCGCATGAATATTCATGACCGCGTGTCATTATTTAGTTTCATTCAAAAATTTTGTTTCTCGCTCGATAATTCGTCACACCGCAGCCCCACGTTTTCGAAAGTTTCCCTTGCATTTTATCTCCGCGTACAGACACATTAATATCGAAAATACACACGAAAAAAACTTGTTCAAAGCTCGTTGCTTGTCCATGAGTTGACCGTACACCGCAGACACAGCTCCCGAGCCGTTTAGCATTGCGTTTATGTGGCCCCATAAAATAAATCAAAAACGTCGGATCATTACAATGACAATGGAAGAGCCACGCGTATTTTTTTCGCGTCGTTTTCTTTCCCTCTCGCGAGGACGAGCTGCGAGTGTATTTGCGATTAAAAAAAATCAAAAAATCGTTTCAAGTCGTAGGAACTTCCGTTGCGTTGCGAAAAGACAAAAAAAAGTGCAAAAAAAAAAGTTTTTAGGAAAAAAAAAGAAATTTTGTTGATCGGACGATTTTTACTTAAAAAAAAACGAGAATTTAGTCAAGAAAATGAAATTGAAAAACGATTTAAAAAGTTGATTAAAAAAACACGAGAGCGAGCTCCTTCAGGCTCAACATTTCCAACGCGCTGTTGCTTCGTTTACTGCACTCGTGACGAGTATTTGCCGCTACGGGTTCCAACCCCGATCGCGAGGAATCGGGAGGAGGGGGTTGGGGATTTTTCCCTGACGTGCAGGCTTTTGCCCTGCAAGTCGATGATTAATTAGTGAGGCACTCGACAGGGCCTCGGGGCTTTTCTTTTTTTTTTCTTTCTTTTAAACTTTACTTTATTTTTTACTTTTATTATCCAATTCTCATGTTTTTTTTCTGGCCTCGAGGGCTGCCGATACTTGTTACACACGAGGGTGCCAAACGGGGCAATCCTCAAGAAGATCTCGCTAAAGTAACACGAGTGTGTGGCGCTCAATGACGATTGACATTCGCCAATGCATCCTGAGCACCTGTCGTTTTACGTCCCCTTGACGACCTTCTTTTTCTCTTAAAGAGCAATTTTTCAACCACCAATTTTGAAAACTTCATATCTCCGGTAAAATTTAACGAAAAATGTTCAATTTGGGCTCATTCTCTTCGTTTTTTAGTGCAGGATCGCGTGAACCTGGCCAATTTTGCTTCAAGTCAAAAAATTCGTCGAAAATTCGGTAAAATGATCAAAAAAACGAGAAAACGAAGGAAAAAAGGGCGCGAGATTTAAAATCGCCTGTGTGATGTCGTTTTTGACCTTCAGTTTCTCGTTCCAAGGTCAATCAGGCTAGAAAAACATTTTTTTTTACGATCCAAAGAAAGTTGTCACGGTTTTTGAACTTGAAATTCCGAAATTCAATTTAATTCTCATCAAAATTATAAAATTGAAACTTTTTCACAAATAAATTTTGTTTATACAATTTTTCGACTATTTTTACTCCAGTATTTTTCAAATATCAAACGATCTCTCAAAATTTCCTCGAAATGTTTATTTCTATCGAATAAATATTCAATAAAAGTTATTCAAATAATAAATAATGATAAAAATAAATATTTTGAGGAAATTTTGAAAAATCGTTCGATATTTGAAAAATATTGGAGTAAAAATAAGCCGGAAAATTGTAGGAATAACATTAATTTTTGAAAAAGTTTCAATTTTATCATTTTGATTAGAATTTAATTAAATTAAGAACGCGCGTTGAATAATGCGAAATTATTGGCAATGACGAAGATCCACAGTCTCAGGGCTCGTTTATTTTTAGCCTCCAGGACTTCAGAATTTTTTTCCCTGCCCGGAATTAATTGACCCATATAAAGAGACGAGTCTCAGGCTTTGCTCCTCGTTTGCAGCTCGAAATCGTTTGGCAAAGAACAAATAAAGACGGAGATGAAGTTCTCGGACCGCGGAAGTTGTTAGGGCGAGGAAAAAAAACGTACATTTGTGCAAGGACGACCAAACTAGGGAGAGATTTATGGGTGTACCATTGTCTCGTTGGTCTCGATCGTTGGGACGTTAACTTTTGGCCCCCGGACCTAATTAACCCCCAGCAGAACGGCTTGTTCTTAGATAATATGTATGAGCGACTATAACGACGTCCCGGAGATTTCCCAGTTCCGGATTAACCAGGAAAAAAGTCAAATTCAAACTTTTCGCCATATTTTTTTTTTTTTTCGAAAATCTCTTCAATTTTTCGAGCCACTCAAAATTCCTCAAAGTTCCAGCTCCAGCTTCTTTTTTTTTGAGCTCATTTCTCAAGAGCCCATTAACACCCGGTGCTCAGATTTTCCAAAGCTTTCGGAAATATCCCTCGGTCCAACAGAAATGACACGAGTATTACGTGACACGCGTTTTATCGAATATGATACGTCTCTTTGGACGAACTTGAGTAACGTGACGTGAGCTAATGGCCCCCGCAATCCATCGAGCCTTCCCGTTCGATTCTGCCACAGGAAAATATATTTTTGTCTCCAGATTCCACAAATTAACGAAAAATGTTTCCTGAATGATTCGATCCAAGCAAAAAATTTATTTTGCACCCAAATTTCGCCATGATTAAAAAAAATTTAATTATCAACTTTTTTTAATCATTATTTTACGAGGTCGCACGCACTGGAACGAAAATTTTGTTAAATACGATCGACGTCACGTTTTTTTGAAAAATCACCAAAATTTTGACATTCCAATCGCAAATTTTGCTGACAGTTTCGAAAAAATTGACGTTTTTTGACGAAATTTAACGAGAAAACGAGAATTTACGAAAAATTTCACGTCAGAATTGAATTTTTTACGATTTTTGCAAAAATGTTTCGTTTTAATTGAACAAAATTGAATTTTGAGCGTGTGACGTAAACCAAGCACGATAAATTACACCGAGACCCGGGGGCAAGATCCTCGGACGCTTCGGCTACGATATCAAGAGCAAAATGGAGCGATGGTGTTAGAATTCGTCGCGGAAAAGAAGAGTATAGAGTGCCGCAACGGAAAGTGAGCTCAAACGATACGTGTGCGTTGCCACACACCGGGATATGTCGCACGAGATATCAAGTTGCACGCGCACACTTTGACCCTCTCTTGAGAACGTTTCTGCAGTGGATCGCGGGCGAGCAAAGAATTTTTTGAGACTCGGATACTTTGATATGGCATTTTCCATCATCTTGGGAAACGTGTCATGATCCACGTCATCACTGGCGCGGAATTTCCGCTCCGGGGTCAATTTGACCCGAGCCAAAATACACTTTTATGTTCAAACCCCCATTACACCGAATCTAATGCTCCGATTCCATCGAATCTGGCGGCAATCGCTTAGTCAGGAATCGTACGATTATTTCAAAAAAAAATATCACGAAAAATATTCATTTTTCCGTAAGTTACGAGCTCGCAAACTAGCCCAATTCGGTTTTTCTGAATTCCGCTTTGTCGAGCTACGAAAAAATGCAATTTTGAGTCCAAATCGTTCGAAACGCACAAATTTTTCAGTTTTTAATTGAATTTGGTAAATTATTGACAAAAAAAATTCTCCCAATTGTATTTTTTTAAATTTGTACACACGTTTTTGTTCTCTATTCGTATTTAAGCAGTCACGTACTATTCTCGGGTTTACGTTACGTGTGCGAGTCGGAGGCATCAGTCGACTCGGCGATGCATTTGGTGTCGCTGTGTGGCGCTATCAGGTAACTCGACGGACGATGTCGCAGCACGCGTCTCTCGGACTCTTTGAAACGTCACGTGCTCGCTTCTGGGTAGTCGGTGGCATGTTTTTCCTTTATTCTTTTCTTTGACAAGAATACGCGCCTAAGATTTCTCGTCTTGACGCATCGACGTACACGTGCAATTGCTGCGTTTCCCTTTATACACATATATATATTGATTTATATGGCGCTTGTTACCGCGAGCCTTCACTATCTTTTATACTGGCTCATTGCAAGAATTTATTTATAGATTTCGAGTGGGCACGCGTCGTTCTGTCATCGGCTTTGAACATGCAAATGTCCAACGCTCGGAACGTCCAACGTTTTCGAATTACAATGATCCTACGCTACGATATTGCACTCGCGCGCGCACGGAGGTCGATGAACCTTTCCTCACGTTTTTAATTACTTTACTCCTAACCCTGGAAAAGGACCCCGCAGGCGCCCTTTCTCCCTTCGTTTTCCCGTTTTTTTATCCTTTTACCGCATTTCTGATGAATTTTTTGACTTTAAGCAAAATTGCCCAGGTTCACGTGAGCTTGCATTGAAAAACGAAAAGAATGAACCCAAATCGACGCCTTTTCGTTAAAATTTACCAAAGATACGAATTTTTCAAAATTGCGGTCATTTATTTGAAAAAAAAAAGAATTTTATCGGATTTTCAAAATATTATAAATTATTGAATACATTGCCTTGAAAAACGAAAAGAATGAACCCAAATCGACGCCTTTTCGTTAAATTTTACCAAAGATACGAATTTTTCAAAATTGCGGTCATTTATTTGAAAAAAAATAGAATTTTATCGGATTTTCAAAATATTATAAATTATTAAATACATTGCCTTGAAAAACGAAAAGAATGAACCCAAATCGACGCCTTTTCGTTAAAATTTACCCAAGATACGAATTTTTCAAAATTGCGGTCATTTATTTTAAAAAAAATAGAATTTTATCGGATTTTCAAAATATTATAAATTATTGAATACATTGCCTTGAAAAAACGAAAAGAATGAACCCAAATCGACGCCTTTTCGTTAAATTTTACCCAAGATACGAATTTTTCAAAATTGCGGTCATTTATTTGAAAAAAAATAGGATTTTATCGGATTTTCAAAATATTATAAATTATTGAATACATTGCCTTGAAAAACGAAAAGAATGAACCCAAATCGACGCCTTTTCGTTAAAATTTACCAAAGATACGAATTTTTCAAAATTGCGGTCATTTATTTGAAAAAAAATAGAATTTTATCGGATTTTCAAAATATTATAAATTATTGAATACATTGCCTTGAAAAAACGAAAAGAATGAACCCAAATCGACGCCTTTTCGTTAAATTTCACCAAAAATACGAATTTTTCAAAATTGCGGTCGTTTATTCGAAAAAAAATAGAATTTTATCGGATTTTCAAAATATTACAAATTATTGAACATTTTACATGCAAATACCGATTTTTTTGATGTGTGTGGCCGAAATGATGAAGTGCCAAATGATACAGACAAAAATGTGAAGAGAAGTGAGAGTGTGTACATAGGAAACGTATGTGTTATGTTTGTCCACGAAACGGAGATACGGTGGATGCATCTGTGGCTCAAGTGCGCGAGAAAGAGAGAGAGAGAGCGAGGGCAGGAGGTTAGAGGAAAAAGCCGTGTACAGGAGAGGCTGCTCGAGGGCGTCGTCGGCCACCGTGACCGAATTGAATCTGCCGGTCAACACCGACACCGCACAGAGAAATAGGGAGGGAGCAGAGAGGTCACGCGGGGGTGTCCTCTCTCCTCTCTTCTCGGACGTATATTAAAAGTGTTGTATCTCTGCAGAGCAGAAACGAGACCAGGAGCAGGCTACCGTGGTTCCCCATGGGCTTTTAATTCTCACGTCGACATATGCGCGAATTACCGACTTAATAGACGCATGTGCAATCATCGAACTCAAAAATGAGTCTAATCAATTCTTAAAATTCCGTCGAGTCATTAAAACTTGATTTTTCCAAGTTTTTCAACTTTTTCTCTCAAATTTCCTCTCCTGCACATGATTTATCGATCTCTGAGATCAAAAAATTTCGATCAAAATCTAAAAAGTTGTGTAAATCGATTTTTCTAATCGACCCGACGAAATATCGAAGAAATTCATTTTTTTTTCAACTTTTTCCGTAATCCAGGCTCAAAAATGACTCAAATTTTGAAAAACTCGTATCTCCGGTAAAATTTAACGAAAACGATTCGACTTGGGCTCATTCTTTTCGTTTTTTAATGCAGAATCACGTGAAGCTGGGCAATTTTACTTTAGAGTGAAAAAAAATCGTCAAAAATGCTGTTAAAGGATTTTGAGACGAGATAAAACTCGAAAAGTCTTGATGACGATCGATAAATTAGAAAAATGATGATAAAATACATTGTAAAAGTTGCATTTGAAAAAAAAAAATTCTCGTGGCCTCAGGCTTCGCGGTCTCTCTTGTTTCCGCGAGTGCAATATATCCCGAGTGCACGGGGGGGAGGGAGACTCGCGGTGACACGAGGTTCAACATATAAATTCAACATATATAGTAAAAAAAAACTCTCGGTGCATCGTTTGTTTTTTCTTCTCCTCTTTCCCTTTTATTTTTGCTTTGCTTGCGGTGCATGTCGTCGCCGCGCGCGCTCTCTCTGTGTAACCTAAACTCCTCGGCTCTGTGTCGCATTCGCGCGCTCAGGGAGAGAAACGAAAGACGGCGAATCGCCGGTTTACGGTCTCGGGTTCGAATTGCTCCGGTGCTGTGCCCTCTCTCGTAATAATCTTGCCTCCCGCTACCACCGACTTGTTTACTCGCACGTTACATTATTTATCCGAGCGCAACCGATTCGAACCTTCAACGAAACCTCAACAAAATCCTGACACTGAATTGTGCAACGATGACGTCGAGCTGCAACGAAAAATGCATTTTTCCCTCAATTATTCGCTCAAATTTCAAAAACCATGAGAATTTTCCTACCAATTTCGTCTTTAGACACTTAAAAAAAATCGTTTCATTGTCCTGGATCGATTATCGAATAAAAATCGCAAGCTCGAGCCCCAGAAAAAACTCCAAATACGTAAAAAAAAATTGACAATCTCCATTTTTACGAAAAACGTCAAAAAATATTTAAAAAACCATAAAAAATTCACACATTTTTATCAGCGATTGAGAAACGGAGAAAAAACGTGTGTCGAGCGATAAATATGAATGAAAATACGTAAAAAAAAATTGGCAATCTCCATTTTTACGAAAAACGTCAAAAAATATTTAAAAAACCATAAAAAATTCACTCATTTTTATCATCGATTGAGAAACGGAGGAAAATCGTGTGTCGAGCGATAAATATGAATGAAAATACGTAAAAAAAAATTGGCAATCTCCATTTTTACGAAAAACGTCGAAAAATATTTAAAAAACCATAAAAAATTCACTCATTTTTATCATCGATTTGAGAAACGGAGAAAAAACGTGTGTCGAGCGATAAATATGAATGAAAATACGTAAAAAAAATTGACAATCTCCATTTTTATGAAAAACGTCAAAAAATATTTAAAAAACCATAAAAAATTCACACATTTTTATCAGCGATTGAGAAACGGAGGAAAATCGTGTGTCGAGCGATAAATATGAATGAAAATACGTAAAAAAAAATTGCCAAACTCCATTTTTACGAAAAACGTAAAAAAATATTTAAAAAACCATAAAAAATTCACACATTTTCATCATCGATTTGAGAAACGGAGAAAAAACGTGTGTCGAGCGATAAATATGAATGAAAATACGTAAAAAAAATTGACAATCTCCATTTTTACGAAAAACGTAAAAAAATATTTAAAAAACCATAAAAAATTCACACATTTTTATCATCGATTGAGAATCGGAGAAAAAACGTGTGGCGAGCATTAAATATGAATGAAAATGTGCCATAATTAATTGAACGAATAATATGGAGGAAATTTGAGAATTTGGTGACTAATTTGCTCGAGCAAATTGCAAGAGAAGAGGAAGAAGCGAGGAGGGAAGAGAAACTGTTCTGCCGGTGGAATAGTCTTGCGAGAATATTATTATGGCGTGTGAGATCAGGTTCAACTTCTCCTTCGAGACTTGGAGAATTCTCAATGAGAAAAGTCTCGCTTAGTTTCGTCGTCGAATTGTAACTGCTACACAGTTACGTCCCAGCCACGCTCAAGTTTTAGTACATTACGATTTATATATATAGAAGTTGGATATGTGGAATAAACGTCGAGTTTCCCCATAGAACGTTGGCCAATGGATTCCAAGGGATCGCGAGCTGCTTTCTGTCGCTATAAATTCATAAACCCACAACTTTCCAACTCACTCTCCCCGCCTTTCTCTTTCTCTCTCCCCACAAATACTCTCCTGCTCTTGCGATTCTCTTTTCAGACACTCCCCTGCACCCTCAACTTACTTCGGCTCTCATCCCATGGAAACCACCCTCGACCGTCTCCGCCACCTCGTCCCAGGAACAAACTTGCAGCGGTTATAACTTCGAACCCCCTTAAATCGTGCCCCACCTTGCTATTCACGAGAAATACAATCTTCATCTTTTTCTACAACTTCCAAGACGCTCCTCTCTTTGTCGACTCTATCCGCGCTTATCGCTGGACGATGGAAACACTTTGGGAAATAAAATACTTACGAGCTTGGAGTGACATTTTTTTTTTTTTTGAAAAGATCGATTTTTTGTTTGCGACTAAACGTTTTTTTGAAAAATCACTAAAATTTTGTCTTTGCAGCAAGAAATATTCTGGAAAGTCTCTTTGGAGTGTCAATTTTTGGCATTTTAATCGTAAATTTTGCTGACAGTTGCGTTAGAAATGAAAAATGTTGTCAAAATAACGAAAATTTTGAAATTATCCAAAAATATTTTAGTGTTCAACAAAATTTCGACGTTTTTCGACTAAATTTAATTTTCACCGTGCCAAGATTCAATTTTTTTTTGAAAAATCACTAAAATTTTGTCATTGCAGCAAGAAATATTTTAGAAAGTCTCTTCGAAGTGTCAATTTTTGTCATTTCGATCGTAAATTTTGCTGACAGTTGCGTTAGAAATGAAAAATGTTGTCAAAATAACGAAAATTTTGAAATTGTCCAAAAATATTTTAGTGTTCAACAAAATTTCGACGTTTTTCGACTAAATTTAATTTTCACCGTGCCAAGATTCAATTTTTTTTTGAAAAATCACTAAAATTTTGTCATTGCAGCAAGAAATATTTTAGAAAGTCTCTTCGAAGTGTCAATTTTTGTCATTTCGATCGTAAATTTTGCTGACAGTTGCGTTAGAAATGAAAAATATTGTTAAAATAACGAAAATTTTGAAATTGTCCAAAAATATTTTAGTGTTCAACAAAATTTCGACGTTTTTCGACTAAATTTAATTTTCACCGTGCCAAGATTCAATTTTTTTTTGAAAAATCACTAAAATTTTGTCATTGCAGCAAGAAAAATTCTAAAAAGTCAATTTTTGTCATTCTAATCGTTAATTTTGTCGACAGTTTTGTTAGAACTGAAAAATATTGTCAAAATAACGAAAATTTTGGAAAAAAAATCGATTTTTTGTTTTCAAATTTAATTTCCAGTTTGAAAATCAAGATTCTACGATTCTGACGTCATGCCCGACTCTCCGGCCTGGAATTATTTGCACCTGTTGCATTTAAAATGCCCGAGCGATCGCATTTCAGAAAAAAAACCGAAAAAAACGTATTTTCTGTTGTTTTTTTTTTGGGTTCTTTGTAATTCATGCGATACGGGGTTAACCATGACTCGAAAAGTTGGAGAAGCAATAATTTTTGTATTCATGGTACAATCGTCACGTATTACGCGGCTTCTCGACAAAAGAAGCTTGTTCGCGAGATAGCGCGGAGGGAGAGAGATGCAACGAGCAACGCAGAGAGGAAGCGCGCGCGGGTGAAAGGGGAAAGATCGAGAGAGAGAGAGATGGAATCGTGAGTTGAGAGCTCGATGAAATCCGCTTAATCCGAAGTCTACGTGAGACCACGTGGACATCGAAGCCGATTAAAAGATTATGCCGCTTGTAATTATCGGCTATCGGTCACGTATAAGCCCGAGGACGTCTTGGGGCCTGGCGCACGCGACGGTCGCGCGCGCGCCGTTTATTTTTTTACATTTTTCCTATGAGTCATAAACGGCGTTTTTTTTTTTAGCACTTTATTCGATTAAAATGTCAATCAACGCTGAATTTTGGGCGTTCGAAAAGTTGCATTTTTGTCATTTTTTATGCGAATTTCTCGAGTCGAGGAAAATTAATTAGGAAATTGCTCGGATGGATTTTTTTTGTTTACAATTTCGTGACGCCGTTTTCCAGTCTGTGCAGAAACGCTCGGGCAATATATTCGCAAGTATTTCGAGCTATCTCGCACAGAAAGGTTTTGTGTCTGTGTAACAAGAGAAGAGAATCCAGAGCTTGTAATTTACAAAGGAGAAAATACGAAGGAGCAGAGACGCTCGCGCGTCTCTCTTTCCCCAGAGCGAGGCGTCTGTGACAGCATGGAAATTACTACTTGACGACGTCGCATATGCTACAGAGATTCTCTTCTCTCCATTTTCACTTTATATACCGTTTCTACAACTATGTCCTCCTCCTCCTCCTGGCCAGAAAGAGAAAGACCCACGAGTCGTCGCTTGTGTTCCGGATGCTTCGTACCTTTATCCCCCCCCCTGCCCCCCTCGTCCCTCTTTCCCTTCGCTCCAGTTCGCCTCGCAGTACCGTTTTCTCGTTTCCTTCAGTTTCTGCTCTCATTACACGATTCCCCAACGATTTAAAACCATTTTTCTCATTTTTTATGCAATTTTTTTCCTGCCTATGAATTTTGTGATTTTTGCATCGTTTTTTCAGCTTTTTTCAATCGTTTTGTGACGAGGACGATTTTTCGGTTTTTTTGAGAAAAAAAAATGAATTTTTTGGGTTTTTTTTTGGAGGGGAAAAATTATTAGACTTTGCAGATTTGAAAGATTTTTTGTCGGACCAAAAATCGAGGCATGGACCGAAACTTTGTAGACCACAAGGGCGCTCGTGTGTCGAGACTGAGAGAATAAAGGGAGAGGAAACGAGGAGGGAAGAAAGAAGAAAAAAAAAGAGACGGAGAGCGCCGCGGCCGGTTATTCGCGCTACGTTGGACACAAACGCGGGTTGACGTGGTCGCGGCTACCGGATTTCATCCCTGGCTAAACACCACCTCGTGCGAGAGTTCCGAAGCTTTTTCCTTCAGCCGTAAAGAGTCCGCGCGACGGATCCTCCGAGAGCTAAAGATTTCGGACGGAAATTCATCGCGCAGTCGTTGTCCTTGAGGAAAAATCGTCCCTGGACCGACGTGATGCTGTTTTTTTCATCTCAATCCAAATTTTCCCGATTTTTCCATCAAAATCATCGATTTTTTATTAAATCTTGACAAAACTCCATTTTTCGTGGCCAATCACTGTCTCCCTTGCTTCACGAGCTACCGCGCGGCGTTGTTTCTTCTCGCAGCTCACGGAGCCTCCGGCTATTTGATCTGGTCCACGATAGCCCGAGGGAAACGCAACTCAGCCGGAATATCTCCAGCCTGCGCGTAGAGTCTGCAACCAAGAGACTCGAGACGGAGAAAAAAAACGTTGAGAAATAAATCCTGGAGAAAACAAACTCCTCGAGTCCAGTTCCATAAAAATTTTTTTATCTCCGCGCCGATTCTCGTGCGTCGAAATTTTTTTACAATTTTTCTAAATTCCCTCAAAATTCGTCATCAAAGTCGAAAAATCTTCGATTTCCGTCGCTGAATCTTGAAAAATGTGAAAATAAAAACGATTTTCATTGCCAGGGTGGCGATGGATACGAAAAAACCAGGAAAACGGTCGCCCGAGAGTTTTAAACGTGCGCGGGCAACATTCGCGGTTGGCTCGTGCCGGCGATGCACCGTCCGGCGTCATAAATACCGACAGAACGCACGGCCCGAACAATGCGCGCACAAATTCTTTCGCGTGTGTATTTGAAAGAGAATTTGCTTGTGTACGACGTTTGTCTCTGCGGCAATAGAGCGTGGCGCCACCCAAAGTTGCCCATTGTCGAGGGCGCACTGACATGGGAGAATAAACAAAACTGTTAAAAAAAAAACAAGCCAAAAAAGCAGTCGAAAGTGAAAATACGAGCGTTTTTTCATTCACGAGACTCTTTCTCGCACTTGTCACGAAAAGCGAGAGCAAAGTGACTGGAAATGAAGATTTTTTGAAAAATTTCAAACAGATCGAGATCCCGAGACCGGAAGTTGTCACACACGGACGATTATTCGTTCCGGAGTAACCCGAGCTCGCTGTAAAATACATTTGATCTCAATTCGAGATTAATATTGGGTCACGATCCCCTCCCCTTTCATCCCATGGACCAAAGAGGCTGCAGTTTTTTTTTCTTCCATGCGGTGGGTATCCCGATCCGAAATCTGTCATTCTCGCTTGATTTCCATACAGGAAAGCCTGTAACGAGAAACCAGTGGCCTTCCCTCTTGCCAGATCGATCTATATACAGCATCAATCTCGGTCCATACACACAGAATCTTTCTACACGTTTTAAACGCGTAAAAACGCGCCTACACGTTTGTGTGTGTTGGGCGAATGTGCGGGGCCGTTTCGGGCTTATTATCCCTCGTGTACGATTACCCACGAGCCACTCCAGCCAACATCAGGTACGCGATTCCTCCGCGCGCGCACCGAAACACATCGCTCTCGTATACATGTATTTGTAACAACGTTTCATACGTCTCAGGGGCTCAAGTAGGTAATCGCCCTGATACGAACACATGTAGACATAAATATATAAATATATATGTAGAAAAATGCCGACTCGTTTGCCACGACGATTATTGTCATCCCCAAACTTGCAGCGTTGAAAAACCCCCTCCCTCCCTCTTGTCCCGAGGCTCGAGCTCTCTCGTAAATAGGCAACACCACTTTTAGGGGTGCTCACTCCATTTTTTCTCAATAAAATCATCGCTGGCCTCGCCAACAAAGAATCTTGAGAAAATTCCATTTTTCCATCATCCCGAGACACTTTTTCCTCTCGTTCCATCGTTTTCAGTTTCCGGAAACGAGATTTTACGGGAAAACGTCGAAATTTTGAAGTTCGACTCAACTTTTTTTGTCAAGTTGCCAAAATTTCGTCAGTGCGAGAAAAAATCTTGAAAATACTGAAAAAAATATATAAAAAAAATTAATTTTTATCGTGTTTAACGAAATTTCGACGTTTTTTCACCCCCTTGGGAGCAAGGGGATGAAAAAATGATCGTCTCACACACCCCCCGAGTATGGGCGTCGAAAATTCTTTCAGAATGTCGAGTTGAAAAGTTTATTTGATGGAGAAAACCGCAGCGGAGATTCGGATGAATTGACAATGCCTCGCGCCGCCCCTTTCATCGTAATTACTTGACCCAAAAATCGGGAATAATTGAGTGAAAGATATTTCGACTGCGGGATCGATGGCTCGCGCGGTGCTCGTCGGATTTAATCGCGCTGATGAATTGCTCGTTTCGCGTCGATAAAACACATGAGAACCCCTGAAGAAAACGCATAATCCCAGGCGCTCTCTGCTCCGGTACGGGGTGGATCAGGGTGCGGCTGCGAGAAAAAGAGAGTCAGAGTTTTGGATGAAGTGACTGACATTTTGCTCTCTCTCTCTGCTCGGCTCGTTCTTTAGCCTGCTTGCCTCTCCGTTATGGCCCAGGTGCACGCGCGCTCGTCGAGAAAAACAGAACTACCTGGGGCTACCGAGAATATACTCGCGTATATAGCACACTCAGGGGTGTCCACCCTCCCTTTGCCCCTCGCCTCGTCCTCCCTGCTTGCAATACGTTTTCCGTCCTCGTTCGTCTCGATGACGGAGGGCTCTCGAGCAGGGGCCCGCGCAACGATACGACAAACTACCATTTTCCATCTCGTTTCTCACTCCATGGACCATTTTTTTTTATTATTATTCATCCTCGTTCGAACCGGACGCGGTTACTCCATTTTTTTTGTCTCGGCTCGCTTAATTATTTAATTAAGCGTATTTTTTTGTCGATTTTAGCGATCCCAGAATTCTGTGACGTGCTGGACCAGAAAATTTATTCAATTTTTTCAATCCTTCATTCAATTTCTTGAGTCGATACGAAAATTTGTGAATTTTGACAGATTTTATCGGTTTCTTCAAAACGAAAAGTTGCCTCTTTTGTTTTATACAATTTTTCGATGATTTTTCATCCCCATTCGAACCAGGAACCGAAAATTATTATTTTTTTGACAATTTTATTGATCCCAGAATTCTGTTGCCTACTGGACCAGAAAATTTATCCAATTTTTTCGATCCTTCATGCGATTTCTTGAATCGATACGAAAATTTGTGAATTTTGACAGATTTTGTCGGTTTCTTCAAAACGAAAAGTTGTCTCTTTTGTTTTATACAATTTTTCGATAATTTTTCATCCCCATTCGAACCAGGGACCGAAAATTATTATTTTTTTGACAATTTTATTGATCCAAGAATTCTGTTGCCTACTGGACCAGAAAATTTATTCAATTTTTTCAATCCTTCATGCAATTTCTTGAGTCGATACGAAAATTTGTGGATTTTGACAGATTTTGTCGGTTTTTTTCAAAACGAAAAGTTGTCAATTTTGTTTTATACAATTTTTTGATTCTTTTTCATCGCCATTCGAACCAGGAACCGAAAATTATTATTTTTTTGACAATTTTAGTGATCCCAGGATTCTGTGACCTGCTGGACCAGAAAATTTATTCAATTTTTTCAATCCTTCATGCAATTTCTTGAGTCGATACGAAAATCTGTGAATTTTGACAGATTTTGTCGGTTCCTTCAAAACGAAAAGTTGTCTCTTTTGTTTTATACAATTTTTTGATCATTTTATCGCTTCATTTTAACAAAAGTATCGAATTTTTTTTTCTCGCTCTCTCTCTCGCTCGGGCTGATGGTTCGATTATACCTGAGCCCTGGCGTACCGGGAAGAAAGGTTCGAGGGCGAGACAACGAGGCTGCTGGTGAGGATGGACGAGCAGAGATCTCTCTTCTCGGTAAACTCGCGGGCGCCCAACTGTCTACCGATCTCAACGAAGAAAAAGAATGAAAGGCCAAGGAAGCGAGGGAGGGAGGGGGGGGGAGGGGAATGAGAGGAAGCGAGATAATTTTTCATGTGCGTTGGCGGGTGTGTCTATATGTATATGAGCGACCGAAAGCAACGTTTCACATCTCGATGATCCGAAACCCATGAGCCTTGACCCGCTACTCAAATTCCTATTCGAAAAATTTTCAGCCGCGTCTATTTTCACCCAGAAACGTTAAAATGTCAATAATTTCGTTTCAAACAATCGCAACTAATGTTCCTGAATTTTTTATCACGATCAGACGCCAGCGGATGTAACTCTGGGTCAAATTGACCCGGCGAGCTCGCCCGAGGTCGTAAATGACCCAAATTCTGAAAAATTCATTTCTCCGGTAAAATTTAACGAAAAGAATTCAATTTGGGCTCATTTTTTTCGTTTTTTTAGATCATTTTGGCCATACAGCAAAAAAAAATTAATTACAAGGGAGAATTTCACGAAAATGTTCACTAATTTCCTCATTTTTTTCAAACCGAATTTTTTTATTTTTATAAATGAGCGCAATTTTGAAAAATTCACATTTCCGGTAAAATTTAACGAAAAGAATTCAACTTGGGCTCATTTTTTTCGTTTTTTTAAATCATTTTGGCCATACAGCAAAAAAAAAATAATTGCAAGGGAGAATTTTGCGAACACATTCAATAATTTCCTCATTTTTTTTAAACTGTATTATCTTATTTTTATAAATTAGCGCAATTTTGAAAAATTCACATTTCCGGTAAAATTTAACGAAAAGAATTCAACTTGGGCTCATTCTTTTCGTTATTTTTTAATCATTCTGGCCATACAGCAAGAAAATAATCGCAAAAGGGACCGATTTGCGAAAATATTCAATAATTTCTTCATTTTTTTCAAACCGCATTATTTTATTTTTATAAATGAGCGAAATTTTGAAAAATTCACATTTCCGGTAAAATTTAACGAAAAGAATTCAATTTGGGCTCATTTTTTTCGTTTTTTTAAATCATTTTTGCCATACAGCAAAAAAAAATTAATTGCAAGGGAGAATTTTGCAAACATATTCACTAATTTCCTCATTTTTTTCAAACCGTATCATTTTATTTTTATAAATTAGCGAAATTTTGAAAAATTCACATTTCCGGTAAATTTGAACGAAAATAATTCAACTTGGGCTCATTCTCTTCGTTTTTTCATGCAGAATCCCGTGAAACTGGGCAATTTTGCTTGAAGTAAAAAAAAAGTCGTCAAAAATGCGGTTAAAGGATAAAAAACGGGGGAGCGAAGGGAAAAAAGGCTGAAGTAGAATTTTTTGACATTTGAGAAACTCCGACGGATGTTGCGATCGAAATTTGGGTTCCCTGGCGTGTGCCGAATAAACGCAGGCAAGTTTCGGACCGCGTCGTCGTCCTCGTCGAACGTGTAAAGCAATTTGCAATCTGCCACCGGTATTACGAAATTACACACCCGACGAGTATCCGCAGCTCGTAGGACCATCGAGCTCTCTGGCAATCTTTCGGTTTTGTTTTCCCTCGGTTAATATTTGAGGAACGAGAAACCGAGCGCCTGAGCGATCGCCGCATGCTTTTGCCTCTTATTTCGGGGCTTGTGTGTCCACGTCTGTGTATTACGGGGAACAATTTACACAGGACACGGTGCGTGACCGTGCGATCACACACTTTTGCCATAAATACGTGTCACCATTTTTTTCTCCCATTTCTCAGCCAAAATCCTTTCCACTGTCACAAAAATTGACGCAGAATTCTTTGTAATTTGACACTTTTTCATAAAAAGCAAAATAATTTCGAATTTTATCGCAATTTAGTTTTTTTTCAATATTTAAAATTTCATGGGCCAAAATTCATTTCGGCAAAGTTTTTGGTTCACGCTGGCCCGAAAATTTTGCTGGAAAATCGTTTTAATAAGAATTTTAATATTTTTTTCATCGTAAATTCTACAAAAAGGAATTTTCAGGCTTTTCGTGAGAATTTTCCGTATTTTTTGGCGTCGCTCCGACGTTTGCGTGAAAGAGTGAAAAATTATGGAAATTTTGGGCGTTTTCGATGATGAAGAAAAATGGAAAAGTGGATTGAGCTGAAAAGGCGATAAAAAGGACGCGAAAAAAGTTGCGAGTGAATTGCGCTTGAAAGCGAAGATTCGAATGGACCAGATCGAGGCGTGTGTCAGTCTGCGTGTGAGTCGGGCCGTGCGGCACACCAGGGGATGCCCGCGGAGACGGTCCACGGCCGAAATTTCGTGCGCGAGAAAAAGCGACCAAGAGGCGAGAGAGCGAGTGGATCGCGCGTAGAAAACGATCAAGGGTGACCGAGACGTGGAAAATATTACTAATTTATGATAATTTTACATTCTGGAACGTGCACGCACCGCGGACTGTCGCGCAGACTCTGGCACGAAGGCCGCGACGTCATTTTTTTCCTCCTTTTTTGTCTCCTTCACCCGAGACAATTTTTTTTTCTCTCTCTCTCCAACGTGCAACGCGCTAATGGGGCATAAATATTTATCGGTAAAATTCGTTACGAATCCTCCGTGAAACTCGTCGCGAGTTTGCGCACGGCAAACGCCGAAACGCCAAAAACACCGACAAAAAGCGTCTCACTCGCGATTTTAAATTGAATTGAATTGAAATTGAAAATTGAAAAAAAAAATTGTTGAAAAAAATCAAAATTTCGTTGGATCCGTTTTTTTTTCGAAAAATTTTGTCATTCGAATCGTAAATTTCTCAGACGGTTTCGTAAGCAATAAAAAAAATTGTCAAAATAACGAAAATTTGAAAAATTATCCAAAAATATTTTAGTGTTCAACGAAATTTCAAATTTTTTTGACAAAATTCGATTTTTAGTGCATCCAGCAATAAAAATCGTTTGGCTCCCCGATTTTTGGCCTCGTAATTTCGGGCTAAAAATTCAATTGAGTTTTTAGGGACAAAGACTCGTGGAAATTTGAGTAATTTGAAAAATATCGCGGCACGTGCTGGCTGGGCGTTAATTCAAAGAGTTTCAGAGTCTCTCGACACGAACAGCCGCTGAGCAACCTGTCCGGACCGAAGGGGTTGTTTTTTTTTGATATTTATATATATACGAGTGAGGTGAGCTCGATTAAATAGAATTTTACACCTCGCTCGACGAGTTGACTGGCTGGAAAGCCGCGCAGACACAGGAACAAACGCACAAAAGCTCTTGAACACAGAGAAAGCGAGAGAGAAAGTTTCAGCGAGCAGAATCCAGGGTGCAAAGTATTTATAAACAAATCGGACAATCGTCAATCATCATTCAAGCTCGCGTCACTTTTCGCCTCGTGGGGAACGAAGCACCTCGTCCTTTTGACAAAGGAATCACTTGGCCAAAAAAGAGAAACCAAATTCCGAGGGTACGCGCGCGCGCCGCGCGTAAAACACAAAACGTCACTCTCCAGCCTGAAAAGCAACTCGGGCTGTTTTTCGTTCGCATTCCCATAGTTCCCAGTCCCTTCGCCCAGGGGGGAGGGAACCTCCAACCAAAATTATTGACATTTGAATAAATTCACCTGCACACGCGAATCTTCAACCAAAAGGGTCCCTTTCGCTTGCTCTGAGTTGGCCAAAAATGAAGGGCTCGTTGCGACTCAAACCTTTTGTGATGGAAAAACAAAAATGCATCAAAATTCAATTATTTTCTGTCCAAATTTCGCACTGGAAATGGAAATTCGGCAAAAAACGTCGACATTTTTTTTAAACACGAAATTTGTCAAAATTTTCGTTATTTTTTCGATATTTTTGATTTCCAATGAAACTGTCGGCAAAATTTGCGATTTGAATGACAAAAATTCACTTTCGAGAAGATTTTCCAGAAAATTTCTCGCTGCGACGGTTCAATTGTTTTCTGTTCAAATTCCGCACTGGAAATGGAATTTCGTCAAAAAACGTCGATATTTTTTTTAAACACGAAATTTGTCACAATTTCCGTTATTTTTGGGATATTTTTGATTTCCAACGAAAATCTCCGCAAAATTAACGATTGGAATGACAAAAATTCACTTTCGAAAAGATTTTCCAGAAAATTTCTCGCTGCGACGGTTCAATTGTTTTCTGTTCAAATTTCGCACTGGAAAATCAAAATTTGTCAAAAAACGTCGACATTTTTTTTAAACACGAAATTTGTCAAAATTTTCGTTATTTTTTCGATATTTTTGATTTCCAACGAAACTGTTCGCAAAATTTACGATTGGAATGACAAAAATTCACCCTCGAAAAGATTTTCCACAATATTTCTCGCTGCAACGGCGAAATTTTCATGATTTTCCAAAATAAATTCAGTCCGAAACAAATTGTTAATAAAAATCGATATTTGTCGTTGCATTTCGACGTGTTGCAATTTTCAACGTCATGCAAGTTCGAGGGCAGGCGCGAGAGAGAAAAACTGACGAAGGGTTTGGTCGTGGGGGGATGAGAAGTTCTTTGTTCGCCAGTGATTTGCGGGCTGGGTAGTGGCCCTTTGATTCTCTGTGCAACATGAACTGCTGCCGGAAACCAGCGCAAAAGACGAGGAACGAGAGACAAGACGGGACGACGCGATGGAACAAAAAGTCCAGAGAAAAAAGGTCGTAGAAGCATCAGGAAAAGGATTGCCGAGCGGGGCAAGAGTGGAATCATTCGGCTTGGAACCCACCCCGAAGCCCAAGAGGGTGCTTCAAGCTTCTTCTCTCCGCCGTCCACCCTCCTCGCGTCTCCGCCTTTTCCTCCTCCTCCCCAGCCTTGGCTAGACTCTCACTCACGAGCCTTTATAGATTTATTTCGATAGTGCTCGTCCTCGGGGCTCTCATCGCCTCTTCTAAATCGATCGCAACCCTCTTTGCGATATATATCGAAGCAGACGTCAGATTCGATAAAAAACAAAGCCAAACTAAAAAAATTTTCGTCATTTTGACAAAATTTTTCGTTTCGAAAAAAAAAAATTAAAATAAAAAAAAAAAAATTTATCAAATTAATTAGTTGATCAAAAAATCGTATCGAGAGGAAAAAAAATGAAAAAATTGGCGAATGGAATTAAAAATGAAAAAAAGGCACGAATTGTCGATCATTTAATTTCTAAATTAAATTGTTATGTGCGACAAAGGGGAAAGGGGGAAAGAATTGAATTCGAGATTAAACGGTTGGATTGAATTTCAAAAATATGGGGCCAGAGAGAAAGAAACGAGTGCGCGGAATAAAATGCGAGTCGCTTGTGCGCTCGTTGAAATCGTTGACGCGGCGTGGTAAGTTTTGCGCTAGGGGTTGCAGCGCCCGAGGACGCCGCGAGAGCGAGAGAGACCCAAAGGGCAAAGTGGAGTACGCGCGCGGTGCTGGTTACCTTTTTTTTGTATAGATATATATAAACGTGCAGGCTCGTAACTGAAATCTCAGCATCCACCCCCCTCTGGAGCGCGAAAGACTCGTCGGTGCGGGGCAACCCCTCGCCGCGCGGACTCTTCTCTTTTCATCCCCCTGACAGAGAACCCAGCGCGGGGGGAGAGTTACAAGCCCGAAGGTTGCAGCTGCGTGCCCTCGGCCAGGTGTGCCCTTGCTCGTTTCTCTCGGCCACCATTTTTTCTTTCTCTTTCCCTCTCCCTTGCACTTTGTCGTTTTTCGGCAACGTTGCCTCTGCGCCTGCGACACACAAGGGTGGCTTTTCTCTCTCTCGCTCTCTCTCTCTCTCTCTTTCGCCTGGCCTCGTTGGCGTTTCAGACTCGAGCATGCCCAAAAATTCCCGCAGACAAAAACTACGAGATTCACGCTGCGATATTACGCTCACGCTCTTGAATTTATTATCGACCCAATTATCGTACACGAGAATTAACGATCGTCCAGCCTTCCAGTCCGCACTGTAAAAATTTTATTTCTCTTTCCTCAAAATCAAAAGTTTTCTCCATTTTCATTGTGAAATTTTCATCAGCATTTTCTCTTTCATTTTTTTCCTGCAACGTCATCGAAAATTATGAAAAAAGAAACTCAAAAATTTCATTTTTTTAAATAAATTTTATCGAAAAAAAAGTGCATCGGAATTTTTCGTGAGACGATGAAACTTTTTGGAAGAGAAAAGATTTTTTTTCGTGTATTTTCGAGGTAGAGTTGAGCTCGTTTTCGATTTTTCATTCAATTTCCACTTTTCGTAAGCCAATCCTCGTTCTCCATTTCCGTTGGCCTTTGTGGATACGATTGAGCAGCGTGTAATGCTGCGGCACACACGGAGGCGACAGTAAAAATTGGTGTACATGTTGGAAATGTGAGAGAATGAGAGACGAGGGCAAGAGGAGCGTAAAAATTGCGGAAGCGAGTGTACAGAAAGGACGCGAGCGATATCTCGATAAGCGAAGCGTCGAGAGTGACGTCGTTATTGCCCTCCATTTCCACTTCCACCTTGCAACTTCCGCTCGTCATCTCACTTCGATATATATTTCATTTATTTTTTTCTTCCTCCTTTTTAACATCGTGGTTCGACCACGAACCGTGCCTAAACACACCCGCGAGCCAAGCCCTCCAACTTGCCACGCTCTTTTCGAACGATTATTACATTTTTTTTTTTTTTATCACTCTCTTGGTCACGCTCTCGTGGTCTCGTTAATTTTCCCTTCATCAGCTTCCCGAAAATTCAGCTTTTCCCCAGAGCAATCAAATTTTCATTTATTTTTCAATTCCCATTCAAATTCCTTCGCCGAATCTTCGGTTTCGTTCAAAATTGAAATTTTTTACTCACATTAATTATAATTATCATTATTATTATAATTATGAAAAAACGGAATCATAATCATAATTGTAAAATATTTAATTATAATTATAATCAAAAAAAAAATTCATTATAATTATAATTACAATTAGAATGAAAATTGCAATTTAATTTCATTATAATTATAATTATATTTATTATAATATAATTTATTCGATTTCATCACAATCATAATTATAATCGAAATGAAATTTTTTATTATTATGAAAAAAATTCCATTATAATTAAAATTAGAATGAAATTTTCAATTTAATTTCATCATAATTATAATTTATTTGATTTCATTATAATTATAATTAGAATTAGAATGAGATTTTCAATTTAATTTCATCATAATTATAATTTTTTTGATTTCATAATAGTCATAATTAAAATTAGAATGAAATTTTCAATTCAATTCCATTATAATTATAATTTATTTGATTTCATTATAATTATAATTAAAATTACAATGAAATTTTCAATTTAATTTCATCATAATTATAATTTATTTGATTTCATTATAATTAAAATTATAATTAGAATGAAATTTTCAATTTAATTTCATCACAATTATAATTTATTTGATTTCATTATAATTATAATTAAAATTAGAATGAAATTTTCAATTTAATTCCGTCATAATTATAATTTATTTGATTTCATTATAATTATAATTAGAATTAGAATGAAATTTTCAATTTAATTTCATCATAATTATAATTTATTTGATTTCATAATAGTCATAATTAAAATTAGAATGAAATTTTCAATTCAATTCCATTATAATTATAATTTATTTGATTTCATTATAATTATAATTAAAATTAGAATGAAATTTTCAATTTAATTCCATCATAATTACAATTCATTTGATTTCACTATAATTAAAATTATAATTGGAATGAAATTTTCAATTTAATTCCATCATTATTATAATCTATTTGATTTCATTATAATTATAATTAGAATTAGAATGAAATTTTCAATTTAATTCCATCATAATTATAATTTATTTGATTTCATAATAGTCATAATTAAAATTAGAATAAAATTTTTTATTACTGCGACAAAAAATTTCATTATAATTATATTTATAAAATATTTATAAAATTGCAATTATGATGAAATTTTTTATTCACATTAATTACAATTATAATGAAATCTTTTCCAATAATATTAATAATTAAATATAATTAAATATGGTGAAAATTTGAAATTTTTTATAGTCGTAATTATAATTATAAACGATAATTTTGTTGTGTCGTTTGAATAATTTTGGAAATTTGATGATTTTGATGGAAATTGATGATGAAAATGATGGCGAAGGAAGGATTTAATTTTTGGTGACGATATTTACGGGTGAACGCAATGGGTGTTTATCTCGTTAATGCGTAAATATACATAAATATATTACACGCTAGCTGTCCTGGGAGGAATATGACAGCGCTTCGCTGAGCGTATATCCCACACAGCCGAAACGGAAACGGGCTTTCCCCGGTGTGCAAGAGCCACCAGGACCAGGGGCTGGGGAGGGAGTCGAGGGGGGAGGTTCAAGCCTACCGGAACACCGGAACCGGAAGGGTGCGGAACCTCCGACTCGCACTGATTACCCAAGAGAGCTGTTCCTCGCCATGAAAACTCTGCGCCTCGTCAATTTGACGATATTTTGTTAGATTCTTGATAAAAACATTTTTCCCATCATCGCGATCCAACTGCCTCGTTTTTTTCACATTCCGATCCCGAAAAAACGAAATTTCAAAATTCTCCTCAACCGGAAACACGTTTTTTATTTCATTTCTTGAAAAAATTGGCCAACGATCGTGGAATTTGCGGAGAAATGATTTTGGCCTCGGAAAACAAAAATTTTTCGACCGAAATTTCGTTCAGTCCGTTGATTAAGATTAATTAATAATTGGCACCAAGGAATTCAGCGAATTTACTATTTTTTGATAAATAGCACGAACGTACGCGTTTACTGTAAATGGGAACGTTTGATAGAGCCGAGTTAATTCTCGTATAGATATTCTCACGAGAATGATTATCCGTCCGAGTTATGTGAGCCTGATGAATATACAGATATATCGAGGATTTAGTTCCACCTGTAAAACTCGGACATTGTGTGAACGGTGACTAATGATTGGCGGTTTAAACAAAATGCCTTGCTCGCCGCGTTTTTTCTCTCGCTCTCCACTCTCCAGGCTGAACATGTGTCCGTGTGTGTGGATTTATTGAGAGATGAGCAGGCCAAGAAATTGCCTTGCAACCTACCGCGTTGCTCGTCTCTTCTTTTCGTGCTGCCCCCACGCAGACCAAAGCCAACGTACAAGGGGCAGCCATTAGGCCAAATGACTCGAGCGTGAACAACTCGTGATTAAAAGGACCATTTGTTATTCTCGTACACATATACCACACTTTTTTTTTACCTTCTTGCACTTATATATCGAACGATTCTTTCCAACGGGGATGCGAGAAAAATTCTTGGCAGGTCTAGATCTATCAGTCAAATTCTCTCGCGATTCGCTCGCGTCCTCGTTATTCTCCACCTCCTTTTTCTCTCGTCCTGATCCTTGTTCGCGATTTCGTTTTTTTCTCAGTACCCTGACGCACAAATTTTGCCATGCGACACACATTTCTCCAGGATTTTTCTGAAATTCGAGAGATTTCTAATTTCTCGAATCAATTTTGGTAAAAATTGATTCTTCATCCTAATTTGCGATGTAGAAATTTCTGGCTTTTTGGTTTTTGATCCTTGTTCGCGATTCCTTTTTCTTTTACAAATTTCGCCATGCGACACACGTTTCTCCAGGATTTTTCTAAAATTTGAGAGATTTTCCATTTCTTAACGTTTTCAAGGACTTTTTTTTGCAAAAATCGATTAATTTGCGATATAGAAATTTCTGGCTTTTTGTTTTTTGATCCTTGTTCGCGATTCCTTTTTTTTCAAGCACAAATTTTGCCACGCGACACACATTTCTCCAGGATTTTTCCAAAATTCGAGAGATTTTGAATTTCTTGACGTTTTCAAGGACTTTTTTTTGCAAAAATCGATTAAT
Organism: Diadegma fenestrale; assembly: GCA_037043255.1. Lineage (NCBI taxonomy): Eukaryota > Metazoa > Arthropoda > Insecta > Hymenoptera > Ichneumonidae > Diadegma > Diadegma fenestrale. The sequence continues at coordinate 6,626,071 of CM073319.1, forward strand.
TTGCGATGTAGAATTTTCTGGCTTTTTGTTTTTTGATCCTTGTTCGCAATTCCTTTTTTTTCACGCACAAATTTTGCCACGCGACACACATTTCTCCAGGATTTTTCTAAAATTTGAGAGATTTTGAATTTCTTGACGTTTTCAAGAACTTTTTTTTGCAAAAATCGATTAATTTGCGATATAGAAATTTCTGGCTTTTTGTTTTTTGATCCTTGTTCGCGATTCCTTTTTTTTCACGCACAAATTTTGCCACGCGACACACATTTCTTCAGGATTTTTCTAAAATTCGAGAGATTTTGAATTTCTCGTCGTTTTCAAGGACTTTTTTTTTGCAAAAATCGATTTTTCATGCTAATTCGCGATGTGGAAATTTCTGGCGAATTTCTCGGCGTGAAAAAAATTGGATTTTTGTTTTTTGACCATACGCGATTTTCGTCCTTTCGTTATTTTCGCTTCCGGCTCTTTTTCTCTTGTTCGCGATTCCATTTTTTTCTAAATTTCGCCATGCGATAAGATTTTTGCAGGATTTTTCCAAAATTCGAAAGATTCAAAATTTCTCAACGTCCTCAAGGACTTTTTTTTTGCAAAAATCGATTTTTCATCCCAATTCGCGATTTCTGGCGAAAGTCTCGGCGTGAGAAAAAGTGGGTTCGTTGTTTTGTAACGGGGGATTCGATCGAGGATATAAACGCGATCGAGGGGCTCGCATGGGGGGCAGCAGGAAAACGTCCGGTGGCGCAGTGTCCATGGGAATCTCAGTCGAAACGAGGGCGTGAGCAGGTGAAACGAGAGCCACGCGATTATTATCGACGAGGTGTCCACGTTATTATTTATTTAAATTGAAATCGCAGCAACGCACCTGGCCAAATAAGTTGAAATATTGAAAACAGGTAAAAAGTCGAAAGGAAGGGAGGGAGCGGGCTGTGTGTCCAGGGCTATTACACAAACTGTAAATACACGTCCTCCCACGTACCGGAATATTTTTCATATTCATATATATGTGTATATTACGTCGTGGTTGAGTCGCGAGGCTATGGGAACTTGGACTCGTTGCTGTCGTCTCTCTAAACACAGTAATTAGTCGAGACGCGGTTTGCCCCTTGCTCCACCTCCTCCCACGCCCTCTCCGCGAGGGACACGGTACTTGCACATATATATATCACTAAATTACACGTTTAATCCTACAGCCACGTCAATTATATACGTCGTCGTCGTCGTCCTCGTCGACGACGTCGAGAGCACACGATTACCGACTCGATCTCCACAGCAGCACGTCGATCACAAACATTTTTTCTAACCCCCGTTGCCTTCATGATTTTTCAAACATTTTCCTCAATATCTCGACCCAAAAATCTTAATCCCCGATAAATTTCAATTTTTTGCCCCGGACATTTTTTTTTTCTACCAGATTTCAACGTCAATGTGCAAAATTTTACAATTTTATTTTTAATTTGTCGATTTTTTGAAAAATTTCACTTTTATTTATAAAAATTTGTCAATTTTTTTTCTTTTCTTATGGATAAAAAATGAAAAATCGTTCAAAATGCCAAATTTTCGAAAAACTACTCTAAAAAATTTGTCAATTTCGCATTTTTAATAATGTATTTCAATAAGTTGAATTTTTTTGGAAAATTTGTCAATTTTTTGCTTCCTCATGTGACGGTGAAATTTTTTTTCTACCAGATTTCAATGTCAATGTGCAAAATTTCACAATTTTATTTTTAATTTGTCGATTTTTTGAAAAATTTCACTTTTATTTATAAAAATTTGTCAATTTTTTTCTTTTCTTATAGATAAAAAATGAAAAATCGTTCAAAATGCCAAATTTTCGAAAAAATATTGTAAAAAATTTGTCAATTTCGCATTTTTAATAATGTATTTTAATAAGTTGAATTTTTTTTGAAAATTTGTCAATTTTTTGCAATTTTGCGACGGTGAAATTTTTTTTTCTACCAGATTTCTATGTCAATGGGCAAAATTTCACAATTTTATTTTTAATTTGTCGATTTTTTGAAAAATTTCACTTTTATTTATAAAAATTTGTCAATTTTTTTCTTTTCTTATGGATAAAAAATGGAAAATCGTTCAAAATGCCAAATTTTCGAAAAACTACTCTAAAAAATTTGTCAATTTCGCATTTTTAATAATACATTTTAATAAGTTGAATTTTTTTTGAAAATTTGTCAATTTTTTGCAATTTTGCGACGGTGAAATTTTTTTTTTTTTACCAGATTTCTATGTCAATGTGCTCGAAATGTCCCAAAACATCGAAAAATCGTAACCACGTGACAAATTATTGGATAAGCGGATTTGTCCACGTGTTTGACTCCCACGAGGAAACCCGAGGAAAAGGCGAGAAAAAAAAACGCAGGTAGACGAAAGAAATGAGCAGAGTGTGACGTTGTTGTTGGGACGCGGCGTGAACGCGATTATTCATTGATGATCGACAGTTCGCCGCGAATGGAAAGCGGAGAGAGGGGCCAGCAAATTGGGGAAAAAGCAAAAGAAGAAAAGAGGGTGGACGTGGCGAGAGGGAAAAGGGAAATTAGAGTGACGTTGGCGTATCGAATCCCAATTATTCTTCGAGCTCCCCTCCCACTCCTTCCCAATTCCATTATTCCTTATAGATTTATCACCTGCTTCTCAGGCGATAGTCACGCAAATTATGAATAAATTACGCGCCCAATCGGACTCGAATCTCTACTTTTTTACCACCTCCATAAAAACTTCCTGACAATTAATCAATTACCACTAAAAAAAAAAAAAAACGCTGCAAATTAATGCGAAAAAAATCGAAATTTTGTTGAATTTCGTTGGCGACAAAAAGTTTTTTCGAAAAATCCCAAAAATTTCGTCACTGCAGTCAGAAAAATTCCAGAAAATGTCTCCGAAATGTAAATTTCGCTGAAAATTCCATTAGGAACAAAAAAAATATAAAAAATAATGAAAATTTTGAATCTCCCAAAAAAAATCGAGTTTGTCGATTTTTTTGACCGCGTGAAATGTTCAGTGTACGTGGTAAATCGTATACATGTACGTGTTTGATGAAAATTCAGAGGCGAAGCTATTCCCATTACGTTTACGATGCAATCATCGTCAGTGCGGTGGAACGTTGCCGGAATCCTGATCCAGGCAAATTCGTATCCCTAAAGCCAGCATCAGGACAAAACGATCGAGCTGCTAACCCTATCGCGTCTCCAATACACGAAGCCGCTGCATTCTCATCCAAATCCAGAGGCGGCGACGCTATAGAGCTTCATAAAGGTGAACATATTCGAAGCGCGTGTTGCGGGAGGGCTCGAGGGCGCGCGAGGGTGGTTGGCGCGCCCGTTTACCCGAAATCACGTTCCCCGCATGTTGATCCACATATAGTTATGGATCCCCGTACAAAACGTGTGTATAGCGATTCGAATGTCTCTTTTGGACCTCCCCTCGAATTAGCTGAGCAAAAACGCATTCCCACACACACATTGCGCCGCACACAGTCCAATCCAATCGCTGCGTGGCCTCCCTGAATTTTGTGGCAATGCTGGATCACATGTTGCGTATTTTGCCGAGCTCACACGCGACCAGACTGCACGACAGAGACAGCCTGCCATCCCAGAATCAACGCATGAATGCATAATGCCTGCGGACACTGATTTTCACCCTTCCCCCGCGCACCCTCCGCTCCCCACACCCTTCTCGCTCTCTCGCCCTTGCCCTCCTCATTTGCCTCGCCCGACAGATGGGGTTCTCACGACCAGCCACAGCTCTCCGATGCGCCCCCTACCGCTATTTTTTATCTTCCTTGTTTTTCCCCCCTCCCTCGATGCTCCTTGCACCCCGTGATAATGTCCGAGCTCGGGGATTGTGTCAAAACACGCAAAACTTTTTGACTCTTCGTTCCGATTCCCCACAAATTCCGACGTGCCTGAAAAATCGTTGAAAAAAAATCAATTTTCATGAAAAATTATTGTGAATTTTTTTTTTCTGCCAATTTTTTCATTTTTTATGAAATTCTTTCTTTATCGTGCTCCGTTACGATTTCGATCGACGGATTTGATAGGCGAGATTGGGATCTTGATATTTGGGGGGAAAAAGTCGATCGAATATTGAAGGAAAAAAAACTTTGACGTATTAATGAAATTTTTTCTTTTTTTGCCTCGAAAACTTTTGTCAATTTTTCATCGTGTTTGCTCGCTTGTTTCGACCTCGTTGATTGATTGTTTTTTCTCACTATTTCAGGTCGGAAAGTGACCGCAAAATGTTGAATCCCGAGACGGGTTGTTATTCGGAATCGGTTCGAGCATGGTGAGTAAAAAAAATGCAAAAAAATGCAAAAAAAACGATCGAATTTGTTGTTTTTTGGAATTCGCGGTCGTGAATCGATGACCTCGCGAGCCAGGAAAATCAAATGCGTAAAAACGGGTCAGAGACGTCGAGAAATGGATTTTGAAAAATGTCGGTCACGGGGCGAAACGAGTCGCGTCTCGAACTCGTTAGAGCTTCGAGTCGTTTTTCCTTTTTTTCCAGCTTGACACATTTCTCCGCGTGGCACTTGGTCCACGCAAGGTCATTCATAGGCAACTCGCACAAAGTTACGTCATTTGCATGCGCGCTCATTAGTGCGGCGTTTCTTAATTAGTTTTGGAAAAGCTTTCGTGCGTTGCAGCGAAAAAATTCCGAAAAATTAGTAAATAATTCGAATTTTCGGTTAAATGAGTCGCGAAGCTAAAATTTTTGGGTTTGAGGCTTTGGATCATTTTAAAAACGTGAAAAATTTCGAAAATTTCGGAATTTTATCAAATTTCGTAATTTTTTTTCGATTTTCGATGAAAATTTCAAAAATTCAAAAACAACGTGGTCGAAAATGTGCAAAAAAATGGAATTTCCGATCCCGAAGAAAGTTTTCAGCAAATTTGATAAAATTCTGATCATTGTTCCTGATCCGAGCTCCGAAATTCGTAACTTGTCAATATTTCAACAACGAACAATGAATTTTCAGAGCCAAACGTCGAATTTTGACAGAGAGTGACAGAAAAAATTGGAGAGCTGATAAGAAAGAAATGAATTATTAATATTTTTTGTTAGCGCGCGATAAATACATCGCGTCACGTATAATTTTGTCTCTATTCCGAAAAATTAGTAAATAATTCGAATTTTCGGTTAAATGAGTCGCGAAGCGAAATTTTTGGGTTTGAGGCTTTGGATCATTTTAAAAACGTGAAAAATTTCGAAAATTTCGGAATTTTATCAAATTTCGTAATTTTTTTCGATTTCCGATGAAAATTTCAAAAATTCAAAAACAACGTGGCCGAAAATGTGCAAAAAAATGGAATTTCCGATCCCGAAGAAAGTTTTCAGCAAATTTGATAAAATTCCGATCATTTTTCCTGATCCGAGCTCCGAAATTCGTAACTTGTCAATATTTCAACAACGAACAATGAATTTTCAGAGCCACCGTCGAATTTTGACAGAGAGTGACAGAAAAAATTGGAGAGCTGATAAGAAAGAAATGAATTATTAATATTGTTTGTTAGCGCGCGATAAATACATCGCGTCACGTATAATTTTGTCTCTGTTGCGGCGCGCTTCACGCTCTTGCTCTCGAATATGCCGAGCAGCAGGTTATTATTCGGTGCTGCTGGGCGGTATTCGTTGAGTGATTTATTTATTTATGAGGCTCCTCGCGCGCGCCGTTCTCGCTGCTTCGTCCTTCCGTTTTTTTCTACTTATTCATGTCTTATGGTGTGCGCGGCATACATTGCGGTTAGAGGGTGAGAAAAAATGAGGGGGAGCGTGTAAAAACTCGAGGCGAGAAACGAGTGTGTTAATTCCGAGTGCGAGGGGCGCGCGGGGGCGGCGCCAACCGAGAAAACTACAAGTAAACCTCGACCTCATAAAAAGAGAGGCAAAATAGACCCTTAATGCGATTACCAGCGTTATCAGATGTCACTTCCACTTCCAGCTCGCGTGATGACTCCCCCGTCTCTCTTTTCACCTTTACCAATGTTTTTGTGTGTTTGCTGCCACTTGGAGCGACCTGCGCGCTCGTTTGTCATCGCGTGACGCGCTCTCCGCATTCAACGCGATTTATTTCCGTTTCTCTCTTTTTTTTTTTTCGCCACCCGCTTTCTATGATTTCTTTTCCGTCTCGTGCCTTGCACGGTTTTCCTCATCACACTCGAGTTGGCTTTTCTCGGCTCCAGGCAGAGCGCAAAGTCGATGAAATGGGAAATCGCGATTACGGTGCACATGCCGCACGCTCCTTAAACAATTAAACGCACTTTTTTCACCTTTTTTTGCAGATTTACGTTTTTTCATTGATTAAACTTTTTTTTTACTTGCCGGAAATGGTTTATTCGGTCGGAGAACGCGCATGTGGCAACCCCTTGAAATTCAACAAGTTGCAAACGCAGGGGGGTCAATGCGGATTCGCATGAAACATTTTTGGGGTCAATTTTCTCACAAGCCTGTAGAAATGTCAAGAAAAAAAATGAATTTCTGGTTGAAATTTATCTCTCGATGTTTTTTTTTGGAAAATCACGAAAATTGAGTCAATGCAGCAAGAAATTTTCCGGAAAGTTTCTTCGAAAAGTAAATTTTTGTCATTCCAATCGTAAATTTAGCAGAAAGTTGCGTTAGAAATGAAAAATATTGTCAAAATAACGAAAATTTTTGAAATTTTATCAAAATAAATTTGGTTTGCCGTGTTTTTAACAAAATATCGAGGTTTTTTGAAAAATCCCAAAAATTAAGTCACCGCAGCAAGAAATATTCCGGAAAGTTTCTTCGTAATGGAAATTTTTGTCATTCCAATCGTAAATTTTGCTGAGAGTTGCGTTAGAAGTGGAAAATATTGTCAAAATAACGAAAATTGTTGAGATTTCATCAAAAAAAATTTGGTTCACCGTGTTTTTAACAAAATATTGAGGTTTTTTGAAAAATTCCAAAAATTTAATCAATGCTGCAATAAATATTCCAGAAAGTTTCTTCGAAAAGTAAATTTTTGTCATTCCAATCGTAAATTTAGCAGAAAGTTGCGTTAGAAATGAAAAATATCGTTAAAATAACGAAAATTTTGAAATTACCAAAAAATATTGTCAAAATAACGAAAATTTCGAAATTATCAAAAAATATTTGGGTGTTTAAGAAAATATTGACGTTTTTTTTTGCAGAATTAAATTTTCAGTGTACCGGAGAGAAATTAGGGGATGATCGTGATGAGGGTCGATTCCGAGGTCCCTGACGAAAAGAAATGAAAAGTCTGCTCACCCCTTGATTCGTGAATGATAATGAACGTGTGATCAAAGTGTAATTGTGTTGCGGGGCGAAACAAAACTCTCGTGGGGGGTAGTTTTTCCATCAACGGAATAAAGTGAGAATGAGGGAAAACGGGATCGTGTATTGGGAGAGCAAAAGGGATGATTTGAAGAGGCATTATTGCCCAGGAGGCATGACCACCCCCTTGTACGACTGTCAAAGGGCGGGCAAAAGTAGACTCGCGTGTAGCACGCGACTCAACGTTCCTTTTCCAAGCGCGGATGCCGAAGAACCCGAAGCGCCCTAACTTACGTTAACGACGACGTTAATGCGCGACCGGGACGGTCCCAAGTCGCTCTCGCTCTCGCTTTTGTATTAAGGGAGGAACGGAGTTGCCACATTAGCGAGTTAAGGGGGTTGGCATGGCCAAGAAATTCTCTCTGGCCCTTGCGACGAGGAAAGCTCGCGCGTGTGTTGGGCAATCTTAACGGGGATTCTTGAGGGGGTGTGGCCGAGTCTAGATATGGGGATGATTAGACGCGAGACCCCGCAGTGCTCTCAGAAGTGGCCAAAACCTTTTTCTCTTCGTGTTTTCTCCCTGAGAGTAAGGGAGACCGAGCGAATAGCCCTCCGGAAAATTCATTGACTCCGAGTCGTTCGTTTACTCCACCGGAAAGCCGGAAGTAGTTACACAACCCCGTCGTACCAGGGGCTGCGTTTTCTCTGCGCAATCACAGCCAATTAATTAATCCCGCATTCTCGCTCAATTAAATCTTTAGTCGAAAATTATGATGCAATGTTTCCTGCCCCCCTTTCGCCTCTCCTTGTTGAAGATTCCATCTCCTGAATTAATTCGCCACCGCGATCTTCACGAAAACTCATCGCCTCGTCGGATCGTTATCTCGATCCGCTCCGCCGCGTCGTTTTCATCGAAATTTCAAAATTTTTCACATTTTTCAACATTTTTTGACATTTCTGGAAATATTTCAACATTTTTTGACATTTTAAACAAAATTCAAACTTTTTTTGACATTTTTAAAAATATCCCAACATTTTTTGACATTTAAAAAAATATTTCAACATTTTATGACATTTTTGAGAATATTTCAACATTTTTTGACATTTTATAAAATATTTCAGTATTTTTTGACATTTTTGAAAGTATTCCAACATTTTTTGACATTTAAAAAAATATTCCAACATTTTTTGACATTTTTGTAAATATTTCAGCATTTTTTGACATTTTTAAAAATATTCCAACATTTTTTGACATTTTTGAAAATATTCCAACATTTTTTGACATTCCAAAAAAAATTTCAATATTTTTTGCCATTTTTGAAAACATTCCAACATTTTTCGACATTCCAAAAAAAATTTCAATATTTTTTGCCATTTTTGAAAATATTCCAACATTTTTTGATATTTTTGAAAATATTTCAACATTTTTTGACATTTTGAAAAAAAATTTCAACATTTTTTGACATTTAAAAAAATATTTCAACATTTTTGAATGATTTTCAAAAACATTCAAATTAAATTGAGTCAAAAAACGTCGAAACACACGGTGAACGAAATATTTTTGTATAATTTCAAAATTTTCGTTATTCCGACAACATTTTGCATTTCTAACAATACTCTTTGCAAAATTTACGATTTAATTGACGAAATATCGAATGAATATCTAAATATCGAATCTTTTCCAACAAAAATTTCTTTTCAGCCTGGAAATTCGTACGAAACGCAAGAAACTACGAAATTAGAGATCAAGGGGGGGGGGGGCAGACACAGTGTGTGCCTTCGGGCCACTGAAACTCTAACGAACTTGGAACACGAGACAGTAGACATCAGACACACACACACACACACATGAGCGTTTGTTTGAACCTGCAAATGTGCGAGTGCTGGACGCTGAGAGACACGAATACCGGGTGCCATCCCCTGCGAGTCCCTCGGTTTGTCAAACGACCCTTCGGGTGTCGCTTACAAGACAGCAAATTTGTCTTAGATAAGCAAAACAAGCACTTCACCGTAACCGAGAGCTCGAGAGTGAGCGCGAGCAAGAACACGAAACAGAGAGAAAAACAGGCAAGGACAGCAAAACAAGAAAAAAAAGAGACTCCGAGCCGATTTGGCTCCTGCCATTTCTGCATGTTCTCTCTCTTTCGCGTCTCTTTCGTCTCCCGCTCCTTGTTTTACCGCGCGCAGTCGATCTCGACTCGTAAAACACGAACGCTCTCGATAAAGTCGTACAATTTTTTTTCCAACTGCACTCCAGCGAAAATTTTGTTGGAAAAGATCGATTTTTTGTTAAATTCGTTTGACTGAACGTTTTTTTTTGAAAAATCACAAAAATTCAGTCATTGCGGCAAAAAATATTTCGAAAAGTCATTTTTTGTCATTTCAATCGTTGGGAATCAAAAATCCTGTCGAAATAACGAAAATTTTGAAATTATCCAAAAAAAAATTAGTGTTTACCAAAAAATCGACGTTTTTTCAACAAAATTTTGAATTTTCATTCAGAATCTCGGAAGAATTTTGAAAAAACGGTCAAAATCACGCTGATTTCGTATTTGCAATAAAATTTTTCGAATTTGTCGAGCACGACGTGTGTTTTTTCGAATTTGCAAGAAAATTTCTCGTTTTTTACAATTTTTAAGATGAAAAAATAAAAAATTCGAAATCAAACGTTGATTTTTTGTTTTTAGACTCTTTTTTACACTAATTTTTCAAATGCCATTTTTTTGGTGCGAGATTCCGAAGCTCGGGAACGAATTAACCGGTCCAATTTGTTCGATATTTTTCCTGGGGATCTCGAATCGATTCCACGAAACTGCGAACCCGTGCGGTGATTCCTACGCTCCGAGATAAATGAAGAGAGCGAATGAGACAGACGAATTTTGCTGCTGGATCGGCACCAGCGCAATATCATTCCAGTCTCTCTCTCTCTCTCTCTCGCTCTCGCTCTCTCGCTCTCTCTCTCTAGTCGAGGATTAGCATAAATTAGATTTTTATCCTTCCGAGAACGTCCGTCTTCTTATTATTCTTGCTCTCTTTTTTTATTCATTTTAAACGTGCGCGCAGATACACCCCAAAGTATTTATAGCAGGCATAGTTTTTGCGCCGTACCAAAGCGCACTGAATCATCAACTGGAAATAATAAAAATTGAATCCTTTCGTTCCTGAATAATTATTTCCATTTTTTTCATTCATTTTTATCCGACGCAGCGCGAGACTTTTAATGACAAACAACTTCGCGTTTCGCGCTCTGCTTGCCTCCGGACTCGTTCGATTTTTGATCCAATGGAATTCCGCCAGGAAAATCGTCGCAGTCGCGGAAAATTTTGGAAATTTGTGTTTTCGGGTAATTTTACGAAACACGATCCAAATATTTTCACGAAAAATTAAATTTTCGTTATTTCGACGCTTCGAGCTCGAGTTTTCGAAAAAAATCGACCACGGCTTTCCAAAAAATTGAAAATTCAATTTTTAACAATTACAACTCGTTAATTTTATCGAAATCCAGTAAAAAAAATGTTTTTGGACAATTTTTCGTACATTTTTTCGAATTTTAATTGTTAACAACTTTTTTCGGGGTTATTGATCGAGAAATTATCGTCAAAATGTTTGGAACTTTCTTCTCGTCGAAATAGTTGTAAAAAATATTTGAAAATGAGATTTTGCCAAAAAGCGTAAAGATGATTTCAAAATTTTCGTTATTTTGACAACATTTTTGATTTCCAACGTGACTCTCAGCAAAATTTACGATTGGAACGAAAAAATTGACATTTCGAAGTCGATTTTCGACAAAATTGTTGTGATTTTTCAAAAAAACGTTTGGTCCAACGTTTTCGACGGAATGTCGATCTTTTTGACGTGACCCTGAGCCTCGTCCATATCAGACCCAGGACAAAAGTCACTTTCGGTGGAATTTGACGAGTAGAATTGAAAAAAAAAGGGAAAATCTTTTCTCTGGTAAAGAGTTTGACAAATCGCAGTGGCTTTTCTTATAATCCACGATGCAGAGCAATAGGCTCGGGAAAAATGAGTTTGTGTGTGCGCGGCTGGATCGTGGGGCAAGTGGTAGGCGTTGAAAATCTCAGTGACTGATGACGTCAATGACATCGGCGTTCTTTGAGGATCGATCACGGCGGAAGAGAAAAAAACGATCAACTTTTCGAAGGGAGTTATGAATAATATGTTTCTCTCCCATAGTCTCGCAACGTCAGAAACTTTTCTCTCTCTCTCGGTCTCTCCCAGGACAATGAGATTGTATTGCGTGGGTGAAAATGTTTCTTCGTATTAGCGCGCTAATAGAGGTGTCGAGTCCCTTAATGGACACACGCTCAATACCAAACGTGTCATTTTTTCCCTTTCTCTCTCTCTCTCTCGCTCTCTCTGTATCTTTATGACTAGATTCTTATCGATCTCTCGATCGGCGGGGTCGAGCAGAGGTCAGACCCGCGTCGACAGCGTCCTCGAACTTGATTCAACTTCACAATCGTCCTGTTTTTCTTTCACCTTCTTCGCGCCATCACCATTTTTTCTCTCTCTCTCTCTCTCGTTGACCTCACGAATTCTGGACCCTTCAAAGCCTCTTGATTCTTTTTTCCTTACATCGATTTAAAGTTCGCTCGCGTTTCATCGGACCATCAGAATTTCGTCACGAGTCGAAAGGCAAGTTTTACGCTTTTTGAGATATTTTGAATTTTCTAGTTTCAGGAAAATATTAAATTCGCGTTCCCATTGAGTTGACACACTCGGCCGACTTTTGGACCGTTTATTACGAAATCCTGAATTTGAGAAAATTTTTAAAAATGTGTTTGAGACTCGGAAATTTATTAAAAATTGCCTATTTTTGTAGAAACGTTTCTGTCTGGCAAGGGGCACGTGATGGGAGAATTTTCTTTGGCCCTGCGAGCTCAGAGTCGGGGAATCCGTCGCCAGAATTTCCATAGCAAGGCAAAAAAAATGTTATTCATTATTTATTTATTATTAAAACAAATAAAAGAATATTATTTCAATTATTATTATTATTATTATTCATTGAATATTATTTTTATTCAAAATCAATAAACAAATAATATTCAAATTATTATTATTTAATGAATATTATTATTATTTAAAATATATAAAAATTATTATTCAATTTATTATTATTTAATAAATATTATTATTATTTAAAATAAACGAAAAGATATTTATTGTTTAAATAATATAATTTATTATATTTACTTATTTATTTATTTTATTTATTTATTATTTACTTATTTTTTATTTATTTTTCATTATTTATTTATTATTCATTATTTATTCATTTACTATTTGAATATTTTTTGAAAATCCTGATTAATTGAGTGAATAAATATTTCATTGAATTGTTATTTTGACTTTATATCGTTATGTTAGAAAAATCGTGGAAAAAATTGATAAAATTTAACGAAAAGGCAATTTTTTAAATTTATGCCACAAATAAATGTTGAAAGTTTTCGTACAATTTTGAATTTTCGTTCATGGACGAATAAATTTTGATGGGAAATGCAATTATTTTAGTGCATCGATAATCCAGAGGCTGCTTGCGTGTCGAGGGGTTTCCAGGTCGGATTTTTATTGGCCTGGATGAATAATGGGAAAGTGAGACTGTTGGATCGATCGATTCGATCGGGCCTTCCGATTTTATTTCATTTTGACATTTATTCGGGATTCGACGCGATTTACACGAGGGAAAATAGTCAAGAGTGAATCTCTCTCGTCCTGCTCGTGTGTGCGTACCCTTTCGACGCGCGTCACTAATCGCTTTACGGTATGATCGAGAAAAAAAGGTTGTTCGTATTATGCAACGCCCGTGGAACGAGATTTTAATAGACAGAGACGCACCTTTCGCCTACCCGCGCGAGGAGCTTCAATAACCGAGCGAGTTCGTTTTCGCAGGACGCGCGACGAATCGTCAGTGCCAATTGAAAAAGGATTATCCCCCCCCCCCCCCCCTGGAAAGTGAGACAGTGCGACGAGGCAAAAAAAAGCAGGAGCTCGAACTGCTTTCGCTTTTTTTTTTTTGCCAAACTTCTTTCCATTTTTACAGCTGCAGAAAATCAGCTGGAAAAAAACAACAAAATGACAAAAATTTGCCTCGTTATCGCAGGCGCAAATTGCTCAATATTTTTGACAATATTTTGAAAGTCTCCTGAACATTAATTACAAATTTAATTAATTAGAATTTATTCGATTTTTAAAAATGCCCAAAAACGGTTAAAAAAATTCATTAATTTAGTAATTTTTTCCCAATTAAAAAAAACGTTTCGTGGCATATTGAAAATTGTGCGAAAATGATTTAAAAAATTGTTTTATCCATCAATCAGTGCAGGATTTTTTTCTATGCACCAAAAACTCCCTTCCAGAATTTTTACCGATTTTTTAAACCAGTTCGAGGACACTAAAAAAAATGAATTTCATAATTGAGCAAAAGGTCGCGAAAAAATCTTAATCGACAAGAATTATGTAATTAATTCAGGCATTTTGCTTAATAATTAAAAATCGTTCAGTGGCGAATTGAAAATTGGGCAAAATTTCGCATTAAATAAAAATTATTCAGGACCCAGTGCATGGGAATTTTTTTCCATATAGAATTTTTTCCAATTTTTTAAACCAGTTCAAGGACACAAAAAAAATGCATTTCAAAGTTCGGCAACTTTAACAAAAATTATGAAATTAATTCAGTATTTTTTTTTTAATTAAAAATCTTTCAGTGGCGAATTGAAAATTGGGCAAAATTTAGCATTAAATAAAAATTATTCAGGACCCGGTGCATGGGAATTTTTTTCATTTTTTTAAACCACTCCAGGGACAGTTCACGAGTGTCCATGGCGATGCGCTAATTGTAAAAATAATGTTAGTGGGAAATTGATTGCTCGATGACGCGCGTTTGAATGGAATATTTGCGGACGATCTAATAATTCGGGATAATGTTAGTTTGAACGATCCCTTGTGACGATCGCGGACCACCCACGTGTACAGTCGAGCGAGAGACGAAGCAATAAAATATTTATACAATATTTGTACGTATAAAAGGGAGTTTGCTTCACGGCGTGTGCAACGCGTGCCCTTCATGCAGTTGAATCGCTCGCGCGTGGGTTTTCTCTCTCCCTCGCTCGTCTCTTTTTTTTCTCGTTTCATCCCCCAAGAGTTTGAAAGGTCCCCGGTGGTTACACGATGTTTACCCTCCGCTAAAATCCCCATGATTTCCCGCGTGTCCACACTACGAGAGAAACGACACTCGGGGAATATATTTTCGCTGCTTCATGCGCTCTCCTCTCGTTGCCGGGGCTTTCCGCGCGTAAAGCGCGCGCTATATGGGACGCCATTAAACTCGAGCCCTCTCATGTTCTTCGTAAATATCTTCTCGTCGCAAACATCCTCCACCCTTCATTTTTCCCGCTCTCGTCTCCGCCGCATTCCTTTCCAAAAAATCCCCGATCAAATGCGTCGCTCCGAATTGACATCGTTCCGAAAAATTCGCAATTTTTCGACCAATTTCTCAATTAAAAGAAAAAAAATCGGTTTAATTAAACAAAAACTGAAAAAAAAATATTTAGTTTTCGATTTATTGATTATTTAATGAATTTTTTCTATTTATTTAATGAATTCGTCTGACTGCAACGTTTTTTTTTTGAAAATTACAAAAATGCAGTCATTGCTCCGCTCCAAATTGACATCGTTCGAAAAATTCGCAATTTTTTGCCCAATTTCTCAATTAAAAGGAAAAAAAACGAATTAATTAAACAAAAAATGAAAAAAAAGATTCAGTTTTCGATTTATTGATTATTTAATGAATTTTTTCTATTTATTTAATGAATTCGTCCGACTGCAACGTTTTTTTTGAATATTACAAAAATGCGGTCATTGCTTCGCTCCAAATTCACATCGTTCCGAAAATTCGCAATTTTCCGCCCAATTTCTCAATTAAAAACGAAAAAAACGAGTTAATTAAACAAAAAATGAAGAAAAAAAAATGATTTAGTTTTCGAAATATCGAAAATTTAATTGGCAAGAATTATTTAATGAATTTAGCGATTTTTTTGGAGAAAAAAATGAAAAAATGGTGTAAAAGTGACTTTTCTCATTAAAGGGATTCCCGTTTTTTCAGACCTGAATCTTGAACGAGGTTGAGGGACCGAGAGAGGGGGGGAAAAAATGTTTGCACGCGAGGGTTTAATTAAGGCTCCCTCCCAGTCACTTAGTAGCCACACGTGAATGCTTCTTGATTGGCAAACTTTAGCCTCGCGCTTAGTACGTTTTCATATACGTAAAGAATTATTATTTATTATTTATTTTTGAAAGTTTCGCGGCAGCAGTTTAACGCTCGCGTTGGATTTGCATGTTTGCGTGAAAATCGCGAGAGCGTTCGGTAGTCGCAAAGATACGAAACGAGATGCTCGTGAGGAAAGACTCGTTTCCCTCCTCCCTCTTTTTATCTCTCTTTTTTCTCCACTCAGTCAACATCACCGCGCGCGCAAGCCACGAGAGGTCTGAGTTATGCCGAGGGCTCGGGCTCTTTTCCAAACTCGCCAATAAATCGCGCCTCGCTCTTTCTCTCTCTCTCGTCTACGTCATCAGCAGCCAGGATAATCGTCCGAGGCTCGCGCCTGCTGCTGCGGTCAGCGTCGCGGCTCGCCAAGAGGTGCGAATCGACGCTCGCGCGTCTTACGATCGAGCTCGACACGCCAATAACTTTTTATTTTTCTTTCTCCTCGCCGTTCGCGCAATTTATGGATTTCCGTCAATTTTCCAAAAAATCCCTTTTTTTTTGCGCCGCAGGACTTTTTTTTGCATTAAATAATTTTGTGTGGGGAAAAAAATGAAAATATGGGGAACGAGATTTTTGGAGAATTTTGCCGTTTGGGAACGAGGCCGAGCGGCAAAATGGAAACGAGGATTTAAATGTTGCACGAGTGCGCGGGTGCGTGCGAGTCGGAAAATTATAAATGCGGGACGCGGTGGCGGCGCGCGTCGTCCACTGCGGTTGGATATTGATAAATTGCAACTTCCGCCAATGGAGTTTCGATCGTAATTTCCTGCCGGAGGAGAGTCTCTCCGATAACGTTCGACGAGAGCAGGCCCAACACACTGCATGGGCTCCAGGCACACAGGATAGCGCAGAAACGGCGTGGAGAGCAACGGCGATCGGAAATTGGCCCGATGACATTGATTAAAAGCATTTAACGACGCTCTCGCCCCCGCCTCGCCGCACACAGTCTCCCCTTTCCGTAATTATTCATCGGTCACGCGCTCCACGTGCTCTTTTTTTTTCCTTTCTCATAAAAAACCAACAAATCGTTCAGAGTGTCAAATTTTTCGGTCGAATATTTCCAAAAATTTGTCAATTTCTCATTTTACTCAAAATATTTCAAAAAATTTACAATTTTTTTGAACATTTTACAATTTTATCGAAAATTTTACAATTTTTTTGAAAATTTTACAATTTTATCGAAAATTTTACAATTTTTTTTGAAAATTTTACAATTTTTTTTGAAAATTTTACAATTTTTTTTACATTAGTCGATTTTTTGAAAAATTTCACTTTTATTTATCAAAATTTGTCAATTTTTTCCGTAAACATTCAACGGTCACGCGGTGCACGTGATTTTTGTTCTTTCCTTATAAATATAACATAAAAAATCGTTCAAAGTGTCAAATTTTCGGTAAAATATTTCCAAAAATTTGTCAATTTCTCGTTTTAATTAATAAATTTCAAAAAATTTTACAATTTTTTTGAAAATTTCACAATTTTATCGAAAATTTTACAATTTTTTTTTCAAATTTGTCGATTTTTTGCAAAATTTCACTTTTATTTATAAAAATTTGTCAATTTTTTCCGTAATTATTCAACGGTCACGCGGTGCACGTGATTTTTTTTCTTTTTTTATAAATAAAAAATAAAAAATCGCTTGAAATGTCAAATTTTTGAAAAACTATTCTGAAAAATTTGTCAATTTCTCATTTTACTTGATGTATTTCGAAAAATTTTACAATTTTTTTGAAAATTTCACAAATTCATCGAAAATTTTACAATTTTTTTTTTTAATTTGTCGATTTTTTGAAAAATTCCATTTCCATTCATAAAAATTTGTCAATTTTTTCTTTCCTTATAAATAAAATATAAAAAATCGTTCAAAATGTCAAATTTTCGCTCAAATATTCTAAAAAATTTGTCAATTTCTTATTTTTGATAAAATATTTTAATAAGTTGAATTTTTTTTGAAAATTTGTCAAATTTTTAAAGAATTTTGAATTTGATTTTGAAAAATTTGTCAATTTTTCGAAAACGACAATATTTTCTGGAATTTCGAGTTTCGGTCGGTGGATTTTGGGTCAATTCGTACATATTTTGGAAAACGATCGAAATATGAGTGACGCGTGAACATTGACCCGCGAACGCGTCAGTACGAGAAGGCGGAATGAATAATTTAGCTAAAAGTTGTTGAGCGCGCGATAACGAGGATTTGCTCTGTCCTTGGGTGAAAAGTTTCACGAGAGTAGGAAAAAAACGCGAAGGAAAAAGATGAAATGAGGGGGGGGGGGGGGGGCTGATAATTATCGTACGCCACTCGTGTCTTGCGGCGATGAGACTCACGAGTCGCTGCTTCTCGTTACGCTAAACGACAAGACGAAAAAAAAAAAAAAAAACGTCGTGAGAACTCGCGAAGCCGATGAACTGTCGAGTGTTTATGAAATTCAACATTTCGCCAACAATTAGCGGCGCGCTCGTGCCGCGAGCCGAATTTTTCCGCTCAAAGACACACTGGGTCGATTTGACCCGGAGCGTAATTTTTCAAACGAAAAATTGCCAAGAAAAAATGAAAAATTTCGATCATTTTCGATTTTTTCACTTTTTCCTCCCGTTTTTCCATTCGTATGCGCAATTCCAATCAACTTTTGCCTGCCCCGTGCTCGAGAAACGCGAAAATGCAAGAAAACGAGAGAAAAACGAAAAGATACGAAAAGGTAAAAAACGCGGAGGTAAAATGTCGGAATACGGAGGAAAAGGCACTCGACCGACTGGCAGCGAGCGCTTCCCAGCATCAGCATCGAAAAATAACGTCCGGGATCCGCGCGCGACGGTCTAGCTCCGCACTCGACCGTTACTCGAGTGGCTGCTGCCTAGCCACCCGGTGAGCTCTCTCTCCTTTACAATCCATAGCTATACACAAGTCTAAATTGCCGACCTGGTGCATACCAATAAACGAGAACACGTACACACGTCGTTGCTTCGCTCCTTATCAAAAACCCGCACGCGAGCGAGCTCCATGGGCTCGCGAGACCAAAACCGAGTCAAAAAGTCCACTAAAGGGACAAAAAAGACAATCGAACGTTTCGGAGCTCGATCGTATGAAGAAAATTTTTCCGACTTTTTGAATTTCAGACATTTCACTGGCAATTTTTCATTTTCCCGATCCAAACGCGTGGAAAATCACGATTTCGTTAAAGAGTTGCAAAAATCGTGTCGCAAAAAATTGTATTTAGGATTTTTTTGATTTCCAGAGAGCCGGGAAGGCTGCGAGTCGAAATTTTTTCAGAAAAATCGAACAACTCGAATTTTATTCGCGTTTGGATGTGAAAAGTTAAAAATTGCTAAATATTCCAAATTCTTATCGAATTAAAGTTAATTTGAATGAAAATCGTGACGATTTGAAAAGCGTTTTTGGCTGATTTTCGGTTCGGGAACGTGGAAACTTTGTCGGGCGCGAAAATTGGATGGAAAATGGACAAAAATTTTGTGCTGATGAGTTTTTCGATTTTTTTCGCCATCTTTTGTGATTTTCTGCCACCCACGAATTGGATTGAGAGAGACAAATGAAAATGGAGGTTGAAAATGGAAGAAAAACTGTTGCCATTTGGCGTTGCGTGGTTCGAGGAATCGGCGTCGTTTCGAGTGGAAAAAATATTGGAAGAAAAATGCAAACGCACGCTGCATTATGTTGTCCGACAATAGAAAATAATTTGATAAATTCGTGCGGGTGCGAAGCTGCGGTTATTTGTTGGAAATAAAAAAAGAAAAAATGAAGCGAGCGTTGAAAATTGGCGTGACCTCCGCCCCGGTATCGTCCGTTGCGCCAATTTGCAGCAAGTGCGAAGATTTTTCACGGCATAATCGTCCAGTCCATTTTCGGCATCTTTTAAACGCTTCCTCCCGAGTTTACGCGATTTTCATGAAAACCAAGCGCAGCGGAGGAGAAAATTACGCGTCGAAATTGATTGATTTTTATTTCAAACTTGCCACAGCATCCGAAAAACGAAAAAAAAAAATGAAATTCCGAGATAAAATCAATTTCGGTTTTGATAGAATTTCAGATTTTTTGGACACGACGAATTTTCTTTTTTTCTTCCAATTTCAAAACTGCTTTGAAAACGTGAAGAAAATTTGCTTAACGACCAATTTGAGACTCTAACGGGTCTCCCAGACCCAAAGCGTCAATATAAGAAAAAAAAGAAATTCCGAGACAAAATAAATTTCGGTTTTAAAAGAATTTGAGATTTTTTGGATACGAAAAATTTTCTTTTTCTTCCAATTTGATGAAAATTTGCTTAATAACCAAATTGAGACTCCAACGCGGGTCTCCCAGACCCAAAACACACTGAAAAGAAAATTCTGTTCGAAAAAATCGATAATTTGATGAAAAAACGTTCGACCAAATGATTTTTTTCTAAATTACAAAAATTTAGTCACAGCGGCAAGAAATATTCTGGAAAATCTTTTCGAAAGTGAATTTTTGTCATTCCGATCGTAAATTTTGCTGACAATTGCGTTAAAAATAAAAAATATCGTCAAAATACCGAAAATTTGGAAATTATCCAAAAATATTCACCGTATTCAACAAAATATCGATTTTTTCACAAAATTCAATTTTCCGTGCACACTTATGGCTCACGAAAATTTCGCACGACGCACTGAAAATTCAATTTTGTCAAAAAACGTCGAAATTTTGTTTTCATACAGCGAACTAAATATTTTGGGATGATTTCAAAATTTTCGTCATTTCGACAATATTTTTCATTGTAACGGAACTGTCAGCAAAATTTACGATTGGAATGGCAAAAATTTACTTTCCGAAAACGATTTTCCAGAATGTTTTTTGCTCGAATGACAAAATTTTCGTGATTTTTCGAAAAAAACGTTTAGCTGAACGTTTTCAACAAAATATCGAACTTTTTCAACAAAATTCTCTTTTCAGTGCGTATTTTCGAGACGAATGACGAAAAGACACTTAGCTAATTGATGAATAATGGAAAAACAAACATTAAAACGTAAAAAAAACGATCGAATCGGTTTTACTGAGAAGTGCCAGGTTGTTATTGGGCCGGAATAAAAAATTAATTGAGCGCTACGTTTCGTATTGGTTAGTAAAAAAAAAACGTCATTCGTCGTATTTTGAGGTCGATTGAATCTCCGACAATAACTTGAGCACGACAACTCGACTCTCGCTCTCGTTCCCTCTCGATGGGAGCTGGAGAAAACGGAGAGAAAAGGAAAGAATAAAAAGGCATGAAGAAGCCGGAACGATTGCTTCCGATACTAATTGGTAAACCCGATTAAAGCGATGGAGCGTCGAGCGATCGCGGAAGGCGCAAAATAAGTAGCTTAAGTCTTGTATAGCCTCACGAGCCGAAAGGATTTCATGCGGACCGTGCGATCTTCATTATTCCGGGCACGAGCGAGAGCGAGAGAGAGAGAAATTTTCGCCATTGCTTGGCCGAGAGTTCTGCAGAGGGATTTACGCGTTTCTCTCGGTTCCCTTTCGTTCCGACACGAAGATCACGCTCGCATCGTCGTCAATCTCATTCGCGCGTTACCGGGCGATGAGTTGACACCAAAAAAGGCGTAACTCCCCATCGCAAATGTAAATCTTCGCGCCAATACAACAAAATCCTTTCGCTTTGATATTCCTCGATCGCTGCGACATCCACACTCGATTCGCATTCACGATCCTTCACCAAGAAACACTAAAAACCACGACGAACCTGTCCGGGACGTTCTAAATGATTCTCATTAAAAAAGATTTAGCGCTGCAGTCACGTCGATGAATAAAAAAAAAATTCTTCAGCACCCGAAATCCTGCGCCGAGAAACACGAAAATAAAAAAAAAACACCAAAAAAAATCAAAATCCATGGAAAAAATAGTGACGAATCAGAACCAAATTACAAAAAAGATTGTCAAATAAAAATAATAATAATAATAATGAGAAACAACGCGAAAAACAAAATTTGAAATGACACTATGAAAAAATAAGAATAAGGAATAAAAAATAACAATAAAAACAAAAAGTAAAAAATAAAAGCAGAAAATAAAAAACAAAAACAATAAAAATGAACAACATAAAAATCCGCAAATGTTGAAATTGAAGTATGAAAAATAGCAAAGAAAAGAGAGAATAAAAAATAAAAAAATCAAAGCAGAAAATAAAAAACAAAAACATACACTGAAAATTGAATTTTGTCAAAAAAACGTCGAAATTTTGTTGAATACAGCCAACGAAATATTTTGGGATAATATGAAAATTGTCGTTATTTCGACAATATTTTTCATTGTAACGGAACTGTCAGCAAAATTTACGATTGGAATGACTAAAATTGACTTTTCGAAAAGATTTTCCAGAATGTTTTTTGCTAAAATGCCAAAATTTTCGTGATTTTTCGAAAAAATATCGATCTTTTTCAACAAAATTTTCTTTTTAGTGTAAAAATCCGCAAATTTTCAAAGTGAAGTACGAAGGATAGCAAAGAGAGAGAGAGAGAGAGAGTGGCTAAGAGGATGCCTTACGAGGGTAAAAGTATCCCGGTGCGAAACAAGGGTTGAAGAGTTTCGTCAACAAATCGTCCAGCGCCGTATCTAATCGGCTTAGTTTGCCCACCTGTAGGACACCTCAGGCTGTTACCCTTGAAGGATTTAGCATTGCACCTTGCGCGCAGGCGCTACCGAGGATACAGTCGAGCTGAGGAAACATCAACGAGTTGATCCTCTCGGATATTTCCAAAGAGAGAGAGCGAGAGAGAAAAATTGCAACAACCCTTACGCACACGGGCGTGAGAGGAAAGCCCGAGGGACGCAGAAGAAAAAGCTGAAAGAATTCGCTTCGAAACGGTTGTTCTTGCACTCGGGTGTTGCACCTGCTGCAGGTAGTCGATGGATTCATTGCGGTAAATACTCCGCCAGGTAATTCTCGCACCGGTAACCATAAAATTTAGACTCTTGCGCAGGATCCTCCAGATTTTCATAAATATATATATCTGCCCAGGTCAATAGACGCGCTAACAATATATATGGACGCCGAAGAATTCAGAGGTGCGAAACAAACGCCTACAACGTTGCTGAACTTGACGCAAAAGCCTCGCGCTCACTTATTTGACGAGAAAACAGACCCAGCGACAACGATCCTTCACGTTTTTTTCTATTCTACTCAGCCCCGGTGTCTCTGTCAACATTGCGCTCGAGTGTAGATCCTTAACGGCGAGATCGAGCCACGCCTGCGGTGGGTGTAGATCGTTTGACCGGAAGTGCGCAGGAGCCTCCGCAAACAGGAATTCCCAATGCAGTTTGCATGCAAATAAAGGAAAAAGTTTATTATTAGCGAAATAATCACGTAATTTAAAATAGCCCCGTGAATTTCATGGGACGGGGCAGAGGAGGAGAAAATTAAGGGGGAGAAGAGAAAAAATGTCTTAAGCCCCGGCGCGGGGTTTTGATGTGACAGGGCCGGATCATCCGCGGCATCTTCCGCGTTTTTTCTTCTTTGAGAAGAAAAAGGAACAAGAGGAGGATTTGCTGGGAAGAAAGTCTGAAATGAGCGAGAGGGAGCGAGAGAAAAAAGGTGGAAAGATGGCGGAACGATGAAGCGAGGTGTAGCGAGGCGTCTAATCTGTCGGCAGTGATCAGGGACTCGGAGGCTGCGCGGTATCGATGATGAAGCTCCCCGGAGGACTTTGAAGTCCTGCCGGCAGCTCTCGCTCCAGGGAGCGCGGGGAGATCTGCTCAGGGGGTTTCGAATCCTCTCGCATCCATCGAATGCCCCGCGTCCTGATCCCCCTCGTCTGTCTCAACGTCTGTCAGAAATTAAAAGCGACCTCTGCCGGACTCTCATCTCCAAGATTCTCTTTTCCCTCCCCCCCCTCCCCCCCGCGCAGCTCCTCGAACCTTCCGCGTCCAGCAGTCGATGCTTTGATGGAAATGCTAATGATACAACACTCGAAAGAATCGACATCCCCTCGTCATCTTTGCCCTGAACCAGTTCTCGCGGGATATCATGTCCGATGCGTTATAATCATCGATCATTGCGGCTACGCGCGTTTTTTCAGGCACTCAGGAAATGGGCAATATCCTTGGTGACAATGGAATTTCGCTTTTGCCGCCGCCTGCCGAAGCCAAGAAAAATAACTTTGCGATGATTCGGACATTTTTATGCAGAATTGCTTGACTTTTCGTTTATGCTAAATATCTAGCGAACGGTTGCATTTACGACAAAAGTTGTAGAGACTGTTTTTGTAGAGAATTCAATTTCCTACAACTTTTGTTTCAAACATTTTTCCGTAGGATTAAAACCTGGTTCGTTATCACGCTTAATGAAGTTTCCAATTTCTTTAAGGTGCTCCATCAGCTACCAAAATATTGGCTGTACAGAAAAAAGTGCTGAATGAAAACGGTAGGGAATTAAATTTCCCACAAAAATGGTGTCTACTGTTTTTGTCGTAGGGTCAACCGTTCGACAGATATTTTACCTAAAAGATTTCCAATCTGGAAAATATTTGCATAGCATTTTCTTGGCTCCCGTAGCAGAAAATGGAGAAGAGTTCAGAGCGAGGGTTCAAGGCAGGAGCAACGAGGATCAAGGACGAGAGAAAACTTAAAGGAGAAGGAGCAAAGAAGTAAAAACGAGAGAGAGAGAGAAAGACTGCGAGGCCATATTCGCTGCCATAAGATTGTCGAACATGAGCCAGGGCGCTGCTAGACAATGCTCGCCACCATAAAAGTATGCGAGCCGGGGCAAGGCCGTTTTATGAGGATCCTTTTGCCAGGAGGGAACCCAATTTCTCGCGTTCCTTCTGGCTGCTGTTGCGCATCGCGTCACAGGTATCGACGTCACAAAAAGGGCCAAGCAAGCAAAGATCCTGCTGACCATTCTCGCTCCCTGCTCAGTTCCCTCGAGGATCTTCCTTCCCGAACGCGATTATAATACGAGAGCTATAGTACGAGAGCTTTGCGGGGGGTTCCTGTCTCTCCTTTTTTCCTCCTCGTCAAGAGGCTCATCTGCGGGTTCATGGGCCTTGACCAGGCCCTTCCAACCAGGCCTGGCAACATCTTGAATCCTTCAGACCCACAACACCACACCTTCTGGACCTTTCAGCCTCCACTAATTGCCGTTAATCCTCTTCTCACGAGACTAAAGAAAAATCTACTTTTTCCTTCTCCAAAAATCAATACAATCGAAAAATATCAATGGCAGCCCTCCATTAACCATTTTCATTGAGTTTCCACGCCACATAATTCTCATTCAAGTCTTCGCCTCGTGAATTGACCGATTTTCGACTCATTAAGCGTATCGACTCATTTTTTCGATCGCTCACGCACACAGAAACTTGCCAGTGCTCGGGCCCGGTAATTTGTACGACCAGCAAACCGTTCGCCATCGTTTTTATCGCACCCGCTAATGACACTCATTTTTGTCACTTTTTTCGTCCAGGACAAGATGCAAGTAGGTACGAAATTCCGTCTTGACTTTTAAGGACGTTGAGTAGAAACTTTTTAATGTTAATTGTTCAAAAACATGCAAAATTTTAATAATTTTATCATTTTTTTAACTTCCTTAAGGGCTGAATAAAAAATGATGAAAAAAATCAGAAAATTTATTGTTTTTGTACGAAGTATTTGAAAGATCGTGTCAAAATTTCACGACGATTGGGAAGTTCGTTATTAAAAAATTAACATTTTGTTAAAAATGATTATTTAAACAAATATTTATCAATAAATTTCGTTTTTTCCGTTGCTTTCCGTTGCTAAAATTGAGTTGTACCAGTTTCTAAATTAATTAGTGTTAATTGTTCAATAACGAGCTTCTTGACCATCATACAAAAATATACAGAATTTTGCTAATTTTCTCGGCATTTTTAATTCGGGACTCGACATCCTTTTGACGAGGAAGAGAAACATTGACAATTTCACGCATCGATAACCTTTCCATCGTAATTTTCGTGGCCGGTGCATTGTTTGTTGTTTATAAATTGAGAGGTTGTGCAGTGGCTGGGATTGAAAAGGAAGAAACGAAAATCGTCGATCTCAATCTCGTTGGTTGAAGAGCGTTTTGTCGTTAATTAGTGTAAATTAGCAACGAGGCGTAACGGAGAGTTTTGTTTTGGCATCCATGGTAAAGGAGGAGTGGCCGACATAATGAATAACGCAGGACGAGCCGGCTGCGAAGCTCGGAGAAAAGTTCAAAGTGATCCAAGTCTCGTGTTGTGCAAGGGACGAGACTTTAGACAAAAGAAAATGGGCTTTTGAATCGTTATCCCAAACGCTTAGATGCGGCGCTCTGTTGACTTGTCCGCTGCTGCTCTTCGGGCCACGCACCGTTCGATCTCCGCTCGCGCAGCATCTCGCTCGCTTCCTCTCCTTGCATTCTGTGGCTTTCAACGAGATTCTGCCTAACCAACCGCGACCATTAACCGCTTCCACTTTTTCGCATTGACCTTTCATTTTCTTCGCTCCTTTCTCTATACCAACCTGCTTCTGTCTTCTCAATATCCCTCCCTAAGACAATGCCACCGAGCTCTCTACGAATACGCGAGACCTACTGAACTTATCCTCACGCAATTGTTTCCAGCCAGCCCCAAACAAAACAAACCACCGTATCTATAAAAACCGCAAGGGTAGCGCCCCCTATACCTGTCAAAGCAAACATCTTCATCTTGTTTGCTTTTTCTTATACTCGATCGACAACCATCACGAGACCGTGACCAAAAGAAACTCAAACACGGAACTAATTAATCTCATTTCTTCACAAACGTTCGCCACTATTTTACGACGTGTATTACAATATTTTGATACTTAATTTTTTGGTCAAACGAAATTTAAGAGATAATTGAACCAAAAATTGAAAATTTCATCAAAAATCGCGACATTCGAACTGAAAATTGAATTAAAAATTAAATTAAACAGAAAATTGATAATTTAATCAAAAATCGAACTAAAAATTGAATGAAAAATGCAATTCAAAATGAAACTTTGAATAAAATTCAAAATAAAATTCAAAATACAATTCAGAATTCAAAATAAAATTCAAAACAAAATTGAAATAAAATTCAAAATTTATAATAAAATTCAAAATACAATTCAAAATTCATAATCAAATTCAAAATAAAATTCAAAATACAACTCAAAATTTAAAATAAAATTCAAAATTCATAATAAAATTCAAAATGAAATTCAAAATTCAAAATTTGTAATAAAATTCAAAATTCATAATCAAATTCAGAATAAAATTCAAAATACAATTCAAAATTCAAAATAAAATTCAAAATTTGTAAAAAATTCAAAATTCATAATCAAATTCAGAATAAAATTCAAAATAAATTTCAAAATTCAAAATAAAATTCAAAATAAAATTCAAAATTCATAATAAAATTCAGAATACAATTCAAAATTCAAAATAAAATTCAAAATACAATTCAAAATTCAAAATAAAATTCAAAATTCATAATAAAATTCAAAATACAATTCAAAATTCAAAATAAAATTCAAAAATCATAATAAAATTCAAAAGACAATTTAAAATGAAATTCGGAATAAAATTCAATAAAACGCACCAGATTATTCGCGACGGCGACCTCGCGCATCTAATTTATTCGTTTTTTTCCTTTTTCCCATCGCGCAAATCTCGCTTCGAATATGATTTTCCCGTTACGCGTTCGCCGTGGCCGGAAGAGTCGCGTACAAAACGGGAATAAAATCCGGGCTTTCCAGGGCAGCTTGAAACTCGGCCGCCGCAGTTTAGCATCCGGTCGCGCGCGGCGTACTTTGCACGTTTCTCTTTGACGACGTTTATCTGATTCGACGACGTACACCGATGCAAATGCGCGTTGAAAAAGTGCAGCTGGAAAATCATGAAAAAAAGTGCATAATTTTTCTGTTTTCGATTCTGGAGCGCGACAATTTTGAGTTTATTTCGTGGCCGGACAAAAATTCAATAATTTTCGGAGAACAAGAAATTCTGCGCTCTCAAAAATTTTTTTTTAGCTGATTCACGATCTCCGATCGTTCGAAGCAAAAAAAAAATAAAAATGTGTCACAACGAGCCGCGAAGTGTCGCGAGTAAGCAAACGATTTTTGAGAATGCAAGTTCATAAATAATAAAACGTCGATTTCCAGAAGCTGGTGACAAGAAACCGAAAAAAGGAGGAAAAAAAAAGCAGCGCGCGTGGGCAAATTCGACACTCTGGAAAGAGCGAGAAAAATAAATAAGCAAAAATCTTTTTAGTGATCCTCGTGCTGCACATTTTTCTTCAATCTCATTGCCGACCGCGATTCTCCCGTTGCAAATTCTCCGGACACTCCATTTTTTCGGTGAATTACGCTCCGCTTTTTTTTCCGTCGGAGGTTTTTTTTGTTTCAGTCACTTTTTTTTTTTTTATTCCGACACTTTTTCGTATTTATTGCTCGAACGAGTAACACGCCGAGGAGCAGGCGTCGTTACATCGTTCTCCTCGACTTGTGTACAAGCAATTTGATATTCCAACTTGTGTCGCTTTTATCGCTGACACTAAAATCTGTTTTGATGAGCGAGCGAATTCTCCAGTCAGGTGTTTGACGCCCAAACGATTTTTAATTGTTTTTTCTAGTATTAAACTTTGTGCGGTTTTCTATGGAGGAAAAATCGACATTTTATCGATTTCCTGGCCGATGGTTTGGTCGAATTTGACGAAAACTCACGCGAGCCATTTTATTTCGATTTTTTGGCGAAAAAAATCGGTAAATTCGATTTTTTTGGGTTTTAACGTCAACCGAGCGTCGAGTCCGAGCGAGAGGCAATTTTTCCAGGCTCTTCATGGGTCGCGTCGACTTCCGGTATTTCCTGGCCCCGACAAACGGTCGCGGTCACGTGAAAAATTCGTTTTCGTAGTTTCGAGACATTTTTTTCCCTTTTTTTTGCTCATCACGTGCCGAGTGCATGGATCGCAGATGCGGAATTTCCGCGCGGAGAAAGCATTTTCTCTGTTTTATTGGGGTCGATGCACGAGCCGAGTCTCTATTTTTCGTCGGAGTTTTCCAACGGATTTTCAAGCCGATTTTCTCGCCCTAAAAATGTTAATTTTTGAAAAAAAAACGTAAAAATATCGAAAAAAGTGAAAAAAAATGACTTCACGCCTAATTTTGCTTTCCTACACGTTCGCAGTACGTGCACAATGGCGTTTTGATGGAAAAGTACCGCGCGCACGGCGGGCGTGGTGCGCGGCGGCTATGTACACCGACGACGACTCCAAGAAATCGTAACTTGGCGGGTTTATCACCGCGCGAGCACCCCCTCGTTCTCTTTGCCGCGTTGCCAAGGAATATGGCTTCGCGCGAACGAGCGTTAAAATCATATGAGACTTGGAACACAAAAAAACAAAAAGGAAAAATTCTGCAAGAATGGACCACGCGCGGAGCCCTTCCGTCTCTCTTTTTCCCAGCAGCCAGCACGACAAGTACGAGTTCTCAGAAAATACTTTAATGCACATTTTTCCCTTCCCTTCGAGTTCTGCTGCCCGAGCATTGTCCGGGTTTGCAGAAAATTGCAGCGAATCTACGTGCCTGATGACAAATCACGAGAAAATCCAAAATTTTCCACCTAAAAAACTGACAACGACGTTTTTCACGTTTTATTTTTGACTTTTGGACGAAATTCACAATTATTTCGGTAATTAATTTAAAATTTCATGATTTTTCGAGTTTTTATCCATTTTGGAGAGAGAAATTCCGGCCTGCTGGCTTTTTCGTCCAGGTCCAGTCCCGTCGAGCCACAGCCTCGAGCCAGGACTCCAAGACGCGACGACGAGTGCGAGGGCCAAGAGTTCGCGTTTGGTGCCGTTCATCAGAGGCAACTTGTCACGCCGCTGGGCATCGAGCATAAATTCCGCACCGTAATGTGACAGCTTTTGCCGCACTCTTCACCGTCTTTCTCTTCCCCCCTCCCCCCCTCGCTCCGCGAGCCCTTGGACAGTGAAGAAAACGAGTGTTCGTGTTCTCAGCAAAATTCACCATCAGCTGGCTCAACAATTTTTGCCATAAAACAACAACAAAAAACTCCATCGTTGAGCAATAAAAAAAACACCTCGATAATTACGACTCTGTACTAAATTCTGCATGGGCATGATTGCGAATTAAAATTAATGAGCGAAATTTCGAAAACTTGACGCGGCAAGATTTTTCTTGGTCCAGGGACCAAAAAATCGCGTTTCCGAGTCAAAAAACCTCAAAATCAAAATTTTCTACGTCATTGACGCGAATCCGAAGCATCAAATCGCCTTGATGCACAATTTTGATGATCCTGAAGTTGCATCGTTGGAATGCAACGAAATTCTGTCATTTCTTCAGCAGAGCCAATTATTATTATTGAATATTTGCTCCGGCCAATAAAACGATTCTCTCTTGCGACCAAAAAACTCAATCGACTTGAAAAATTGCCACGATTTTCGAAATTCAATAAATAATTAATTGATATTTAAAAACTTGGTTTAAAAATGACAGAATTCGGGATTCAAAATGTAGTTTTGGGGCATTCCAGACTGAATTCATTAGAAAAATTGCATCGAGTGCGTTAATTATTAAAATAATTAATACAAAAATGTTTTTTTTTATGTATTCCAACGATGCAAACTTTGGTATCATAAATTTGTCAATTCGAAAACTGAATTTACTTGAAAAATTGCAACGATTACGTTAATTGTGAAAATAATTAATACAAAAAAGTTTTTTTTATGTATTCCAACGATGCAAACTTGGGTATCGTAAATTTTTCCATTTCAACACTGAATTTACTTGAAAAATTGCAACGAGTCCATTAATTAAAAAAAAAAAATGATAAAAAAATATATTTTTTCGCATTTCAACGATGAAAACTTTGGTATCATAAATAATTTGTCAATTCGAAAACTGAATTCACTCGAAAAATTACAACGAGTGCGTTAATTATCAAAATAATTAATACAAAAATGTTTTTCGTTGAATCTCAACGTTGCAAACTTCACAGTCTGCGCAGTTTCGTGACATTTGCATAAAATGAAAATTCCGCATCTACCAAAAGTCACAAAGTGCAGAAAAAATCTGGAAAAAAAAAATCCCACAAATTATCAAACGATAAATAAAAAAGAGAAAAAATCGTTACGCTATTGCGCTGATTTCTCGACTTCCGGCGGATTCCGATTGCGATCGAAGTGCACGGACTGTGCAATTAAATGCAGCAACAAAAAAGAAAAATTGAAACGTCCGATTCGTCGCTACAGAGACAATTCCAACGGCCAGTGTTTATTTAATTTTTTTTGGGACGATTTTAAAAACGAATTTTGGAGAATGAAATTTTAAAAAAAGTGAAAAATCGTCCATTTTTTATTGCATGACGATTTTCCGGGTTGCTCGATCGAAATTCGAAAACGTGACGCTGTTTTTTTTTATATGAAGAATATTCTGAACGCTGTGAGCACGAGGAAATTCTTTTGCGGCGTGCAATGAAATTTTTGGATGAGAGCGTATGTACAAAACATGCTTAATGGGGTCCATTTGTCCGGTGGAATCTCCGGAGGCGATCGATCTCGGGCTTTGTGAGTTGGACCAACCCTTAAGGATCGTTCGGTCGAATAAACTGGCAAAGCTACTGCGAACAACCCTGGTGTAGCGTAAACGTATAAAATATGACGAGGGGGCAAGAACGAGAGTTTTTCCTTGTTCCACTGGCCGGAGGAGCGAGTTGACCGATATTTTTCAATATAAATGGCCGCGGCGATCATCAAGCTCGCTCGTAATTGTTGGCGTCTCGCTCTCTCTCTGGCTTCTCGGACTCATCGCTCTCCGAACCGAGATGTGACCAATCGCGGGAATAAATATTGCGGCGATTATTAACCAGGCGGCGCGAGAAACTTTTTTCCTCGTCTCGCGTCTCCCCCCCGAGCCCCAGGAATTCGGGAACGAGAGTGCGACGAAGATGAACAAAGTAAAAGAGTTGTATGCGTGGATGCTGCGTAGGATTGAGAGGAGCCAGAAAGACGAGGGTGATGAAGGACTCAAAGTCGATCTACGCTCCGAGAAATATCAAGCGATGGACCAACCAGAGAGAGAGAGAGAGAGGGATGCTGCGCATGGTTGAGATGTTAAGTGGGGCCATTAGCGTGCCCTTCTCACACGAGCCATCCATTTCCCGTACGTCGCTACGGAACGAGGCAACGCAACATTATACAAGCCCCGATCACGAATTCCTCCAGTCCGATCTGTCGAATCCTCCAACCCGATTCTCCTCCAGCGAAAACGCTGCCGAGTCACGACCCAATAATCCGAATTTCATCATATTTTTATACAAAAACCAATTTTTTTCGAATTTTTCATTTAAATTCAAATTTAATTTCATTTTTATTAGAAATTAATTGAATTTTTATTAAAAATATTATTGAAATTTAATTAAAAATGTAATTAAAAATTTAATTAAAAATTTGATTTAAAATTATTATTAAAATATAAATATTTTATTAAAATTTTTATTAAAATTGAATTTTTATTGAAAATTAATTTGATTTTTATTAAAATTTTTATCAAAATTTAATTTTTATTAAAAATTAATTAAATTTTCATTAAAAATTAATTTAATTTTCATTAAAATGTAATTTTTATTAAAAATTAATTCAATTTTTATTCATTTAATTTAAATTTAAATTTTTATCAAAATTCTCATCCTTTTGAATTCCATAAACGGTTGAGATGAATCTTGAAAGAAAAATGTAGCCCAATGGGCAAGAAAAATTCGTTGGAAAGTCAACAATCGCGCCCGCGTGTGCTCCGAATCTTAATCTCGTGAATTCCCGATACGAATATCATCTGGTAGAATCGGATCCGAATGGAATCGATGCCGAGGATCATTGGCTGACCCTAAGGGTCTCCAGCGAGAGTTCCTCCAGGTGTCCAATGTTCCGACAAAGGGCTCAAACATCTACATATACAGACGGTGGTCCATGTGGATGGAATACGAAGGCGAGAAGCGGGCAAAGCCAAGAGACTCGCGATGAGACGCGACACTCGGCCGAGTCATGCCCACTTTTATTAACGAAAAGAAACTCTGCTCCGTTGCGCGCTGTCTCGCATCGATGGGTGTCCCTTTCGGATGACCGAAAAAAGCTGCACAACGTGTCAAAGTTCAAAGGGCGTATGGACCGTGTAAAAAGATTCCTCCGGCGTCCCCTCTCGAGCTGGCTCATCGATATACCTGTATCGTTCCTTTCGGGGTAACGATAAAGATGTCACCGCAAGAGGCGCGAAGAATCTTACAGCCCAAGGGACGAGCCAGGCTGTGAAGGAGCGTGCGCCGAGTCAGCAAATTCCTCCTTGATTCACTCTAATCATCGCTCCTCTCACAGACACACAGGCAATCCCACCTTTTCAACTCTTTGTTTATTTTCTTCATTCACTAATTACAGACTCTCTTTCTGCCTTTTCCGATCGTCATTTTTACTCACAATCAACGACAACTTGATCATTTTATAGATTCTCCAAATTCCGTAACGAAACCGGCCACGTGGCCGAATTAAAATTTCTGGCCCATTTTTTCACGATTTTTGGCAAGCTCCTCAACATTTATAATGATTTTACTCGGTTAATTTATGGATGGGGTTTTCAAAACTGAAAAAAAACTGGCGAAACTGGTAAAAATTGTGGAAAAATGTTTTTTTTTAGAAAAAAATTCATTACTCCGCCATTTTTTAATATTAAGGACCGAAATTTTAGGAATGGATGCACAACATCCACCTCCTGTCATAAAAAAATAAAAGTATTGGCTGATTTTGAAAAAAGTGTATTAAAAAAATAGATTTGTGCCGAGAAACGGTTGCGCGGCCACACTGGGTCAAATTTACCGCGGGTGGCCGTTTGGGGTTGAAAAAATTCGTTGTCATTTGATTCCTGGAGTTGTTGTTTAGCAGCCGAAGTAATTTTTGATGAGTTGATTGAATTTTGATAAATCGAATTTATGCCGCAAGCGCGAGGTTACGTTAACCGTATGTTGGCTCGACGCCCACCCTCGAATGCACGCGCTCGTGTGTTGTTCGATAAATATCGATACGCCCTCGCTACGTAGACACACAAATAGCGCATATAAACGTATTAATAGCGTTAGCGCACACACGCACAGCGAGTCCCCTTGCGAAGATTAAATTTACACATAGTAGCGCGGTGGAACAATGGGCAGTGCAGTTTGCACTGTGGCTTTCAACGAACATGCTCGAAGCCAAGGGAAGGGCCAGGCTCGCAGAAGGGAAGGGTGCTAGTGGTAAATATTTGATGGAGAGGTTCCAGTTGCTCGTTACCACCCACTTAAAGAACCGTTGAATGCATCACTCCGAAAACTGCCGAGATTCACCAGAGTCTCTCGCCTCAAATTCAGGCCGACTCCCTCGACGCGAAAACCAACCCCCAAACGATACACGTTCCTTGCCAAACGACCCCTGGGTACATTTCGATCCATGTTTGCACCGGCCACTTGGCTTTAATTGACGTCCAATCTCATATTAATGGCCTACCGATCGCGGGAGACGATCCGAACAAATAATTCCCATTGGAATACTATCCGAAAAAATTCGGATCAACGCTTTTCACCTTTAAGCAACACTTTTGACAGACAAAACCTTTTTTATCATTTACAGACATTCCGGAAGTGAAATTCTTCGCAATAAATTACGGATCGATGTTTTTATCGTAAAAGTTGTAAATTTGGTGGTTTTTTGCTTGTTTATTTTAGAAACTTTTTGCCCTGCTCTGGACTTGTTTGCTAATACGAACAAATCTTTCCAACGATATACAAATCATGTTCAGGAAACGGAAGTCCATCTCTAGTACAGCGAGACGTTGAACGAGAACACTTTTTTTTCTTTTTTTTTTTTTGGGGTTTTTTGGGTGCGGTAGCAACGAGCAGGCAAGAGGAATATTTACCGCACATCCATGCGCGATCCTCCATGCAGTTTGTATCTATATAGTCATGCCCGTGCGCATATATATTCTTGTATCCTATTTATACTGTCCGGAAGGGACGAGAGGAGATGAGATCGCC
The DNA here is from genome assembly GCA_037043255.1 of Diadegma fenestrale. Classification (NCBI taxonomy): domain Eukaryota; kingdom Metazoa; phylum Arthropoda; class Insecta; order Hymenoptera; family Ichneumonidae; genus Diadegma; species Diadegma fenestrale. The sequence goes on from CM073319.1 coordinate 6,660,637, forward strand.
CGCCGGAAGTGCCGCGGAAACGAAATCCATAAAAATTGTTGCCCCCTCATTCTCCTCCTTCTCGCTGCTCGAGCATCAACAAACTTGACAGCACAAAAAGACAAATTTCATGCCCTCTTTGACGTATATTACCTTCGTAGTCTTTTGTCAGCCCGAAAAACTCGTAGAACGGACGTTTTTCCTTCAGCACGCGAACCGAAAATCTAATTACGCTAAAAATGATCGGTAATTCGTTTAATTACAAGATTTTATGCATTTAGAGACGCGGCCGAGTATGTTGTCTCTGAATGAAGCAAATTCGCTGCTAGGGTTAAGCATTTTCTTTAATCACCGAGCCCAGGAGTAATGTCATGATCTGAAAATTGAACCGGAGACTAATTACGTTGCTCCCCGTCGATTGAGCCACGAATCATCACGATCGAGGCTGTAATTGCTGAGAAAAAACTTTGCACAGGCAAAATTATGCAAAAAAGTGCAGTGTGTGTGTGCGTGTGTGCGTATGCGCGCAGACGACACAATCAAAGGGCTCTTGATGCCCTTAAAGCCCGATTTGCATGAAAGTCGATCTTCGATGACAGAAGCGACGAGTTTCTATCAACGCCGTGAAGTTGGTCGCGTCAACTTTCGGTTTTCCACTTTTTTATCTTGAAACTCGGTAGACTCTCGGTCAAAAGTCAAAATTTCACTTTACCAACATTGACGTTTTGATTTAGTCAAAAGATTTATAAAACAAATGCACTTGGCCCCGGGCTTTTTAATCGCTAAGCGGATTTGCCATGAGTTCATGCGTTTCGGGATCGAATAAACACAAAATGGCGAGAAGAAACTCGATATGGAGCAAACTATTTGATTATTATTAAGCGGGTAGTTTGTAGGCGTTGCCGACTCGATGGATCCTCTAAGAGTTACTTTGCCGCACACAATGGATATTTACCAAACCGCCGTTATTACGATCCCCCCGGAGCGTTCGGGGCTTTTGGCACAGCGTCTTTCGCGCGGAGCGGAGAGAAAAAGAGAGCGATCGCGGAAAGGGAGGCCGAGGCTGGTTTTCTTTTGGCTCTTCGCCTTGGACTTTGGCGGGGCTATCGAAAACTCTCGGAAAGTCCACTAGACTCGCGGGTAATTAGGGGAAGCAGATTTTTCATTTGTACAAGCGCGTCATCGGAGCCTGCTTGCCTCATTAAAACCTCCCTCGAGCCCTTAATATCTGTATCTATGCTTTGTGACGATTTTTTCAGCTGCTCGCGCGCTGAAAGCTTCGCCAAGAGTTCGACATCGGGTTTCTGGTTGGTCGAGCACGCCGCGCGATTCTATGTGTACAAAAATCTCTCTCCGCGTCTGCAAATCTCTCCGTCTCGCTTTTCGTTACGTTTTTTTCCATCCTCAACCTTTTCCATCCCGTTTTTTTCTCTCTCTGCAACTGCTAACTTTTCAAGCCTCGGGGAGCTGCGCGCGCGCGTCTCTTGCTTAATGAACCATGTAATAACGTCGCCCGACGCCCGCACCAGAGCATCGCCAGAGTCCCCGCGCGAGTTACGCCTTCTCTTCGTTTTCTCTTCGTCGTCGACCAACTCGGCGCACTTTTCGCGTTAATTTTTTCCGCCATTTTCCCGCTAACGAAAAATCTCTACGCCAATTTTTTTTCTTCCCAAATCTCGCATTTTTGCTACTCGTATCGAAAGCCCAGGCCACTTTATCCACGAATTTTTTTTATAGCTTTATCGAATATGGCACGGGACTTTTGCCTTCGGGGCAAATGTCAAGACGCTCCGATAAAAAGATTATGCGAGTTGACGAAAGACTTGCCTTCGGGCAACGAGATAGTTTTTTCCGTAACGGAGAAAAATCCATGAAAAATCGCTCATCGCGTACTATTTTTTGCGCGGGGTTTCCCCGCGGGGTCGCCCGAGGCGGGGCCTTCGCTTTTTCCCACCGCGTCTGCATATTTTGAGAAACTTTCAAGCCCCGAGAAAAAGCCGAGACAGAGTGACAGAGAGGCAAAGATTTTAGAATAAATAATAAAAAAAACTTATTTAAAAACGTGCGTGCTGATCGGGAACCTTCGCTGCGACTTAGGAAGCGGCGGAGCAGGATTAATGGCCCGGTTAATGCGCGGACGTGTGCTCTTCGGGTCACGGCATCTTTCCACCATTTTTTTCTCTCGTCCTCTTTTGCCTATTCGTTATTAAATATTTCTTTTCATTATTATCCAGCTCTCGTCAACGAAGCCAAATTTTCTCGCTAGCTTTTCGTCTCGCTCCCTTAATTCATCGTCGTCACGGTTTTTTCCCTTTTTTTCCTCCACAAAGACTCTTGAACGGCTGCGAGGGCGATAGTTGGGCCCGGGTGTTTAGAAAATGTTTAGAAAAAAAAAAAATTTATTATTTTAGTGAATTAATAATGCGGGAAAAATAAATTAACGGAATTATTGGGATTTTTTTTTGAGAATATCAACAAAACAATTTGTTTTTATATTATGAGCGATGGAAATTTGATAGAAAAGACAAAAATCGATAGAGGTTTGGTATGTGTGTTGCAGGGACTGGAGCGCAACGGGCAACGTTCGCGTCCAAGAGTCCTGGCCAACGTGAGCGCACTTAGGCAACGTAGGAGATAACAAAAACCTCTCTTTCTATCCAACAATTCCACAGCCATAAGGATCGGGCACTTTGATCATTTCGCGCAGCACGGTGAGTCCGCAGTCTCCCACCTTAAAGATCTTGTTCGAATGTCGCTTCGATAGACGAATTCGTAGTGGCTTGGCTTCCTTTTTGTTTTTGCTTGCGCTTTAATTAGTCCTTGATTTTGCTGGTTTATTTTTAGGGCATTTTTATTTCGCATTTAAACGGGATTAAATCGTTGCGGAAAAGAGACTGTAGGCGCAGGGAGAGAGAGGACTCACGTTGCGAGCACGTAATTTCGAGAGGATTCAGGACTAATGGGTTATTTGAGGCAATCAGTGTGTGAGGCCGTCGTCCCAGAGCTCAATTCCCTATTTCATCGCTCTCGCTCTCTCTCTCTCTCTCTCTGCATTCTCCATTCGGTCTTTCACGTCCAGCAGCTAAAGCACATAACGTGATGTTAAAACGGTCCTTACAGGCTGTTCCAGGATGAACGGTCAATGAGGCGAAGTCAAAAGAACCGAATAATCTTGATAACGATACGTTTTTTTCACTGGGTTCACTTTTCCGTTGATCAAAGGCATCTAGAAGGCACACGGTTGCAGTTAGAGCAAAAGTGCATAGGACCTTTTTGGTAGAGCATCAAATTTCCTAAAAAAAAGTCTTTGACGGTTTTTTATCATTTTGATTAGCTTAGCCGTGAGAGCGGATCAAACGTGACCTTGTTTTTTCGATGCTGGTTTTCAAGGTCTCTCTTCCATTTGATTTCTAGACTAAACTACTGGAGGACAAAAAAAATCTCCCCATGCTTTTTTGTAGAGAATTTTATGCTCTACCGAAAAGGTCCAGTGCATTTTTACTCTAGGTCTCATCGTTTCATAGATATTTGCCGCTGAAGACAAAAGATTGAAAATTTGACGGAAAAAAAAACTTTTTCGTATTCTAGTCGAGATTGTACGGTCTAGAGCCAAGCTCGCAGTGACTATTCGGATCTGGGACAGCCTGTACACGTCTGGAAGTTCCTGATGCCCCCGGTCATTATTATTAATAGTATAATCATTATTTAATCACGAATAAAAGTCGACGTGCGTACCAACCACCATAATTTTGCTGTCGAACAAATCCTACCAACAAATTGGATCGCAAATTGATGAAATTGGTCTCGATATGCACTCGACGATTGATGCCCTTTTTTCGAGCCCCATTCACACAGACGCTTGATTCGATGGAGCTGTTGAAAATAAAATTCTAGTAATTAATGTCGATAATTTACGATACCAAGTGCGAATGATTAATTGTCAGAATTTTTGTATCTCGCTTGGCTCTAGGAAGACAGTTCGAGTTATTTGTATGAAAAAAAGTGAAAATAATTACGCGATCGTAAATGACGCAGTAGAAATTATTCATTTTTAAGAATTTTTGTCTAATTTTAGTCTCGATTGAGAGGCGACGAAAAAAAATTAATAAAAATCGAAGAAAAGTTTCGATTTATTGTTGGAAATTCCTCGAAATAAAATTCGATCCCAGGGACGAGCTGAAGAGTCTCGAGGAGATTTAGAAGTGAATTTCTATCGCGATATCAATGAAAAAAAATGTGAAAACGACCCTCGCACACGTTGCAGTGACTTAAACTGTTTGAAAATACATGTTGAGGCGTTTTTCACAACAAAAATTATAATCGTGATGCCAGCGAGTCTCGTAAAGACGTGGACGTGGTTTTTTATCGGTTAAGGATAAGAAGACGAAAAGGAGGAGGAAGAGAAGGAGGAGGCGGCCTCGAACAGGCAAAAGAGGACACGACAGGTCTTCGGGGTGTCCGGGAGTGTCGAGTCACCGCCAGTAACGAGCTTCGAACCGTTTTATCCCAAGCTATCCCTCTCTCTCCTTTTTCCTCCCGCTGTTCCTCTTTTTCTTTGTAACGGAGACGTCCTGGAAAGAAGGACGAAATAAAATAAACCCTTTTTTACCCGCTCCTCTTCCTCGGTCACAAAATTCGCACCGAAAATTAAATTTTGTCAAAAAAACTAAATATTTTCGAATAATTTCAAAATTTTCGTCATTTTTACAATATTTTTCATTTCCAACGCAACTGGCAGCAAAAATTCCAATTGGAATGTCAAAAATTGACTTTCCGAAGAGAATTTCTAGAATATTTCTTGCTACAATGACGAAAATTGTTCAAAACTGCCTTGAAAAATAAAAAATAAACATTTTCAACGTTGTTTTAAACATTTTTTTTTGATGATTAAATTTTTTTTGGAATTTTGAAAATAGTTTTGATTCCTAACGGAACTGTCAGCAAAATTGGCAAATTTTTGTGATTAAAAAAAAAAAAAACGTCCCTTCGATCGTATCCAACCAAATTCCGGATTTTTTTCCACAAAATTTTTTTTTCATTACGAGAAAATAAAGATTGAATTAAAAAAATGACTTTTTTCAACTCTCCCTGGCCCCATAATTGGCAGGTTCGATTCGAGGATTAATTTGGAACGGAATTTCACGAGCATTAACGAGGGGGAAAACGAGAAAGTAAACGAAATGAATTTCCAAGTCACTTGGGCGTTCCGCGATCCCGATAATTATGTAAACGAATAATAAATGTTTTCCCATCGCTTGGATCGATCGGAAAAATGATTATTTTTAATCGAGAGGTCGATCAAATGCTCGCGGGATCGAGAACGAAGAGAAAAATGTATTTAAAAAAAATCCAGTCCAAACTAGTTTGTCCTGAAAATCCTTCAGGCCAAACTAGTTTTTTCCCGGAATTGGGTTAAGTTCGTATGTGTGAACTTTGTATCAAAGCGAGAAGGAACGAGCCCGTGAGGCTCGCTCGATACCGCTCCCTTAATTACCGATTTTCCTCGCTCCGCGTAACTTTTTAATTGACGCCAGAAATTGAACCAGCAGGCGCGCAACGTGGCAACATTTTAAACCAGCAGCAGTAAAATGTTCTGGTCGCAGTGAGTCGTCAGCTTTCAGCCTCGTCATTCTCCTCGTGTCTCGTTCTTCCCTTTTTTTTCCACATCGAAAAAACGAAAAGAAACAAAAAAATCCATTTTTTTTCTTCATTTTTTATCGCCACCGCCCGATTTCCGCCTGGGGAGCGTCTCGCGGGTCCGCAATCCAAAAAAAAGCACAAAAAAAAATTCACCCGAATATGTAACGAACCGGGAACTCGATCGAGTTTCGAATAAAAAAAAAATTGTTATAAAAAACCAAAAAAACGAAATTTCAAGGTCGAGATTTTGAGAAAAAACGAAATCGGAAAATTTTTTTAACTCCTTCAGACCCTCCGGGTCAAATTGACCCGTTGCCATTCGATCAAACGACACTTAATCGAATTTTTTGCAACGAATTGGAAAAAAAAATAAAAATTCGTTACGTAAGCGAGGAATTTTTAGTAAATACTCAACTCTCGCGACTATTGTGCAAAAGATTTTATTTTTCAATCACTATCTAATTCATAGTCCAACGCAACGTCACGTCCAGATGTTCGTTTCTCTATAATAATCATTGCGTTCCAGAGAAAAGAGAAAAGAGAGAGAGAGAGCATTTAAAAGTGACTGGCTCGTTGGTTCGCTTGAGTCGTCTCGTTTTCATATAACACGAGAAATATATATGTATATATATAGGTATACACAAAAGTCCTCCATGTACCATATTACTACTCGAATCCGTAACCAACCTCGCCAGTCCTGTGCTCGGTGCTAAGGGGAGGGAAAGCCCGGAGGGGAATAAAACAATGAGACCGAAACCGATGTCCCGGCGTCCCATTATTTTCAGTCTGCTTGTGCGAATGTATGCTGCGCCGAGACACGGAAATTATGCAAGATATTCTCGACGAAAACCCTTAAAAAAAACCAAACAAACAAGCAAAATTACATCACGATGTAGAGACGAAAAAAAAGTCTCGATTTTAAATCGATTGAATTTTTAATTACATTTCCAATTAATAAATCTGGTAATTAATTGATTTTCATTTTTTTTTCGTCCATTTTTATTTTTCATTTTTTTTCTCCGTTTTTTTGTTTTTATCAAATTTCTTTCTGTTTCGGTCTCTTCGCGTGATGTACCACGTTTCTCGAGATTTCATCGAGATGACTGAGATCACGGGGCGACCCAGGGACAAGGCGAACCAGGCAAGAGAAACGCCTGTCGAGAGAGCTGTCAGTTTCCGCGAGCTCTCGCACTCCGAAAGCTCTCTCGCGACGTCTCGCTTCTCCTCGAGATGCTCCGAGTCCTGCCGATGACGTGGATCTTTGTCTCCGTACCGAAAGCCCTTCTCTTCGCTCCTCCAACCATCGAGATATATCTAAAACCTTCCCATATACATCGATATACCACACTCGTCCAAACCAACCAACCATTTCCTATCTGTCTCTCGTCATTTCCATCCCCAACGCTCCGGAATCGTTCCACCGGGTCCCAGAGACCCGTAACGCGTTATTCTTCAGACTTTTCCATCCGATTTTTCTCCTCAAATCGAACCAATTCAGTTTAATAAATTTTTTTTTTTTTTTTAATTTATTTATTCAATTTTTTTAATAATTAAATAAATAATTATTAAATTATAATGATTATTCAATTATTGAATAATAATTCAATAATTATTTGTTATTGTTACTGTTATTATTAAATAATTATTAAATAATTGAATAAATAAATAAATAAATTTATTTATTTAAATATTCAATTATTATTATTTATTATATTTATTATTATTATTTATTATTTTTGTTGTTATTTATTATCTAATAGAATAAATAAACAAATTTATTTATTTATAAATTTATTTATTTATTTATTCATTTTCATAGTTTTTCCGAGGCTGAAATTGATTTTTTAATTTTCTTTCCCTGTTTTTTTACCATGAAAAACCTTTTGTTGAAAATTTTCCACAGTTGCATTACGCGAATCGTCGCTTTTGTGCGTTTCCGAGATATTTTTATGGGAAAAAAAAACACCATGGACATATTTTCAAAGTATTTCAAATACATATTTATTTTATGTGTATGGAGGTTTATGGGAGAAGGAGGGAGAGAGAGAGACGACGAAGCCTGTCAAGTACAGAAGGTTCTCACCCTCGTAAAAATAATTACCAGCCAGTGAGGTTGAGCCTGGCGACACGAAGCCATCCCCTGACCTTTACCGAGAGAAAACCAGCCTCTTATCACCCTCTTATCTTCGATTTAACCACCAAAACTACCGATACCCAACCGCCACCCTATTATTTTCTTCGTTTATTCCACCATCGACTATTTCTCTCGACTTGCTCGTGTCTCTCTGAGACAACGCGACTCAACTTTAAAGAAAAGGGCTGCACGAACATTCAGACAAATGTCCATTGTCCCAATCGATCCAACTTTCCTTCGACTCGGTGTCGCCCATTTTTCAGCCATCTTTCTCACTGATAAACTCCAAACGATGGGCACTAATAAAAATTCATTATTTTCCTCTTTTCACAATCTCGATTTCATCGACACCCTCCAGGACCGTTTTCTTTTTTTTCATCCCTGCAATACCAGCACCTGTGGCTTCGTTATTCGCTCGTTGAGAAAATTCTGACCAAGGAAAGTTCCAAATTCGTTTTTCTTTTTGAGAAAATTTCAAAAAAAATACCAAAAAATTCCTTTTTTTTTGCAATCTTGATAATTTTTCATGGAAATTCATTTCTAACAACATTCGAAAATTAAATTTTGTCAAAAAACGTCGATATTTTGTTGCACACTAAATATTTTTGGAAAATTTCAAAATTTTCGTCATTTTGACAACATTTTCGATTGCCAACGGAAAATTTACGATTCGAATGCCGAAAATTTTCTTTTCAGTGTCGTTTTTCATTTTCGAATCAAAATTTCACATTCAATTACCCGAAAATACGATTTTTCCGGTGATTTTCCTTCATTTCACATCACATTAAGCAAATGCATTTGAAATTGCCACAAATAATTGACTCATTAAGAACGCGATCTCTAATTAAATCAGTCGTCATTAACCCTCTCAATTTCCAGGGCTACGCCTCGAGATAATTAGACATTGTAATTGGCTGAAAAATGCAGCCCCAGTGGATCGCGGAGTTAATCATTTTTTGTCCCCGGTTGATTAATCGACTAACGAGTCTCTGCCACAAACGCACTTTCCGTTATTCATTGCAAAATGGGATAAAAAATGTTCTCCTCCCTCGAGAGTTAATCGAGTATCGATAAATTTATGAGAATGCGTTGCGAAATATAAAAATGAAATGAAAATAATAAAAAAAAGTTGATGCAACGTGAAACCCAATGGGGAACCCCATGGGATTTGTGAGCAGTGCAGAAATCGTGAAATTATTCCGTACTGACGCCTCCGCACAAACACGAGGGGAGGGGAAAAAAATTGAATGCAAAAAAAACGCATCGATGCTTACCAAAAAAAAAATAAAACTTCCCCTTTTAATTCGTCTCGTCACGCATTGCTCTCATTCCCGAAGGAGATTCTTTTCATTTTTCCAATATTACGTGAGTGAATAAAATGAAAAAAAACAGAAACACACAAGAATAATGATAAAAATATTAATTTTGCCACTCGATGACGTCGAGCCTGTCCCTCGAGTGCGAAAAACAGAATTATTGACTTTCCCCCCCCCCCCCCTTTTTCTCACAATGGACGATATTTTGCTTGTTTTTTTTTTGCTCCAAGATTTTTTCCCGGCGCAGACTCATATTTTCTGTCAGTTTGGTCCATTTTTTCCCCCGAATGCTGCTTTTTTATCCTGCACGTTGCAATTTGTTGCAGTTTTTGCTCTCACTTGCACGAATTACGTAAATTCTGCGAGCACGAATTCCCGATCGAATTAAAAACAGCCTGATCGAGTTTTTCCATAAATCGCAGAGACTCGGAAAATATTTTCTCAAATTTCCATGATTTTTTGATTCGATTATCAATCGCATTTACTGGCTACAAACGCTGCAATTTGATCGAGAATTCGATGCACCGAGCACGTGTCACTGAAAAAATTAAAAAAAAGCAAAAAATCGTGGGATGGAATGCAAGAAAATCGAATTAAATGCTCAAAACCTAAAAATTCCCATAAAAAATTTTCTTGATCGTATAAAGTGCAATAAAATATTTTAAAATTTTCGTTGCACTTGCATTAATTTTCCTACGATTTTTTCTACCCAATATTTTGCATCGATTCTCCATTAATTAAGCACAAAAAACTGTGGCTAATGAATCCTCAGTCTAATGAAGAATTTTTCCCAATTTTTCTGTTTATAGAGAACCTGCGCTCACGTGCCAATGACAATCCGCAAGCTGCCCCATCATGCGTGTGTGATATACTGCCCAATATTTCCCTTCCCAAAATCGCGCGGAACAAATGAAAAAAAAAAAATCTTTAAATTAAAAAAATTTAAAAAAACAGTTATACGAACAAAAAAATAAAAAATATGTATAATTAAGCGTGTTTTAATAAGGTTTTTATGTAGGTCTTACGAGTAAGGTGTATCATAAATGAAAAAAAAACAAACAAAAATATAAGTGTTAAATAAACGAGCCTCGTTAACGGAGGATTCATGATTATTTCTTGTTGATTAATTTCCCCATTTTTCCTGCTGTTTTTCATGCAAATTTTGTTTTTCAATTTTCCAGTACGAGCCAGAGACTCCTGGTCGCTTTACAGCCTGATCACTTTAAGTAGAATGAGTAGTTTTGCGAATAGACTCGAGCGAAGCTCCGGGGGATTTGCCCAAAGCATCTAATTAAGCGAGAGCCATCAAACGCCTCTAATTAGTAAAGACGTTGCGAGTGGTCGCAGTCCTTCTTGCGCGTCCTTCAAGTTCATCCATTAAAATCTCTATCTCAAGGAGTAAATCCTGGTCGTCTCCTTAATGCGAGGAAATTTTGTGGGTTTAGGGGAAAGGGAAATTGAGTAATGAATCTATTAATTGCAACTGCACGTGCAGCGGTTTTAATGACTGATTAAGTTAAGTAATTAATTATTTTTCATTATGTTACGAAATTTTATGAATATCGTTACGAAAGGGTTGGGGCAACACCCCTTAATGTAAAGCACCTTTGGAAGGGGTGGAGAAAAGTCTGAAACTGTGAAAAAGGACATTTCTCGTAGCTGCCTATTGAATTTTCAGTGATGAAAAGATTCTCCCCTCAGAAACGTCAATGCCAATGGATTGTAGGTCAAGGGGGATGAAAATCTTAATTAGCCAATTAGCTGGAACTGAGATTAAGAAATAAATGAAAAAATGTGTGGTGTGCAATGATTATTGTCGATTGTATGGAATTTTAGAGAAGAATAAGAAAAAGATCGAGGGTGCGACACCTCGGAGGAAAAACTACCCTTAAAAAGCGATCAAGCTCTGCGGAATTCCGCAATCGATTGAAAAATCGCGATGAAACTTTCTCGAGTGCTTCCATTTTTGTTTTCGGCGTTAAAGCTGGTGGGGGTGGCCACAGCCGGAGTTTGAAAGACGGGAAAGAGGGAAGAAAGAACTTTAAGGGGATGGAGTGCATAAGGGAGGATCTCTCTGCACCCTCTTCTCTCTCAATTCGCCCCGTCACCTTGGAGACGCTCTCGTTCGCTTTTCCGAGAGTTCTGCCGGTCCGGCGTCCGTTCTCGCGATACATCTATACAGCTGCCCCAGCCCCCAACGGGTGGGGGTTCAGGAACCCTCTGGCAGCCCTCAAAAGCCTCCAACAACCCCTCTGCTCGCGAGAGAGAGAGAGAGGAAGAGAGGGTTGCTCTCGCCTGATTGGCGGCTGTGGACTATCGACCAACCCCACCCGAAGGCAACCCCCTTTGTTTTAACCACCCTCAACCACCCTCTCTCTCTCTCGCTCTTTCCTTATGGAGCTTCCGAGACTCTTTCATGAGGATCGTTTGCTCGGAAAAAGTGTAGCGAAAGCTCTTTCGAAAAATACCAAAAGCGTTTACTGAATTTTTTGCCATTTTTCAGATCGATTCCAAAAACAACCCCTGTTTTCGCAATTTCCACGTTTTTACAGAACCATCGCGACTTGTCCTTTGCAGGAACTCTAGAAAAAGTCTTCATGAGGATCGTTTGCTCGGAAAAATTGTAGCGGAAGCTCTTTCAAAAAATACCAAAAGCGTTTACTGAATTTTTGCCATTTTTCAAATCGATCCCAACAAAAACCTCTGTTTTCGCAATTTCCACGTTTTTACAGGACCAACGCGACTGATCCTTTGCTCGAACTCCAGCAAAAGTAATGAGGCGATACAAGTGAGAATAAAGAAGACCTTCCCCGAGTCTCGCATCAAAATAGCGCGTCAGAGACATTTATTTTTTGTAAAAGGGTATATCGACGCGCGGGGCTTGTATAATTACGAGCGAAGCCCTCCAGGGTCCATGGGGTTGCGCGATATATTCTCCTCCATTTCTCGCCCCTCTCCATTTTTTCTCAGGCCGTCCTTGGATCTTATTTTTCCCTCTCCTGGCCAGCCAAAGCATTTGACCATTTTTTAATTAATACATAAAGCCTGCTCCAGCGTACACTAGAAAAAAAAAAAATTTCACCTCTCTTTTCGTATATCAGAAGAAAATAGTTGAGTCCTTTGAGCTATTCCGAGGTCAAAGGAGGTCAAAGAGTCTGCAACGATGAGGTCCGAGGCAAATTTCATTTTCCATCCCTGCAGGAATCATTAGCAGAAAAATGAAAATTTCTACATCGAAGTAACGACGTTTTTCTTGCTCCGACAATTTTCCCTTAATTTCCACACGAGAAATGAGCGGATAAGAAATTCGAGATATATGTGGCGCACACGTTTTTTTGTTGCATTTAAGTCATTTTTTTGACGAGTTGATGAGGCAGAAAAAAAATGGAAAAGAAGCTAAAGAAGTAGCGTGGAGAGTTGGTGGAATAGAAAAATAAAAAAAACAAGAAAAAAGGGTGGGGGCAGGGCGTATAGACACGCTGGAAGCGTGAGCCAGGAAGAAGAGGGTGCAGCGGAGGGTTTTTAATGAGGATGAGGCAGATAAACTCGACGAACGAGAGCAGACTTTTTCAACACTCACAAATATATATAAGTATTTCTGCAGCATCTCAAAAACTCCTTCGTTTCAGAATCGAGCGTTCCTGTGACTCACCCTATTTTTCATCCCCCACCGGGGCTCGTTGCTCGAGCGCCAGATACCGAAATACACGAGAGAAAGTAATTTCTTTTCCCGAGCAATTTTTATTCACCATTTTTCTCTTATATTTTTCTTCCTCTTTCTCTCCGCATTTCGTTTTTTTAAATTCCATTTTAAGTCTCGTACAGACGAGGCTTTAACTGTGGGGCGTTTTGACCGTCGCAGTGCATGTGCTTTGCAAAAGCAACCTCGCCTTTCAATCGTATTTTTCTTCATGGTTTTTCATCTTTTCTAGAGACACAACATTTCCTGTATAACATTTTTCCCAGTCAACTGCCAATAAGAAAATTCGCCCCCACTTTATGGTGTCACCACCATAAAAAATGAATCTTTATGGCGTCGAATGGTAGTGCTTAAGTGAGATATGGTGGTGTATGGTATTCTATGGTGGTTCATGAGGTATGAAATTGTCATCGAGTTCAATTTGGATTTCACTCAATTTTTCATCAAAATTCGTGATTAAAAATTTTTTTTTTTATTATCCTTATCATTTTTATATTGTAATTACTTTGTTGGGGAATTGAAAGATTCTTGATTGATCTGCTATCGTAATTGTGTGTGGTTCCATTGAACGAGTACAGTCGTTGAGGTAATAACGCTCTGTCGAACGAGACACGAAGCAATCTCTCTGCCTTTATATTGGCTCGTGTCCCCCCAACCAAGCTTGGCACGTTCCACGTTCGCCATTCAAGCTTTCTCCGAAATATTGAAAGCTCAGATTACGAAGCGTCCAAAGTACACTACGCGAAAGCCAATTACCTTGGTATTCGATACGTCAACTTGCTTTCCCGAGTTTATTATTCCACATTTTTTCGATATTCTGTCATATTTAATTATTTCGATTGAAATTGTACTCGAGCCTCGTTATTTCACAATGTCAGCTCTTCAGCAATGTCAAAAGAAACTAGACACGCTCAAGACTGACGCGGAATTAATCAGGTCTCTACTTATTTTTTCCTCCTACAGTCTCGATAAAGGCAACTCCATATTTCCCTCAATATACATCCAACCCAATGGAATTTCACGGAAAACAGTCACTTTACTCGGGCCAAATTGACCCCAATCCAGATCCAGAAATTAAATTTAAATTCAATTCAATTACAGCTAAAATTATGAAACAAATCATCTTCATCAACGATTCTAGAATTCGAATAATGAGCACAGTCATCAAAAAATTAAATAATCTATCGCGATAACGAGATTTGTCCCGCTCTATTTTTTAAATTTTTCTTAATAATTATTATAAATAATTAATAATTCGAGAGAAGCAGAAAATTATATTAATGATTTCTCTCTTATAATTATATTCAATATAATCTAATTTAATATAATTTATATAATAATATAATCTGAAATAATTTTATAATAATATAATTAATTTAATGTAATTATATTTGATATAATTTAATATAATTCGCAATTATATTAATATATATTGATAAATAATTATTAATTATATTAATAATTTCTCTCTAATTAATAATTAGAGATTTAATAATTATTTAAATTAATTGCTATTTGAAGTGAACTATTCCTATGGTGTATTTTCATGATTCGATCCATTGCCATATAATTATTATTATTTTTTGTCTCCATATTGTGCATTGTATATTGGCTGTATATTTCGATTTGCATTGATCTCTATTGTTTTTCATCTCTTTTGTTATTCCATCATTATTACCATTATATCTATGTCTCTTTACATTGTGTTTCTTGCGGTTGGAGTGAAAATGGATTTGGTATTGATCATTGTAGATTTGCTTTATGGATTTTGATCAAAGCCATAATTAAACCAATCAATCAATCTTTTGGAAGGGAATAGGCACGATTTTCTGGCTTGGTCCAGCGATGATGTATAGAACGAGACACTTTTTGGTAATAAACAATCGTAAGTCTGAGAGAAGAGAGAAAATATATTTGCTTCTCTGTCTGAGAGCAAGGCTCACCCCTGTGGAGCGAGAGGAGAGAAGAAACCAGGAGCAGTTAGCAGGGGCATTAGGGTGAATTATTTTGGGCCAACCGGGGCATAAAAAGCGTCATGAATCACCGGGAATCACTGTGAAGACCCTCGTCCTTTCTTGGTATAAGTTTCACCTCCCGTATAAAACACATGTACGTATGTATTATCTTGGCATCGTGCGCCGAGAGAAAAGATTTCGTCCCTCTTAAGATTCACCTTTTACACAACCACTTAGATCTTTATTTTTCTCCCGCATTATCTCCCTCTCGCCATCTTTCCGACGCGTGACCAACTTGTATCTCATTTTGTTACTGCTCCTCCCCTAATTCTCGTAATTCCCCCTCAAAATTCTATCAATCTCTCGCCAAATTTTTCGCTCAGCCTTTTCTGAATTAACAACAACTCCAACTAACCATTTCACCTTTTTCTGGGGCCTATGATAATTGTCTCTAGATCCCCAACAATTTGGACACAGCAGTTGCTTAATAATTCATTCTAATCAATTCCTTCACATATGAAAAAAGACGAAAAAACCGAAAATAATCCACTCCTCGATTGAGCAATTCCCTGGTGCATCATGTCCCGTGTGTGATCATCGTGAAAATCCCTGAGAGACGTTTTTTAGCCACAGAGTATTAGGGGCACTGTTTGTCAAAAAGGGATAGGCGGGCAAAAAGATCTGATGGAGGATTCTATCATTCGGTCGAATTACCCCCCCCCCCCCCTGCTCCGATGAAGCCTCCGAAATCCCCTGCATTGGTCCCTCGTATATACTATATCAATGTGAAAATAGAAAAGCACATGTATACAGGTATATAAATTGCTCGCGTACAAGTAAAAGGGACGAAGAACGAAAAGTCCTCTCGGCCCCCTGGATCGTGCGGGGACCATGCCACGAGTGCTTTCATTACTCTAAGAGCCGATTGCATTTTTTACGTCTCGACGAGAATGTCAATTGCATATATACGTCATCGATGTCCTCGATACAGATATATTCGGTCCATTCCACAGCATCCCCTTTACCGATCTCAAGGCCTCTTGCTCCTTTCTTTTCTTCTCTTTTCCTTCTCTCTCGCTCTCCATCTTCTGGTTTCAATTCATGCTCTCGATATATACCAAGACATTTCACGTGGAGGTTTAATCTCGAAAGCGTGGCACTTTTCGATTTGGACGAATCTTTTTAAGGATGTTGCGTACTAAATCGCAAATGATGAGAAAATTCTGAAAATTTGGTATATTTTTGTGTAAAGTAATTAAAAGATCGTGCCAAAACTTCGCGACGATTAAGTAGCTCGTTATTGAACAATTAACATTAATTAATTAAATGTAATCAAATGGAGTCTCATGGAAACTGATACAACTTTTCGACAAGTTTTTTTTTTGACCTCTCAATTTTTTAATATCAACAATAAACCGAAAGCAACGGAACCTCAACGAAGTTTATTGATAAATATTTGTTTGTATTTGTTTAAATAATTGTTCTTAACAAAATGTTAATTTTTTAATAACGAGATTCCTAATCGTCGAGCAATTTTGACACGATCTCTTAAATACTTTGTACAAAAACGTACTAAATTTTCAGAATTTTCTCATCATTTTTATTTCAACCCTTAAGGTGGTTAAATGATGATAAAATTATTCAAATTTTGTATGTTTTTACATAAAGTATTCACGAGGTCGTGTGCAAATTTCACGACGATTAAGAAACAAATTTTCTTTCCTGTCAGCTCAGTGATTTTTAATTGCCAGAAATTGACATTGAGGCTGAAAAAAATGGTAAAAATTATGGCAAATTTCAACCGAGCCAACCGTAAGGGAAAAATTTCGTTTTTTTCGGTACAACGATTCGGCTCGTTTTTTTTTCTTGCCTCATTTTGTCCTCGTCGTTACTTTTTCTACGAAAGTCGCGCAAGACCTTCAATTACGATGCCACTGGCCACATCTAATCACGAGCTGGTACGCGAAATCCCCGCGCAATCAGATCTTCTGCCGATAGTATAGCGCATCCGGGAGGAGAGGCGAAGGAGCGGATAGGCCAAAGCCTTTCGAGGCTTCGAGATTGGGTTAAGCTACAGCAGATCGTGCAAAGAAAGAAAAAAGTCCTGCTCATGTACCGGCGATGATCCAGATTCCGACCATTCTCCTGCTGCTCCGCCATCTTCGTCGCGTCTTTTTTTCCACGCCATTTTCTTTCGATTCCTCCCAGATAAACCTTTTTCATCAATAAGAAGCAAAAAATAAAACGTAAATCCTTCTCCCACGACTTTTCTAACACTGCCAAGGGGAATCGGCGAGTCCCAGACGTTCCTGTGGAACGAAAAAAAATCTCACGATTATTCGCCTACAAATTTCTTCTTTGATGTCCCTATCGACGGCCTGAATCCTTACGATTCCGAGCTAAGCTTCTTACACCAATTATTTCCCGAATTATTATCATTCCAGCGAGACTCGTGTCATTATTTTTTACTAAACGTTTTTATCGATATTTTTGGGTCATTCGAATGAATAATTTGATTAATTTTGCTGTAAAATCGAAAATTTGTAATCGAGTCTGAAAAAATAAACTTTTTTGCCAAATTCGAAACGCAGGGACTGAATTTGAGGAAAAAAGTAATGAAATTTCGGAAAATTCGTTTTAGTGAATCCGGGAAAGAAAACTGTCGAGAAATATTTTGACGTTTCCCGAGAGTTTCAGGAGGCGCGGTGACGAAAACTTGGAGCTTTTCAGTTTTATCTCGTTTCATCGCTATCGTTTCCATTTTACTCGGGAAAAAGCACTTTCTCGGGGGCTTTCTGGTTTCCCTTCTCATGAAAGACACAGGGATGAAAAGGTGAACAGAGCCTTGTACACACACACAAAATTAAAGGGATGACCTAGCGGTGCCTTTGAGGTTGGCGGATTGTGGAGAATGGAGGCTTTTTCGGGCTTGACGAACGAGAGAGCTTGGGAGGGAAAAGGCGCGTTGGAAAAGCTTGACAAGTGGGATCGACGCCCTTTTCAGGCATTTATATCCGTGCACGTGGTTTGATACAGGACGGAAAATGTACGACAGCAACACGTGAAATATTATATTGTTTTACATCAACGCTCTTAATAGGGCTTTGCCCTGAAAAGCGGTGATTTGACACCTGACATTTCCATTGAGCCAAGAAACCTCCTGTCGTCAATAACGAAATAAAGCCTTTGAATTTCACGTTCCACGACCGAATTAACTCTTCGGGAACAGAGGAGGCTGGAGATAGAGACAAAATGACAGATTAGGCTTTGAAAATTTTCCTCTAAACATGGGCCAAAATATTCCATGAGGAGTGAACGAAAAAAAAAACATTTCTGACAATGTCATTGAATCGCTCGTGTTGGAAACATTCCGCTCTTTTCCTTCGTTTGAGGCACGCGAAACAGAAGATCGATTTGTTAGAGTTGCGCGTGCGTTTCTTGAAAATCCCGATAATCCTCAACGAGACATGGATTGAGTTCGCTTGCAGCAGCAGCAGCAGCAGCAGGCCCTTGCCCCGACCCCCTTTACCTCCTGATATCAGCAGTGAGCAAGTCGAGCCACGCGTCGAAAAGAGAATAAAATTGAAAGTCTGCGCGCTGCTGCTCCTGAGAAGATCCTGCGACTGCGGACCGAGACGCGAGAGAAAGAAAAAAAAACGGATGAGAAAGTCTCGCCGGGATCTAAAATGGCTGGTCCAGCGTCCGAGTGCCCTGCGAGGCATGGCAAAAGTCCCGGGGAAATGGCTGAAAGGAGCTGCCTGCGGGGCAGGTGTTAACGTAATCCGGATCTCGAAGGATATCATATCATCGTCCTTGGACATCGCAAAGTCCGAAAATCCTTATTCCAGAATTTTGAGATACTCGAATATAACTTTTTATCTTTTTTTTGGGCTTAATTTCATTTTGGAATGAATTTTTTTTTCTTCTTCGAGCTCCACCGTTTGAACCGATTTATCCTGCAATTTCCTCGTTCCTAGACTCGGCCGAGTATATTATCTCTGAATAAAGCAAATTCGCTGCTAGGGATAAGCATTTTCTTTAATCACGGAGCCCAGGAGTAATGTCATGATCTGAAAATTGAACCGGAGACTAATTACGTTGCTCCCCGTCGATTGAGCCACGAATAATCACGATCGAGGCTGTCATTGCTGAGAAAAAACTTTGCACAAGCAAAATTATGCAAAAAAGTGCAGTTTGTGTGTGCGTGTGTGTATATGCGCGCAGACGACACAATCAAAGGGCTCTTGATGCCCATAAAGCCCGATTTGCATGAAAGTCGATCTTCGATGACAGAAGCGACGAGTTTCTATCAACGCCGTGAACTTGGTCGCGTCAACTTTCGGTTTTCCACTTTTTTATCTTGAGACTCGGTAGAGTCTCGGTCAAAAGTCAAAATTTCACTTTACCAACATTGACGTTTTAATTTAGTCAAAAGATTTATAAAACAAATGCTCCCGGTCCGAGCTTTGTTTGCGTGAAAAGGATTTGCCATGATATCATTATCGTAGAACGATCTCACTCGGTGGATTTCGAAAAGTTAATAAAAAGCATCAGGAAACGGAAAATGAGTCAAGTTTTGGTCAATTCATCTCATCCGCTTCATATTTGTTGCCACCCGCTTTCGTCCCACCCCCGAGACGGCTTATCGCCGCAACGTATCTCGCTTTATTGACAATGAGAAAGAGCGGGCACGAAATAAATTTCCCATCTGTGATACAGGTCCCACATGTGTATTCGTTGCTTTTGCTGTATATATCGAATCGGGCATATATAGACGCGGTATCGCTCAGCAGGATCGGGGTAAGCCGGTAGCAGCTCGTTCTCTGCTGTTGGTACACGATATTCTCTCTTTTTGGCCCCTTTCTCTCTTTCCTTTTCTCGCTTTATCCATGTGAATAGGTGGACCCTTGCCCGTACACGTGGGATGTTCGGGATCGAGAAGACTCTCGAGTTCATATCCAGTCAGACCGGACCGAAAGATCGAAGGGGAAAAGGCGGGAGGGAAAAAGTTGCAAGACGAAGAATCCCGGTGGTAGGGCTCACCCGATCCGCACAATTAATATCGAGCCTGGTATCTCCGATCTCTCATTATTAGCCAAGCCTGCCCGCGAGATGGAGCCGCTGGCGTCTTACTTTTATATACCGGTGTGTATCCTATCGTGTATACAAACACACAGCAGGTCCCAGTCCATTTTGCGCAAGAAAAGGACATCCCTTACCTCTGGCTGCCCAGGAACTTGCGCCATTTTGTCCCGCACGCCGCCATCTTGTGCTGCTTCCGCGAGAGGCTTCTCGCGTACGGGGAAGAAAGGGATATGCGGGAGATCGGCCTGGCTCTCGATGTCCCGACTGCAACGCTCGCTACTGTACTCCCCGGGACATCGGTCCGGGCTATGCATCACCCTAACGAGCCCAGCATCGCGTGCCGATCTGTATTAAGGATTTATAATCCCAGATACGCGCGTGTGCCCGCTCCCTCGCTACCACCCGCAGCCATGTTGGATTTTCCGTTCATCTTATGAATGACTCTCGCACCACAGAGAACCAGACAACCGGAAGTCCCAAGCAGAAAACTACTATAGCCAACACTTCTGCGGCAAGAAACTCCGCCGCAGCCTCGAGCATTCATTAGTTGGTCTTGATAATAGACGCTAAAAACACAAGGCCAGATATTGAACCGGGTCATAGTGACAAAATGGCGGCAAATGATGGTTTTGTTGGAAAAGATGGATTAAACGTTTTTTCGATAAATCTCAAAAATTTAGTCATTTCAGCAAGAAATATTCTAGAAAGTCAGTTCGAAAAGTCAGTTTTTGTCATTCCAATCGTAAATTTAGCTGAAAAATTGTCTGAATTGCAAAAATCTTGAAATTATCCGAAAATATTTAGTTCATCGTGTGTTTAACAAAATATCGACGTTTTTTGACAAAATTTCATTTTTAGTTCAGCAAAACCATAATGTGGTGTTTTTACGATTCCACTAGACGACGCTGTAGGTATTCAAAGCTCATCGGTCTCTGGAGACGTCCGGCCTGAAGGCGCGAGGGATATCCAGCAGGATGAGGTGGGAGGCTGAGGAATGGACCGCGAAAGATGCTGGGAAGGTATAACGCGGGGTGGACGTTTAACATATGAGCGGCTACCAGTGTTATTAATGCGTGCGTCTCTCCGTCTCTGTCTCTCGTTCTTGTTCTCAGTCCGACTGAGAAACTTCTCGGTTTCTTGGGCCAGGTAGCGCGCGGTGTATTCCGAAGAAACAAGAAACGGAGATGGAGACCGTGCATGTGCATGGGCCACCCGCGGATACGATCCTCGCGCCGCAAGGCGTTCGGTAACACGAACCAAAGCGCGCGTTGCCATTTTAAAGACTTTTCTTCGCACCGCGAGTCCACCGCAACAAGGAAATTTACACCAAACAATTCGCTAATTAATTATTTTCCTTCTCATTGGCACTTTGAGTCTCAGATTTTTGGATATTTACGCGACTGCTGCGCTGAAACGAAAATTTGGTTAAAAAACATCGACTAAACGTTTTTTTGAAAAATCACAAAAATTTTGTCATTGCAGCAAAAAATATTCCAAAAAGTCTCTTCGAAACTCAATTTTTGTTATTTCAATCGTAAATTTTCAAGTTCAACAAAATATCGACGTTTTTTGACTAAATTTAAACTTCAGTGTGCGGAAGAGCCCGAAGGAGTTATGCCTTCCTGTTTCCTAGCCGCCGACTAATTAATATGTGTTTAGGTAACACAGCACCGCGACACGTCCGTTCCGCATCGACCAAAACAAATGTGCGCCGTGTCGAAAAGGGTTTCGAGTCCGAAGCGGAAAACCCTTCGAGATTCTCGTACGATTCAACGAGAAAGGGCTTTGCCGCGCCGTTGAAATCTCAAGGAAGTAGCTTCCGAAAGGATTTCCCGTGGTGCGAGCGTTTATGAATAATTGACGCTCACACGTGATCGAAGTATCAATAATATTCGCCAAAACGTGCTGCATTCGAAATTTTTCGAAAAAAATTTAAAAATCCGTCGCACTAGTATAATTTCGTTAGTGAACCCCATAGACTTAAATAAAGTTTATGTGGTTCATGGTTGTGGTCTCGCCTCAAATCAAATTTGAGCCGTCGTCGTATAAAAAAACGCCACATATCGTGTCGCCTCAAATAAAAAACCCCATAAATTTTTTTTATGGTGTTTGAACCCCATGAACTTTTTTTATGGTGTTTTTGTTGACAATTATTTTTGTGAATCCCATGAATTTTGTTTATGGGGTTTGTTGAAACCCCATGAACTTTTTTATGGTGTTTTCGTTGACAATTATTTTTGTGGATCCCATGAACTTTGTTTATGGGGTTTGTTGAAACCCCATGAACTTTTTTTATGGTGTTTTCGTGGATAGCGATATGAATTTTTCAAAATTCCGGTCATGGGTAACCCCAAAATACCAGAATTGGTAAAAAAAATTAGGTCAACTTTTTAGGGTTTAATTAAATAGTAACAAAAAGTTGAGCGGCCATTTTTGTTTGATTGTTTAAGGTACTATTACGGCGATGGGAGTGCGGAACGTCACGTTGCCCAGGATTATTCCCCGAGATCGACGATGTCACGAGTGCATCCGGAAGCCCAATTTTCCCCAAGCGATTCCGAGGAACGAGGATGAATCTTGTCGGGATTGATTTGTCGAATTAAGGATTCATTGGCCGTCCAGGGAGTCCCGGAAAATCTGCACCGCCGATCAATCGGCCGGAGGAACTCCAAAGCGGACGTGTGACTTGACGCAGGAGGGCGCCACCACCGACGGGCCCATTTTAACTTGATTCTTTTTTCTACCACGTTGTGTTACCAGAAAAACCGCCCGCCAGACCCCCTGCTCGTTAATTATTCCGAGAGCGAGGCCTACGCTCCTGGAATACGCGTTGCGTGCGTGCATACGCTCGTGATGCATTTAGTATGCATTTATATATATATTTGTATATATATATGTATTGTACAGCGTAGATCAGATGCCCCGATCGTAGGGACGATAAGCCCGGGCCCGCAGCGTGAAACTCATTCAAGAACACCCACGCGTGGACACCCGAAGACCAACCAACATTTCCCCTTCTCTTTCATAAGCAGTCGATCCTTTTCTCCGGGAGATCTCAAATTTCCCTCGCCGAATCTTCACCTTTTTATCTTCACCGATATCCCAAATTTGGATGCTCGTGCAAAAAACGTTTTATTGAAAGAAAACGAAAAAACAAAATCAACATTAATGTGTGGAAGTGAAGAAATCGCTTATCATTCTGTCGACTACATCAATTGATAAAAAACGCGATTCAATTCCGGCGAAAGAAACCGCAAAAATGTGTAAATAACGCGGGAAACGCCACAGCTCGCAGCAGCGCCGCCTAGCGAGCGCGTGGGCTAACTAACGAGCGTTCGACCAATCGTGCAACTTCGTACGTGTAACTGAAAAAGTTTTATTACGGAAAAGCCGCTATTGAAATATTCCTTAAGGGGCTATGGTCAGTGAAGCAGCTCGACAAAATCCATTTTCCATTTTCACACTCTGGAAACAAAATTAAAAGAACGTTTTATTGAAAAATCACAAAAATTTTTCACTGCAGCTCGAAATATTCTAAAAAGACTCTTGGAAAAGTCTATTTCAGTCATTTCGATCGTGATTTCTGCTGACAGCTCAGTTACAAATCAAAAATATTGTCAAAATTGGGAAAATTTTGAAATTCAACAAAATGTTCCACGAACGAAAATCAAAAAAAGAAAAAATATTGAAAAATAGCTGGTTTTTGGCTTGCTGAAGTGACGTGGCTCCTTCTGGCTCTTCCGTAACAATATTGTAGTTTATAAATGAATGTATAGCTGCGATACACAAAAACATTGACAACTGTATTAATAAATAATAAAGAAAAAAACGTTTTTTAACATTTTTCCTCTACATTTCGTTGTGTGGTCTTTGGAATGTTGCTAAATGGAAATCTTTGCAACGTTCACCACACATAATCGATATTGAGGTAAGTGTCGATCGGAAATCGAGGCCTCCGGCGAAACAGGCTAACGAATCGAGCCAAAGACCGAAGAATCTTCGACGCTCCGTGCATGCACGCCAAGAGGTATCAGCTGACGTGTCTTTTCTCTCGTGTCTCGTCGGCATTGAACAAGCAGGCAAATCGCGTTGTGTATCGTCTGTATAGAAAGGTGTCGGTGGTGCTGGTCATAATGGTACTTTGCTCCGTCTTAAAGAACCTCACACTCGCTCTCACCGAGTCTCTCAAAATTGCGCGTGTTTCAAGTCTTTATTCGCACCTTGCTCGACTATTAATCACGTTTCTTCATCTTTTTTTCACCTTTTTTATACCATTTTTTCTTTCAATTTCATTTAAACCTGTCTCGAAATTTTTTAAACTCACTAATTCAATTAAAAATAAACGTAAATACGTTTTTTTTTATGTTGCGTCTCATGAATTTTGTTTCCAAAGATTTGGGGCCTGAAATTTCTTTTTTTTTCGATCTCGTTGCATTTTTCTTCGCCTCCAAATGAAATTGACGATTTTCTTTTCCACAGCTTCCAGACTCTTTAAAAAATTGTTACATAGTCTCGAAAATTCGTGTTTACAAATTAATTTGTTTAACTTTGACAAAAATGAGTTTGGGATGAAAATTCCAGTGAAAAATGAATGAAAAAAAGATGCAGCGCGAGTCGATGGAGAGGCGAGGAGGAGGGCAATTGCCAGGAGATTAGATGAGGGATAGACGAGAGCTCGCGATGACCAAAGCCATTATACGAAGAGATTGAGAGGAGATTACTTTATCAAAGGTGTGAGATGGGGTCTGGGACTCGCAACGGGACAACACTCGGTCTGGTCTCTTTGATCGGCTGCGAATATCATTTCCCAAGTCCCCGTTGCAGGATAATTCGCCCCCCTCTCTTTTTTTTGTGCTCCATGGGGACGTGGTCGAGAAAAATAATTTAGTGACAGTACAAGCAGAAAATTGTGGCTGCTCGGTGCTGGAGAATCTACTTGAGACTATTTTTAGAGCCTCGAGAAACTCCTGAAGTGCCGGAAGGAATTCTTCGTGTTGTGGCACATGCTTCGAGTCTTGGCTGCTTTATTATTTATATATATGTATGTCGATGCATGCAACCAATCCTCAGATCGAACGGTAAAGATATACAGCTCAATGAGAAAATTATATCTCCACGTTGAAGCTATACATATACATAAAAGTGATTGTATCGCTAACGACGAATAATTAACGAACAATCGTGGCACGTCAAGACGACGACGTGAGAAATAAAGCCTGTCGATGATTTGCTTGAGGCTTTTTTCTTCATCGCCTTCCCCATCCTCGTTACAAACTCGAAACAAAATCCTTTTATCCATCCTTTTAATTTCAAGCGTACAAAGTTAAAAATTTATTCACTCGGGTGCTCCATTTTTTTGCTTTCCAATGACCTTCAAATGTGGACGAATTTAAATTAGCGTTTTATGGGGTTTGCAAGCGAATTAATAAGAATCAACATGTTTTTCTCGCTCGATCGGTTTTTCGGAAAACACCATAAAAAAAGTGTATGGGGTTTATGGTTGCGACACCGTATAAAAAATGACCAAAAACCCCATAAACTTTGTTTATGGTGTTTAAACCCCATGAACTTTTTTATGGTGTTTAAACCCCATGAACTTTTTTTATGGTGTTCAAACCCCATGAACTTTTTTTATGGTGTTTAAACCCCATGAACTTTTTCTATGGTGTTTAAACCCCATGAACTTTTTTTATGGTGTTTTTGTTGATAATTATTTTAAACTCTGTTTATGAGGTTTGTTTAAACCCCATGAACTTTTTTTATGGTGTTTACGTTGATAATTATTTTTGTGCCAATGAGCGAGCGGGATCGTTAAGAAATAATAGTTTAAGCGTTGCTCAGGGGCCGCGGGAGATGAAAAAGTCGAAATGTTCTCGCTAGACAGAGACGAGCCGCCACGAAATCGGTATGCCGAATCTCTCACTCCCTCTCTCGATCTCTCTCTCACACTTCGAATCTCGCCTCATCTGACAGGCCGAACGTCATTACACGATGACTCGACCGATCGCACTTTGCCACGGCGTGGTGTTGCTCGCGCTCAGAGAACACCGCGATAAATATTAAACCGAGCGACGTAGAAAAGGATGAACATAAAAATAGACACAAAAAACCAAGCAGCGAAGATGGAAAAGGAGGAAGCAGAGATCGGGGGAGGGAACGAAGAATTTCGAGACAGACATGCGGTCTGTTCGATCCGATTAAAAAAAAAAAGTCATTTAATCGATAATTATCATTCGAGTTGCTGAAAAAAATCGTCGGAAATGAAATTAATTCTAGAATCTAGAAAAATGTGCGTGAAAAAAAAGTCCACAGTCGTTATTTGCTTGTCACGAAAAAAAAACGATTCATAGCAATCGAATCGAATCGAGAATTCTTTCTAATTATTCGTTAAACTCAATTTAATTATTCTGTCAATTAAACGCTTCCGCGACCATCGATTCCTCTCCGATCGCAGCCAGAAACGGAACGAAATTTGTCGCGACGAATTTCCCATCGATAATTACGATTCATTGAATTTTATTCATAACCTGCAATCGCTTGCATAAAATCATTTTTTTCACCGCTACGTAATCTGCGGAGTAATTAATGAAATTTTGGGTAATTAGATTTTTCGAAAATGAGTATTTTTTTGTTTTTTTAAATCTGCGACTAAAAAATTGTTTTCTCTTCGCACCATCCCGGTGCAAAGTGAGAAAAGATAAAAATCTTATTTTCGAGGGGGTTGAACGTCATTACGTCTCTGCTGTTAAGGAACCGGCAATTTACGAATTAGAACCGGTCACGGAACGCAGCGCAGGTTGCCAGCTTTACAGGTACATCGTCGAGTTATTTTTCAAAGAAGAACGGCCGGAGGAGGAGCGAGGAAAAATATATCCGCAACGTCATCGGCTACCTGGTCATCGACGCCGACCGAGGTGCGAAACTCACAGCGGGTGAAGCCAATCGAAACATCTCATTATGGCGGTGTGAGAATCAGACTCCAAACTATGCGCAAAGTGATGGATCCAGACACACACACCGCGCGTACTGATAACATAAAAAACAAAAACGATAAATACGTAAACCTGAAAAATCCTCCCAAACGCTTTTCATATAAATAAAAGAATTTTCGAAAATTTTGTCGAAAAAGATCGATTTTTTCTTGGACACGTTCCAACTAAACGTTTTTTTGAAAAATCACAAAAATTTTGTCATTGCAGCAAGAAAAATTCTGGAAAATTTCAAAAATATCAAAAATATTCAATTCAACTAAAAATCGCAACAGGAATTAATAAAACGCCGACTCGTTCCTCGATTTTCTGGCAATTTTGCGACGGAATTTCCTTCATTTCAAGCGCTGGAGAAATTTTTTCAATTCTTCATATATTTTGATTTTTTTTTACCATTTTCGGTCACGTGGCGTCGCGAAAATGACCCAAATATTGAAAAATTCATATCTCTGGTAAAATTTAACGAAAATGATTCAACTTGGGCTCATTCTTTTCGTTTTTTTAATGCGGAATGACGTGAGCCTGCAGGAATTTTGCTGCGAGGCAAAAAAGTGGTGGAAAAAGGGGTAAATGGGATTTAAAATTAATTTTTTTTCGAGCTGAACCCTTAATTAGAGAAAATCCATATTGATCCATAAAATTTCATTACAAAGTCGGTGAAAAAATGAAAATTCCTGGTTGAATGGCTGGCGGAAAGCTCGTTAAAAATTGTGAGTTAAAAAGGCGAATTTTCGAAGGGAGAAAATATGGGAAAAGATGTAAGAAAATATATAAGGGCGAGGATAAAAATAAGCTCGTCCTTTGAGTTTGCGACGTACTTGCAGCCTCGGCTTTGCCTGTTGGCAAACCAGCAACGTCCTCTACTAATTAATTACTGTGATTAATCAGAAAAGTTGGTAATTACAAAGTTTCTGCCTCGGAGAAATGAAAATGGCGAGGAGTGACGTGAAGCAAGTGTGGCAAAGTTTTCCTGCCTCAACCAAACTTGCACGTCACAGGGTGAACACCTTTGTACGTATATATTCGTATATACCATGAATATTCATGCGCCGGTGCGTACGAGTGTGTGTTGGGAGGAAAAGCATCGGGAAAAGCTTCCGATCAACTCATTAATTAAGGACGTTGTATGGAGACGATCAAATCAAATGAATTGCAAGTGCAAGTTCATGAAAAACGTCGTTACAAATTGCCTAAAGAGCGACATACTCAAAAAATTCAAGATTGTCCGAGGTGATTTGTATTTTTTATAAAATAACCAAAATTTCGATAAAAATTCACGACCGATTTTTTTGAAAAACTCAAAAAAGCTTCTTCGATGTTGCACAAAAGCGTGTGCAAAGTTTTGAGAGGCTTCACCGTTTATAAATCGAAATATTTAATGTTGAAAATTGTCACTTTTAACACGAGCTCTTATGAGAAACTTCGGAAAATTGTGATTTTTATAAATAAATATCTCGACTCGTGCATGGTAAAGTCTCTTAAAATTGCGCGAGCTATTGGATGTCACTTTTTTCTTTGTGTGGTGCAAATTTAAGGGAATTCTATCGATAGGAAATTTTGCATACAACGTCCTTAAGGTCCTGTGTGCGTTGGAGAAAAAAAAACGTCGCAGGAACGTCTCGGATGTAAAAATTAATAAAAAAACATTTAAAAAATCAAGTTCACTTTCGTAATTGACAAGTTTTCGAGACACTGATAAAAACAGTCTCAATTTCGTGACCTGAATTTTTCAAAAAATGTGAATTGCTCGAGTTTTTTTTTCGACATTGTCAATTAACGTTTAATTGGGATGCTGGAGCATTTTTAGGCAATGAAAATCGAGGTCGCAAGTTTGAAGCGAATAAGGAAAACGCGAATACGTTTTCATTTGTTTTTCCATACTTTTTATTCATATATTTCGCGCGAAAGAAGCTATTTCGCGGTTCATCAGGTGGAATAAAAAGCCAGAGTCTGAATGGAGAGGAACGTAAATTGTCGAAATGACGAAGAGGCGCAGGAGAAAAGCGAGTAAATGGGAGTGAAAAACGTTTAGCAAATACACAAAGTGAAGGAGCGAGGAGGGGAAGGGGGGAGGGAGGGGGAGGGGTTGAAGAGGAGGGTGTATTTGGCTCGGCAACGATAGCTCGTATCATCGGAGAACAGCAGCAGAGGGCAAAGAACGCGAGGGGAAAGAGGCGACAAGGTTGATTCTTTGGAGAGGCCTCGAATTCCAATCGCCAAACGATGGACAAACCCGAAATTCAGCTCGCACTCGCGTTTCTCTCCTTTTTTTTTTTTACCTTCATTCAGCCTGTTTTTTTTCTTCTTTTTCGTACTCGCTTTCCTTTTTGGGTGCTTTTTTGGTCGTTTTTTCAGTACACCAGAGAATTCGGTAGTCGTAACGGATTGACGTTTCCAATTCGCGCGCGTGAATCGCATGGAAACTCCGCGTTTCAGCGATTAGTTTAATCTAGATCGATTAACCCTCATTTTCGTTTTTTTTAGTGAAATTTTTGGACGATCCACGTGTCCAGAACTTCGTTGAACAAATTCGCAGAATCGTCAAAAAAATGTGACGTAGAAAATAAAAAAATAAAATGGAATTTGAGAATTTTGGGGAATTTTCATAAAGAAATTCCAAAAAGTTGGAACGACCCGATGATAAATAAGTTTTCAGTGACGTTGAAAGAGACAAGTGTCTCGCAACGCGCGCATCATTTTTTAACTCAATCGCCCGCTCCCCGGCTCTCGCGATTGTACGAGATTTCATCGGACGAGGGTTGAACCAAGGAAAATCAGTGCTCACCCCAAAAAAAAAAAAAAACACACTCTCGAAGGGTGTCTCGCGTATCTGTCCCTCTCGACGTTCCCCCTTCATTCCGCGGGCTCCACCCTCTCAACCGCAGATTGAAATTCTTAGCCGTTCTCTCCCCCGCAGCCCAACCCGCTGTAACCAGCGCAGGATTTAGCCCCTGACCACCAACGACAGCCATACATTTCATTATTTCATTCCGTGTCTTTCCCTGCTCGTCTCCTCGATATAAATAGAAACCGAGTTGAGAATTGCCAACTATCCATCACTCTCCGCGCGTTCTCGACCTTGCGAGCCAAGTTCCCGAAGAGTCTGCAACGCGAAATGCATTTTTATCGAATCATCAATTCATTTTGTGCACCTGGACGAGGTTTTTCAGCAACAATTGTTAGAAAAACCGAGTCCGTCGCACGTGACAGGAAAATAGCCCGGACAAGTGCATTTGTTTTATAAATCTTTTGACTAAATTAAAACGTCCATGTTGGTAAAGTGAAATTTTGACTTTTGACCGAGACTCTACCGAGGCTCAAGATGAAAAAGTGGAAAACCGAAAGTTGACGCGACCAACTTCACGGCGTTGATAGAAACTCGTCGCTTCTGTCATCGAAGATCGACTTTCATGCAAATCGGGCTTTAAGGGCATCAAGAGCCCTTTGATTGTGTCGTCTGCGCGCATACACACACACGCACACACACACTGCACTTTTTTGCATAATTTTGCCTGTGCAAAGTTTTTTCTCAGCAATTACAGCCTCGATCGTGATGATTCGTGGCTCAATCGACGGGGAGCAACGTAATTAGTCTCCGGTTCAATTTTCAGATCGTGACATTACTCCCGGGCTCCGTGATTAAAGAAAATGCTTATCCCTAGCAGCGAATTTGCTTTTCACGTCGTTCAGCAAAATACTGCGCGGCCAATTCCGATCATCGCATGCAGCCACAACCCGATGATGATTTCTCGTCCATGCGACCAAGTAGAATTCCTGCGGAATCGGTTTTACCGAGCAGGGGTTGGTTCAACGTCACGAGAATGACGATGAGCAGGTTCGAGTACTCTCCAAGTTCACCCTTACGAAAATTTGCGAAGGGGTTGCAAATACAAGGCTGGGATAACACGCGCGGAGCGATATAAGCTGCACGGACGAAAAAATGTCTCGTGGTTAGACTCCGCGCGGTGCGGTGAGAATCTCTGCGGTTTCGTAGTTCTCGAGAAAAAAATAAGGGACGCAGATATATATGGGGATGATCGTTGGACTCTCGAGCCAGCCCCATGAGATCTTTTAATTTGAGGCGAAATTCCTCTCTCGAGGGTAGAAATGCTTGCAATACTCGGGCGTATATACGGCATCAGGACTCGGCGCGTAAGGGCATTCAGGCCAGGGGAAACGTATAGTAAGAATTCAAGAGTCGTACCAGTCGAATTGTCTCGCACTGGGGTCTTTTGCCCTCCTCCCACCCCCTACACACCCCTTATAACCTTCCTCGACCGTTTTCCACCCCTAAATTCTAGAAAACACCCTCGCCACTTGCCCACCGCGTACTTGAGCAACTTCGTTCTTCGCACTCGACGTCCATCTTTTAGCTTTCTAATATATTTTCTCTTCAACCTACATAACCGTCAGCGTAATCACAATCACTCGCTATTTCATTCAACTTTTTCAACCATTTTCATCAAAAATCACACTAAATTGTATAAATTGTATGCATAAATTTAAATAATAAAAAACAATTAATTTTTAACGAAATTATAATATAATAGAAAGACGAATTTTATAAAAAAATTTAAATATTTATAAACTTTTTTACTTTAAAATTATTTTAAAATGAAATATTTTCATAAAAATTGAATTTTTCTTTCAATTTTTTTTTTTTTTTAATTAAAAAATTATAATTACAATTATATCGATAACTAATAATCATAATATAATTATAATTATTAATTTTTATTATAATATTATGATAATTAGTGATAATTATACTAATAATTAATAATTATAATTATAATATAAGTATAAAATTGATATAACTACAATAGAATTAATGATGAATAATTAATTGATAATTGTATATGAAATTACAATGAATTGGATATTTTTCTTTAAGCACCTCGTATGACCAAATCTAAATCTTTCTTTTCAGTTTTTCGTACATACAAAATCGTTTGCGAGTGCAAGTTCATGAAAAACGTCGTTACGAATTGACTAAAGCGCGACATACTCTAAAAATTCAAGATTGTCGGAGGTAATTTGTATTTTTTATAAAATAACCAAAATTTCGATGAAAATTCACGACCG
Source organism: Diadegma fenestrale (assembly GCA_037043255.1). Taxonomy (NCBI): domain Eukaryota; kingdom Metazoa; phylum Arthropoda; class Insecta; order Hymenoptera; family Ichneumonidae; genus Diadegma; species Diadegma fenestrale. The sequence goes on from CM073319.1 coordinate 6,692,520, forward strand.
ATTTTTTTGAAAAACTCAAAAAAGCTTCTTCGATGTTGCAGAAAAGCGTGTGCAAAGTTTTGAGAGGCTTCGCCGTTTATAAATCGAAATATTTAATGTTGAAAATTGTCACTTTTAACACGAGCTCTTATGAGAAACTACGGAAAATTGTGATTTTTATAAATAAATATCTCGACTCGTGCATGGTAAAGTCTCTTAAAATTGCGCGAGCTATTGGATGTCACTTTTTTCTTTGTGTGGTGCAAATTTAAGGGAATTCTATCGATAGGAAATTTGGCATACAACGTCCTTAAGGTCCTGTGTGCGTTGGAGAAAAAAAAACGTCGCAGGAACGTCTCGGATATAAAAATTAATAAAAAAACCAAAAATCAAGTTGACGTGCATGGTAAAATCTCTTAAAATTGCAAGAGCTTTTCAGTGTCACAATTTTCGTCGTGTGGTGCAAATTTAAAGGAATTCTGTCGATAGAAAATTGAGCATACAACCTTCAAGGCCTTAATTTTGTTTAATGGCGAATAAAGGAGAAAAAAGCTGAGCAGAGAGTGGGTGTTAAATATGAAAATATTCATAGAAACCTGCTCGATTACGAGGGACTCGCGATTCGCAGAGAGCTGTGAGAATGCTCATGGGAAGCAATGGAGGAGGGCGCAGAATACACCTGCAGCAGTTTTTGCTCGGAGCTAATAAATTCCTCGGAAACATGCAAATTCGCGAGGGACACGCGAGCAATCAGGACCACGATGATTTGTGCATTATTTCTACTGCATATAATCAACAGGTAAATAAATAAAACGAGAGACTCCATTGCTAATTCTTGAGATTTCGACAAGTGTTAACGCGTTTGTAGCGAATTGTGTGCGGAACGAAAATCCTGAAACAAAAAGTTCGGTTGCATTTAAAAAAATGCGCATTTTTGTTGATGCACTATCGATTAAATTCGACAATAAAATCGAATGCCAGGGAAAATTTTGATCGCCCCCTTGTTCATCCTTTGATGCATCTCATTTGAATAAACTCTGCAAATTGAATAAGGTGTTTTGCTGTCAAGTATCAAACAGCAGCATTAGAGAGGAGGGCAAACCTCTTCTGGTCTGCCAACTCGGAATGCATAAGTAAAGAGATTCTCGAGTCTCGTTGTTACAGCTTACGGAACTTCACCCACGTAACCGCGCCCACTAAATGCGTATGAAAACACATCCTTCAGCTACTCAAACCATCCTTCCATTATTTACTCACTTCTATATCAAATTCCAACCACTTTATTCCCGTCCATTCGACAAACATTCTCATAACTACGGTCACAAACGACCCGAATCTTGAAAAATTCATATCTCCGGTAAAATTTAACGAAAAGAGTTCCATTTGGGCTCATTCTTTTCGGTTATTGATGCAGAATCACGTGAGCCTGAGAAATTCCGCTCCAAAACGAAAAATCAGTGAAAAATGCGGTACAAGGATAAAAAACTGGAGAATCTGGGGTCAAAAATGACCTTAATTTTGAAAAATTCATATCTTCGCTAAAATTTAACGAAAAGAGTTCCATTTGGGCTCATTCTTTTCGGTTATTGATGCAGAATCACGTGAGTCTGAGAAATTCCGCTTCAAAACGAAAAATCAGTGAAAAATGCGGTAAAAGGAGAAAAAACTGGAGAATCTGGGGTCAAAAATGACCTTAATTTTGAAAAATTCATATCTCCGGTAAAATTTAACGAAAAGGGCTCAACTTGGGCTCATTCTTTTCGTTTTTTAATACAGAATCGCGTGAGCTTGGGGCAATTTGGCTTCAAGTAAAAAAAATACTCAAAAATTCAGTAAAACCGTAAAAAACTGGAAAACGAAGCCAAAAAGGGCGCTGGAAAAAGGAATTTGAAAAAATTTTAACAAAACTGTGAGGAATCATTAAAAAAATTTCAGATTCGAAAAATTTCACTCACTCTTTGCAGCAGGATTGAAATTCGAATTCGTTTGATGGAAAAATCATCACCAGCCGATCTAAAAATTGATCGTAATTGAACGACCCATATATTTCATTTCGCGTTCATATATGTTTATTTATATATATATAAATATATACGAAGAGACAGAGCCAGAGGAGGGTGTCCCGGACAATGCGTGTCGTCCTATGGGAGACGCTTATCTGAAATTACAATGTTACCCCTCTGGCAAACGCTTCACCAGCTGGTTCAAATTCTCGATCCTTATTTCCTTTTTCTTTTTTCTTACTCTTCTCTTTTGCCTTCCGCTCGGCAGGTCCCTCGCGTTTTCTCCCTCGCTCTCGCTCTTTTTCTATATCGTGTTAAAAGCACCTCCTACTGACACGTGCATACAAACTGATTATTATGTTGTCTCAAGCTTTGTCTCTCCTGCTCCCTCGCCACGATCCTTCTCAGTCTTTGATACGGAGCCCATTTTTTTCCGTATCTGGAACAAAACACTGAGAATCGAATTTTGTCAAAAAACGTCGATATTTTGTTGCTGAACGCGATGGACTAAATATTTTTTCATAATTTCAAAATTTTCGCTATTTTTGACAATATTTTTCCCAAATATCGATCTTTGGGAAAAAAAATTTGTTTTTCGTGAACAAAACACACAAAAATCTTGTAAATTTTCTTGGAGCCGAGTTTTTTTGAAAATTTTGCCTCCAAGACACTGGAAATTGGGAAAATCGAAAATTCAGCATTTTCCAGCAAGTTAACGCGTCGAAAAGTAATTTTTTTTGTGTTTTTTTTTGCGTTGTGGAAAAAACTTGGTTTTGCTGAATTTCAATTGGATTTTCATGCGGAAATTCAGTTTTTCGTATTAACGGATAAAAAAATGAAGAGAAAACGGCGGAGAGAGGGCGAGGAGAAAAGAATGAAGGAATTTTAGTTGCAGTTGCGAACGTTCGTACTCATTAAAGGAGTTACGCGGATGCTTGAATCTCTGGTGCGGCTGTGTCTCTTGATATCTCATCGGCGTACGTGCGGAATAACGCTGCATCTCTCCTCTCGTCTCGCTTGAATGGAGCAGCCCTTTTCCTCGTTGGCGCGCATCATTTAAACATTTTTTTCTCCTTTTTATTATTATTTCGTTGGTTCGTTCGTATTTCCGCATAATTTCTTCTCTCTTGCCTGCTGCATCGCGTCATCGTCATCGTAACGATAAAAAAAACGTACGAGGCAAAAAAACGTGCTCGTCTCCGCAAGCCCTCGAAGCCCGAGAGCTTTTTTTTCAGTCATTGCATTTATGGTCGATTTAAAAACGACCTCTCGACAAAAATGCACCTCCGCGAGTTCGAGCCTCGAATTTTCAACCGAAATTACATGGAAAATTTATTTTTCATTATTTTTTCAAATCCATTCGGATAATTCAACGGGATTTTTTCGAAAATGCGAAAAACAAAAAATTCTCTCACGTGCAAATCATAAAATGATAAATTTATTCGACGAAATTATCATTTTTTTTTTTTTTTGCTTCTCGTCGACTCGAAAACTGGCGAAAAGAGGGAAAAGGGGCGAGCGGGGAATATCGAGTTTAAGGAGCGTGTGCGTGATCGAGATTCATCATCGCGAGAGTTCCGTCGTCTCGCATGTCCTGTCGCACTTTCGTTCTCACTCGCCCTTCACTCCTTCCTCCTGGTCTTTTTCACGCCTTCGGCGTCACGAATCGTTTTTTCATCACTTTTTTCAAACTGTTTCGTCCTTTTTTCATTTTTTCTTTCGTTTTCTTTTTTTTTTGCAATACACCAAGTCTGGTTTCACGAAACGAGACCAGCAGCCGCAATTTTTGTAAGAATATTTTTCTTTTCATTTTTCGGTGCCGAGTTATCAATTTTCTTGCACGAACACGCCGCGCCGCGTTGGCAACGAGTAATTACCCGAATAATTAATCATTCCTGAATTTATTGCAACCATCTCGAGCCTTTCAGCGGAGCGAAATTTCGACACGATCCAAATTTTATTTATTTATTATTGCACCGTAATTTTATTATTATTTTACGCTCAGAAAAAAGAAATTTCGAGTTTTATTTTCGTTTTTGCAGATTTTTCGAAAATTTGGCATTTTTTCGACTTTTTTAGAATTTTTTTATGAAAATCTTTGGGATTTTCCTCGATTTTTCATTTTCACGCTTTTGACTGCTGGAAAAAGGACACAAGAAAGAAAATTTTGGCGAAAAAAGTCGAAATTTTGCTGAAAACGTTCGATTTGACGATTTTTCTTGAAAAATTTTGTCATTGCAGCGAGAAATATTCTGAAAAGATTATGCAAAAAGTGAATTTTTGTCATAAATAAAAAAAATTGTCGAAATAACGAAAATTTTGAAATAATCCAAAAATATTTTAGTGTTTAACGAAAAATCGACGTTTTTTTTTGAGAAAATTGAATTTTCAGCATCCACGCGATGCGAAGGGGAAGAAAAACTCAAAGAAACCCAAACCCCGCGCGATTTTGGCGTGAATCTGAGTTTGCAAAGCCAAAACATTGAATCTCGACACTTCCGGTGTGGTCGCAAAGTTTCTTCTTGCCGCATGCGAAAAATAAAGGCCTCCACCGTTGAATCGGAAGAACGACGGGAAAGGGAGAGAGAAAGGGGTGGGGGGAGGGGGTGAAGGAGAATAACGGCAAGGGGGTGGGGGGTGGAAACCACGGAGCTGCAAAAGCTTGAATATATAGTTGAGAGTTGAAGCCCCGGGCCCACTCGTGGACGCGCAAATGAGGTGGAAAGATAAAGCAGCGAATGCGAGATGAAACCTAGCGATCATTAACATTGCGCGTCCATGAGCTTTTCGTCGAGAAAATCTTCAGCTCTGTCTCTCTCTCTCTCTCTTTTGCTCTTAGTAAAGCGCAGTACCAGCAAACAAAACTCCACGTTGACGCCGCCATCTTGTTTTTTTTTTTCATCATTTTTTTTTCATCTCGTACGCAGAATAAATCTTTCTCCATTTTTCAAGATGCGTCGAGTGAGCTCCGATGGAGCCAAAAAGTTTCTTGGACCTCACAAACGTTCGAAATATATAGCGATGAACGCCATGCAGCAAAACAATAAAAATGCAATTTTCTTGAAGAAATCCCTTAAATGTGAAAAAGGAACTTTTGGTCCCAAGATTTGGCCATTTCAAATTCGATAATAAAATGAAAAGCTCAATTTTTTTCCCTATTTCATCAATTCGAGGTCATAAATGAGCCCAATTTTGAAAAATTCATATCTGCGGTAAAATTTAACGAAAAGGGCTCAACTTGGGCTCATTCTTTTCGTTTTTCAATGCAGAATCACGTGGATCTGGGCAATTTTGCTAAAAGTTGAAAAATCAGTCAAAAATTCGGTAAAAGCATAAAAAGCTGGAAAATCTGGGGTCAAAAATGTCCACGATTTTGAAAAATTCTTATCTTCGGTAAAATTCAACGAAAAGGACTCAACTTGGGCTCATTCTTTTCGTTTTTCAATGCCGAATCACGTGAGTCTGGGCGATTTTGCTTCAAGACGGAAAATCAGTAAAAAATGCGGTGAAAGGATAAAAAACTGGAAAATCTGGAGTCAAAAATGACCTTAATTTTGAAAAATTCATATCTCCGGTAAAATTTAACGAAAAGGGCTCAACTTGGGCTCATTCTTTTCGTTATTTAATGCAGAATCACGTGAACCTGAGCAATTTCGCTAAAAGTCAAAAAATTAGTAAAAAATGCGGTGAAAGGATGAAAAACTGGAGAACGAAGGGCGCGGGATTTAAATTCGCCTTGATGGGGGCGTTTTTGAGCGCAGGGTTCGGTGCTGCAGGTAGCGTTTTCTTTTGATACCGTAATGGCCGAACACGAAGGTGTTCTTCTTTGGTAAAGGCCGAGGAGGTTTTGATCGTCATTCGGGAATGAGCGCGTTGAATGATGAGTCTTGTATCTCTCACCGTTGCAAGACAGGAAGAAATTGAGGGTGGAATGGCGTGGCAGAATGAGGCGGAATGGGGGTTGAAAAGAGGGCGAGCGGGGGGGAGGGGGGGGGGAGAAAGAATAAGTATATAAGCATAGAGAAGAGCTCGCGCGGAGATGCGAACCTAATGGCGGCAGCAATTAACAACAAACACCGCTCATTAATCGCGAAAGAGTCCTCGCTTTCTCGCACCCTTTACCGCACGAAGCTCGCCGCGCACCCCGGCGAGCCCCTTAGCTCGTTCTTTAACCCCCTTTTCATGCGGCCCCTGCACATTTCCCTTTCCCTTGCAGGCTTTCGCGTCGCACGATGCTCGCGACTTCTCTTCCTCCGCGCGTTTTCTTCCTTTATCTATCCTATTCGAGCTTCACGATTCGACATTTTTTTCATCCTCACTGTCGCTGCTACGAGACTTTTTTTTTCAGCTTCCGCAACCCTCGCTTTCCCCATATATTTCTTTGACTCTTTCACTCACTTTTCTCTTTATTCGCTCCTCATTTACCTGCGCTCAAAAACGCGTGTACACTTTTTTCTTCATTTTTTTATTTATTACTTTTCATTCACCCGTTTTCCGGGATCCGCTTTCGCAGTTTTTCGTCGCATCCCCCATTCGTTCTACCATTTTTTTTGTCCCCAACCACATTTGCCGCAATTGTAACAATTTTTTTACACTTTTACGGGAATTTTCGGTTTACAAGCACCGAGTGAGCCTTTTTTTGTTTTTTTTTGTTTTTTATGCGAATTTACGGAGCGCCAGAATCGTCGGACTCGCCTAAATCGTTGGCATTATTTTATACAGCCCGCGACTTTTTTGTCCACGAAATATGAAGTTTCGCGAGACATAAATTATGCCCCGCAACGTCTTCTTAACGTCTCGGTCTCCCTCCCCCGTTTCTTCTCACTCTCTCCCCCCGTTGGCTCGCCTTTCACGAATTATTAAAAGCTAAACTGCGTTTGATTTATATAAGGGGGCTAAATTTTAGCGAGGGTTGCGCGCGCGCTGTACTGCCCTCTAGTGGCTTCTTAGAGATTAATTTTATTACTACCGCCCGAGTAATTATTGCATCACTTTGCTGGGGCTCCAGTTTCTCGCTCCTCATACCCTCCGCCTCGTGCCCCGCGCACCGGAACAGCGTCATTGCCCGGAATTTTCCCCAAGAGCTTCTCGCAAACTTGCTCTTATTTTTACATTTTTTTCTATCGTTTTAGAAGCTTTTTTCGCAAAATTTTTGAAAAATTGTTAATATGAAATTTTTGTCGTTTTTTTCTCAATTTTAAATCCCGCGCCTTTTTGTTTTTTTTGTTTTTTTTATCGTTTTCCGGCATTTTTTCAGTCGTTTTTTGACTTGAAGCTAAATTGCCCAGGTTGGCGTGATTCTGCATTTAAAAACGAAGAGAATGAGCCCAAGTTGAGCCCGTTTCGTTGAATTTTACCGGAGATAAGAATTTTTCAAAATTGTGGACATTTTTGACCCCAAATTGTCCAGCTTTTTATCCTTTTACCGAATTTTTGACTGATTTTTGGACTTTAAACAAAATTAACCGGGCTCACGTGATTCTGCATTAAATAACGAAAAGACTGAGCCCAAGTTGAGCCTTTTTCGTTAAATTTTCCCGGAGAAATGAATTTTTCAAAATTTTGGTCATTTTTGACCTCGGATTCTCCGTTTTTTCATCCTTTTACCGGATTTTTGACTAATTCTTCGACTTTTAGCGACATTACTCAGGCTCGCGTGATTCTGTATCAAAAAACGAAAAGAATGAGTCCAGATTGAACTCTTTTCGTTAAATTTTACCGGAGATATGAATTTTTCAAAATTGGAGTCATTTTTGGCGCCAAATTACGAGATTAGGGGGAAACAAAAATCGAATTTAATTTCGAGGGTTAAGGACATTGGAGGAAACTGATCTAAGGTCGTTTCCTGAGGATTTTTCGCTTTTTTTCAACCTCCACAGTCGCGGGTCTCCGAGACCCAGTCCCATTTCGCTTCAACCTCACGAACCCACAAGTTTCTGCTCTCGTGGCCCTAGAAAGATTCTCACGATTGCTCCAGCCTCGCAGTCGGAAATTGCCAGTGTCTTGGTTACTTTTTCGATCTTGAGGAATTTAACAAATCTCTGCTTTTACGTCTCGCGAGCAATTTATTTTCTCTCGATTTTCGCTACGATTTTTATCTCGCCCTTAAAATTTTTCTACTCCTTTTTCCTTCCTACATTTCTCACATTCCATTGCGGACTCGTCGCTGCAAATAGTATGGGAAATTCTCAGGATCACTGCTCACCTGCTCCGAGCGAGAACTCCTGATTTTTTTTTTTTTTATTCTCATGATCCCAAATTACAGAGGCTCGTACGCGTTACACGCCTTGACGCCATGCCATAAATACATTATTAGTAACAGCGCAAATTTATATTTTGATTTTACTGCTTCGTTCCTGGAAAATCCTCAGGAGCTCATTCGCGTTTCACGTCATTTTATCTTCTTCCTCGTTGCAACTCTTGCAATTATTTTTTTACTAATTTTTCCAATTCCATTTCCTCCATTTTCGATCAGAGAACCAAACCGGCAAATTGAGTTGCAAGAAAAATCCTAAAAATCGAATGAAAATGAAAAAAAAAGTGAATTTTTGCAATTTTTAATTTTCCATCTTTGGAATGCAACGAAATTGTTTTTTTTACTTTTTTTTTATTGAGATTCTGATCGAATATTCGGTCAGGGCAATAAATCGATATTTTTCACGATCAAAACTCAAAATCGGCACGAAAATTGTCATGATTTTTTAAATTGAATGGAAAATGAATAGAAAAATTATTTTTCATTGGATTTTATTTTCTTCCTCGTTGCAAGTCTTGCAATTATTTTTTTACTAATTTTTCCAATTCCATTTCCCTCATTTTCGATCGGAGAAACAATCTGGCAAAATGAATTGCAAGAAAAATCCTGAAAATCGAATGAGAATGAAAAAAAAAACGTGAATTTTTACAATTTTTAATTTTGCATCGTTGGAATGCAACGAAATTGTTTTTTTTTACTTTTTTTTATTGAGATTCTGATCGAATATTCGGTCAGGGCAATAAATCGATATTTTTTACGATCAAAACTCAAAATTGCCACGACAATTGTCATGATTTTTGAAATTGAATGGAAAATGAATAGAAAAATCATTTTTCGTTGGATTTTTGCTCCTTTAAAAAAAAAAAAAACATTTTTGATTCACAAACGATTTTTTTTCTCGTCCCAATCAATTCCTCTTTCGAGCACGACGAAAAAAAAGAGAAAACTCAATCCTACAAAATTTACTACGAAATAAACAAAAGTGAATGAAAAAGCTGGATAAAAATGAGACGAAGGAATGGTAAACGAGAGCAGGAACAATATAAATTAAAATTGCTACTCTGTGGTATTTTCTGCGAGGTTAATTGCTAATTTGCATTGACAAATTGGGAGGAAACGCTCTCGTGCTTTATTCATCGCACGTGAATAAAGCTTTCCCAAGCGCTCTCTTATAATTATTTGCGTATAAACTAATTGATAAATTAACATTGTGAGGCTATTTGGACAACGAAACCATTAACCTTTCTCCTCCTCTGTTCAGCCTCGCGGTGCTGTTTGCCATGCTGAAAGCATGGCAAAGGGGGAGCAGGTTCGCGGGGGGGGGCACGCAGCTTTTGGAAAACGCGAGAGTCAACGGCAAAGTGCACTCATGGAAAACCCTTTCAATTTTCACAATACCTTGTGCACACAAATTTATACATATATTTATATATGGGCCATTTCATGCCAAATAACGAAGCCTCCAAATCTTTCGTCACTCCGAAAAAATGATTTTTTCTTCCTACACCCAATAAAAAAAAAATTTCATACATTTTGAGATTAAAAACGAAATTTTCAACATTCATTGTTCGTGAAAACTGAAAAAAATTGATAAAGATTTCCAAAAAATATATCAAGTGCACGTTTTTCGGTATTCAATCAAGTCACGAGTGAAAAAAATCGATTTTTCCAACCCTCGAAAATGGAATTTTGAAAAATTCATATCTCCGGTAAAATTTAACGAAAAAGGCTCAACTAGGGCTCATTCTTTTCGTTATTTAATGCAAAATCGCGTGAGCTTGAGGAATTTCGCTTAAAGTTGAAAAATTAGTCAAAAATTCGGTAAAAGGACAAAAATCTGGAAATTCTGGGGTCAAAAATGTTCAAAATTTTGAAAAATTCATATCTCCGGTAAAATTTAACGAAAAGGGCTCAACTTGGGCTCATTTTTTTCGTTTTTTAATGCAGAATCACGTGAGCTTGGGCGATTTCGTTTCAACTAAAAAAATTCATAAAAAATTCGGTAAAACGAGAAAAAAACGAGAAAACGACGAGGGACAGAGCGTGGAATTTAATATAATTGTTGTTAATTGTATAAAATAGGTCATCAGGCATGAAACGCGTTATACACGTTGACAGGAGGTTCGAGCAATTTAGATATATTTTCACAAGGTGGGCACGCATGTGTGTGACCGTTCGGGATTTTCATTAACGCGCGGGCGACGAGGATCGTCCTGTTTTCGCGTGTACATTGAATAATATGGCGGTGTCCCCTCCGCCGGTATCTCAAGGGGACGAGAGAGGGATGAAAGAGAAAAAAGCAAGGGGCAAGGGGGAGGAACTGGCACACAGCAGCAATCAACGTTTTGGTAATTAATCTGGCGTTCGGGCGTAACGATCGCTTTCAACCAACTATTGATTCATATTGTACGCCGAGCTCGTCGACGTATATTTGATTAAAAATGATTAAACAAAATAAAACACGAATTGACGAAAAAAAACGAAATCGACTAAACAAAACGTACGAAAATGAAAAAAAATAAATAAAAAACTATCAACTGATTCGATCGAACGGGAATTCAATAATTTTTATAACGAAACCACGCGCGGACTAATTGAATTTCGTTTTTTTTTTTTTAATTCCTTTTTTTAAATAAATGTGAGAAAAAAAATTCAAACATCGAAATGGAGACGTCAAACGTCTCAATTCTGGCTCTTTTTCGTATTACGTGTCATTTGCCATTATGGCGCGCACCATTTTTCTCGTTTTCGTATTCCTCCCTCTCGTGAACGTTGCAAAGAAATAAGCAGCAATAAAAATAATAAGAAACTTGTTTAAAAATGAGTCTTCTCTTTACAGATACATTACCGATGTGCTTTTTTTTTTTGGCAAACCGAACCACGCCAGCCAGGAAAGTAAATGGATCAAATTATGCCAACGTATTACGTTTCTCAACGATTTTCACAAGCCTCGCATTTCTTCTTCGTGCATCGCATTCGTGCCAATTTATTTCTTTTTTTTTTTCAAGTCTTTTTTCACGCACAAGTCATGAGAAGCTTCTTCTTTACGAAATTCGTTAGGGATTCTGGAAAATTTGGAAAATTTACGTCGCTTTTCGACTGGATTATGAAAAATTTAAATTTTTATTAATTAACGAGCAATTTTGATCGAATTTATTCTCGTTTTTTTCTCGAATAAACTTTTCTTTTGAAAAATCCCAAAAATTTTGTCGTCAAAAAGTCCATTTTTGTCATTCGAATCGTAAATTTAAAAATTTTGTTGAAAAAAACTGTCAAAATGACGAAAATTTTGAAATTATGCAAAAATATTCAGTTGACCGTAAAATTTCGACGTTTTTTTGGACAAAATTTAATTTTCACTCGAGGGAAAAAAAGCAAAAAAGATTGACGTCACGTTTTTTTTTTTTGGACTTTTCGGGCGGCGAGAGAAAGCGAAATGAAGGATGAAAAAATTGCTCTTCCAAGTTCAGAGCGTTTATACATTTATGTACGCGCGTATATGCATCGAGTAAGTATCGGTAAATAATCGCAACGGACGTAACATTACCGGGCGGAATTTATGATTCGACTGCGGCCGCAGAGCCGCGCACCAGCCTCTCCCGCCGTTTCTTTTTCAACGAGCGGAAAACAATAAAACGCGGATAACTATAAAAAATTTTTAAACATGTGCCAGGATCGAGTGTCGGGACTGAAATTCCGTTAAATATTTTGCCACTCTCGGTTCGAAGCGAATTATTAGCAACTAATTGATCAAAATAATTGCTGAATCATTTTTTTTTTTTTCATTTTTATCGATGCAGATTTTCTAATTATTCGCGCAACATTTTTTTCAACAAATTTGAGAGATTTTTTTTGTGGTTTTCTAAATGTTTTTTGCGAGCATTTTTGGGCCCCGGGGAATTTATGAACCGCGAGGAAAAATCAATCGATGGGGCCCACGTACATCGAGTGGGTGCGATTCGCAGCATGAATTTTGCTGCCTCGACATGCAGCTTAATATCGTGTTCGAAAAAACACATGGACACACACACACGTGGGAAAAAAGGAGAGAAAAAGTGGCAAAGAGCGAGAGGAAATGAAAAAAGGAGACGAAGAAGCAGGAGAAAAAGGTGGAAGGAACAGCGGAGAAAGGGAGAATAGGTATATTTGCTTTGCGACGTGCCGGAGAGCCGTAATCAGTGTAAATCAGGGAACTCGTAAATCACACTATACCGATGCGGTAACCAGCCTCTTCCCCTCTTTTTCGCTTAACGGGTGGTCCATTCGGTTTTTTATCGGTTTTAATAAAAATAAATATAACCTCAAGAATTTCGCACGTTTTGAGCGATTTAATTGTTCTCATTAAGGACGTTGAGTCCCGAATCACAGAAATGAGGAGAAAAGTCGGAAAATTTTGTATGTTTTTGTGCGAAGTATTTAAGAGATCGTGGCCAAATTCCACGACGATTAAGAAGCTCGTTAATGAACAATTAACGTTAATTAATTAAATGTAATCAAATGTCGTCTCATGGAAACTGATACAACTTTTCGACAAGTTTTTTTTTCGACCTCTCAATTTTTTAATATCAACAATAAACCGAAAGCAACGGAACCAAAACGAAGTTTATTGATAAATATTTGTTTGTATTTGTTTAAATAATTATTCTTAACAAAATGTTAATTTTTTAATAACGAGATTCCCAATCGTCGTGAAATTTTGACACGATCTTTTAAATACTTTGTACAAAAACGTACTAAATTTTCCGAATTTTCTCATCATTTTTTTTTCAACCCTTAAGGAGGTTAAATGATGATGAAATTATTAAAATTTTGTATGTTTTTACATGAATTATTCACGAGGTCGTGTGCAAATTTGACGACGATCAACATTAACAAATTTTACAGGTACTCAAGACGATTCTAAATGGACGAGACTTTTTTACTCCAAATTTTGGGTCCCGATTCGTGAAAATGAACGTTGGAGCCCCATAATAAATGATTTCACGATAAAAGCCCATCTCCATGGCCTAAAACGAGGCAAGCTCGAAAACCCGAGAAGGCGAAAGACAGAGGACGAGCTGGCCGGGCGAACAGAGAACCAACGATCGTGCTTGATTGGATATTCACAAATTAATTAGCACCGGCACACTTTGCCAATAAATCACGAAGAAACTCGTGCTTCATGTACTTTTAAACGTTCGATTACGATAAATAATCACGAAACACGCCTCTGTCTTATTATCGGCAATTGAATTTACCCCGCGAGTATTTTTTTTCTTACATTTTTTCCTCCCATTATTTTTATTTATTTATTTACAGACTAATTAAACAATGAAGCGTTTTAATACGATAATTAAATTCCCCGAGAGAATTTTCAAGCAAAAACCCATAAAACTTGATTTATTTTATAGGAAAAGTAAAAAATTTTAATTATCCAGTTGCAAAAAATCATTTTGTTCTTATTTTTTTACTCTGGAGTTTTTTTTCTCCTATTCATTTGTCAATAGAACGAAAAGGGAAAACTTTCGAGGTATCGAGACTGATCTTTGACCCTCGAGGGTGTCACTACGAAGACGTTCATTGTACCGACACTCATTGTCATTTTAATAAAGGTTATCGCGACCTGGGACAGCAAAATCTCTCCAGCATCGTCTCAAACAGTCTCGATCTTGATTTCATATTTCTTTTCACATGTTAATCGTCGAACTTTCGAGAGAACACAAGAAAAAAAAGTCACGCGTGTGTTTTTTTTTCTAAACAGACGAAGAAATTTTGTTATTAACTAAAAACGAACGTTTTTCGTATTTTTTTCGATAATTTATCGAGGCAAATCGACTGGTCAAGCGAAAAAAACGATTTTGGCAAATAAATTTCGTAAAAAAATTGTTAAACTAAAAATTTTTGAAAAATTTCCAAATTTTTCGTTATTTTGACAATATTTTTCATTTCTCACGAAAATGGCAACAAAATTTACGATCGAAATGACAAAATTGAGAATTTCTAAAATTTTTTTCGCTGCAATGCCAAAATGTTTGGAATTTTTGTATTTTTTTCGATAATTTATCGAGGCAAATTGACCGGTCAAGCAAAAAAAACGATTTTGGCGAATAAATTTCGTCAAAAAATCGTTAAACCAAAATTTTTTTCAAAATTTCAAAATTTTCGTTATTTTTACAACATTTTTCATTTCTCACGAAACCGTCAACAAAATTTACGATCGAAATGACAAATTTGAGAATTTCTAAAATTTTTCTCGCTGCAATGCCAAAATTTTCCTTCCGGTCCAGCCCACAGATGCGTCTCGACAACGCAAACTTGACGGCACTAGGAAAAGCGTCCGGATAGAGGAAAAAAAAGGAAAAAATTACAGGAAAGGGAGTAAAAAACAAAAAAAAAAGGGATAGCAAAAGGGTGTGGAGAGAGATGGCGTGTCACTCAAAGAAGCCGCAAAAAATTGCAGCGAAATTGTTGGAGCCGATGATTATTATGGAGCGAAAAGCCCGTGGGGCAATCTTCTACTCAATATTGTCAGTCTGGAGCGATTCTGGTGCGCGTGTTGCTTGATACGTATTCGCGCCAAGCCGCGCGATAATTCCTTGTGGCACTTGTCAAAAAAATGATAAAAAAGACGCCAAAATACGTGCAAAAAGTGCGCACGACAGATTTATGATAACGTGCATCGCATTTCGCGAACTTTTTATCGAATTCAAATTAAATAAATGAAAAAAAAAAAATTTATGGAAATCGCAGTAAAAAATACGAAGAAAAAATCGTCGGACGAAAATTCATTCGGTTTTTAATATTCACCTCATTCTGAATTATGGTTTTCTTTCCGGTTCGGACTCAAACCTCCGGGCGAAGCTCTTTAAACGCCCGTGAAATATACATGTATATTTTACAACGTATATAAATATTGTGTGAAGCAGTTTTATGCGCGAGGATGCAGTCGAAAGTTTCTAAATTACAGTGAGAATATCCGGTTGGACCGGAAACTCCACCACCGACTCGCCGCCATCCAACTTTTGTCTGTATTATGTCTTGGCGAATATTCTCCAGAGACCGAAATACATAATCGACCATAAGAGACACCTGTACGTTTTACTCTCTCTGTGACTTACTCGCGAAAAGCAAATTTTCCATTTTTTTTTCCAATCGCTCTGAAAAACTAAATTTTCGTTGAATTATCGCGAAAAATTCAAATTTTATCAACAAATTTTCGTTTTTTCAATTAATTTGTTAATTTTTCCTGTCGAATGGCGAAAACGTATGGAAAAAATTGGAGAAAATGATTTTTCACTCTCTCTGTGACTTACTCGCGAAAAGCAAATTTCCCATTTTTTTTTCCAATCGCTCTGAAAAACTAAATTTTCGTTGAATTATCGCGAAAAATTCAAAATTTATCAACAAATTTTCGTTTTTTCAATTAATTTGTTAATTTTTTCTGTCGAATGGCGAAAACGTATGGAAAAAATTGGAGAAAATGATTTTTCACTCTCTCTGTGACTTACTCGCGAAAAGCAAATTTCCCATTTTTTAATCCAATCGCTCTGAAAAACTAAATTTTCGTTGAATTATCGCGAAAAATTCAAATTTTATCAACAAATTTTCGTTTTTTCAATCAATTTGTTAATTTTTTCTGTCGAATGGCGAAAACGTATGGAAAAAATTGGAGAAAATGATTTTTTAACGTGAAAGGATTGACGACGAAAAATTTGCGTTTCTCTTACTCTCGCGCTCTGGCTCTCGCACACCGCAGGCTCGCGTGACGGAAGCAGCCCCGAGATCACTTGCTCCGGCTAATTTCGTCTTGCATGTGTATAAGCGACCATCGCAGGAGCCGCGAGTACTCGTCACGTTTGCCCAAACGTCAATAACGCGACGAGGACCACGACGACATCGACCGAAACATCCTAAAAAATGGATTTTGCTCCTTTCCCAACGTTCTTGCTGGAATCCTCTCGCGCGTTCTCTGGCTCAACGATGTCTCGATTTTATAGCTACAGGGCTGTTCAAAATCTTCACGAGATTTCTATAGCCCCGGGGACAATAATTATCATATTTCGCCATAGACCATCACCTCGCACCATGGATTTCCCCATAGGATGGTTTATGCTGTGCCATATGGTGCGATATGGTGGTTTTTGTAGGAATATTGTGTTCCAACACTCAACAAGCTTAAGGACGTGTTAGCACGCAGACGTTCGGTCTCGGAATTCTCAAAATTTGGTATGTTTTTGTGCGAAGTATTTAAGAGGTCGTGGCCAAATTTCACGACGATTAAGAAGCTCGTTATTGAACAATTAACGTTAATTAATTAAATGTAATCAAATGTCGTCTCATGGAAACTGATACAACTTTTCGACAAGTTTTTTTTTCGACCTCTCAATTTTTTAATATCAACAATAAACCGAAAGCAACGGAACCGAAACGAAGTTTATTGATAAATATTTGTTTGTATTTGTTTAAATAATCATTCTTAACAAATTGTTAATTTTTTAATAACGAGATTCCCAATCGTCGTGAAATTTTGACACGATCTTTTAAATACTTTGTACAAAAACGTACTAAATTTTCAGAATTTTCTCATCATTTTTTTTTCAACCCTCAAGGAGGTTAAATGATGATAAAATTATTCAAATTTTGTATGTTTTTAGATGAAATATTCACGAGGTCGTGTACAAATTTCACGACGATTGAAAAGCTCGTCAATGAACGATTAACGTGTTAATTAATTAAATGTAATCAAATGTCGTCTCATGGAAACTGATACAACTTTTCGACAAGTTTTTTTTTCGACCTCTCAATTTTTTAATATCAACAATAAACCGAAAGCAACGGAACCAAAACGAAGTTTATTGATAAATATTTGTTTGTATTCGTTTAAATAATTATTCTTAACAAATTGTTAATTTTTTAATAACGAGATTCCCAATCGTCGTGAAATTTTGACACGATCTTTTAAATACTTTGTACAAAAACGTACTAAATTTTCCGAATTTTCTCATCATTTTTTTTTCAACCCTCAAGGAGGTTAAATGATGATAAAATTATTAAAATTTCGTATGTTTTTACATGAATTATTCACGAGGTCATGGCCAAATTTCACGACGATTAAGAAACTCGTTACTGAACAATTAACATTAACAAATTTTCCAAGTGCTCAACCTCCTCAACAATCATTTTCGACAAAGAACATCCGAATCTTTATTTCTGAATAAGCCTCTACGCACGTGTATCGATATATTACGAGAATGCAGCAATGGCCGTAGGCTTGTGTTGCGTGAATTGGGGTTGCATCGGCATTTTGAGGATGTGGCAATTACCGCGCGCGCGGGATCCTCCAGAAACTCGCCGCTGCTGCTGTTGCGCTATTCTCTTGTCTCTGCGACGTTTCTCGCTCTCTCTCTCCCTCGGTCTTTTTCTCATACAGAGCAGTTCTGGGGGGCGCACTTGTCCCAATCGACGCGTTGTCGTTCAGCAGCTCGTCTTGGTTGCCCAAACGAACGATCGTGGAAAAAGGGATGAAGCGGCCAACACAGCAACCGCAACAACCACCGCGGCAACGCCCATCGCGCGTTACACATATGTTACGACAATCTTCACCCTCCCCTCCCTCCCTCCCTCGCTCTTCTGGCTCCTCAGGAAAAAAAACGTCAAATTTTTATTTATCGCACGGAAGATGCCAACGCACGATATATCTTGTGGGAAACAACTGCCAAATACACGAAAACTCGATCCAAAGCCTCGATACTTTTTGCTGCTCGTTCGAGGACCAAAGGAGCCCGGAAAAGTTGAAAATCACACGCTGAAAATTAAATTTTGCCAAAAAACCGAAGACTTTTGAATAATTTCAAAATTTTCGTCATTTTGTTGATATTTTCGATTCCTAACGAGAGTGTCGGCAAAATTTACGATTGGAATGACAAAAATTTGCTTCCGGAGAGATTTTCCAGAATATTTCGGGCTGGAATGACGAAATTTTTTGTTATTTTCCAAAAAAAATTGATTTTTCCCAAACGTTTCGTAATTTTTGCATTTTTTTCGAATTTTCTGGGCGAATGGAAATTTGATTCGAGGGCCTGGATTTCCTGTCGCAAAAGCGACGCAGTTATTCGTTCCTGAATCCGTAATTCAATCAGGTCACGTAACGGTGACCTTGAACCCAGATTTCTGGTATTTTTCTGCACGACCGTGACCTCCGCGTCTATTTAAACGCTCGCGGGTTCGCCACTAATTTAAAAACCGAGCTCGATCTCGAGGAAACACGCGATGTCACATGATCGTCGCGCAGGGACAAAGAAAAATGAAAATTGGTTCACGCGCTCGTACATAAAATCACAAAAAAAAAAATTCATTCACATTTTCGCATGTAACGGCGAATCCGCGACCTACTTTGACGCGCGAACGGAACATCTCGCGCCAAATTATTTGAAACTGCCTTGAAAAATAAAAAAAAAACATTTTTTACGTTTTTTTAAACATTTTTTTTTGAATAATTAAAAAAATTTCGTGATTTTGACAATATTTTTGATTCCTAACGGAATTGTCAGCAAAATTGACACATTTTTGTGATTTTTCGAAAAAAAAACATTTTTCAATGAAATTTTCTTTCCGGTGCGAGCAGGAAACGCGTTTTTGGACGCCGAGGCGAAAAAAACGTCAACGCCGTTTTTTTAATCTCGGCGATTAAATTAGCTCGCGGAAACGGAGAGACGCGAGACGACGTGTCGAGATGAATGCAATTGGAGGAGAATAAGCAAGCACACGCCGAAGGTGCATGAAGCTCGCGTGCACCGGTGCATTCGGTGCATAATTAAAGGGGAGCCCGAAGGGGGTCCGCGATCTAAATCAATCTGCTGCCGTCTCACTCGTCTGGTGGAGGTTCTATGCGAATTTCGCGGTTCTAGAGTGTCGGTGGCGCGAGGGGGTTAAAATAAATTTGTGGGCCAGGCGCTCGGGGCCATGGGGCGCGCGGTGTAGCGCAAAACACATGCCACAAAATGGCCAAATTCAAAACTGCATAAATGTCTCGCGGAGCAGGCTCTGATTCTGCCAACATGCACAAAATCCTTCTGAATGCACATAATCGCTCGAAATACATATGTTGCAAATATATCGATATAGAATGTCGTTTAAACTAGAAATTCACGACAAACGCTTATTGAAAAAATTCCTCTCTATAGATATAGCGGCCGCGACCAATTTACAATTTTATCGCGTGTTAAAAATGTGCCGAGCGTGTGTCGACCGAGAACCAAAATAAAAAATAACAAGCGCAAGCGAAAAAAACTAAAAATCATCGTGTTGCGTGGAGACAACCCGAAAAACTGCAGCCGCGAACGCGCGCCAATTATCCCGACGAGGAAAAAACGAAAAATCCTCACGCCTCTCCAAAAACGCCTTTTTTTTTACCCTCGAGACAATTTTTCAAAGATGCAGCCAGCGCGGGGGCTGTGCGCGTCGTCCGGCTCCTCTCCGCGCGCTATCGTGCCGGTGGCTGCGCGCCCGGAGCTAGAGACAATTTCGAGATATGGGCGCGCGAGCAAACGAGAAGAAACGCGATTTTATGCACAAGGTGTCGAAATTAACGAATCTCTTCTTTTTCCTTTCTCTTTCCTCAGCATCCCCTCGCGCGACAAGAATCACACACACGATTTCTTCGAGCGCTCTCCCATTTTACACAGTCAGCAAAAATAAAAACGCCTCGGAGCTCGAATTTTAATGCCACACGCGGGAAGGTGTGGAAATTTTCAGATTTTTTTTTATTCCTCTCAATTATTCACACTCCTTGTTTTCGATCCTTCCATAGATACTTTTGTTTCGATTTCACGAGATCTCATTAGCAAACTTTCGGTCGTTATTCACCTCGAGATTCAAACGAAAAATTACGACGTTTTCCAGCTTCTTTTTTTCTCCACCAATTCCGCTAACGCTGGGGTCAAAAATGAACATGATTTTGAAAAATTCATATCTTCGGTAAAATTTAACGAAAAGGGCTCAACTTGGGCTCATTCTCTTCGTTTTTTAATGCAGAATTACGTGAGTCTGGGCAATTTCGCTTAAAATTGAAAAATCAGTCAAAAATGTGGTAAAAGGATAAAAAACTGGAGAATTTGGGGTAAAAAATGTCCATGATTTTGAAAAATTCATATCATCGGTAAAATTTAACGAAAAGGGCTCAACTTGGGCTCATTCTTTTCGTTTTTCAATGCAGAATCACGTGATTCTGAGAAATTCCGCTTAAAATTGAAAAATCTGTCAAAAATGTGGTAAAAGGATAAAAAAACTGGAGAATCCGGGGTCAAAAATGTCCACAATTTTGAAAAATTCATATCTTCGGTAAAATTTAACGAAAAGGGCTGAAATTGGGCTCATTCTCTTCGTTTTTTAATGCAGAATCTCGTGGCAATTTAGCCTCAAGTCAAAAGATAAGTCAAAAATGCGTTTGAAGCATATGAAATCTGGAGTAAAAAATTTCGAGAGTTTCGCGAAAAGAAGCAGCGAATGAACAAAAATCGATTCCGCACGTTTATTTATCGGAAAGCAAACGAATGAGCGATTGACCAAGAGAGCGGCAGAGAATTTGGTTATATAGTTTCGAATGTGAAATTGAAATGTAAACTTGAAATGAGAATGCAAAATGGCGTGACGAGATCCAAAAGCCCATCCAGAAAGATTATTTTCCATATGACAAAATCTTTTCGTGTGTCTCTCTCGCTCTGTATATGTAGAAATTTGCAATCTATATATAGGTAAATAGGCAGATATTGAATTCGCTTTGTCTTTGAGTCGCGATGAGGGGCAATGGTCAGCCGTCGAAATGCCAGGATACAGAGCATGCCCGGATGAAGGGCCTACGGGGGTTCGTTCCGTCTACACAATTAGCGACGAGCTTTTAATCCAGCCTGGTGAACAGACAGACGCGGACCTTATTCGCGTATCTCTCGATTCTCTACACTGCTGCTCACGTTAAGTCACACATTTCTATGAATATGTGTTCGTGTGCGTGTGTGTGTGTGTCTGTATATCTATGGAGCGTTTCAGGCCAAGAGGATCCGCTTGGAAATTTGCGATTTCTTCATTTAGCTCTGAAAAATTCGACTCTACGAAGTCATCTCGAGGATGTTGAGTCCCAAATCACAAAAATGAGGAGAAAAGTCGGAAAATTTTGTATGTTTTTGTGCGAAGTATTCAAGAGATCGTGGCCAAATTTCACGACGATTAAGAAGCTCGTTATTGAACAATTAACGTTAATTAATTAAATGTAATCAAATGTCGTCTCATGGAAACTGATACAACTTTTCGACAAGTTTTTTTTTCGACCTCTCAATTTTTTAATATCAACAATAAACCGAAAGCAACGGAACCAAAACGAAGTTTATTGATAAATATTTGTTTGTATTTGTTTAAATAATTATTCTTAACAAAATGTTAATTTTTTAATAACGAGATTCCCAATCGTCGTGAAATTTTGACACGATTTTTTAAATACTTTGTACAAAAACGTACTAAATTTTCAGAATTTTCTCATCATTTTTTTTTCAACCCTTAAGGAGGTTAAATGATGATGAAATTATTAAAATTTTGTATGTTTTTACATGAATTATTCACGAGGTCGTGTACAAATTTCACGACGATTAAGAAACTCGTTATTGAACAATTAACGTTAATTAATTAAATGTAATCAAATGTCGTCTCATGGAAACTGATACAACTTTTCGACAAGTTTTTTTTTGACCTCTCAATTTTTTAATATCAACAATAAACCGAAAGCAACGGAACCAAAACGAAGTTTATTGATAAATATTTGTTTGTATTTGTTTAAATAATTATTCTTAACAAAATGTTAATTTTTTAATAACGAGATTCCCAATCGTCGTGAAATTTTGACACGATCTTTTAAATACTTTGTACAAAAACGTACTAAATTTTCAGAATTTTCTCATCATTTTTTTTTCAACCCTTAAGGAGGTTAAATGATGATGAAATTATTAAAATTTTGTATGTTTTTACATGAATTATTCACGAGGTCGTGTACAAATTTCACGACGATTAAGAAACTTGTTACTGAACAATTAACATTAACAAATTCCATTGGTACTCGCAACATCCATTCGCATGAGATTTCTGTAGAGGTTTTTGACTGCGCCAAGTGCGACAGAGGTCGAAAACGGTTTCGCGTGGAATTCTCCATAGAGAATATCGTGTTCTCTGGATCGTGAATTTTCTGGGCTCCCGGAGATGCGAAAGGAGAGGTCATGGGACTATGGGACCTCGCCTGCAGCATCCGTCATCACGATTTCACTCTAATTAACGTCATCTGCCTAACGAGGCCAGCGCACAAACAACTTGCTCTCAAAATATCTATATATCTCCGTCAACATAGACATACAGACTGCTGTGAGGTTGGGATAGCAAAAAATTGTCCAATGGGGCTGCGAACTCGTGGAAAATCGACTGCAGTGTGCAACTGTCGATTGGGGCGAGCCCAACAATTAAAAATGAGATTTTTGGCCACCGGAAACACAAATTTCATTTTTCAAGCAAATTTTCTGATTTTTCTAAATTTCCCCAAAGTTTATCATCGACTCGCGTTGCAACTCGCACGATCGTACGTTCCAAAAATGCCAGAAACAGTTGCCCCCGGGTCGCGTTTTGTCTTATTCCCTTCTCTCACTCTCTTTTCATCGTTGTTCGTTTTTTTGGCTTCAGCATATGTGGCTCGCGTGCAAAGCTTTCAGCAGCAACCTGGCCATCGAGTAACAGGTGCTCCCTTGTAGCATCGCGAGGATAAAAAGAGAGGGAGACAAAAAAGTGCAACGAAACGGTCGTTAGCCTGCCGAGCTCATGTCCTTCCCGCTTATTGTTAATTTTCTTACTGATCAACTTTTGGCTCGCCAATTTTTCGCACTCCAATCAAGTACCAAAAATAATTAGCGCACCTCGCCTCGTCAAAACTGAATTTTGAGCCAACGACCTCAAACTAAGAATGAAATTTTGTTGAACGCGGGGTAAACTAAATATTTTTGGATAATCCCAAAATTTCCGTAATTTTGACGATATTTTTCATTGCTAACGGAATTCTCAATTAAATTTACGATTGGAATGACAAAAATTCACTTTTCGAAGAAACTTTGTAGAAGTTTTTGTGATTTTGTGATTTTTTGTGATAAAATTTGTTGTGATTTCTGAAAAAAAAGTTTATCCGAACGTATCCAACAAAATTTTCTCTTCAGGGCCATTGAAATGACAAAAATTGACTTTTCGGAGAGACTTTCTAGAATACTAGAAATACTCGACAAAAAATGGAATAAATCGCGGATAACAATATTGAGAATTATGTTGAAAATTGTTAAATTGAATATTTTTTGTTTAATTACGGACAGAGACTACGAGTGGACTCTGGCGAGAACGTTTGTTTAATTTTTTTTTTTTTTTTTCATTGGGGTATAATTTTTTTTTTTTTTTTAATTGAATTATGTTGGAAATGGTTGAATTGGATATTTTTTGTTTAATTACCGACAGAGACTACGAGCGGACTCTGGCGAGAACGTTTTTTTAATTTTTTTTTTTTTCATTGGGGTATAATTTTTTTTTTTTCCATTGAATTATGTTGGAAATGGTTGAATTGAATATTTTTCGTTTAATTACAGACAGAGACTACGAGTGGACTCTGACGAGAACGTTTTTTTAATTTTTTTTTTTTTTTCATTGCGGGGTCTATTTTTTTTTTTCATTCGTCACTTTCCGCACTTGTTGCATAAAATACTATTTCGGACAGACTTTTTAGAATATTTCTTGGCGCAATGACAAAATTTGTTGTGATTTTTCAAAAAAACGTTCATCCAAACGTTTCCACCAAAATTTTCTCTTCAGGGCAACGGAATTTCCATTTTTAATTCCTTACTGCACTTTTTGAATTTTAAAAAATGGCCAATTCAAAATTTTGACTATAGAAACGTCCAGATACATGATTCGCGATTGTTAATGTTGAATTTAATTCAAGAGCCAGAACTCAGAGTCGTTTATCGATGTATATAGCAGGAAGGAGATTAGCGTTTGAATAATGGAGACACGAATCCGAGTCTAAGCTCAAAAGAGTGTGAGAAGGGGAGTCTCCTTAAAGGGACTCCTGGCGGAAAGAGAATCGCCGCGGGGAGGGAGGGGAAAGGACGAAGGAAAATTGTATATATGGTCCGGGTGCTTTCCCATGGATACGAGCGGTTAATTACTCGCCGAAAACGCCTACGTCTCGGGGCACAGAGCACCGTAACGACTTTCCCTTATTTGTCGAGAGGCGCAAACACCCATTTTCCCCTTCCCTCCTTCTTTGCTCCCTCTAAGAAACTCTCAAAGTCATCCCTAAGAACACGAGAGACAGAAGAGACCCTGAGAAACTTGCGCCATAAACCAGCCCCGAACGCCATTTTAGTACTTGCCCGAAAGCTCCTCGAGGATTAATTCCTCTCGCGATAAAACACGACCTCCTTTCAACCTCCAATATTCTACACATCACGTGCAAATTTCTTTCCCAAGTACCTGTTCCTCGCTACTTTTTTTTTTTTCATACTGACCCCCATCGTTATTATTATTTTTCATCAATTACAATCGACCAAAAGACTTCTGTTTTCGTAACGTGCTTCATTGACTCTGGAACGGTGACCTCATTATTTTTTTTTTACCTATTCCGGTAAATTGAGGTCAGAAATGACCGGAATTTTGAAAAATTCATATCTCTGGTAAAATTTAACGAAAAGGGCTCAACTTGGGCTCATTCTTTTCGTTTTTCAATGCAGAATCATGTGAACCTGGGGAATTCCGCTTAAATTTGAAGAAATCAGTCAAAAATTTGGTAAAAATATAAAAAACCGGAAAATCTGGGGTCAAAAATGTCCACAATTTTGAAAAATTCTTATCTCTGGTAAAATTTTACGAAAAGGGCTCAACTTGGGCTCATTCTTTTCGTTTTTTATTGCAGAATCACGTGATTCTAGGAAATTCCGCTTAAAATTGAAGAATCAGTAAAAAATGCGGTAAAAGGATAAAAAACTGGAGAATCTGGGGTCGAAAATGTCCACAATTTTGAAAAATTCTTATCTCTGGTAAAATTTAACGAAAAGGGCTCAACTTGGGCTCATTCTTTTCGTTTTTTATTGCAGAATCACGTGATTCTAGGAAATTCCGCTTAAAATTGAAAAATCAGTCAAAAATTCGGTAAAAATATAAAAAACCGGAAAATCTGGGGTCAAAAATGTCCACAATTTTGAAAAATTCTTATCTCTGGTAAAATTTAACGAAAAGGGCTCAACTTGGGCTCATTCTTTTCGTTTTTTATTGCAGAATCACGTGAGCCTGGGCAATTTTGCTTCGAGTCAAAAATATGGTCAAAAATTCGGTGAAACGATTAAAAAACGGAAAAACGAAGGGTGCGGGATTTAAAATTGAAGAAAAAAAATGAAAAAATTTAAATATAAAAAATTTGAAACAATTTTGCAAAAGCAACGGATTTAAAAATAATTAGACCCAATAATAAGAAAAATAATTCTGAATACGGTCAAGTTTCTCTCGAATTCTCGTACAATCTGGGTCTGCCAGACCCAAAAAATGTTCATCAGCGTTTTATTGTTCGATTACAAACTGAAACTCCTCGAAATTTCATCTGTACAATGAAAAATGTTGTGGAATCGATATTTTTAGTGAAATAAAAATTCCTCACCGAGTTTTTTTCATTTTTTCCATTAAATTTTGAGAATCGAGGGATTCTCGTCCAAAGTGCCACGAAGCTGATTAATGTACGACGATATGAGATCGTCCATTTTGTAGCCGAGAGCAGTTTCGCAAAGGATTTTTTGGCCTTTCATAAAGTTGCCAATGGTCATGTGAAAATACGTGTTTCCCGAGGACCAATTAGAGAGTTCGGTGAAGCTCCACATGGCCAAAATCTCTTTGGTCTGTGGGTCGATGGCGCTCACGCCATTTTTATTAATCGCCAACAACATCAACTCCGGAAAGTTCAATTCGGTCGACTGGCGAACCTCGAAAAATGCCGATCCAAAAGTTGGCCATTGATACAAATGCTGGAGAAATTTCAGTTTCGATTCCGACTCACTCGTGCCTGCAAAAAAAACGAAAAAAACCCCAAAAAAACTCTCGATAATTGAAAAATTCATTTTTCCAGCCAATTTTTTAATTATTTCTCATTAATTACCCGAGTGCTGATTGTAGGCCGCAGCGATTTGCTTTTTCCAGTCGTGGCCACTGAGAATTTGCACCAAATCCGCCGGCACGTACTCGCGAATTTTATTTCTATTGAATAAAAAAAAAAAAATCGTAAAAAACGAAAAAAAAAAACAAAATTTTGATTCGACGTTTTTCTTACGGAATTTCCGCCAGTTCGTTTTTGCTCTCGCCATATTTGCTCCTGTAAATAAAAGCAGCGAGCCTGACCGCTTCCTGTTTGCTGCAGCGATGATATCCGCGCAGGTATTTCGGCAATTCTTGATGAAAGTAAAATTTATTATCGGCGTTGGGATCCCGCCCCGGACAGCAATTGACCCACAATTTTTTCATAAAAAATATTTGATACTGGACGTTCAAAATCCCCGCCGATTTGGCCATCGGTCTCGACTGTCTCGCCCACTGCATCAACTCGTGCACGAAATCGAAAAAGTAATACTCGTGCGGCACCGAAAATACTTTGTCGATTATTTTGACGAACAGACTGAAACCGTCGCTGCTCTTCAAACCCATTCTCGTCGCTATTTCCTCACAGAGATCGCTCGCTCGAGTCGCTGAAGTTATCTTGAAATAAATCGATCCGAAATAGAACGAAAATTTCCCAAATTCACAAATATTTATGCAAAAAACGTGAAAATTGATTTTTTTTATTTTATTTTCTTTAATTTTTCAAATTTATTTATTATTTTATTATTTTTATTTTTCAATTTATTTCATTCATTTATTCATTTTATTATTATTTATTAATTTGTTTATTTTTTATTTATTTTTTTTTACCCGAAAATCTGGCAAAATGTGAATTTTTGGGGAAAAAAATCCAAATTTCGTCCGTCTTTGAAATTTCGTTGAATTTTTCGGAAAATTGACGTTTCGCACGTGAATTGATAATGAGACGTTAATTGGGAGAAAATTTGGGACGAATTGGGGAAAAATTACCTCGAAAGCCTCGTCGGTGTCGTTGGGAAAATATATTTTGTGAAATATCTGCATGCTCTTGAACCTTATCGCCTCGACCTCGAGTATGTAGGGCGAATATTTGCGATTGCCCCATTTGCTTGTTTTGCCAAGTCTCACGAGACAATCCTCAGCTACGGGGCTTTTCACAGACTCGAGAAACTTGACAATCTCCCTGTGAACACTCTTGCCACAGCTCATTATTCCCGTTGCTAGCCACATCAATTCCCAGCCCCGTTCCTCGCTCAGACGGATCCTGTTTTCCGTCAATTGCCTAACTATTTGGCAATAAATCTCGTCCCGAAGAATAGCCTGCACCCAAAAATCCATTTTTTTTCCCACCCTCTCGTCAATCAACATTTTTTCATTTCTCAAATAATAACAGACAAAAATTGAGCAAAAAATTGAATAAAAATTTGGCAAAATGAATTGAAATATCAAAAATATTGAAAAAAAAAAAATTTACAATATTCAAAATATTCAAAATGTAAAAAAAAAACGAATTTTTAAAATATTCAAAATATAAAATAGAAAAAAATATTTAAAATATAAAATAATAAAAAAAAATGTTCAAAATATTCAAAATATAAAATAAAAACGAAGTTTTTAATTATTCAAAATATAAAATTTTTAAAAACATTCAAAATATTCAAAATGTAAAAAAAAAACGAATTTTTAAAATATTCAAAATATAAAATAGAAAAAAATATTTAAAATATAAAATAATAAAAAAAAATGTTCAAAATATTCAAAATATAAAATAAAAACGAAGTTTTGAATTATTCAAAATATAAAATTTGAAAAAATATTCAAAATATTCAAAATATAAAATAAAAAAATAAATATTTGAAATATATTAAAATATTTAGAATATAAATTAAATAAAAATATTCAAAATATTCAAAATATAAAATAAAAAAAAATGTTCAAAATATGAAACATTGAAAAATGAATGAAAATTGTGATGGGAATTTGAAAAAAATTGCAAATTTGCAATAACGTTTTTGTTAGACGTGGAAAATGAAAAAAAAAAAATGATTTTTTCGAGCTTACGTGTTCGAGAGCCGGTTTAAAAATGAGGTCGGTATATTCAGTGGCGAGTCTTTGTCTGTTGCTGGGAATATCGCCCATGTACTTGAGAATACTTGAAAAAATGGCGACCGCCTGTTGAGGGAGATGGTCGTCTCCGAGTTCGCAAAGTTGAGCGAGATGCGGTGCCTTGATGGGCGTTCTCGTGTGTTTCCATAATTTTTCAGGCACGCTTCGTTTCGCTGTGGAAATACTCGAGCCCCGTGACAACGTGACATTGTAGCACGGCCGAAAATGTTGCTCGGCGAATTTTCGCAAAGTGTGAATTTTCGATTTTTCATTGTTTTGCAAATTTTGACGCTTTTCCAAATTCCGCTGGGCCGCCGGATCCGTTTTGAAAAAGTTCTGCGAGCATTTTCCCCAAATATTTTCTTTTCTATTCTCGTTTCGAACGATTATTGAATTTTTTTTTTATTTTGCCACTTACGATTATCGATTGCGAGGGTTTTGTTATGGTCGGCAAAAGGTAAACGCATTCCGTTGGAAATTCTCCCTTAACGCCGTTACATTCGCCATGGCCCCACGTCAAATTCACCAAACGATTGCCCATGAAATTTTCCGACAACCTGATCAAATCTCCTCGTCGCAGTGGCAAGTACGATTGACTTTCCCCAACGCCCGGAGTCACTGAAATAAATTTTTTTGATCCCTCGATAATTCATTAAATAATTAATTAATTTAATTAATTAATTGTAATTAATAAAATTTAAATTTAATTAATTTAATTAATTAATTGTAACTAATTAATTAATTATAATTAATCAAATTTAAATTAAATTAATTTAAATTTTAATTAATTTACATAATTAAATTAATTTAATTTAAATTTAATTTAAATTTAATTAATTTTCATTAATTAATTAATATTCATAATTAATTTTCATTAATTAATTAATATTCATAATTAATTAATTAATATTCATAATTAATTAATTAATATTCATAATTAAATAATTAATATTCATAATAAATTAATTAATTTTCATAATTAATTTAATTTGAATTTCATTTAAATTAAATTAATTTTCTATAATTTTTTTGTTTTTTTTTTTCTATCTGGGACGGGGAGGAAAATTGGGATTCGTGGAGGGCTTTGAAAAATCGTTCACCAGCGTTCATGTAATCTTGAGTGGCGACCGCGAAACAGGATCTTTCCTTGAGTCCGTCGATCAAGAAATTCACCAACGAGGCAAGATCTTCAGCGTCTGGGCTTTGGAAAACATATTCCTCGAGCTGGACCGTGGTAATCATCAAATTTCCCATCATCGCGTTATCGAATCTTCGAGTCGTGGGAAAATTATTAGAAAAAAAAAAAAATGTTTTAGAAAAAGGATTGATGAGATTTTTTGAATAATTAAAAAGGTTTTTCTTTCATGGGGTGCAAATTTGCACTTTGAGTTTTCAAAACGTCGTGTCTCCTCGAAATTTGTACGGATTGGAATCTCGTGGGGCACTTTTTTGGGGTAGCGGATCCCGGGCAATCGATTACGATGATTAGAAAATCGAAAAGTACAAGATTTTTCACAAAAAATGGTCAAATTCACTGAAGAAATTTTGAAAATCTGTTTTTTTTTGTTTTAACGCCATTTCGATACTAATTAACGTATCGACGTTTAATTAGCACGGAATTGAAGGCAACGAGTCATATTTTGAGGGGAAAAATAATTCGGAATGATTGTGAGGAAAGCCGCGAGGCCACGCGGACAAAAGTTCGCGCTGCCTGAAGTTTTCGTCGCTGCAAATTTGCACCCATGTCGTGGCTGCAGCGGGTTTTAATACTTTTGGAAAGTGACTTCGATGACCTCGGGGAAGGATAATTCCAGGAGCATTCGCTCCTGGTCATCGACCAAATAAATTCCCGTCCAATTGATCGCTACAATGACATTGTCGACCGGAAGTGCCGGACCGGAAGTCCTCGTCGCCTCGTAGAATCTCGAGAACAATATCGGCCAAGTGATCTTGGCAAATTGCACAATGTCTTCCTTCGCTTTTGCGACTGGCGCCGACTCGATCACATTGATGTTCTATTAATTGTTCAATTATCCAAAATCATTGATTCCTCATAAAAAAAACTCAAAATTTCGGCACTAAAAATCAAATTTTGTCAAAAAACGTCGAAATTTTGTTGTTTTGTGAAATATTTTTGGATAATTTCAAAATTTTCATTATTTTGACAATATTTTTCATTTCTAACGAAACTGTCAGCAAAATTTACGATCGGAATGACAAAAATTTGCTTTGGAAGAGATTTTCTGGAAAATTTCTCGCTGCTGTGACAAAATTTTTGTGATTTTTCGAAAAAAACGTCTAGTCGAAACGAATCCAACAAAATTTCGATAGTTTTTAACAAAATTTGATTTTCATTGCGTAAAATTTCAGAATTGCGGATTTTCGTTTAGGTTCAGATACAAAAATGAATTCTTTACCTTCTGATAAGCGTCCAACGTCAACTTTTCCCATTTTGGTAAAGCTTCTTTGGTCGCACCCTGCAGAAGGTGATTCGGTACGTAAAGAGGAATGGCGCTCTTTAGTTTTGCAGCGGTCAAACCTTTTTCATGATCAATGTACAATTGTTCGGCAACGAGCATAGCAATTGCGCCTTCCTGAAGATGAAGCAGACAATTTTTATGCCTTCGAATTAATTTCAATATAAAGAAAAAACCATAAATTTGATTAACTCTGGAACGGTAACTTAATTTTTTTCACTCATTCCGCGGTGTTCCGGGCTCATAAATAACCAAAATTTTGAAAAATTCATATCTCCGGTAAAATTTAACGAAAAGTGTTCAACTTGCGCTCATTTTTTTCGTTTTTTAATGCAGAATCGAGTGAGTCTGAGTAATTTCACTGAAAGTCGAAAAATCAGTCAAAAATCCAGTAAAAGGATGAAAAAACGGAGAATCCGGGTCAAAAATCATCACAATTTTGAAAAATTCATATCTCCGGTAAAATTTAACGAAAAGGGTTGAAATTGGGCTCATTCTTTTCGTTTTTTAATGCAGAATCACGTGAGCTTGAGTAATTTCCCTTAAAATCGAAAAATCAGTCAAAAATGGGGTGAAAGGATGAAAAACTGGAAAATCCGGGGTAAAAAATGACCAAAATTTTGAAAAATTCATATCTCCGGTAAAATTTAACGAAAAGGGTTCAAATTGGGCTCATTTTTTTCGTTTTTTAATGCAGAATCACGTGAGCCTGGGTAATTTCGCTTAAAGTCGAAAAATTAGTCAAAAATACGGTAAAAAGACAAAAAAACCGGAAAATCCGGGGTCAAAAATGACCACAATTTTGAAAAATTCATATCTCCGGTAAAATTTAACGAAAAGGGCTCAACTTGGGCTCATTCTTTTCGTTTTTTAATGCAGAATCACGTGAGCTTGAGTAATTTCGCTTAAAATCGAAAAATCAGTCAAAAATAGGGTGAAAGGATGAAAAACCGGAAAATCCGGGGTCAAAAATGAGCACAATTTTGAAAAATTCATATCTCCGGTAAAATTTAACGAAAAGCGTTGAAATTGGGCTCATTCTTTTCGTTTTTTAATGCAGAATCACGTCAGCCTGGGTGATTTTGATCAAAGTCAAAAAATTGGTCATAAATGCGGTAAAAGGACAAGAAAACGGGAAAAAGGGACGCGTGATTCAAGGTCACCGTTCTATGACGTTCAAAATGGAATAATTTCAGTATTTTTTGGGGTTTTTATGTTTGAATTTTGTATCCATACTTCCAAGATGAAAATAAATAGCGCGTAAACTCACATTGTTGCATCTGTATTCGCCATACTTGAGTCCTCGTGTGACTTGATGATAAATTAATTCCGTAGCGATTTTATCGACCGTGGGATCGTGCCAAGGAGCAAATATTTCCTTCCTCAAGAAAAGTCTCCACGGTGCTGCACGTTCCGATTGTCCTTGCTCTCTGGCGTATTGTTCGCACTGCGAAATCGCGTCCATCACGTGATCTCTAAAGTAGTTGAAAAATCGACAATTTTTTCCATTTTTTTTTTTTGCAAATCGTTTGGCAGGAAGAGAAAAAAAATTACTTTCCGGCTCCGAGCGACAAAACTTTGTCGTAAAGCGTGACGAAGAGAGAAAAGCCAAAAGTGTCGAAAAGGCCAATATTTTTGGCCAAAATATCGACGATTTCGCCGGCCGTGCTCGCTGAATCTGCCTCCACGGTCTTGGTCTCACCGTTCATAAAAGTAACCGTAAGAATAATTGGTTTTTTGCTCTTGGTCGCTTGCAGTTCGATCCAGCTTGGGGGTTGACTTCTCGTGCCATTTTTGTACGTCCTTGTCAATCGGCGATCGCAGTACGGCCCGTAGCCCGGTGGCCCTGACCTAATGAAGGCCCTTAAATAATTGATGAAACGGTCGCTCGGTGCGAAACAGCCCAAACAAAGTGACAACAAAATCCAGCCACGGGCGTGCGATGCTTTTGACGGATTGTTTCTCAATTGTTTAACTATTTGACAGTAAATCTCGTCTCGAAGCTCCGGCCTCAACACACCGTGGCCGATCACGAAATGAAACTTTTCCAAATTCGTTCGACGCGTTTGCAACCAATTCTCGTACGTCTCGTTCACGAATTCGTCTTCGATTATTCCTGAAACATTTTCTCGTAAGAAAATCCGAAAATTTGCTCGATTTTCCTTCATTGAAAATCAAATTTTGTTGGAGACGTTCGACTGAACCTTTTTTCGAAAAATCACAACAAATTTTCTTCTTTTTTCGAAATCTTCCAAATTTTCAAAAAAAAATTCCAAAAATCAGAAAAAATTGTAGAAAGTTTCTTCGAAAAGTCAATTTTTGTCATTTCAATCGTAACTTTTGCTGACAGTTCCGTTGGGAATCAAAAATTTGGTCAAAGTAACGAAAATTTGGAAATTATTCGGAAAAAAACAAAAAAATTTCGGAAAATCCCAAAAAATTTCAAAAAGTTTCTTCGAAAAGTCAATTGTTGTCATTCCAATCGTAAATTTTGCTGACAGTTCCGTTCGGAATCAAAAATTTTGTTAAAATAACGAAAATTTGGAAATCATTCACAAAAAAATTTTGAAAAATCACAAAAAATTCTAGAAATTTTCTTCGAAGAGTCAATTTTTGTCATTCTAATCGTAAATTTTGCTGACAGTTTCGTTAGGAATCAAAAATTTTGTAAAAATAACGAATATTTTGAAATTATTCAAAAAAATAATTGGAAAAACGACAAAAAATTCTGGAAAGTTTCTTCGAAAAGTCAATTTTTGTCATTCCAATCGTAAATTTTTGTGACAGTTTCGTTAGGAACCAAAAATATTGTCAAAATAACGAGAATTTTGAAATTATTTAAAAAAAAACAAAAAATTTCGGAAAATCACAAAAAATTTCAAAAAGTTTCTTCGAAAAGTCAAATTTTGTCATTCCAATCGTAAATTTCGCTCACAGTTCTGTTAGGAATGAAAAATATTGTCAAAATAATGAAAAATTTGAAATTATTTAGAAAAAAGAAAGAAAATTTCGAAAAACCACAAAAAATTCTGGCAAGTTTCTTCGAAAAGTCAAATTTTGTCATTCCAATCGTAAATTTCGCTCACAGTTCCGTTAGGAATGAAAAATATTGTCAAAATAATGAAAATTTTGAAATTATTCAAAAATATTCATCGTGTTCAACAAAATATCGACTTTTTTTTTGATAAAATTCAATTTCCAGTTCTCAAACATTTCAAAGTCTCAAAAAAACGATCCCACCTTTTCGCACGTCTTCGTGAAGCTTATTTTGCCGCTTCAAGGTCATCCGCACGATACTTTTCTTCCGCTCGTGATACATCATGTCCTTGAAATCCTTGGACGTGGTGAACCGTTTCGAAAGAGTTTCCGAAATGGTCGACATGACGGTTTTATTTGCTGGAGCTTCGATCGGATTCCGAGGCTCCGGCAGGTCGCCCATGAACCTCAAGATCGTGATCCACAGAGCTTGCGCAGTCTGATAGACGCAAGAACCAAAAAAAATATCAATTTTTCTAAAATCCTCACATTTTTTCACTATTTTTAAGCATTTTCACACCGTGACCTCTGTTTTCGTAATACAGGACGAATATTACGAAAACAGGGGTTTCTCCTTTTTTTTTTTATTAATAAACGACGTACCAGCTGGTCAGCCGGCAACGGCAGATCAAGAAGGGCTTGCTTCAATGGCCTTTTCGAATATTGAGGCGTCACGTTCGACGCGAAATAAGTCGCAGCAAATTTTCCAAAATGATAAGACGAAAAATCGATACTTTCATTTTCCTCTATCGGTATTTCGAGGAAACTCGTTGAATCGTCAGGATTTTTTTCGTTCCGAGCGAGATCCTGAGAAATTTTTAATCCATTTTGCCATTTTTATTTTATTTTCGTTTTTCATTTCATTCGATGAAAAACTCGACGTCAAAAAAGTTAAATAATTTCTAAATGATACCACTAAATTTTTTCAACGCCTGCGAACACTTTACCGAAAAAAATAATTAACGATTTCTTCAAATTAAGAGCCCAATTAATTAATTAATTGATTAATTAGACTTATTTTTATTATGAGGCTACACAATTAATTAATTAATTAATCATTAATTTAATCGATTGATTAATTAATTATTCGGCTACACAATTAATGAATTAATTAATTTACTTATTATTTTCATTTTTCTTAATTAATTAAGCAATTAATCAATTAATTAAGTAATTAAGTAATTAATTAATTAATTAATTATCTAATTGGGCTTTTAATTTAAAAAAATCATTATTTATTTTTTCCGAAAACTCCTCGCGGGCGTTGAAAAAATTTAGTAGCATCATTAATTAATTAATTAATTAATTAATTAATTAATTAATTAATTAATTAATTAATTAATTAATTAATTAATTAATTGTGTAAGTTTGAGAATGAGAAATTCTGGAATGTTTTTTTCACTCACCGCGTACATGTCACCGGGAAGTTCTTTCGAAATTGGCGTTTTTGGTTCATTTTCCAAAAACTCAAACATTACATCGATGTTACCTTCAGATTCTTTGATCGGTCGTTGGTTGTCCTTTTTGCCATCGTATTCAGCGACGAGTCGTTGAACTTCGCTCGCCCTGAGCTCGTAATTTTTCCGGCTAATTTCTGCCCAATCTTTTTTCCCTTCTTTTTTTATCGTTTTTTCTTCGATGCCTCGTAACTTTTCGATTTCGAGCATCTTCTCTCTGCGCCACTGTAAAAAATCAAGTATCGTCGATTTTATAAGTTTGCAAATTTCTCATGCTCGAGGGACCGTCGAATATTTGATGAAATTTACCTCACGCTTTTGTTTGCAGAGTTTTCGGACGAGGTATCCACGTGCGCGAGCCTGCAATTAAAATTTTTGAGTTTTCGCCGAAAAAAACGATTTTCAAAAACGTTTTTGTCATTGCAGCGAGAAATATTCTGGAAAGTCTCTCCGAAAAGTCAATTTTTGTCATTTCAATCGCAAATTTTGCTGACTGATTGTCAAAATGACGAAAATTTTGAAATTATCCAAAAATATTTTGGTGTTCAACGAAATATCGAAGTTTTTTGACAAAATTTAATTTCCAGCGTTCGATCAAAGTTTATCGATCAAATAATTTTTTTACCTGCAACGCTCTTATGATTTTTCGTTTCCGCTGATAATCTCGAGTGAGGATTCGCGATCTCGCGCACGCCTGGAATCGCAAGTAACCGCGTAACATTTTCCGGTATCGTTTCCTCGGCCCGTAACCTCGCCAATGTTTTTGTATCGTTATCGCCGATTTCTTCATCTTGGAAAACCTGCAAAAGTCCCAAAACTCTGTCATTCCAGCAAAAAGTGAATTTTTGTCATTCCAATCGTAAATTTTGCTGTCAATTCCGTTAGAAATGAAAAATATTGTCAAAATAACGAAAATTTTGAAATTATCGAAAAATATTTAGTTCATCGTGTTCGAAAAATTTTTATCCACGATTTTTCAATGTTTCGGCAAATTCTAAACACGTTGGCATTAAAAAGTATTAAAAAAAAAAAAATTCAAGCCTTTTTTTGCGATTTTACGCACGTTTTCCTGGCGATCCAGCCTCTCGCGAATTTTTGTATCGTCAAGATACTCCGATGAAGAACGCGAGCTCGCTCGCGCTCCAAAATTTTGTCAGGTCCCTCTTTAATGAAAATTTTCGTCCGGCCCAATTGATACTCGAGATTATTTTTGCCCAAGACGACGCTGCAAATGTTCTCGGCGACGAGCTTCGCGTCGGATCTCTTGCCACTGGCAATGCCTTTCGCCAAGAATCGAAAACGATCGACAAACTCGTCGTAATCGTGACGAATCGGGTAACCGGCACAACGAATTCTCGCCGTTTCCATCATTCCTGAATATCTCAGCTGACGACAACACAGCGCGCGGTCAAAGTGCTAAACAAAAAATTCATCCACGCGATTAAATTGAATTTTAAAAATTCATAAAAAAAAAAAGTTGTTACACTGAAAATTCAATTTTGTCAAAAAACGTCGAAATTTCGTTGAATACGACGAACTAAATATTTTGGGATGATTTCAAAATTTTCGTTATTTCGACAATATTTTTCATTGTAATGGAACTTTGAGCAAAATTTACCATTGGAATGACAAAAATTTACTTTCCGAAAACGATTTTCCAGAATGTTTTTTGCTGGAATGACAAAATTTTCGTGATTTTTCAAAAAAAACGTTTAGTTCGACGTATCCAACAAAATTTTCTTTTCAGTGTACGAATTTTGAACGACGTACTCGAAATTCAAGATTTTCCGAGCTAATTTGTATTTTTTGGATAAAAACCAAAATTCCGACCAATTTTACGACCGATTTTTTTGAAAAACTCCATAAAGTTTTTTCGATGTTACACAAAAGCGTGTGCAAAGTTTTAAGAGGCTTCGCCATTTATGAATCGAAATATTTAATGTCGAAAATTGAGACTTTTGACACGCGCTCTCGATGAGAAACCAGTGAAAATTGCAATTTTTATAAACAAATATCTCGAGCCATTTGAAAATCACTATTTTCATCGTGTGGTGGAAATTGAAGAGAATTTTATCGATAAAAATTTTGCATACAACGTCCTTAACAGTGATTTTTTATTATTTATTATTATTATTTATTTTTTTTCGATCTCAAAACAAATTTGATTAATTACCGCGGCTCTCTGGTCCTCGTTCGGCTTGATGCATCTGATGAAAAATGGGTTGCAACTTTCCAGCGTCCTCATCAGCGCGTCCAAAGAGCTGCGGAATTCCGAGGACACCGTTGCAGACCGTTTTTTACCCTCGACACCGGTCGCCAGTTGATCTTCGGTGAAAATCGATTTGACAAAAGCGTTGGACGAAATATTTATCAGTTGCCTCAAATCGGCGGAAAAGGTGTCACGATTTTTGTCCAGGAAACCTTTAACTCGATAGTTCACCGTTCCGGCAAAGTGTCTGATGCCGAAACCGTTTTCGAGGCTCGATTTTGGCTTCACGTAATTCCCGTGACTGCTGTGCATCTGATTCACTTTTGCCAGTAACGTTTCGTCGGTGCCCTGCCAAAAAATACAAAAATGCAAAAAAACTTTTTCATTCAAATCGCTGTAGCGCCCAAACTATCAATGGTACAAAAAAAGTCTAAGGAACAAATTTGTAGAAAATTGAATACTCTAAAAAAAAGGTCCTATTGAAAAAATCCGTAGAAGCAACGCTTCCGGAGTTATGAGCAATTAAAGTCGTGCCCTTCGTGAGTTGTTGCACAAACCTTTGGAAATTTTCCCTCCTCGTCAATAAGGGCCATGACGTTAACGGGCCTGACACCAATCAAGTCCAAAACGCTCTGGTTATCGACGAACTCAATGTGCTCCCAAGAAATTCCCTCAGAACGATAAGTTTCTTGTTCCATTTTAAAAATGTGCTTTACGAAGAATTGTTGCAAATGTTCGTTTACGTAATTAATGCAAAGCTGTTCAAAGCTGTTTTGCTGGAAATTCTCAAAGCCAAATATGTCGAGAATACCGATCGAACTTTTTTTCGCATTTTTTGGTTTAAATATCGTGTCGTTTATTTTTCCCACTATCATTACGAACAGACAACCATAAATTGCCTTGACCAACGAATCTCTCGTTTCGAAAGCTTGTTCCTTCGACAAATTACTGACCTTGATGAAAAAACACAAA
The DNA here is from genome assembly GCA_037043255.1 of Diadegma fenestrale. Classification (NCBI taxonomy): domain Eukaryota; kingdom Metazoa; phylum Arthropoda; class Insecta; order Hymenoptera; family Ichneumonidae; genus Diadegma; species Diadegma fenestrale. The sequence goes on from CM073319.1 coordinate 6,731,177, forward strand.
AAAAACATTAATTAATCGATTTATTTAATTAAACGCCTTTATTTACGGTCTTTGCAAAATTTTCTATCAATTTTTTTGACGCCAAAACCAAAAGTTTCGAAATTGAAAAATTTAATTTCCAATTTTTTATTTTCTCCATCCAAACGCGACTAATTTCGACTCAAGTTTCGTTAAAAGTTGCAAAAATCGAGTTGCAATGAAAAAATTGTATTAATTGCTTTACCACTCGATCCCCATGAGCGAAAATCGTTTTTTTGGTCAGCGCGTCTTTGAGCGGCTGCAAATTGACTCCCAAAAGGTCGGAAACCGATTTGGCATGTTGCTCTTCGCGTATTTCGCAGGCGTCCATATTGGCTGCGTGTCAAAAACAAGTTTGAGTGTCAAAAACGAAATTTCTGATAATGATTTTTGCAGTATTTTCAATTTATACGAATCCTGCAGATTTACCGATCGTCGCCGATTTGTAACTGAGATTCCCGATGTGCAATATCGCCGCGAGAAGTTTCATGATGTTCCAAAAATCGTCGTCACTGAAATTCAGGACTTTCATGGCTGCCCGAACGTCCGCGAGTTCTTTGGCGTCGTTTCTGTTGTTGCACTCGCCGCCCTGTGCAAATTTATGCCACAGAAAAATGTCGTCCCATTATTAAAAATGCATCCAACGAGAATTTTCACTAAAAAAAAAATCTTGTCCATTTTTTTCTCACCCCATTCAAATAATTGTATTCGGAGACCGAATCGAGCGACAATTTTTTCTTTTCTTCCTTGGATAATCCACGAAGCAGGGAATAAAAAATGTGATAATTCCTTTCGCCTCTTGATTGAGAAACCAATCGACATTTTTCCAGCAAATATTGCTCGATTCTCGCCCCCTCGATCAGACCATTTTTGTTGAAGTTTACGTCAATGTATTTGCCGAATCTTGACGAATTGTCGTTCCGCAGTGTTTTTGCGTTTCCAAACGCTGGTTAAATATTTTTTCATTTTCATTTTTGCGCACTCAAAAATTACGAAAAATAAAGCATAAAATTTTTTTTACAAATGTTTCTTGTTTTTCGTTTTTTTTTTAATTAATTGGCTAATTAAACGATTTTACTTGTATGGAAAAGCAAAATCGAACCTTCGAGCACTGGATTCGCCTCCAAAATTTGCTGCTCGATCCAAGAGTGCTCGCCGCTCACCGCAGCGATGTATTGCAAAATTAATTTTGTACTTTCCGTCTTGCCGGCTCCGCTCTCGCCACTCAAATTCAAAAATACCCACGAAATAATTAAATTTATTTGAATTAAATCAATAAATTATTCAATTTTTGAATAAATTTATTCAATTTAATTTTTTTTTACGAGAGAAATAAAAAGTTCTACGAAATTTTTCCATTATTTGAAAAAAAAATAAGTTTTTATTAATTATATTTATTATTAAATAATAATTTAAATTGTTTAGAAATAATTTTGCCCCCACCTGATCACGATGCACTGATCTGCACCCAAACGTTTCATCTCGGCGTAACAATTGTCCCCGATTGCGAAAATATGCGGAGGCCCGTCACCCAATTTCTTTCCCCTATACTTTGCGATCTCTTTCGCAGTGTAAATGTCCAGAATGCAATAAGGATTTATCGCTATCAACATACTTCCGGTGTATGTCTTTAAATAAAAATAGAAAAATATTTAAAAAAACAAATTTCAAAAAATAGAATTTTTTTCGCTGATTTTTTTTTTTCTTTTTTAATTTCAATTCATTAGTTTTTGATTGGAAATATTTTTTTTTCCTATTTAATCAAAAAATAACTCACGTAAATGAGATTTTTCATGTAACGAGCATACAAATTTTTCAGGATCGCATATTCTTGCAAGTCACCGAGTTGAATCAAATCCTCGACTCCGTTGATCGACGTCGAATGCATCGCTTTGACGATTCGACTTTCAACGATCGTTTCCTCCTGCCAAAAGCTCATTTTTTTAATCACAATACGTAAATCCATCGAGGGTTTGCGATCGGTGGATAAAAAATGAAAAAAAAATTGCTGATTTGGGGAATAACTAAAATAATAATTTTCTTGTGTAAAAAAAAAAATCTGACGTTAAGAATTTTTGATATTTCATTTTAAATTTCGAAATTTTCCCTGAAAAATCTCAAATTCTAAACGTCAAAAATTTATTTTTCTTGGATAAAAATTTAGTTTCGATGCCAAGAACTTTTATACAAAATCTTACAAGAATCGTAAATGAAGTCGCGCAGGGATTTGCGATACGACGTGCGAGTAAAGAATTTAAAAAAAAAAAGTGAAAAATGTTTGTAATTTTCGATAATTTTTTGTTTCGAAACCGTGGAAAATATTTTTTGAATATTTCGTGCGATTCGCAAGCACCCAAAAAAGGTGATTCCGTTTTTTTTCAATTTTTTAATCGGAATGAAAAGGCATGCGTAAATTAAGGAAGGTCAAGTTGAATTAAAAATGTGAGATATCGTCGTACGAGTCATTGAGAAATGCTCGTGGCCACGTCCATCGAAAGATGGACAGACACGTGTGACTCAACGAGCGATCGAACGATAAGATTATGGTACTTCGCATTATCGATAGCCAGTGCTGGCGAGAAAATTTATTTCGATCCCTGAAAAGCAAAATAAAGTGAAATTTTTGACTTTGTTTGTGGATTTTTCTCACCTGACCATCGTCGAAACGAATTTTAATTCCTTTGACGTCTTTGCTGATTATTTTGCCGGGCAAAAAAACGTCAAATTCTCCATTTTTGATATTTTTGATCCACACGTGATCGCCCTTTAGAAAATCATTAATAAATTATTGTCTCGTTGTCATTTGCACTCAATTATTTCGACATAATCAAAAAACCAGCAATTTAGATTAAATTTTTCCAGAATATTCAAAATAATTATCGAAAAAATAAATCAACGGAAATCACCAATGCACACGACGATCCATTGGCTCTGTCAACCATTTCGTACGATTTCGTACGAATTTTTATATTTCCACCAAAAAAACAAGCCTCCGCGATTTTCTTTCGAAAACTGTCACTTTGGCGCATTAGTTATCGACTAATAATAAATTCCATGCTACGGAGGATGCTCCGTCTTATCGAGACTCGATATCGCCTCGGGACACTCGCACTAATCGTTTTTATCTGATTTTTTTTTTTTTTATCGTAATTCCACTAAACGCCGTTTTATCATTGACATTTTTACCACGTTTCCGCTTCCTCGTACAAACTTTCAATAACGTTGTGATCGTTCAGGGCAAGATTGATTTTCAAATTTCCCATAATTCGATAGAGAATTTTGAAGATTGTGAAAAATTTGTTTATGTGTAATATATTTTGCCTTAAAAATCGAATGCCTCCGTGGCGCAATTGGCTAGCGCGTTCGGCTGTTAACCGAAAGGTTGGTGGTTCGAGCCCACCCGGGGGCGATTTTTTTTTTCTATTTTTCTTGCTGAAAAAAAATCAATTTCTTTATCAATTTTCCGAACGATACGGAAAGAATTGTTTTGAGAGAAAATTTGCGTTTTGCGAGTCGATTTTTGTACGAAAACTACAAAAAGTCTCGTCTTTTTGCTTTTTTTTAATCTTTTGCAGTAAAATCTCGCAATTTTCAATCCATGCGTTTCGTCGCTCGGTGGATTTTAGTTTCGAGAGACTTTTCGGTCAATGTTTACAACGATAATACGAAAAATTAACAATTTTTCGTCCTTAATTTTTCGTAAACCCGCCATTCGCGTCACGTGACAAGTTTTACATAACGCCCGGCCCTTTGAACGCCAGAGAGGCGCATCGATCGCGGGCTGAATTCATTGTCGGTGTATTTTTATGTTTGTGTGTGTGACTTAGCACGAGGGACTGGAAAAATTGCATTTTAACTTTGTATTATAAATAAAATAATAGAAAAAATCGTGAAGCTTGCGAGGATTTCAAAAAACTTTAGTAAGTGATTGAAAAAAGTGTAAATTTTTATAAAAATTAAAAACGTTGCATGAAATTTAGGAGGAGAAACGATTCTGGCCAATTCTTGGCAACAGAGCTCGATTCTTGCGGCATGAATTAGCAGAAGAAAAAAAAAAACTTCGCGACCGGTGAATTCGCACTCGGATTTCCCATTCATAAGATTTTTCAACCATTTCAAAATTTCACTCAATCTTGCATCATCTCTCGAAATTTTCTCAATTTCCGATTTTTAGGTTATGTTCAAATTTTCCCACAGTTAAAATACGAGTTTTTACGTAACAGGTGCCGGCTCCGGGGGAGCCGAATTGAGGTTATGATCGCACGAGCGTTTCTCGTTATCATTAACTTTTTTCATTGTTAACAATATTTTTTTTCTGTTGACTTGTTGCCTATTCAGGAAAAAATGGCATCAAACTTCTTCAACAGAATGGGTCAGTTGGGCCTCGGCGTTGCTCTCACTGGCAGCGTCATTAATTCTGCCCTTTACAACGGTAAGTTTTATCGAATTTCTAATTAACTCGTAAAGTCTTGATTAACCTACAAAAATCGCTGTTTTTTAACCAAAAAACTGCACTCTCTTGAATTATTCAAAATTTTCTATTTCGTTTACGTTTCCTGGTTCAACCCTACAATGGGGACTTTTTTTTTTTTACCATTCCGGTCATAAATGACTGCAATTTTGAAAAATTCATATCTCTGGTAAAATTTAACGAAAAGAGTTCAAATTGGGAACATTTTTTTCGTTTTTAATGCAGAATCACGTGAGCCTGGGTAATTTTGCTTCAAGTCGAAAAATCAGTAAAAAATGCGGTAAAAGGATAAAAAACTGGAGATTCTGGGCCCAAAATTGACCCCAATTTTGAAAAATTCATGTCTCTGGTAAAATTTAACGAAAAGGATTCAAATTGGGCTCATTCTTTTCGTTTTTTAATGCAGAATCACGTGAGCCTGGGTAATTTTGCTTCAAGTCGAAAAATCAGTCAAAAATGCGGTAAAAGGATAAAAAACTGGAGATTCTGGGGCCGAAAATGACCCCAATTTTGAAAAATTCATGTCTCTGGTAAAATTTAACGAAAAGGATTCAAATTGGGCTCATTCTTTTCGTTTTTTCATGCAGAATCACGTGAAACTGAGAAATTTCGCTTGAAGTCGAAAATTTAGTCAAAAATGCGGGATTTAGTCGCCTCGGGTCGTTTTTTGACCACAGGTTGACGTTCCAGGGTCAAAAGAAAATTTCCCAAAAATTGATTGCGTCGAGCTTTAAATACGAAAGAAAAAATTGTATAAAAAAACATTCAACTCTTGCTTTCTATGCGTCACCCCAAAAACTAGATCGATATACAAAAACCTTCAGATCGTTGTGTTTATTATTGGTGCAGTCGACGGCGGTCATCGTGCTGTAATTTTTGATCGATTCGCCGGAGTGAAAAATGCGGTCGTAGGCGAAGGAACCCATTTCTTCATACCATGGATACAAAAACCAATTATTTTTGACATTCGATCGAGACCGAGGAACGTCCCCGTCGTTACTGGAAGCAAAGATTTACAAAACGTCAACATCACTCTGCGTATACTCTTCAGACCCATACCAGACTCCTTGCCAAGGATTTACACCATTCTTGGCGTCGACTACGACGAAAGGGTCCTCCCATCCATCACTACCGAAGTCCTCAAAGCCGTTGTCGCACAATTTGATGCTGGAGAATTAATCACTCAGCGAGAAATGGTTTCCCAGAAAGTCAGCGAAGATCTGACTGAAAGGGCATCCCAATTCGGCGTCATTCTCGACGATATTTCCATCGTAAGTTCTTGCTGTTGTTGTTTTTTTTTCTTCATTTTTAATAACTGGACAAAATTCATTGGCGAATTTAGAGATTTTTGAAAAATCGCATTTTAATTCAAGTTTTTGCAGTCTCAATGTTAAAAACTCGAAAGAATCATTTTTAGTTTTCGTCGCTTCAAAAGGATTTGAAATTCGCTAAAAAATGGAGAAAAAAGTCGAAAATCGAATTGGCAGTTTTTTTTTTCGATTTATGAGCGTCTTGGAAATGTAGCATGCGGTGAACGTTTGTCGCAATACAAAATTAGAAACGGTTCGGTTTTTAGTTGACCGATTTAAATGGAACTTTTGGAATGCCGGGATTTGATGATTTTTTTTTCTTCTGAGACAGACACACTTGACATTCGGCAAAGAATTCAGTCAGGCGATTGAATTGAAGCAAGTTGCACAGCAGGACGCGGAAAAGGCTCGTTTCCTGGTAGAACGAGCGGAGCAGCAGAAAAAAGCGTCGATCATAAGCGCGGAGGGTGACGCACAAGCGGCCAGTTTGTTGGCGAAATCGCTTGGAGACGCGGGTGACGGTCTCGTCGAATTGAGAAGAATCGAGGCAGCGGAGGACATCGCTTACCAATTATCGCGTTCAAGGAACGTCGCTTATTTGCCTTCGAACCAAAACGTCCTTTTGAATCTTCAGCAGTAGAAAAAAATGACCAAAACTTAACACACAGGGACAAAGTATAAAATGCGGAAAAAAATGGACGTGAAATAAAATCATGTGCAGTTTTTTTGGTTCCATGAAAACATTTTTCCAGCAGTTAGAAAAACGGGCACAGGGGAAACATTTATTTTTCTGAAGTTCGCAGTTTCAATTTCGCGAGACACGAAATCCGACATTATTCTGTAGATTCACGTACTTCGTCTCACTTTTTCTTTTTTTTTTTACTATTCTCTACGAACGTTCGATGAGATTTCCGGTCTAGAATTCCAAAGCTTCGGATTTTTCCTCGCGATTTTTACCTGGAATTTCCAGCACGCTGATTCAATGAAAGAAAGTGGGAGGTCGAAGCCAATAAACCAACAAATTGTTCTCGTTAAGGTCCCAGTTATTTCTTGATAAAGTTTATAGGATTTTTCCCTGTAGCTTAGTCTCGTGTTTGACGATGAAAACATTTTTTTTATTCTATCGTTTACTACTAATTACTTGTGCGATTAAATTTCTTTATCGTATAACAAGTTTTCTTGATTTCATCCCTCCGTTCGAACTCGCTTTCGTACTTACCGAGATTCCAAAAAAAAAAACTGACACCACTAAATTCTTTCTTCGTCGATTCTAAATAACGATCGACTCAACTCTTTGGAATAAGAATCAACGTGGCTCGGTTCCATTTCATAGTATTTTTTTAATTGCTCGCTACCAGCGACCACCACGAGCACGCGTGTCTAATGGCAAACGAAAATTCCAACTCTGGGGCTTGAAATTTGGGGAGAACATGGAAAAATATAGCGTGCATCGATTACTCAAATGATTTTTTAATCCACCGTCTAGTTGTCAAGACAACGATAGAAAAAGTCACATTTTTATGATCCCTAAATATGCACTTGTATTTTTTGAAGATTGTCCAACTTGAGCGAACTAGAATGGAACATAAGAAAATATAATGTGCATAGGCAATTTAACGCTATCGCTAAACCCGCAGAAGACACACATGGATCTCCATTACCATTGAATGACAATAATAAACAAAGAATTTTCATCAATCACCCTGTGCCCTATAGATAAAAAACTACTTTCCTGATTTTTGTCCGATTTTTTTTTAACGAGTCCATGTAAAGTGAAAAACGGTAGGACGCCCCAGACCCATGTGTGTCTAGGGAGGATTGAAAACCAGCATCACTGCTGAAGCTATCCTGGAATTTGAAATTGAAAGAAACTTATTGCAGGTTAACAATAGCGACATAAATAATTGAAGGTTTTCCAACGCTACATGCATCAGCCCTGGTTGAAAAGAACATTTTTCAAAGATTTTTATTATGTTACTCGCTAGTTAAGCCCAACCAATAAGTTGCACATAATTTCAATGAAGAAACGAAATTTCAATCGTTTCTTCCATTCTCAAAATAGACAGAAACGTTCGGCTGCTTTATGGTCTCAAAAGAAACACGTGATCCTATTTAGTAAACAGAAATTTTAAAATTGAAAGTTGCCCGGCTAACTTCATCCTACTTATTTTGGGGTAGGGAATCAATTGCACTAAAAACGAACTTCAGGTTGCACGAAAAGTTACTAGCATGTTGATGCATAGTGAGATTCAACAGTGGGGCCGGTTCTCAATACACGCAGTTCTCATTCCAGATAGTCTATAGTTCAGTGGCTACGACCAATCAGAAATGCCATAATCTTGGTCGGCGCAGGTATATCAATTGCCAGGCTGGTTTCACGCCGCGACGTGATCCCAGCCAAACCGAAGGATAAAGAGAAGCCGCAGGCGAATCAGAAACACGATGAGACACCAAGATGCCTTTTATTGTGTCATACGGACACTTCGAATCTTTCAATACGTTGGCGGTTTTTGCAAACGTCGGTGGGCGCTAAATTGTCGAGTTCCCATAATTTAAAATAATCTGGGTTGCAGCTACGCGGTGATTGTGCAATCATGCACGCCAAGCTTTTGAATTATTAGTTTTACAGTGCCTTTGACATCACGCGTCGTTGCAATACCGACAATAATCGGTACGCCATCGATTTCAATTCTGTTTTTTCGAAAGGTGACGTTTTTGTTCTCGAATTCGATTCCTTCATTTCAGAAGTGCATTTGATTCATTTTCGGAATTTGATTCCGTTTTCAGGAGAATTGCGCCGTAAGATGCGACCTGCTTTTATACTTTGGCGTTATTTTCACGTTTTGAAAGTTTTTCCACGGAGATCTGAGGACAGAGCTGTCACATGTACTTGTTCGAATACTCTACTGACGCTCTAGATAACTCACCAACTGTTCTCGGGGGACCTTATCGCACAACATTTGTTTTCAGGAGATTCTTGCAGCCCTGTTGATTGATCGAGCGTCTTCGAACAAGTTACACAGTGCTCATAAACAAATGACCCAGCCTGCACTTGTCTTCATTGGGAACCGGCAAGCTCCATGCGACGTGTGCGAGCCGCACAATCCATGAAGAACGCGACGTCTATCCCTTCAAACTCTCGTTAATCTCGAGCCGTGAGCTGCTCAAGAGCTTCAAATTGACATTCGGTCAATCTAATGAATGTTTGCAAACTTCTTCCCAACATCGTTGGAGACACGTTGCTTCCAAATGCATTCGCAACGATTCGGACGCAGAGGCTTTGCCTAGAAGTGCGCACGATAAATGACGTTACTATATTCCTCGTGGCCTATCGTACTTGTCTCCACATCATGACGTGTCAGGTGGCTTGCACAAATGTTCACCGTTCATGAAGAACTCAAAGTTGCATCATTGGTTCAACGGTGCACGGCGATCGTCACGTTCGACGATCAAAACGGGTCATGCACGTAATGGCCGAACGTGTCGTTCGAGATCATTCGCTGTTGGCAAAACCCCAGGCGGAGGTTATCGCCGTTCCAAAGTCAACAAGCTATCAATTTGAATTTAACTCAACGGGGTATCTGTTATTCCAAACAACTATTACGCAACTGCATCAAGAACAGCCGCGTGAACGTGATAACTGGACGTGTTGATAAGGGGAACGGATTTCTCATGCCGATAGCTTCAGTTACAACTAGTCGGCGGAATATACAAAGAGCTGGAACACAAAACTAGTTTTTATCCACTCGTTGACTGAGCCAGTGATGCATATCCCGGCAGGCAATTCGTATCGCAGTTACCGCTGCCGTGCGCTAGAAACCTTATGATCTCAACGACCTCTATTTCGATCAAAGTGTTCTTGTGAATACTTGCTTCGTGCGATACGGACTGCAAAGTAGATTCGTTCAACCAGAGCTTACCGTATGGCCCACTAGTTCGAGAAACCGCAAAGATGAAGGAATTCCCAAGCTTTGCATCTACTGGAACATGAAAAATATTAGCACATCCGTTGAGAAATTTACTGAAACGTTCTGGTGTAGCATGGCGGCCCTGTTTATGCAATCATATACATACTTCATGCGAAGCACGCTCTTTTAAACATGTACATCCATTAAATAAAAGTTATGAGTCTGCATGGTGCTAGAATGATGATATCATATGCCCAAACCTATTGGGAACAACATGTACTTCATATGCTAGTCATGAATAAATTATTCAGATCATATACCATGCAGCTAGAGCTTGAATTAATGCCGGCCTTATCACATGTTCTTATCGCCCTCGACGCCAACGTGTCGCCGTGTTGGCAGGAAAACGGGTCGTGACCACAAATCTATATGCAAAAACAATGTGAATGACCTTGGCTTGAAGCTAATGTTCTAGAGTTAACACGTAAATGAGATGCCGCCATTTTGTTTCGTACAAAAATATCAATAAACGGAAATGAGTCGACGCCCGGTATAAAAGGAGATTGTGCGTGCCCTCTCGCTCACTCGGCCTCACGGCGCTGAAGCGTGCTATTCACCCAGTTAATCGAATATTTTTCCTCAAATTTCAAAGCTGGCAATTCCATGTTTTGCTGTCAAGTATTACAAAAAGTGTCATTAGTGTGATTGGAAAATTACGTGCTATTAACATATACTTCACAAGCTCCATGAGTCGTTGGAATTTCCGAGGCATAATGATAATGGAAAAGCGTGCGTCATCATGCGCAATTGAGACTCGAGCGTGATACAATGGCGGACTGTGGTATAAATAGAGAACTCTAAGCGAGCGAAACGACCAGTATTTGCTGAAAATCTGTAGCGCTCGGTCGTCACGTACGCTTCAAGTTATATATCCGTTTTGTTCTCATTATGGTCTGCACTGAAGAAAATAGACATCGCTCCAACGGAACGAAGCAGGTTTATAGAAAATTGAAAAATGTTGGCTACAAATATTCCCAAATAGGTGACTATGAGTTTGCGGTAGTAAAGTTAAGATCAGAAAGTGAGTCATCGAGTGAACTGCCATTGCCGCGGTTGACTTTGAAGAGAGTTAGAACGAACAAACTGGCAGAAGAAAAGATTGATCAGGTTCTGGGAGAGGTTAAGAAGGAAGTTGAGGGGGAATTGGTGAAGGTTGATACTGCTTCTGAAGAAAAGAGCAGATTAGTAGTGCCCTTCAAGAAGCGGCGTTACGTTGAACCACTTGCTGATGACAATTCTGAAACAACCATCTGTACAGTGGAAGAGAAACAAGTTTTGAAGCAGAGCACCACCATTGAGAAAGCGCACAAGCCCAAAGCCATGTCTTCCGATGAGTCTGACGGTAAAGAGAAACGTCAAGATAAGAAAAAACAGCAACACATGCTGGAGCAGCCAAAAGTAGAGTTGCCCGAACTAACCGACGAACCATCATCGAGCTTCATGATGCATCCTCCATGCCAAGATGAAGCTGGTGCGGGAACATCTGCCGCAGGGTCTGGGTTGTCAGCAACACAACATTCCTCGCAGGAATTCTGGCTCGAAGAATTGAAAAAAAACTTCAATGAATTGGAGTACACCAAGGTACTGCGAGATGCCGAGTTTACAGAAGAACAGAGTGAGATACTAGAACAGTCATTCGCGCAATTGTCTCGGAAGATGTCGTATATCAAAGCACACAGCGAGCGTTTCCTGAAAACGCACAAGTGCAGACGCTGCGAGTTCTCGATATCACATCAATGCATGCACCTCGATTTCGTGAGAACTGTTCCATTCGGCACTGAGCTTATGGCTGACACACTCATAGTGCCATCTCAGACAGTCGTATGCGACTGTGGTTTCGCCTTCTTTCACATCCATCTAAAAAGAACCCGACGCCCGGTGCAACAGACCTTCGCGGAGAGGTACATACCACACTTGCAACTGTACATGCGATCTGTCGATGTCAGTTGCCCCAAATGCTATGCCAAAATCATTATGAACAATTCAGATAACAATGTCTGCAGCGAACTGGCCACCTGGGACTGTGTTGCTGGTGATGAACGTGAAATGTTCTACACCGGTATCAAAAGATGTTTCGGCTATTCAGGAACAGACCCGCCACCATTAGATGAGTTCTATGCTTGCAGTAACGGTTGTTGTCTTATATATCATCATTGCTCTGAAAAGGTTGAGGTTCCCAGCACCAGCAGCTCATCACCCGGTTGACTATGTTCACAGACACTATCCCATAGGCCTTTGTCGGTGTAATGAATACATAGAAACACTATCATCCAATCCACTGCTGAACTGAGAGTACGAGGCGCAATAGGAGCACTGGAGCTGACTCTTGAAAAATTGCAACTCTCTGTGTTAGCATTCAAAATCATTTTTCTAGGAACTATACATCGTCATTACCCAGAGCAGATGTTGTTCGGAGAAACCATTTTCCTCCTTTATGATAACAATATTAACTGGAATAGGTAGCGACTCATTAGGTTTGTTTTCCTCATCGCGCGCCAACATGGAGCTTCCAGTTGTGAAGAATGATGAAGCGGATTCTTTGCGGAATTTGCGGAATTTTGGTGTTGGGGAAGTTCGAGAAACGTGCGCAACATTTTTTTTGTACTTTGAAACTAAAGATAAAACTCTATAATTATAATAGTGTCTTTTATTTTCCTTTATCCTCCCACATGAAAGTTGTAACTGTGTGTAGTTTTGCACCGGCTACTTATAGGCTATAGCTACTTCGGCCATCATACAAGTTAAGTAGCGTTCGGTCAGTACTTGGTTGGGTTAGCCATGTGCCGGCTGGCGTATCAATCGCTGAGCAGGAGGCAGTTTTCGCCGAGTCTCTGACAGTGTTGACCTATTCAAACTCAATGAAAATATAGTCGCCTGTATCGGCCAAGGTTTTACACACTTTCCCTTGATCGTTCCTGCCACTACGATACAGTAGTGCATTAGCGAAGAGGGGCTGTGAGCAACACTAGAGGGGGGGGGACTCCAGAAACTTAACAGGAACTCAAGAAACTCGGGACTTGTAGTCGGAGCTATTGGAATTACATTGTTGCACTATACCAACAGTAGAAGCACGACAGCTGCAACGTATAGCATACTGAATTATCAATAACGACCGAGTCAATACTTTGAATAGTGTGTCAATGTGGCGCATTAACTTGCCAAGCTTCTCGGATAAAGGCGGAATATTCTCGAACGCACCATCCGTTTCTAGAACTCACAATCTCCATGCGACGTGTGCAAGCCGCTCCAGCCGTGAAGAACGCGACGTCTATCCCGTCATACTCTCGTTAATCTCGAGCCGTGAGCTGCTCAAGAGCTTCAAATTGACATTCGGTCAATCTAATGAATGTTTGCAAACTTCTTCCCACTATCGTTGGAGACTCGTTGCTTCCAAATGCATCCGCAACGATTCGGACGCAGAGGCTTTGCCTAGAAGTGCGCACGATAAATGACGTTACTATATTTCTCGTGGCCTATCGAACTTCTCTCCGCGTCATGATGTGTCAGGTTGCTTGCACGAATATCCACTGTTCAAGAAGAACACAAAGTTGCATCATCGGGTCAACGGCGCATAGCGATCGCCGCGTTCTACGATGAAAATACGTCTTCCACGTAATGGCTCAACGTGTCGTTCGAGAACATACGGCGTTGGAAAAACCCCTGGCAGATGTTCTCGTCATGCCAAAGTCAACAAGCTCTTAATTGGAACTGAAACCAACTGGGAATTAGTTAAGCTGAACAACGCGCTTTTGTCCGATAAAAATGAAACCATCAATTCGAGAGCGAAGGCTTCCCACAATGAGATTTCGGACGATTAAGATCTACCTTTGGGGATGTCATGATCGTCCCAAGCAGGCAACACGTCCCCCCTGCGTGCTTGTTCCCAATCAATTGCACCACATTAGCTTGTAACTACTAATCAGCTTGGCTAGGTGTTCGGAAATCAGCAGGTGACTTGAAGCCCCCCATGATACGGCAGGCATGTAATATTCGGTTAATATGCTAAGCATGTTGAAACAGATGTTAACACTATGACGCATGAACCAAACTTCACGTACTCGGTATCCACGAAACATCATTTCTAGCACATATTTGTTTTTAATTACGGTTATTTGCCGTCGGAATCACATAATTATACAATATATCGGCGCAAAATTTATTTTTAGCCAGATGTCTTTCCTGTCACGCTTGCTAATCAAGCTCAACTGCGAAATATGTGTAAACGATGATCTCGAGGCGTTTCGGTACCCGCTATACAATGATGCAATGATGAATCATGTGAAGAACATACGAATTTTCTAAATAATTAGAATTTAATGAAATTGTGTAAATATGTTCAATACTATTATAATAGTATCTATAATAGTATAGAATAAATATATTCTATATTATTACTATAATAGTAATTACTATACTATACTATACTACTATACTATACAATATTACTACACTAAATTAAAGTTGACGTGTATAAGCATAGCATTTTCATATACATAAGTTCCGGGCACAAGAATTGTGCATTAATGCTGAATTACTCGATAACTAGACGGATGAAAAATTTGAAAAAAAAAAATGTTTTTTCGCAGTTAATGTTGAAGAACGTTATCACCAAGTTTTAACAATGTCTCATTATTTAGATTTTGTACTGAAACTCCTTGCCGTTCCACGTGTTTCACAGTCGAAAGCGATGTCTTCCAGGTGGCAAAATGATTTTTTTTCGAATTTATGGCGTTTTTGACGTCAATTTCTCATATTTATTTTGTCATTTGGCTTTAATTTCCATTTCGCAAGTAAACATCTGAGAAAGTGCCTTTGTTCTCTTTCCCTGGTACCTTTATTTAATTTTCATTAAAAACTTCAACAAACACGGGTCTCCTAAAAATTTCTATCCAAATAGGCAAATTCTGTGAGATATTTCAAGCTATTCAACATTGTTAGGGAACCGAACATCTGTACATTTCATTGTGGGGATTTATTTCGTTCGCGTCATGATACATAGAGAAATTAATTAAGATCCAGTACAAATAATGTCAATATTTAATTTTACTTATTTTTAGGCTCATTAAAATCTGCGGATTATTATATTCCGAGTCGAGACGCAAGTATAAAAGCCTCCGTTTCTCCGAAAGTGACCAAAAGTTCCGGCATCAGTTCACCATGAAGTCATTCGCATCGCTTATCGTCTTACTCGTCGCCTGCTGCTACCACATCTACACAGTAGACGTAAGTCAACTATTTTCCGACGAGTTGTATTGAGGAAAACCGAAAATTAATATTTGTGATTGATTTTTTTTTTCCCAACAGGGGTACTTTTGTCCACCAATCGGCCCACACATTGCCTGTAGATTTGTGAACCAAACCAAATGCGTGGTACGCTCTCAAATAATGATCCCTTCGATTAAACACCCTGCCTATTTTATTCAACTGCATATGCGGAGTCAGTCGCATTACAAAAGTTTTTTTTAAATAACTGCATATATCCCGACACGAATGTCCGTCTGAAAGTTGAAATTTTACAAGAAGAAATTAAAGTTCCTGGAAAATTAATCAAAGTAGCAAGTCCATTAAAGAAAAACTTTGTGACTGCGAATGGACTCGATGTGCAGTCGAAGGGCCGAATTTATATTTTGAGACCAACAATTGACGACTGCTTTCAAATTCTTTCAGGAATTGTGCCCTAAGACTCCTAAACCCAAATTCGTACGTAATTTCTACTTATTCACTCGCTCGTAAAGCTCGCGTTCACTTGAGTAATTTTATTTTATATTTAATTATAGATTGAATTTCACACGTGTCCGGGAAGTAATCCAATCATATCGTGTGGACACAGAAACCTCGAGGAGTGCCGGGTTAGTTGCAATACTTTCTATATGTATCATCCTCTCGGTTGACGAAATTTTCATCACGATTATTAAGCTGATATACTCATTACTGAATATTGACTTGTGCATTCTGATTATTATTAACACATTTTTAATCATTACCAATTGAAATTATGAAAGTATTTCGATTTTTATTGCACACACATAATACTTTATGTTGCAGGCATGGTGTAAAACTTTGAAATACGAGGTTAGTACCATCATTAAATAAGTTCGAGTGCGATATCCAACTTATTTTGAGTTTCACTTCTTTCCGAGACTTCGCAGATAGAAAATGTTCAGTGAAAATTAAATTTTGCAAAGAACGTTCACATTATTGAATACTCCGTCATCGCGTACCAAAACTGAGAATTTAGGGGCTCATTTGCAGTTGCGAAGCCGAAAAAGTCGTTTTTTTCCGATTTTTTTCTGAAATGGCGTTTCTTTTGAAAAAGTGAATGTTGTCGTAGCTTTTAACTTAATATCGGCATTTTTTATTTGCAAAAATTCTGATTGACACTGCTCCCGTAGACGATCTCCTGGAGGTCCTCAAAAAAAAGGTGTGTGGCGGTGAGCACGAAATGTCCGGTTCGGATTATCGAAAATGAAAAAACTAAAAAGATTCTATTAGTGGATAAATGAATTTACGTTTCCAATAATCATTTCTATCTTTTCAAACGATTGAACGAACAAAATTTAGTCGAAAATGGAATTTTTTTCATATCGGAACCGTCACCTTGTCAAAAATCGAAATTTCAACTATTCCTTCGATCAATATCTAGATTCATCTATCCACTAATAGAATCTTTTTAGTTTTTTCATTTTCGATAATCCAAACCGGACATTTCGTGCTCACCGCCACACACATTTTTTTTGAGGACTTCCAGGAGATCGTCTACAGGAGCAGTGTCAATCAGAATTTATGAAAATAAAAAATTCCGATATTAAGTTGGAAGCTACAACTACATTAACTTTTTAATACTTATCCTCATCAAAATGCCTTTTCAGAAAAAAAATCGTGAAAAATCGTATTTTCCATGACAATTGTGCCATAAGCCGAAGGCTTATGGTGCATATTCGCACGAGTACAAGTGCGAAAATCGCACTTTCGGGGCAAGTGTCACAGAAAACGACTTTTTCGGCCTTGCAACTGTTTATAAGCCCTTAAAAAATATCGCCATGAATAAAAAAGTACTCGACGCAAAATTTTATTGACTTTTAGCGTTGGATTTGAGTCTACCGAGCGCAAAGGAACAAGGAACTGCTACCAACACGCTCCGACCACCACGCCAACCAAACCTTCCGATACCAGACCCATGGCTGATACTTTAATGACGAACGACGATAATATTTTATTTCACCGGCAATGAATTGTTGATCCCTAATTGTTTTAAAAGCATCATAATAAAATATCACTTTGTGTCTTAGTTCAAAAAATGGAGAATTTTTTTTTTATCTCTTCGCGTCTATCCGAAACAGAATTCCATCGAATGAATTTCTCCGAACGTATGTCGGCAAAGGAGATCGTGGTAAAGCAGAAGTAGAGTCGACAAGCAAATCTGTTGGCGAGAGCTAAAGAAACCAGTTTTCAATCGCAAAGACTCGGTGGAATGGTTTTCGAACGCTTCTGGAATGTTGCTAAAACTCTAAAAAACAAACAATCGCGTCACGAAGAGTTTTAACATTTCCACGTGCCCTGATCATTCAAAAAATAAAGGGCAGGGGTTCTCAAGGGTTGCATCCTCGATATTCCGTCAATGGGAATCCCCCAGAGCTCCCATTTTGTTGGGATCAGTTGCCACGTTGCCTCGAGAATCTTCAGCAAAAGTCAAGAATTTTCAGGCCACACTCGAGCAAGCTTTATACTTGTGAGAGACAGTGCTGCCAGCACTTTGATCGTTGTGCTGAAAAGTGCGCTATTATGATAAAACCATGCAGTCCCATAAACTCTGATACTCACTCGACGTCGTTCTCTCGTCATTTGTGGAGCGGACAAACGATAGCACTAAACGTTGATCCATCTCAGAGCACAGACGGCTCGAGCAGTCGCAGGTAGCATGGATTCGTGTCACATCGTAACGCTGACAATCAACGTCCAAGATAGTGCTTTTGTCAACTGGACACCGGTCTTCGAGTCTGTCCTTCACGCTGCAAAAAGCCACGAGCATTGTCTCGCGGGTTTTAATTCGCAGCAGCCGGTGTACCGAGTTCTCTGCACGATAATCATCAAAACAACCATGTCGACGTACGACTTCACCATACTTGACAGCCAAGTCAACAAGAAAATGTGGATTGCAGGCAAGTTTTACGGATACTCAAAGTTTGCGATATTCCATTTAGCTCACAGCGTCGCAGACCCTTTGAACTTGAACAGTGCTCACGAAATATGTGGCAGTAGCGCTTTTCCACAAACGGTTATGATGGAGTACGTGAAAAAGTTGTCCGTTACAGCAAACATGGATTATTTCTCTACAGCCGCAACGTCCACCTTCTCTTTGAAACAAGCCAACGTGACGATCCACAACGCATTTGCATTTTGCTGCGAAGACAACAATATCGCCTGCCATCGAAGTGTGCGCGAAGTTGCCGGAGTTCGATTGATTTTCAACGGTCAACGAGCACAGTTTCGCAACAAGTTAAGGAGCTTGTTGCCCCAAGCGTACATAACAGCCTTACTCAACAGTGCGAGCAACGTCCAGTTTTTCGGAAACGTTTCTCAAGCTCTGATGGACCGAATCAATTCCGAATGCCGAGCCTTCGTCGACAATCATAAAATGTGTCGCGAACTTGTATTCTATTGTTTGTGCTGCATGACCAGTCATTTGCAAATCACACCCGCCGAACTCGACGAAGCGAACGATGCCGGACCTAGTGAAAAGCAGCCTCGCCTCCAAGAAAATCCAGTTCCATTCTGCCAACTGCCACTTGAAGTTCTTCCGCACAACATATTCGCAGAGCACATTAAAAGTCCCTCGTTTCTCTCCTCATTGTTACATTTCGACATACACGTCAATTGTTTTTACGAACACGAGGTCGAGAACATCGAGAACATCCGATCAAATCTTTTGGTGAAAACACATTCTCTCAACACAATGTACAACACTTGAGGTTTCCTTTGTTCTCCAAATACAAACAATTTTCATCATCTACGTGGTTTTTATTTTTTCCAATCCCGACTGAAAGCTCGTAAAAATCGTGCGTCCAGTTTTACGAACTAAAACCATCACTTTGCGCGGGCGGAATGCTCGGAATACGGTTTAGAGAAAAAACTAGTTTAATATTCACCTTGCGTTAGGTGTTGAGTAACATGCCACATACCAGCTCGAAGCAATCGATCGATGACGTGCTCGGTGAACGCGTATTTCTTTTGAATACGCCAAGGCTGTTCGACCAGAGTCAACATCTCGAACCGTATGCAGCAAGCCACGATGATAATTTGCTCGCTTCGCCAAGCTCCGCCGAGCAGTTTTTCCAGCCAACGAAAAATCTGATTTCACCGTTGGCTCACATGGACCAGCAGCCTTTGGTGCTGAAAGAGGAGTACAAAGTGTGCAATTCCGTTGAGAAAACGTTTTCGCGTAACGGTGGCAAGTTGGTTAACGGCGCTGAATCAAAAACGAAAAATAAATCGCGCTCATTGTGGTCGTACGACAATTTGTTGAAAATACTGATGCTCCTCCTTTTATTGGCGATCTACGTCGAAGTTAGAAAAAGTGAGGACCCTATCATCGATGCTCACTCCTTCGGCAGTTTAAACAATTCATTTATTACCAGTGCAGTGGGCTATGGGAGCGATACTTTAATGGAAAAGATGTCCGGAGTGTGGTCACATGGACGACAAACGTATGAAAGCGTGTGCCAAAACGCCAAGTTGGTATATCATCGGATAAAAACGGCCCTGTCGCTGGCTCCCGTAATAGGCATCCACGCAACTGCTGCAGAAACTTAGAGTACCATCAGGCCGAGCCAACGCTAATAACCATATTTCTTATTGCGAAGAGACACTGGTATTTTCGGTGTACTTGTCATCAGTGCCGAGGACGAAATTGGTAATGTCGGGAATTGATGATAAAATGGCGAAGAACTTAAAGCCGATCGGAAAGATTTCTGTTGTCAATCTGGACAGCGATGACATCGCTGAGAACAAACTTGCATACCAGATGCATAACAAACAAGTTGGATTTCGAGGTGCTCTGACTACGTTGTACACAGCAACAATGGAAACACAGGCACTTTCCTGGCTAGGGGCACTTCTCTTCACCGGCGGTTCCATTAGTGATTTATTTTTCGACTTCTGGTACGTAATCGATCACAGTATCCTCGCAGCTGGTTCCATTTTGTGGATGTTATACGCTCTAGCTAAAAAAGAGTACCCGATATTATTGCAACATGGAATCATGTTGTTAATGTCACTGTATGTTCTGATAAAACAGCTCAACATTGGCAAGTTCGCGTATTTAACGACTGCTTTGTTATGCACCACCTGCTCTATATACAGACACGAAAGTGTCATGAGCGACAATCTGGCTTGCGGTGCTGCGGGTCTCACCAGCAATCCAAGCAATGCCAGTGGCATGCCATGGACGTATCGGCGACCTGTATGCGACTTCGAGATCGTCTACCTAACACTTGATGAAAAAATTGTCATCATCCAAAAGATAGAAAAAATACTGATATACTTGAATGGCAATGGCACCGAGGCAAGTCCATTGAAAAACCTTCGATACCGTCACATCTATGCCACCGCCCAAACTGAGATTAGTGACATACTCGGTTCTTTACGGATGAAGAAGAAGGACTGCAAAATTTAACGTTTTAACGATTGTCAACTGAACTCGCAGGGCTGGAAGATTGTCAGCGGCGGCGCATATAGAGCAAATCCCTGCAAACATCAACGACCGTTGACTTATTGATGGTTTCCATACTTTTAAACAGTTTCATACGCTCGCAATATGAACGCAATAGTATCGCGTTGAGCAAATCTGAATTATCTGACAACAAGTATGGACATGCAACGACTTGCGCGATAGTGAAATGAAATTTAGTGGACACCCAAGATTTTTTGCAAGTCCGAAGATTAGGTTTTAGGATCAGAAAATAATCGACTGAAGTCGTGACTGTGCGGATAGAACGACGACGTGGATTTTCGTCACTCGTCAGGGGCAGCTCGTCAAACGTAGTAAAACGAATTTTTCGTTGAAAAGCGATTGGTCGCATGAGCATCCACGCAAAAGAGTAAGTGTAGGAAAGATGACTTCACTGCGCAAGATCCTGGCTTCTTGGGTTTATGCTCACGTCTCGAATTGCCTCGACAACGATGTCGACATCGAACAAAACAGAGTCGATCTCGCAGTGCCCCGGCCTGGTGATGACATGCACAAATTTTACACCTTCCTCTTGAAAATCGAAGACGTATTGAGGGACAAATCGTTCGGTGGTCGATACGAGCAGTGGATCAATGACGACCTTCGTTTCATAGTACCACCGGAAGATTTCGATAAACCTATTACGTGGAAGTATCTGAAAAGCCTTTGCCGGCTGCTCCACTTCTTCAATAGCATGAAAAACGAGGCGCCTTTATTATCAGTACTGGCGAAACACGTGCCAGGTGTAGTTAGAAATTTAGATACTCTAGAAAAAACTGAACCTACTTTTGCTTCGCTTTTATTCGTTGCACGAATGAAAGGAAACTTACGTGACACTGCATCAGTTTCCAACGCCCTTGACCAACTGATGCACCGTATTCTTGGCAGCGACGACGAACGCGTTCGTGCCCTTTTCGACCTGAGCAAACAACAGAGCTACGTTTTTGTCAACGGCGTATTGGATCTAGCGCGTCAACTGTTCGAACCAATCCTGCAATATCTTCCGGCAGAGGATAGGAAGTCCTTGACGATTATTGAGCTGGTGAGCGAGAGGTTGCCGGAGTCTGTGCTGCAACAAAGCTTATGGAAAAATATTGAAACATCGCCGATAAATGAGGTTGGCTCTTCAGACGTGCGGCGTTTGAGATCGAGCAAGCAGGAGCAAGGTCCCTTGTGCTGGGAATTCATATCTTCACTAATTTCGGAAAGATATTGCAATGACATTCTGAACGACGAAGTTTTCGAGAAAAACGATTTGAGGGGATTTCACCGTCTCATTAACGGCGCATCCGCCCATGAGAACGAAACTCCGCAGGACCAAGAGAATCCTGTTGAGAAACAGCAAATATTCAAACTATCAATGTACGCGATCAGCGCTCTGTTGCTGCTAAGCAGTAAAACTCTGGTGCATTGTCAATGTGCAACGAAAACAGTTCAGTTCATATCGTTGATATTCGCGACTTTTGACGAAGCGAAACTCAAGATGCAATCGTTGGCCAACTGTAAGGTGCTCGTATTTGCCGCCCATGAGTTAGCCAAGTTCCCCATGGTGATGCCATCCGATCGCTTCAACTACCGCAACATGTTCATCAGTTACAGACAAGCGGATATTTTCGAGAGGCCTCCTGGCAGCATATTCAAATACGAGTATCTCAACGAATTGAACTTTGTTCGGATGCTGGAAATCGCTGGCCTGCAACCCACTCAAGAGACTTTGATCCACTTGCTATTAGAGATGAAAAACGACCCCACAATCGTCTTATCTGATTTTCTCTATATTCAGCTACTACACACGATCACTTACAGTTTCGGCTCGCCGCCTCTCACCGCGGACTTAAATAACGCAGAAACAAGAGAGACCTACCGTAGTATGTCGAGCCAAAGTGCGGCGTTGAGACTATACGGGGCTGGAGTCTATAACGCCATTGTCATATTTTGCCTGACCTTCGTCCAGAAGATGGCATACTTTTCTCAGCGAGGTGTTCTCAATGCGATACACTTGATTCCAATTATACAATTTATCGATTTTAATAGCCGAAACGACGTGTACCCAATTACATCAGCGATGCTGCAAATGTATGTGCGACACCTACCCGGTAGACATAACGACTCTGCAGACCTCACATCCACTTCTATCGACAGCCAACATATGGCAACTATAACGATGTTCAAATACCTCAGCTTAGTTGTAAACGTCATGATCTTAGAACACACCAAGGGAAGATACACCATGGTTGATTTTATCGAGCAGTCTGGCCAAATAACTCTTTACTAATTAAAGTTAGTGCACACCATAAAGTTACGGAGGGATCATGAAAATGCAGGAACTCCGAACTTCCAACTTGGCGATCATTCACCTGGTCCATTATTTCCCTTCAGATTTGGCAGCTTCGTCAACGATTGGCCCTGGAAAATCGACGCTGCTATTCCGATCAATTATTATTAGATCAGCATTACTTCATCGATCGGACAATCCGTAAAAACCATTTTTCCGAAATTTTTTTTAGACCGGCGTGGTTTTGAATGAAACCAAAATTGAAGGCACACTTTGTGCTCCATTCTCCGGTGGGGGGAGTGAAATTTTTTTTCCCCTCGGAATATCAAACCCCATACCTTTGTATCTTCCTGCATTTGGAAACGCAAAAATAATTTGACTGAATAATTGAATGTGAGCTGGCGAAAAAAAATTGAGAATACCCAAGCGAAAACTTTCGGGGAGTTTAGCTCATAAAATCGAATCGCTGCTCGCTGGTAACGATCGCAGATAACCCATAGAATTCAGTCGGATGATTCTACCGGAAAAATATGTTGAGCCTGGCAGACCAAGGTCCATGGTTGTGTTTGAAATAAGTCTAGGCGTACATGACTTTGCTACCGGTTTTGGAATCCGTGACCGTAAGAGTGGAATCCGATTGTACGGTTCTCACAGAATCGAACAGAATTGTGGCCCATTGTGCTCTCTCGCTGGCAGTTTTGATAATGAGACTTTGCAGAAGATCGTCAACTGCATTGAGCACATCGTCAATCTCTTTTGCGTTGTTGACCGATCTCCGCCGACCACGACGAGCGAGGGCACTGTAGCTCATGGTTCTTCTCCTCAGACGGTTTTTTCAGTCAAGTTGGCAACTGTAGCAGGGACCTTGAATACCACGGGTTGTGTTGGTTGAGTCCGAACGATGGGTTGCTGTCGAAAATTCTTAGTAATTTACGTAGAAACGACATGGAGCACATATTGGTAATAAAAATAGGTTAATTGTCTAGATAAGTCACATCACCCCGTAACCACTGGGTTTCGTATGACCAACACGTTTCTATATTTGCACGCAACCGAAAACTGAATTTATTAGATGAAAAGTACTGAGGATTTCTAAATTAAAAGGAAAAACCAACAGCCGGGATAGAGAAATTGATCGCCATGCTGGAAAATTCCAGATAGATGGAGACAAAAAATGAATCGTGACAGACAAATGCCCGTTGACTGGAGGGACATGATCGGGAACACTTTTTCACATCGTAGACATCTGTTTTGTTCGGTTGTTACTTGACATCATCAGCAGCGACTCTTTTACAGGCAATATCACTAACGTCGTTGCTCGCCCGTCGTTTCCTCCGGCGCGGCGAGGCTCCACCGTCGTTTTTGACCGGATCGGAGACCGGGGGAGCGTATGAGAATTTCAACTCGATATCGCGTATGCATTCGTTGTTTAATTGGGAAAGGTTGAGCAGTGTAGACTTTTTGGATCCATCGTCGTTGAGCACGTTTATTTTGCTGTTTTTGATGGTCGTAGCATCGATACGATTCAAGTCGAACATTGTCTTCCAGTGTTCCATAACTCGCGTCATCGTACTCCGCAGATCCCGGAGATCGAGCGATTTAGCGTCCAACTGCAAACACACTGTCGCCTCGGAACAGTATTTCGACTCGGTAAGTATTTTAATCTCCGGACAATATTCCCTAACGATATGATTGATGAATTCTAACTTGTCGGAATCCGTGTCGCCGTTGCTGCTACTGCCTGAGAAAAACTTGGCAAAGAGGTTCGAGATTCCATCACTTTTCCGCAAACCGACGCACACGATTATCTTCTCTATTACCAAGTCTGCGTATTCGCTCTCCTCGTCTGTCTTATTAGACAAACTGTACACGGTCTTCCGGAGCCCCTTTTCGTCTTCTATGTAAACGTCCGATATCTGCACACTGCACAGAAAAGGTATGTATCCGGTTAATGAACACGATGCCTTTGAAATGTCGTTCAGTTTGCGGGTCAGGACGTTGGCGTCATTCAGGTTTGCGATCATGGACACTGTCTTCATCGCACTAACGTCTATTTTGTCCAACAGACTGACTATCCCAAGGATATTCATGATGAGTGTCAACCGCACCAGGTCGGAGAAAAAAAAGTGTTTTCCTTCATCACTAAACAGGTATTTACAAAATATTGTCAAAAAAAATTGTAACTAAACTCGGTGCGCAAACAGGATTTTATATGTGAAATGTCCATCACCGCGGACGGCAAGAATATTTGATTCGTTTAATGCTCAAGCATGCTTTTCGCGACAACTTGACAAATACCCAGAATAACGTTTTTTAAGTCCGCTGCCTTTCGCTTAGATACTGGCCAGTCACAGCAGCACAGCGCTTTGACCCGATAGCAGGAATCGCGGCTGTGACGCAGCACAGTCTTTTGCCAACCATCGACAAATCAAGAACGCATTGCAATGGAACAAGCCGCCATAAAAAAGTGTTTC
The DNA here is from genome assembly GCA_037043255.1 of Diadegma fenestrale. Classification (NCBI taxonomy): domain Eukaryota; kingdom Metazoa; phylum Arthropoda; class Insecta; order Hymenoptera; family Ichneumonidae; genus Diadegma; species Diadegma fenestrale. The sequence goes on from CM073319.1 coordinate 6,756,419, forward strand.
TCGTCTGAAGTGCAGCCACTCGCTCCAGGATTTGAAGAATTGTCTGCGGATGGAAGGGTCATTAAAAAACGACACAAGGTCACGACTGGCGTCAACCTCAAGTACTATGAGTTCATTTTAACTCTCGACAAGATCTGTTCGAACATTGCGACGGTTCCGGAAAATGCATACAGCTCCGTGATACAAGAGCTTTTCAGGACCCTAGCTAATTATCGCGTGCTCATTTGCGACCCCATGGCTAATATGCTGGTCGATGCTCTCCAGCGATTGAGCGAATTGAATATCATTCACGTGTTGAAGCAAACTGAGTTGGTTGTGATGAACATACTCCTTCCCGAGACTGTGAAAAACTCCGACGCCGTTCACATGTTTGCTATATCGCTGAGATTGCTCGTTCTCAACATGATCGTGTGCGGCCTAGCAAGACGCGATCTGCACAACGCCATAAGTTTCTCCACTCGCGAACGATCGACACTTGACTACGAGCTGGACGTTCAATGCGCCACGATGCATACCCAGAGCAACCATTGCTGCCTGTGCATCGCAGAGAACTATCCAAAGCGAGACATCGATGTCCGAGGAGCTGATTTAATTCTGGATGACGTCAGAAAGGAGTTTGTCAATTACAGCCGTATCACAACGTGCAAGTGTGTCGCTAATAGTAATCTGTGTGAACAATGTCTTTGCAGCTTGCGCGAATCGCTCTATTTGACCTACATATTCTACAAATTCGAAGATGAAAAGAAATCCAAGTCGATTCGTGATAAGAACGCGGAGCTACGTATTTTTAAAGCTAAAAGTTTGGCCAAGAGAGACGCGCGTCTACGAGAAACCGCGAAACAAATCAAACAGGAAGCTGCTGGCACAACGACATTTCCTGTCCTTGACAAGCGCGTCCGATTAAACTTGACGAAAGAACTTTTGGAAACCACGGCTGACACCGCCATCGATCATCAGAGAACCCAGAAAATCGTCTACGAAGATTCGAATCTGCAGTTACGTGTTCGTAAATCGGGCGCTATTCGATTTAAAAGGAAATCCGCCAACGGATACGACGAAATAGTCATCCTTGGGGAATGCAAAGAACCATCAAAAACCTGCCACGAATCGACCCCCGTAGGAAACCTCCTGTCGGGCAAGATTCGCCGAGGTAGATTGCTCGAGAGGTCTAAGAAAGTCTCGCGCAAGTTCATAGACAAATTAATGAACGATCTGAACTCAAAAGCGAAGAAGCGATCCACGGAGATTCCCAGAGCTCAACGTCCGACACTGTGTGCCAAGAAACCAGGACTTGCTCAGCGGTTCGTCAAAGTCATATCTACCGCGCTGCTGAACAATGAGAGACTTTTGAACGAGAGTGTGATTGGAGAGTTGTGCAACATCGTGCTCAAGCTGCGAGGCTTGGTGCTAGAAATGACGCGCTGTGATTGTGAGGCATGCAAAAGCACCGTGAGCGAGGCTCTGTCCATCGAAGATACGCGTCCGATAATTCTGGCCTTGTTTCTACACAATGAAATATTGAATAACAATTTTCTGATGGACATTTGCAACGACAAAATGTTTATGAGTCTCCAAATGCCACGGAGGAGCGCTTACAAAATGTATTTCAACATCGTCGACAATCGAAAGTCGATCGTAAAGGATAAACTAGCTGAAGCTCGAACTAGAATCCAAAATGTCATATCGAGCTTGATGCTCTACGATCCATCCAAAAAAGTCGCCAAACCTATAACTCTGTGTTTTGCTATCCGGAAATATGGAGCACAACTGCACGATATGTACCGGTTGGATTTGAATATCGGACGAGACAATCCTGAACATGATTTGGTTTGGTTGAAAACTTGCACCAAAAACGATTCGGCCTTATTCCTCTACAAAAGTGAAAAGGAATCTCCACTTAATGCGCAGGCTAGTCTGGACTACAATACGGCTTACCATACATACCGTGTTAGCGTCAAACCACAACCAGGCGACAACACATCGTTCAGTGAGACGTTTGACCCATGGTTATCGGCTGCTAGTACGTCTGTGTTGCGGCAGGGACCAGCCGTAACAAGCAGAACTTTGAACCGTTATAACAAAATGCGGAACCGTCCGAAATACGCCGCGATCAGTGGTGTCGTGACGAAAAGCGTAAAGCGAGAGTTTCGAGGCAGTGGCGAGGGCATGAATAGAAAGAGAAGGAGTGACATGAACCGCAGCAAAGATGGCATAATGTGTTGCCAAGCGAATGCGTCCGAACTGGAAGCCACGATTTTACAAATATTCGACAGCATGTTGCTCGGCCATCTCCTTCGCGTATATTGCAACATCCTGAGCAATCAAATTGAGTGCAACAATACCGATTACAGAGGATTTTACGATCAATTTCATTATCTGAACGGAACTTGCCCAACCGAACGCTACGAGTCGGATATATTCGTGCTCATTGCCGACAGAACGTTCAAGTCGACGGAAAAAGTTGTGATCGAAGATACTGTGCTGCTCAGAAACAAAGGTCCATTGTCAATGAAGAACATACCACGGGTTGTCAAATACTATGCCCGGAGTACGTTGGATGCATTTACGAAGTTCGAGTTCGATAGTACGTTGATAGTGCTTTTCAGACCAACGGGTAACAACTACTTCGTCATACAGTTCGAAAACGATCGATCGATAATTGTTCAGCACATTGCGAAATGTGTACTAGTGGAGTTGGTTTGTAAAGACCCATTGAGTGCCGATGCACCTCTGACGGCAACTGAACGATACTTCGAGAACCCGGACAATGCCCTATTCTCAAAAAACGAAGTTACGGCAATTCGGGACTTTCTCAATACGGACAATACATTGCCCAAAACAGATAACAGCTATTCGACCCTCATGTTCCTGGTAGGCGATGATGACGCTGATGAGTCATCATTGGACGAGACGATTCAAGACTGTGAAAGAATTGCCGAAGTGGTCATGAAGGTAAAAACTGTAGCGTTGACGGACAGATGTGCCGGGATAGTTTTCGACAAGATATTCGCGGCAGCATGGAACTTGGAGCCTGTTTCGTACACCCGCCAGATCAATCAACGAACACTAGCCTGCGTGCCAGCCTACGATTCTGACCGAATTTCTACCTGGACGAAAAAAGAACGTACCAGTCTTTCCACAGCGACCAAATATGCTCTCGTATTTGTGGGCCGGTTGATGGTCATGTCCGACTACAATGTGTTGGATATCAGGCTGCTCGATTGTTTCAGACGTCGAATATCCGTTCTAAAGTGCTCCACTCGGGCTGGCGTTGTCATACCGCTCAACAGAGTGTCCGGCTGTGAATACGAAGTTGCTTCCTTCCTCAAGAATGGTATCAACCATATAGAGAGCTATCGCTACATCCACGAAAACATCACAGCACAACGCATTTTGGTTCATGACAACTTTGCTGTCATGTATACGGCCACGACGACTGCTCTACACTTGTCATTGAATGATATGCCAGCAATCAGATGGAAAAAAGTAAAGGGTATGTTTCATGGACGGCATTCAAACTCGGGCTTCCTAACTATGTCTGCCAACAAACTGCTGCTAGCCGTATACGCGGCAACTGTCATCGTCGTCAACACATACCACAAGGACTATTTTAGGCTGAAGAGTTCCCTCCTGGTATCGGACGGCCACGCTGTCAGTGAAGTTAACTTCATCCGGCTCAAGCACATCGTCCGTAAAATCGTTTTGCAGGATGGATACGTTGTGAGCAAAGAATCGCAATGCTACGATTACAAAAAATTGATCTCACTAATGCTGGTTGGCGAACAAGCTGGGATATTGATGCATCAAGGCTCCCCCAACAATGAGCCTATTTCAAAATCAGTCGGACACTACCACCGGAGCTTGCATGTACTTTATGTCTATCGCAAACTTATTGATTATTTCACCTCTCAATACTCTGACATGCCGATGGAATGTGATCCAACCGTCTTCATGCTCAACATTGTAGAAAATGCAAAGAAGTTTATCTCTAACTTTGAAACGAAAACTGTTATACGCGTTCCCCTACGATGTAAATGATAAATCGTCATCACTTCCAAGTATCGCTTAATTCTACCTAATAAAGTATTCAAGCATGTATTTTGGTGTAACTTCTTGCCCAAACCTGACCCTGATTAAGGTCTTCATAGAAATCACTACGAAGTTGGAAACGCTGTCGATGGCCACGAGGCTAGGAAATGTATCTCCAATGGAAAACTGACTTTGGTGCCATGATGATAACACTAGAAGGCTTGCTAGTCATCGTGAAAAGAAGTTCAGCACGGCAGGAGAGTAAACCTTTTTTAATGGAGCCAGACACGGATCGAACCTCGTGACACTGCGACCGCGTCTACTAGTCATGGTCCGCAACTGACATTCGCTTACCCATTGCAACAAAGGAATGACACGAATTAAGCTATGTATTCAAAAAAATGCAACTTGGCCGAATACCTTGGACGAAAAAGCTCGGGAGGATCTTTTTCTTCAACGCGTCCTAGTACGGCGGGTTGGTGGTCAGTCGCAAGTGGTGTAGGCTGAGCTTACCGACTGGAACACTTCCCATGGAATACTCCTGAACAAATACGAAAATTTGTCCACTAGGTATGCTGTAAACTTGCAAACACACAATGTTATCATAGAAAGTCAACTTACCCTACAGGATCGGAGAAACGCTCAGGGTCTTTGTGATAAGCGGTCCGGCTGCGGAAAAATCTAGTTTAAGCTGAAAGTCACATAGTGTTTCTATGGTGGTCACGAAACTTATGTCTAAAAAGCGCTGTATGTTTAGTTTGATACGCGATTCAACTCAAGCCCGACAGAAAATGGGTCTATGTCAACGACATACTGTTCTCAGAGGAGCCAGAGCCTGCTGTTTTACGTGAATCCCGAGAAGAAACTCCGGTCCTAATCCGCTGCGTGTTCAACTTCAGCATACAAAGTTTTAGCGGTTCGTCTGGAATCTTCATACAAACCTTTCGCACAGACGCTTCGGCATCTTGTATTCTTAATTGAAAAGATTGTAGAAGTCGGAGCGTGCCAAGCAGATGTTACGGACATGACGGCCCCGTATAATTGATGTTTCGGAATCTGAGCGAGAATCTCTGGCCATGACATGTCTCCCACTAAACCCTAAGTGGTATTACAGTCTTAGATCTAAGCGGACACATTTTTGTGGTTAATACATTGTCGCAATGGAGTACAAAAACAGCTCGATGGAATTCAGCGACACGCTGTTGGATGTGTTGAACTTTATCGACGGTTATGACTTGTCTACGATGGACGTCATCAATGGGTACAGTTCAATCCCTCTCGATGGTTTAGCAATGTTAATTGACGAGGATGGCCACGAAGAAACGTTGCACCACATGTACGGTAATCAGAGTATGGGATTTCAACGTTCAAAAATGATTCCATATAACGAGGATCAATTACCGGTGCAGGAAGAGAACGTTCACGAAAGCACAAAAGACGTTATTGTCTTACAAATGGAGGACATCACGCTGTGGCGAAGTTTAATGGAATCGAGCGACCTGTACAAACGTCACTGTAATATGTTAGTTCAGGAAGGAAGTTCTGCAGTTACACTGAATCAAACGGCAATGGTACCCATCAATACCTTCATCGATACTGTTCTGATCGAAGCAGTTACCAAGAAACCTCTAGCCTTCCTCGAGAAATTTGTTCTCTCGGTAAAGGAACTTGTGCTTCATTTACACCGTTGCAATTTGAAACTCAACCATACTTTCATGTCATCGATCTATGTGTGCAAGAAGTGTAATGCATTCATTGCAACCGACATGCAGCACACAAGCTTCCGAATGATACGGGAACTAAAAAAAAGTAATCAAGAAAATGTCCGAATGGTGATCAACGCTGTCCTCGATGTATTTACATATCCGTCTGTTCTGCCTTGGGGTATTCGTGAGAATCGCAACACTGTGCAGTCAGCTGTCATCGATGGTAGAATATCCAGTGTCTACTACAAATCTCTGTCAAGTAGAGACCGAACTTCTTTTATGGATTTCCTCGAGGTCTTTGTTGAATATTATCGCGCAGTCGCACTAGAATACCGTGGATTCAATATCTCAACGGCATACTGTGAATTACAAAATTTGTTTTCGTTTGGATCGTAATGTCCCGCGAGCCAACGGCCTGCTTTTGTGATGCTGGGCGACAGTTGATCCCACAAGCTGATGGAGAATTCCTTTTTTTCATTTTTCATAATAACGTACAAAACTTAAATGTTATTAACCATCTACTTCTTCGCGGACGACTAACATGAAGAGGCTTCGTTATGGTCGAAGTGCGGTTTGCAACTCGTAGACTATACACTTCTTGGCATTCGGGTATGGTCGAACGTTCATTCGACTTTAGCCTCTTGAATCTACAATTGACCAAGCATTTCGTAATGCGTAATTGAAGATCAATGTGTCATGGAAGAATGTCGATTGTAGGCCGGTAAATGAGAGACCTTACTTGTCTCGAAAGCATGTTAGTGGAGACACAGTGTTGATATCTTTGACCAGGTAAACATGAAAATGTTACTGAGCTCGTCGTTCCGGGCGTTTGTGTCTGCGGGTTTTTATAACAAAGCTGAAGTCTTTTAGTAATGCCGGTGCTAAAAGTTTGAAGGATCGAGAACTGAGATAGTTGTTGTAGGCTAACAATGCAATCGCCGCAGTCATACGGGGCGTCGTTTCGAGGCTCAAGTAGCGACTGTTTGACATAAGATGAATGATCCACCGGACCACTGGCTGTAATGGTCCTTCCAGTCTTGTCAAGTGCATCAAGTCAGTGATGTAGTACGTTGGCAAGGTCGTAATACTGAGGTCCTCTTCGTGCAAGACCCTCATCAAAGGTGCAACGTCTAGTAACGAGTCTATGCTACACCCACCTCCGGAATAGTATAAAAGTGTGTCGATATTAACATCAATATTGGTTGCTTTGCAAACTATATACATGACTCCGACAGCTACACTCTGAAGTAGATCCGTAGGAACTTCATTGGTAACGACTCGGTCGAACAGTCTGAGAGTGGCGCATGTTGCATGCTTGAGGTGTTTCCGGTCAAAGTTATCCATGACGATGGTTATCCATGACGTGACTTTCCTCCTTTTGACTAACATGTCATTGCTCAAATCGGAGCTTGTCATCCCGGTAGCGAGACTGAACCGACCAGTGGTTGTAAGGTTTTACCAATCAGGATTGTTACTAAACAAAACTTTGGTATTTATTTTAAATCTGGTTATGTTGCAAAAAAAATCACTTATTACGGTAGTCAAGAGACTTAGGTATATCGATGCTGTTTACATTCTTCCGTACACAGACCCCGTACCAATCGGATATTAGAAGGAACAGCTATTGTCAACTTGTTCATTGCAGAACTTCATCACTACTCGAATAACGGTCCAGCCTGCTTAAAATGGCCTTCGTTTCAGCTATAGTTGGAAACATATTCTTGAATGGAAACAAGACGACGAAGGAAAGTAACCCCTTCCTCGAACCTCTGCCCATTTTCAATTGTCCGATATTCTACGCACGGGCATTGAACGCTCTTTCGTCCCCCAACGCCGCTAGTCAACCAGGCGGGGCCAAACTCACATATACGCCCAAAACTTTATTCACTGCCGAGGGTTTGTCGGTCCCCGTATACGGTGAGACTCACGAACCCCTGGACGTAATACCGGAGGCTTATAGTAATGACTTAATCGACAGACCATACTTACTGCAAGAACTGAAAGATCAGGACATCTATGGCATCATACCCGGTGGCTCTTCTGACGGTGACAATGGAAATTCAGACGGCGCACACTCGTCAACACATGACCCGAAAAATCCTACCACTTCTTGGACAGTCGACAGAATAACGGTCCAAGCATAGACCAATCCATTCACAAACCAAAAGTCACTTCAAGTTCAGGGATGTGGTTATTCCTTGCAAGCACCCAGATCCATTGAGGCAAAATCGGCATTTCGGGCTACGTCGATGACATTGCACACCCAGAACATACCAACCATAGAAATGAGTCAGCAGTTGGCTAAACCTCGAGTCTCAGTGGAATTTTTTTTGCTCGCTACATTTCGTATGTCATGGCATGCCAGGGAAGTTAGTTTAATTATTATCGACTAAAAATTGGACAGTTCAACAAAATGGGTTCCCGATAACTATTGGCCAGTTGAATTGCCCTACTAGAGAAGTAATACTGGTAACTAAGCAGAGCTACCAGGGCTAAGCAGGGCATCATACGGGGCATGTAATGACAGAATCCAGAGTAGATATTCATCCGGTGTGAATACGCACTAGGAGTTCACCCTCAGCTTTGCAACAATGGAAGAGAAAAACTAAATAATCAAAACACAGACGTAAAGCCAACGAATTACAGTGGTCCGGGTTTCTTTGTCAGCCCCGAATAACCAATGCCAGAAATCCTAGCAGCGGCGTCGACTCTGGTCAGTGCTGGCATATCGGTGTTCAATTACTATCATGTCTTCCAGCTGGCACAAATAACCATAGGTAACAAAATGACCGTAGAGGATCTGAAAACCTATGAGCACGAAATAGGGATGGTTCAATGGGCATCTCTAGGAGCGGCGATAACCACTTCTATCGACGGTGCGTGCCGATTTGTGCAAGCGCTCCGTCATCCTCACCACCATCCTCATCACCATCCTCATCACCATATCCATCATCCAGGACAAATGTACCCCCCATCATACATGGACCACAGTCATATGGACGACGGACCTTTACATTGAGTACAAAGAGGAAACGTTAATGGAAGTTGACACACGCACGCCGTAAACAGCTTCGAACGATCAAGTGTGGTCGCACACCTGGCATCCAAAGTCAACCAATAACGAAGACAACTAAAGCGTCGGTAGAGGTGATTCAGAAGAATGATTCCGGAACAGCATGGCCCGCGCAAACTGTGTTTCTATCTTGAGACGAGAGATGGTGGATTTCAATAACACGGCAAGGCCACCAATTTATGCACTCCGTCGCGTGGATTCATTGCCTTGATTTTTTAACATGAAAATGAATGAAAAAATTCGTCCGTGACTTCCATTGACACTTGCAGCGAGTGATCGAGATTTTTTTTTCAGTTTCGTGTCATGTTGGAAATATTTCCAATGTCGGCTGGCTAGGCATTGGAAAAAAGGGTAGACACAGTCAGAGAGAAAGCGTTCCTGCTGCTCTTTCGCTTCATGCGAATTTTACGCGCTTCTTTGTTTTCGCACGTATATTGACTTCCGAAAGGAGCTCTTCTTTATCGTAGTCACTGTCTTCATCGATCTCGTCATCATTGTGGAGAAGTGCAACCTGGCGAGAACCTTTCGCCTGCGACGATTTTCCGAGCCCTCCAAATATTTCAGTTATTGTTCTGAACTGACCATCACTCAGAGAGTCGGCACCCTCATGCGATGGGCACATGCGGATAGCCATTGATGGTATACGGTTGAGCTTCTTCATCGCCAATGCGTCCATCTCTGGAGTTTCTTCGGTAAGTCTGACGCCACAGACGCGGCCCAGAATGTCAGATATTTTTTCGTCGTGCTCTTCCCGGGCACCATGTATGATGGAATTTCTCACGTTGCCGATGTTTTGTTCTTCCACGTTCGGGATGAATTTCTCGGGGATAACGAGCCTACTAGTAAACTTACCGTGGGCATTCGGCACGTAAAACATAATATGCTGCGAAAATTGGAACACGCCAACATTATTGAAGAACATGCAGAAAGCCTCTATTGATGTAAACTGGCAGAATCCTCTGTAAATGTTGCTGAGCCATTGCTTGGAGAAGAATTCCAGAACCGAACGGTTTATTTGCGACTGTGCAGCGAGTAGATCTTTGATAAAACTCACTATGACGTGCTTCGCCTCAACGTAGTTCGTCGTGACGATACCATTCTTGGAATCGGCATCAGTGTCACCACTGATAAAAGATTTCATTTTGAATAGATTCATGAAATTCTTTTCAAGCAAATCGTCTGAAGCAGCTTGTTTCTTGTCTACATCGTTTTTTCCATCTTCAACTGGTTCATCGATATTGCTATCGTAAGTCTTGATGAACTTCAATGTGTCGCAAATCAAATCCGGTGGAAGCCACACTAGAACACCGTTGGAATAACCGCTTTCGTCCAAGTACTCGGTCAAGTCGTCAAAGTAAGTGCCATCGTAGACCAGTTTGTTGCCGTCACAAATACAGCAATACCGATAAAAGTGCTGTAAACCAAATCTAAAGGCTATTTCCGTTATGTTAGGACTTTTGCGTGGCGTTGGGAAGTTCCAAACGTTGAGCGTTCGTAAAATCTCTCTAATTTTCTCAGGTGATGCAGTCGTCCAAGGAACTATCACTCTTACAATCCGTAAAGCATCTTCGACCGAACGGACCTTCTGGCCCTTGTGGAGGAAGCTGATGTCAAAGGGTGTTCTCTCACGAAATCGTATTACTTTCGGTCGCTTTATCGCCAGACACGGTACGTCCACTGAATCGTAGGTGGTGCATTCTTCTGATCGTATTATCGATAAAGGTGTCATGTCAGGATTTACATTGCGATGCTAGCAGTGGAACCAAAAAAAGGTTTGAGACTCGTTGGTCCCTCTACTAAATGGAAAGGTGTCAGGTCGACACTCGACAACTTCCCACTGTGGCAATTCGACATTTGTCCAACTGGACAACCCCAGCAAATAGGACCTCAAATGTCGAGTGGTACGGAGGGAAGATGCCACAATAGGAGGCTAAACACCTTCCCGTTTCAAATCTAATTTATAGCTGATTTTTTTTAGAGACCCTTCCCCCAATTTGTGCAAGCGAATGAGAAATTACATCATCCCAGTTATTCATCTCGTCATTAAAAGAGTCACGAACAGTCATAAAAGCGGTAGCGCTATTAGCATCTTGCATAGCGTTTATCTCACGTACACGTGCCTACTTTTCGATGCTGAATAACGTTTTGGAACTATTGTTACGTGGTTAACCCGAGACTTGGCTAAACGGTGTCAGCTTGACTGTTCTAATAATAAAGATCAATAGCTTTATCTGTCCGAAGACTTGAAAAAAAACTGACCGAACCTGGCAGTTGTAAAAGAAGTTTTTGCACCGGAATATTTAGTAGCAACAAATGATTTTCGAATAATTAGTGGCAGGTATGTTGAAGCATGAATTCCCAAATGCATTGTTTGGTTTTCATTTGTTCGATCCGAATGTTTTACATTTCAATTTGATGGAGTAACTTGTAGAATTTTCTGGTTCACACTATCAATGCTTCATATAATTCCCAGCTATGAGTCATTTACAGTTTACATTGGACGCGAACTATCAAAAAATACAAATTCCCAACGAAACGAGTGGGGGCGTCGGCCAAGCATCGATATCATTGAGGTCTGGCAACTTCAACAGGAACGGACACATTGGAGATACGACGTGAGGAGACTGGGTAAAAAACTATTTTCTCATGTGATTATTCTGGTCTTACAATGGCTGTCTGTGCTCCTTGAGAACGATGGCTACAACGACGAATTTAGCCCGATACGAGAACCAGTCGGATATGAACGATGAACGTTTGTTAACGTTGAAGTCTCTTCAGCAAATCCGCCGGAATATCATCGGAGAGCTTGACACTTTCAACAAACTGTTCGGACCGAGTAACACGTTGATACCGCTGAGCTATTCGTTTCAATCCAAGTCCAAATACGAATTTGTTGACTTTGGTTACAAGCTCTATCGAGAACACGAAGTTCTCATAGGACCCATTGATATGTACGGATTGTGCAGGTCGATGGACGACTACAAAGAGTCTACGAAACTCGAAGCGGACATCAACGAAGGCAAAGAACGACTTATGATGTTTATTGCGAATTGTGACAACATGGCAAACAAACCGAGTGGTTCTCTAATGTCAGCAATATTGAAAGACTTGGCCGACAAGCTTGATAGTTTGTTGGGTAACCAGGACGTCGTCAAGAAAATCTCTTCGCGATATCCAAAGTTTGACGCGTCAGCTTTTGCCAGAAACCGAAAAAACATACTACAAAAGTACATCGATGGCAAAGAGAACGATGCCTGTGAACTGGTTCGTCTGAGAGTGGACGTTGCCCCGACCAGAGACGAAAACTACACCTGTTACGAAATCTCCCAAGGCTTGTCTCGTTCCAAAGGTCATTTCCACTTCATGCCACCGATGCTGCGCCACGGTTACTTGATATTAAAAATGCCCTACATACGGGCCATGGTCTCATCGAAATCGACAGATTACCTATTCAAGCTTAAGGCCAAAATGATCATGGTCGACAAAATCGAGCACGTTGCGACTCCTCTATGCTTTGATATAAAAACAGGAAAAGTCGTGGACGACACAGAAGCCATATTCATGTTGGATGGATGTTCCGACGTTGATTGGACGGACGGCGTTGAAGGCCTCATGTCGCTACCTACAACGCGGGAGTTTTCGAAACTAACGGCTGCGACTGCCAAGTCCTTGACGATTTTCTCAACTGCTCACAGTCCTCCGCATAATTTCAACGATGCGAATAACAAGCCAGTGGCCGACGAATCAGACGATGAAGAGCAAAACATTACGATCGACGAATCAATCGATCAATACAAAACACTGTCTTGCGCGATTGACGATTTCATCAAAGAGGTCCAAAACGAAGAAAGTTGGCATCCGTCGGTTGGCAATTTGTTTGAATTCGTCAACCGATTTATCAGTGTGATAAAATTCAAGAAACCATCATTGCTGAGGACTCAAACCGGTGCTGCCATAATCAATATGGGTCGAATTCCCGAGTTGTCCGCCCCTGCTAATAAGGCTGATATGACTCTGGAATCTTTTGAAGATTCCGTAACGCAAAATTACAACACGTTCAGATTGCATCGTGACGCCGATGAAATAATGCGCTCATGCTGGCACGAGTTATTCTCACATGTCGAAGAAGCACCAGAAGTACCCACCAAGATAACCAAGAAAACACGCTCGTCCACTCCAACTGTCAGCAGCGAAGCTAAGAGCAGAAGAATGAAGCGTTAGCTCACAAGGATCTTCATGAATACACGGCTCAATGATGGTTTGCCAACGCATGGCTATGCAATGAAGGAATTTTCCCAACAAACATACAATAACTATATGCCTCTCATCATTTTACAACCATTTTTTTTGCGTCCAACCAGAAATTGTGACTTTTGTGTCGAGGCATGCAGCCACCTGCAGCATTTCTGAATCAACATGGCAATGTCGATTCCAAGTCGTGCTCATCGAATCACTGAGTTTTTGATTCCATTTTTTCTGGAAGCTCTAGCATCAACTAAAATGATGACATGAACAACTACGACTGCCACTCTGAAATTTGGACGCTGAACCAAGGCTTGCACGAAAGTAAGGTACTTCCAATAGTGATCTCATATATGGCATGTTTATCGGAAAAAACAAAAGAAAGACTAACAAGGTGGTATAAGGTGGCAGAAATGACCAGCCACGGCTATCAGACTAGTTTTTATAACAGAAGAGACGCTGTAATACGGCATATCTCGCAACGACACTACGCTTGTTAGTGTAGTAGCATCCCACGTTGTCAAACTGACGGTAGCGCCTAGTCGTACGACTCTCTCCGAAGCAATCGGACGTGCACAACGATAATGTGCAGATCATCGAGCGACGAGGACGTCAGTGTAGAAATCAGAAATGATGTGCAAATTCGTCAAGTAATCTGCTCGAACTGTGCGTGGAAATGCGTCCACTTGTGCAGTAATTCATCGCTCAACTCGGCGACTGCTAACGTCATGATAGATCGAGTGAGCCATGATTTTCGGAGACGATTCAAGTGCACCGAGTGCACATTCACCGCTGAACATCGAGATTGTGACCAGTTCAAGTACCGGCACAACATTGTCGTCGAAATGAAATGTCAGCGCTGCGTTTTCACTTATAGTCATTCTTGTTTTTCTGACTATCATGACCATCGTGATTTCTCGGAACAGCGCAGCAAGCCCGACGGTGATTCTCATTGGAGCATGAACGTCACTTGCGGCAATTCCATGTCCCGCTTCGGCCACATCTGCAATGTCATTAAGCACAGAAAATTCTGGGACGAGGCACCTGCTCAGTTGGCTTCGCCCAGTACAGAGCAGCGCAGGTATTCACATTCTATTTCGCCACACAACAACAACAGCAACCGAAAACGACATGCTCATCGGGCATTTTGTGGACGTCGAGCGTCCAAAGCAACACACCACGTAAGGCCGTGCGCTCATATGCCGCCAAGGGAACGTGGTTACAACAGTGCCGAATCAACCAATCACAATGCTCTCACCTACTCGCGTCTCCCACGCAAATCGTTTCGTGGACGTGATAAAATATCCACTCGGAATCGGCCGAAAGACACGCGCACCATTCAACAAAAGAAATCCGCTTGCCCGTGCCAACATCACAGCGCTCCGTATAGAACGTCGCCATCACCGAGCTCGTTCCGATAAGCGGCGAGGCAGGCCTCAATGCGCTCCTGACCTATAACGTCGTAAGTCTCGTCCATGCACTCAGTAGCCACTGAGATTTCGTCGCATAAGGTAAACATTTTCACGTTGACATTTTTTTCTCGCCGTATATTACACGTTCGCCTACGACCAAGTGCTTTTCTCCGATACTATGAATCCTCAAGACGACGAAGACAGCCGCGGCTCAGTGGGTTCTCCAGTTCAGACTGAGTTCGGACATGTAAGCGTTTCTGAATTCGAAGCTGATTTCTACGACGAATCCAACGATGATGGGGAAAACAGCGGAGGAGAAAATGAGTGCGCAACTTCACTGCCGATCACCAAGCCAGTCAGCGCAGAGCTCCCGATGGTGGCCGGTTTGACGGAGACTCCGGAACGAAAATCTCCAGCTACGAAGAATGTGCCGGCTACTAAAATTCGTAAAATCGACCATTTTTCGCAGGCTCTTATGTCTGCTGCTTGTGAAAAAAAGAAAGTCACGATTGTCTACAAGAAACGTCCTATTGTTGAACCAGCTGCGAAGAACGACTATGATGAGTTTGGACATAAAATGCCTGCCGGGAAGAAAAAAACAGTTTCAATCACCAAAGATCCAGCGCAGGACGAAAGTCAGTTTGCCACCGACGAATCGGCCAAAAAACCAAAGACCGCTATTAAGAAATCACGTAAGCTCCCAACAATGGCTACTCATGAGTTGCCCGTTGGCAGATGCTACCAAGATCCGGGACATTATTCAGAGGTAGTATCGTCAGCGCAAACAGCGCAAGAAGTACCTTTGACGTCGCTAGTAAACGAAGCACAAGTGCACGCACGTCCGCAAGCTAATTCGTCACGACAAAATGAAAAAAATAGTGAAAGGCCTGCCAACAACTCATTAGGATTGAATGGCGAGATTGCTGATGATCGTTTCTGGATCGGGGTGTTAGCGGATGACTTCAAATCGCTGGACTACAAGGCGCTCTTGACAAACAGTTCATTCAGCGAACAACAAGCGTACGTCTTGCAGCAGTCGTTTCATCAACTGTGCCGGAAGCTGTCTGACGTTTCGACGTACAGTGATCGTTTTATGAAAACCCACAAGTGCCTAGAATGTGAATTCTCCATATCGCATCAGTGCGTTTCGATTAATTTCACGCAAATCACTTCGTCCAGCACAAAACTGACTGATGTAACTGCGATTACATCCCAATCAACGATCATGTGCATGTGCCAGTTTAGCTTCTTCCACTCCCACGCAACTCAGGCTCGTATCTCACTCGTGAATAATTTGAACTTGAGGGGTACCTCGCGTATGTTGGAACATAACCGATCCGTCAGCGTCAGTTGTCCCAAGTGCCACATGAATGTTGTCATTAAAAATCGAAATCACGAAATTTGCTGTGAGTTTACAAACTGGAATAGTTTGGAAGGTGCTAATCGTAGACAATTCTTTCGCTTTCTTGAAAATCGCCTGCTGACTGCTAAAATGAGCAAACCGTACTTGAACGAACTTTATGCTTGCAACAGACAGTGCTGCCAGCTTTTTCATCGTTGTGCTGAGAATGCCATGGCTAATGATACCAGCGTGCCCATACGATCACTCCAATAACTTGATTAACCCTCCGTAGACACACATGAGTATGCAGCCCATTCCGTGAAGTTCTCGTTTTTCCTGTAGATTACTAGAAGTAACATGACTCATACGATCGTCATATTCTACGTCAATAAATTTGTACTTATGTTTCGTTTACATGACGAATTTTCTGAACTGCAATTCAAACGAGTTGGTTCAGTGTTGCAACGAGTAGTTACCAGAGTTATGTACGAAGCATGTATGTTTCTTTAAGATTTCAGCTTATCAGACTGGTAACTAACTGCGAAATGCGATTACAAATAACTACATATTGCGGTCAGGTTTCTCTTTGTCCCTCTTAATCTACCAGCCTTTGCAGCTAAGCTGCACGAGGTTTCGGTGTCCGTGATAACGGATACCATTGTCAGGCATAAGCATTTTGACGGCGATGATGTTAGGCGCTGCTTGGGAAGATTGGTGAGCGACGTCGACGTAGGTTCAGGAGTAAAACTAAAAGATGAAAGGTATGGTAGTCGTTCGACCGTCTCAGAATAACGCTGACGAGAACTGTTTGTCCATCGCGCTCAGGCTTTGTGAACTTGAGGCAAACAAGTTCTGGATGACAAGCGCCGGACACAAAGTTTAATTTCCATGGATCATAAGTAAGAACAGCTCTGACGGAGCTGACAGTCCAACATTACCCTCAGGAGACTGTAAAACCTCTGGACGTATTGCGCACGTACACGAGTCCAGAAAATACTCATGCCACGTCTATTTGACGTTAGCTTCTGCCAGGGTATGTTACTATAGCCTCCCAGCATGTGCCCGTGTCCCGGAAGCAGCTTTATCCTCAACCAACTTTATCAGTCACCTTTGTCGTTAAATTTGCGTTACGTTATACTAGTACTGCGGAACTTTTCACTGCCACAGCCACAACAGCTTATCGACAAGTGTTTCTTCAGTATCGAGGAATAATTGTTCAAGTAGAGAATGGCCGGGGTTTGAGTTGTATGATGAGTACTCTATTGTATAGAACGCAGACGAGCTGGTCAAGTCGAGCTGCACGCCGCCATGTTGCACCGCACTAGTTACTAATTCATGTTAACGGACACTGGCAACATTAGAACATGACATTACTTGTACAACATATGTCGGCATCCTGAGGACAGGTGGATATCCCCACAGCGGCGTCATAAGTCATCAAAACATTTATAATGGTGACTTGCCAAGGTGTCATGCGACAAAGCGCTATAATCGGCTGTTTATTATTTTTGGCATTCCCGTAAAATGGAAGGACTGCTTTTAATAAGTCTCGCTCGTCAAAGGAATGAATCAACTTTATGTTTATTCAATCGAATTCATGATGGCTATACTATTCGGAGTGGACAGGTAAAAATATGGAATTATTGGCAAGGTACCATGACCACTCCATCAGTAAATCGGTGCCTCCTGAGCGACGCTGACGTGTCATCTCCTAACATTTCACCATGCGGAACCTGATCAACGCTCTTAAAAGCTTAGTGAAGCTTCCAACAGTCTCCATCGACAATGCATTCTTCCGGTTGCATTACCAGTTCACCGTTATCATACTCATCGCGTTTTCATTGCTGGTGACTTCGCGGCAGTACTTCGGGCGGCCCATGGATTGTCATTTTCCGGACTATACCCATGGCTCCCTCAACGACTACTGTTCCGTGCAGCCAACCTACCTGGAAGTGAGGAGCACCACACATGATGTTGAAGACCCCATTTCGCATCATAATAAAGTTCCTACATCGGAGCAGCAACGAGAAATCAAGTATTACGGCTATTACCAATGGATTTTCATCGTGTTGTTCATCCAAGCAGTCTTTTTCTCCATTCCACAGTACATCTGGAAGGCATGTGAAGGAGGTAAACTGAAGATATTGACTCACGAGCTGACTTCACCGTTCTTGAGCGAAGAGTGTATCACAGAGAAGGTCAACCATATGATCGATTATATTTTAATGCAGCTGCACGCGCGAAACTTTTACGCCTACAAATACTTTGGCTGCGAGTTGCTGAACTTTCTCAACGTTGTCGGACAGATATGCTTCATGAATGTCTTCATTGGCAAAGACTTTGTGTTGTACGGAATCTATGTCATCTTCTTCGACCAGAAAGCCCATCCAGACATGACGAACCCCATGAAGCACGTCTTCCCAACAATCACTAAATGCACTTTTTACAAATACGGCGCTTCGGGCACCCAGGAGAACTACGAGGGACTCTGCATCCTTACGGAGAACGTGATCAACGAGAGGATCTACATTTTCCTCTGGTTCTGGTTCTATGTGCTAGCCATCATCAGTGGAACAGTTGTTGTGTACCGAATTGCTCTGCTAGCTTCCCCTGCACTCAGATTGTACATGTTCCGAAAATGTTGCTTCATGAACCTCCCTGAACACGTCCAGCTGGTACACGAACAGCTACAAATCGGAGATTGGTTTCTGTTACGCGGGCTCTGGAAAAATATGAACCCTATGATTTACAAAGAACTCGTGTCGCGCCTTGCACATCGTATCCAGATCGATGTTTAGTTACTCTGTATCAGTATTCACTTCTTCTTTTTATTGTGAACGAGTATAAACTCGTAACAAGTGTGTGTGTATGTGTATGTGAATTAAAAGCATCCATGTGTGCTCGAGGTAGTCCTCGTTCTCTTGAGCGTCATATTAAAATGTAATTAGATACACCTACCAATATGTTTTCCGTCATGTATTCTTGTAGCTTTATATTTAATGTAATGAGTGCATTATAAACGTGTCTATTAAAAATACTAACAATAAATTGTTTCATTTTTTTATTTTTACGTGTGCCCTGGCACCGTGACATCACCAAGCAACTCTGAACGTTATACCTTACTCAGACATGCAGCATCTGGCAAGGTCCAAGCCTCCGTAGCATTCTGCACAAAGACAATGTCCAGCTCACCAAGTACCTAGTTAGAAGCCGTAAGCGGAGCCAAAGCAGGTTCAGCTATTTACTTAAGAGCTAAGCAGCTCAATAGCGCTACTGTGCTGCACTCATGCACTCTGCCAGTATGTGAAGTTTTTGAGGGCATCAATGACTAGCTAAAAGTCATCCTGAAGGTGACTCAAATTTAGCCTATAATCGCTGTATCCACATGCAGCGTAAACATGTCATTGTTTTCTCTCATTGCACATTTTTTTCAATTAAGCGACGGGCCAATTCTGATAACCCCCGCGAACATTAAGGTTGAACTTTGCTCTACTGAAACCGATAACGACTTCGGAGAACTCTGAGATAAGAAGTGGATGAGTAACCACCGGATGATCATCCGCTTCATTTGATGAGGATACTCGCTCCGAATCGGTTGTTTTATTTGTGAATAATGGATACACGTAGAATAACTAAATTGTTCCAAAAAAATCCTGAAACATGGAAAACCATCTTCCACGAGATCGCCGAAGCTGGAGCGGTCCCAATACTCTACCGCGTTCGTGACTACATCCAAGGACCAATTGCTCCTTTCCTGCAAGAGAAAGATAGAAACGGCGATCTTTGCACCCACCTTGCAGTGAAGTCACACAGAGGAGCGAAGGCGATTCAGATTCTTACGCTACTGGTAGAGCTAGGGGCTGACCTCAACGCGTCGAGCGGTGTCACGCACTCCACTGTACTTCATCTGGCAACTGTAGGTCGTGATTACGAACTGGTTCATTGGTTGGTCGCGCAGCCCCAGATTGATCTGAATGTAAAAGGTTGGGACGGGCTGACGGCGTACGAGATGGCATTCATCGAGAACAACGGACGTATGATGGATCTTCTGATATCCCACGGCGCTCGGACACCACATCCAGAGGTGGTTTACGATTGGAATGCGTTCCCAACAACAAGTGAAGAATAAACGTGCGGCAGGGCGTTTACTGATTACGTGTATTGACGGTGATAGGGTTATTGTTAAAACTAAAGCTTATCATCGAATAAATATACAATATTGACCTTGAATATCATTGTTCCCTAATAACATGTCTCTCTATAGATTGTGGAGCTGCGAGGGAGTCTCATAGATGAGTATATTGAGGAGAACGCTTCAAAGTAAGTCAGAGGCAGAAAGTAAGTATTTTGATACTTGAGAATAGTTTAGAATCAGTGCCACTTGGTGATTCGAGTTATACGTGACGTAGAGTTACACGAACAGCTACAAATCAGAGATTGGTTTCTGTTAGGTGGGCTCTGGAAAAAATATGAACCCTATGATTTACAAAGAACTCGTGTCGCGCATTGCACGTCGTATCCAGATCGATGTTTAGTTGCTTTGTATCAGTATTCATTTCTTTTTCTTATTGTGAACGAGTATAAACTCGTAAGAAGGGTGTGTGTGTATGTGTACGTTAATTAAAAGCATCCATGTGCGCTCGAGGTAGTCCTCGTTCTCTTGAGCGTCATATTAAAATGTTATTAGATACACCTACCAGTATGTTTTCCGTCATGTATTCTTGTAGCTTATATTGAATGTAATGAGTGCATTGTAAACGTGTCTATTAAAAATACTAACAATAGATTGTTTCATTTTTTTATTTTTACATGTACCCTGGCACCGTGACATCACCAAGCAACTCAAAACGTTATACCTTACATGGACATGCAGCATCTGGCAAGGTCCAATCCTCCGTAGCATTCTGCACAAAGACAATGTCCAGCTCACCAAGTACCTAGTCAGAAATCGTAAGCGGAGCCAAAGCAGGTTCAGCTATTCACTTGAGAGCTAAGCAGCTCAATAGCGCTACTGTGCTGCACTCATGCCCTCTGCCAGTATATAAAGTTTTTGAGGACATCGATGTCTAGCTAAAAGTCATCTGAAGGTGACTCAAATGTAGTCTATAATCGCCGTATCCATGTGCAATGTAAACATGTCGTTGTTTCCTGTTGTTGCACATTGATATGCGAATTTTGATAACCCCAGCGAACATTAAGGTTGAACTATGCATGCTTATATGATAAAAAGTTGATATATGTATAACAACCGGATGACCTTCAGTTTCATTTTGCCACGACACTCGCTCTGAATCGGTTGTGCAATCTGTGAATAATGGAGAATCGTAAAATAGCTAAATTGTTCAAAAAAAATCCTCAAACATTGAAAACCATCTTCCACGAGCTCGCCGAAGCTGGAGCGACCCCAGTGCTCTACCGGGTTCGTGACTACATCCAAGGACCAATTGCCCCTTTCCTGCAAGAGAAAGATAAAAACGGCGATCTTTGCATCCACCTTGCAGTGAAGGCAAACAGAGGAGCGAAGGCGATTCAGATTCTTACGGTACTGGCAGAGCTGGGAGCTGACCTCAACGCGTCGAACGATGACACGCGCTTCACTGTGGTACATCTGGCAGTCATGGGTTCCGATTGCAAACTGCTTCAGTGGTTGGCTGCGCAGCCCCACATTGATCTGAACGCGAAATCTTGGAATGGGCTGACGGCGTGCGAGATGGCATTCATCGAAATGAACGAACGGATGATGGATATTCTGATATCCCACGGTGCTGAGAGTCCACGTGCAGAGGTGGTTCACGAATGGACTGCTGTGTTCCCAACAATACATGAAGAATAAACGTTCGGCAGGGCGTTTACTGATTATGTGTATCGACGGTGATAGTGTTATTGTTAGAACTAAGCTTATCATCGAATAAATATACATTATTGACCTTGAAAATTTATATTATTGTTCCCCAATTCATTAACATGTCTCTCTATAGTTTGTGGAGCTGCGAGGGAGTCTCAGAGATGAGAATATTGAGTAGAACGCTAAAAAGTAAGTCAAAGGCAGAAAGTAAGTATTTCAATACTTAAGAATAGTTTAGAATCAGTGCCACTTAGTGATTAGAGTTATATAAACATAGCACGTAGAGCTGACTGACGTAATGTTCCAACTTCGGTCGCACAATAGATTCTTTGTCAACGTTATCGCAGGCGATACGTCAGAGAGGTTTGAACTAACGTTATCAGACTAATAACTAACTGCAAAACGTGATTACAAATAACTACATATTACGGTCAGGTTTCTCTTTGTCCCTGTTGATCTACCAGCCTTTGCAGCTAAGCTGCACGGGGTTTCGGTGTCCGTGATAACGGATACCATTGTCAGGCATAAGCATTATGACGGCGATGATGTTAGGCGCTGCTTGGGAAGGTTGGTGAGCGCCGTCGACGTAGGTTCAGGCGTAAAACTGAGAGATGAAAGGTATGGTAGTCGTTCGACCGTCTCAGAATAACGCTGATGAGAACTGTTTGTCCATCGCGCTCAGGCTTTGAGGACTTGAGGTAATCAAGTTCTGGTTGACAAGCACCGGACACACAGTTAAATTTCCATGGATCATAAGTAAGAACAGCTCTGACGGACCTGACAGTCCAACATTACCCTCACGAGACTGTACAACCTCCGGACGTACTGCGCACGTACACGAGTCCACAAAACACTCATGCCACATCTATTTGACGTTAGCTTCTGTCCGGGTTTGTCACTATAGCCTCCCAGCATGTGCCCGTGTCCCGGAAACAACTTTATACCCAACCAACT
The DNA here is from genome assembly GCA_037043255.1 of Diadegma fenestrale. NCBI lineage: Eukaryota > Metazoa > Arthropoda > Insecta > Hymenoptera > Ichneumonidae > Diadegma > Diadegma fenestrale. The sequence goes on from CM073319.1 coordinate 6,779,022, forward strand.
TTGTCAGTCACCTTTGTTGTTAAAGTTGCGTTACGTTATACTAGTACTGCGGACCTTTTCACTGCCACAGTCACAACAGCTTATCGACAAGTGTTTCTTCAGTATCGAGAAGTAATTATTCAAGTAGAGAATGGCCGGGGTCTGAGTTGTATGAAAAGTACTCAATTGTATAAAATGCAGACGAGCTGGTCGTGTCAAGCTAAATGCCATGTTGACTATGAGCACAATTCGAATCACGAATTCGAAAACTGGTAGAGCACCCGCAGGTTTCGGCTTATAGTGCACTCCGAATTTCCCTTCTATTTCTAACTATGCTGCACGTTTTCTTGAACATATTGACGACGTATTGACGACGTTCATGAAATTTTAGGATCCGCCGCAGTTTTCAGGTGAAACTGATGATCGAATAAAGTCGCTGGGTCCTCAGACTATCAGACGATGTGCTTCGGTTTTCCTCTTATTCTATATAAAATGCACTGATGAGTAATTCGCTCTAGGAGCAAGGAAAGTTATTGAGAAAATTATTCGAGCATATAGTCATCGTGGCGCGAGTGTAAAATTGACAAACGACGCAGCTTTGCCCTCGGTGCAGTCTCGTAGGATGCACGAACGAGGAAAACTATTTTCCTCGTGTATATATGTCACGATTATGGACCACGTGGTTCGTCGATGGATAATCGAGTTGCATGCCCGCAGAATGCATAAAAAAAAATTAGCAACAATTTGCATCGATTCGTACGCCAAAAAATTGCTCCGAAAAGAAAATTTTTTTGAAAAAAATCGAAATCTCGTTGGGAAACTTTTTTTTTTTTTTTTGAAAAATCACAAAAAAATTGTCATTGCAGCAAAAAATGTTGTGGAAAGTCTTTTAAAAAAAAAAATCGACAGATGCAACTGCAATTTTCTATTTTTTCCTCCACGTGACTCACTTTTTTCTCGCCCATTTATTTCCTCAATGAGATCGGAGTTCCCCAGAGCCTCGTACACTCTTTCGAGACGTGCACATTTATGTCTGTCAATGCATTCGTCTCCAGCTCTGTTGACCATCGCGCCGGTCACGGTCAAGTGCATTTCCCACTGCATACGCGCTGCGCGGTCACTATCATTGAATTTATTTCAACTAGAAACATTCAACTCGACTCCGAATGACTCGAATTACTCGTACAGTGAAAATCAAAATTTTATTGAAAAAGATCGAAATTTTTTTGGACGACTAAACGTTTTTCTGAAAAATCACAACAAATTTCGTCGTTGCAGCAAAAAATATTCTGAACAGTCTCTCCGAAAGGCCATTTTTGTCATTCCAATCGTAAATTCTGCTGACGGTTCCGTTAGGAATAAAAAATTTTGTCAAAATAACGAAAATTTTGAAATTATCAAAAAATATTTGTTTTACCGTAATCAACAAAATTCCGACGTTTTTTCCGACCTGGACCATTTATTTTTCAACATATCGGGTCAATTTGACCCGCTGCGTTTTCCAAATCGTTGAATTCGCCAAAAATGCATTAAATTAATGAATTTTTTGTTGCAGGAAAGTTTTTCGTTCCATTATTGACGAAATTGAAAATTAAATACCAAAAAATTGGCAAAAAAAAAATTGACCGGGTCAAAATGACCCAGTGTGTACTCGAAGCCTTGAATTTTCAAGTTTCAAATTAAAAAATTGACTTCGATACAACTGAACGAGATTTTTGGGCTCTTTTTCAATCACGAAAAATGAAAAATGAAAAAACGAAATTGGCAGGAGGAAAATAATCGAAAGAAACACGTTTCGGGATAAAAAAAAATCGATTTTATTAATTATTCGTTCGATTTAAAAAACCATGAAAATTATCGAACCGATTTTGTCTTTGGATCCTGAAAAAAAAATCGTTTTATCGTGCTGCACGAAATTTTGAACGAAAAACAGAATTTTGGTGGATTCGGACGACGAAAAGTTGGAAAAGGTGAAAAAAAATGAGGAGACGATGATTTAAAAGGACGTTTTATTAAGCGAGCAACGGACATTCGGTCCGTTTAAAATTAATTGCTATTAACACGTGCTTGGTCGTCGATAAAATATTCTTTAAGTTTTTCCAATGCTCGGTGTCTGTGGGAAATTTGATTTTTCACCGATTTGGAAAGTTGGGCGTAAGTTTGGTTGTAACCGTCCGGTAGGAAAATCGGATCCCAGCCAAAATCTCGAGGCCCTTGAGGACTGACGATCGTTCCTTTGGTACGACCTTTGAAAAGGATCACAGACTCGTTGGAATCTCCGCTGGTATATGCAAAAGTGCATACAGCTTCGGCGCTCTTGTCCTTCCAACCATCGAGCATTTTGAAAAGTCCGTCCGGACCCATTTTCTCCAGGAACCATTTAATATACGGTCCTGGGAGGCCGTTCATCGCGTTGAAACATAAACAAGTATCCTCCACAATAACTGGCCCCTTGACCACCTCGTACGCCGCTCGACACTTGGCAATGCTTATGTCGTCCGCATCCCCTTGATATTCCGGCAAATCTATCTTCTTGTTGATCAACTCGCGAGGAAAATTCTTCCCCAATATTGATATCACCTCCTCCAATTTCTTTGTATTACCCGTCACAAAAACTATCGGTTTTGTCATTTTCTGCAACACGAACAATATCAACAAATTCATTCACTTTTTTTAGCCTTTTCTTTCCACAAATTCATTTTCATTAATTTTTATTCATTGTAAAAAGATAAAAAAATTGGATTTTTAATAATATCTACGAATTCCTTCATTTTTTTCGATTTTCTTTTTAAAAAAACGAAAACGTGGCGTTTCATTTTGAAAAATTGGCGATATTTTTTTTTTTTTTTTTTCAAATAGGATTTTTAATCGATTTATAATAATATCTACGAATTCCTTCATTTTTTTTCAATTTTCGTTCAACAAAAATGAAAACGTGGCGTTTCATTTTGAAAAATCGGCAAATTCTTTTTTTTTTTCTTTTTAAATACGATGTTTAATTGAATTTTGATAATATCAACGAATTCTTTCATTTTTTTCGATATTTTTTTCAAAAAACCAAAAACGTGGCGTTTTATTTCGAAAAATCGGAAAATTCTTTTTTTTAAAACGATTTTTAATAATATCAACGAATTCTTTCATTTTTGGCGATATTTTAAAAAAAAAACCAAAAACGTGGCGTTTTATTTTGAAAAATCGGAAAATTCTTTTTTTAACAACGATTTTTAATCGATTTTTAAAAATATTAACGGATTCGTCTATTTTTTCGAATTTCTTTTAAACAAAAACGTAGACATGGCGTCTTATTTTGAAAAGACGACAATTTTTTTTCATTTTATGGAAAAAAAAATACGATTTCTAATGATATCAATGAATTCTTTTATTTTGTTTGTTTTTTTTTTTCAACAACAACGAAAAACATGGCGTTTCATTATGTAAAATCGTCAAACTCATTTTTTTTAAATGAAAAAGAAAACGATTTTCAATAATATCAAAGAATTCCTTCATGGAATTCAAAAACATGGCGTTTTATCATAAAAAATCGGCAAACTCATTTTTTTCTCTTTCAATAAAGAAAAAAAACGATTTTTAGGTCAATTTAGTTTGCTCCACTTGAATTTATAGCAACAAATAAATAAAATTGAATTTTTTGCATCGAATTTCGATTACAGACAACTTTCCATATTGACAATTACTTTTTATTGCGATGAAGTAGGATCAGATTGTTGCCGATGCAGTAAAAGTGTCACAAATTACAAAAGTTCCGATCTTTTTTTTATAATTTCTCAGTAAGCGGGACGATTGTAAAAAAGTGCATGATTTTGTTTTCACGAACAATGCGTCGGTTATCAATTCTCGCGAAGCGAAATACGAGCCTCGCGTTATAATTAAATTTCAAAACATTGACGCCTCATAAATACGAGAGAAAAAATACGAGGGTCGATAAGGAAGGCAGCGCTCGGATGGTAAAAGATGGCGTTGCTAAAATATGCAACAATTATTGCAATAAATAGATTAATTAACGCCATGACTCACCTTGATTGAAAAGTCGAAAGTAATGAGTGAAAGTTGGCAAATCCCCTGCGTGGTCCGGTCCTTTCAAGTACAAATACGATACGAGAACGAAACGACGAACAAAAATCCAGGCTTTTAACCTCAAAATTGTTAAACGCGTTTCCCACCACTTAACAAAGAGATTAAAACGCCTTTCGTCAAACGGCTATTAAAATCGTAAACTTTTTAGACTCCGGACAGTTTTTCGGGGGCTTTTTAATCGCGGGGGATTTAAATCTTATAAATAAGTGGTGGGAAAATATAAATCGTGCGTCGACGTTTCCAGTTCCGAGCCATTCCTGCTGAGTTTTTCGACAGGCCCTTAAAAAATTTCTTTCCCGTGCCGATGGGACTGAACCAGCCAATGAAAACGTTCCGTTGACAAGAAACGAGCCTCCTGATTGGTCCGCGCTCACAAAAAGCTCGTGCAGGCCCGTAAACCTTGTAAAAATACAAAAAACGTCAAAAATAGCGAACAGCTGTGCGGCGTTTGTGGTTTTTCTTCGTCCAGAGTGTCCGAAAGCAAGAAAAATACACCGACAACGTGATTTCGTGTTTCGCAGCCCGCGTGCTTGACACTTTTTCACCAAGTGTCAAATAATTCGTCGAAATGGCAGCGAAAATGCAGCAATTCGAGCCGCCGAGTTCCGCCAGCTCCGAAAGGTCAGCATCCCCGTTTTTTCGCCTTCCTCGCGAACCTCAAATCACAATTACGACGTTAATGTCATTTTTTTACGTTTTTTTGTTCCATTCAGCGAGGGCGACGCTTGTCTCGACGATCCAGCGGACTTTCCGATGGACGATCAAGAGCTCGATCATTACGAACACAACGACGTCGTGAACGCGACTCCCCAGTCTCCGAGGCCGCCGTCAGCGACAGGTAAATTTTCGACTGTTTTTTTTTTGCAAACTCCCCGCAATTTCCAGCCCCGAATTCGCCTCCCCAGGGTCGCAGAAATCCCCGCGATCCCGCCGTCAAAGAACCACCAGCCTCTCGCAATCCAGCAAAAAAACTTCTGCCGAGTCGATTTTGCGCAGCAAAAACCGCACGATTTACACCGCCGGCCGACCGCCGTGGTACAATTCTGCCGGACAACAAGTCGAGCCTTTCGTCATAGGTTCGTAAACGCAAATCGTCCTCGTTGACGAAATCCCAAATTTCGACGCCAAAAAACACTTTTTTTTGGCAGGAATTTGCGGGGGCAGCGCGTCCGGCAAAACGACCGTCGCCACCAAAATTATCGAGTCTCTCGACGTTCCGTGGGTCACGCTCTTGAGCATGGATTCGTTTTATAAGGTAAAACGAAGAAATTTGTGAGAATTTCATGAGTTTTTGGCTTTTGACGGCTCTTGACGGCTCTTGACGGCTCTTGAAAAAATTCTCAGGTGCTGAACGAGAAACAGCACGAATTGGCGGCGCGCAACGAGTACAATTTCGATCATCCTGACGCCTTTGACTTTGAGCTGCTCAAAACGACCCTCCAGAGGCTGAAGGAAGGCCGAAAGGTGGAAGTTCCGATTTATAATTTTGTAACGCACAGCAGAGAGAACCGAACCGTAAGTTTGATGCGAATGTGCAAAAAAAAGGAAGATTTTTGTGCAAAGGGAGCAAATTTTGATGCCTCGAGTACGCTCTGGGTCATTTTGACCCAAACTGTAATTTTCTTGTGAATTTACAAAAAAAAAACCAGAATTTTTATGCGAATTTTGAGTCCTGAGAAGATCGAGCGCGCCTCGGGTCAAATTGACCCGTTCAGGGAGCAAATTTTGATGCCTCGAGTACACACTGGGTCATTCTGACCCAAACTGAAATTTTATTGCGGAAATGCAAAAAAAAACGAGAATTTTGATGCTCCAGAAGATCGAGCGCGTTTAGGGTCAAATTGACCCGCCCAGGGACCAAATTTTGAGCCCTCGAGTACGCTCTGGGTCATTTTGACCCAAACTGTAATTTTCTTGTGAATTTACAAAAAAAAAACCAGAATTTTTATGCGAATTTTGAGTCCTGAGAAGATCGAGCGCGCCTCGGGTCAAATTGACCCGTTCAGGGAGCAAATTTTGATGCCTCGAGTACACACTGGGTCATTTTGACCCAAACTGAAATTTTCTTGCAAAAATGCAAAAAAAAAACGAGAATTTTTATGCAAATTTCAAGTCCTGAGAAGATCGAGCGCGCCTCGGGTCAAATTGACCCAGTGTGTACTCGTTGGCACTCGAATCATGAAATTGCGCAGGAAAAAAATTTGAGAAAGCTGAAAAAAATGAATTTTTTGAAACCAGAAAACCATGTACGGCGCGAACGTCATAATTTTCGAGGGGATTCTCACGTTCTACGACTCCGAAGTGCTCAAGGTAAAAGAAAAACGTATTTGAAGAAAAAAGAGAACGAAAATGTGAAAAATTCTTTTTTCTGGTCACGCAGATGTGCGACATGAAAGTTTTCGTTGACACGGACGCGGACGTGAGGCTCGCGAGACGCCTGAAACGAGATATCTCGCAGAGATGTCGTGACCTTGAGGGAGTCCTTAAGCAATATTGCACCATGGTTAAGCCCTCGTTTTTTTATTACATCGCACCGTTGATGCCTCACGCAGACATAATCGTGCCCCGTGGAGGCGACAACGAAGTTGCCATCGAATTAATCGTCCAGCACGTTCACACGCAGCTCCAATTGCGGGGCTTCAAACTTCGCGAAAAACTGGCCCATTCCTTCATCGGTCATCCCTTGCCAAGCTCCCTCTATTTACTTCCAAATACTCCACAGATCAAGGGCCTCCATACTTTCATAAGAAACAAAGACACTTATCGAGACGAATTCATTTTCTACTCCAAACGACTCATCAGGCTCGTCATCGAGTACGCTCTGTCGCTCTTGCCATTCGAGGTACGTATTTCATGAAAATTTCACCGTGCTGGACGAAAAAAACGATTTTCTATCGATTTTCCATTCAATTTTAGAAACCAACACAATTTTCCTTTTGATTTTCTCTTTGGATGCTGAAAAAAATCGTTTCATCGTCCTCAGTCAAGAAAAAAATGAATTTCAACGTCGCAAAAGTTTTTCCTTTTCTTTCGAAAAAATCGACGAGCCATTGGCGACTTTGAGCTCGTTTCGGGATTTTTTTTTATAATTTATTAATTTATAATCAATTTATAATAAATTAATTAATAATTTATAACTAATTAATATTATAATTAATTAATTAATTGATTAATTAAGTGATTGATTGATTGATTAATTAATTGATTGATTGATTGATTTATTTATAATTAATTCATAATAAATTACTAAATAATTTATAACTAATTAATATTATAATTAATTAAATGCTCGGTCACTGCGAAAATCGTCGATTAACGGGCTCGTGTATTGTCTTGAAGGAAATCACGGTCGAAACACCTCAAGGTGTTCCTTATCACGGGAAACGGAGCGCGACTGACAAAATTTGCGGAGTTTCCATCCTGCGAGCTGGCGAAACGATGGAACAAGCTGTTTGCGACGTTTGCAAAGATATTCGTATTGGAAAAATCCTCATTCAGACGAATTTGCAGACTGACGAGCCCGAGGTAAGCAGTTACGGAGTTTCCCATTAATCCTGGAACGGTGACCTTGAATTTTTTCGCCTATTTCCGGTAACCCTGAGCTCACAAATGACCACAATTTTGAAAAATTCATATCTCCGGTAAAATTTAACGCAAAAGGCTCAACTTGGGCTCATTCTCTTCGTTTTTTAATGCAGAATCGCGTGAGCCTGGGCAATTCCGCTCCGAGTCAAAAAATTGATCGAGAATTCGGTAAAACGATAAAAAACGGGAAAAAGGCGCGAGATTTTAAATCGCCTCGAGTATTTTTTCCCCCCGAAATTACCGTTCCGGGATTAATTAATGAAAATGCGAAAAAAATGAAAAATCGTAAATTTGACCCAAAAAAAGAAAAATTCCTCGCGGAAAAACGAAAAAAAAAACGATTTTTTGAAATTCTGAATTTTTTAGCGATTTTTTTTCTAATTTTTTTCACAGCTTTATTACCTGAGGCTGCCGAAAGACATTAAGGACTACCGTGTCATACTAATGGACGCGACAGTCGCGACAGGGGCCGCAGCCATGATGGCGATTCGAGTTCTCCTGGACCACGACGTAACCGAGGAAAATATTTTGTTGGTTTCGTTGTTAATGGCAGAGTCCGGAGTGCATTCGATCGCGTACGCTTTTCCAGGAGTAAAAATCGTCACGTCCGCTCTGGACCCGGAAATCAACGAACGATTTTACGTTTTGCCCGGTATCGGCAATTTCGGCGACCGCTATTTCGGCACGGAGCCTTACGGCGCCGCGGACGAGTGATCACGAGAATCTCAATGGAACGAAAACAGAAAAAAAACAGGAAAGAGGCTTTTTTTTCTTTTCTCGTTTATTTTTTTGATGGGAGAATTTGCACCGACGAATTTTCAGGATTTTCAACGCTTTTCGGTTCACAACTTGAAGGAAATTCGGAAAAAACGTCGAAAACGATTTTTTCGAGTCGCTCCATCTCGAGCCAAATCTCAAAATTCGTCGATTCGAATCGGGACTAGAAAATTTTAGCAACGATCGTGATCCCTCGATCCGGCTCCATCGAACCCTTAATTTTCTCAGTCAATTGTAAATATTCCCTGTTTTTATCGACTTTTAAACTTTAACCAAGTCCCACCAAACTTTTTGTTAGTCTGTAGAAAAAAAAACCGGAAAAACGTTTAATTAAAACGTCGTTTTCATGATGTTTCAGTTTTTCACGAAATTATCACAAATTTCGTTCATTTCTCAACGACCTTTTTTTTCTCCTCCAAACATCAGATTTTTCCTTTATTGACGATTCTTTCATAATTTTTTATCAACATTCTTGACACCGAAACCAAAAATTTTCTCCTCAAAAGAAAATTTTTGCCACTTTCTTGAATTTGGGATTTACAATTTTTTATTTTTCTCAACCAAACGCGTGAAAATTCGTCGCGTTTCGTTCATGAGTCGCAAAATTATCAAGAGACTCGGCAGAGTCTCGGGACAAGTACATTTGAAAATCAACATTCTTGACACCGAAACCAAAAATTTTCTCCTGAAAAGAAATTTTTTTCGACTTTCTTGAATTTGAGATTCACAATTTTTAACTTTTCTCATCCAAATGCGTGAAAATTCGTCGCGTTTCGTTCGTGAGTGGCAAAAAAATGTGTTTTTGTCTTAAATTTCAATTTGAAATTTTAATAATTTGATAATTTATTTATTAAATTTATAAAAATTCAATAATAATAATTAAAAAGAAATTTTAAACAGAAAAATGTCTTAAAAAATTTCGGCTCCTGGCCTTTTTGGCAATCTGCAAAAAAAAATCATAATTACATTTTTTTTTGCAACTTTTCGACGTGACTGGAATTTTCACGCGTTTGGATGAGGAAAATGAAAAATTTTGGTGCCAAGAAACGTTAATAGAAAATTAAAATGAAGTCTCACGTAAAAACGAGACTCTCGATTTTTTTTTGGTTTACAAAGGCGTCGTGCCGACTCCGGAAACGTTGGCACCGCTGGTTTCGCCGTTTGGTCGTAGCTGGCGATAGCCCCGAGCGCTCGCCCGTCGAGAACGTCGCCAATTCTCCAAATTGCCGCTCGGCTGAGCGAGCAAATAAGTTATGAGTCTGTCGAGTGCGGCGAGATCTTCGCTGGTGTTTTCGCCCGCGTTGCCTCCGATGTCTGCCGATCTGCCGTTCACGGCTTCACGCACGTGATTGGTCGGGTCGTCTTTGCGGGATGAATCGCCGGCAGACCCCATGACTCCGGGATGGAGGCCCAGGCGCGGCGCAATCTTGAACGTGACGAATTTACACGATAAAGAAAAAAAGAGCCTCGGGGTCAAATTGACCCGAAATTTCCCAAAAAAAAAGCTTAAAAAATCGACAAAATTGAAAAAAAAATGAACAATCATTCAAATTTTTTACTTCGTCCGGTCCGTGCTGGCCGTAACTGAGTCTTTGAACTTTGCGGAATGTGTCGTCGTTGATCGCTTCACGAACCGCCTCGTTGAGAGTTCGTTCCAAGGCTCGTTGCTTCATTTTGCTCAGGCCATCGTAAAAGCTGCCAATAATTAATTAATTAATTAATTAATCAAAAATAATTGATAATAATAATAAATTAATCAATTAATAATAACAATTAATGAATATTGATAATAATATTGATTAATGATTAATTAATTAATTATATTTATTATTTAATTAATAATTAATTATTAATCAATTAATTATATTAATCAATTAATAATCAATTAATTAAATAATTAATTATTAATTTATTAATTGTTATTATTAATCATTTAATTAATTGATTAATTAGTAAAATATTTTTACCTGGAATCGATCGAACTGTTGGCTCGCGAGTTATTTTTGTCGCGTACGAGTCTGATGTCCCGTTCCCAAAATCTTCGCAACTCGGGGGTCGAAGTATAAGGAGCCGCGACTTCTTTAATCTGAAAAAAAAAATCGATTTTTCCATCATTTATTCATTTTTTTTTGTCATTTTTTTGTTTGTCGCTTTTTACCTTCAAGACTATGATCGCGGTGATGAAAATACACATCACGTTGATGAATGTGAGACACGCACTGATTATTCCGTTGCAAAAAAACTCAACGGGCAAATAATCAGTGTAAATGTAAACGTACGAGCTGTTGAAATCCGTGTACGATTCTCCTTGTATATGGGGCATCTTTATCGGCCTGTATATCAACCATATACAGCCGAGAGCCCAAAAAAGTCCCTGACGATTAATTAATAACTCATTAATCGCGCAAATTTTCCGCTAAAATGAAATTCCAAAGGTCCGGCCGTTTCGACATTGAAATCCGGCATTTTTGATAATTTTTTAAAATATTTTTACGATTTTTGCTTCTTTTTTGAGTTTTTATCGTCGATTTTTTCCCTTCAAGTCGTTTCATTTCGGCAATTTTTTTGCTTTTTGTTTCGAGACGTTTTTCTCGGCGAATTTTTCATAATTTATGCGTCTGAATTGATTTTTATGAAGACAATTCAAATAAATTCCAAACTATCGCTTGGATTGGACAAAAAATTCAGGGACGTACGCAATTCACGACCGGCGGCAAAAGTGAAGCTGATATCGCGACTCCTATCAACGGCCCGTTACTTCCTTGCAGCAAAGCAACAGCCACCCCAGTTCCTGATGGCAGTGCCCACAAAACTCCCATCCAAAGAGATCGATAATTTCCCCTGGAACCAAAAAAAAAAGCATTTGGCAATCTAAATATAATTTTTTGAATAATTTAACAATTTTCGCAGATCGCTCGTTGCTTTTTCGTGCATTTTTAACCCTGGAATCGCCCGGGCTCAAAAACTACCCCAGGCCAATTTAAATCCCGCCCTTTCCCTTTGTTTTCCCGTTTTTTATCGTTTTACGGCATTTTCGACCAGTTTTTTGACTCGAAGCAAAATTGCCTCAGGCTCACGCGATTCCGCATTAAAAAACGAAAAGAATGAGCCCAAGTTGAGCCCTTTTCGTTAAATTTTACCGGAGATACGAATTTTTCAAAATTTCGCTCATTTTTGACCCTTGAATTGCCGGAACAAGTAAAAAAAATAAGGTCAGCGTTGCGGGCTTAATTATTTAGGAAAATAAAGAAATTCGTTGCACTTTAACGACGCCAATTACAACTCCATGAAGCATTTTATCTTTGTGCTCAAAATAAATACAATTTTAGTAATAACGTGCTTGCAAATTTAATTTCCATTCAAATACAACGACGAACAAATTAAATTTGACGATTCTTCGTGTATTAATAATCGAATAACTGATTTAAAATTCCTTGACTCACGAGAGATCGAAACAGTTGCAAAAATCCTTTTTTTTTGGATTTTAGAGTGAAAATTCCGTGATCCTGCATTAAAAACGAAAAGAATGAACCCAAGTTGAGCCCTTTTCGTTAAATTTTACCAAAGATATGAATTTTTCAAAATTTCCCTCATTTATGGCCTCCAGATAATCGAAATTGGTAAAAAAAAAAAGATTTTCCTTTCTAGGATCGATTTTCGTAGTCCTACGAATCTGAAAACGTTTTTCGCTTCTGAAAGTTTTTGAAATTTCGTAAAATACAATTATTTCATGTTTTTATTACCTTCCCTTCATCTCATCGGTTGGCCAATCGTTGTAGCCCCATGGCATTTCGGTTGTGCCGAGAATAAGACCAAAAATAAACCCAAATAAAATGGAGACGAAAATGCCCAGCATGAGGCTCTTGAACCCAACAAATTGCAGCTCCCTGTCCGCTATTATCGTGCCAAATGTTAAGGACATCACGGGACCCTGAGAATTCCATGAAAACATTCAAATCGAAGAAAAACTCAAAATTGGCCAGAAAATGAATTTTAAATTAATTTTTTTTTTTTGCGCCTCTTTTTTCGTACCATCAGCGGCGAAACGAGCATTGCTGCGACGACATTCGTCGCGCTGTTCTCCACCAAACCCAGAGCCGCCAAGCAACTGAACAAAAAATTCAAAATCGTCAAAATCCTCCGCACCTCAAAACTGAAAAATATTTTTCTGTCTTTTCAAATATTTGGGGCCCAATTTTCTCATGCAAAAATCGGGTTGCAGGGAAAAATGGACTCAGGATTTTTTTTTGCCGATCGCCAGAAAGGCTGAGTCGAAATTTTTTGAGAAAAAGTTGAAAAAAAAAAGTTTTGGAGAAAATTGTTGGTTTTGGTTTCGAGAATTTTTCGTACTCACTCCGCAGTCAAAACGAGCAACACGTAATCAAAAGTGAGGTCTCCGCCGCTTCGTACGCCATCCACGACTTGTTTGACCGTCAGTTTTGACCTGATCGAGCCCACGAAGGCCTCCCAATTGTTTTTTCGTTCTTCGGCATCCCTTTTTCTGAACGAGCCCAAAAAAAAAGCAGAAAATCAAAATTATAAGCGAATTTACGAGTTTTTTAAATTTTTCCGATCAAGTTAATTCATTTTCTTTGCCTCTGAGCCATGTCGTCACGGATCGCCGCAGGAGCCATTCGCCGCAAACCGCTGTACGTGCACTGGGTCGGTATGACGCTAGAAAAAAAAGAAAAAAAACTCGAGAATTAGCGATTTATAATCGAAGAAAAAAAAATGGAAATTTTCCACTCGTGACTCAAATTAATGAAAATTTTTGAGTTGCTCCAAACCTCACGATCGAATTCATTCGAGTCCCGATTCCCATTTCTGTGAGACAGTGCAAACAGTTCTCACAAGCATCGCCAGCAGGCACTGGAAAAATCACTTCGTAATACATGTTGCCCTTGTCCCTGCACCAGACGATGTGCTCGACCTTTAATTTTTTCAGCAGCTCGTCCAGGACCTAAAAAACAAATAAATGGACATTTTGAATTTTCTCCGTTTCTGGGATGAGAGAAAAATGAAATTTTTGGGTTTTTTTTCAATGATCAAAATTACCGTCTCCATGGGGACAAAAACCGGGGACTTTGCACGAGGTCCCGACCCCGTCGGGGCCAAATCTCCCCGGGACCTTAATCGGTTCCTCGCCCCTTGAATCGCGTCTTTTTCGAGGTCCTCGACCTTCGGGGACTCTTGTTCATCGTCGTCGTTGGAATCGTCGTCGAGGGTGATCAAGTGCGGCCGATTTTTCACGTCCTTGATGCGAAGATCGACCTTGTTCGGCTGTTCCGGCCTCGTCGACTTGTTCTCATTCCTCTTGGTGCTTTTCACTGGCACTCCAAAAATCAACTCGTGCTCGTACGAGAGCGTGGGAATGCAAACAAGAAAAACTACTCCTCCGGGCATTTTTCTCGCGAGTTTTCCAATAGGCCGAAGGAGATCGTCGAGCTCTCGTCGCTGCAGACACTCTGACCAGATCCTCCCATTCTTATTAACGTCCCAGCCTAACGAGGACTTCGCTCCTCCAGTTAATTCGATTGCCATTAATTAACGCTTTTCCAACCCAGCTCGAGCGACCCAGACCCCTTTTCTTTCAGCAACGACTCGATTTTGTTTCTCCTCCACAAAAACGTACCGCAAAATGATTGTTTTTCTCCAAAAGCCCCAAATGACGAGCAAAATTTTTCTTTTTTCCAAAATCTTCGAACTCTCGTTCTCCAGAAATCGCTACAACTTTTTTTTCACAATTTTTTTGATTCATCATCATTTTTTTTGGTTTCTAGTGAATTTTGAAAGTGGAAAATGTGATTTTTCGGTTCGGATTCCGGAGAAAATAAAAATTCCGGCTCGTGAGCTTCATTCAATTTTGTGCTGGAGTTTTTGGGGATTAATTTTCAGTTTTTTTTTTTTATAGAAGTATGAAATTTATTTAAAAAACAGCCTGAGGCTCGCAGCACAATCTGCGAATCTCTCTCCGCGTGGACACTTTCCCCATAAATTTTATCTCAACTCTCGCTCTCTCTAACGTTTACATATATTTATCTCTCTTATTGTAATTCTAGGAACCCGTTTAATCTGCTTGGCGAAGGGAAATCCGACGATCCCTCTTTGTATCAGTCTGAAGGCGACTCGACGCGTTCCCCTCGAAATCTATCAGTCGAAATTCCTTTTTCGTTCGTTTAGAAAAAATAAAAATAAAAAAATAAGAAAATTCTGTTTCGTCTCGTTTTCTTTCTCGTTTTTCGAGTCTTTTTCCTTGAAACGGCCACGACGATATTGCGAAAAAAGAAAAATATATCGAGGACTCGTGTTTTTTGGCCGCCATTTTGGGTCCCGAAAATTTTCAAAAAAAATATCGATTTTTGAGCGTTTTTTTTTCGGGACCCTTTGAATTTTCAAATGCGCGAGAAAAATCGTCGAAAAAATGGAAAAAAAAGATTGTAAAAATTAAATTCATTCATTTGGCCGGACGAACACGAATTAATTGTGGAAAATTATTAATTAAGTGGATTCGGGAATATTTCGAGAATGCCGAGCGCGGAATACTGAAATTGCAGAAAATTTGGCAACAAGTTTGGCATTTGTGGAAAAATTCACATTGCAGGCTTTTTGGGATCAGCGATTAAAGTTTCTGGGCACGGCGGCTCTCCGCGGATCAGAATTAATGCTGGGCGCGCAGTTTAGCGTGGAAAATTGATGCAAATCGTGGTTGCTGTTTCGAGCAGCGATTCTGGGATCAAGGGGCTCGATTTTCACGCTGAGTTCTTGATCGGTTTTGCCGATCGAGGCCAAATATTCTTGGACTTGGCGCTGGAGCTCCAATTTTTCTTCCTTAACTTTTTCCTCCATAAGCTGCAGAGTTTTGAGTCTCGCGTTGATTCTCTTCATCATGGAATTCCGCGGATCAGCGATATTGGCCGAGCTCAGTTTATCGATTATCGACAAAATGTCCGCATCGTCCTTGGCCGCTGCGACTTGCACGCTCGCCGCTTTCGCGTTCCTGATCTGCGTCGGCGTCGGATACGGCCAACTTCTCTCTTTCTCCTGAGTCTCTCCCGTCAAATCTTCCCACCGTTTACGCTCCTTCGCTCTCCACGCTTTTTTCTGCGTTTTCGACAGACCCGGAGGAACCGGCCGGATTACGGACCGAAATTTCGTCGCGTCCATTCCATCGTAACCCCTTTCGGGATTTTGACCCTGACCCAAAAAAAAACGTCCTGAGCAAATTTTTCAAAAAAAAAAAGGCAAACTAAAATGTTTGCCAAGATTTTCTTTGGAAAATCCAAATTTGAAATCAAAATTTTCAAGAGATTTCAAAAAAAAAAAATTTTCTCGGGTCAATCTGACCCGAGGCTTTTTTAAACTCGTCGCATCCCCGTAAATACGCATTTTTTGCATCAAATGACAAGAGACATCAAACGCCAATAGCGACAAAACAATTCTTGGGTCAAAATGACCCAGTGCGTACTCGGAGGCTCAAACGGTTTGTACGACTCGTAAAACTTTTCTTACATCTTCCCAAGTATTGGGGACCTCCAGAACAAAGTTTACAGGAGCTTCCGGGACGCCTTCGATCGTTTCACGCTTTGGTTCAAAGTCGTAAAGGTTGTTGGTCCTCACGACGCGGTTTTCGCACGTCATTATGTGATTCTGAAAGTCGAAAATCAATTTTTAATCGTTCGATTGGAAAAAACTGACCAAAATTTGTTTTCAAGCGTTTTTTCTTTGTTTTTTGTCAAATTTTTCGTGCAGGTCGTGGATTTTGCTCCGAACGGCAAATCCAGTAAAAAACTGAAAACTCGCCTCGATTTCCATGAGATTTACAAGGTGGAGCGGGTTGAAGGGACACTCGACCTTGCGCGGGCCCTTGAGAAGTTTTTGTTTGCAACTTTCGAGATGCGACTTGATTCGCTTTTTCCGACAATAATGCGAATTGTCCAGTGGACAAAGTTCCCAGAGCAATCCATCGAAATGATCGAAGAATCTAAAGCAGCAAAAAACACGATGAAAAATATGTGAATCGGGATTTTTTTGCTTGAATTTTATCAAATTGCGACGTGAAAAATAAAGCCAAAGGTTATTTACGTGACTCCGGCGTTTAATATTCCTGTTTTGTCGTCGCAATCCACGCTCGTCTCCATTTTACGGCTCGAATAAAATGCCCCGCGCTTTTTGCTGAGTCGGGCGCAAATACCATTTGTTGACAATTACAATCTCGAGGGTAAAAAGAGACTCAACGAGACGGAGAAAGAGCGACGCGAATCTCTCGGATTTGATGGATAAACGCGACAATTGCGATTTTCGAGTTCAGCGTTCGTCGCGGCCAAATTTCGAACTAAAAAACTCCGGCCTGAAAATTCATAAAGTGATTAAAAATATTGCTCAGCCTTCGTTTATCCGCGCAATGATTTATCAAGTAAACAGAAATCATTGAAAAATCATTTTCCCCGAAACGTCAGCGAATCCTTTTAAAAATCCCCATTTTTGAGGTTATGTCGTGTTGACACAACAAACACGCACACGTGCACGTAATTCCAAGTTCCGGAAAGCCGATGAAAAGTGAAAAAAGACGAGAAATTCCATCCCGAAAAATCGATCAGCATCCCGAACCGTCTTTCGATGTTTTAGTCGTTTTTAAAAAATCATCGACAAGCATCGCGCGTGAGTAAAATGAGTGTGTCGAGTGCGGAGAGCGTGGAAACGTTGCACGTTCAATTGTTGACGAATTTTCAAAAAATCGAAGGTAAGCCGGCCCGTTTTTTCACTCCGCGACAAAAATCTTCAAAATCGATGAAATTCCATTTTTTCGGGTCCCGCAGACCCAGTGTGTACTTCCCTCGACTAATTTTTGCCTCGATCCCCTCAGACACGTCGCCCAGACCTGGAATCGATGGAATTTCACGCGGCCGCTTCGGCGAAAGCCTCAACGAACATTTCGGTCGCTCGAGCCGCTTCGTAACGGACGGAGACGCAGATTTGGCTGAAAAAATTCGCGTCGCTTTAGACTCGGACGAAAAACTGCAGGAAGAATGGCTGCTGGCGGGAATTTCTGCGCTTTACTACTTCGTCCAGTGCAATTGGACTGGCCCGGAGGACGCGGAGGACGTAGTTTGGCTCGTGGGGCTGCGGGACGAGGCCCTGAAGCGTTTGACCTTGAACGAGGACTGCAACGAAAACATGGCAAAGCCGGAATTGCTGTATTTTGCAAAAACAATTTTTTCTGCGCCGCAGTTGAGATCGAGATTTAAAAGTTGCGCGTGGTGGGCGTTGCGCGCGAATTTCCTGCACGAATTCGTCATGGAAGAATGTTCCGACGTCCTTCTGGAACAATCAGAAAATTTGATCCGAGAAATAAACGATTCGCAATTGATCCAGGACGAATATTTACAAACTTTGTTCAATATCGAAGTCGCGCAATTTTATTTGCGATACCGGAGAGTTCAAAGCTCCGAAAAACATTTGAACGCGGCCCTCGACGCGTCTCAACTGACCCTCGACCTCCGAGGCGCCATGGGCAAACGCACGAAATTCCAACAGGAAGCCAAACCCCAACTCTATCTCGACGTCGCCATCAACAAACAAATTTACCCGTTTCGCAGCTGCCCCGACTTGCCCAAACCCGTGGAACTCAACGACGAATTGCGGCTGGAACGAATCGAGTTCAACGAAGTCAAAGCCAGACCCGAACTCGGCTCTCTCGAAGATTCCGTCATCCTGGCCAAATGGTAATCCCGAAAAATTGTCCTGATTCGGGAACGGAACGTCCAAATTTTCTCAACATCATTTTTCAGCATTTTTCCCCTCGTTTTCCCGCGTTTTTGACCAGTTTTTTGACTCGGAACAAAATTCCCACGGGCTCAGGCGATCCTGCATTAAAAAACGAAAAAAATGAGCCCAAGTCGAGCCATTTTCGTTGGATTTTACGGAAGATATGAATTTTCCAAAATTTCGGTCATTTTCGCAAAATCGAGACGAAATTTTTTCGTTAATTAAATATTTTCTCATTCAAAATTCGATTTCGTGTTTTTTCAGTTTCCTGTTGCTCTTGTCACAGCCAAAGGACAAGCTGACCGACGAAGAAATCATTCCATATTTAAATGTGAGCAGAAATCTCGAGTTTCCCAATGAAAAGTTTCCCAAAAAGCAGAAACACGATTAAAATAATAATGAGACTAATTTTTGTCCAGAACGTAATCGAATACACGAAAAATTGGCCGCTCCTGATGTCCGGGTTGCACCAACGCTGCATCATGGAGTTGCGGGACAAGAGAACGGTCGAGAGAGCAATGGCGCAAGCCGAGAACCTCATGGAATTGTTGAACCACGCAGTCCCTCCGGTTTCCAACAGAATCGATTTGTTTTTCGCCAGTGGAATGAAACCCATTTGGACTTACAAGCAAATATTGGCCGACGCGATGATGAGCCTGGGCCTCGTCAAAGGAGCCCTCGATCTTTACATCAAGCTTCATCTTTGGGAGGACGTTATTGTCTGCTATACGGTCCTGGAGCTCCGTCACAAGGTCAGCCAAAAAATCATTCGATCCAAGTAAAAACGGAGTAAAAAACACAACAAAATGAGATTTTGGAGAAAACTTTTTAATTAAATTAACTAAATCATTGATTTTTAATTCATTAACAATCAATCAATTTTAATTATCAATTATCTTTAACTATTAATCCATTTAATTAATTAAAATGATCAATTATGTAAGAATTTTAATTAATTAATAACTAATTAAACTAATCTTAATTAATTAAACTAATTTTAATTAATTAATCAAATTTTAATTAATTAATTAAGATTAATTATTTATTAAAATTTAATTAATTTCAATTAATTAATTCAAATAACCTTAATTTAATTTATCAAATTAATAATTAATTATTAATTAATTAATCAATTACCTATTATTAAGTAATTAATTGGTTAATGAATTAATTATTTATTTATGAATAATTATTCATAAATATAATTATAATGAATAATTATTAATAATTTTGATAAATAATTGAATTTTGAGCGTGAAAATTTGATTTGCCAGGCCGCCGATGTGATTCGTCAAGAAATAGCGAAGAAAGAGACAGTGAAATTGTGGTGTTTACTGGGCGATGCGACCCAAGAGCCGGAGCATTACGAAACGGCCTGGAAATTGTCGAACGAGAAGAGCAGTCGGGCCCAAAGACACTGGGGATTTTATTTCTTCTCTAGGCAGCATTATGAGGAGGCAATTCCGCATTTGAAACTGTCGGTCGAGTTGAACAATATCCAGGAAAATGTGTGGATTCGTTTGGGTTTCGCTGCCCTCCAAGTTGAAGATTGGAAATTGGCTGCGACCGCGTACAGACGTTATTGCAATTTGGAACCCTCGGTGCGTATATTTTTCAAGAATAACGAAGCGACTCGACGATCGAACATTCTTTACACCAAAATTAACAATTTTTGCAATTTAATTCCAAAATTTTTCAATTTGTTTTTTCGCAACTCGATTTTTGAAATTTTTAAGCAAAAATTTCAAATTTCAAATTAAATTTCTCAATTTCTCAACGTCAGGAAGTTTTTCTCCACGGGAGAAAACTTTTAGGGTCGGTGGCAAGAACATTTCAACAAAATTTCACAAAAAATCCTGAATAAAGTCGATTTTCGATAGTAAAACCTCGGAAAGTTAATTGGCTCGTCACATTTTGAGTTTTTTTTTTGTATTTTCAGACTTTCGAAGCTTGGAACAACCTGGCAAAAGCGTATATTAAAATGGGAGAAAAGGAAAGAGCCTGGAGATCGCTGCAGGACGCAATAAAATGCAATTACGACAGATGGGAAGTTTGGGACAATTTGATGCTCGTCAGTATCGACATCGGCCAGTTTTCAGAGGTTCGAAATCAGTTTTACCCAAAATTAATTGAATGTAATCAAATATTTGATTAATTTAATCGAATATTTAATCAAATATTCAACTGAATATAAAATTCAATATCAAATTAAATTCCATAATTAAATATTGATTTGGATATTCAAATTAAATATAATTGAATATAATCAAATATTTAATTAAATATTTGATCAAATATTTGATTAATTTAATCGAAAATTTAATTAAAAATTGAATTGAATATAAAATTCAATATCAAATTAAATTCCATAATTAAATATTAAATTGAATATTCAAATTAATAAATTAAATTCATTAAATATTTTATTAAATTAAAATTCAATTTATATATTTATTAAATATATTAATTTATACTTAATATTTAATTTTTATATTTGTATAATTTAATTTATATAATTATAATTTTGCACAATTTCCATGAACGTTCTGTCGATATTGCGAGTAGGTGATCCGTTGCTATCACCGAATTCTGGACCTGAAGGGCCAACACGTTGACATCCAAATCCTGGGGATTCTGGCGTCAGCGGTGCGCGAAGAAAAAATTGATTTCGACGGGAATTCAGCGAGAAAATTGTTGCCAAAAGTTCTTGAATTGTTTGGCCGACTCACCGCGATGGTTCTCACCAACTCTGAAATTTGGCGACTTTACGCTCAGCTGACAATTCTCAACGATACCGAGCTCGACGCCCAGAAAGCTGCTCAGTATCTCCAGCGCTCGTATCGAGCTGCCATTTCCGATTCACGCTGGGCCGAAACCGCCGAAGGGACTCTCAACGTTCTCGATCTTTGCATACAATTGGCCCAGGCGTATTTACATTGTTACACTGATGTTTCGATCGGTCAAAAACGGTCGATGCTCGGCAGTGCCAAATTGTGCCTCCAGTCGGTTCTTTCCAGAGTCAGAAATCAGGACTTGTTCCTCAACGACGAAAAAGTCAGCCAAAAAATCGAGTCCCTCGACAAACTCTTTGAAACCATAACCACCGAATTCGAAAAAGTCAAAGCCACGTAATCGAAACGATCGCAAAATTCAATTTTATTAAACAAATCCGTGTCACGGACACTAAAACTTGAAAAAAATGAAATTTTCACTCTAAAATCCAAAACAAAAAGGATTTTTGCAACTTTTTCGATCTCTCGTGAATCAAGAAATTTTAAATCAGTTATTCGATCATTAATACACGAAGAATCATCAAATTTAATTTGTTCGTCGTTGTATTTGAATGGAAATTAAATTTACAAGCACGTTATTACTAAAATTATATTTATTTTGAGCACAAAGATAAAATGCTTCATGGAGTTGGAATTGGCGTCGTTAAAGTGCAACGAATTTCTTTATTTTCCTAAATAATTAAGCCCGCAACGCTGACCTTATTTTTTTTACTTGTTCCGGCAATTCAAGGGTCAAAAATGAGCGAAATTTTGAAAAATTCGTATCTCCGGTAAAATTTAACGAAAAGGGCTCAACTTGGGCTCGTTCTTTTCGTTTTTTAATGCAGGATCGCGTGAGCCTGGGCGATTCCGCTCAAAGTAAAAAAATCAGTCAAAAATGCGGTAAAAGCATAAAAAACTGGCGAATGTGGGGTAAAAAATGAGCGGAATTTTGAAAAATTCGTATCTCCGGTAAAATTTAACGAAAAGGGCTCAACTTGGGCTCATTCTTTTCGTTTTTTAATGCAGCATCGCGTGAGCCTTGGGCAATTTTGCTTGGAGTCGAAAAAATAGTCGAAAATTCGATAAAACGATAAAAAACGGAGGGAAAAAGGGCGCGAGATTTGAAATCGCGTGAGGTCGTTTTTTACTCCGGATTATCGTTCAAGGGCTGATCAACGAGAATCGTGTATGTGTAAAAATAAAAAAAATTGTGGGTGAAATTGGAATCGAAGTAGAAAATTCGTTGCACGAAATGGTGGGAAACTTGAACGCTCGATATTTTATTCTCCACGGTCCAGAAATGATCCTTTTTCGCAGCTTTGGTCGTCGTTTTGGTTTTTCCATTTTGTTGGGAGTTGCAACGAAAAATAGTCAACATTTGAACGAATTCATTTTCTCGGCTGTGGCCGGCACTCGGTCTCTTTTCCTTCGTGGCAACAAATACCTTGGCTCATTTCGAGGCCCGTGAATTTCCACTCGCCGCTGTTGCAGACTCGCGTGTGCACCGAAACCTTCAAATTCTCCACGTGCTTGTTCAGCTTCTCGCAAATCAATGCAGGCGCTTGTTTCTTCGCTTCCTCAGCCTGAAAACACAAACGAAACAGTTTGACCCTTCGGGGCTTAATTCACACGCGAAAATCTTTCGAGAGCGAATGAAATCGTTTTATCGAGATTCACCAGAGCGATGCAAAGCGCCAGACACTTTTCCGATCCTTCCTCGTCGCAGGACACGTTCAGAGGAAACGCGTGCTCGATCAACGGCTGGCTCGACAACGAAGCTGCGAATACTGCACAGGCACAATTGCCCTGAGAACTTTCCACTGCGCTGTGGACACAATTTTCTCAGTTTTTTGCTCTTCATGCCAATAAAATGATGATTAATAATTTTTCATCGAAATTCTTGACTGGAAAACTCAAAATTTTTGGACTTTAAGAATTTCAAACATTTTCCCGTCCAAACGCCTGGAAATTCGAGTCCCGTTTCGTTTGTCAGTTGCAAAAAAATGTGTTTAGGATTTTTCTTCAAAAATTTCGGCTCATGGCCTTTCTGGCAATCTGCAAAAAAAATCCTGAATCCTTGACGAAACGTGAATTCAGTTTGGATGAGGAAAAATTGAATTTTAAAATAAAATTTAAAATTTTAGAAGAAAATTTTCAATTTTAGCAGGAAATTTTCGATTTTAGAAGAAAATTTTCAAATTTAGAAAAAAAAATCAATTTTAGAAGAAAATTTTCAGTTTTAGAAAAAAAAATTCAATTTTAAATGAAAATTTTCAATTTTAGAAGAAAATTTTCAATTTTAAATGAAAATTTTTCAAATTTAGAAGAAAATTTTCAATTTTAAATGAAAATTTTTCTTCATAGACGAAAATTTTTAGATTCGGTGACAAGAACGTTCATAGAAAATTTTGAGAGAACCCTAAATTGAGTCTTTTTGTGATGGCTTAAGAAAAATGTCCAAAATTACCGAGCCCCGTTGAGGCAGACGAGAGCAAACGCAATGACTCCGAAGTATTTCATGATTTATAGATTTTTCTTTTTTTTTCTTGCTAATCACTCGATCCTCGATCAATTAATTCTCGGGTGTGACTGACGAAGAAACGGACGAGACAATTGGAATATATAACGAGTGTGAAGCGTCCCTTCCATTTCTTTCCTCCACGTCCTGGCCTTTTGTTACCATTTTTTCTTTCCCCCGCTGCCCCTCGGTAATCGGAGTATTTAAAAAACTTTGACACCTCGCACCGGACACGCCAAGCGTCAATAAAAAGAGCTTCTCCGTTGCGAATTCCACAATTTATTGATCGAACAAAAAAAAACATCAATTCACTTGCGATCGACAAATCTTTTTAAAAAATTCATTTTCGCAAGGAAAAAATAAACTTTCAATCAGGTAAAATAATTTTTTATTGCAGTCTCGATGCTGAGAAAAAAAAATCACGACTTTGCACAATTTTTATCGATTATTTGAAACATCGCGACCAATTTAAATTCCAACGGTTCGGATTCATTCTATATACTGCATGGGTCGTGGCACTGATTCCGGGCAACAAACTCCAGTCGTCCTGAAAAAATAAAAACAGAAAAAAAAACATTTTTGGAGCGATTTTTTTTTTAAATTCCAAAAAATCCCCAAAAAAACAGCAGGAACCGATTTTTTTTCGAAAATCGTGAATATACAAGAATGAATTTCGAAAAAATAAAAACGAAAAGAAAAAAAATTCTCTTGAGCGATTTTTCAACATTTTTTCGAAAAATTCCAAAAAAAAACAGCAGGAACCGATTTTTTTTCGGAAATCGTGAATATACAAGAATGAATTTCGAAAAAATGAAAAGAAAAAGAAAAAAAACATTCTCTTGAGCGATTTTTCAACATTTTTTCGAAAAATTCCAAAAAAAAAAACAGCCGGAGCCGATTTTTTTTCGAAAATCGTGAATATACGAGAATGAATTTCGAAAAGTTGTAAAAAAAAACTTAACGGATCGAAATTCTGTTTTCTTTCATTATTTTTCGGGAAAAATGAGTAAAAAACTTTCTTTTCTTTTTAATAAACTCACGTCCCAATTTTGCACACGTGTTTTCGGAAAATTTTCTTCGTCGTGTAGAGACGAATGTCTGGACAGTCGGAAATGAGGCGGCATTCGCCTGATTCATTGTTCACCGAGTTGTTACAGGCCAAGGGCGAAGGGTCGTCGGTCTGGAGGAAAAAACGAATGAAAACCATGTGGACACAAGGATAATTAAAATTTTGACGTGATAAAAAATAACGAACTTCGTCATCGACGTCCGAGAAACTTCTGCGGATCGAAATCATCTGCGTTTTCATGGGCGCGCGAGTTTTTGGTTCACTTTTCGAAAAAAGCATGTTCCACTTGGAACTCAGTTTTGCATCTGAGGGAATAATTACGACGAATTGTCGAAAACAAAAAATTAATTAGGACGAGCTCGAAAAATATGAAATTTGGACAAAATATTTAATTTGAGGGGAAAAAAATCACAAATTTAATCGTATTTGGAAAAAAATTCAGATTTTTCGATTTACCGGGATCGATGCCAATTCTTTGGAGCACGATGTTATTGTAAACGAGATTCGTCACTCGAGCCACGGCGTATTTGAACTGAAAATAGAGAAAAATATAAAAAATTCGATGCAGGATGCAATTAATCAATTAATTGGATCAAATAATTAATTTTACGTCCAATTAATTAATCCGTAGACACGAAACCACTTCTGGGGCACGTGGGTGCAAATTTGCACCTCAAGTTTTCAGAAGGTTCGGTCTCATCGACATTTGTACGGATTGGAATCTCGTGGGAAACTTTTTAGGGATAGCGAATCCTGGACAATCGATTACGATGATCAGAAAATCGAAAAATACAAGATTTTTCACAAAAAAATTGTCAAATTCACTGAAGAAATTTCGAAAATCTGTTTCTTTTTGTTTTAACGCCATTTCAGTACTAATTAACGTATCAACATTCAATTTGCACGGAATTGAAGATAACGAGTCATATTTTGAGGAAAAAAATAATCCGGAATGATTGTGAGGAAAGCCGCTGAGCCACGCGGACAAAAGTTCGTGCCGCCTGAAGTTTTCGTAGCTGCAAATTTGCACCCATGTCGTGGCTACGGGTTGAGAGTTCGATTAACAAAATCTCAACGAAATTCATCTATTCCCATAATATTTACGTTTTCAATCGATAATTATTCTAATAAGCTCTCAATTATTAATTACTAATTAGTAATTAGTAACTAATTAGTAATTAGTAACTAATTAGTAATTAGTAACTAATTAGTAATTAGTAACTAATTAGTAATTACTAATTACTAATTAGTTACTAATTACTAACTAATTAGTAATTACTAATTAGTAATTAATGATTAGTAACTAGTAACTAATTAGTAATTACTAATTAGTGATTAGTAATTAGTGACTAATTAGTAATTAGTAATTAGACAATTACTAATAAGCTCTGAATTATTAATTTGAAACTAATTAATAATCATAAATTATAATTGACAATATTTGAAAAATCGTTTTGTCATTTACCCGGAGAGCAATCTCGAGGATTCTTTCGTCCGGTTGCAAAAGATCGTCACACAATGTAGGCTGGTGGAATAAAATCCCATCATTAGCCTCGTCCGAATCGATTTTCGCTTGCAAGTCCATCAGAGTTTTAAAGGCCCAGATTTTGACAACGGTACCGAGCGATTTTGATACGACGGCTGAAAAAAGTTGCGACGAATCGTTGGTCGATGCTGCTGGTGCGAATTTTGCCTCCACGTAAGCCTCCGATTTCCGGAGCCTCAGATGTTGATTCTAAAATGTTTACGATTCAAATTCTCCGGAGGACAAAGCGCGATCGATTAAAAAAATAAAATTTCTCGATAATTGTTAAAAAAAAAAAACAATCGAAGTTTTTTCGTCGTCAAATTTTTTTCAGACCTCGCAATCATCGATCGAGACGTAAATTTTCGATGGGTCCGGCAAGTTTGTGCTCAATTGTCCAGCAATGGGAATTTCTGTGCCCCGGAAAACCACGTTCGCCGTTTGTTGCGTCAGACTCGATGTGATTACCTGCGATTTAGAATTATTTGAATTTTTCAATTTAATCATCGAACAAATTTCTCGCAAATATCGTTTTTATTCTTTTTTTCGATAAATATCGATTTTTTTTTCAAATATCGTGACGTCACCTGCTTCGGGTCGAATTCGGCAGAATAATGGGTGCGAACAGGCGAATTTATACTGTTCAGAAACTCGACAACTTGTCGATTAGTGTCGGCTCCGCGATACAAGTGTTTTTCCCTCCCTCTAGTTATGACAGCGAGCTTTCTCATCAAATCTCTGTCAACCTCGGGCCCCAGGCCCATGGCGAATATCGACGCTCTGTTAAAATTTCAAAATTCATATCGACTCAATAACTTGATTAATTTTTCCAAAGACTCAAATTTTCCTGCTTACCCCGTCAGTCTGTAAAAGGATTTGACCATATCGAGAATTAGGTCCTTGGATCGAGGATCCTTGACCTTTTCATCGCTGACAAAAACGATAAAGTCAAGTTCCTTCAAGTTTTTCGAGACTTTCCGACGATTTCCGAGTTTCCGATCGATTACGGCCTTGAACGCCGCGCGAAGATGGTCAAGGACGTTCGAATGATCGCGGACCTTTCAAACAAAAAAATTTTTTTATGTCTCTAAAATGAATTTCGCAAATTTTCATCATTTTTTCAAATTTTTACAAAGTTTTTCAATGCAGCAAAAAAAAACGTGGCACTCACTTGTTTGGTGGAATCGATAATCGTGAATTTGTCAGTTTTTCTCTTCAGTTTTCGAAGATAAGAATTTATGCCCGTTTTCACCTGTTCCAAAGTTTTTTCTTCCATTGATTTCGAAAAGTCGAGAACAATCACCACGTGCTTGGAGTGCGAATAATTGTCAGGCGATGGTGCGTAGAAATGTGCGAACCATTCGTCTTGCCTCTGAAAAAAAAGAAACCAAATGATCACGAACGATTTTTCACCCCAACGTCATTTTTCGCTACAGCGTTAATTTTTTCATTTCTTTTTTCATTCAAATTCGAAAAATGTCAATCGTTTTTCAAATTTCTAAAAAAAAACTAAATTTTTTTTTTTCAATCGTTATAATCACCACGACTTCTCCGCAGGGATCCTTCTCGCGTGCCACATCATAATTCACCTCCAAAACACCCACCACACCTTCGCCCTTGCCTTTGAGGCTTCGAGAAATATTTTTTTGCTCCTCAATCGTTGGCTGCCAAAGCAATTCGGCGATTCCAGGCTCCTCGTGGGTCAGACAAACCGACCAATCGTCTAATTCACAAGAGTTTAAAAAATAAATAAAAAATACTAAAATTAGTAGCGAAATTCGAAAAAGAAAAAAAATCGGAGAGTTTTGTCGCGCTCACCCGAATTCTCCAGAGGTAAACTATTTGGACTGTGAATTAAGGGGGTTTGCAATTTCGATAGATTTCTATCTTCGTGGATTCTCCAAGTCACGGACAAATCTTCGATCCACTGAAAAATTCCACCACCATTCAATTTTCAAAAACAAAAAATTTAAAGTTTCGATTTTTCTCGAGATTTTCCTCAAAATTAGCTGCATTTTCTCTGATAGACATTTGCGGCCTCCGAAACTAACGAAAATCTAGATTTTTCATGTTTTTTCGACGTCGCTGTCTAAGAGCAAAGTCGATGAAAGAAAAACAAAAAAAAAATTCGATGCAATTACCACGATGCAATCATTCAAATTGAAAATTGAAGGTTTTCAATACTTTTTTTTTTGGCTAACCTGATTAGTGTGAATGTACATGGGAATCCGATAAAATCCTAAATATCTTTCTAAAAGATACTCGTACGTAATCGTGTAAGACATACGCCCATGGAACGGAACCGAAAATGCAACTGCATCGCAGTCTCGAGCTCTGGAAAATTGCACAAATGCATTTTAGGGAATAAAATTCTGTGAGGAAAGGGAAAAATCAAACTGCAACACACGAATGGCACTTTTTACAGTTCCACTAATTATTAATTATCGTCATACTGATGAGCCTGATGATTAATTAGCAGAGAAAACTTGAATTGTCGTAAATTTAGATTTTGTTCGAGGTGCTGCTCACCTGACGAGTTGCGTTCCCACGTTTCTTCCACGAACGTCAGGGTCTGCCTCATTTAGTGTTCTATTCAACCCTTCGACACTTGCCTCCGTCAATTTATTATTTATCCACCTAAAAACGTGCAATTTGCAGTTTTGAGAGTATGAGAGGAGAAGAAAACAAAAAATGACTGCTATGCAAATGTTTTTCGTTTTCTTACGTTGCAAATTTCGTAATTATAGCACGTCGAGGTAAAATTACGTTGATGTTTATTTTTTTTTCTGGTCCATCGTTTTTTATACTCGCTGTGATCGTTGTTCTTAAGTATCTCGAGCGTATTGTCGTGTCGTAGTGGAGACTCGTCATTACAGGCTCCTGAGTTTCATGGGGTTTCTATAATATAATTAAAATGTTTATTAATCAAGGCCGAGCAAGTTTTGAGACGAATTGTTTGTTTTAATTACATTTTTTTTCGGAATTGAAATTGCTGCCTTCGAGCGATTAGTTCTTTTTGATTTTGACGCTGGCTGCTGCGCTGCATCTTGCACTTCGTCGGAAGGTGTATTCAACGTTTTTTTACTGGACTTTCTCCTCGGTTTCCTTTTCGGTAAATTCGTCGGCTCTTTTTTGCTGGCCCTCTCCTTTTTCTTGCGACGCCTTATCGAGCTTTTTTTTGATTTTGTTGAATTTTCTTCTCCTAGCAAAGATCGTGGGAATTTGAAACGATTTTCTTGATTTTGTGATACATCCGGCGAAGAAAAATGTTCGATAGGCTTACGTGTCGCTGACAACGTCGTCGTCTCAGGGTTTTTAGTACTCTCGGAGGTTTTGACGTCGACAGATTTTCCCGGAGACTCTTTTTCAGTGACTTTGGGCGTTTTAGGAATAATTTCCTGCTCAGCTTCTTCGAAGAAAATTCTTGCGTGTGCTTCTTCGAATGGACTGTCCGGTCCGAACGGATCGGTTTCTCGATGACCCCTATTTGTCCTTGATTCGAAATGAATTTTCTAAGTTTAATCATTTTCTTCCAGATTTTCCGCGCAAACGTTCGTGCACGAGAAAATTATGAAATTCGAAAAAGAAAAACGATACCGTTTCTTTAACTCTGGACGCTGCGAATCCGCGTCGTTCGTCGGTTGGTAAACCCGCACGTAAGGTGCGTCCTTTGGCGTCCTCTCCCATGATGATTGGTTGTTGCTTCAGAAAATAACAACTTTTCAGCATATCAAGAATTGTTATGGTAAATCTTATTGAGGCCCATGTGTAGGAGGATATAAAAAGCCACCGATGAATCAAAGACGAAAATCGAAGAATCCATCATCAGGAGGATTTAGTTTCATTGGAAATTGGACTCAAAGTGTCTGGCATACAGAATCAGTCCCATATGAAACCTGAAAAGCAGCACCGAAGCCCAGCAGAGCCGTGTGCTTTTCGATTTCAAGACAGTTGGACTCTTCGAGCTTGAAGCAATCATGCGTGACCAGTTGGAACATCAAGCATGACGCTCGGAGCAGGCCCTAAGCGGAATTAGTGATCGCAAAGCCAACGCAGACGCGTCGCGCATCCGTTGTTAGTTGGAACGTGCTTTCAGTGCAAATGCAATAAATGATTGGTGTTGCAAACCGACTGAAGCTTCATTCAACTGCTGCAGAGAGCTAGCACGTCGGACATGTTGTTTGCCGAACGTGACCCTAACATACCTACATGCGCCTTAGTCTTACCGTAGGCAGACCGTCCATGCAATCAGTCACGAACGCTCACTCTTCTTATCAGGTGCATGCAGCACAACAATACCATGAATCAGTGGTGGATTGCATTCACTTAGCTAGTCTAGGATCCACGAGTCTAGGTCCAGCGAGCAACCACTCAACTACTGATAGACACTAAACACACATCGTAACCATGATAACTAACTAAGTTGCACCGGTTGGTACGGCCTGGTAGCACAGTTGCAGCGCAGAGAGTCTACCAGCGCTACGCTGAGCTGACTTCTGTGCTGCACGTGGTATGCTAAAGGAAAGACGTAGCGAACTAGTTCCCGCGCAATTAACGCACATTAGGTCTCCTTATAAATGGTTTTCCTGATACCTGTTCTATGCCTGCTAGGTCAGGTGTGCATATTGGTGATGATGAGGAAAACGTAACTGCGCTGGGAAATGCTTATCGCTATGCGGTTTCCGGTCCTGATCTGAGACCAAATGTAATCGAACTTCTATATCGTGTATGTAGTATGCATTGGGAAATATATAAAGTCAGTTGGAATGACATTCTGCAAATACAAGATGCACCTGTGCATAAATAAATTGTCTGATCTACCTGTTGACGTCAATCACAATATATATCCCAAGTGACAAAGTCAGTCAACCGGAAAAAAAAAACATTCGATCGATAGGTACCAGCATGGAAAATGCTTGGAACGATTCCAGCACTTGATAAGAGCGCAGTAACGTGCAATGGCTCCCTGCCAAAGTGCACGGTTGCACGTAAAGTGAAGGTTGCACGTTCAAACAGTTAAATTATTCCGCGAAGAGTCTACTTCGGGCATACTTTGAATCATGTGTTAGGTTATAATAATAGCGCTTGAAATATGGCGTACAGCACACCTTAGCACACCTCAGCACATCTGGGAAGCAAACTAATAAATACTTACATACATGTACTTATAAGGCGGCACAGTTCGATACGACATGACATGACCTACCCCACTTGTCCTCAATTATTGTGTCTAGCATATATAAGTGATCATTATTTCGCACTCCGTCGCGACCTGTGTAATTATGCACGGCGTTTTCACGGCTAAGGTCATGCAACAATTACCCTACGGTCATGTACATGTAAATATATAGATATACTTTGACTTTGACGTGAAGTATCGCTTCGTTACTGAACAAATAAGTGAATCATTAACAGTTCGTTTATGCTGCTGGCCTAACTAGACGTTCCTTCAACTTACAAATCTTTTCACTGAGTGTTTATTCTTATTGTTATTTAGTGGCTAGATCTTTGCTTCACTGGAGTCTCGTCCCGCAAACAAGCACCTGAAGATAACTTATCGTCTTCATCACCGACCCAACGGCAACTGCTATGCTGAACCCAACAGCCGCTGGCCTGGACCCAGCAAACTTCTATTCGCCAGCGACTTGAACATCAACTTCTAGCTTGTTCTTTCATCTAGCCGGAGCCTCAGATTAGGTTAGATCAGGTTAGAAACTACGTATCAGTGGTTGACCTTGGTCCTGCACATAACGGTCAAGTGTTATTGTACGGATTCATAATTTAATGATCGCGCTCCTCATCTCAAACTAACGAGTTGACATTAAAAAGGAGTTAATACGTCACAATGTGCAATAAGCATGCCAAACCGAGTGGGGATCCGTTGAACCCACGCGATTACGACCAAAACGGGATTTGCATAAGGAAAATGCTACAAGTACTTTCGCATGGGTGCAGCCAAACGTTTTCCTCGATCAAATATTTGTCGACCGTCGTGGAGTGTTGACGTGCGCCAAGCTACCGGCTGTAATTATTTCTGAATTTAATATTGAAGTGGTTTTGTGACAGAATATCGGAAATTTCTTGTGACATTGAAGGCAGTAGAGCGGAAAATCATATGAATAAATCAGCATCAACTATCATCGAAGCAGTGAAGTGACAAACGACATTTGCCACCTTCTTTGAAACTTTGCGTGGGAGACCGAAACGCTGATAACGCTGAGTGGTTCTCAGTACACTCATATGTAAACAGCGATAATTCATTAGTTAACGGCGTTGGCACACGCAGCTCCTGGACAGTAGTGCTTTGAACGCGCTTCACATCGCTTTGTTCTGGCTCGCTAGTGAAGATTATTCTACATCGTATTACTATTGGACATTTTTGTGTGAGTTAAACCCAAAGACAATGACTCCTCAACAACGTTTCATGGCAAATAAACCAAGTGTCGCAACGCCTATGTACAAAGCTGGCCGATGCGATAGCTGCAAGATGCATTCTTACTTCCTGTCGACAGTAACATATAGAATCGGCACTCACAAGCCAACCTGGAAGAGGACATTGTCAATATGTCCAACGTGTGCTGTAAAGAAACGTCCGGGTCAGAGGACAACATAGTGCAAGCTCGTAGTAAGATGAAATTCTCTCTCATTGATTTATGAGAGAGTAGCTCAAAGTCAAGTGTCAAGAATGCGGCGTCAATCTCAAGATGGATCTGGAGAAGTCACACGCGGTGAACCTGGAGCTGCAATATTGCCGCATCGGTATGATGACAACGAACAATGAACTACATGGAAAAGAGTTACGACGAGGGGTCCACAATGTCGATAACAAAATGTAGGAACAGTAGACTGGATGTCCTGGGCAACTCAAAAGTATGCTGCCACTGCGTCAAGTCCATTCAAACTGCATCGGACCTCAAGGAAGACATGAAGCTAGCGAGAAGAGTTTTTTCTCCCGCGTCTACGAGGCGTTCGCATCGAATGTTAGAAGAACAGCGTAATGTCAATCTGACAACCGATCATGGCATATGGGGTACCCATGCCCTCTTACTTAGCAACTTGTGTTTAGAACTTCTATTTCTTAAAAGAATTGTTTGTCAGTACAGCGGTATGAAAATTGTAACGGAAGGTATTAAATGTCTTATTATAACGATTGTTATTGTTTTAATTCATAATCCTCCAGCCCATACTCTGTTGGAATGTGTTGTAACCCACAAGCATGATGTAAGTTAGGTATAGCTACTATGTTAGTTAATTAGGAGTTGACTAATCGAACCATGGAGGAAACTACACACAACAATTGATTGGTCCAGCGTGCGTACTACCTCCTTATCAGTACCACAACTATCAATTAGCTACTCGTTTACCGCACATAGCGACCGCTATAAACCATGCTTCCTGTATAACTAATTAGGTTTCCCAAATGACTCAATATAGTTGTGGTTTACCGCCTCTACGATAAGAGAGGCCATGGTTTTCCTGTAGCAGTTCGCATCTCGCCAGTTACAACGGCAAGCACGACTATTAAGTTTTAAGCGGCAACTTAGAACTGCGGAGGCAACGCGGACGAGTCTCGCATCCGTTGTTCGTTGGAACGTGCCTTCAGCGCCAACTAAATAAATGATCGTTGTTGCAAACCTACTGAAGCTTCATTCAACTGCTTGACAAAGCTAGCACGTCGGACATGTTGATTACTTGTAGAAGTAGAACAACGATCCTCTGCATATTACTCTCTGACTTGGCACTGACATCCCTACATGACTACAGGAAACTTTGCCATAACTAGGGCTGATGCAGAAAAACTGACCGACCGGGTTACCACGCGTTAGGGATGATTCAGGCTATTTCTTCAAATCTGCAATAGCAGTCAAATGGGAAGCAATAGAATTTGCGTTTTTTGAGCTGATAGGAAGACCGCACTCTCCGCCATGATACGCGATTCCTCAGCACCTCTCGAATTAAGACTTCCAGTGAAAAAAATCGAGGAAAGGTAGCATTCTGAAGGGAAATTCTGACTTTTGCGGAAGCTTTTTCCTCAATGAGCGGAAAATCTTCATTCAACGGCACATTGCACTCGGGCCGTTTGTCAGCATCGATTTCCTGACGACGTTGGATACTCCAGAGAGTTATGTTCACATTTTTCTCGATAGTCGAATTCAGGGATATCGATACAAAGATTGTTAACCGGAATAGATTTACAACATTTACTGTTCAAGGGTGTTAAAATTTACAAAAATGGATATGTCGGTGTTAATGCGAGTTTTTTTCTTTGGATTTATCTAGTGCAGAAATAACCACAATTGATACCTCTGGATTAAAGTCGTTTGATAACGTTTTCAGTGGGTTCATTTTTGGAAGGATTGAAATTGTTTTTAATTTTTTCCACAAGTTCAAAGTTTGGTGAGAAAAAAACTACTCTGTTGGGAATTTGAACTAATTTCAGAACTTATCTGGTGGGTGAGTCATTCTTAGAAAAATGAAATCAATTCGAAAACATTTCGGGTTTATTATTTCGCATAATTTAGAGGATTCGTTGATGGGATGCTGTTGAAATGTAATGATCACGTCAAATGTTGAATTCGTATTTACCTGCCTTTGTCATCGTTACTCCATGGACCAGCTGTGGCACCGAATGAAACCAGATGAAAGATTGAAAGGCAGACAAGACATTGAGAAACTTTCAGCATCATTTTTATATGATGTTTTTTTTCACAAGCACGATCCGTGATAGCGCAAAAGCAACTCAACTCTTTCCGATAGGCCTCCGCGGATTTATATGTTACCGTTACGTTCGTAGCGACCGTGAAATGTCTCTAATTGCATCGATGGAAAAATGTGTATTTGATTTCGGTCATTGGTTCATTCGCAATTGATACGATATTTTCATTACTAACGGGTCTTCGCTATCTTCTTATTTCTCGGACGCTATGTCAGCGTTGACCGGAAAAGGAATCCGGCCAATTCCGAACATCTTTTGCTCTCAAATCGACATCAAATCTTTTCATCTCATCAATGCTCCTGTAATTAGCGACCTTAAGAATTATTCGCATGTAAATGACACGAGGAATAAACGAAAAAGTAAGAAAAACAAATGTTCGTCGTTCTCTTCTCTCTATAATTCATTACGTCGTCGATTGGCAATGCTGCAAGTTTTCCGCTGCTCGGTAGAGACGATAAAATACTATCGTAAGTTTATCGAACATTCAGGTTGATTAGGACCGTACGTGAGGCTCATTAAGTGCAGAATATCAGGATTGAGAAAACGCGAAAGATTTTTTTTTTCCTCGGCGTTGAAAAAAGACTCATAGCAGAATGTGTTATTTCGTGGTTCTTTATATTCTTTCCCTCATGGCTCATAGTCTCTCGCAGCATGCAACCAATGCAATTTTTTATAATTTTTCAAACAACGATCTTCGATACGGATCGTGCAAACTTCGCTCTGTTCGGGAAACAAGTAAGTTGCAAAATTTTTTTTTCCCATCCATCTTGAGCTTCGTGTTCCGAACAACATACAAAATGATCAAATTTAAGAATAATTATTATTAATTAAAATTCGACTTCGAATATTTAGTTGGAAGAATCGGATTCAAATTTCATAAATTGACTTGAACGACTTGATAGGACTTGAACGTCCTATAAATTCTTCCTGTTTGCTTTCAAGATTTTTTTTATCCTGTTTTTCGTTTCTCGAATATTTAAGTGAACCAGCGGACCGGAAGTTCGATGACAGAGTCGTTCGTCCTCGACGATATTGAATACAAGCTCTGTCGTTATCACGTCACGTGGGACGAGGCTCAGGTTTTTTGTTCCACTCACGAAGCTCATCTTGCAACTCTCGATAACGGCGAGAAAACGTCATTCGTTGTCCGAGCTATTGCAGCGAGCGATTCTCGTGAGTTTAAAGACGAATTATCGAACAAAATAGAATGCAGCAGGAAAAAAAATCGTCTGCCGAAGTTAGCAATTAATTAATCGACTGCTATAACACGATGAGGAGAAAGAAAAATCATTAAAAAACGACTAATTAACAACTTACCACTTACAATAAAACTCGTTGTCTAAAAAAATCTGATTTTTTTTTAATCATGAAAAAAGGTCACGATATGAAAATTTAATTTGGAATTTTTCATTGATTCAAAAATTGATTCCAATCAGTCGCGACGGACGCAGGAATCGTAATTTTGATTTTCTCTGTCCCTCGTTTAACATTTATCTTCGATGCGAGTAATGAGTCGGTGAATCAATCAAGCATTTGAATGAATTGAATGTGAATTATCAAATGTTTTTCATTGATCTAATAAAATTGAGGTATTTTGACAGACGAGCATTTTCACTCACCACGTCGAATTTCAATCAATTTATTCGCAACGTAATTGAAATCGTCATATAAATATTGGACGTCGGAGTCGTTTAACAGTCGGTAGGAATGATTCAAGCTGTTGGCATTCGAGATTAATTCCCGTTGCATTAGAAATCATGTTTTCGTCGAGCATTCGACGAACGCTTTATGTTTCTTCGGTTGGATCGTTAAACTCGACACATTTGTCGTCCAAGACTTTTTTTTTCTCTTCCCGTTCTCTGGTCTCATTGGAAACGCTACAATTACAAGAAATAAGACTGCACACGGGGCATTCTGATAAAAGTATCGCGCGGTGTTGGTAACGTTTAAAAAACTGCCTGAATTTTATCTCAACCTTTTGCAAAACGATTAAATTGCAAAGTTATCTATTTATTCGTTTCCTTAATTAACATCCCGAAGCATTCGTTCCGATAGACCATTTTTTAATTCGAGATTCCGAGGATTTTTGGATCGGGGCAAGAAAATATTACGGAGATCTTTGGACTTGGGATTCCAACCAACAGCAATTGACTTCATCCGCAAATATAATCGATAATATTGCGATATTCTATCCCGGAACGGAAAGCAACGACGTACGATGTTTGACAATCGATCGAAGAGGCCACGACGTTCCGATATTTGTTCCGAGATCGTGCAATCAGCAAAGAGGATTCATTTGCCAAAGAGGTTGAAATTATTCCGATTGTTATTTATTTTAACGAATACTGACAAAAAAACGTGAAAATTTTCGTTTTTTCTTACTGTCTTGACAAAATTTCATTCAGATACCGATCGCGGTTTCGATAACAAAATAAAAATGGTTGCCGCGTCCAAAATCGGAAAAGAAGAATTTCGATTGTATTCTGGTCGAGCCACTTGGGCGGAAGCTGTCGTTCAATGCAGGCAGGAAGGGCTTCAGATTGCGGAAGTGAAAAGCGTGGCGGAAGCTCAAGCGCTCGCGCTGTCCATGCTCCGCAATCGGCCACGTAGGTCCAATTAAATTTTTCATTGAATTCTGAAAAATCTCAATTCCATTGATGCCCACGAAGATCCCTAAAATAACGATTTTCCTAAAACGCAAAGTTGTGTTCATTTGCACATTTTGTGTTGATGCAAAAGAAGGAATCGAAAGTGCGTGGATCGGAGGATACACGAGAAAATCCAAGCCAGGAACGTGGCGCTGGCTCGCCTCGGGAGAAAAAATAAAAGACAACGAAATGTGGCAGAAAAACTTGAGTCAATCTCACGGAGGTTGCTTGCTACTCGACAGACACTTGTGCGAAATCCCCGTCTACGTCAAAGCCAAATGCGATCGTAAACGCGATGTACTCTGTCAAAAAAGTAACATTTATTTAATTACTTTTGATAATTGGCGAGAAGGTGATAATTTTTTGTCCACTGAGGAAAGAATTTTGTTGAGTTGACCAAAATTTGTTCGATCCAACGAATGGCACGGTGAAATACGTCGAGAGAAATATTTTGTTGATTTGACAATAATTTAGTTCAACTAAATTAACTAATTGATTAATTAATTAATTAGCAATCTAATTAATGACTAATTAATTAATTAATTAGTGATTAAGCGTTTTTTCAGTTATACGAATAAAAATCAAGTTTTGATTAAACAAAATGGCAGTCAAAAAAATTTATTTGGTTGATCCAACGAATCTTTTTCCTCAGTGTCCAATTTTCTCGTTATGATCCGAAAAATTGAGGTTTCGATTAATCGTAATGATGCGTCGTTGCAGCGCTGAAGAAACGGGCGAGTAAGCAACCGGTGGGAGTTATCGTTGGTGGTTTTTCCTACTGGATCGGTTTTCACCCCCTGAAATGGTCGGAGGCAAGAAAATCTTGCGAATCCATCAACGCCTCGTTGGTCGTGCTAGATTCGCCAGAAAAAATATCTCACATGATGAGTCTCATGCTGGACAACAGAGCAGGTTCGCGTTTCTCAATCTCGTCTCAACATTTTGTACGTAAATTCAATTCATCTTTGACATTAATTAACCGAAAAATTCGATTCTCGTTTTTGTTCAGAATTACGCCACATTTGGACCGATGGTCGACGAGAGACAACTGGGCAATGGCGTTGGGAACTCAATGGACAACTCGTTCCTGCCTTCGGAAAAAGTTTCATGCCCTGGTGCCCAGACGACACAAACCATTACGCCAACGAACTTAATTGCCTGAATCTCGACAGAGACAATCCTGATATTCCTCTCGTCTATGGACTCTCTTGTAACGAGAAACAATCTTACGTTTGTCAACCACGTGAGTCCCATTCAATTGCACAATATTAAAAAAAAAAATTTCATTCATTTGTAATGTTTTTGTTTAATTACTTTTGCCGACGGTTGGGAAATTCGAAAGGAATTGCTGAAAATGTTTAACGAAGCTGGAAATCGCATGAATTTCATACATTTGTGTGAAATTGTTCCATAACTTTTGGTCATACTCAATGGAACTTCATTTTTTATTTGATTTTTGTTGTTTTCCTCAGGAACAGGTGAATACGTTTCCCACTCGGTTGGTTCGCCAAGCGGAGAATCGGAAGTGGAGAGTTCCGAGGGAGCGACGATACAAAAATTGGAAATCGATCGTTCGGGCTCGAGTGGAACGATGTCGATGGGAATCGAGGACTGGACAACGCCGAGGGCTCGCAATACAGTTCGAGTTCTCCAGGAAGGCCTCGAGGACTGGCAACTGGAAGGGAATCCGTCGACCAAAGCCACGACTTCCGGTGGAAACTTGTCCAACTATTTGACGCCATTGGCTCGTTTTACTTTTCCCTCGTTGCCACAATTCGGCATTCAGCTGCTCGCAAGCGCCCTCGAAACTTCGACCCAGCCATTGGCCAGGTACGAAAACCAGAGGACGAAAAAAGTCAAAGAATTT
The DNA here is from genome assembly GCA_037043255.1 of Diadegma fenestrale. NCBI lineage: Eukaryota > Metazoa > Arthropoda > Insecta > Hymenoptera > Ichneumonidae > Diadegma > Diadegma fenestrale. Next base: position 6,818,340 of record CM073319.1, read on the forward strand.
TTCAGAGCGTCCTCGCCTCCGAGAAAATCGACGATCCTACCAAAGTTTTCCACGACCGGCACCAGAAAATTCCCAATTGACACGAGAAAATCTTCTCAAGTGGCCTTGAAAAAAATTCCAACTCATTTTGAAACGACGAGCTCAAAAAAGATGGTCGAAAGCTTGACGACAATCAGGCCAAAATCGAGATCGAGAAATTCCACGAGAAAATATCCCAACAACACTTCCGGCACTCCCAAATATTCCACAAGTTCCGCCATCCCGAAAACCCAAAAATTTCCACAACGAACGACCCGGGAATTGATTAATAACGTGGCATCGAAATCCCCACGAAAAACTTTGCAAAGAATAACGACGCCTTTGCCAAAGAAGCGCAAGAGGCTCCGATTGACGACTTCGTCGATCACGCCTTACGACGCAGTCGACCAAGATTATTACGACGCTTACGAAACCACAGAAGCGCCTGAACCCGAGGAAAAGCCGAATTTTCATTCGGGCAACGAGTACGAGGAGAGTTACGACATTCCAGAGAAAAATGAAGACGCTAAACAACCGAAGAAAACGTCCAATTCGAATTTTAAAAAAAGCCACACGCCTGATCGAAAAACTTGGAAAAAAAATGAAATGAAGAAAAATCAAGGCAAATTTGACATGCCGATTGTTGGCGAGTTCTCCAGAAGTTTACAAACCGCCCTTATGGACATGCTGACCAAAAGCGTAAGCAGAAAAATGTCGGACTCAAAAGATAAGCTCGAAATATCGACGACCACGTTGCCTGAAATCATTGAAACTTCTCACAATAATGCGCCGCGTGAAAAGCCGTCGGAAAAGCCCAAAGAAAACTGGTCGATTCGTCCATATTACGCTTTTGAGGGACCAATGGTCGTTGGACTTTCCGGCAATTCGAGCCAATCGGCTAATTCCGAGATCGGGAGTAACAAGGCCCACAGTTTCAAGTTCGTCGGTAAGAAAGTTCCGGATACGTCCAAGAGCGCCGAACGGAGAGCGCCGAAAATAGTGGAAAATCGTCGAAGCCAATTGGACAATTCCCGACCCAACAATAAAAATGTGGAATATCGTTTTCCTCTGCCTATTTCCGGTGGATTGCCAATGGCAAACAATCCTGACGTTTTTCTCGAAATGGGACGTTATTTAAAAAATACTTTCGGTCATTTGAACGTCGAGAGGATGGAAGAAAATTCGAGTCCCGAAGGACCAAGAGAACGAATTGAAATTAAAAATTCGGCTAACAATTATAACGCTTTTCCGGAAAAATCGAGAAATGAAAATCCCAAATCCGATCAAAACGAACCAAAAAAAGTCATTCCTGGCTTGAAACTCACGTACGACAAAAATGGACGAAGAATCAATACGTATGGAAAATATGACGCGACCTTGACTCGCCCAGTCCCAAAATCGTATGAAAAATCGTGGCAAGAAAAATTGCAAGTTTCTTGGCCGGAAGAAACATTTTCAAACCCGAAAAATCCAGTTCTGGATGAAACAGCGGACGGAAGGAAAAATTATCCGTTCCTATTGAGAAAAACGAGATCGTCGGGTGAAAATCCACAGATCGTGAAAATCGATGATTCCATTTTTGACTCACTCCCGGATTTCAAAATGTCCAAAATCATGAACGAAGTCAGATTCGATTTCGATCAGAAATCTCTACGGAACAATCTCGAGACTTTATCGGACAAAATATCGGGCAAAAGTGACGATAAATCTAGAAAAAAGAATTGGAAAGATTCTTGGAAATATATTTTGACACGAATCTCCAAACTTCTCGATCGTCTGAATTTCAACGTGAACGGCAATCTACTGAAGATTCGTATTGGAAGCAGCGATGACGAGGAATCTCGAGAAACCGAGATGCAGAGCAGCGAAGAATCAACCAATCGAAAGCACCGAAATTTCCTCAAATTCGAGAGCCCGAACATTCATTCGGATTCTCTGGAATTTGTCGACCGGAAAACACGCGGCTTTACGGATCATTTGCCGGAGGTTGAAAACGGACCGAATTTTTTCCAACGTTACCAAACGAGCTCAAGATCGTCGAAAAATAATCGACTAACCAATTTCCGAAAAATTATCAACGAAAATAAATTTAGAAACAGGTATACACACAAAATCGCCACATTTAACGATTCCCGAATTTCGGCTGCTCCTGCAGTAATTCGGCCAATTGAAAGTTCCGAATTTTACAGCTTCCAACCGATAATGCATCAATTGCAACACAGACTCGCGGTCAACCAAGGCCTGAATCGATTTTACGCGAGCCGAAGAACGAAAAACATTGGGCCGAATGGATTACTCTTGAAAGGCGAGTATTTGCCGCGAGGAACAATGTCCAGAATCGTGAGGTTGAAAAATGCGAGTCACGAGTCCCAGGGAGCAGATAACGACGCAGGAAATCATCTGGAAGATGATTCCACGCCTGATAATGACACGAATGCCTCGACGAGTTTACCGAAAAAGATTCCTTCGGAATTCTTCAGTCCTGGCAACTCTGGCGAGGATCCATCAAGTCCCACGAGGGTTGAGAAAAATCGGGAGGTTCCTGACAGAAATCTCGTCGGCAGAATTTCAACAAACATCTTGATATTGAAAGACAAAACAGAATTGGCAAAGAATGGCCTACTAGAGAGTGAGAACGATCGAGGACGAGACGAAATTGTGAATTATTTGGAAGGTCTAAGCGACGAGCCTTCGATGGTGAGTCTCAAGCTGACGATGGATCCAGAGGAAACTGCTCGAGGACAAAGAAGTCACGATGGCGCGAGTTCCTCGCACATTGCGGAAAGTCCACGAATCGTTAATTTGCAAGTCAAATTTTCTGGCAAAAGTGAAAAGTCCGAGTTTCAGAATAAACTGAAGAAAAAAGAGTTGGACAAACGTGACAACGGAAAATCTTCTTCGCGTCTCAGAAACAAAAGTGACAAAGTAGACACGATTGAAAAATTGCGAAAATTAAGTCGCCTGTTTCCGGTGCGAAATACTTCCTTGATATGGCGATCCGAGAATCAAGGGATGCCCGTAAACACACAATTTCGGAAATCGCAGCTCGCGGAATCCCTGGAAACGGAACAGACTTCGGGAAGGGAAATTAGATCAAAAAATAGTTCAGTCCCGAGTCAGGATGCAGCAGATTTTCAAGCCGGGAATTGGGCGCTCGAGAAAGTTACTCCCGAAGAAAAATCGAAAAACAACGAAAAAAGATGAATTCGCAGGATGTCGTTAGTACTTTCCTATCCATCAACGTCAAATTTGTTATTCTTTGTAAAAAAAAAAAAAAGAACGATCTATGAAGCTGTAGACAACTACAATCTTTAACCAACGCTTCTCATTCAAATTCCATGTTTGCGCGGCTCCGTGATGCTTTGCTCGTGAATGCTCCCGTTTAGTTTCTATGAATGAAAATAAAATCCACCCGTTAACAAACGAATGTCCATTTGTTTTGGCTCCATAATCTTTTTTGCTCTCGTTATTCCTTTTTTGTGTTATTAATGCGTACAAAAAAAAAGAAGAAAGCGAATAAATACCAAGTTCTGACAGAGCTTGAAAACATCGTAATAATATACAAAGCCTCAGGATCTTCCGTTCTTTGCAATTATTAAGAAATACCAAGCTGTCCGGTCGAGAGATTAGAGAGACCAAACTGCAAGATAAAACAGCGAAGGGCACGTGAGAACGAAAATAAACAAAGGGGGGCTATGTTGTGATCGCACCAGACGACGGAAACATCGACGAGCATGCAGAACGCTGAACGTCGATATATCGATATGATATACGTATAGCAAGTACGTGAATTCAGGGTGAACAACTGCTGTACGGGAGAAAACGTACCAAAGCTGGATCCATGTACAATCTAATAATAAATAACTAATGATGTACGAGATAGGCAATGGCACAGTGGTAACGTGCTCAGCTCATAGCCAGTAAGTCAGGGTTCGATTCCCGCCGAAACCAATGGATTTTTCTAAGTGTCCAAAAGCTGTACTCTTCTGTGGTTCGGAACCCACGTGAAAGATGTAGGTCCACAGTGTGGAGTGGGACATAGTGGAAATGATATAATAAAATCAGAGAAGATAAAAAAAATATATAAAAAGCCTAAATGGGTATATGCATGGGAAACACCACTGCGACAACGACTAATGATGTAGGAAAGGTTGTACGCGATTCATATGGTTCTAATAGAAATGAGTAATAACACTCTGATCATTTGGGTGTTTATTTGAAATGAGAAGAGAGGAGTTGATGGTAATCGGCCTCGTGGAGTAACTTGAGCACTCAAGTTCTGCATCTTTGACACGGAGCTGAGGCTGATGATTTCTTGATCTAGCCTAGACTTGAATTTGCTAGACATTTCTGTTGAATAGGTATGAACTCGGCAGGTAATGATTGTTGAGGAAGTGTCAATCTAGCTGGCAGAGACTGATGAATAACTTTCGAGATAAACGCTTCTGAAACTGTTGCAATATGTGACGCGGTTTTCCTTCTGCGGTATTCGTTCACTTGACTATTTGGTAATCTCCCACGAGCTGTTCGCTCAACTGGTATTCAATCTCCAGCTATCTTATCGCCCATTAGTATTGAGGGAGTGTTGCAGAGCCTAACGACCGAGTGTAATCGGCACGACCCGGTAGAACGTCTCCAGATTGCATGGTCTCGGAGCACGAAGAATGAACCACTCGCGTCCTGCAACCGATAACCGAGTAGAATATAAAACGTAACAGAAGTTAGTTAGAAGTTAGAAGTGAGAAGTTAGAAGCGGGGAAGTATTGAGGCATTATTAAGTTTGCCGTACATAGAGCGCTTAACGCTGGTAGTGATCTTCGGTGGCTGAGGTGACGCTGCAACGATTGCTACGACGCTGGAACTCCGGACACTAAACGTTATTCTTAATGTGATAAACAATCACGTCATGCTCGCGTCACGATCGAAGCTCATGCCCGCCACACCTGTCAATGTAGTAGTGCGCTGCTAATTGAATGTAAATATGTGTGGGCGTCGTACCGCTCAAGTGGCAATAACAAACATTTATCTGCACACGGCACCAGTATAATGAGCGATTGACTTCAATTTATAGTTCGACATACCTGGGCGCACCTTGTTATCTCGAATACTTAAGAAAAATCTTAATGTCGTGCGCGTGGGTATTAGGTGTCCGCTGTTACCGTATACGCGGACACTAGACGGTACTTGTGCTATTCCTAGACCGAAGTCCATCTCTTATGCGGTAGAAATCTCAGGTAGAAACCATAGTTTCCCTTGATCCTCTTCCAAACATGCAAAAGTAGGCTTATGAAATATGTCTACACCTGTGGATAGCTGCATCATAGCGGCGGCAGATCTTACAGCGCAGATCTGATAACCAATTGCGTTCGCCCTATGTTCATTAATCTGCGAAAAGCTTTGACGCAGCAATGACGGTTCAAGATACCTGACGCGATCTACTAGCATGCATGCAAATTACTTAAACATTTTCTGTAATCAGTTCCCATTCTTAATGCACTATGCAGACCTATACGTACCTAATTTCATCAGATGTCATGATCAGATATATATCGCACATTCCTTATCAAAGAAATCCTAGCTTTTCGTAATGGAACTTCTATGGCGTTACACTCATCACAGCAGCACTCATGCACAGTCTCCAATCGATTCCGTGCACCTTTTGCAGAAAACTCTCAAAGCAGATGCAATGCCTCCAAAGATAATAATCCGTAAGTATGAGAGCAAACGAATGGTTTACACGTTCATCACATAATCTGTTGAGAAGGTATAGTGGTACGGTCACTTGTGAGCCGACTGCATGTTACTTTGATTCTACAAACGACGATACGTTTGTAACCCGTCCAATCGCTAGGCAGGCATGACCAATGTCATAAATTACTATAAAATACTTTACGGCACCCATAGTAACGTAACTCTTGTGAATGAAAATATCGCTCATAGAATTCTACTCCCCCCCCCCCCCCTTCCACCCAGACGGCACCCATTAGTTTTACGGGAGCGTCTAGACGTTCCGCAAAGCAATAATTAGTCTATGAGCACATATATGACACCCCATAAAACATTCAAAGTACCCGGCTCCGCTCCGTCCACTATAATCAACCAAGTTCACCCTACCATTTGGCTAATAAAACAATACGCAACATAAACACGCCATATAGGGCGAGAAAAAACACGCGATAACTCATTGCGTCACCCTTTTTTCCTTATATACAAACACGTGTAGCAACAGCATAATATAGTTGGCGGGATCAATATTTGCAATAACAAGTTTACAACGGATGCGGTAAAAGCGATAAAAAACACGAGCGGAGCAACGTGGAGCTGCGGCGGAGCGAAGTCACGGAGATCAGTGCTCGCTGAACTATTGCCGGCGATAGACGTGGCGTCCGTTTTATCGCCGTTCCGTTAGACTGCGCGTTGAGTAACTAATTTTATGGTGGCGTCATTTTTGTGGCGTTACATAACAGCATCAAGTCAGTGACTTAGAGACGTGTCACAGTAATTACCATAACCGTTATCAAAAAACGCTTATTTTGCTGTACCAACTCCTTCGAGCGAGGAAACTAGTGACTAATATATTCATGGGCTGATAAAGTCATAAACAAAGTGATTCATCGCGGTTGTTGACACATTCAATGCAAATCGTCAGCGTGGGACGGCATTCATTTATGGTTGAGCTAACACGTTTCATTGCTCAGTCAGTTGATTCTTTTTATTATTACAATGTCTGACGAGAATACTGACGATGAATTTAAGTATGCCGTTGACTTGTCACTAACCAGGCCAACAGTACTGACGTTTTCTCGAACGTCGGTGGGCCCGACAAAAACATCAGAGAAAAAAAATGTTCCAGCTGCTGGACCGAGCAACACTGATGATAAGAAACAAAATGTGGACGCTGAAGCTTCTGAAACAAAGGCAGTCATACTTTTGCCGAAGAAACGTCCGTACGTCGTGCCGCAAACCCAATCAGAAGAGAAGCAGATTACGGACAACATAGCAATCGTTGGGGAACAAATAGAGGCAGCAGAACAAGTGATTACTGCCTTATCAACCAACCAAGTACAGAATCAAAGTGGGGCCACTGATAAGAAGTCGCAAGCATCTGAACTCACCGCTTCTGATAAGCCGACGGTGAAGCCAGTACGCGAGACTGGGAAAAAAAAGTCTCAGAAGACATCAGCGTCAAAACCGTCGACAGGGCAAGCATCAACGTTGCAACCATCGGCATTAGAAACATTGAAATCGCAAACATCAACATCGAAAGCATCTAAATCAAAAGCATCCAAATCAAAAGCATCCAAATCGAAAGAATCAACATCGAAACAATCCAAATCCAAATCGCAAGAATTGACGTCAAAAACAACGAAAAAAACCACTTCAACCCCAGATAACTCTGAAATTCGAAAAGGGGCTAATGTAAACTTGCCGTCTGGAAAGAAACTATCGGCTAGCACGTCCGCAGCGTCTAGCAGCAGCAGTAGCGCCGATACTCATATCTGGCTTGAGACTTTGAAGAGTAAGTTCCAATGTAGTAGTTACGAAAACATGCTAAGACAGTCTAATTTTACTGAACGACAGGCCGCAGCGTTGAAAAATTTATTTCATCAAACATCTCGACAATGGCATAACGCATTTATGAACATCGATCGTACTACGAAAGTTCACAGCTGTCGGGAATGTGAGTTCTCGATATGGCATCAATGTGTGTCTATTAATTATTTACCCGCAGGCTGGCCGCGCCCTGACCCGAAGATTCCAACTGTGTTCGCGCCTCACACAACAACCATATGCATCTGTCGGTTTGCTTTCTTCCATGATCACATTAGCAGACCATCGCTGTCCAAGACGGAGAATACTGGGAGCTCAAAACGTATCATCGCGAAACTGCGTTGTCCCGTGTGCGACACCGTGGTAATGATCGAGCATCCGCAAGTTGAAAACACTGTCTGCACTTTGACAAAGTGGAGCGGTATAAACGGCAGTAATGAACAAGTGTTCCACGCGGAGCTGGACAACCACCTAAAGACCATCACGCAGCAGACGCTGTCTTTGGACGAGTTGTATACTTGCAATCACCATTGCTGCCTGTTTTTTCATCGCTGTAGGGAATAAGGCTTCTGATCTAACAATGAACCTGCCATTGTCAACTTGGCGACAGCATGACAGTATATGAGGAAAGGATTAATCATTCATATATGTATGGTGTGAATCTTTGTTTGAACTTTGTATCAAATATTGCCATCGTGATTCACTTGTCTCAAAGTTGAACTGTTGAAGGTAGAATATCTTTGTATTAAGCTTACATTGTTTCAGCATACGTGAGACGTTTCAATATCTTCTGACTTGGTATACCGACAAAATAGACGCTTGCAATTCATATCCATTTTGTTTCATTCCATAATTCTTCAAGTTCCTCCGCTCTATAGAACGAAATGCCGGTGCGCAGCAGTGGGACATGTAAGCCGTAGGCTAAGTTGGCGCGCTTTCGGTCAATCTTAAAACCTAACGATTATGAAACTGTTGCAGTGCGATGCGGTTTTCTATTCGCGATTGTCGTACTCTTGACTAGTTGGTAATCACCCACGAGCTGTTCGGTCGACTGGTATCAGTCCTCCAGCAATCTTATCGCCCATTAGTATTCAGGGGGTCTTTCAGAGCATAACGACCGAGTGCAATCGGCACGACTCGGTAGAACGTCCTGGGATAATGTTCACAGTTCTCATCTCAAGAAATGGAGTAAACTTCCGAATTATATCGTTGCGAACCGACGGAAAACATAATAACGGATAACGCCATTCTACAGAAACATTTCCAGTGGACAACGCCATATCTGCTCAGCAGTTATCGCGTCGACATACTCTCGGCTGGCATGGAACGTTGCTCAGTCCGTCGTTGTTAGCTCTGCAAACGATCGTGCTTGTCCATTCGGGTCGCTAAACAGGTTTCCTATGGCCCGACTTTTTCTTGCATTTCACCATTTCGAAAAAACTGTAAATAAATGGTTTTCTCAATCTCGTAGCGCACCGGTGACATGCTGTCCTTTCGTCACAATCATTTGCCTACGGAGTATTACATGGCGGAGCTAAAGTATCTATTACCTTCCACTGCAAGCGGTATCAACTGCAAAAACGTCGTAGCCGAAAGAAATCCTGATGACATCAAAGTGCAAACCGTTGTCCTAGGAAGGAAGGCTCCACCCAATGCACCTTGGGTCGATTCCATTGATCACCAGGAACAAGTCGTTGAAGAAACTGCGGGTGCACTCTTCGCAGAGAGGAAGGAGAACGAAAATGAAGCTATCGCCATCGCAACGAGAAAATTCAACGTGAAACTTCGAAGCAGTAGATTGCGCGATAGACACACGAAACCATATGGTGACATTTGTAAAGTTGAAATGAATAAATAAATTAAAATGTTCAAGCAACAAAACGTTCCGTCATTTTCAAACTGAACAAACTCAACTTCTGTCCATGTTTCGAGATTAATCGGAAGGAAGAAATCTTCACGGCGCTTGCGCATCTTGAATGGTGTTGACCAAACGTGCTCCAAGAGAGCGTTCCTAGGCACATCGTCGCTTATCGAATAACTAATAAATTGAACATGCAACAACATATGGCTAACCGGTTCCACACTCCCGTAATGTCCGTGACTTACGAGAATGACGAGTGCGACGAGGCCGCATTGCGGAGTCAAATTCGGAGTTTGCGTGAATCAATAATAAAAAAACTGACGGCTGAACGTCTTACACTCGACAGAGAACTGGAGAACAATAAAATGAGGATGCTGAAGTATATCAGCGAGAAACATGACATCAGCGTGCGGTTTGTGACGGACATTTATGCACTCAAGAACGACCGGCTGGTCAATAAAATCAAATCGCTCAATGCAGCGATTCAACAGGAACAAACTATAAACGATTATGACAAGTGCTGCGTCACAAACGTGATAAATACGCCGACCGACTTCGAGGCCGATATCGATGCTGAACCTGCGTCCCCGTTCACCATGTGGATATTTGACAATTTTTGTCCTTGCTGCCAACGCAGGAAAAACACCAGAGACGACATGGTTTCCGCAATACCTTGCGCACACGACTTGTGCGAAAAGTGTTTGTTGCAACTGGTGACCTCCACTCCCGTGACCAAAATCCCCGTTTGCCCTGTCTGTCGCGAGCCATACGATTACGTTATAAAACTGCAATACGAAACGAACAAGGGATTGGGCAACAATTTGAAGACTACAATAATGTATGACTCGAGGAATTTAACATCGGGATCGTGCCAGAAAGCGACAACAATGTTGTGAAGTTGGTTTGTTTCACACCGGCCAAATTCCAGGACGTCTAACTATAATGAATTATATCAACGACGATCATCTATTTCTCATAGATCCAGCAGCAGATTCATCTCCGCAAAATTTCACTATTTACACGAAGCAACGTAGTTGATAGAAACCATTTCGATAACGAGAAGCATTCATACGCGTTCAAAGGAACACTAAACATGTTTACGATCTGTGGAGCTTCAACGTGCAATCGTATGAAACCCAAAAAAATGTGCAACCACATGATTCTCCGTACTTTTCTACATGCAAAAACTTTTTGTTTTTACGAGCCGCAGGGAAAAGTGAACTAACCACATTTAGTCATTCACGACTTTTCGGATTCATCTTGGAAAGTAAAGGTTCAGTTTTAACTTCAAGTCTGAAGAATATTCTTCACCGAAAGATTCCGTTTAATATTTCCGCACATTTCTGTACTTGCAATTCGTGCAAGAGTTGATACGTATGTCGAAATCCAACAGGGAGTACAGAAATGATAAACTACTGCAAAGTTTCGCAAGCAAATTATGCGCCGGCACGTCACGACGACTTTACTACAAGTAAAACATGAACGTTTGACCGGTTTAAAGTAATGGCTGCGCAAGCACAAGTTTGCCTTCCGCTCCGCTGTTTTCCGCTCCATCGTTGCACTCCTCGTCAAAAATATCTTCACGTTCTTCACGAATCAAATATCTTCACGAATATAAGAGGCGGAAAAAAGTTCCTACGACTGCCGGGCGTCGCGGAGCTTCGGTAAACACTGAGTAAATAAATGAGGATTACATCAATCATAGCCCAGCACTAGACGCGCTGAAACCTCTCCCGCTTATCGCAACTAGCTTGGCAAGAGCTGATACTATATGCGATGCGTTCCAGTGCCAGTGGCGACCGTAGACGTTTTATTCTACACCGCATGCGGCTCTCGAGCACGTTCCTTGTGTAGTAGATAAACGTCTGGTCGTTTCTCCAAGCACAAGTTAAATTCTATCTAAGCACATTGACCAAAAATCAAATCACGTTGCTTTCTGCTGCGAAGTAAGAGAAAAAAAATGGTTTTTCGACGACAATGAGTACTCGTTTCAAAAATGCATTACTGCTGATGGCTCGGGGCACGATTGACTCATCTGAAAGAGCGTGGAAACGAGCTATTCAACGTTTAGTTTTTCTCTTTTTCCTCTCGTTGTGGGTAGTTGGAGTTGGGGACCGTTTCTTCTCGTTCTTAACTTGGGAACTGGGCCATGTCGTTGCATCCTCATGCGAGAATGTCTCGTTCCAACATGATCGCATTATTTCATCGGTATCGCAATTAAGTCGAAACTTGTCGTAGAATTGCTCGACCAAATCTTCGAAAGCTTCTGGAGTTGGAATCGTACGACTATAAGTAATGGACAGCTCGCGCACTACACTTACGTTCATAATGACTGTTCCGCCATCCGCATACAGCAGCGATGCCTTCTTATGCTTTATGACCCGGATGAAACGATTGACAAACTTGCTCAAGTTGGCCATCGATGGACACCAGTTTCCTTCGTCTCGGATTGTTCTGATGAAATTGTTTATCGCACACGAAAGTATTTTGCCTTGAACCGGAGATACATCGGCCGTCATGTCTGCATCGTTGTCTTCGAATGTGTCGGGCTCTGACTTGCTGCTATCGCCGTTCAAATCTTGTTGTGGGCAGCAAGAAGCAGGTAAAATTGGTGAGGACTTGCATGTACCGGTTGTAATCTCCGAGAATTCTCGCGTAGACGGTAACACGATGACGTTCTCAGCCTCGTCTGACCAATCAACGTCAGAACATCCGTCCAACATAAATATGGCTTCTGTATCGTCCACGGCCGTACCTGTGCGTATATCGAAGCAGAAAGGAGGGGGAGTACTTTCAATTTTTTCAACCATTACCATTTTGGCGTCGAGCTTGAAAAGGTAATCCGTCGACTTCCACGTCAGCATCGCCCGTATGTACGGTATTTTCAATATCAAGTAACCACGGCGGAGCATTGGTGGCATGAAATGGCAATGGCCTTTGAATCGACATAGCCCTTGGCTGATTTCATAGCAGGTGTAGTTTTCATCCGTTGTCGGGGCTACGTCGACCCTCAGACGAACTGGTTGACAGGAATTGGTCTCTTCGCCATCGATGTACTTTTGTAATATTTTTTTCCTGTTTCTAGCAAAAGCTGATGCATCAAACTTCGGATACCGCGACGTTATTCCCTTCACGACTTCCACATTACCCAACAGATTATCGAGCTTGTTAGCCATGTCGTTAAAGATGAATGAAAGCAGAGAACCACTTGGTTTATTCGAAATATTGTTACAATTCGAAATAAACATCATCAACCGCTCTTTTTCCTCGGACATACCGGCTCCAAGCTTCGCGATGCCTCCGTCATGTTCCGTCGACTTGCACAACCCGTACATATCGATAGGCCCAATGAGCACTTCGTGCTCGCGGTAGAGCTTGTAGCCAAAGTCTACAAATTCGTACTTGAACTTTGATTGTAACGAATAACTCAATGGCATCAACGTATTGCTGGGACCAAACAGTTCTTCGACGGCTTCCACCTGCCCGAGTACACGGTTGCGAAATTGTTGAACCGATTTCAACGTTTCCAACCGTCCGTCGTGTCCGGCAGGCTCTCCATGATGTACGGCCAAACTTGTCGTTGCGGCCATGGTGTCAAATGGTATGATCAGTCGTTCCGAGGAAAAATAATCACATCGGAAAATAGTTTTTTATGGAGTGTTAAAGCTTCCGTAAATCGGTATCCTCAATATACTTAGCACCTCATCGATAATCCGAATCTCCGTCCACACAGATGGAAATACTCTCAGCAATTGACAACCAGGTTTTGTAAGCGCGAGCCCCTCTGACTTAGATAGTAATTACGTATTTATTAGTTTTCCTATGTAAACGATGAACAGACATTAGTGTTCCGCGCGCAGACTCAATTATCGTCGAGAAAGAAAATAATTTTACTAGCCTGCGTACTTTGAGGACCACAAAAGCTTATTTTAAAATTTTCTTGTCCAACGCGTCGTATACTACCGCTATGATGTTGAGTTGATCTGCGACAGTGTACAATTGCCTAACCAGCACGGGGAACTCGTCATCGGGCGAAGCGCGAAAATTCAGTAGCACTTCTTCGCAATTTCCGTTCACTTCGAACAACTCCCTCAGCATATACTCGTTAGGGAAATCCCTCTGGAGATGTTTCGTGTGCTCATGGAAGTCATAAACTAAAACCAGCTCCGACGCGCGAACATCATGGTTATCGGCACCAGGCTTATTTTCTTTCAACAATTCATTTCCGTGCCAATGGTCATAGATAAACAGTTTTTGATTATGCCACACTGCACATTGGTGTTGTTCCCAAACTATAAAAACGCTTTTACCGTCGTGCCGCCGATAGAACTTGACGTCAACCGAACGCAGTTGCTCGCGCAATTCATCGCATCGCTTCCGTGTCTTCAGGCTACCGATAACAGATGTAACAGCATATGAAACCGCAGCAGTCACCGCTGCTATAAGTGACATGATCCAGTACCAAATAATGTAGAAAACCGTGAATTATATTGGTTTATTTGCCACCCGTTATCTCTTCGAACAACTAGTTGAACCGTTTCTCCACTAGGAGGTGACTAGCCTAGTGGATGTCATGGTGACCCAAAATAATAACTACGGCTGTGATGATGATTTTCTCTTTGACTAAAAGAATGTGAAATCTTCCCTCACTCAAGTACTTCGGTATGATATTTTTGTGTTTTTAGGTTTTTTTGCAGCATGAATGAACTTTTGCTCGGTGAATAGATATAGCGTCCCTGTATCTGAACATTGTAACAATGACGGGCTAGTTCTTATTACATCGGGGTTTTAACGGACTCTCCATCTATCTGGTCTCCTTCATGATTGCAGGCTTCTCAAAGTCGCGAACAGATGAGTTCAAGCGTTGCATATCACTGTAGCAATGAAATCAGGGGTTGAAAAAACTATTGATGCATGACCGAGATTACAGTCCGATGTATGATTTCATTCTGGGGCTTTTGGACAACCATACGGTTCCACCAATCGCTGCACCAGCTGAACCGATGGTCAAAATTGCTGGTATTCCATAGGTTTGTATGGCCTCTTGGATTCCTCCGCCCGGCCTCTTGCTGCCAGCGCCACTTTTCGACTGTAATGATGGTGAACGCAGTGTACGCAGTTCTTTGGAAACCCTATGAGAAGCCTGAGAAACACGTGGCTCATCATCCAAGCGCGGTGCACTTGCAGTGACGGGCACATGAAAATGACCACCGTCCGGCATTGTGACATATCCATCAATTGTTTTTTCGTCCGAGGATTTTGTTTCAGCTTCTGCCGATTTCTCACCTACGGATTTCCAAGTGAAACGCTTGAACCAACGCTTAACTAAATTCTCTTTCGCACTGGCGGGCCCCTCGTGGTGCTTGTTTCGCTGCACCAGAATATTGTACTCCAGTGACTTGTCGTGAACAGCACCCTCAGGAAGCGCTACGTCCGGATACCTTGTAATATTTGGCGGTGCTATGACAGCCAATACGAAATCATCGGGATATCGCAGCGTAGTTTGAAAAGCATGAACACTCTTTGGGGTCGATTCATTCAAAGAAGTCATTAATGCTTGCATGTAATTCGGGCATTGACGTAACACTTTCCATTGTGTTATTTTTCCTTTGCCTTCAACAGCTGCCCCGTTGACAACTATTGCGCCCACCCGTATGGGTTTGTCGCCTTCCTCTTTCACTACGATACGCGACTCAACTGGGGATACTTTATCGTGGCTTTTAGTAGGATACTTTGCAATCTTCATGAGGTGCATTCCCTTGCTGCAATCCACTCTATAAGGTCGACTAATTAGTTCCTCACGGAGCGCTTCTTGAGTTGCGGCATCGACGTCTTCCCCATTGCCGCCAGCCGCCACCTGCGCTGGTTCATTCGGAACTCCCGGTTTAACATTAGGATCTGGCTTCGACATGGCTGCGGTATTTCCCGGTTGAACCATTAGCTTCCAGCCGCGTTGTTGAAGTCAAGTATTGGGCCTGTGATATATATTCCGGAGATATCGTACGTATGAGAACGTGGAAAAAATGAAAAACAGGTTTTTCTTGCCTTGTTCAATGGTCTACTATACCAAATCGGTAGACTCGCAGAATTTGCGAGCGTTGAAAGAACATCGTGCAGCTGCAATCTACTCAGACCGAAGTGGCTGTCTTCAGTCTGAAGTAAGAAAGTTCTCTCTACCGCTGAGATCGTTACTCCAGCCCGAAAATTCCCGGAATAGACTTTAGCAAACCGAATCAAACATCACTATTCAAAGACGCGTTGACAATTTTAGCCTCACACAGATTAACGGATCCACATTGTTGAAAAAATTATCAATACGCGATCATCATTCACTGTACTTTTTTGTAGGAAGCGTTGTCCAGAGAGCAAATTAAAATTCTGCTCACTGTCGATCGTTCAATCGATTCGATTTGCTTGCGCTAACAATTGGTGGAAACAATGAATTTGCAGAACAAATATTACCAATTGGCCTGCATCCAATTGACGTATTTTCTTTTTCATGTTAGGTGCTCGGGAATAAGATGACGGCCATTGTTAGTGAGCGACGTTGCCAGTATCTTCCGGGGCGGCACTATCAGACTCTTCCGTGATGGTCAGATAAGGAAACAGTACATGGAGAAGCAGGTTCGTATCGTCATTTCCGGCAACGGATGATTGCAATATGTCCTGAAGCTTATTTGCACGCGCTTCGTCGAAACCAAATCCATGAGCGAAACCGTTCAGTCTAGTTTTTCGATAAGTGAGAAGCTCATTTTTTTTATATGTCCATTCGCTGATCCGTGTACGCCAGAGTTGTCGCCCAAGAATAAAAGCAACCGCTGTTGAAAGTGTCGTTGATAGAAGGCCTGCAGCTTGTGCGGCAATACTCGGTTTTGGTCGATGCGATTTTCTACGACGACGAGCGCTTTTTGCCCGAGCTTTCATTTTGCGAAACCTTCCCATGTTGCTAGTTGACGCTCATGAATAGAAAACAGGTCAGCGGGAAGAGATCAGTACAAAATATCAAATATTTTTACATCACAAGGTGGCCTGACTACTTCATATTTTAGAAGCAAAAAATGGTTGGCCATCGACACACAGCTTTCGCTACGAAAGTCAACATGCGGAACAACGTCATCAAGATAAGCTGGTCAAAGCGCACTTCGCTCGTTCCACGTATTGGTATTCGTTATTCAACAAATTAAATAATTTCCCGGGGAAAAAAACTCGCATAGCGATCTCGGATGCGACTAGGACAGAACAACTCAGAGGTTTGTGCCTCGTCGAATTTCTCTCCGATATCTCATAACCGCTAGCTATGTCAGTAAAAAAAAAGATAATTTCAGCTGCTGTTCTAATATAACAATTCAAGACGTTGACGTTTGTTATCATCCCAAACGAAGATTTGCTTGTTATGCATATTCAAAACAACTGGTGTTCCTGATGGTGTCTCCCAAGTAGGTCTTTGCTGTTCACATTGCCATTGACCGTTTTTCCACACTGGAATAGCATCGGTTCCTCCACCGTTGCAGAACATAGGGTTTGGTGTTTCGCAGCTCGGACCCTGCCACACTTGTCTTGCTGTACATTTACATTTGGGCACCAACTGATCGATTGTATCATCGTAAGACATTACGATCATGCCTCCATGCTCTGCGACGCACCTTATGTCGCTTACCGCTGGATTGCCGGTTTTAGTACCGTCTCCCGGCTGTGAAAATTCTAGATTTTCTTGCGCAGATCCGCTCTGCAACCAAATTAACTCATTTAACCATTTACTTTGTTGGTATTGATACAGAGCTGCAGTTGCAGGTGACATCTTGCTGCGAACGGCTCCGAACATCTTCACGAAGGTAAGTGACTGTCAACGCAAAAGACCGTGAATTATCACCAGCAACAACGACTAACTTCGGCTACAAGTCACTCGCTCTCAACGTCCGAGCTGGTTCCGAATTGTTTCTCGAAAATTGCTTCTACAATTGTTCTCCCTTGATCGAATGCTATAGCCGAAGCAATGTCAGCGAGCCAGGGCATAATGGTTTTTTTTCGAGAACATATTCCAAGTAGAATGCACTGCGTCTTGTGTAGTTCCTTCATCAACGCGAAAACTGATTGAAAAAAGTGTACGATGTGCGACAAGTCATGCGGCATCGATAACGCTGGAATGTTGGGCGTTGATATTGCCACAATCATTCGAATCGTTGGCGTTTTTGGCTTCGGTGTTGCTGGTTGTTTGAATGCCGCTTGGAACTCTGACTCAACGTCGGTATCCTGTCTTCAATGATATCGATGTAGGTTTGGTATATTTCCGTAACGGTGGAGTGGTTTGAGCCGGATAAATTAAGCGTGGTGAGAAGTGTGTGGATGAAACTGAGGTCCTGGCGAAGTGCTGCAACCTCCCGAGCAAGAGTGCCCGAGTTGGTCATATGCCTGATCATGCGGTGAGCCAAGCTCTTGCAAGGTGGTTCAGACAAGCTCAATTTCCACTGAGACTTGATAATCTCCAGCAAAGTATGGACCTTTAGCAACATCTGAATCATCGTCGATCCGGAATACGGTAACAGGTCTCGGAAGACAGGTATGGACGTGATCGATACGTACGTTGCTGGATCTCCGTTCTGTCTCAAGTGGAACACGATGGCTCGTAGTTCTCTGACAAAGACCAAAAACTTTTGGAAATCTTCGAAGGTAGAAAACTCGTACGGACTAGCTTCGGTGTTTGACACTATAAGTTCGATTTCAGTTTGGAAAGTGAACGCAACAATTGCAAGAGATGTGCAATGGCATAATTCTATCAGTTTTTCGTAGGTGTGGTCGTCACTGCTGTCGCCTGTTGCGGCCTCATCTGCATCCGGATTGGGATCCATACTTCCCATGTCGTAAAACCGACGGTTGGTTTTACTTGGATCTTTTCATAATTCTGATTTTTTTCTTAACTACCCATGAATTTAGTGGCAAACGGGCAGTGAACGTGTCATGCCTGCCGACGCAGGTTCATTTCGATAGTTTTGTAGGATGTAAGTCGCGTTCAATGCAATTCCAGCGTTCATATTCCCGCCTGTCTTTTCAATGTTAATTTCGGTGGCTGTTTGTTCTGGTTGTTGTCACGTATTTATCCAGTTTGGGAATGAATTCTTCATTTTAGAAAGGTAGCAATGAGTGTACATATCGATTGGAAATAACGTTTAAAAGAAATTTATGGAATCCCACTTTGGAGCGGCCTGATTCGATATAACATAATACGCGATCATTTAGCAAAATTCTTTGGCAGTGGTTCGTCATGTTTGCAATATGGACGAGGATCTAATGATGACGTTACAGTAAATTTCAGCAGACCCGCTTTATCTTCCGCACGTCCGCCAGTACAGAATCAATCATTTCTCTAGCATGGTTGTACATGTCATCGTAATCGTGATCAACGAATTGACCTGTCCCACTGCTCGCAGCGACTCCGTCTAAAATCTGTTGTAATTCACGGATTACTGTTATCTTTTCATCAAGCGCTTTGCCGATGACTTCGAGTTCGCAAATCGGTGGATGAGAGTTCGATCGCGTAGGAATCCTATAGATGGAAGCAGCGGTACTGGTATTGAGGCAGATTACTGGGTTAGTGGTGGTTTTAGTGCTCATCACATTTTGATGTCTATTCACAGCACAACTCATACACAGGAGAGCGGCAATTAAATAGGCAAACTTGCCAATGTTCAGATGTCTTAGGAAAACATACACTGATATTCCGCCCACGATCAAGTTTTGTAATAAAACTGGATAGTTTTGCTTCGAGTATGCGTATAGCAGCCACAAAACGGAACCAATTCCTACGATAACGTGGTCAGTTATGTACGACGTCTGCAAAAATAAATCACTGACCGAACCAAGTATAAACATTCCGGCTGCTACCCAGGACAACACGTGTGCTTTGATTATCAATCCATACAGCTTCATTATTAAACGTAAATGCTTATTGCCCCTTTTCTGTTTCTCTGTGGAATCGGCAGGTTGGTTTTCGGCATTATCGTCACTGGTGAAACCCGTAACCGGAAATGCTTCAACAATCTTTGCAATTGTTGCGAAATCAAGATCCATGGTAAATTATTATAATGTAGTTAGTTTGCAGTACGAAGAATTGCAACACCATCGCGTTGTCACCAAAAGAAATATGGTTTTTTACACTGACCGGTTTGAACGCGATTGCCTATCGACACAGCGTTTCGAAGCGTCGTAGCACACGTCCGCTCGCTTCAACTCAACGCACAATCCACCTTGTCGACGTGATAGCCAATAATGATGAATCATCAACGAAAACAGAGAACCAAATGTTATCACTAGATTGTCGTTTGCTGCATGAACAGCGACGGTTGCTACTACGATAATATCAATCTGAATAGCAAAAAAATTGTTTTACGTTGAATAATTTCATGACTCGTTTTTGTAGATTTTCTGCATGACCGCTGTGCGAATGTCTCACGTGTACTCGAATTAAAACTACCCAGTTTTCTTGCAACGGGTGCGCGCTATGTTCACCGGGGGACTTGAACGTTACAGACTCGCACGTTCGATCTGAATATAAACATGCAAATGTCACGAGCACCGATCTTTGAGCAACGCCGATTCAGACAACATGGCTTTGATGACATGCCCTCACCCACCTATATGTATGCGGGCTTGATACTTTAAAGCCATGAGTCATGGTTGGACAACTGGCAGGTCCACAGATGACACCTGGTCACCTGACAACAGGTACCTGTGATCAGGAAGATCGATTGCAAGAATGCGAGTATGGATGGATGAAAAAAGAATGCTCCGTACCGAGTACTGGATTGTCTAGTGGAGAATCAAACGAAGGGCCGATGGGCCGAGGATGCACTATTTATAAGCTGACTATTTATGCGATTTACGTTAACAGTACGTTAATTAGCAACAACTACGAAAAAACGTACTCCTGTGCATGTAAACAGACGATTCGAGTATCTTTGTGATATTTTCGTACAGCTTGATGATCTGTCACCGTGGTTGGTATAGGGAGATTCAAGATTTCATTCAAGATTTGTACAAATTACGGGGCCAATATCCAAAAATGGCTTCAGACACTGCCTGACCGCGACCTATGTAGCAGTCGTCATTGTGTTTGCCCTCATCCGCCGGTTTATAGCTGACTCCCTTGAACTTGCAATATTTCTCTGTCATATCAAACTGGTTGTCATCGTGGAGTACGAATGGTGGAGCATTAGTTACTCCCTCCTTGAACTTTTCCTCGCGTCTCGATGGATACAACATCCAATTTCGGAATATTTCGTTATCTCGCGCACATCCCATACGACCATCACTCATTGTTCTCCACTGTAGATAACCGAATTGATCAAATGGACTTTTCAGTGTCGGATTGTCACGTTCTATTAAACGCCTACGATACTTTTGGAAGCAGTACTCGCTAACATCGCACACGTTGTCTTTCGTAAGTGAGGCGACATCCAGCTTATAGACATCAACTATTCCCTGCTTTTTCGTTTTTATTACGGATGGACAAGCGTAATGTTTGCACCCCTTTTCTGTAAGTCTGATCGACTTCTTTTCAGTAGGGATCAGATGCCGGGCGGACTTTTTGAGTCTATCTGCGATGTTACTGGGCCACGGTTTTGTTATAAACTCAAACATGTCCTGCCTTCCAGCTGCTTTTTCATACTCCCACTTCGAAACAGCTATTTCGTTTTGAACTTGAATGATAGCCACTTCGCTCATCATCTTCCTATCGTCTTCGGTGATCAAGTAATGACTCATGTTTGCAGTCTGACAATCCGGACGTAGAAAACAAAAAGTTGGATAAGGATCATCTCGGGCTAAAATTTGTGGTTTTAATTGAATAGCAAAGTTGCGGTAGGATTTTCTACGTGGCGGCGTGTAAAGAAGAAATAGACTAATTATCGCACGGACAGGCGTAAGTGAAGTCAATTCATTAAAAATATACCGTCTACAGTTGCTCCGAATTTTACGACCATCTTGTTGGGCACGAAAATTAATCAACGATCAATTTTCCCCTGACCGTGTGGAATTTTCGGAGAGCAACATCAACGTCGAACCACCATTTTATTCAATCGAACAATCGACGACATATCCCAAACAGAATAGAGAAATACAAATAAAAGTTGAAAAGTCAGAATGGTTCTGGGATTTTGAAAAAGGTCATTTTTGTTCCGTAGTAATAAATTAAGTTTGTACTAAAAATATGTACGAATATCATAAGCGATAAGACGCAATGGGCTATGAATGCAGACAATCTTTTTTCTACGTCCACGCGTAAATGTTCACGAAAAAAAAAACATGTTTGTCAAGTTAGTTGTTAAATAAAGTCGCGAAAGTCCATTCAAGAATGTCAATTAGAAACTTTAATCAATATTAGAAAAATCAAACGCAAGTTTTATGTACAAGCAACGGAATTTTTGAATAAATTATTAGTCAGATTCGGAGTCGGTGTCCATTTGATAAGGGTCCGAAGTCCCTTCCTCAATTTCTTCTTCGCTCTCGGGTTGAGCTTTCTCTTTGGGATCGAGGGCAAAGCGTCTCCACGGGAATCTTGAAAGAAAAAATAATATTATTCCAATGGATTCCGCACTCGGATGAAAGAATAAAAGACACAGAAATGCTGAAAATGTATTTCTTCAACGAATCCCATTGTGATAAAAGTTATGACAAGACAGAACAAATATATTGAGGAGCGAAAAACCGAGTTTTTCATTACTGACCTGGTTTTATTGTCGTGAGAGTGTTCGATGAAGGTGTGCGAAACTATTTTCGTGTGACCTTTAAGAAGATTGGATTTGGGTGTGTTTTTAAATGCGCAAATGAGATGGCTACATTTGTTGTCTGTGGTATTTGGATCAGCAATGTATTTCGCTCCCATTTTCAATGCTTTTCTCCGGATCTCATCCCTGTGAGGATTCTGGTAACCACTCATAGAAAAAGAAACATCTTCGAACAATCGGCCGAAAGGTTTTTTCTGCTTAGGCGGTGGCCGTTTTCGCTTTTTCGTGGGAGACTTTTTTTTCGAATTGGCCACGGGTCCGACCTTTGGAGCGTGCAATTTGTTGCAGTTGTTGCAAATCGTGTCGTCGCCACTGGCTTTTTTACATTCCAGGCATTGCTTGGCTGCCGCTTTTCGAGCCATTGTCAAGCCTTTTTCCTTCGGTTCGTCTGATACGCTCGGACTATCCGTTTCTTTCTTTTTCGTCTCACGATCCGCGGCCGCTAACTTTCCGTCGGGATCCTTGGGGCTCGAATCTTTTGGAATCAGAGAACTTGGGATTTCCTTCTCCTCCTCCTTCTTCTTGAGCTCCACTTGTTTTTCAACCACTTTGTTCCCTTTATTCACTTTCTCTTCTTTTATTTTGATTTTGTTTTTCTCAGTCTCCTCCTGCAATCTATCGAGAAAGCCCAATTTCATAGGAGCATTCAATTTTTCTTTACACCTTTCCAGCCTGTTGATACGTTCTTCGCTAATCATTTGCGCCAAAACTTGTCTGTACGGAGGTGTAACTTTAGCGTCAAGTTGTTTAATGAA
Organism: Diadegma fenestrale; assembly: GCA_037043255.1. Taxonomy (NCBI): domain Eukaryota; kingdom Metazoa; phylum Arthropoda; class Insecta; order Hymenoptera; family Ichneumonidae; genus Diadegma; species Diadegma fenestrale. Next base: position 6,841,304 of record CM073319.1, read on the forward strand.
TTTTTCTTTGAACTCTGCAGGAACGGCTCCTGCAGCTGGCGTTTCCAGCAGTTTTGATCGTTTGACAAAATTCTCGTTCTGGTAACGAGTCGATTCTGTTTTCAGGACAAACGAGCTCAGCCCAAAAGTCTCACGAAGATTAGCCGTTTGCATACAGCTCACCTTTACCCTGTCAAACTTTATGTGCAGCTTGAGCGCGTCCAACTGGCTCTTTTCAAATATTTCAATCTGATCTCTGAATTTCCCTGCACGAGCTTCCTCGTGGCTCATAAATGTGTGCGTCACCAAAGGGACCCAGTTGTCCGGCTCCGTCGCCGTCGACGCAGCCACTGACACTACGCAAGAGCGATAGTTTCCTGTAAAACGGTTTTCCCAAATTTTCTCAATCTTTTTTATCGTTCTATCATGATAGCGAATATCGGCGTCAGTTATGTATGAAAAACTAATAAAAAACGATCACCCAACAGTTTTTTTCGTCAGAAATGTGAGGTTAGTGCTGGAACTAATTCCATCGGTTTCATAATAATGAAAGACGCAGTAAACAAGCAAAATAATGAAATAACCAGTATTTTTTCGATCCATTCATCATTAACAAAAATTCGATCAACTAAACGTTCAAATACGAGCATAAAACAACGAGAAACGCCGTAAATAAGTAAAATCAAAACATAACCTCCATTTCGAATAAAAACGCGCGTATTATGTGGTTATAAAACAACATTGACGATAATTCGAGAGTTAAAAACAAAAATGAACAAAATTTGAAGCGTTTTCGTAAAAAAAACTGCGACGAAAATTGCGCAAAATAAAAATAATTGTAAACGAGTCGAGTTTTGTTAAATACCAATATCCAATCCGGTGATGGTCGATGATTCAGAAAGTTGAAAGATGACATACGCAAGCATTTCCCCGGGCTTTGCACACCGCCATGACGTATTCAATTTTTCTTTGAGCAAATTCGATGCAGGATACGACGGATGTTCCGAAGAGCAGCTTATCACTTTTTCGAGACTAATAATCATTTTATTGCTGGCGCTCCGCGGCCTCGTCACGACTCGCGCCGAATCCACACATCACAACGAAATACCAGATGAGGGAGAAAAGAGCCGCGTTTATAACCTTGAAAAACTAACGACGGCGGATCGTTTCGAAGACCGTAAGTAAACAAACATTTCAAATATTTAAAGGAACGTGTTTTTTTTTTACAAAAACAATATTTATGCACTTTTTTTTAGCAATTTTCCAATAAATAACAATTTTAATGAACGTATATGTACGCGAATTTACGAACGAACGAAAGGCACGTAGTCGCACCCTTGAATCGCTGTCTGAATTTTGGCGCGAACATTTTTTCGACACCCATTTAACGACTGTGAAGATGGCGCATTGTTTGTTTATTCTTCCGGAAAACAATCAACACGAAACGATATTTTCATGCAATATATATCGACCCGAATGAAATTTTTTGGAAATATTCTGCCATATGGCAAAAATTATTTCGGGCGGGAAATGCATAAAGCCGGCTTGAATTCATCACTGTATTTATTGTGATTTATTGGGAATTACAATTCCATGAGCAAGTGGATCATACCGATTGGGCTAATGTGGCTATTCCGTTAAATTACACAAATGGGTGTATGTAGTTTGCATGCAAATAGATCGAAGCACTTCTTCGGGAAAGGATGAGCCACGGAATGGATTTTTTGATATATGTTCTTGAAATATTCCTCGGTGCCTCCGTTGCTTATCCCGTACCCGGCGATATATTTTGGGATCGACGAAGTTCCAGAGTCTGAGCTTTCACCGCTGGTACTTTCGTCACCTCGGGGATTGCAGACTTAGTTTATTACAGATCCGGGTTCTCCAAGTCGTCTGAAATGTTGAACGAATATTGATTACTTTTTTTTTATGTCTTGGAAACGTTTGCGATTTTGTACACAGCTTGATGTTTCGTCGCAAGATCTTTAAACGTTCGGGTGCACACGTCAGAAATGCATATCAAGTCAATATGACTCAAGGAATTTTTTAAATCGTTATATCTTCCGGTACATATATGCATTGTTTGTTTGTTTTTGTAGAGCGGACATTTTATGTGATAAATTATTCATATTTTATAGCCCGGAATTCATTTTTTACGACAGAAACGAAAATCAAATGTGAATGCAGCGGCAATATGTCAGAAATTCAAAAATAACGCAGGTAGAGCTAAAAAGAACGAAAAATCTGTGAAGCTTCTTCCCTGGTACACAGTTTGTTTTAGTAAAAGCCTGAATACGATCAACTACATTTAGGGAACTATCGAGCCATCAAAATGTTGCGACGAAAAGCAAAATTTGTTGATCCAACAATAATATAGTTTTAGGGGGAACGATATATACAATGAAGATAGCAATTCAAGTGTTTGAGATAATACAAACGATCAAGGAAAGCCTCGAAATTAATAAAAAGCATGTTATTTGTGGATATAAAGACATACCCATGTATGCGTCTATGCCGCTGGGCCTTTTCCATGGAGTTCGTGCAATAGTTGACTTGATCTGCACTGGGGGAACTTTTGCCCTAGCGCTTGTCTGTGGCTTCGTCACGACAGGTGGGGAGACCGGACCTGGGTTTTCCAAGTCATCTGAAAGGTTAAAGGAGCTATTTATTTACCTTTGTCGTGGAAGCGTTTACATATATTGATGTTTTGTGGCAGGAACTTTGACCCTTCAAGTGCGCACGTCCTATAAGTGTATATTGAGTCAATCTAACTCAAGGCGATATTCAATTCGTTTTCTTTCCACAAATATGCATTTTTTTTTCACTTTTGTAGAGACGTCCTAGTGTGATAGCAATTCTAGTGTTCAAGATAATACCAACGGTCGAGATAACCTTCAAAATAGGAAACATGTTATCTGTTTATCTGAAGAACATACCCATGTATGCATCTATGCCGCTGGGCCTTTGCGGCTTAGGTTGTATCGGAACTGGCGTAACCGGCACTGGGGGAACGGTTGCCCCAGCGCCAGGTTTCGGAGCAGGTGGTACCGCCGGTTTCGGAGCAGGTGGTGCCGCCGGTTTCGGAGCAGGTGGTGCAGCCGGTTTCGAAGCAGGTGGGGCGAACTTCTCCGGGTTCTCCAAGTCGTCTGAAAAAATAAAAGAATTGATTTTTTTTTCTTTCTCTTGAAAGCATTTGTTGTTCTTTACAACTTGATGTTTCGTGGCAAGAACGTTAACCCTTCAAATACACACATCCTATAAGTGTATGTTGAGTGAATCTGACTCAAAGCGTTTTTCAAATCGTTTTTATCCGGTGAATATGCATTTTTCGTTCATTTTTTAAGGGACGTTCTTTTTGTAGTGAATTATTCACAGGTTCATGGCCCTCAATTAATATTTGGCTTTGCTCTAGTGCACCATTCCTTTCGTTAAAAGCCTGAATATGCCGACAAAACAGTCGAGGATAATATTCATCGTTCCATCTGAATGTTGTGAAGCAAAGAAAATGTGTTGATCCAACAATAATACAGTTTTGGGACGATCGATATAATGAGGACGGTCGAGAAAGGCTCGCAAAGGGAAGGATGTTTATCTTCGGCACATACCTATGTGTTCCCTTACGCCGCTAGGCCTTTGCCACTTAGGTTGTGGAGGAGTTGGCTTAACTTGCACTGAGGGAACGGTTGCCCCAGTGGCGGCTGGTTTTGCAGCAGGTGTGGCGGCTGGTTTCGCAGCAGGTTTGGCAGCTGGTTTCGCAGCATGTGGGGCGGCTGGTTGCGCAGCAGGTGTGTCGGCTGGTTTCGCAGCCGGTGTGGTGGCTGGTTTCGCAGCAGGTTCGGCGGCTGGTTTCGCAGCAGGTTCGGTGGCTGGTTTGACAGCATGTGGGGCGGCTGGTTGCGCAGCAGGTGTGGCGGCTGGTTTTGCAGCAGGTTTGGCGGCTGATTTCGCAGCATGTGGGGCTGCTGGTTGCGCAGCAGGTGTGGCGGCTGGTTTCGCAGCAGGTTTGGCGGCTGGTTGCTCAGCAGGTGGGGCGGCCGGTTGCGCAGCAGGTTGGGCGGCCGGTTGCGCAGAAGGTTGGGCGGCCGGTTGCGCAGCAGGTGTGGCGGCTGGTTTCGCAGCAGGTTTGGCGGCTGGTTTGACAGCCTGTGGGGCGGCTGGTTGCGCAGCAGGTGTGGCGGCTGGTTTTCCAACATGTGGGGCGGCTGGTTGCTCAGCAGGTGGGGTGGCTGGTCGTGTAGCAGGCGGGGCAGCCGGTTGCTTGGCAGGTATGGCGGCTGGTTTCACAGCCGGTGGGTCGACCGGCCGCTCAGAAGATGGGGTGGCCGTTCGCACAGCCGGTGAAATGGTTGGTCGTGCAGCCGGTCGCTCAGCAGGCGCGGCGGCTGGTTGCGCAGCAGGTGGGGTGGTTGGTTGCGCAGCAGGTAGGGCGGCTGGTTTCACAGCAAGTGGGGTGGCCGGCCGCGCAGCGGGTGGAGTGGCTGGTGTCGCAGCCGGTCGCTCAGCAGGCGTGGCGGCCGGTCGCGTAGCAAGTGGGGTGGCTGGTTGCGCAGCAGGTAGGGCGGCCGGTTTCACAGCAGATGGGGCGGCCCGACCTGGGTTTGCCAAGTTGTCTGGAAGGATCAAGGAACTCATTTTTGTTTCTTCATCTTCAAAGCATTTGCGGTTATTTACAACTTGATGTTTTGTGGCAGGAATTTCAACCCTTCAAGCGCACACGTCCCATAAGTGTATGTTGAGTCAATCTGACTCAAGGCGTTTGTCAAATCTTATTCATCCGGTGAATATATGCATTCTTCGGTCATTTTTGTAGGGACGTTTTTTTTTGTACTAAGTTATTCCAATTTTACGGCGCAATGTTAATTTTTTGCGCCAGAAACGGAAAATGAATGTCAAAGGATTCTTTGCCATTGCATGCTAGATAATCGGTGACCGAAAATTTGCGGAATCAAAACGAACCAGTATTTACACGGAGGATTAATTAATGGATCGACAATCTTTCAGATATTCAAAAACGGCCGCTTCGACAAAGGCCGAATATGCGGTCAAAACCAGTCACGGAAAGTATTCATTATTGTTCCATCGGAATGTTGTGAAGAAAAGTTAATGTGTTGACTAAACAATGATACGGTTTTAAAAGGCGATCGATATACGTTGGAGATCGCAATTGAAGTGTCCGAGATAATACGAGCGGTCGAGAAAGCCTCACAAATAGGAAGCATGTTATCTGTTTATCTAAAGGACTTACCCATGTATTCATCTATGCTGCCGGGCCTCTTAGATTGTGCAGAAGGTGGCTTAACCTCCCCTGGAGGGACGGTCGCCCCAGTGCCTTTCGGTGGTTGAGGATTCGTCACGGCAGGACGATTACCTTCCGTAGCTCCATCTTGGTGAGCGTTGGATCCTTCATTGGCCGGTCGACCTGAAATAGAAAAAGGATCAATTACGGTTTTGTTTTGCCTGAATCTAGCCTATGGTCCCCAAAAAGTGGTTAAAACTAAATGTCTCAGCGTCTGCTGTCCGAAAGCTATACTTATATTGTCGGACGTCGTAAAAATAAACGGAAAAATTGAAATCTCCCTGAACACGTGCATTTAAAGTTTTTTGCTATTTATTTTTCGCGGAATATTTCAAATCATCAAGTGCAGTTGATTAGTTCATTAGATTTTTCCAGGAATGAGACTCATACCATGGTCTGCTGTGCAATTTTTTTTTTCCAGCTCACGACTACACGGGCAAAAGTCAACTACGAATTTATTGGAAATAACGAAGGTCAACCGATTATTCAATCACTAGAATACATCAATACAACTAGAATACATAATTCTTCCCCATGACGGAGTAACATTATTTGGGTATTTATTAACTCACTGAATGTGAGATATTTCGATACTCAAAAACTTGAGGATATGATTGTCACCACTTTTGTCTGAATCCGACAGGAATCCCGGAACACGTAAATGAATCAATGAAATTGAATGTTGAATTGAATAATGTTAAAATTTTTTTTTTGTTAGAAATAATAAGGAACTACATTCCAACTATTCAAAAAAATAGCACTGCCATGTTGAAGCTGAACCATACTCTTTTGGGAATCAAATAGAAAAGTATTTTGTGAGAGAACGTCTCATAGGCAGGGCTTTTTGTAACGGTTTAATGAAAATTTGAGCCTCTATGTTTAGAAAATTCTTACTTGTAGATCCTCCGCGTTTCGGCGGCGGTTGCGGTCGCTGTTGTCCAGTCTGAGAAGACGGGTGACGGAAAGATTCTACCACAGCGATGACAGGAACGGCCAGTAAAACTGCGCCAGCGACACAGCCGATGACAATTTTTTTGCGATATTGGTATTCATCCTCATAATCATCTTCTTCATCTGATTTGATCAGGTGTGCTTTGTCACTATTCCGCTTGATATTGGCTTGAGACATCTCGATATTCTATGTCACAAAAAAACACATTTATTGTGGCGATGAACGATCGGATTATTATATCAAATATCGGATGAAATATCAGAACAATTATATCGTGTTACCTCCATCGTTTTCCTCGACTAACAGGGAAACTCTCAATACGAGACGTTATATGCTCTCAAGCGGACTCAGTAATAACGTCCGAAGCACCAATCGGAACTCCGATCGTGAAATTTCTCTCTAATCAATACAATTACATAATTTAAAAATCCTTTTCTTTTTTTGCTAAAAATATTCACACAAAAAAGAAATAATCGGTTCTACGAATTAGCTGGGTGACTCGTTTGTGACCTTGGAATCTTTAATTAGTTGGTGAGTTAAACGTGGGCTGTAAAAATCTATATTTTTATTTGACAAACCCCCACTCGTCGATTCTCCGGATAAATAGACTTATTCGAAGATTGAGTAATGCCAACCTGAACTGTCTCAAAACTGTTTATTTATAATGCCATTGGTCTTATTCAATTTCGTCGAAAACCAACAGAAATGCTGCGGTCAATCAGAAATGTAAATTTTGACGATTTTTATCTCGTTTTACCGTTTTATCTCATTTTAGACTTTTTTAAGTTCAAGGTCAATGGCCGGAGCCCGATAGGTATCCTATGATAGGTGTAGAAAGAAAAATACAGATTTCAGCAAGGAAGTTTTTTTCGCCAGCCATTGGCAGTGGCACATAAAAAAATAAATGCTGCACTATTTCGGAAAAAAAATCAGCACGAAACTGTATTTTCATCAGATACAACGACCAGGTGTGGTTGAACTAATGTTTCTAGAAATTACAGTTTCATTTTGGTGGTAAGGATGACTGCATTTTTGCAATGGAAGTGCCTGTTTGAATTCATCACTGTATTTATTATGATTAATTGGAAATTACAATTTATGAGCAAGAGGATCATACCGATTGGGTTATGTGGCTATATGTCGTTAAATTATACAAATTGGTGTATGTAGTTTGCATGCAAATAAATCGAAGCGTAAGGACGAGCCACGAAGTGGATTTTCTGATTTTCCTGAGATATTTTTCAGTGCCTCGTTGCTTATCCCGTACCCACTGATATTTTGGGATCGACAAAGTTCCAACGCCTGAGCTTCCACCATTGGCTGATTACTTAGGGTTTAACAAGTCGTCTGAAAAGTTGAAAGAATTCATCATTTTTTGCTGGTTTGGAAGCATTTGCAATTATGTACTTGATATATTTTGGCGCAGGAACTCCAACCCTTCGAGTGCCCACGTCCTACTAATGCATATCAATTCAAACTGTCTCAAGGGATTTTTCAGATCGTTATCTTCCGTCACATATACATTTTTTGGTTGTTTTTGAAGATCAGCCATTTTTTGTATTAAATTATCCATATTTTATGGCCTGAAACTAATTTTTTCTTAAGCCTGAAAGCCTAAGTCCGGTCAACAACATTCAGGCAAGATAAATTCATCCAGCCATCGAAATCTTGTAAAAGTAAACAAAATTTCTTGATCCAACAATAATATAGTTTTAGGGTAGACTATACTTTGCGATAGCAATTCAAGTGAGACAATACGAACGGTCGAGAAAGCCTCAAAAATAAAAAGCGTGTTATATCTGTTTATCCAAAGGATATACCCATGTATTGGTCTACGCTGTCGGGATTCTTCTGCGGAGGTTTTGGGGAAGGCTTTGGCGTCACCGGCGCTGGGGGCGGGGTCACCTTTCCCCCAGGTGGTTTACCTCCCGTGGCTCCACCTGGCGGAACACTGGTATCGATGACCGGTGCAACTGAAATATATAAAAAAAAGGCCATCACGTTGTTTTTTTTTTGCCTATGGTCTCCAAAAAGTACTTCATGAAAAGAGACGGAAAAATGGCAATCTTTCTGAACTCATAGCGCGTTTCAAGTTTTTTGCTATTCATTTTCCGAGCAATCCCTCAAATAAGCATATGAATAAGCATGTTCGAAATAATCAGTCACGCACGATCATCAAGTTTAGTTAAAAAGTTATCGATCAGAGTTCCGGGAACGAAACTCGTACCATGGTCTGATGCGCAACTTCTTTATTTTTCGGCTGATGACTGCACGGGGAAAAGTTTACTACGAATTTATTCGAAATAACGAAGGTCAACCCATCACTAAATCACCAGAATATATTAACTCGCGTGCTGACAGATCTCTCGCTCTCGCCCCCTAACACTCAAAAACTTGAAAAACACGATTGTGACCATTTTTTTTTCTCAATCGACCAGGAATCACGAATATTACTAAAAGATAAAGTCTAAATAACTCTAAATGTGAATAACTGAATGTCAAAAAAAATAGCAGTGCCATTTGGAAAAATTCTTACTTTGGGCGTCTTCCGGTTTTAGTGGCGATTCCGGTTGCGGTTGCGGTTGCGGTGGAGATGAATTACGAAGGTACTGTATCACAGCGATGGCTGGAACAGCCAGTAAAAATACGCCCGCGGCGCAGCCGATGGCGATTCTGTGGCCAGGTTTGTTGTGATCCTTTTGCGCATCGTCTTCATCTAATTCGATTAGATTTGCTTTGTCACTATTCCGTCCAATATTGAATTGAGACATCTTGATATTCTATCTAGCAAAAAAATAACATTTAGTATGGCGATGAACGATCGGATGATTATATCAAACAATTAACTATAAGTGTAAGTTCAAGATGGTGTTACCTTCAATGTTTTTTCTCGACTAACCAAAAACCCCCAATAGGAGACGTTATGGGCTATCAAACGGACTTTGTGATAACGTTCGAAGCACCAATCGGAACTACCATTCTGAAATTTCCATCGCGTTCCAACTCCCACCTCCAGCGTAACGGATCCAAAACATATTTTGAAACATTGTTTCCTTTTTTTGCTAAAAATGTTGATACAAACGAGAACTAATCGGTTCTACGAACAGGCTGGGTGACTCGTTTTTGACCTTGGAACCGTTTAATAGTTGGCGAATTAAACGTGGGCTCTTCCAGCACTCTCCATGAAACCTTCTGTGCTATCGAACTTTGGCATCGTTGGAATGCAACGGAAAATCTTACTCCTTTTTATCATTTTCTCGAATTCTCGTGTCCTCCTTCATATCCTAGAAAATTAATGCGGCATGGGACTACTATTTTTTCGAGGATTGCATGTTGACGCCCTCTACCAATCACGGACGAAATGAAAAATCAATGACTCAAGTTTTATTTTATGTTCCATGAAACGCCTGTCTCTTAAAATGAACATGATGATGGCTAATGAAGGAGCTTTCAAGAAGAAGTAACTAATGCGTCTAATTTTGAACTCTTTTGTTAAAGTTTCCTGGAGATATGAATATTTCGAAATTCCCATGTTTTTTCAACCCCCGAGGTTAACATGATAGGTAAAAGAAAAGGTTACCATTATAGGGTCAACTATCGGGACAGGAGGCCAGCATCAAGGCAAATACAGAAATATTTCTCTCTACAACTTCAGACATGTTTATTCCATTACATAACTTGTGGTGTATTCTTCATATTAGCAATAAACAAGCAAAATAAATTTCTGGTGTATATCCTTTGAAAATATTTTGTCATCTAGTTTCAAGGTCAGCATTCTCATCCTTTGCCGCATGCTCTCGGTGTTTAAACCTCTGGATTGTCCAAACGGTCTGAAATAATGTAGAAATCTTTTATTTTTACGGGTCCCATACATCACGTACCATTAGCCACGTTAAAGCAATTCAGCACAATAAACCAAAAGAAACTAAAGAAAACAAAGTCAAATGCAGCATCAAATGGAACTTGTTTGATAAAATACGTTTCTTCCGATCCAGTGTCGAGCGAATGCGGTGCATGATCGGAAATAGCTGTGATCAGCAATGGACTCATTAACAAATTCCATAAACCATGTATATGGTATGTTTTAAAAGTCATACTCATGTAGTTGTCAATGTCCGCCATTCCTTGCTTTTCGAATATCGAAGGTGTCACGTGTGGTGGAACTTTGCCATCTACGGCGCCGGACGACAGAGAAAGAAAGTCAGAATCATTTTCCACCATATTGAATATGTTCAATAGTAGAACCGATTCGATCGATTATGTGCAAGCGTAGCATTTGAGTTTTAATCGACTGACATATCATCCTCGACATTGATATGATCCTTACCCTTGGATCCTGACGATTCATCTCCCGAGGCTCCATTTTCGCCCGTTCCGTTGTTAGACATGCAAAGTGATATTGCCACACTGACACCAGCCACCAGTACAGCAATGACAGCAGCTACGGCAATTTTGGCTTTTGTGGATAACGCTCTTTCATAGTCGCTTCCCTCTTCATCTCCATTTTCTTGTTGTTCCGATTCCAGCGATACCCGGTCACGATTGTCGTTCTTATAGTATGCCGCCATCTTTTTCTGACGCTGGAAGAAATACGACGCATCATAGATTCGGGACAGATGCAAGTTTCTTATCTGATCGCTAAGTCTTACCTTCGACACTTTTCACTACACTGAAGGAAATATAGAAGTATAAGATGCTATTAGTTCTAAGACAGACGTCGTTGCAATGGAGACGCGGAGGCCGATCCGGACTTTTATACTTCAAGTGTCTACGAACTTTTGTAACTAGCAACCAAAACTTGTATTCCCGCTCATTTCCCAGCTCGGTGTGTTATGTTGGGTAAAAAGTCTCTTCCAGACGTGACTTCGTTTTTTTTTCTTAAATGTTAAGTTCTCTAGCGGAAAATCAGTTTTAGCAATCACCAAGCTCATCGTCAAAAATAGATCTGTTACTCATCGAATTTAGTTGACCAGTTATCGCTCATATTGTTCTGATTCTTTTATTTTTCTACTAATGACTGCCACACGGGCAGTGAGAGTGCATACGTTTCGCTGCAATGACATTATTTCCACGAACTTGATATGCATCATGTTTTCCCAAGCAACAAAAAAAAGCCTTACGAATTTTTAACCACTGTTGTTGAAATCGATGTTCTCGACCTTTCCTTCCAGGTCAATTCAGTTTTTTATTTTCCAATATGAAACACCACTGTTGATGTTTTTCAAAGAAATTTGCAATTTTTCCGGCTTTTTGCGTTTCCAGGGAATTGATTGCCACAGAAAAGGAAAACTCGGTTGCCTGTTCCAATGACTGGACGAAATTCAGAATTTCCCTTCGAAGTTTTCGGAAATTTTACATACAAAACGGTTTGGCGCTGCCAAGAAAATCCTATCGTTGTGTCATCCATGCATTTTGTATGAAAAATAATTTGTTCCATATCTTTCGTGTGCTTTACTTCAATTAGAAGGATCTCGAAAGAATTAAAGTAGGTAGGGTTCCTATGAACACATTTCGGACTTGAACATTTCAGACATCCCCCTTTTGGTGAATTTGGTATCATGTATTATTCTTGTGCATAGAATCCAGTGATGCCTAATAGTCAACAATGGCGAGTCATACAAAGTTATTGAAAATATTGTAAAAACTTTAGAACAGCCGATTCTCCACGTCTTGAGACTTGAGCGAATCCTCCATCTGCCAAAGTTTTTCCATTTCGGATGTTTAGTCCCTCATCTGTGGACAATCATCAATAGGCTCGGTTAGGTATCCATATTTGTGATCATTGTTAATTATTATTTCCATCAGCTACTGCAATTCGTAAACGAAAAAAATACAACACGATCGTATTGTTTGTTTCGTTTTACCTGAAGCTGGAATGTGTTGCGTGACTCTGTGTTTTCGTTTCCCAATCATCGATGACTTCCGCTTCAGCTTTCTTACACCAGTGGACCTATTCATCCTCAATTTTCCAGCGATTCAGTATTTCTCTTGCCCCCTGAAATCGTTCACAATCAAAAAAAAAAAAAGAAGATTCGTTGCCCTTATACGTATATTTTCTGTATTATCGATATATTGATGAAAAATTACTAGGTAATCAGGCAAGAGTTCAAAAACAGTTTCGAAAAGTTGTGAAAAGCATGGTCGACTTAATGTCATTAAGCATTCGCTAATTTTTAACTAGTTTTTTCAAATTTAATCATGGAACATACTGAACATCCCCAGAAAACCCTGCTTGCTGCTGGTTTTAGCGTTATTCTGTTTCGGTGGGCTCACAGCATAATCCACTACAACTCGTGGACGAGGTTCGTTTTCATCCTCGAGTTCTTCATCTTCCTCAACTTCTTCGTCATCCTTTACCGGTTTATCTAAAATATTTCAGAAACCTATTACTTACTTTAACCCGAACTGCAGTTACAACAGTTTTAAGGACGTTGCATGGTGACGGTCAAATCTAAATTTTTGTATTGAGTTTCTTTTACATACAAAATGGTTTGGAAGCCCAAGTTGATTCAAAAAAGTTGTTACTCATTGACTAAAGAACGGGACCCTCTAATTCAAGATTGTCCGAGTCTTGGACAATCTGAATTGAATAGGACTCGCTATTTAGAATTCGAGATATTTAATGTTGGAAATTTGAACTTTGACACACGCTCTTATAAGGAATTAGTGGAAATTGTGATTTTTCTCTAAATAAATAAATATCTTGACTTCCACTGGACTTTCCAACAACAGAATCGCATTTTTATTTTAAATCAAGGAGGATATGTCAACTCTACCCATTCGCGGAGCGAAACGTTTGACTTTCTTTGGTTCCGATGATTCCGATGCCACAGCTGCGTCGTTGGCTAGCTTATCAAAATAGCTTTTCAAGATAATCAGGATGGGAAAAGAGACTAGAAATACCCCGGCGGCTACAGCAACTGGGGGATATTTCTTTCGGACCACTTTGCTCTCGTCTGATTCGGCCTTCCTCTTGCGGTATCCACTGCCATGTTTTTTTCCTGATGCGACTCCCTCCATATTCTCATTACAGATAATAATGCCACGAATAAAAAATGATAAAATCGATTTTGAAAAACGTCCAGGGATTAAATGACGAGTATGGTCGGAATAACAATTAACCCTTCGAGTGCATACTGGGTCGTTTTGACCCCAACAATTTCCAGTCCCCGCATTTAATGGCGAAAAATTATTGAAAAGAACTAATTCTGTCCCATAAAATATGGATTTCACTACAAAAAACGTATCTACAAAAAAAACGCATATTTACCGGAAACGTGCACTCGAACGGTTAACAATCGACGTACCGGTCCCTGTTGCTTGGTTTTACCTTCAGCACTTTTTACTGCCAACCGAAAACCAGAAATATATTCGATATTACCAGTTCCGAGACCGACCTTCCAATGAAGTGAGAAACAATGCAACTTCGGGATTTGTTATTTTCTGGTGTATACCAGCTCTTGCATCAGGGAGTCGAACTTTTTGCCCCTACTCGGTCCCACACTCCGTGGAGAGTGTGGGATAGAGGGATCGGCACGAGATTTGCAAAAAATCAACAATTATTACATTGAATATAAATATTAGAATGAAAAAAAAAAATAACCGCAGTTCTGCAGATAAGACGGCAGAGCGGGACACGTGTTCATGTGACCTTGAGTTCACTCATAAACCGATAACTTTTCTCGGAATTATGTTTATAAAAACGGTTGCTTTCCTAATATCTAAAAACTATTTAACCGAATAAATCTCTAAGAAACTCATGAAGAACCGTGTCCTCTGAATATTTCGACAATTCTTCCAGGAGGATGCAGTACAGTATGCATTCGGAGGGTTAAAATACGTTTATGAACAGGATCGGCAAAAATTATGGGATCACGCAGCAGGTTATATTCGAATGATTATTTATAGACTCCCCAAATATTTGTCATCAATTTTTCATGTATTTTTTTTTTTTTCAATTCAATCCGCTGAGTCTTACATTGTGTATAGAATAAATCATACTTTTGCTGTCTTGCCAGGGCTTCATCTGATGGAGAAATTATATCAAGGAGCATATACAGATTTCGGATCAGACTGTGAACGAGTGGATCCCAATAAATTTATGTAGACACGTCATGCTGGAGTTGGCCGAATCTGGTCCAATATTAAAACCATGGAACGCTGGTTTCCCGTTGGGCCTGCTGGACCAGTTATTCGGATTCATCAATCTAAAATATTCAACGAAACGTATGTGTAGCAGTTTTGAGAAAAGTTGCCGAAAATTCGAGTCGTATAATTATTCGGAGCCTCTGCAAAAATGAATAAGTTATTGCGGTAATTCTCCGCAAGTATCGATCTGGTTTCCATTATTATATGGGACGAAACAAAAATCGAGGTTTTCACGAGTTTTCGTATCGTTAGTACTTTTTTTTGCCTTACTCTGATGTGTGTCGCCACCGTCGGCTCCCGGAACTTTCACAGCGATGATGCTGCCACCCTCTCCGATATTGATCGTGTATTCTCTAAAAATTCCTTCGGGCCCTGTGTCTTCTATCTCTGTCCCATAATTCTCCAAGTCTCCAAGATGTTTGTTGGCTAATTTGATCGGTTTGTGTCGGAAAAAATCGACAAGTTGATTAGTTATCTTCAAAAGTGATGGCAAAATTACTTCAGGACACACTTTCCAGATGGCTCTAAGAAATTTGCCTTACGTGTATCAATCAATTTTCTTACTTGCGAAGAATCCTTTATTAGGATTAAACGAGAGGGCTATGGCTATGACCGGCATAAACAGCATCGACATGCCCGCGGCTGCCCCCGTAGCGACGCGGACGACAACTTTGTGCAAAGCTTTTCGTTGCTCAATTTCATTTTTGGATTCAGCATCCCGGCCTCTTTTACGACGATTTTGAGACATGACCATACGAATCTAAGCGAGTTCGATAACAGCACCTGAGACGAGGCAATTAATTCATTAGGGCGGCGACACTATTTCGTTTTACCTTCAACACTTTACAAAACTAAAAAACAAAAACTCAACAACGTGATGCTTCTAGTTCTGAGACGGACGTAGCAATAAAGTCTAAAGAATTCTGAAGGCGTTTAGCATTTTTTACTTCTCGCACACACGCGCTCCATCAGCCTTTTCCTCTTTTTTTCTTCCCAGTCGCAAACAAACGAGAAACTAAATTTTCCATTGCAAATTCAATGGCGATTTTTACTCGTTTCACGCTGCTAGAGGATCGGCCGGTGACCTTGGAATCACACATCAAACTTCGTCACAGCCACTTTTGTGATAAAATGATAAAACCGATTTTCTCTGAAGCGAATTTTCGAGAATCCCTACAAATAGCATTTACTTTTGTAGCATACATTTCAATTCCAAACAAACTTGACGCACTGACTTCTAATCCAATGGAAATCTTCAATAAAAAGAAACTTTGACCTTGAAATTGAAAATATTGTCACGACATCATGCAGGAAATGTTAATCCGTCGATTTTCATAAACTTTTCCAGAAATGATTTAAAGATGATGGGATTACAGAGATATTCGAATGAATTCTGGACGCCGCGACGATATTTATTTCATCTCCTTGTTTTACAAGATCATTATTTGGTACGTAAATCCTCAATCCTCCACAAGATATGTCGCCATAAAAATAATGGTCTGTGGTTTTGTGAAAATCTCATAAAACATACGAAAAGGTAATTTATATTGTAGACAATAAGTTTGGTGCAACAAATTTTTATTTCTCAGCATAGTGCGTCGTTGCGTTTCGTCATCTCGACCAAATTCCCTGCGCCCGATATGTCCGTGATAGCCCACGTTATTGGTTATTTGGCCGGATCCTTGATTGGCTAAAATGTTTGAAAATTGTTCGGCCGTGGTTACTAACAAAATCTCCCAAAACAGGCAGTTAATAAATTAAACCTGTTTCAATTAAATAATTAATTTATTAATTAAATGTTGAAACGTCGTCGCGCGTATGATGTCATTTCAGAATCCAAGTTCCGGGCTTGCTAAGAACTCCTACAGCCACGACTATAAAATTCTCATTTGCATACTTTGCTATTTTTTTTTTCTTTCGTAATCATATTTCCAACTTACGTTGGCCGACTCAGCGCGTTAAAAATACGTTTGTTACTCATTTTGTATTTATTTAGGGGCATGATCAATTATCGGAAATACTGATTCAGGCACGTGCCGATCTTTTTATTTATATTTCGTGCTGCATATGCGCTGCGACTTTTTTATTTTCAAAACTTCGCGGATCCGGAAGCCAATAGGAAAAAAACAGAAATCACTCAACCCACCTTCGACTATAACCAACAGATTTTTCTTTCCTAGGCAACTTTTTGAACGTTCTTTAAAAGTCCTAATACCCGAACAATTATTTTTATTCCTGAATGAACTTCCAGCTTTTGCTTCCATGAAGTTGTATGCGAATATGAGAATCGACGTTCAGGGATTCTTACCTAGACATGATTTTGCTTCTCTAGTGCGTTACCCAATTGCTGGCTCGGAGTTGACTGGAAGGGTTTGTCCTCGTATGGCGGGACTAATAGTAAATCCGGCTGAGGGGCTTCGTCATCGGATTTACTCCCTAGGAATAATCTCAGCAAAATCACTGCCGGAACCGCCACCGCAAAGAAGCCGGTAACAATCCCGCCGAATACAATCAAATTTTCGTTATTGCGTTTGGCTCTTTGTTCCATGATGAACCGGTTGACTGGGACCCCGCGTCGATTCGCTGGTATTCCATCCATTTTCCGCGCTGTCCGTATACTTTTACAGGGAACAAAGGGAACAAATGATAAGCGAACGATCGATGTCTATTTAATCAATCAATTTCACAAAACAACTTTGTTTAGGATTCTTTCTAAATTTTGTATAAACGTTATTGCCACCAAAACTAACAGTTTTGTCCTACTATGAAGCAAATTTTTCAAACGTTTAGGATTTGCGATATTTGATTCGCAATTTTGCTAATAATTTCAAATTGAAGTTCACGTGTATAAGGATCGCGTTGTTATATATATATGAGTATATATTCCGGGCATAAGAATTCTGCTTCAATGCTGAATTACTCGATATAACTAGAAAGCTGAAAAATTTGAAAAAAATTGTGTTTTCGTACTCGATGTTGAAGAACGTTATCACCAAATTTCATAAATTTCTCAATATTTAGATTTTCCTACGGAAAACTCCTAAAATTAAGATTTACCTCTTTTACTTTTGACTGGATCACCCGTCGCTTGTATGACAGGAAGAACGAGAATGTTATCAGTTGTGCGACGAACGTTGCACTGAAGTAACAACCAATGAGCAATGCGTTAATTGTCCCGAAAACCTGCCAACTTCAAAAAATTGTTTTTTTCCTCAATTGAATCTATTTTTATTTATGGAAAAGTTATCGTTTCCACGAACAAGCTGAAGGTCACCGACGTGGCCATAAGACCGTTCTCTCGATAATTTCCTCTATATCGAAAAAAAAAGTAAAAATTGCGATAATCAGCATCGAATTCTCTCCACAAAGTGTTTAAAATCGAAAAAAAAACCCAAAATATTTCAAAAACCCACTAATCCGCGTACAGCGGAACCACAAAAAACGAAAAACCTTGTCAGACAAACTTTTCTATAAAAAATTGTGTTCCGCTCCAAAACCGCCTCATCGATCTTCATGAATCCCGAAAAAAACAACGTTTCGATCCATGGAAAGTGACAATAAAATGGATGACAGAGAATATTGTGCGGCATTTCAAAGAATCGCGGTTCAGCCAAGTCGCTTCAGTCTGCGCCTGCGCCATGGATCTTTACAACCAGCCGTTTTACCTACGGTCGGTAACTCGACTGCCCTTGTTTTTTCTTACCAATTGCCAATAAAAAGTACGTGATTTCCCGAAACTCGTTCGCGTTCCTTCGAAAATTTGGCTAAAAAATCGGACATTTGATAATTAAAACGATCGATTCCATGTAATAATGTATTTTCACTATATAGTCGTAATATTTCCAGAGTTGCGTACAGATTATAATGTATAATAATATGCTCATATATTTTTATATATACGTTCGTGTGTGTGTGGGTCTGTGTGTTTTTAGCATGTTGAACGCGTTGTCTTACGTATACGCGGGATCTCGAGAGTGAAAAAAGGAGGATAGATCGATCGTACTTTCGTTTCACAGGCAACAACAACGTAATAATAATATTAATAATAATGATAATAATAATAATAATAATAATATTACACAAGTGGAATGAATATCCAATCGTTGTGTCCACTTGGCGTATGACGCCATGATTCTCAACGCAAATGTGGCTGATAAAAAGAAGAAAAAAATAAACACATTGCATTTCGTAAAAGAAATTTGTAATGTTTCTTTTCTTTTCGTTCGAAACCGCAGTCTAAAAAGCGTTATTGTCGCACTTTAATCGCTGGTTCGTGAAAATTGCGATGGAAGAACAAAAAAAAAATGCGGGCGCTTGGAAACGTTGAGTTTCTATCTCGTCCTTAATCATCTCTTTTGCATTTTGTTTCTTTGTTCTGCATACTCGATTAAATGACATTGACGATAAAATGAAAAATCATCTCGGTGCTCGGAAAACCCGAGACTTTTTCTTCTGCTCATTTCGTTCTAATGTTTGTTTTTTTCTTTTTTGCTCTTTTCGTTCCCCTCGCTTTTTCTCTTTTCATTTGTTTTTGCAGAAATTCATACTTGACACCTCACTACATCGGACCCTCGATCAAACTTATCTTCATTGTGCAGTAGTAAACGCTTCGACCCAGACACAATAGCGCCACGAGAAACGCACCTGTGGAATTAAAGACAATAATTATTCAAACTTTTTTAAAATCCTGCGCATCGGATTATTTTCCAACACGGTTAACAAATTTGGGGCATCCAATTGTGTCGAATTAATCGACGGATTCGACTAACTTGAAACAAAAAAAAATTCGCATTGTCATCTGGATTTTTCGATAAAAACCATCGGGATTTTTTTATGCACTTCAAAGACTCGCTTCTTGGGAAAATTTCGGAATGTTGCCATATGTAAAAATACAGAAAATACAATTTCCCCGGAAATTAAGAAATTTCAGTATCTTTTAAAATATTTTTGAATTAATATTTCGTGCAACGTTTGCTCAGACATTTATAGAAATTTATACTGACCCACATACGCGACGTATATTCCACCGTTTGTTCCGACGAGTGAATACGTGCCGACCTGCAAACAAAAATCATCCACAAAGTAAGAATAATTGCGCAGATTTTTGGGATCTTGCTTGAGAGAATAAAAAAGTACGATTGCGAAGCTTTTTACCGTGACGGCAATGCCGAGTATGAGGGCGATGATCCCAGAAATTATGAAGGCGATGCAGCGTCCTTTTGCAAAGTCAGGACCAACGGAAGAAACCTTGCGGCAATGAGGACATCTCGCAAGAGCGTTATTCAGAGTATTGAACTATTGAAAGAAGCAACGACTCAATAAATAACAATAACATTCAATAATAATGATAAACGAGGGCGAAAAAAGTACAAGTCTTACTAAAAATGTGTCGTGGCAATGGGCACAACAAACTCTGCACATTCCAGGCATGGAAAGTACCGGCGGAGTTACCGGGCTAGGCGCAAGATTAATTATTCTCTTGCAATTTGGTCTTGGGCAAGCGATTCGCTGCGACGAACTCTTGCATATCAAGAGACAGTTGCACGGGCATCTGACGTACTTTTTACCCGGTGGAGCATTCCGTATCGGCTAATCCATGAAAACAGAACGATTTTAGATCAATTTTGTGACCAATATATCAAATTCTAGTCTTTCCAGTACACACTGGGTCATTTTGACCCGAGCAACTTTCCATCACCGATTCTTTGACATTGAATTCTCGTTTTCATCAAGAAATTCATTCAGGCCCATAAAATATGAACAACGTACTAAAAAAAGCAACAGAAAAGTCCATTTTTACCGGATCACGATTTGAAAAATCCTTCGAGTCAAATTGACCCAGGGTGCACTTACAGGATTTGGAAACAATATTGCCAATTTCAGCTCTTCCAGCACACACCCGGGTCAATTTGACCCCAAAAATTCTCTGCCACCGATTAATTTAATGACAACCAATTTTTTGGCATGAAATTTTCATTTTCGTCAAGAAATTAATTGAGACCCATCAAAAATTGACAATTTATCACAAAAAAAAAACAGAAAAATCCATTTTTACCGGATCATGATTTGCTACCGATATGATGACAACCAATGTTTTGGCATAGAATTTTCATTTTCGTCAAGAAATAAATTCAGGCCCTTAAAATATGGACAATTTGCTACAAGAAACATGAAAAAGTAAAGTCGGGTCTCTATGACCCGGACTACTCGTTTAGCTGGAAACAATTTTTTTGCCGTGCCTAAAAGTCTCGTTTGAAATGATTCAATTATTTCTTGACGCTCTCTCACTTGACCTTTGACCTCAAATTCTCACCGTCGCTTCGTTGCATTGGCCGCACTTGACGACATGTTGTTCTTTTTTGCTTGTTATGTCAATCATGGCTTGGCAAACTCTGCAGGTTACCATTGGGTGTCCGTTCGGATTGGCAGACTGAAAGGGCGGCGGTAATTCATCGGGGCCAATGGCTGGCACAGTGTTTACATTTGTTTCATTTCCATCTGTCAATTATTACGAGAATAACAATAATAACAATAAGGAGATAAACATTATTGGGGATAATGGGAGAGGGAGGAGAGAAGAAGTAAAAAAGAAGAAATGAGTAAGACTTGCCTATGACGTCCGTTGTTTGTGAGCTGTAAGTGACATTGTCATTTTTCAAGAGCGGCTGTCGCTCGCCCTCTTTTCCATCCCCCATTTTCCGTATTTTCAAATTTTCTCCTTTCCGTTTACTCAATTATTTTCTTCCTTTGTTTATTTCTTCTTCTCGAACAACGCAATTTATTTATTCAACGAGATGATGACAAACACGAAGGCACGTACGAACGGGAAACAGAATAGCGATTATCACCGTTTCCCCCTCGGGTTTGTCAAGCAATGAGAAAAAAAGGATACTTGCGAGACGCCAAATGATTTTAAATAACGTCGCACTCCACACTTGACAGCTAAACTTTGCTCATTTTCCCAATCGCTCACATTGAGCTACCTACAAACATTGCTTCTCACAGCCGCAATGCTTTTTAACTTTCCCGAGGAGAAACGCCGTTCGCTTTCCACCAAAAACGACACTCTGGCTGTCAGACGATGATTTTTCAGGGGGGGATTTCACTTTTCACTACCCAACTTTATTGTCTGACGCATTCGACTGCCAACTCAAGTTTCACCGCTTTTCAACGGATGACGCCACTCGGCAGATCCCGTTCTCTGCCGAATTCCCGCGCGACGCGGTCATTAATCCATAAAACCATTATTTCTCCCATAAATTTTATTCGTGCCATTACAAAATTCATTACTTTTGCCATCAACAATTCAATTTTTCAACGAAAATTCAGCAGATTCTTAGAAATTTTGCTTGTACCGACCGTCGATAACGAGACAACACTTTTCCGAATTATTCCTTTGTACTGCCCCCTCCGATCCATGTACATACGGAAAAATTCAGCAAGACGCCGCAACAGAAAAATGTGCTCGTTTCTGCCTGCTTCTTCTGTTGTTGACACGAAAATAATGTAATTTAAATACATTTTTCTACGAAGTAAAAAATTTTCGCAACTTTCTCACGCTCTGGTATCATAAAATACTTTTCTTAGCAATATTGGCAATATGGCTAGTTTTGCTAAAGCACAGTTGTTAAAGTTCGGATGGACAGAAGGTAAGATTTGCAATTGATTCCGCATTTTAACCCTCAAATAAGGCTCAATCGAGAGTCGCGGTAGCAACTCGAGACAAGTACATTTTCGAACGAATCGCTACAAGACACTTTTACACCATGGACCGCGTTTCCAACTGTTTTCGAAAATCGCTTACGAAATAACTAATTACGGAATTTTGAAAGATTTTCAAGATTCACGTATTTTTTGTTTCTTCTTTTTTTTATTTCGTACGAGAATTAACGAAATGATTATGGCGCGCAGGCAAGGGATTGGGAAAACACGAGAATGGCATGGTGGAGGCTTTGAAACCGAAGCTCAAATTTGACACTGCCGGAATTGGTCACGACGCCAAAGAGTTCAAATGGTGGGAGAGCGTCTATGAGAAAGCGTCAAAAAATATTGAGATTATTCCTAAGGAAAAGGGTCAAAGCGAAATTAGAGTCAAGGCCAAAAAGCCGGATGCTCTGAGAATTTCTACCTCGCAATACACTGTGGAGAACAGTGAGAACAAAAATGATCTGCGATATGGAAATTTCTTGAAAACCTGCACCCTCGACAACGGACAAACCAAGCCAGAGGAAAATGCCCCGCAAGGGAACAAAGAGACGAGGAGAATCGGAGAAGAATTAAGCGACGAGCAACTTTTTGCTGCTTGCGGAGGCAGAACAGCTCACAAGGGCGCGCGCCACGGCTTGAAATTGAGCGGAAAGTTGGCGAGAATCGCTCGCCAAGAGGCACTGCTGCTGGGAGCTGCAAGCCCAACGGTCCGGACTCCGGAAGAGTCACCGGACGCTGCACAAGACTGGGAACAGGTGAAAAATAAGAAAAACAAAAAGCGAAAACGCGAAAAAAGTACAAACATTGAAATGATAGATTTGGAGTCGTTGGAAAATGTCGATGCTAAAGATTCCAATGAAAACGTTCTCTCTGACGCTGCAGAAACGTTGAGAGCGAGTAAAAAATCGAAGAAAAGTAAAAAAAAGGAAAAACGTCGTTACGAAGAATTGGCGAGCAAATTGGACGCTTTCACGATCGACGATGAGCGAGGAACTCCGAAAGAACAATCGATAATCACGATTAATTTGGAGGATGATGAACCGGAAGTTGAAAAAATCGTTAAACTGAGTGAAACCGAACGCGCCAATTTCAAGATTGAAAGAAAAAAAAAGAAATCTTGGTTGAAAAAAGAAAACAAACGACTGGAAAATCTCTCGGATTCGTTGATGGCCTTTAATTTGAGTGAAAACTCTGTGAAGTCGGAACAGTTGAGCGAGGAATTGCGTGCGAAACTGAAAAAAAAACGTAAGAAGAAAAGAGAAATTGGAAAATTAAAAAAGTCGAAGAGTCTTTGATTCCCGGCGTGGCGAGCGTTGTTTCGAATTTTTCGTTAATAAATCATATTCATTGTACGGAGCGAGTTGTTTATCTCCTTTATTTCCGTCCCAAAGCTCATCTCACAAAATTTCACGATTTTATTTTAAAATTCATTTGTTCGTCATAAAAAGGACAATGCGTCTGAGTTTTTTTTTTTTTGCATAACAGTTGGGAAATCGGGCTCCACAAATAACAGGCTGGAGGACTGAATTTTTGTTGCATCCTCGTGAGTCGATCGATAGCAAGTGGTTCATCCCGATTTCCTGACTATTAGCTTCGGTTATACGAACCTTTTTGCATGATTCTTACGCTTAATTGTTCGTAGCACCAATTTAATTAGTATAATCAATAAATTTATTCATCATCGTCAATCTATGCTTGTTTTTTCTTGTGCACGGATCGTTGGAAAGTCTCTTGATAGAACCACTGCACGAAAACATTTTCTAAGGCCTCTAGATCATTTATCTTTCTCTTCCCTTTCTCTCCCTCATTATTTCATTCTTTTATCTCGTAATGAGATTAATGGAAAAAAAGCGCTAACTAATGCATTTTTTTCTAAACCTATGAAAAGACGCTCGATTTTTTGTGTCAGATCTTTCCTGTTGGCTGTTGAATATCTTCTCACTTATTTTAAATCGCTTAAACCAACAAGAGCGTTTATCCGGAGTTCGCACATCCTAAAAGTCTTCAGTGGCTGAAAAAGATACGTTTCCACTTGATATGAGGCTGTCGTTGCCTTTTTAAAATTACGTAATCGAAGCTAAAGTCTGCGAAACTTTTCTGTCTGTAAAAATAAATGAAAACTAATTCAGCCATCGCGAACATTGATATGCAACAATAAATAGTCAACAAATTTTTCAACCAAAAGCTCATTTTTTCAGCAAACTGAAAATTAATTTTCATTTCGCCAAATTATTGCACAATTCTGATTTTTCGGTGAGCAATATTTTGTCCTAGTTCCAAAGATTTTCTTAGCAGAATTTTTTAAAGGGCCAAACTTCCAAATTCAAGATTCGTCGATTTTTCACCATGCTCGCCAGATCTTTTTTTTAATGACCAAGCCCCATTGAGGCCAACGATCAGACAATTGAAAATATTTCGCTCCGATTTTCCATCAGTGCTTTGTATCAAAGTATCAATAATCATCATCATTATTATTATTAATATCATTATCATAATAACATTGTTTTTAAACGAAAAATATATTTACATGTATACGTTTTTGGAAGCGCGTAATTAGATCGATGCTAATTGAGATTCATTTCGAGCCAATTGAATAAAAATATCACGTCAAATTCATCGAATAATCTTCCTCCGAGACTCTCTTTCCGCGTCGGAGCACATTTCAATGAAATAAAAATAAAGTTGCTTGTCGCAATGGTACTCGGGCGATTCGGAGACGATTACCTAATTGACAATGTTTCTCTCTCTCTCTCTTAATTCCTACGACAGTCAGACTGGAAAAATATATTTCAAACGATCCCCTCGCAGTTGCCGCTCGCTCTAAAAATACTTTATCATTTTTTCCAAACTCCGTTACTTTTCAAAGTCTTGCCATATGACTGTGAAGTTCGCAACGGTGAGATGCAACGAAAACCAAGTTTTTCTATTGTTTCTTCAATTTTAAAAGCCATGACAATGTTGGAACTGATTTTCTCTTTGGAAACTAGAAAAAAAATCGTTTTATTGACGTGGCCAAATATTGAATGAGAATCACGAGCTGTGCTCAGGAAAAAACAGAATTTCGTTGCAGTCCAACGTTGCAAACTTCAAAATCACTTTTTCGCCACCGAAAAAAATCGTGAAAAGCAAAAACTAGTGAAGATTTGAATATTCGCAGAGACTTTTGAAGGAAATTTTTGGAAAAACAATGTTGGACGGTAGTTTAGTGAATTCGAGGAGAATCGGTGACGAAATGAGGAAGAAATTCAGACGCACTTGTTGTTTGATCTTCTCTTAACAAAGTAGTAAGCAACGTTGCGTCCGTTTCGATTGAGGCTCGCTGACTTTTTGCTTGGAAGGCTGGAATGTTGGGCGCAAATATTCGTCGTGTTGAAGTCCCTCACTTTGTTCCATATGAGGTGCATCGAGGCTGCACTGACTTTGTGGCTCGTGATGGAAGTTGATAAAATACAGGGATCGAGCTTGCGCGGGACATAACTGAAGCCCGGATGATTGGTCGGCCGCAGTTTGGCGTACCTGGCGCACACCCCGGTTATATAAACATCTTCGAGGTGTAACAACGGCGTCGAAAGAGCTGCAGCGTAAAGTTTCTCAGCGACGTCCAAGCTCATTACGTATCCCGTTCCCGACAAGTAATTCGGATACGTTTTTTCCGAAAACATGTACTTTGGCGTGTACCTGAATTTAACATCAAATTGACTATTAACTCAATCAAATTTCTTGATTTAGTTTCTCAATAATTAAATTATAAATCATTTTTATAATAATAATTATAATCATATTATTATAATAATCATATAAATATTTAATTATTATTATTAATTACGCAGTGGCTAGTCGTCCGGATAGCCGGACGAATAATATTCGTCCGGACACGCTTTATCCAATGATTTCCGCTTTATCCGCCGGACGATTAAGGGTTGCTTATTCGTCCGGACATGCTTTTAGTATAGAAAATAGCCGGACGAGTAGCCACAGCCAATTAATTATTATAATAACTAATTTTTATAATTATAATTATAAGTATTATAAATAATTTTAATATTTGAATTAAGTTAGAATGGTGATGGTTCATTACCATTTGTTGTTTGGATCGGATATGGGTCGAGCGTTGCAGATTAGAGAGCCCATCAGAGTTCCATTGACTCGAGGTCTCGTTTGCAGGCTCTTCACCAACTTTGGAACATTGACGAACATGTCGTCGTCAGTTTTCATGAGATATTTCGCTTTGTCACAATTCTTCGTTACCCATTTCAGCATCATTACCGACTTGAGGGTCAAATTGTTGTACGTGTCGTAAAATTTTTCTTGTATTATGTCATTGTGTCGTAAAGACTCGTCGATTATCGCCTCCTGTGAGGAATAGCAATAAGATTACTCCCTGCACTTTTTTGTAGCGAAAAATCTCGCCATTAGAGACCATGAAAAAAAAAAAAACACCTACATTGAGAGTCTCGTTGTCACTTTGTCCAATTAGAAATACGACTCTGACGATCTCTGGATTCGTCTGCTGGCTACTCGTCGTACCGTTCGCCCATGTTTCTCTTATCGCCATTCTCGCGTTGTAGTTGCTCACCGCGGAGCACACTATGATCATTAGATACGGAACGGGGGGAGCGCAAACCTCCGCGGGACTCAATATCGTCGTATTCGTTTCTGGGTGTATGTACGTGTTTAAATTTCGAGAGGTGTTGAATGCCCAACCTGGTAATTGAGCTGCAACGTTTCCATTTCCGTGTCGAGATCGCCACAAAATTTAATTGGAGCAACGATAAATACATAAATAAATGAACTATTCAACGGACGATCTACATTGTCAGCCGAAACTAATATTTATAATTCCTCTCATCGAAATTATGCATTTCCTCCACGAAATGCATACAAAGCATCTAATGAGCGACTATTCATTACTTCAAAGCGTAAAGCTCGCACAAAAATTGAGGGAGTCAACAAGCAGGTTCTTTCTCAATGATGAATGTTGTGCATGATATTGGGAAAAAATAATTGGTGCAGATTCTCCATATCCACGGATCGTTTTCCCATTTTTACTAGTATTTTCGTATTCCGCGTGTAAAGTCTATACCACCCGATTTTGCCTTTCGAGTGC
Source organism: Diadegma fenestrale (assembly GCA_037043255.1). Classification (NCBI taxonomy): domain Eukaryota; kingdom Metazoa; phylum Arthropoda; class Insecta; order Hymenoptera; family Ichneumonidae; genus Diadegma; species Diadegma fenestrale. The sequence continues at coordinate 6,868,493 of CM073319.1, forward strand.
ATAGCTTCAAGTACACATTGGGTCAATCTGACCCGCAGCGTTTTTCAAATCGTATTCATTATTTTTTTGTTGGGACATTTTTTGTACTAAATTGCCGATATTTTATGGCCCTGAATTTATTTCTGGACGGAAAGTTGCTCGGGTCAAAATGACCCAGTGTGTACTCGAAGCCTCACTAGCTCAAAAATTCCTCAGATATTTAGAAGTCTGCAATTTTAAGCGACCCGCAACCCCATGCTTGAAAAAGGAAAAGAAAGTGAAATGATACGATACGAAGGAGTAAGCTCGGGAAGGATCAAAGCTGTGGCGAATGGCGATAGTCGAGGCGTACCTACGGATGCTAGGAGTTGCGAGCCGCCAGAAGCTGCAGCGAACGAACGCGTCTCACCTATCCCAGGGAGCAAAGGTCCCTGAGCAGAATGATATGCCGGAACATAGAGAAGCCCGAGAGCCCCCAGCACAACGCACCCAACTGCCAAACGTCTGATGAAGGAAATGCGGGTTCTCGCATTTCCTTTGACATTGATGCTACTGGCGGACGGCAAAGCCAGCGGCAGCAAATCAGCTTCGTCTTCCATCTGATATAAGCAAAATTGAAAAAATTCAATTCAATTTTGTCTTGGGTCATACAGACCCAATTCGCAATTTTGTCTCGGGTCATACAGACCCGGTAGGTAGAAAAGCAAATTTCTAGTCCAGATTAGGTCAAAAAATGACCCGACAATTGTGTCCTTTGGAGTTTGTATCGATCCGATCATAATTTTGTCTCGGGTCCTACAGACCCGATGTGTAAAAAAGCTGATTTCCGGTCGAGATCGGGTCAAAATGACCCGATGATTGTTTCCTTTGGGTTTTTAATGGAGCCGATGATAATTTTGTCTCGGGTCAGACAGACCCGACGGGTAAAAAAGATCCAGAATGGGTCAAAATGACCCGATTAAAACGACAATGGGTTTCGAATTATCCAGCATATTAGCGCAAGTTCGAAAACGTCGAGAATCGCAATGGAAAATGAAATAGTCGTTATCGCGATTCAGGGTTTCGGGAGCAATTAAGTCGCTTTTATCGCGGCAGTCAAAACAAAATATGAAAATACGGAACACCGCGATAACGAAATCACGCCAGTACTTTCGGTCTCAATCGAAATTTCATCGGACTTGGTTAAACAATGAGGCAGAACGAAAACGAAACATTGAGAATGAAAGGTGTTTGTTTGCTTACTTTTCGAGCGTGAAGATCGAGTCACGCTATGTTGTGAGGAAAGTTTCTCCATTTACCGAAAAAATGTGATGTTACGATTTTTTCTTCGTCTCTCTCTCTCTCTTAATAACCCCTTCGACGAAACGTTCTGCTAATTTTTAATTTGCAGCAAAATGACCAACAATAGAGAAACATGATTCTCAACTTTTATTCCCTCAGGCTGGAGTCATTCGCGAGACAAATTTTTACCAACTACCATTTTATAACACAGCCAAGATTTATACAGTAAAAGAAGACTGTCAGAATTCATGCAGAATAATTCGCGTCGACCTAGCCAATAAAGGATGAAAAAACAATATAGCACGCGCAACACCGCGCGAGTCCAAAACCCGTGCCCGATTCCGTCAAACCAACTCGGACAGAATCGTCGGGTTTCGTGAATTTTCGCCGCCTGCTCCGATACGCCCTCTGGCGTTCGATTTCTTTCAACTCAACTCCGTGCCGCGAAATCGCTCAGATTTAAATTGCAGTTCTAATTTTTATGCAAATTTGTCATAATTCTCCTTGAATAAAAATAATTCAGGTCTATGAAATATATTGATCGATTAATTTATTAATTAATCGCATTAATAGCTGATTAATCGGAAAGAACTTGACGAAACCTTTTAGAGCGAAATTTTTTCCACTTTTTGACTTTTAACAAAAGTATCGCAAACAATTGAGTCGATACGATTCCAGAATACTGTTGGTTCGATATCTGGAGAATAAATATCTAAATATCTACAGAATTCCCAAAATACGCGTTTAAAAAACAAGAAATCTTTTTTTTTCGCTAAAGTTGTCGATGAATCGAGCTGTCACGCAGCTACGGCCGATTATTCAAATCTGACAACGTGTGTGTGTGTGACGAAACATCTGGAGAGTGTAATGGTGTCGGAGCGAAACGAACATAACCTCACAAAATTGTGACAATCTGTGAAACAACACCGAATGCAGAATTTCCGCGAGTCTTTACCAATACGAAAGTAGAATAAAAAATAAAAAGTATACTTAGAAAAATAAAATAGTCGTTCGGATCGAATTGAAGAAGAAAAAATGATAAAAGCTATTTTAGTTTTTAACAATCATGGCAAGCCCAGATTGTCAAAATTCTACGAATACTTCGTAAGTAATTATCTTTTTTTATCAACAATATATAAATGATACAATGTTTATCCGCTTCATTTTTTTTATTGATAAAAAATTGCGGAATATTAACTCGCCGTAGACACACATGGGTCTGGGAGGCCCTACCGTTTTTGACTGCACTCGGAGGCGTTTAAAGAATCTAAAAATTATTTTTTATCATTGTTATTCAATGGTAATCGATACGAAAAACGAGAAATTCACTCCAGACCCATGTGTGGCTACGGAGGGGTGAAAAAAAATTTCTTCCGCTTGGAAAAGTTATTGAGCGATTGTCCATCTGTTTTGGAAGAACGAAGATATGCAGCAACAAATAATCAAAGAGACCTTCCAATTGGTCTCAAAAAGGGACGACAACGTGTGCAATTTCCTTGAAGGCGGAAGTTTGATCGGTGGCTCGGATTACAAACTCATATACCGTCATTACGCGACTCTCTACTTTGTCTTTTGCGTGGACAGTTCAGAGTCTGAGCTGGGGATTCTGGATCTGATCCAAGTATTTGTAGAGACGCTGGACAAATGTTTTGAAAATGTTTGCGAGCTCGATCTCATATTCCATGTGGACAAGGTTCATTACATTCTCAATGAGTTAGTCATGGGCGGGATGGTACTGGAGACCAACATGACGGAAATACTCACGAGAATAGAGGAACAAAATAAATTGGAGAAACAGGAGGTGAGAGAATTTTCTCTGTCGCTAAAACTTCCTTTTCTTTGCTATTCTTCCATTGCTTCAATTTTTTTTTCGCCGTCGACGCTTGAACAAAAACTTGTTTATGAAGTTTTGCTGGGCTGGGTTTGTTGCGGGTCAGAAAGACCCGGCTAACTCGAAACTTGATTGTTCTAGCGTCGATTGCGCAGGTATGAACAATTTTCAAAAAAGCTTGTTTGCGGAGAGAAAAGCTTTAGTAGTACGCAAAGCGCTTATGGCGATTTAAATTCAAAAAATGCGGTGGCGGTGGCGCTGATGTTTTGCTAACGTGCTCAATTTTAGGGGATTTACAAAATGAGACGATCTCGTTCGCCGAGAACCTCTTCGTACGTCCTACTGGGGCCCCCTCTCTAAGCTAACGCTCAAAATCTATAGGGCCGACATGAAAAAAAGTGTTATTTCGGAAAGCCTCTAAAAAAGTGAACAAAGATGAACCAAAGAGCTACAAATTTTCGTATTTTTCTAAACACTCGCATTATTCCATCGCAAGAGCATCGAATCTATACTAAAATATCTGTACATCATTTTTTCTGAGCTTCTCAAATGATTATCGCTGTCGCTCGCTCTTTCTTTTTAACAATGTTTTCTCTGTCGACGATAAAACCTCAAAGACCCTAGTGCCTTAAATCCTTGTCTGTAAATCTCGATAACAATCAACGAAAAGAAAAATAATCAAAAGAATAATAAAATCAAACGCAAGAAATGAATTCCGGCGTATTCAATTTGCTGCTAAATTTTGGCTGCTTTTTTCCATTCGTAGTAAGCTGCCAAATATTTGCAAAATTAATCATTTATCGCCATAGGATAATGAAACATGCTCGTGTTACCAGAGACGAATTTTCATTTCGACCAAGTTTTATCTGCCAACACGAGTGTCTTCTACAAATACGCACAATTTTCCACGATCCTAAAACCCAATCTGGCGTTTACCGAGCTAGATTTTCGAAAGCAATTTAAGACAAAGTGAAAAATGTGCAAAAGAAAACGAAAAAAAAAGGAAGAAAGAAAAAATCTTGTCTTTTTGTTGTATTTGCGGCGGTGGATGTGGGGCAGGCGGGAATCACAGCAGCGACCGCTCGCGCTGTATCCGCGGTGAAGAACATGAATATTCCGCAGCAGATCAAGGATATGAAGCTTCCGGATTTGCCGCAAGCGATAAAGGACCTCAAGTTCTGACCAGCCGTTACGTCATTGGAACCGAGCTGACTGATGGGCCCTCCTCCAATCGACGATCCAACCGGCAGAAAAGAAGCACCCTCTTTTTCTTCTGCGAGTTCTTCCACCCCCGCCTCCTCCTCCTCCTCCCCATCCTCCTCTTCGGCGTGTTACGACGCGATTCGTGAGACCGAGAACGAACCGATGTTGAATCTCGTGACAAAGTCGATAAAAAATCGTCGCACGAGTTACCGGAGTTGAGGCGCCAGATATGCATATTCGTTCGATTCGCGAATTGACCTTTAAATAATCTCGTAAACGATGCAAACGCCTCCTGCCTCCTTCGCAAGGACAAACGTCTCATCAACCTCACTTATTCCAGTTACATTGAACAACGATTCAATGGAAAAGGACCAAACAACGAGATGCCAAATAAAATTCAACACTTAACGATTTTAATCCTCGGATTCGAGTCCTGTATCGTCATTGACAACACTACCATTTTAATATCAATCGCAAATTCTCATCGTTACACTATACTGTTATTATTAATTATTAGAATAAATAAAATTATATAAATCGTCATAAACATTGGCGCAGAATTTCTTTTTTATCAGTTTACAATTCTTGCGCTCCAACACCCCAATTGAGGAGAATAATACTGAACTCTTCGGGTAGACACCTCCCACAAGTACACACTGGGTCAATTTGACCCGAGGCCTTTTTGAAGCGTTGTATTTTTTGCCATCAATTGCCAAACAATTGGTTACAGAAAATCTTTCGGGTCAATATGACCCAGTGTATACTCGAAGGGTTGCCTGTCTATCGGGATAAATGAAAAATGGAATAAAACACACGAGCGGATTTATTTAACGGTTTTACTTCTTCACTGCGTTGAGCTCGTTCCTCAGCGACGTCCAAATGTATCCCGCCCCAGTTTCTGTCAGCGGGGGAGGGTAAGGAGTGTTTTTGAGTTTGTAATAGTCGGACGGTGCGTGCATCACAAATTCCATGCAGTCCAACTTGCGCGGCAAATCTTCTTCCGGTCCTATGATGTAAGTTTCCGGGCTGAATCCTTGGTACGGCGGAGGACTGAAAAAAAAACAACAGTTTTCTTCATTTTCTTCCGTAAAAAAATTCCGATTAGCTTCGAAGACCCGTGGCGGTAAAAAAAAACGTACCTGGACGTCGTGGGCAACAACCACGTCACTGCGGCGCTTTTTTCGCAATATTGATCGGTCAACAATCCTCGAATTTGAGCATAATAAATTCCTCCGTCGATATCTTCCATGGATACTATGTCGCCGGCTTGAAAATACGATCCTTTGTAAAATACAAAGTTACTAGTGACCGGAGTTGCCACTGCGGACGGAGCTTTTATAGGCTGTTGCAAAAACAATGATATTTTCATGATTATTCACTGGATTCGACGAGCAACGTCGGAATTTCACGGTTTCCATGTGTATTTTAATGGAAGAAATGGAAGAAACCTGTTTTTTAAAAATGTGGCGACGACCTTTGCCCTTGGGGACTGTTTTAAGGGCAGCTCCGTTTGTAGGTCCTTTAGGTTTACAGTATCTCGTAATTCTCGTACTTTTTCTCGAGGGTTTACCATTCGTGCTATTTTTATCCTCATCTTCATTTTTTATCATCGTGTTTGCATCGTTCAGATTTCTTTCGTCCTCGAGACAAGAATTGCACAAACTGCCTGCATCGGTCGCATGCCACAAAGGAGTTTCTCGAGTTCCGCATCGTACGCATTCGGGTTTTTCACCGAGAGGCATTTTGATGGCTAATTTATTTATTTATCCCGATTTCTTCAATTGTCCCGTTGTTTGAATATTTTTTCATTTATTACTGTTTAACTCATCCCGTTGTGCCTTCAATCGCTCCAGCCTCACTGACAGTACTGACACTATCGGCCTATTCGGTGTTTACAATTTTCTACATAACCTCACTTTAATATACCTGCACGAAAATTCGATTGTGAATTCTACCGGCGATACCACAATCGCGTATTTTTCGGTTCCATTCAGTGTGAATGTGCAAAATTTAATTCGGTACTTCCCCAATTTGTATTAATTTTATTTCCACGTAAAAAAATTCTATTATTTTTAAAAATATTCCGTCAAACTAAATACAAGGGCGGATTTGATCCTTTCTGTCGGTAATATAGTTGTTGAGATTTATGGCGCGAAATTCGAAACTTTGATTCGCCGAAAAATAACATGACGCCGGATAAGGGATTTGATGATTTCTTTTAATTCGCGGAAGAGATTTAATTATTCCTCTTGATATACTTGATTATGTTATTTTTAATCCTGTAAACTTGTTGATCAATATTAATTTCTTTGCGATCCTCGTATGACGTCCAAGAACGAAACAATCGATTTACATGTACATTGCAAACAAGTCGTAAAAAAAAAAAATAATGATTTGACAATTTCTTCTCGTACATGTATAATAGAAGAAGAAAAGTGCTTGGCCGACGTAGCAAGAAATAATTGGTAGGATTGTAATAATAAAAACAATACAGAACATGTCTGTGCGACTATTGGCGGCTTGCCGGAGGGGCAAAGCAGGGAAAGGGGAAGAACCGCCTGTATTATCGATCGGTGTGAAAACGGTCGACACGTGTTAGTTGCGTCAATCACACAGGACGATTCAAGCGGTTCGTATGTTCCGCACGATTCGTTTGAAAAAAAATTGGCAGGTTGAAAACAAATAAAGTTCCGAATTGAAAAGTAACATTCCCTGATCGTTTTGCTTTTGAACAAAGGAGGTGAAAAAAGTTAATGAATAATGAACATTTCAAGTGAAAACAAAACGCATAACTTTTTTTTCTTCAAAAAATCCGTTTTTCGGACATTTTGGATTCTAGTTTTGTTTTACTAACGTTTTCGTGTTAACGGTCCAATTTTCAGCAATTCGGCGACTACCAGTGGAGAATGTGCCTTATTCCCTAGCAGTGAGTAAACATTTCCATTATAACTTTTTCCTCACAATACCGCCGCATTATACGCTCCTACCCAAAAGGCGTCCGAAAGAGTTCGAAACTCAGCGTGCTTGTCCTTAATTTTGTTTTTATTCTTCCGAGTATGGCATCGTTACTTTTTTAATATTTCCGGGTCTCTCTAATGGGCATTTATGGGGTGCGCTTTTATTTTCATTTCATTTTTTCTCTTTATCCGAGGTAGAAATCGCGATGGGTGTTAGTCGATTAGACATAAATATACCAGTGGCAATGTAGAACGCGAATGGTAGAGGAATGATATATTAAAAGTGAAATGGTAAAGGAGTCGACTCTCGCTATTTTCTCGGTGTATGATCGATATACGTACATTTGTCGAAGTACACGTCAGTTTTCAAGTATTTTTCTCCTCACAGCTCGTATGTTTTATTTATGCAGTGTCCACATCGTCGTCCACATGGTCGCATGTCTCTGTGTACGTGTTGTTGCTAATGTTCCCCCGTTCCCTCGGCCAGTCTGTCCTTTGAGTCTGTCGTCTATTTTCGCACGCCGGTGTTCCCTTTTCTTTCTTTCATTATACCGGAAAATTTTGAGAACCGCGCGAATACGTGCGCTAAAGGAAGAAATCGGAATTGTTACAGTTCCCGGAGATATTCGTTTAATCGCTGACAAACTTGTTAAAGAAGAGGAATAATTATTTTATCTTTAATCAGATTAAGTATTTCGGTGCCTTCATAAAAAAACGAGCAACGAGATGATGGAAAATGTGCAACCGCTTCAAACCATGCCGGTCCATACCAGCGACGTTAACAGCGTAGATTTTGCTGGTGATAGCTTACTCGTCACCGCTTCGTCGTAAGTTTGTTTTTCTCTCGATATTTTCCATAAGTCTCTTCTTTTCTAATTATAAATAATTGAGAAAGCGAGACTCAGTGGGAAATGATTTGTCCTTACATATTCAAGTTTGAATGTATTCGTTTTTTAGGATATTTTAAATTAATGCACTAACTCGTTCTTGAAAAAAATGGTTCTGGCCTTTCTGGAATCAAGGGAAATGTGAAGAAAATATTCTTCAAATTGATCATGAAATACTTTACTCACACCCCTTTTATTCTCCTGGTGAAATATTTCCGGCAAAGAATGTTGAGGACAATTCAATCGCGGAAAAAAACCAATTTTGGTATATTCACTGCACTTGTTGCTTATAGTCTTCAATTCGAAATATTTGTAAATCGATTAAACGGTATGTCGTGTAATTAAGTTATCCTGTAAAGTACGATTCAATTGAAAGTTCAAGTCTATTTTCGATTGAATTAAAGCCGTCAATATTGAATCGTTAAAAGTGCCTCCAATGTCGAACAACGCACATAATGAGAGTTTGAGAATGTCAAAATGTCTCTAGAACGTTGTACTCGGTCATAATGTGTTGAATAATAAATGTAATTACATCGACTGTCTTTCATGGATTCAAGTGAGTGGTCTGCAATGTACAGAGTTTAAAAATTCCAGTGGGAGGTACGAAATGAAGTGGCATGTACAATCTAAGCTTCATATCAGGCTGACATTGAATGAAACAAAGCACTCTAGAGCTGTTTCAATTCGAAATAATAAATAAAACATGATTAAATTGATGCCTGGGCTTGTTATCGCGTAACACCGATTTTTATGATTTTTTCCATACGAAAAGAGTTCGAAAAGTGAAGAAATACAATGAAGGAAAAGATGATTTCTATATTTCTTCATTTTTTCTCGTTATGAAATAATTTTCTAACCGAGCTAATTTTACTATTCATTGCGCGGCTGTCAACCACCTTAAAAAAATTACGGAATTGTCTAACTGGATAACGTTTTAAAGTGATAAACGTGTGAGGGTCTGGGAATGGCGAAGCGGTTTGGGTTACAAGGAGGTTTCGTTCTCACCTTTATTGGGGCACAAGTACGGAGTGACCTGTGTGAAGGTCAGTCCACAATCGACCATGCTGGCAAGTTCGAGCATCGATGGAACGACTCAATTGTGGAATTTAAGGGTGAAGGACACAGTCAATTTCTTCCTTTTTTTCAATTGCCTTACGGCAAAACGTGCCATGCGCTCATTTCATCGATGTCATGATACAGACTGGTTCGAAAATCCACACGATGGTACAAGCCAGTGGGGAAGCTGTAAGAATTTGCAGGTTTTCACCTGACTCGACGTTTCTGGTAACGGCTGGCGATAACGGCCAGGTTTGCCTCTGGGATTTGGTACGTCGAACACTTTCCAGGCGAGTATTCTCAAAAGCCACTGCTTCCAATCGAATCATTGGAACTTTTACACAGGGCATAACAAATCTATGAAGTTTGTTTGAAAAAACTATTTACATGATACTCTGGTATCCGAGCAGGAGTTTCCAGAAGCACGAGGGCGCCATCCACTGTGTCTGTTTCTCGCCGGATTCCTCATGGTTAATCACTAGCTGCACTTTCGGAGTTTTGAAGCTATTTTCCAGCAACGAATTGAGCGACTCCTGTCTTACAAACGATCAGCTAGTAACGGCATTCGCTAGTGTCGATGACGCCCATGATCTGGGCGTCGTTGGATGCGATTTTTCCATCCATCAACAAGAATCTACATGTTTGTACAATTCCTCTTATGGCGGAGGTTTCCCATCCAATTTCACAATAACGGATTATAGGTCGTGGATTAGAATTGCACAAGTACCCGAGAAGCTATTGTAAATTCTGAAGCGAAAATGCTTAAATAATTTGTGAAAAAGCTTCCAGTCCGTTCATATTTGATTAATTACTTCCTAATCCAACGTAGCAGCAGGCAACGACGGGCCGTTTTCAAAAAATTACCAACTAGTCACTTGTGGAAATGATCACAACGTGAAACTATGGGAAGTGAGTGTGGTCCAAGAAAAATGTGAGGATCGTCCAACGACAGCGAGCATAACGCTTATGAGGGTGCTGGAAAGGCATAGCAATGCGATAACCTGCGTCAAGTTCAGCGCAAACGGCCTCTACATCGCCAGCAGCGGTCTGGACAAAACTACCGTGATATGGGAAACCGTATGTTCTGTCAAAACGACCAAAACCTATATAAGCCTATATTAGCTGCTTTCTCAAGATATTCCATCAATTATTCTTACTTGCCTTTTATGATGTTCCGGTCGTGATTAGCAAACCGGACGGATGTCAGCCGTCTTGGTAGGTCACAAGAGGTACGTCGCTTGTTGCGCTTTTTCCAGGGATGGAAATCTTCTGGCGACTGGATCAAACGACAAATCCGTTATTGTTTGGGACTTGACGGGCAACTTGAACGTTGATTCAGAAATCGTTAAGCATTGCAGCAGAAAGTCTCACTGGACTGAGCAAAGAAAAGAGGTAAAAGAGACTCAATTGATTGACTGAAGATTATTCTTCCGAACTCATGTGCTGATTGCAAATGTGTATTTTCGTGCTGTGCAGAATACTCTTCACGAGCAAGAGTTTGTACAGCAGGTTGAAAATAATGCTGAAAATGAAGTGACGTTGTTGCAAACGTTGGACGAACACGCTGGTGCTGTGAACTGTGTGGCGGTCCACGCGAACCACATGATCGCTTCAGCCTCAAGGTAAGGAAGCCTTCAAAAGCCCAAAAGCAGTTTTCTTCATTTTGTGAACCGTCAACAGTGATAAATTCGTAAGAATTTGGTGTACTGACGAAAAAGAGGACGGAAATAATGCAGAGACAGAGGAAAAAGAAGAGAATGACGTTGAGGCAGAAGCGGAAAAGAAATTTGAAGAAAGATCATTCAGTCCTCTCGACGCTCACAAGTATAGCGTCAACTACGTCGAGTTCAGCCCCTGTGGGAGCATGCTTGCATCGTGTTCTCTCGATGGCAGCACCATAATCTGGGACATTGAGGTAAAAGTCTGCACGTTATCGATTATTCCGATAGAGAAGAATATTCTTCATTTGCATGCATTTGTGTTTCTCAAGACGGGGGGGCAGGCGAAAGCTTCTTTCGTGAATTCGGGCTCAGCAATAAGAGTATGTAGGTGGTCACCGGACGGTACAAAAATAGCGACGGCAGGTGATGACGAGAAGACAACACTCTGGGACATTGAGACCATGCAGGAATTGCGGTAAGTTCCAAACGTCTGGTCCAGGCTCGTCGGAATAAGTTCTTCACACAGTGTAAAAAGAGTGTTACGAGTTGGCAGAGTTCTCGAGGGTCATGCGGACGCGATAACCGACATTGCTTTCACGCCGGATTCTCGTTACATCGTTACCGCTTGTAGCGAAGGAGCGTGGCGAATGTTTGACACTACAAGTGGCACTAACTCCGAAGATGATTGCAACGACGCCGAAGCTCTTGTTATTTGTGACGACGCACACGATTTAGGAGTCCAGGGCTGCGATTTCAGTCCAGCTTCCTCGGGCCCTTATGCCACCCCTGGTAATGTCTTGCAACTTCGCAATTTCGACTCTGGCTCGTTACTACCATTAGTGACCGCCGGAGCTCAAAAATGGCAAAAGTTATTTTTTCCTTTTTCAGTCAATCCCAATGTCTGTTATTCGTTGATCAAAACAGGCATAAGGCAATCGTCTTTCGATGAAAACACTCTCTATTACCTTTTGGCTACTTGTGGCAACGATTCCGCAGTCAAACTCTGGCAACTGAGTGTTTCCAAAGGCCAAGAGGCTTCCGGTGAAAATGAAGATGATGCGGATTTAGAAGAAGAAGAAGAAGTGGAAGGCAGTAAGATGGGATCGAACTCGGGGAATTCAGCCAGCGGTGGTGGCGGCTGTTCCGGCGGTGGTGATGCTCGCTACAAAGCTAAAAGATGTCTCATGGGACATGGGGGTAATGTCATGGGGGTCAAGTTCTCTCCCGTACATGGAGAAATATTAGGCAGCGTCGCAACTGATCGCACTGCTAGAATTTGGAGCGTTGTGAGTCTATCGGCAGCTTTGAAATTTACCAAAAATAACGAACCACGACATGTTTATAAGTTTAATTGGATTTATAATCTTCCAGCATTCAGGTGTCTGTCTTTACGTGTTAGAAAGCCATGACAGCTTGGTGACTACCTGTGCCTTTTCCAGAGACACGTCCCTTTTCGTAACAGGTTAGAAAGACATTCCATCAATAATTTATGAATCTCTCTCGATAACAAAATCAATCAAACACGCAAGAAGATGATCACATATGCGTAATCCATTGTCGAACAGGTGCTCTGGACAAAACAGTTCTGATATGGCGAATCCCTCAACAATTAGTGTCGCAGAGTACTCTGATAGACCGTTTGCGTCATAATAGAAAAAAAGTATCAGATTGGAAAGCGGATGACATTGCCAAGTGGATGAACGAAATTGGACTTACCCAGCTGGCTAAATCGGTGCAGGGATCTTACATGAATGGACGCCATGTGCTTGCGTTGTCGGAGGACGAGCTGGTTTCGAGACTCGGCATTGAAGACGATGAAAATGTAAATTTGTCAATTTCTGCATAATACTATTTTTTATTTCTTCTTCTTTCCTATCATCATCTTCTTCCTTTTTAGATGGCAGAAACATTCAAGAGACAACTTTATTGGCTGAAGCGTGAAAACATGAGTCGTACCGAAGAAACCAGCATAGACGACACGGATGTACCTCACGAATTTTTGTGCCCCATTACTCACGAAGTAATGAGGGAACCCGTCAAGTGTTCAGGTACACTTTTGGAACAAAATTTCTGCAGTTAAAAAAAAACTGTATTTCTTCCTCATTTTTTATCGCTGGAAAAGAGAGAGACTTGATTTTGGGAAATTAAATTTAAATTTTCTTGCAGACGGTTTCATTTACGAGAAAGCGGCGATAAACGAATGGTTCCTGTGTGGCAAATATACGAGTCCAATGACGAACGAGCCCCTACACGACACCACATTCACACCTGCTGTCGCTCTCAGAAATGCCATTTGTGCCCTTATCCACGGCGAGAGGCCGGATTCTTAAAATAAGAAAATCGCCGCGATGTAAAAATTCAGCATCAGACGCGTGCGTCAAGACAAATGCAACATGAAAAAACGAAAAGTTTTATGAAGAGTACGGACGATTCTTGTATAGGGACCAATTTATTATTCTCATGATTTTTATTGTTATTTATAATTGTTAATTCTTGTCACTTTACCCTATCCCCATAAGTTGAATTATTAATTTTGAAAAATATTTATTCGCATTATTATCAAGGATTTAAGTCATTACCGTACGAATGAATTGTTGGGAATAGTTTTTCCATTTTTGAGACCATTTTATAAACGAAGTTAAGAAGATAAATCATTTCAGAATTTTATCTCAATTTTGGACAATTTTTTTGCTATTTTTTAAAAACTTTTGGATTGGATTTGAGTGAAAAATAATGAAAATTGCTAGCAGTACTCGTTCAGTCACCTGATGCAACAGCAAGGTACAATCAAAAATTAAAAAAAGAAATTCATAATGAAATTGTGGTGGAAAATGTTTCTAAACTCTGTTGTGTCTGAAATTTATAGCGTTTTTTCTATAGTCAAATAATATTTCAATAAGAAATTTTCGACTTGCACCTTTTACTCTCGTGATAATTATATGTTTGTAATTTATTTTTGCAATAAAAAATTGTTGAAAGTTTTGAATTGAAGGTAACGTGTAAAATTTGCATTCCTCCGCATTTCGATTTGACCCGAAGAATGAAACTTGATCGTATCACTCAAATAATGAGAAACTTTTTGACAAAAACGATTGAATCATCACATGCCTCGTAAGGAGTTTACGGCGATAAAACAAAACCACAAGTTGAGTAAAGAGGAAAAAAGAAGCGAAAAGTGTGTCGCGCGAAAAAGTGGGGGAACGCGCGCGCCCCCCACAAACATCCTGAAAACAAAAAGGCACACGAGACAGGATTGCCCCCCTCGTGAAATCGGTAATATGACTCAAAAGATGACTCACGGTAAAGTATCGCATCACGCTGATCCGAGAGAGAAAGGAAGAAGAAAAAGGAGGGACAACGAAAGCGCAGCAGCACCAGGAAGTGAGTGGTGGAGAAAATTGCAACTAAATTGTAAAGCGACGAATCCCCCCGCACCGGACGAATACCACGCTACTAAAACGCACACAAATGTCATTCTTTCGATTTAACACGGTCAATGTAGCCCACACACACGTACAAAAGACTAAAAACTATAGTTAACCGAGGAAAAGGAGGATAGACCGTCGCCAAAGTGAATTTGCACTATCGCGCCGATAACTGAGTGTTTTTAGCATCGAATCCGAGCGAGACAGAGAAACAGACAAGTTCTAAAATGGTGAGTAAAAAAACATTTGACAGCAGCCGCGACAGGCTTTTCCTCCATTTTTCCTCGCCGCAAACTTGCATCGTATTCGCTAAAATTATTACTCCGCTTTGAAGAAACGACGAAATATCGAATAAAAAACAAACGTAAAATGGTTTTTTCACAGGCTTCGTATTCCGAGGATCAGCTGGCCGGTAAGTCACGCTATAATAACTTTTTAATCCTTTAAATGTCCAGACTATATTTCGCTCCAAAGATATCGCGATCATGGAGTGGGGCTTTTCTTCTTTTTTCCTCTCTCTCTCTCGCTCGCTCGCCACGATCCTTTTCATTCGGGTCAAGAATATCCTTCCCTTTTTCGACACACCCCGTTCTTCGTATACATATATATTCATCTTTTTTCTTACTACCAGATTGCCTTTTAAGGAGTTACATTTAAAAGCAAGTTTCGCAACACTCGACCACCAGACATGATTCTTAAATACATTTTATCCTCCGCACGCTCAGTTCTCTGTTTTCAAAGTTCCCCCGACAATATTTTGTCGCATCGGCCAGTGAGTGTGCCCTGAAGTTTGTTTTTCAAAATTATCTCAAAAAATCGTCCTCGAAAGCGTGAAGAGAAGAAAATTCCAAAAATTTCTTCGTCATTTTGGGAAGAAATTAAGTTTTTCAAAAATTCTTGTGATTTTTATTCCTGACTCTATCGAAAATGCGCACTTTGGGCTACCGCGAACTTACCACGAGAATGCTGTCCTCGGTAGACGGTGAATGTGCCAGAAAATTTTTGTTGCCGGCAAAATACGAGGAAAAATTGAAACTTGAAGTTTAATTGATTTTTTTTCACTTCCATAGAATTCCAGGAAGCTTTTCAGCTGTTTGACAGTCGCGGCGATGGCAAAATTCATGTCGCTCAAATTGGCGACGCGCTTAGAGCTCTCGGCCAAAATCCCACCGAGTCGGACGTCAAGAAATTTACGCATCAGCACAAACCGGACGAGCGAATAAGCTTCGAAGTTTTCCTGCCCATTTATCAGGCCATCAGCAAAGCCCGAACCTCCGACACTGCCGACGACTTTATCGAGGGTCTGCGTCACTTTGACAAGGATGGAAATGGTTTTATTTCCTCCGCCGAGCTCCGACACCTTTTGACTACTCTGGGTAATTTTTTTTTCGCAACATTCATTCAATTTTCGCGAAAACAATGCGCGCAAGGGCTCCAAACGGTTTGCGGGAATTTGAGATTGTAATTACCAATTTTTAACTTTCTCCCTCTAAACGCGTGAAAATCAAATTCACGTTTCGTTAAAAAGTCCCAAAAAACGAGTGGCCGAAAAAAATGGATATAGAATTTTTTTTCGGATATCCAGAAAGGCTGCTAGTCGAATTTTTTCAAGAAAAATCCCAAGCCCATTCTTTTGCGACTCATAAACGAAGCGCGACTCGAATTTCCACGCGTTTGGGTGGCAAAAGTTAAAAACTGTAAATAAAATATCTCAAATTCTTAACGTCCGAAAATTTTTCTTCATAGCAGAAAATTGTTAGTTTTGGTGCCAAGAATGTTCATAAAAAATTATCAAAGAATCCTAAATTAAGTATTTTAGTAATTTTTTGAATAAAAAAAGTAATTTTCGCTTAAATAACGAACCGCAGGTGAAAAATTGAGCGACGAGGAAGTCGAGACGTTGCTGGCCGGGCACGAGGACTCCCAGGGCAATATAAATTACGAGGATTTCGTTCGCCAAGTAATGTGCGGCTGAAGCCGATCGACAGCAAACCCAGGCACATACAGCTCAAGCGGCACACTCGATAATATGTTGATAAAAAACAAAAAAAGAAAGAAACTACTCGTAGTACATATTTCCTGACAGGGCGAGAGCGTCTTCCCTTTCCCTTTCCTTGAAAAAAAGGAAAAAAAAAATAATTTCTCCAACTACTTGAAAATCATCATGAAACAATCGAAATAGCGAAGCTTTTTAAAAATCTAAAAACATGTCAAAATATCAACGTACCGCGAGTAGAAGAAAAAAAAACGAATTATAAACGAAAAGAGAATGAATTAATAGTAGAAAATGATAAGAAATCAATAAATATTTACTACTATCTTTTTTACAACGGTCCTCATGGGAATTTAGCGTCGTAATTAGTTTTTAAAACGTTCTATAGCGCCTTGTGCCTTGACCCACTTAAATAACACGAAGCGAGAAGCTCATGCTGGTTCAGTCTCTATTCCGCCACCTGCAGAACGCATTTTTGCCATCGTCTTTTTGTAATCGGTAAAAAATCATGTGGAATTTTGAAAATTCGAGATTTCCTGACTGATTGATAACATTTCGTACGATAATGCAACATTTTGGCTCGACGATATCGAGAACTTGGTGCCATTCGCTTTCTCGTAACTTTTCGAGGCTGCATCGACCTGGAAGACTCCGTTTTGGAAGAAATGACACCAGAATCTGCATTTTGATGAATTATTGTTAATATTTGTTTACATTGACAACCATGTGCGAATTGCATAGAAAAATATTGGCCGTTTTTGTACTAGAACGAAAAAACAATAATTTTTAAGAATCAATTTGCAAAAATGCATTTTATCGGTTGCATCTCGCTGCAACTTCATCGCGGTCAATGTATTTAGTTAACATATCCCTCGAGAATAAAGGAATTGCCTGATTGGCGATTAAAAAACATGACGAAATTAAAAAATTTATAATCGTCACCGAATCCTTCGATAAATCTGCAATTTTCGGCCCCATTCGTTGGGGCTCGTGACTGTGACTCGTTCGAAAAAGCAACGATCGACGATTATACGTTCGATATGAGTGTCGACGTCGTTATTCAGTTGAATCGAATTGGCAAAAGGAAAATCTTGTTGGCCCGCACGCCTCAAGCGTCTCGATGCGTTTCTGTAGCATTTTCCAGGCTGTGGTTCGATCACGATCATTTCCGCAAGCGAACAAACAGCTTGCAGAAAATCAACGAGCCCTTCGTCCCCGTGATTCATGTGAATCCACATTGTCACGCTGAAGCAAAAAATCACGTCGAATCGCTCACGAGAATATTTATCCAAATAAGTTTTCATCATTTTTTCGCGACTACTCGGCTCCATGAAGTCCAGACACTCGAAACTTATCGATTCGGGCCGAGTATTTCGTTCTCGTGCTCTCTCAATCAATCCCGCATCGATATCAATCCCTAACAAATGGATATCGCTGCTGCTTATTCCATCTTCTTCGGCTATTTCCTCGCGAAGAAATTCCGACAGCAAAACTGTCAAGTCCTGCGAATAATTAAACCCCAATTGATAATTATGAAAATCATTCCAATTAATTATCCAAATATCCAATTTCTTGATTTAAAAAAAAAAAACAAAACTCGTCTTCTCGATTAGAATTTTGCAATGACGAAAATTATTGAAAAAACGTTCCTAGGGATTTTCCCATTGCATTAAATCTTGCGAGTTTTATACGGAGAATCCATGAACCACGATCTTTCTTCTGGACTGTTTCAAGGTCACTCCTCGATTGTTATAAGAGCAAAACAGCAATACCGTGTTTCATAATGCGGGGAAACTCGAATGACGCATTGAAAACTCGTCTTGCAACTTGATCGATGAAGAATACGGGAAAAATAAGAATCTCAATGTTGATTCAAAGTGATAATTAAAAATGAAGGTCAAAGTTAATTACTCCTTGGCGTTATCGAATCGAGGATCGATACTTTCGATTGAGTCGTCGGGTCTCTGAGACCCAAGAGTGTATTTCTCGAGGGCAAACGTTGCAATCTTGACTGAAAACAATTGGCCTTGAACCTCAGAGACTCCAGGAGCAAAAAAAAATTTCGGGTCTCTGAGACCCATGTGTGTACTTCAACCCACAACATCGATATTTTGATCAGAAACTTGTTTTCTTACGCCTGACGGATTGGTTAGAAAAAAGTCGCACCCTCTGTTTGAAAATTCTCGGCTCTGTCATATATATAGATAAATAAATACAGACTCACACCAGAATTACAGCCAATGTCGAGAGCGATGTACTGATGTTGTCGCGGTGGTGGGGATGATGGGAGCGTGGCTCGTGTTTCATTCCGCCAGATGCCACGCGGAAGTTGTTGAGCTCTTTCGTCAGCCGACCGAAATGTATAATAATTAATAAAATTTCCATATCTACTCGCGCCTGGATCGCTCGACGTAACGATTTTCCTGTTCTCCGGTTCTTCGCCCTCCATTTCTCTTATTTTATTCTATTTTAAATAAGTCTCCGTTATTTGTTTTCGTGCGGAATAAAGAAAATCATTTCCAGAAGAAATCCAGTCTCTGGAATTCCGGCACGAACTACATCGCGACCTCCAGCGGTTTTGGATGGAAAACGTGCCTCAGACTGTACGTCCCAAAAGTCCTGGCAGAGGGCGTCCGGCCTTGCATTTTCCCTCCTGCAGTTTGAAAGCAAAAAAAATTGAGGATCTTTCTTTATACTTGCAAGACCTCGATCTTGCCAGCAGAAATCAACGCTCGATCCTTTAATTACGTTCTGAATCGTGCGTGATTTACCGACGAATTTTGAGTGTGTGCTTAATGATTGTTCGCTCGAAGAATATCCAACGAAGCAGGAAAATCGGCTTAAAAATCGGTGAAATTTTCGTATAAGAACGTCATTTATTTACACTGCATCAATTTTTTCACTTATTCCTACACTTATTCGTAAATATACCACGATGCGCTACTGCATTTTAACCTCAAGACACCCGACACCTTTGACCAATCCCGAGAGAATGCCAAAATGTCCTCCTGAATATCGGGCGCACCAAGTTTTTATTAGGAAACCCCCTCAAGAAAACCTCGCACGCCCACCATGCCGTTGTCCATCTTCTTCAAAGGGAAGCTATACGTTGAAAAGCCGTGAAGCGATCTATTACTTGCACGGTCGGTAAAAACCCCCCTACACGTTTTACTTGGAGGGACTGATATGAATATATCAAGAAAAATATTAGTCACACGTTGTTCCCATTCCACCAGAGAAGAAGATGCAACTTTTATTTTCCTAAAAATCTGAAGGGTGTCTGCGAAAAATGTGGATCCACTTTTTGGTCATCTCTCTCGGACTCACGCGACTGCTAGATCACCTCAATTTGCATCTTGAACGTATTTCTGACCGTTGTCGTTTCTGTTCCTCTTCGGAAGACATTTCTTCCTCATCATGCAGCAGATATAACGCACTATAAGCACATGTAACGCAGTGCGGCTGATTAATCGCATTAGGAATCAACAAATGGAATCAGAGTGGTGACGAAGAAACAGAGACGCCAGCAGCGCCGCCATAAGTCGAAACGAGAGTGGAGCTGCTAGCGCTGTTCTTCATTCTGTACGGATCTTGGAGTCCCGATCCGTTATGGCTTTTTGATTGTGGTGTCTGATTAATCTGGTGACTATTACGCATGCCGAAACGTTTTTTTAACGCCTGAAAAACCTTTCTCTTCAGAACGAAGAGCATGAAGATGAGGACGCCCTGAAGACAATTGAAGACATCGGAGACTAAGAAAAATTCTGTTTGCCAAGCGACTGTCGCTGCCCAGTGACTCATGTACGACGAGATCACCTCCAGGCACCAAGAAACTCCCATCACGATAAACAGCTTCGCGTTCATTATCAATCTGCGAAAAAAGTGATCGATAACCTCCGATTTCTTCCTTTTTCTCTACCGCGTCATTTGAATATAAACGCAAAGTTTCCGCAATGCGATACAAACTTTGTTTTGTCAGCTCGGAACCTCTTGCTTCGGGCATCGTTCGGTGAAGCCGTTACCCTCGAAATCTCGGCCTTCACTTTGCTGCAATACATCGCCGTCAGGATAAAGAAGATGACGTTCGCCACCAGCTGAATCGAGACCGGTCCGA
This sequence comes from Diadegma fenestrale, assembly GCA_037043255.1. Classification (NCBI taxonomy): domain Eukaryota; kingdom Metazoa; phylum Arthropoda; class Insecta; order Hymenoptera; family Ichneumonidae; genus Diadegma; species Diadegma fenestrale. The sequence continues at coordinate 6,888,880 of CM073319.1, forward strand.
CGAAGAAAATTATCTCCCCGTAGTAACGCACGTTTCCTGTGGTCGAAAAAATGAAAAACAAAAGTGCTGTTTATTTTTTATGCCGAATGAATCTTGCCCAAGCTTGGTATAGACTTCTTATGAGATCGATTGAAGTTTATTAAATTCATTCGTACTGACTCTCAAACCAGCAGCTGTCGGACCCCACATGAGGACGTAGGATCTCCGGAAATATTTCAGTGTTGTCAACCACGATACCGAAGATTGTTATGAGGAAAGAGAAACCCCAGGCATACAAGGAATACATTTGAAAACGTCTTCTGTAGGCCCTCGTTCGACGTGGGCCAGGAATCTCGCCACCAGCACCACCGCCGAGTCCGCTAGAAAATCAATGTCGCAATAGCAGGTTTACGACGTTTTGATTATTAATTATGCAAGATTTTTTAATTTCTGCTCGAAAAGACTAGGAACTAGAAACAACGGAAAAGTGGACTCACCCAAAAGTCCACCAGATATCGAAGCACATGACGTTGAGCCACGTGAAAGCCGAGATCCAAGAAAGTAAGAGCGTGAAACCTGGGAAGAAAACAACGGGAAGAAATGAGCTATTTGCGGCGAAGTTAAAAATCGATTATTCACTTGGGAAGAAACTTACCGAGAAATTTACAGAAAGCCGTCGTCGTCTCGGGCTGATCATCATCATCAGCGTTATCGTCATCGTCGATATTGGAAGGTGTTCCCAAAGCTACAATGGCCAGAGTCGCATAAGCAACGATTAAACTGGCCACGTGGCACATGAGAGTTTTTCCATGGAGATTTCGCAGTGAGGGTAGACACACGTAGACGAGGAAAGTCAATATCAAAAAAATGCAACTGGTCAGTTGCAAGATCGCGAAAATGCCATATCTGCCGAAAATTCATCGATCGAATATATTTTTCTATTAACAATATGTAAATATGTCAACGAGGTGACGACGAAATGCTCAAAATGGATGACAACTTGGAAAAAAAAGAGAGAGAAGCTCACAAAAAGTTTCACTGGGTCTCTCAGACCCACTATGTTGCGATTTGATGGGAAGACATAGCATAAAAATCAGAAAAATGGAAGAAGCAAATGATTTGCTAACCTCACAGGAGACTCTTCTGTCCAGGTGATGGATTCATCGAAGCAAACGAAGGGCTTGAGCCTGAATCGACCTTTCTCTAGGTCGTGGGAAGAGATTTCCATGCAGTATTCGTCCGTCTGATAGGCTCGATAGTAAGTGAGATTGAATTCTCCTCGTGGTGTGAAATACCATTCCTCACGGTGTTCGACAGGGAACATTCCATACTTGCAGGGCTTTCCGATCAGAAGACCGTAATCTTTGATAACGACCGAGAGCGAAATACAGAGAGGAAGAAGAAAAAAAAGAGGGGGGAAGAGAAAGAAGCAAGTTTCCGATTGGAATGAATTTAAAATGGACGAGCGCATCAAGTTTGAGCTGCTGTAGTTCTCATTTTGATAAACTGCGGAAAAAACCGATTTCGAGTGCCGATCGTCGGAAAATCGAATGCCTGGAGGAGCCTGAGATCGAAACTTACCTGAAGTTTGCATAAACTTTAAAGAATGAGCTTTGGCCATGGCCGATCCTCTAGTGATGGATTCGTTCATCAGGAGCTTGTGGAAAGTGCCTGGTTCGACCGGAAATGGGAACGTCCATACGCACTCGTCGTTGACCATGGATTCGCCTTCGGGACAGCATTTTCTTACGCAAGCATTGTTCTCGCAGAATTTGGGTCCGCTGCAGACTCTGACGACCGGTTTGTCGCTTCCGGAATCGAAGCAACTGTTGTCTTCATCGGCCAGAATCGTAATCGGCCCTTCCCCAGTTCTCGTTGACACGATTACCTACTCGTTACAAAATTAGGGAGTATGAGGAGGAGAAAAAAAAATGAAGTTCAGTCAACGTCGACGCTCCCGAGCGCGGCTACGCCAGAAGAAAAATAAACTTCTCTCGCGTCCTTTTCTTCTGCCTCGCTTCTTCTCACGCGCGCGAGAGCTTTGTCGCTATTGCTGTTAAAACACACGTTACGCCGACGCCAACAGATTAATCTGCTCCTGGTGTTGGTCGTGATGATCCACGTTCACGTCGCGTCCTCGTAACAGCTCTCGCAGTATTTGCTTATGTTAGGCGAGAACGTGGTTCGTATAAAAAAAGGAAGAAAGAGAAGAAGAAGAAAAAAACGTTTAAGAATCTCTCATAAATAATCATTCCGAGCGCGTATGCGAGCGGGGGCGTCGTGGCGTTTACAAAGACGCTGTGAAATGTGGAAAATCCAATTTGGCAGCGAATTCCAACGTCATAAAATTGAAGAAATTCCTCTGTTTTTCATAGCTTCCCTTTTTTCGTTACGAATTTTATTCGATTTCATAATTTTTCGAGACACTATTACGGAACGCGCGTATATAGTCAATCGTTTTCCTCATTCGCGAATCATCACGATACCGTTAACGCAAACGCATTAATAATACGACACGAGAACTTGGCAGAAGCAACAACTCGTTCCCGTGCTTGCCGTCTTATCAATACCTCGATCTGTTAGATTTTTTTTATTTTCCTGAATCATCTCCATTTCCGGAAGTGAGAAAATCTATTTTTCATTATTAAGGACGTTGTAGGCTGTCGGTCAAATCTAAATGTTCGTTTACAGTTTTTCTTCCGTACAAAACGATTTGCGAGCCTGACTTAATGAAAGAAAGTTTTTACGAAGTGACTAAATAACAAGATACCTAAATTCAAAATTGTCCGAGGTCATCTGTATTTGGTATAACCAAAATTTCGACAAAATTTTACGAACGATTTTTTTGAAAAACTAGATAAAGCTTCTTCGATGTTACATAAAAGCGTCTGCAAAGTTTTAAGAGGCTTCACCTTTCAGAAATCGAAATATTTAAAGTTGAAAATTGGAACTTTGAACACGTGCTCTTATGTGAAATTACTGAAATTTGTGATTTTTATAAATAAATATCTCGACTTGTACATGGTGAAACCCCTTAAAATTGCGCGAGCGATTCGAAATCACTATTTTCTTTGTGTTCTGCAAATTTGAGGGAATTCTATCGCCAGAAAATTTCGCATACAACGTCCTTTATGAACGAAGAAACTTTTTTCCCATAGCTTCCGCGTGGGAAGCTAAAAAAACATGATTGCACTTTACCTCGAAAGTCTCAGCGTCATCGAGAACTCGTAGATCTTTGGTGACATCGATTTGATAGTTGAGAATGGCATTTTCACAGGAAGGTGGGCCTCGGACAACAGTGACAAAGTCAGGGCTCGATTTCGCATCCATCAATTGATAATAAATGGAAAGTGCCCCGTGCTCGGAGTCTTCGGGCTTGGACAGGCGCATGCAATCGCGTTTGTCAACATTGTACGCAGTTTGAGAGGGACAACAAACTCTCAAGTTGACTAAAATAGGATTTCCAGCATCGTTCGAGAGCGTTTCATTGACTGTCAAGAAGTTATTTCCGCAGCCGAAAACGATCGGAATAATCTGATCCTCTTTTTCGTCCCACATAAGATCGAGACAATTTTGAACCTCCATTGAGACCGTTTTGTTTTGCAGATTTGAAAATGCACTCAACATTCCGGTTTCGTCACAACCAAGAAATTGGTCACTTATTTCCAATATATCTTTCGAGTAGTAAAGCTGCCGATCACGTGCGTCGAAATCAGCACAATTGAAATTGTTTTCTACCGATATTACTTGATTCGGTGGACAACACTTTCCTTTGTCGACGTACTGCGCTATTGCTATGTCCTGGATCAGCCACAATGTCACCAACCATGCGGTTTTCTTCATTTTGCAGACTTTTCTTCTTCTTTCCTCTCACTGGACCAATAATAGTCACTTTTCTGTTCCCAGTACTTCAATTTTTTAAAAATTGGAATCACCTTCCAAAAGTATTGATTCTTCCTAATAAATTCTCTTTCATTAGAATTAAATTGATTTCTTCTTTTTAATGAATAAATTGACTCAGACACTGTCCGACATCGAGAAAAAAAATAGTTTACGAAATTTTTTGTGAAAATCGAGCGTTTTGTTGTGGGTCCATGAGACCCCGAAGTCCGGAAGATTTTTTAGCGGAGAATTAGATGGAAATTCAGTTTTTCGAGATTTGACATTTGAAATTGGAAAATTCACGAGGATTTTTAAAAATCATTGAATTATTTGGTTTTCTTCGACGATTCGCGCTGCGAGGACAAATCGAAAATACGCGACTGGCGCATTTCTGGCGCTTCCTCGAGCACGCCGCAGTTCGATACTAAGTCTCTTCATTCTAGAAACAGTCGAGCTTCGTTTATTCTTCCAGAGTGAGGGAATCCCACGTTGAAAAAGGGGTGGGGGGAGCCGGCGGTTCTTTCTCTCTGGCGTGCATTTTGATGAATCATTTAAATTCGAGCCGGCATTCCTTCCGATCGACAACGGATCGAGCACAATCGAGCAGTCAGGACGAGAATAGAATCGAGAGAATTCAATGAAAATCATACCAACTTACAAATCATGAGAATGACAGTTTACTGCGAAGTATTTTTCAAACAATAAATCATCGTTCGAGCGAAAAATAGTGGCAAATAAAACTTTCCTCTGTGTTTACTTTCTTCCCTGAAGAGAAAATATTGTTGAAAAAGATCGACATTTCGTTGGATATCCACGACGAAACGTTTTTTTCTGAAAAATCATAATTTTCGTCGTTCCAATCGTAAATTTTGATTCCAGTTCCGTGGGAAATCAAAAATGTTGTCAAAATAACGAAAATTTTGTGATTTTTCAAAAATATTCAGCGCGTTCAACAAAATTTCGACATTTTTTGACAAAATTTAATTTTCAGTGTTCCAATTTAGTTCGATCCACGTTCAAATTCTCGATTACGCACATTTTTGCTAAGCTTTCGAAAGCATCGCCCAGATTTCGTCAATTTCCAAACAATTTTCATTTTTTAATAATCTGAATTCAAAGAATTAATAAAAATAAATCAAACTTTCAAAAAATTCGTTATATTTTTTTTTTCGTAATGTTGAAAGATTTTTCAGTGTCAAAATTTTTGAATTTTCGTTCCCAATCGTTTCCCCTTTTTGCGCGTTAAAATAAAATGAACGAAATTGATGCCATTTATTTATTTAAGTGAGACTGGTTTTTTATCTCGAATATTTAATTATTATTCAAACTTTATTCGACACTATCACTGAAAAACGGCGAACATTGTAACTTGGTCGAATAATTCAAGCTGCAATTATATTTTTTTAGCAAAAATTGTTGCTCCTCCAATCGTTCACGGGACATTTTGTTAGACGGAAATGTAAAGTTCAGTCACGCACGAAAAAAACGAGTTTAAAAGTCAAGTTTTGAGCTGCTGATTTTGTTCTCCATATTTTACGTTTTTTTCCACATCAATAAAGCCAGCGTGAGACATTTTGCATTCTCTTACGAGTAATTCAGTAAAAAATATTAAAAAATATGATTTTGACACTTGTACGGGCTTGAAATTGTAGGAAAATCGAATTTTTTTATTTTTCATTAATAAATTGTTAATTAACTATTTTATGCGTCAATTTTTCCAAGGAAAATTGATGGAAAAACGGTCCAAATATTTTCACGTTTAAAACACAAAATTTTTTATGATATTTTTGAAATTTCATAATTTAATAATTAACGAATGGCTCGCAGCGGCATGCAAAAATTTCGCACGTGCGAATAAAGTTCAAAATTTCCTTCAAAATTCCACGAGATCGAAAATTTGAAAGTTTTTCAAGAATATTTTAATTGCAAAATCAATAAAAACGTGAAATCGTATTTTTAACCGAAAAAAGTCTGTTTTGTATTTTGGGGAAATGAAATTTCCATTTCAACGACGAGTGCTCGAAGTTTTTAACGAAATTCCAAAATGTTTCACATTTTCAAGGACCATTCGTTGCGTGCAGCGAAGAAAACGAGAGAAAAAGAAGGTACGCAGTAAATTAAAATTTAAATCAAATTTAAATGCATTGGCGAATGTTTTTCCTTAGTCTCGGAAACCATTTATTTTTTTGTTGTTTGAATTTTCGATTATCTCTCGTTTATCTTCTTTCCAAGGCATGCGATTGAATTTTTAATTTTTTTTTTTCACACGAAAATGTTTTCTGTAAAATTACATCGACAGAAATAACGAAACGAGACGCAATTTTTTTTTGTTAAATCTTCTTCAAATCTTTAATCAGGTTTCTTCCAGGCGATGAGCATTAATTGACAAAAATGGGCGCAGAAATTGAAAAAACAATAAAATAATCGATAAAAATCCCACCACCTTAATTTCCCATCAATTTCTCATTAATCTTTTCTTCTCTATCTTAGACTCACATTCTGTATTGCTTCTCACGATATTCCGATCACCATTTCCGAGCTTCTATACCAAGGTGTACAGTGCCCTTAACCCAGCGAGCCATCAAAAGTCTCACGTGCAATTTCCTTCAAATTCATTCCTCCAACTTTCCCCAAAATTCACAGTTTCATTTTTTTTTCTCATTTTTCCTTATTTTCAATGAAAGCCACTGCACGAAATATTCTGAAATGAAAAATTGAAGCATCGGAATTTTATAGTTGTGTGAAAAACTGTAAAAAACAAAATTGTTGGGCAACGTGCGTCTCCTCACCATGGCTCAAAGGGTTAATCGAGCAAACGCGACAACTCCATTTTTCTCATTTCCATTCCGTACGCAAATCAATAAATTCCTCAAATGTTTTTCTCAACTTTGACAAACTCTCTGCGTGTCAAATAAATTATTTCCGCAAATACCTGCGCAAAATAATTCTCGAGCAAGTGAAAAAAAAGGTTGTAAAATGAATGGAAAAAAACTTCATTAAAACTGGTAAAAATTGATCTGAAAATAAAAAATTTCCACGAGGCCGAAAAACGGCCATTTTCCGCAATTTTTTTTACAATTTCGGCTTGAAATTTTCTCAAACTCATTTCATTGAATTTTTATTTTGAAAAAACGAGATTTTCGACGTTTTTTTGTCAAAAAGACTCAAAGAAACTCAAAAATTCACTGAAACGACTGAATTTTTGTTGTTTTTTATCAATTTATTTCGGACTCTGATAGAAAATGAATGTGGAAAAAAAAACAATCGGTTTTCTGCGATTTAAAATTGATTCCAGGATGGAAATATCCGGAATAGTGATTTTTGGTATCGAACTGTTGAGGAATGGAAATGTGGAGAAAAAGAGTTTTCGCTGCGACTGTAATTTTTAATGATAATCTGTCTTATTATATATTTTAATATATATTTTTGTTTTGTTTGCAGTTTATGTATCATGGTCCCTAAAAAAAATACATTAAATCTATAAGCGGTTTACGGTATCGGAACAACTAATTCATTAATATAATATATATTCGTATTTACATAACATTTCATCATTTTAACACGATTTTCGTCTCAAAACCATTTCACCGCGTTATCCATTTAAATCGTCTCTCTTAATCCCCACGATTAATTAATCGTAATTATCAATTAATATTATTCTTATTTTTAACTATCATTTATCATTATTATTATTTCTTCTTTAAATCTCGATTAGTCGGACAGGAATGTGTCGGTTTTTTTGAGCCTCGGAGACTTTAACCAACACCGAGAGTTTAATCGGGGGCTTGAAAACGAAATCAGTGATTTTCATGCGTTCTGGAGTAACAAAAAAAAAAGAAAATTTTGTTTTTACTCGGAAATTGTGACAAGTTGATTACTTGCGGATCGGTCGCACATTTTTTCGGGCCAATTGTTTTATTCCGTCGAAATTGGCGTCAAAAATTTCGTAAATTCATGTTTTTTTTTTTTTCAAAGTCTTTTGAAAGGGATTAACGTTTCGTTGATAAATTTTCGATAATTCTCAGGGTTTTATAAATGAAAATATGTGAAATTTGAAATTTCCTGAATTTTTGCGGATTTTAATCCTTAAAAGTCTCTGAAATTTCGAGGGAATAAAATATTTGACCGAAAATTTTGCTCTTTATGGAAAAAAACTGCTGCTTCGTACTGCTCGGATGAAAATTCAAGACTCACGAGAAATTTTCGCAAAGCCCGAGCCAATTACGACACATTTTTGTTTTTCTAAATTTGAGTCTGTTCTTTTCAAAATCTCTGTCAAATCCATCGTGATTTTTTTATTTTTTAAATCTTCCATTTCTTCAATTCTCGTATCGACCCTTCAAGGGCGTTCTTGAAGTGCACACTGGGTCAACCTGACCCAGGGCGTTTTTCTGATAATTGTACTGAATTTTTTTCAGTAATTTTTCCATATTTTATGGCCCTAAATTTATTTTTCGACCCAATTGAAAATTGAATGAAATTTTTTGCCAATTCGTGACGCAAAATTGCCGGGATCGAAACGACCCAGTGTGTACTCGAAGCTTTGACGTAAAATTATCGTGAAAATAAAAAAAGTCATTCGAGCGTTCAGCAGCCTTTGACCTTGACCTTGACCTTGATTTAAGTTTGTTTTTTAGTCTTTGTGTGTCGTTTACGTACAATCGGTGCCTTAAAAAGTGGTAAATTCAAGCATTTGCGATACAGCAATTTTCGATATGTCAAGTATTATAGCGGCCTTAAGACAGCTACAGCAAATGGTCGCGCGTTGGCTCTCCGCCGATACTTAATATTGACGATTTCACGCGAAATGTTTTTTTTTTCCAAAAATTCCCTTTTTCGCTTATTTTTCATGCATTTATCGGCAATAAAATTTTCATAATTAATGAATCGTGAGCAGCGAATGGAATTTGTCCAAAAAAATGCATCATTTCTCTAAAAAATTTCCAACATTTCGAGAATTGTGAGATTTTCGAAAAAATCCTGTGAAAATACGAGCGAAAAGATAAAATAGACAAACGTGTTCAAAATTTGTGCCGGACTATTTTTTATGCATTTTTTTTTCTTCGTTCGTGCGACACGATCGTAATAGAGTAATCGAGAAGTGTCTCGTTCTCGTGTTTTGCATCGAATTTTATCCCATTTTGAAAAAAAATCATCAAATTCGTTTGATCAATCGCGCTTGTCTCTTTGCAAATCCAACACGTTACGTTTTTTTTTTCTTCTCTTCACTCTTTTCAGTTTAATCGATTCACAGCACTTTTTCATTGTTTTTATCATCGTTTAAGGCAATGACGTTCTTAGACCTTTCTCCGCAAAAAACCCGAAATTCCTCTTTCACGTATTTTTCGTAATCGTTTCGTCGCATTTATATCACAATTAAGTACGTCCCTTAGAATGGAAAAAAACGAAGAAAAAAACGTACAAACTTTCGCATAAAGAAGAAAAAATATTTTTCTGTATTATTTTCGAAAAAAAATCAATTTTTCGTCGCTTTTTCTTGTCGACCACGATTGAGAATATTTTTTCAATTAACGAAGGAATAAAAAATTTCACTTATTCCTAAATAAACTATAAAAATGATGATTAATTTGGATTAGTCTCGATTTTCGTCAACTTTTCAGACTTTTTATAATCAAAAGTTGCCATTAAAATATTAATAATTATGCCCATGAGCAAAAATTGAGAAAATAACAAAACGCGCATCAACGAGCATGTGGCAAATACGATTCGCGGAAGATCGCTCGATTGGGGACGACCAACAAAAAAAGAAAAGAAAAAAAACGAAAAGTCAATGATTCTGCGACATCGATTCGAGAAATTTTTATCACTAAATTTGTTCAACTTTTGTTTCATCTTGTTTTACGCTCCTGAGTATTTCCCTTTAAATATATTTTTCTTATAATCCCTCGGTTTTCTCCCCCCCCCCCCGCCCCTCCTTTTTCTCTCTCGCGAAAGGTCGTTTTCGCGAGAGACGCTTTTCAGGTACGCTTTACATTTTCCTTTCTCTTTTTTTTCTTTTTTCTTTTTATCGCCATTTTGTTACCGCTTTTCGCCATTAAATCTAGAGTAAATCGAGAGGTTTCTTCAATATTGACTATTTTCTCGTTCCATGCAGCGCCCGGAGGCATCGGAAAAACAAAAATTCACCATATTCAGAAAAAAAGTTTTTTTAACGACCAATTTTCATGAAAAACTCGAAAAAACGCATTTTTTCACGTAAAAGCAAAAGTCGTTTGCACACTTTTCGCTAGTTTTGTCGGAACGAATGGAAAAATCATCGCGATGAAAAAAAAAACGTGAAGAAAATCCAAAAAAAAACCAAAATTCCCTCATTTTTATCGAGTCTCCATGAAAATTGTTGCTTAAATTTCGAATTTTTCTTTTTTCTTCGAACTCTAAGACGATCAGTTTTTTTTCACTATTTTTCTACAACTATTTCTACATATTGACTGCTAAAATTTGTCGCGAGGCTGACGCGACCCTTCCGCGATGCGAAAAGAAGAAAAAAAACTTGATGTCCCGTAACAATAGTTGACGATGTTCGAGGCAATATTTAGCGGTGCGATCGAACGAGCACAAACAGCTCGTCCAAGCGCAACGACAAATACTCACAATATTGATTAATTATTTATTCTATTTCCGAGTTTCTAGTCTTATGTTTCTTAAGGCAGGAATTTCTTCTTTCTTAATTTTTTTGTGTACTTTTCTTCTCTTTCGTTTTGTGTTTTTTTTCTCTTTTTTTCTTATTATTTACAATCGAAATTCGGCGTGCTGGTGAAAATTTGCCTTTAAGGATGTTTTTCACGTTCTTTTTTATCGATATGATTAAAAAATGTCATTGATTTTCGATATAAATTCGAAAAAATAAAGTTTCAAAATAAATCCACCGAAAACTGAATTCCTTGGGAACCGAACAATGGGGAGAGAAAATTATGAAATGAAAATTAAAGTTTTCAAACGCCGAACAACATACTTTTATTATTTATTGATATTTCGTATAAAATTATTCAAAAAACAGAAGAAAATTGGCTGGAAAAATTCGATTATTCCCAAGGAATAAAAAGCCTATAAAAATTATACGAAAATTGTTGCGTTCAACAATGTTGAGGGACAAAAATTGATAAATTGATTGAAAATTTTGATATGCCAACGTTTTCGGACTTGTTGAAAGTGCAAAACATCCTTAATTTGGCGTACAAAACGAGAAGAGTGTAGAAAAAAAACGGGATGAATAAAATTGGATTTTTACCGAAATTGAGTTTTTTTTGTTTTTTTTTTTCGAAAGCTTGATAACGAGATTCGTAGGTCATTTTCCCTGTTTCATTATAATCGAAATATTTAACTGAGATATTCGAGGCTTTAGTGTTTCAGTCCTTTTAGCGATCAAGTCGCGATCTCGCGATCTTGCTGATGGGATTGATCGTTGCTGCGATGTTTTGGTCGAACGTCGACCACCGGATCGACGTCGGTTGGCTCAGAAGTTTGCCTCGTGTCTGATATATCGGGATTCGATTTGGACTCTATCGTTGTTGAATCTTGAGTTCTTTGGAGCGATTCAATTTCTCCGAGATTCGTTGATTTCGTTGGCTCCGTGGGCGACGATATTGACGACGGAGTTTGGAACGCCGAACTCGGCGTCGTCGCCGCGTTGTCCACTTCGTGGGGAGTCGTTCGCTCCTCAAAAACTATAAAAAAACGAGAAACAAAAAAAAACACACAATTTATTATTTTTATTATAAAAGCGTAGTAAATTCAAATAATTTTATCGTCATTAATTTAACCTCCTTAAGGGTTGGAATAAAAAATGTTGAGAAAATGGCGAAAATTTTGTATGTTTTTGTATAAAGTATTAAAATCGATAATTGTGTGAAATACGAACGTTTGTCGAGACTGATGATCGAGCCAACCAATTCATTGACAGTCAACTGTACGGGCATTTCGTCCATTTGCTTTCGCCTCCTAACGAGCCACCAGTCAACGAGGAACAAGGCAAGTGCAAGAATTTTAATCCCAGCGCAAAGTCCGACGTACCTGAAAAGTTCAAATTAAAACAAAAATTCAAACAAAATCATTTTCCATCGCACTTAGAATTTCTATTCCCTTTTCCCTTCAATCTTACCTGTATCTAAACTGTTCGATATCGTAGAGCAGACAACGTCCACCTTTTTCGCCACACGTGCTCTTCCACAGCAAACAAGTAGAGTCGATCAGATTACCAAAAAGAATCGGAGCCGGTATGTAACCGAAAAGCCTGAAGATTACAAACTGCATCCCCAGAGCAAACGATCTTTCTTCCTCGGAGACGGAGCTGCAAAGAAAAACAAAATTCAAATTCGAAAAAATCAGTCATCTTTTTTCTCGAATCTGTAGAATCAATTGAAATGATTTATATATAATATATCACATATTTTATATATGTAACATATATTATAATATATAATAAAATATATAATATAATGAATGATATAATATATAATAAAATATATGATATAATATATAATATACAATATATAATATAATATATGATATAATATATAATAAAATATATGATATAATATATGATATAATATATAATTTATAATATGATATACGATATAATATATAATATAATATTTGATATAATATGTAATATAAAATGTGATATAATATATGATATTATATATAATATAATATATGATATAATATATAATATAAAATCTGATATAATATATGATATTATATATAATATATTATATGATATAATATATGATATAATATATAATATAATATATGATATATTATATAATATACGATATAATATATAATATAATATTTGATATAATATATCATATAAAATGTGATATAATATATGATATTATATATGATATAATATATGATATTATATATTTTATAATATATGATATAATATATAATATATTATATAACATTATTGAATAACCTCGATTAATTTCCAAAGCAGACAATTTGAATAATTAAATTGATTATTCAAGAAAAATCTGTTGACGTATGACGTAAGAATGTGAGTGAAATGTTTCGGTGCAGGAAGTAGATAGAAAAGTTCGATCGATAATTGAGATTTAGGCTCGGGTGGGCTTGCCCGATTTCGCAAGGAAATAACGAGACGTTTTTGTTTTGTTTTCAATACTTGGCGTCGAGCCGCTGCGGGTCTCTTGGTAGAACGACGAATAGGTGATGGTGAGAATAAAATGCCAGTCCAACTTACCGCAAAACGATCATTAGCAAAGGCATTTGCGTAACGGCGACGATAAAGGTCATGAAAAATAAAAGAATGAGGAATGGAAAAATTGTTCGACACGGAGAGATGCACGGGCCGGCGGTAGCGACCGGGACAACGGTGACTTCGGCAAATTCGGATGGTGCGTGCGGCAGCATTGTGAGGTTTCCGTGGATACCTTGAAAATAAAATAAAGACGGTGAGAAATTGTTGGGATCGGAGGGAAAAATGGATTTAGCAAATCGACTTACAGGCGCAATTGGTGAAGTTGGATTTGGAGCTAAAGGCGGTGCATCCGGCGTGACAAGGACTGAAGTACGTGAGGCCGTTGTTGCCGCAAACAGGCTCGACGTCGTTCATTCGACATTCGCAACCAAAATTGCACGCGGCAGTGAGATTAACTTGAAAAGGCTCGGCGCCTTTGGCGGTCGTCGCAGCCAAATTGCTGCCAACTCCACCAGCTCCGGTACTATTAAAATACGGAATAGTCGTTCCCGCCATTTTGACATTGTCACAGCCAAGAAAGAACAAAAGACCGTAACAAGTCAGACAAATAATGTTCGAAACGAGAACAAACTGCACAGCTCCTTTCGGCCGGAGCTCCAATCGCTTGAGCAAACAACCGCCGAAGAAAATGCCAATACAGGCACCCGGAATCGCTATCGAACCGGTAAATATACTCGCTTGACTCTTTCCCAGACTGAATTGCGTCTCCAGATACTTGGGCAAAAACACCACGAATCCAGAAACAATCACCAACTCCATACAAGCACCTAAACACGTTACGACGTACACCGGATTGCAGACCAGACGCCACATGTCACGCGGAATATCTGGAATTCAGAAAATCAACACAAAACATGAATCTTTAGCATCTTTAGCCCAGTGGCCAATATGGCGGCGACAAGTGGCGCCACCAGGCTGGATCAGTCACCTCGAATTTAAAAAATGAAAATTCTCCGTTACCGTTCGACTTATCAGAAAAAGCCTCCGTCAGTGTACGCGCGACGATGGCAAGAATCCACTGACGGAGATTTTTTTTAATTGGTCAAACCATATCGAAAATATTCAATATCGAAAATTGCCGCTTCCGCACTCACAGTGTCGAACAGCGACTGATCCGCCATCTTATGGAAAACAACTATAAGGATCAACTAAATTTTTTTGTGGAGCAGCCAAGACACAGAAATCCCGTTAAGGGGGAGAGAATTTTTAAGGGTAGGCACATTTTTTTAGGCACAGATAAAATCGTGATACAGGCTCTCGGTTTTAGAGGTTATTGCTTGAAAACATCGAATTCGACACCCAGATTAGTTCGGTTTTCTGTCACCAGATGTGATGGCGCCATTTCTCAGATCCCAATAGTTAAAAATCGATTTGCTTTTTAATGAAATTAACCTTTTATGTCTTTCCCGTAACCACTGTCGTTGTTTTTTTCAGTTTCCTGCTTCTTCGGATCCTTCGTCGGATCCTTTTCCTTCGCCGCGATGGGCTGAGGTTTGCTCTTTTCCATTATTTTTATTTTCTCCTTTTCCCGTTGCAACGTCTTTGGAAAACTGAAAAACGGTATCGCCACGAGAATCAACAGAAAACCGCACAACAGGAAACCACCCCACCACATTCCGACCCACCGATGATCTCCAGGATCTAAAACAAAAAAAAACACAAAATTCATCATTTCAACCATTAATTTTCACTATTTTTACTTTAGTTTCTTTTCATTCCACTTACCGATGCTTATGATCGAAGAAGAGAATGAATCCATGTGAAACGAGAGCAAATATGCTCCCAAAAGAAATCCAAGAACCGGACCAAACGCCGCCATGCTGTACATGCAGCCTGGAGCGAAGAAAAATTCATTTTTAATACCAAACTTGATCAAAATGTGAACGTAAACAGAATTAAAAAAAAAAAAATTGAATGTCAATTTTGAGGATCGGAAAATTGCATTTAAAATCGTTTTGGAATTTTGATTATTTTTTCATTATTTCGTTACTTACCGATATAGAGCGACGCGCTCTCGGGTCGGACGTGATCGTCGATGTAAGTCGTGCCGAGTGTAAAAAGCGGAGAGCCCCCACAACCGAGCAAAAGTTGAGCAAGTACGAAAAGCATGACCGGGCCAGCGGTCGACGGAGATCCTTGAATGCAGTTGTCGCCGCGGAGATTGTTGTGAGGCGCCAACGGTGGCGACGACAGTCCAGAAGAGAGCCGACCTTCGAAAAATACGAAACAAAGTAAAATTTAACGGAATTGTAGACAGAAATAAAATTTCATCGAAAATTAGAGCAAAAAAATATGAAAATCGTTTTCTTACCAAGTCCCATGTCCTGTTCGCGCAACGAAACGCCCCGGCAAATATTGTCCGCGCTCGAATTGTTGGATGACGTTGTCAAGTTTTGCTCAGCCGTGAAATGCGGCACCATAAAAATCATCGATCCCAACCCCATAATTACCGCTCCTGAAAAACAAGAAAAATTAAAATCAAAATTCAAGGTTATCGAAATTAAATTTAAAATTAGTTAAAATTGAAATTAATTGAAATCGAATTCAAAATTAATCAAAATTATAGTTAAAATTAATTGAAATTGAAATTAATTGAAATGAAATAAAGAATTTATTACAATTATATTTAAAAATAATTAAAATTATATTTAAAATGAATTAAAATTGAAATTAATTGAAATTTAAACGAATTGAAATAAAAATAAAAATAAAGTAATAATTAAAATTAATAAAGATAAGATAAAATTGAACTAAACAAAAAATTGGAGATAAAAGATAAAAATTTTCGGAAGAAATGCTTGAGAAAGGAAAATAGAAGAAAAAGATAAGAATAAGTTTACAAGTTTCAAAGATTTGATAGAATTTGTCATGAGTATTTGGTCGCTGATAAGCCCCAAATATTCATATTTCGTTATCGGAAAGAGAAACATGTTGATGAATCTCTTTGGCCTCTGGCCATTAGTCATAGAATTTTTCTTCTTATTTGGCGATTAAGTATAAGGAGATAACTTGCCAATAGCAATCCAGACCGGAATGTGCCTTCTGCTACCGAGATAACTGACAAAAATCACAGTAATGACATTGCCAATTTCGTAGGAACTGGCAATTAGACCGGAGAGACTTGATGGAATTTCGAATCTCTTTTCAATCGTCGTTATCACAGAATTAATGTAACCCGAGCTCAGAGCTTGTTGCACGGTGACTAGGAACGATAGCAGAAAAACAAAGACCTGAAAAAACCAAAATCTCTGCGTTAATGTTCCGATCCACAATTTTCTTAAATCGATCCGTTTTTTTTTCTTCCAATCGCGTCAAATCGCATTCAATTAAATTTCCGAAACGACATTGGAAGGTAAATTGGAAATTTTTGCTACACAAATATCTTTTTGTCCCTCCATGAAAAAAATTCGGACTCATTCGAGGGTGGATGTCAATTTTTTTTCAACCGACCTTGATACCCGCGAATCTCTGAACAAAGGCTGGCCTGCAACTTAATATACCGCAGTCCTTGGAATCTGGATTGATCGGTGGCGTCTGGGCTCTCTCCTTCTCCGTCCTGTTCAAGGTCAAAAATAAAATCAAGATTGATGAACAAATATTTAAAAATTTGACGTTAAAAAATCAACTCGTTGGTTTGTTATCTCAATGGGAATGATAGCAAAGAAAATTGTTCGCTGAGCGAGGAGCTGCGGAGAAGAAATCTCGATTTTTAAGAAAATTAAGACTCTGCCCGGGTCTCAGGGACCCGGAAGTAAAAATCTTGGGATTATCTCTCATTTTTGTCAGAAAATCTTTTCAAGTTTTCACATTACCTGTCGACCATCGACGCACTGGGATTTCTGCTGTGACATTTGATGATGAAATCTCTGTAAAATAAAAAAAAAATTCAATCTCGAGAAATTGATGAATAAAATTTGAAAAATTCGCAAAAATCAATCGTTGCTTCGCAGAAACTTTACAATTAAGGCGACTCCCGAGCCACACATGGGTCTGGGGCGTCCTGCGGGTTTTGTCTGTACTCGGAGTGGTTTGAAAAATCGAAAAAAATTCAGGAAAGTAGTTTTTGATCTATAGAAAAAGAGGCTGCACTGAGTGATGGATGAAAATGAAATTTTGCTCGCAAATATCGATATTTTGTTGAAAACGTTCGACTAAATGTTTTTCTTTTTCAAAGATCACAAAAATTGAGTATTTTTAAAATTTTTGTCATTCCAATCGTAAATTTGGGTTTGAAAATACGCGAAAATATTTAGTTGACCGTTTTCAACGAAATATCGACGGTTTTTTTGACAAAATTTAATTTCCAGTGCTTTTTTTTACAGTCCAGTGGCGAATCGTTGAAAAATCTCAACAAATTTATTAAGCGAAACGGAAAAAGGAAAGGAATTGGATCATGAACCACAATTAACAACTTTACCTGTGATCGACCAGGCCGGAACTTGGATTTCTGCTGTGACACCTTATAACTGCATCGTGAGTGAGTCTTTCGCTCGATTGCAAGGGATCGGCATTTTCGCCAGTGGCTGCAGCGCCGGTGCTTTCCGCATACAATCCGGTCATCGCGTACATGCTCTCGTTCCTTCTGTGGCCCGTGTGATAATTGCTCGCCGACTCTGATCTGTGAATTTTTCAAGATTTCACACCAATCAATAAATTTTTCTTGATTTAATAAAAAAAAATGTCGAAAAACGTGTTTTTGTGTAAACGAACGAAACCGGAAGTTGGAAAAACTTATCGGAGTAAAAAAAAGGGGGGAAAATGGATCTGACCTTCGATGTCCAAATGCGGCGCCGGTGGCGATGCCGATGCCGCCACTTCCGTTTCGTTTGTGGCCGCTTTCGGTCCTCTTGTGCCCGAAGCCGCTGGAAATGCTCTCGGTCCTTTTGTGTCCGCTTTCGGATCGTTTGTGTCCACCGATGAGGGAAGCGGTGCCAGCGAGACCGAGAGGATCGTTGGTTTTGTGATTGAGCATGCTGGAGCTCGATCCATTTCGTTTGTGTCCGCTGGTCGAGGCCATGTTAGTCGAAAATTAATTATCACCAAAAAATATTGAAAAACTAATTTTCACGTCTTCGCGTCAACGAGTTTCGCCGAAAATTTTCACTATTTTTGCCTTCTTTCACATTTTATTCGCGATCCTGCCCATTTTCGCCGACTCTTCGCCGCTGCCACGTCCAGGAACCTGCTTGAAGGATAAAAATTTGAAAAATTAGCAAAACCCTCGATTTGGGCATCTCGAAATTTCTTTCGTATGAGATTTTACTAAAAATATTGTTTCCTCGCCCTCGGGCAAACAATCCCAACAAGCTCCTCCCCCATTTTTCCTCCTTTCCGTCCCTTCCACTTTTATTCTTTTCCATTCTACCCTCGGCTATAGACAACTCGATCGATTTTGACCTTGATTTTGTTTCGTGAAAAATTGAGTATCCCGCACGAGGTTACAATTCCTCGCCTATATTTTTCCATACACAATATTTTTTCTGAATTAATGTGTAAACGGCGCACGATATGCGTGAGCTGAATTTCATGAAATCCAAAAATAACGAGAATGATGCGCTGAAAAGAAAATTTTATCAGAAAATATCGATTTTTTTTTTGGACACGATCGACTAAACGTTTATTCGAAAAATCCCAAAACTGTCGTCATTGCAGCAAAAGTCAATTCGAAAAGTCAATTTTTGCCATTCCGATCGTATATTAATTAATTAATTAAATTTAATTAATTAAATTAATCAGTTTAATTTATTGCAATTATTAATTGCAAAAAAGTCAATTCGAAAAGTCAATTTTTGCCATTCCAACCGTATATTAATTAATTAATTAAATTTAATTAATTAAATAAATCAATTTAATTTAATTAGTTGATTTATTTCGTTCAATTGATCAATTAAGTTAAATTTAATGATTTATTCGATAATATTCAATAAATTATTGAATTAAATTCAATTTAATTGATCAGTAATTAATTAGTTAATTAGTTCATTAATTAGTAATGTTGAAATTATCCAAAAATATTTAATTCACCGTGTTCAACAAAATATCGACGTTTTTGGAGAAAATTCAATTTCCAGTGTATTTCGAATTTCATTTCTAATTAATTATCAATTTAATTTCGGATTAATTTGAAAAAAACTGATGCCTCGAATTTTTGATCGATTTTCACGTTTCGTTCGAACGAGGAATTCTCAAGTCTGATGTAGTGCAGAGCAAAATGGGTGGAACTGGCAGATACGGTGAATGGGAATGCGACAAGCACCGAAGGATATACTCAACAATTATTATTATCCTTTCCTAATGAGTATTTCATGCGAACGAGATTATAGACGTGGAGTCATGTGCACTGGAAAACTAACGGTTGAGAAATAATAGCAAAACTGCATACAAATTCCGGAACTGCAATTTAAATTTCAATATTTATTGAATTGTCCAAACAGTTTTAGTTTTGACGGACTAAATTATTTTCAAATCAGGCGATTCGGGAATATCGGCATCGACTTTCGGCCTGAAAGGTTTCTCGTGCAATGCTCTCATTTGCAAGTTCCCATTGCGGACTCTCATTGATCCGAATCCGAGGTGAATATAGAGAATGAAAGAAAAAGTTATAAAAAAACGAAGAAATTTAATGAACTAAGTTTTTTTTTAGTTTCTAATGATTATTCGGCAGAGGGCAACATTTTTGCCATCCTATTTTTTATTATCCAGTTACGGGCGACTTGCCAAGTCACAGATTACTAACCTCTGTTCAACGTGCAAGAAAATACTGCTGCATGACTTTTCAACGTTATATGACGAAAACATATAGTTACTCAAAATAGCGCAGTCCAGGCATGTCAATATATAAATAGCAATTCACCTCAAGTTTACCGCAATTTATCCATATATATATAACCAAAGGGCACGAGGTTCGGAAGCAAAATGTTAAATTTATACACTGAGAATTCAATTTCGTCAAAAAACGTACGAACGTTTTTCAAATTTTAGTGACAATTTCGTTAAAAATCAAAAATACTGTCAAAATAAGGAAAATTTTGAAATCTCAAAAATATTTAGTTAGCCGTCTTCAACAAAATATCGATTTTGTTAAAATAAATATTTTTGTTTATAAATATTATGAAATTGTATTTTTAACAATTATAATTAAAATCATAATAACAATATTTTTAATTTTGTCATTTTGTTTATAAATATTTTAGCGAATTTTTAAAATTTTCCTAATTTTGGCAATGTTTTTGATTTCTAACGAAACTGTCAGTAAAATTTACCATTGGAATGACAAAAATGGACTTTTCGAAGCAAGTTTCTAGAATTTTTCTTCCTGCAACGACAAAATTTTTGGTATTTTGAAAAAAAAAAAAACGTTTAAACGTCAAAATATCGATTTTTTCCAGCAAAATTTTCTTTTCAGAGCACGTATTGCAATATTTTCTGCACCAGATCGATCGGAGCCTCGTCTATCGAATTCATCTCAATAAAATGAGAGACTGCCGAACGCTCTACGACCTTGTCGCATCGGGCTCTATCCATAAATTAACTCAATAAGTAATAACGCAAGAAAAATGAAGGCAATTAAAGTGAAAAAAGAGGACAAAGACGATGACTCCTCTAGGCCTGGACAATTGGCAACGTACGCGTTGGGAGATACGAAGAAACGCGCGTAGGAGTACAGAAAAATTGTATCCTTGTTTTTGCCTGTGTATGTGTGGCTCGATATAGATATACGAGATGAGAGTCTCGACTTTACTTTCTCCAGTGTTGCGTTCGCTGCTCGGTTTCTTGCGACTCAATCCCGTGGCTGTTGTAACACACGTACACGAGTCTCGATAATGTGTATTTTATGTACAGGGTGTCGCAAAAGTGAGGGACGGAAATTCGGTCGTAAATTTTCGAGGAAATTTCATCGCCCGACTTTTTTGGGGAACGAATTTTCTGGAAAATGGAATAATTTGAAAAAAATCAGCGAAATTTTGCTTCTTGGGTTGGCGAATTCAAAATCCCCCGAATTTTGGGATACCCTGTACGTGGGTCTTTGTAAATTTTTATATTTACGTATGTTTTTGCTTCTCCGCGCCAGCCATCGCGTGTTGCTCGGATTAGCTTGTGATTTTTTCTTGTTTTTCTTGTTTTTTTTTCTTCTTTCAATGCCGCCTTAAGGGCCCCCCACCGAAATGTGACTAAATAAAAATTTCGAAATGATGACGCGGCATCGTCGCGTAATATCGCTCACTCTCGCTCTCCTATATCGTCGTACCATATTTTTCCATCCACGCCGCTCTACGACTCTCGATCTTCTTCGCCATAACGTAATCGTTCCAATTTAATAATAATTATTGTTTTTTTTATTCATTTTCACAAGTTTAATAAACTGTGATTCAATTACGATAATTATTTGCAATATTAATGAAAATTATTCAAATTTTATTGATTATTTATATGAAAATTGTTTATTTAATGAAACTCAAATTTTTTCGGAATTTTTCGAGTGATTTAACAAATTTTCACTTTTTTCACGAAATTGAATGAAAATTTTACGAAATTTTGAAAAATTAGTGACTTTTTTGTACTATGAAAATGACGAAAATGACTGGAAGACTTTTTTTTCAAGACTTTGATTTTAGTACGAAAATGATCGGAAACAATGAGAGAAAACTTTTCCAGGACAATAACAATCGTTATAGGCACGTGATGAGAGAGGGAGAGCGAGTCTATCGATCGAATAATGTAATCGAGAGAAGCCGCGAGAGATAAGCCAGACGCGAACAGATGGTAAGCAGTCTCCCTTCTCTCTCTCTCTCTCTCTCGGTGTGGGGCTCGTTCTCGGTGCATCAGCCTCTTCCGCGAAGCAACACCGGAGAAGACAGCTGAGACTTTGGTATGTCGGGGGTACACACAAAGATGGAGATCGATAAGAAAAAGGAAAAGAACGAAGCGACGGTTTTTGTGTGGAATTTTCAAGAGACTACACAATTGACAACGAAATTTTCCGTTATTTCTTCTTTGTTATTTTTTATGGATATGGAAACACGATTTTCCGAGTAAAATAACGAACTGCGGAAAAAAACGGTTTAAGCAAGACAAAGAGGGCAGAAAACGATCGTCCTTCGACGTATTAGCCACGAGCCGCCTTGGGGCTCGCTATAAAGACGATGTATCGTAAAGCAGTGCGTCAAGAGACAAAGAAAACAAGCTTCCTGAGCAATTTAATCGCCGACTTACGGAAACCAAGTATTTATCTCTCGAGGGACAGATTCGCGAGTAATCGGTCAACACGGAGAATGCAGGTCACGAATTAACGCGGTGGGGACGAAAAAAAACTAGTTTGTTTGGCTAAAAAAAAATGAAGAAATGATGCGAAGAAATGAAGGAGAGGGATGAATAGATAACAAAGGATTCGGTCGGTTTGAGAACCACTGGCGGATCGGGACCTCCCGCTGTTTCCCGACACGAGTCTCAAAAACCCCTGCCGAAAATTCCTTTCGTGGTGTGGAAAAATCTTCAAACCGTACGGCAAAACTACGACTGAAGAGTTTTCAGTTTTTACGAAATCGGAAGAGAAAAAAAAACGCGATGATCTTCACTCGTTTTGCTCGGAATCAGTTTTCTTCCATTTCGTCCTAATTTTTTGTCTCTCAATTCTCACTGCAGAGTTTCACGAACTCTTTATTACGCGGACACATTCGATAACGGTCTCTCGATGTTTTGCAGCTAAATATACGGACACGCGCGTATGTTTGACAAACGGGAGATTCGAGTAGTGTGACGTCATTCGTGGAAAATGTATTTGTGCGCGTGTTTTTTTATTGTTTCCTCTTTTTCGTCGTCGTTTCTTGGAAATTCTTGCCCGGACACTCGATTTTGTGGAAGAAAAAAGGTTTTTCGTATTGATCAGGGATTTCTCATCGCGAAACCTCGTTTCTTCATCGAAGAAGACGAGTCTATCGCGCTTTATTTTCGTCTGTTTTATTTTTTTACGAAAAATCATACTTTGGAAACGGGTTCGCGGTGGAGACATTTTTTCGTTGCTTCAAAAAACGTGGCGGCGATTTCTTCCATATTTTTTACCGCATCACACTCGCGTTTTATATTTTTTCGTATTTATTTCTGCTTTTAAAAATTTCTCGAATATATTTACACTTGCATGTGTTTTATCTCGACAACGTGGCTGCAGAGGGTTTTTTTTTTCTCGAAAAATTCATTTTTCGATTTGAAAAGTTGGTTGTCGATTCGGAAATGGGATTTCCCGAGTCTCCTCGTGCGCCATGCACTCGAGAACTTTTTTGAAAAATCAAGGAACAGTGTGTTCGATCCGTTATGGAAGGAGAAAGGCCAAAATGTACTCACGGACGTTAGAGCTGACGAAAGTTGCGTGTGGCGTGAGAAAAAATGAGTTTCGTGTTTATCCAGAAAATTCACTCGAATCGGGACGAGAAAAGTCACTTAATAACATTTGACACCCGCCGCACAATCACCCTAAGATTCCGAACGAGACTCTCTCGTTTGGGAATCTCGTTCACTCACTGACCAAATAACGGGGGAGGGAAACACACGCAACTTATTTTTCGTAACCAACCCCCGAACGAAACTTTTGCCTCTTTTTCGATCGAGCGATTCAACGCTCATGAGAATGAAGAAATCAAAACTTTACTATGTTCTTTTACGTTCGCGGAAACGAGTTGGAACACGACAAAAACGTCTCTTCGAATTGAATGCACCAAGCTCTCTTGTCGCGTTACAACACGGGATCGCACAACCAGCTGTGTTTTTACTCACTCAGAAATCACTTCGGAGGCGCTCTACTGGGCATGCGCGGCATGCGCCATCCTCTCCTCACTGCTGCCATCTTGTTTGTCAGAGAACGCGCATGCGCCGTGCACTTGTTCACGGATCGCTGGTTTCTTGGCGCGGAATTCAAATTATGAACAGACCGATTGTCTTTTCTGAAAAATGAGTTGATTAAAATGTGGCCAAAAACAGCAAATGTGGTGTGAAAATGACTGACTTATGAAATCGCTAAGAAAAATGGTTTCAATCTCGTTGAGAAAACCTGAGCCCATTTTCATTACGTGTGCGGCACGGTTCGTATGTGCCATTCGCGTTGCTCGATTTTTTTTTTTTTCTAAGTGATTCACACGATGATGTTATGCGCTTGCACGTCATTTTCGCAACTAATTATGCGGAAGGAGATTTTTGTATGTAATTATTATGGCTTATTAACAATGAGAACGAAAATGTAGTGTGAATCGAAATAAAACATGAAAACTGCGATGGGTTATATGAGAATTCAACTCAGAAAGGAAAAAAAATGGGCCCCTCCGGGATTTGAACCCGGGACCTCCTGCACCCAAAGCAGGAATCATACCCCTAGACCAAGAGGCCTTTTCCTATAGAAATTGAATAGCCTTATGTAACGAACACACGTACAAAGCTCTCAACTCTTTTCAATTTCGCGAATTTTACCTTTAATTATTTCGCCATTGTGAAAGTGTTATGGAAAAACAAACTGCCTGAGAGCGGACCAAGACAAAACTAAACGTGAAAGCGCGACCGACAAAAGTTGGTGATTGCTCTTTCGGTATCATTTTAATTGACTGTTACCGAGTGTCGGTGCCGTGGCTCCACGCGCTACTGTCACTTGTGGCGTCAGAAATCGAGATGGAGCGGTTGGACAGCGCGGTTTTTACTGTATCGACCGTTTTCCGATGCTTCACCGGTGTCTTGGGCATTTTGAATCCTACCTAGACAGAAAAAGACGAAAGTAGGGACTCTGGACCAAGTGGAGGCGAAGGGTATCACCCTTTTTTCTGCTCCTTTCTAGCTGCTTACACTATTTCGCATCGAGGGAGAAGCTACAGTTACACGAAGTGGATTGTGGCGAGTTGAATGAGTGTGCAGTTCGACTGCCAAACCATCGCGGCAAGTGGTTGAGCTTCACAAATTCTCAGCGAAAAGAGCGGCTGCCCTTTATCGTCTACGCTGATCTAGAGTGTATCCTAGAAAAAACCAGCGACGAAGAGAAGGCGAAAAATCGACATCAACATCATCGAGCGTTTAGTGCTGGATATTACGTGAGTTGTTCATATGACGAGTCATTATCCCAGTATTATTAGCATCGGGGAGATGATTGCATTGTATGGCTGGTAAATGAGTTGAAGGAATTAGCTTTGCGGGTTGAAAAAATCCTTTTGAACAATCTTCTCATGAGCAAGCTCACGGCCGTAGAGTTGACAAAATTTCAACAGGATAGTATATGCCACATTTGGGTGAAAAAATTTACAAAGGATCACACACGTGTGCGCGATCATTGTCATCTAACGGGACAGTTTAGAGGACCTGCCCATTCCGACTGTAATTTAAATTACCAACACTCATTTTTCATTCCAATCGTTTTCCACAATTTATCGGGTTATGATGCTCATTTTATCATCAAAGAAGTTGCTACAGCGTTCCAGGGTAAGACCGAAGTTCTACCTCTGACGAAGGATATCCCTCGTCCACATAATGCATGATAAACATAAAACCAGCTTTTCAAAGCTTTCACATTCCTCGTTGCACAATTTAATTTCGAATCAATGGCACAGTGGGTGCAATTCGATGAAGTTTTCGGCAACTTCTTCAACGGTGGACAGTCCAGAGAGTCCTCGTTTACCTAATGCATGATAAACATAAAACCAGCTTTTCAAAGCTTTAACATTCTTCGTTGCACAATTGAATTTCGAATCAATTGATGGATGCAATTCGTCTGTTGCAATATCCCTCTTTTACATAATGCATGATAAACATAAAACCAGCTTTTCAAAGCTTTCACATTCATCGTTGTGTTACGTCCTGCCATTCTTGCCAGCCGCCCCTGATCGTCAAATTCCGACAATTAATCCTAAATCTCTAACTCCGATCGTAATCAGTGAATCGAACATAATCAACCGAACAATTTAGAATAATTGAATGATTGTAATATTCAAAAGTGTACTTAAGAGTGTAAATAAACAAACGAATAATTCGTGAACGCGAGTTTATCAAAATTCATTCGAGTGTTCAACCGTCACTCTGGATGAGAGTATCACCGAAATAATTCATCGCATAAATCTCTAAACCCAAGTGATAGTAATTTGTGTCTGGGAATAGCGTAGAAGTCAAAAAGGACTCACTGGTGTTACGTCATCACGTTCGAGCGTAACGTCAGTGCCTCACCCCACTCCTTCACTAGATATAGCAGCGTTAAACCTTGGTTAAGAGTAGGAGTAGGAAGGGGAATAGGACCCTTAAGGAAGAAGTTTCTCCCCACCGAAAAACTACCACCTAAGGATAAGAGGGCAGTCTTCCTAGATAAGGCTCCCCAGCAAAATTCTATATTTTAAAAATATGTAAAGGGTGGGAGACAGTGAGCCACCAATCACAAAGGACTCACCCTCTACCACCCTCGTTTCCAACGGGTATAAAAGGCCCGATTTTGTCAATTTTAGTCAGTAAGGAAAAATTTTGTAAAGGGTCTGGAAGAATAAATCTATTCTCCACCATCATCAACAAGTCTCAAAAAGTAAGTTCAAAATCCACCCAGAGTAGAGCGGACCGCCTCGTACTCTGTTGGTAACATTTCCACTATTCCCTTTACGGAAATTCAGAATAGCGCGGCCCACCGCGTATTCCGAATTCTAATTCCTTACTCACCACGGAAGAGCAGCGCGGCCATCCTCGTGCTCTTGAAAATTCCTTTCAAAAACGAATTGTGCAGCGCGGACAACCTCGTGCACTTTTCTACCTCCTCCCATTGAATTCTGATAGCGCGGCCCACCGCGAATCAATCCGTTTTCCTAAATCCATTACTACCAGTTTCCTTGAGCCAAATTAACTCTTCTCTTTTATTCTTATTTTTCTTTATAGTGGGTAAACCCGGCGGTAGAAAGAATTACCTACGTAAAATAACGGCGGAGTATAACGGGTACTCACGAAAGAAGACCCATGGTTATTATACCGAGGAATTCTTGCAGAATATTTCTTACCAACCTAACACTGAGTCTCGCTACTCATTAGAACAGATCGAGTATTCAATAAAGTTTCTGCACCCAAAATATATCCCCATCAATGATCCGCGTAGAGAATTCTACTTGGGAAAATCGGTGGAGAAATAATAGAATAAATTCCCAGTGATGAAAGTTCAGATACGGCCCTGAGGGCATTATTAAACACAAAATATAAATTCATCCCGTTCAACTTGACAAGCCTTCCGTGCCCGGATCCCAGACTAATTAGCTTCTGCTAAGGTCTAAAACAGGGCAAATTTATTTTGGTGTCTGTTACTTGGACGTAACAAGTGTTCAAGCGTCACTCTGGATGAGAGTATCACCGAAATAATTCATCGCATAAATCTCTAAACCCAAATGATAGTAATTTGTGTCGGGGAATACCGTAGAAGTCAAAAAGGACTCACTGGTGATAGCTTTCAAATCAAGCATCGCGCTCAAAATCAATGACTGCGCATTCCAAACTAAATTCTCCCACCTGGGACGTAACAGCGTACTGATTTCGTTGAATATTTCAATTCATATTGCTGCAAGGATAACATTGAGAATTCAAGTATAGTTCTACATCGGTCACATGGCAATGATCGGAACCGCTAGAATTCTCATTCTCAATATTTTTGCGTACCGTGTCAGTTCTGAGCCGATAAAACTTGGACATGTTGTCACTGAAGAGTCCAAAAATGAAATCGATGAAAAATGGAAAACGTGGGCTCTAAGTGTTTATTACAAAAATGAACGTGGAGACACACTGCGGGAGGGGCTGCGCCCCGCCACCGCATACCCCTCGCCACCATTTGAGCCAGAATCCCTGTAGCTCTACTTAAGGGGAATCTGTTTTTCTTGAATATCTGCTCGACCATTTTTAACTTTTCAATGGACTTTAGTACGTTTGCAACGGATTTTTAACTTCTTGTTTGGAAAAAAGACACCACGAGTAATTATCGAATTATACTTTGTGACGAATTATCACTGGAATGGCAAAAAAGTGTCTTAGGAATCCAAGGTCTCCAATGACAGGACACTTCAATAGGGCAAACCTCTTGCGACAGAGCAGAATATGCTCCTGAATCTCATGGCGTTTTATGAATGCCTGCGCCAGGGTCGGAAAAGGAAAAGGAGGGGTTCGAAAAGACTCGTGAGCGATCAGGACTTGCCTGGCATATTACGCGAGCGATATCGTGTTACCCTGTATCGCTCGACCGGCTCCGCGAACGGGCTCGATTGAGGCGACATCAAGGGCTGATTTCTCACAATTGATGGCGTAATGGCAAAGGCCATGTGCCACAGCTAATAACACTGCATTCCCAGTGTCGTCACTGCACCGGAGACGACGTTTGACGGGAGCCGGAACAACTCCGTTCTCGCGGTTGCACGTCGTCCGGTCCCTGGATCTCTGACAGCGCGATGATAATCGACGCGACTTCGGTCGTAGTGTCGTGACGTCGCGGGGGCTTTGGATTTCGTCCAGGCCGGGCGACGATGCCCGACCCTGGGACGCGACGTAAAGTGACAGTCCCCGTGACTTGACAAGCCGTCAGAGATCTCGTCGCCTCGCATAAGTGTATGCCGTTCCCTTGTTCTTATTTTGGGAGGTTTCGAGTGTTGAGTGCGAAAAGGACTAGGACTCGGACTAGGTGAGAGGGAGTTTTCAGGAAACGAGAGGGTCTACGGGGAATGGGGTTGGTGTTGGGTCGCAGGTTTTTTAAAATCTGTTACCTTTTTCTTAACGGTATTTGCCATTCTTAGAGGTCACCGTCGCTTAGTGTTCGGAGACCTTCTGAATCCGACAGACTCATTATTTCTACAGCTTTACAAATTACACTTTGTACACTTATTTGCCTGTTGTTCCGCTTAATTCAAATAAATATCAATCGTACGATGAAATGTACGCAGAATGGAATGTAAAAAATCTATAGTTTACAACAACACAAGTGTCTACTATTACTGTTGATTTTTTAAAAATGGTTGAGTGATTCAAGGAAAAACAGTTTCCCCTTAAAATCAAAATGGCAGCTTTAACGTCGTCGATTTTGAATTTGGCTCCTACTGACCCCCCTGAATGGCGGTACCATAAAATGTCTGACTTAAATCATATTACTGAAATAATCAAGAGCCCAAATAAAGGCTAAGTTAATGAAACGGACAAGGCCTCTGCAGATGTTACGTCCCACCAAGTTTGAAACCACGGTAACGCAGGTCAAGAATATATCGAAAGTTTTATGAACTCGCTTAAATCGGAATTCCAAATAAAAATAAAATCCACGTTCTACACAGACGCCGGAACCGACGCCATGAATATATAGACAGAGGACCGACGAAGATAAACGAATCGAGGAAAATGCAACGAGCACATGGCACCGCGTCGGAAAATGTAACCATTTCCAAGCAAAAAGAAATATAGCAATAAACACCAACGGCCAAACTCAAGACCAGAAAAGGTCTACAAAAATAAAAGTCCTGTCGATACTACAAAAAGAGGAAAATGGAAGACTGTAGATAACGAGAAAATAGAAATGGAGAAAACTTCAAGCTGTTTCTAGAAAGCAGGGGCAACCCGAGCAGCTTCTCCAAAAGCAGTAAAAGCCAGCTCCTCAGAAAACACGAGCACATGGGGTGACGTGTTAGAATAGCTCATGTGAATTTGAAACAAAAATTTCCCAAGCGATTTTTCCACGAAGAGTGTGCTCCGCAACGAAATATTTCGCCTTCGCTCCTCGATTAATTCCCACCAAAATAGAAATGTTTTTTCTATCTCTTTCTCCATAGAAAAAGCCATATAGTATCGGGGACATATATTAGAGTGTTAAACTTCAAAAGTGCGTGTGAACCGATGGACCAAATTTGCCGATCTTCTTACACGCTGCATTAATTTCAATATATTGATTCTCGTGGACCCATTTTCATGAATAATTAATATTTCCGTTTTTCTTCCGAACACAAGTAAGGATTTTCATGTCTTTACTTACCTTGCAGCGGGGAGCAGGACCAGGCCGAGTAAATGACATCATCTCGGCTCAGCTAGATTCTCGTTTTTTTTATTCCACAACCCCCAGTCTTTCCTCTTTTCCCCAGGAGTCATCTCGATTTTCATGTTTGTGTAGCTTACTGGTATACTTACCGGTAGACTTCGATGTCACTTCAACTGCGCGTCGTACCACTCGTTAATTACGTTCTAATCACTTCAAGCACCATTTTAGATCGTTTTTGCGCGTTTTTTTTTCAGATCGAACTTCATACGTAGAAAATGGTTCCTCACGCCGGATATACGTAGTTAAAACCTTTCGCAATTTCACTAGCGTATATCCTGGCAAGACTGCCAAATTGTCATACAACTTATAGCAAAAGTAACTAAAACGCTTTGTTCCGTTCCATCGGCACGAATGGAGCTCCGCATGCTGCCTGGTCAGTAGCCGCGCGTAGACTGAGGACCTTCCTGACCTCTGATCGTGGGGTAGGCTTTGTCAAGGGGCGGTCTTAGAGGCAGGCCATGGTCTTGGGAATTCCCGACTCTATGAGAATGCATGCTACGACACGATGGCCGGATGTCTTCCCGGCAGGCAGCAATCTTGGACACGGTTGCCGTAGATAGTTGAGTCCTTGTGAGGGTTGCAGCAGGCCAAAACCTTTCCTGGGCTATGAAAAAAATCAACATATATCTGCATTCTGCGGGACGATAAAGAAGACACATGTTCGAGAACGTAATACCCAAAACTGACCTGAAAGAAACACAGACTTTCTACAAAATTCTGGAGGCTCGGAACGGACGAAAATCTCTCAAACACGATCCAAGGAAAAAGCCGAGGGTCGATGAATTTTCACTAATTCAATCGTTTACTACAACTCTGTCTGCACATATGGGTCTTGTGTGTCCACTATGAACGTGCTACTAATTAGAAACTTGGGATTTCCCCTCCCATAGACCTTTTCTTGGGGACATAGACAAGCCTCCGTCCTTCCCTTATTTCCTAAGTACAAACCAAAACTGTTTTTGCGCGGACACGAAATGCCCATAAAATTATATTTCTCTTAAGCAAACTGTGATTAACGCGATGTAACATATTTTACCACAAAAGCTAGAGACACGGTACAATTTCGTACAAGAATTGAATTTCAAATCTCGATAAATCTAAAAAGAAAAATCTTTGCACTTCAATTTTATATAAAAAGTGATGACATTATCAAAAAATTTTAGTTTTATTTCTATATGAAAAAAAAACTCGAAATAGCTGAAAATTAAAAGGGTGCGAATAGTCGCGAGGGAAAATGTTTTGATGGTCGTAACTTTTGGTAGGGTGACTGTTGGAGGATAAAAAATGGCTGAAGAGAGTCCAAATGAGGAGGAAAAGTGTGAGGTCTGTAATGAAAACGTTTAGTATTTATTTAGTTGCACAACAAATATACAGATATTCAAAGTACTTGACAGATTTATTCACTGATGCGAAAATGAATAAAATTCGACATTATTTTAAGAAGTATACAAATCGCGTCAAAGTTTATAGCAAGGCTTTGATTTTTTCAGTCTTATATGGTAAACAAAAAGTGCATCAATCAAGACCCAACATGATATAATGACAAAGAGATGACAAGTGTAACTTCCTCCATGAGCTTCATTTATTTGTACGCAAGACCAACGATGGTTGGATGAGCGCGCAATTGTTGATTCGAAAGAGAGTCGTTCGGAGGGGGAAGAGAGTTATCACTGCTGGCGATAGTTGATATCGGCTGTACCGGCTGCTGAGCTTGAGCGATCGACGTTTTAGCCGCTGATGGGGGAACGTAGAACCACCAGGCCATAAAAAAGAAAAGGAGGGTTGCTGCTTTGCCGATAAATGCAAGGGCCAGCATGTACCTGTTTACGAAAAAAAAAAATGGTAGAAGAAAAATGTTAATTAGCCGATGCATACCTGCAATTAGTTCTCAGAATATTATATAATTAATGAGAAATATTAATATAAAATTATAATTTAATTAGATATAAGTATAAATTCAATATTAATATAAATATAATATCAATCCAATAATTAATTATAATTAATTAATCTAATTATATCTAATTATATCTAATTAATTCAATTCATTATATTGGAAAAAATATGGATAGGATTGAAGAAAAACTCACCGGCTCATGTACAAATTATCATAGACGAGACAAGCGCCTCTACCATCCTCGCAACTTTCATGCCAAAGTATGCAGGTGTCGTCAATAAGGGCACCGAATATAATAGGAGCTGGTATGGTGCCTAAAATCCTCACTTTTATCCACTGTATTCCAAGAGCAAACGACCTCTGCTCGTCCCTGACGACTCTCAGGGTTGACGAGAGTGCCGGCATCGTGCATAAGAATGTCATGAACATAATTCCACATGTGAGGAGAGCGAACAGCCACAAGTGGCCACAACCACTCGGACAAGTCGTGTTTATCGCCTCGTAAGATATTATCACGTTTTCTCCAGACTCTGAACCACTCGTCGTGTTCAACGGTGCAGCATCGATGCAACTGCATTCTTCGTACACCTTTAAATAATAATTTCAACATTTTCTCAATCAAAGTTTTTGGCTAAACTCATTTTTTTTTTTTTTACTCTTTAGTGAGTTTCTTCATACTATTTTCGTTTAGTAACGAGTTTAAAAGAATTTGAATATTCAGCAATTTTTCGGCTGTCGCAATGAAGTTGATGTGACACGTGAAAATTCTCACAGTGACGTCGTTGATCGTTCTGCCTCGATGACAGCCAGCGTGACATGGTGAATAGTAGGTAATTCCATCAGCCCCACAAATTGGATCAAAATCTACATTGAAACAGCCACAGGCTTTGTTGCAGGTGCTCTCGAGATTGGGAGGTCCTCTGAAATCGAGTAGTTGCTAAATTTAACGTCAAAAACGATGAATTATTGAGTTTAATGAAAAATTCATTATTCCATTGAATTTCAAAATAGCAATTCCGAATTTTATGGTTTTTATCGTCGTGTTTCTCACGGACTTGCATTTTTTTTTCTAACGTACGAAAATTGCGATTTGTAATTTCGAAAAACTGTTAGATTTGGTGCCAATAAGCAACGTTCATGCAAAACTTTGAAAGGACCCTGAAGAATAAAGTCGGTTTTTTATGGTATACCTCAATTGCCTCACCTTTCAATCGACTGGTAGGGCACATTTAGCCCAGCAAACTCCAAATTTGGACAATTAAGGGCAAAGCACAGAGTAAAGAGAACACACGCCGCTGTCGCCAAAAGGCAAAATTTCAAAATTCCTGAACAAGACAATTTCCAACGCTTGACCAAGTAACCACCCAAAAAAGTTCCTCCACCTCCTGCTGGTACAGTTACTGCTCCTGAATAAAAATGAAAAATATGAAAAATGAAGTTGAGCCTCAAAATGACGTGTGAAATTTTTACGATTTTTTATAATTTTCATTTTTTTTCTTTTTTTTTTGCTAATTCTTCCAGTATGGGAATAAAAATTAGGGAAAAAGAGGCTCCGACTGACCTATGAGAAGAGCTGCGGAGCTGGCGGTGACGGAGAATTGATTTTCAATCAATTTAGGCAAGAACGAAGCAAAGCCAGCAATCAAAAATCCATCACTCGCCCCGGCGAGATTGAGCATGAAAAACGCTGGGTTTTTCAACAGTTGAGCGAGTTCTTTAGGCATTTGACGAATTTTTGAAAATGCTTCTTCGGTACCGCTCGAGGAACCGGAAGTCCCTTCATGGGCTTCGGATATTCTGTCTCTCGCTAATTCTTCGGAGCCTATTTGTGGAAGAAATAAAAAAAATTCCATTTCGCACTGAAGAAAAATTTTTTTTGGATACGTTCGACTAGGTTTTTTTGAAAAATCACAAAATTTTGTAATTGCAGCGACAAATATTCTAGAAAGTCTCTTTGAAAAGTCAATTTTTGGCATTTCAATCGTAAATTTTGCTGACAATTTTGTTAGAAATGCAAAATGTTGTCAAAATTACGAAAATTTTGAAATTATCCAAAAATTTTCAGTGTTCTTTGAAATATTTCAACGATAATATATTTTTTGCTTGTTTTCTTTGATTATTTCAAGGAAAAAAATGAAATAAAAAGTCGCTACGTACCAGGCAAAATGGCAGGAAATGCCAGGAGCGGAATCGCGATTGCGAAGCAAATTAGAGCAGCTGCAAGGAACCCAATCCACCAGGCACCGATCCAAACGTTCGAATCGGGCGTCAAACCAATTCTGAAAATTTATATCGAAGGCTCAAAATGCAATAAATCGAAAGAAATAAAAATAAAACTAAACAAACCAGTTCAAGTCTCGTTTTTTAAATATTTTTGTCTCGTCTCGTTCGAGTTTTCATTCGCAATCGAACTTTCAGTTCGATTTTTATAAACCCATAGGAATTATGGGGCTTTTGAGAGAAATGACGATTTTCTATGGAGGTCCCTGAGCCCCATGTCGAGCAAACAGAAACCCAAATTTACGAGACCTTTCCCTTTAACGAAAATCCACTTGGGCAACTTTCCACCGGGATTTAAACTCGATCTATCTGTGTCAGAGGTCTCTAAGATTCATTAACCAGCGGAAATCGATTTTCACTACACCACAGGGTGAATCATTGCCCGCTGTACATACTGCAATTTCCAGCATTTATTCTCTCTCTCTCTCCCTCCCTCGATGCATGTGAGATAGTTAAATAGCTATGTTTGGGATACGTGTTCAAAGAGTGTCCCAACTTTGAGGTCTCTCACAGTCCATGAAATTCAAATTCAACATGTGAATGGATACAAAAAAGAGCAGAAAATTTCTGCTAATTCCCACACGAATTTTAGGTTTTGCACTAAAAGTCAATAAGTCCCTTTTTTTCCTACCAGTTCCGAACTTTTTTAAGGACGTTGTATGCAAAATTGCCATGTACAAGTCGAGATATTTATTTATAAAAATCACAATTTTCAGTAATTTCTCATTTTCAACATTAAATATTTCAATTTATAAACAATGAAGCCTCTTCGAACTTTGCACACGTTTTTATGCAACATCGAAGAAGCTTCAACTAGTTTTTCAAAAAATTCGATCGTTAAATTTTTCCGAAATTTGGTTTTTATATAAAAAATACAAATTAGCTCGGATAATTTTAAATTTAGAGAATTTTGTTCTCTATTCAATCTGTAAATTTCGCCAAAAATCCTGAAAGACCATTTTTTTCGAAATAATGTTGTTGTTTTGAACGATAATGAAGGAATTTCGAAAAAACGAATAATCGCCTGAATTTTCGGACGCCAATTACGAGGAGTTTGTGAATTTTGCTGAAATCCTGATAAAGCAATTTTTTAAAAATAATTTGACTGTCTCGAACGAGATGAAGAAATTTTGTAATCAGGAATAATTCACTTGGTGAAGTTTCGGACACCAGGTATGAGGTTGAATCATGGAATGCAGGAAGAGCGTGGAATAGCCCAGCCTCAGCCAACAACCTCGATAAGTCCTGCCTAGAATTTAATAAAGTTTCCAACCTGGCGAGAGACACCACACCGATACAGCCCGCGCTGTTTGTGGGTGTGTGCTTGGCTTTTAGAGGAGCAACGAGATGCATCCATGTCGGAGCATCTGTTTCGTATTACCTGAACCACGAGACACGCGTGTATGCGATTATGTCCATAATTTAGGCTAATTTACGTATTGTGAGGCTTTTCAACCAGAATTTTGAGTTTTTTTTTCCCACGAGGGGATCGAAAAGACTTTTCAACAGTTTTTCGTTTACTCAAAATGTTTTTCAACGTTGATGCAACAACTTTTGTTTAATTTTCAGCAAAAATCTCGAACGTTTTTTGCGAATGATCAAAAAATATGTAAATTTGACGAAATTTTGAGAAATTGTGTACAAAAACAAAAAAAAAATTTTACTCACGAGCTGGGATCGACGGAGGGAAAATCGGTGTAGATTTTCAACAGTTCTCCACCGATGACGTAACCCATTGCAGGACCAATCACAGCCATCGTGTAATAAATACCTGACGAAATTTAATTAGCATAAAAATTAAGTCCAACTTTAATGAAAACGATAATTGAATGTTCTCTCTGCTTTTTTTTTGTTTTTATTTAACGCAGATGAATGTGAATGTTTTTTTTTTTTAGTGAAAATTACCCAAATAAACGGATGACATTTTTTTCGAGACATTTTCATCGATGTACGTGACACCGAGAGTAAAAAATGGCGCTGCACCAGCGCCTTGTAGAAGTTGAGCAACGAGAAATATTGCGAGGTAAAGACCGCTGTAGGGTTCGATGTCGTTGTGCTCGGTACCCGAACCATCGCAGGAAGACTGGAAAATATTTTTTAATATGCGACACAATAAATTTTATTTGATTATTCATTGAAAAAAAACAGGAAATTGATTTTTTTTTGCACGTTCGATTTTTTTCTTACCGAGCTCGCGAAATGACTTGAATTCGTGAAATTTTGACAGACGTTTTCTGATCGGTCGCCACCTCGGTACGTTCCAGCCAAATAATGAGGGGATGCGAAAACTAAGCTGCCCAGGCCCAAAGCAACGACTCCTGCTCCGATGTATCTATTTTGCGCGAAAAAAATGGGAAATAATCTCAAGAATAATTACATAAACTCGTTTTCTCATAAAATCCGAAGAGCTTTAGTTTCTTGCGTCACTAAATTTGAAATCAATCTCTAATTAGTTTTCATTCCAATGAAAACGCATTTTTAATCGGATTCGATTGGATTTTTTTATTTATTTTCATTTTCATTATCAAGGATTACGAATTTTGATTTTTTTTTTCTAAATTACCTTGGCTTGGACGCCTTCGACCTTCCACCCAGATAACTGACTGGGACAAGAAGGAAGAAGCTAGCGATGTCGTAGCCTCCAGCAATTAGTCCAGTCTGCGAGGAGCTCAGACCAAATCTTTTTTCTATGGTTGTTATAACGACGTTTATAAAGCCATTTACTACCATTCCTGCAATCAACCATAAGACCGTCATCATTTTTTTTAATTTAATTTTTAATTTTTTTGTTAATTCCATTTTTTATTTCATTTGTCATCTAAATTTTAATTTTAGTTCATTTTGATCTATATTTTGAATTCTATTTTCAATTTTATTGGTAATTTTATTTTTTGTTTTATTTCATTTCCAATTTTATTTATTTTTAATAATTTTTTTTTATCCTCCAATTTATTTCGTGTGTGTTTTCTAATCAAAGATTGAATAAACCGTAGGGGAGGGGTGGTTTTCCCACGAGTGGAGCCTTTTGCTAAATGATCTTATAATGAAAGCTCTCGTCGTGTGGAGACTGCATGAAAAAAAGGCCATCTCACGCGCGCGATCTCTAGCCCGGACACTCTGACACAATCGGGCTCCATTGTTCATTAATTTGTTTAATTTATCAACTGTCTCTCTCCCTCTCTTTCTCGCGCGCTTTCCGTCTCTCACTTCTGGTCGGACAAACCGGCACTCGTCGCTTTCACGTCGTTCGCGTTCATTAATCTCAGTCTCTGCTTCTGTACTCTTCCGCCGTGCCGCGTTACGCTGTTGCCTTGATATTTTCCCATTTTTCACGTACGAAAAAAAAACGTCTCGTTTTTTCATATTTTGTTTAATTTTCGCTCCGTGAAATTGGATAGTTGTGTCATTTAATTAATTAAACTTCACTAATTCACACTAATTTCAACTTTTTCAACGAAGAATCGAATTTTCGTGGTCAATGAGACAATTTTTTTTTTATTTACTTTTCAAACTACAGGAACGCAATTGCAATTATCGGTAAAAGCACTTTGAATCACTGAGAAGGAAAAAAAACTGCAGAAAAATTGATACGGATGCAAAAACCACCGAAAGGATCGACTGGCGACCCCGAAAGGGGCAATGGGGGGGGGGGGACCCCCCACTTCGACATTTAATTTCGAGCACTACAAAAAAGGAAGGGATTCGTGAAAAACAAATAGAAATGCTAAAAGTGCAATAATGCAAAACATTAAGATAATTGTAACGCGTTGGGGTGACTCCCCCCATACCACACCCCCCCCCCCCCCCCCCAATCTCTGGGGAGTCAGGGTTTGACACCGACATGGAGCACAGTTCGGTAGCTGCTACTGGTAAATTCTATTTCCGGTTATCGGCTTCGTGCGGCCTCTCTCGAGTCTCTGCTCTTATTTGTTTGTCGTACATACAAAGTGTACGACATTGCTTTTGGTACGTGTGCTTCGGAAACGTTGGTACGCAGAGACCCTTCCCTTTGCCTCTCATTTCTCTCTTGCTCTGCTTCTCTCTCTCCAGTCGTTTGCAGCTGGTGTGCTTGAAAGCTTCGAAATTGCATTTCGATGGGTTTTCATCTCCCCCTGCCCCCTTCCCCCCTGCCCCTCACCCCCAACCTCCTTTTTCCCTTGTACTTTCAGCTTCTCTTTCTCTCTTGTTGCTCCTGGCTGTATTGTCGTTCCTCGACGTTTGACAGATCGGTATACCGTATAAAACTTCCCTTGTATTACCCCCTTGTCCCCCCCCCCCTAACCCGCCAAAGCATCGCGATAAATTAGCAAACCATGCTCCGGGCGCAATTGCACAAAAACATCTTCGCCGAATTGTCATTGTTTTCAGGTCTTTTATAAATTTGAAAAAAAAAGTTTGTTTCATCTCGAATGTATTCACTTGTTTGCAGGAAAAAATTGTTTGGAAAATTGAGGGAAAATGTTGTTTTTTATCGGAAATAAAATCGATGTTTTTTTTCCACGTTGTTTCGATCGCGTTTTATTATTATTTGAAAAAAGATAAAGGAGGCATGAAAATTTCGATACCTGTGGGTGCAATGTTTGTTCAGTGTCGCAATTACAATGATAACAATAATTAATTTTCATTTAATTATTTTTGAGATCAAGATGACTTATTTGCAATCACGTGGAACACATCGGAAAAGATAATGATATTTGGTTCGATATCGATCACTTCCGAGAGGAAGCGATAAAAATATGGAAACAAAAGCGCGAAATTAT
Source organism: Diadegma fenestrale (assembly GCA_037043255.1). Taxonomy (NCBI): domain Eukaryota; kingdom Metazoa; phylum Arthropoda; class Insecta; order Hymenoptera; family Ichneumonidae; genus Diadegma; species Diadegma fenestrale. The sequence continues at coordinate 6,927,963 of CM073319.1, forward strand.
ATTTAATACAGGTCTGGAAATACCTTGCATGGCACCTGCCCAGCAAAGCCAGAAAAGGGCCCATTTGGCAGTTCGAAATTTTTGGAGATACGAAGGTCTGAACCAGAGCCAACCGCATTTAGCTGCTCGCTCCGCAGCTTTCATCTCAACGTCATCCTCATTTTCTTCTCCTTCATTTTTTCCATAAGGCTCTTTTGTTATCACTCTTTTCATACGTATATCTATTTCGTCCGGATGCAATTGTAATTCCGCAAGTTGATTCGGTATCTCGCCCACCTCGCCCAATACTGGCTGAAATTCGTTTTTATTTACAAATAAACTCATTTTTTCTCGATTTTCACGAATAAAACAAAAAACCAATAAACAATCAGTAAAGTAATCAAACAATTTCGGCAAAAAAAAACGCAAAAATAGTGTCACGTTTCAAAAAACAAAAAATCTTGAATTCTAATTATTGAAGAAAATCGGAAAAATGAAGAAATGAACACGAAACACATTATAAATTTTGTAGTCGCGAAACACTCGAAGAAAATTCAAAAAAAAAAAACACAAACGCACACACAAACATGATGAAAAAATGAAAATCGAATTGAAAACATACGAAAACTTACACGAACGACAAACTTGTCACGCATTTTGCGAAGTAATTTATATTTTCATATCAAAATTTGATTTGGAGTAATCGAGGGCCACCGAACGATTAATTAATATAAAAACAATGTTGGAGTTTAAATTTGGAGGGTTGATTAAACCGGAAAACTTGGTTAAGGGGCAACTCGGAGCTTACGAGAGCGCGTGTCGCACGCGACTGAGAAGTAGTGAGCCGCGATGAAGTAAGTGTTGGAGTTTATCAGGCGCGTTGGGGGCAGTCGAAGGGAGGGGGGAGGGGAGGAGGGGGCCGGCAGGCACCAACCACGCCGTACTGTTATTTTATTTTATTATTTCTCCTTCTACCAGGGACGAGAGCGTATAAAGAGCGCAGAGCAAACATAACTTGGGCTCGCGCGCTTCATGTGCCCTCGTGTGCGTGCGAATTCAGTCTCGATCGCGTCTCGCTCATCCCCGCACCAGCCGCGCCGTATCACACTGCATCTGACATTTCTTCACCCCCCCCCCCCTCCCTCTCCGTCCCCACGCCGTCTCCACAATCCCCTTTATCCTCATTTAATCCTCCTATTTTGTTACGTTTTATTCATCGCTATCAACTCGGAAATAGACAAATGAAAGGAATTCCTATCAACGACAGAGGCCCAGGAAGTCTAAGGACGTCGGAATTGCGAACAGCAGAAACCACTAAATTATATAAAACCACTAAAAGTATTCAAATTGGGCTCATTCTGTTCGTTTTTTAATGTAGAATCACGTGAGCCTGGGGCAATTTTGCTTGGAGTCAAAAAATTAGTCAAAAATTAGGTCCCCTGGGGTCGTTTCGGACCCCCGGGTTACGGTCCCGGGGTCAACGACAGCTATAACGACTATTTCCGAATATATGTCAATCCATGAATAATCATTGACGAATGATTCACCATTTCAAATTGAAATATATTAGGTAATCCTTAGAAATTTCAAATTTGTTAGTTAATGGATTGGAATGAATTTCATCTGCAAAATTCTCCGGGCATTTTTTGAGGCTTTATTCGAAACGATAAAGATTTAATGTTTCAAGGTGTCAAAGCTATTTTTGTCGTTAGATTTGTCTGATGAAACAAATAAGTCATTAACATTTATCTTATCTAAACTTTATTGCAGCCACGAATAACGATGATAACAAAAGACAAAAAAGAATGCACTCGTGATTGTAAAATTGGTGCGACAAGCGGAAGGTCGAAATTTTTTTCCTAATTTCTTGTAACTATATGTATAATTTCTTTTTCACGAGCATAGAACTAGTCGCTGGCATGATAAACGCGATTACGATGGTGGACCGGATCGTGGACCGGTATAGGGGGAACTAAAAGTGATGTACGACGCGTGGAGCATTTTTATTCTTCATCGTGGGTGGGCAGCTATAGCTCGTCCTTCCCTTGGGACAATTAACACAATTACTTTTTGTCACAGACTCGATCCCTTCCTCTCGAATATTATTATTTATATTGTGGACGTGATGAAAACTAACCCACTTTGCCGGAAATAAAATAATAACGTTAGGTCCATGTGGGCTTGTGCCGCAACAACACTCTTTTGTATTAGAACTACACGATGATCTTACGATTTTTGCCAATTAAGAGATTAATAGCCCGACATTCTTTTCAAAAGCTTCCCTAACGATCTCGTCTGTCACTGGTTCAGAAATCGGGTCCGGATACACTAGGTCTGTGAGACCCCTATCGCAGAATACGGCCCATGGGATCCAGGTGTCCATAATAGCGATATCCATTAGGGCCTCAACACAATTAAAACAAGGGACTGTAGTTGTCTGGGTCCGTGAGACCCACTGTGTACTGCAGACAAAAAACTATGAAACTTACTGCTCCATGATTCCGTCGCCTCCAGGAAATGTCCGCCATTGGTTTTACACTTTTAGGGTCTTTCAGACCCAAGAATGCCCAGTGCTATATTTTTCTACACCCGCGCACGAAACGATCCTGCGGCTAGATCGAACTAGAAGTTATTGTTGCACTTTGGCCACTGCTCAAAACGGTTCCAATATTCTCCATTTAGCTCCCACACAATAGCTTCGTATCGACTTTGTTAAAAATCAGAAAAAAAAACATCCCGTAGTTCCGAGAACGTTTCCTATTCGAACGGGACGTGACTGTGATACGATCACGTGATACTTACTCGATACTCGAGGATTATGGGTTACGTGCTTGTATGCCCTCTACCTGCCTTAAAGGCCCGGAGCACATTACCAACGACCTACCCAGCACGGCGCATGTCGCGATGCACAAATTCAACAGCAGCATCTATAGACTATGTACAACCATTTCAGATTATCACGCTTCCGAACCTTCCTTACAGATGCAGTCACATGCTCTTTTCATTTCTGGTACTAACTCATCGCATCTCATGCAAAAATCTACGAATATATATTTTTTTACCGAAGTGAATCATCATCAGGTAACGATACGGAATTATCAGGAATTTTACGGAAATGAATCATTATTATCAGGTAGCAAATGGGAAATGACAAGAATGTTGTGTGTACGCAAACGGTCGAAATAGAACCACCGACCGGATAATCGGAGCATAAAACGTGACACCACCCCAACCAAATTCCGAGATATGATACAGCCTGACCCATCCTACCAACACGAATTCTTCTTTTTTGCTTTGTTCGTTAGAGTTTAACTGAACCTGGTGCTACTAAAACATCCAGCGATTCGATACATTGGTCAGACATTCATCGGATATAGGTTCCCTATCAGGATTATCGGGATGTCCCAAGATGATGCAGCACTACCTGTCTGATTGTATTGACTTGGAAGAAACTCAGAAGACTTATGGACAGTGATCAGAGCGGCGGAACGGGCAAGGATTTGAATCGGATTTTTTAGTACAAAAAGAAGAACTTCAAGTACTGAGTCAGCCGCACATCGGGAATTGGAAGAAAAAAAGGACAAAGTGGGAAATAATTGCGAGGAGCAGGAATTGAAATGTTAAAAGCGGATGTTGTATCACAGTTTGGTAGCATCGATACATATAAATTAAATGAAGAAATCCAGTCTTACCAACATTTCGATTGCAGGCGATGAATAATTATTACTTTCGAAACCAGACGTCATCTCGTCTCTTCCTGCAATAATGAAATTCTAATAATACGTTATTAACTAATGCGAACGACTGCGAGGACGGAAAGGGAAAAAACTCGTTTGAGGATTTCACTGCTCGCTATACTTTTGTATGTGCATTTACGTATATACAAATGTCTTTCGTTCTTCAACGATAAGACGAGGGACTTTGGATGGTTGCGAATCAGCTACAATAGCTGTCAGTAATAATGACGACGACGCCCTCTACGTGTACACATAACAATTGTACGAGGCATTCTGACTCAAACTTTTATTCCGAACAACAAAAAATAATTTTTCATCCAAATTAAATGTTAATTAAAATATAAATAAGATTGAAAAGTATATTTATAAATTGATCTCAGCAGAAGTCAAATGTAAAACGAAATAAACGAAATGAAAATGTCATTGAATACGAAATCGCCTCATTTTATAAAAATCTACTTTTTCACTATTTTTTAACAACATTAAAAATTAATTTTTATCCATAACTGAGTGCGGATTCTCTTTCTACAGATCCAAAACTACTTTCCTGAATTTTTTCCGATTTTTTAAACGAGTCCTAGCATAGTAAAAAAAACTGTAGGACACCCCTGACCCATGTGTGTCTAGAGAGGTGCGCTAATGGTAGTGTGTCTACGGAGGGTTAAGCTGTTGGTATCGCAATTAGACTCGAGAGCCTCGTAGCCTCGTTCCAGTCGTATATATTATATTAGTATTATAGGATGTGTTATGAGTTGTGTGCGAGGAACAACGGAATGCAAAGTCTAACAGGATAATGGACGTCGCGGTTGAATTATTGTACGAATCAGCTGGTAAGATAGATCGAGAGCTGAGCCCCAACGATCTAATTACTTTAAGGACGTTGTATCTGAAACATCTTATTTCATTAATTCCCTTTCAATTCTGCTGAGTGATTATCCATGGAATATTGTTATAAGTTTCATAGTTAATTATTGTCAACCAAGTGGAAAATCTGCCTTTATCACGGAAGTTTAAAAATTTAGTCAAGGGAATTTGTACTTTTATGAATGAATCTCAAAAGTCAGAGAGAATGTCAGAATTTTCGTAAAAATACATTTTCCCGCGCTTCTTTACAACTTTTCTAAACCAAGTCAAAAGTTTAGTGAATCGTTCTATTATATGAAGACGCTACATACCGAGTCAAACGGCCACCTATCGGAATATTCTTTTCCCGCCAATAACGCGAGCTCAGGCTTACCATCGGTTGGTACATTATCGCTTCCTTTATATCGCGCAACATTTGTAGCTTCTGTCGCTCGATGGAGATGGGAAGAGCATGGAAATTACGAGGAAAATGACAGCTGGAAAAAAATTGATCGTGCGGGTTTTTCCCAGTTCAAAAGATGAAATTTCTCACAGGAAAAAGGTCATATATCTAACTTTTTATTCTCTCGATAAATTGTTGCTCGCAGAGAAGAATTTGCTGGGCCGGAAAAGAAATAGAATCATTATAATCAGCGAAAAAATTGCCTTAAAGATCCAATGCTGAGAGCAAAATCTTAGGAACGATAAAAACAAGTTGAAAGGTTATTACCAGAACTGATTAGGTTTTACCAATAATACTGAAGATTATGTATATATGAAGATGATGACGCAAAAAAGTCATGCGTATTCGAATACTGCGTACAGGGTGTCCCGGCTGCACTCACTATCCTTGAAACTTCAGCCAAACGACCACATTCCGGGGGAAAACTTTCAGTACAATTTTTCCATTCATATTACTACCTGTGGCAAGTTCTCGATTATGGAAATTAACGACACCGCACGTTAACGCGTATAACGCGAGAACGGTCACAGATATGGCAAAGATGCACAGGACATGTTTTCTAGAGCGTGAAATTTCCAAGAAAAAACTTCTTCGCCATTTTTTTCTATCTCCAATTGTTTAGGCTTGAGAACGGTTTGAATTATTACTAGTTTTTGGAGGCCTGCAAAACTGACGTTTCGAAGGGTTTCCGATGTTTAGAAAATGTTATGCTCTATAAAATGGATCAAAAAATAAAATTTTTGAACTATTTTGACGAATTGTGCGATCCAAGGACTTGACCTTGACCTCAACTTGATTAAACATCAAGAATGGGACACCCAGTGGATTGGAAGATCGCTATAGATTTGTGGAATCCGGGAGAGACAAGTTTTACCTCCATCATTTTTGAGAATCTTCCGCTTCTGCCTGACTCTCATTCGCGTTCAGTCTTTTCAAACGAGATTCGCGTCAATGGTAATTCGCGTTGCAAGCAGCTCGAATACATCATCAGTAGCATTTTGCACGCGCGATATTGCACGTTGAAGTTTACAAAAAAAATCATAAAAAGCGGACTAAGCCTCAACATTATGAGTCCGAAACCGAGAATTTTTTAAATCGTCCGAGTTTGTTCTTCATCGAAATACCAACGCGAGTGCTCAATCAATTATTACCAAAAAACGAGAGAAAACATAGAAAATATTTTGCGAAAATGTTGGAATTTTGGAAAATATTTTTTCTGACGTTTCTCCTACCGGACAATTTTGCGTTTGGAAAATATTCCCCTCCGCACGCGACGGTAGAACCACTTTCACCGAGAGGGATCAGAATTTCTGTGCCAGGTGAATTTTTTTTCGTTTTGTGTCATTTTTTACGACAATTGAAACAATTATGGATTTTTTCAACAGATGAGGATGGAATTAGTCTAGTCGCTTTTCACATCAATTTCAATCAAGATTTCGATGCCCTCGAGGCAGGAACTATTGCCAAAGATGTTGTTAGAATGCGAAATGGTCGATGGACTTACCAGGATCGTACGACGAGGCTACGTCTTGGAGATATCGTTTATTACTGGGTTCACGTTGTCTACGATGGCCTCGGATATAATCTCCTAGACCAGCAGCACCGAGTTACTGGTTTGATTATTTTATGCTAAATAATTATTTATCTCTAATGGCAACTGCAAATAAAATTGATGACATCGTGTAAAAATCGTCGCATCAAGATGATTCGCAAAGCCAATCATCATTTCTGAAAAAATTGCAATCAATAGCGAATAGTCCATGATTCCGCGTCTGAATTTGAAAAAAAAAATTAGTTCCGAAGTAAAAATTTGATGGTCAATCTTTTTCTTCAGCATTCGATACATATTTTCATCGAAAATGCAGAAATCGTTGGAGAAAAGTTGGAAAAAACGACATTTTGGAAAATGAAATATTGTTTTTTTCCTGATAATCGATTCGGAAATCGATTATCAGATCGAGATTCAATGATAAAATATTGTAATTGATGAATATTCACGATTATCGTGGTTTTCAGAATTTTTCAGTGTCGAGGACGGCGCAAAAGTAAATCCTGTCTCACGAAATGACCCTCCAGTGAATACAGACGATAAACCATGTGCGCCAACAGAGACCAAACTCGTTGATCCCTTAACTGGTGCACGAAAAAACATTTGTTCCCGCCAGGTTTTGCTCAATGAGCAATTTGACTATCTGAACCAATCGATTTGGAGCCACGTTGAAAGATTCACCAGCTCACCGGTTGAGTACCCTATCAATTAAATAGATTACTGGAAAAATTCAAAAAACTAGGAAATTCTAACGATTTTTCAGTTTTTTTTCTGTAAGGCTGAATCTGAACCCAAAATGGTCCTGCGGAGACAAAAGAAAATCCATTTCCAAGCATTGATTATTTTTCGAAATTAATGACAGTTTTTTGGTCCTTCAAAATTAATTAATTAATCAATTAATTCGTCCAATCGATTTTATTAATTTATCAGGTTTTATTATGTATTATCAGGATTACGCATTCGTGGTTTATCGGAATGATGAACGAAATGTTAAATGTGTGGATGGAAACGTTCAAATTACTCCGACGCTTGTGCAAAATGAATTCGACGTCGATTTTATTCGCCATGGAAACTTGACACTGGAGAAGTAATTATGATGAATATTGTTTATTCATTTTTAACGCTAAAGCTGAAGGAAAACTCAATTTTGTTGGTAATTAAAATGCAGATGTACCGAAGAAGGGAGGAGCGGCGATTGCCAGCGGGAAGGACGTGGGCCTTACATTTTGCCGCCAATTTTTTCTGGCCAGATAACAACGAAAAAAAGTTTGGCTTTTCTGTATGGTAAAATAGAGATTCGTGCCAAATTGCCCCGTGGCGATTGGATTTATCCTCGTGAGTACGAAATTATCAAAAAATACCAACGTCATTATCTAGAAAATCAATTTTCACGAATCCTACAAAGTCGCATCGACGCTTTTGCGGATGAAGCCATTAGGGTCGAAAACGGTCAGAGATAGAGTAAAAATGTATAGGACCAATTTTATAGAGCACAAAATTTGCCAAAAAAAAGTATTCCACAGTTTTTTACTAATCTCTGACCGTTTAGTCCTGCGAGCGGATTGAATAACCGCTCGGTTTCAAACAGCCTGCCACCTGAGCCTACTGCCAGGTCCAAAGTACTGTCGACACAATAAACTCGTAAGAACCTTTTCGATGGGAAATTTTCCGCTCTACAAAATCGGTCCTATACATTTTTGCTCTATCTCTGACTATTCGCGCAGTCCAAGGACATGAACCATCCAACGCTCTTTGCCTCAATGTTTGGTCAAAAAATTCGGTAAAAAACGCACAAAATACTTCATTTCGTTCAGTGATTAGTCTCGAACCCATGGAAGACTCGTCTCATCAAAACACAGCGTCAACCTATCCGCAATTGAGAATTGCATCTTCCAATGGGAATCGGATGCTCCTGGGTGGTGGATCATCAATGGGAAAGGATTTCGGTGGTCGTGTCCTTTGCGCCGGTCCCATAGAAACAACAAAATCGTCAGGGGACGTTGCTGGAAAAACTTCCAGTCTGCCAAGAAGATACTCCAGCGAATTATGGTCCGAAGACTATCATGTTTACGAGGTTGAATGGGGACGAGAAAAAATCCAGACCCGGGTGGACGGTCTCGAGTACGGTTCGGTCGATACGAAATCACCTTTCAACAAACCGGTTGGTTATTCCCTATTGTTTATTTCTTTCAATAACTCCTCTCCATCTAATCCCTCGATGGCTTTACCGCAATTCAATCATCATCAACTTCCAAACAGTTCTATCTGACGTTGGGTGTTGCGGTTGGTGGTCACGATGAGTTCCCAGACTCGTCCACCAGCGACGGGTACCCCAAACCCTGGCGGAACGTTGGCGCCCAGGTAATCAAAATTCAAACCTTTAGCGACGATAACTCAATCATTTATAACAATAAAGTAAATTATTTTCGATGAAACTATTTCAGTTCAATATCAAAATTGATTTTTTTTTCTGCCTGGACAGGGCTCATCGCTACGGGACGATGTTTTTATCAATTATTTCGATTTTAAATTAATATTTGACGATTGATATAATTTTTAAACACTTGTAAATTATTTCAATCGTTTGTTTTTTTTTTTAGGCACTCTATGATTTTTTCAACGCGACCGATCTTTGGTCGAGGACTTGGAACGACGATTCGACAGCTCTAAAAATTGATTACGTCAGAATATCCGCTCTTTGAAGTGACAAAACCGCGCATTATGTAATGTCAAATTTAAGAAAAAAAAACACTTATACGATTCTAGCCTACGGCTGCATGCGACTACGAGTTTTCTTTTTTTTTTCTCCTATTTAATAAAGAGTCGAGAGGTCGTGGACAAACGTCGAAAAAAAAAGTAGTACGAGGTATAAAAAAAAGCGAGAGTCCCGAAGCCTCGAGTTGTTTTTACTTTCACTCGGATCTTGGAAGCGTGTGGACGCGTGTTTCGAACTTGCCGTTACTATTTCGTCTGCTTCTTTTTCCTTTTTGAATAAAGAGACTGAGAATCCAAAAATTGAGAAAAAAAACCATGAACCGCAAATTCTTTGTGTTGGTAAGACTCACTTTTCGTGCTCGATCTGTTTTTTTTCCTCGTTGCATTTGTTCATAATGTTTTTGCATTATTTTTTTTTTTAACCTCAGTTTCGATGAGGAATTGAAATAAATTGATGGAGACAATTTCAAATTTGTTCATTTTTTTTGGTTCCACCGTCTCAGGCGATCGTTGTCGCGACTCTGATCAACGAATCGTCGTCGAACGCGATCTTCACTCTCATTCACGACGTCGTGCAAAATAATATTGCCGGCATTCCCATTGTTCATCAGGTGAGGCACAATTTTTTTCTTCTCTCATACAAAACCATAGAATCATGTCAACCATAGATTTACCGGGTCAATCTGACCCGAGGAGGTTTTCAAATCGTTCTATTCCGCTAAATATTCAATTTCTTAAATTTTAGGACATTTTTTGTAGTGAATTGTCAATATTTAATGAGCCTGAATTTGTTTTTTGACGAAACCGTAAATTAAATGCTAAAAATGACAAGATTGGCGGGGTCAAAATGACCCAGTGTGCATTTGAAGGGACCTGACGGAATTTTCGATCGTTTCATCCGATTTATATTCTATTTTAATTATTTTAAAACTTGTCATTTGTTTTTTTAATTTAATTGATTTGTAAATTTATTTTCTCACGTAATTTTGTGTTTTTCCTAATAAAAACGAGCAATTTTTATTACGATGACTGTCTCAGGCCACAGAATGGGATTTCCATCCGGAGGAAGGTTTGAAACGGCGTGCACGTTTCGAATCACTGAATGGCGAATATGGGCAGGAGCTCATTGATCGTTTGGGCATGGGTATGGGGTTCAAAGGACAATGGGGCGTTAAAGTATCGAGCGAGGCTAAACCGGATCTCCGATACGTTTGATCCAAACTTGTCCCCAGATTTTTTTTTTTTAATTCCTCATAATTCGATCAATATTTTGAGGGCGTTTTATTTTTATTGTTATACGTTGGTGTACGAATTGTTGATTTTTAATAAACGAAAAAAAAAAGCAAAAATGGAGGCTCAGTTATTTTGAAATTAACGAAAAATTCGATTTTCAGGACGATCGCGATAATTAGTGGAAAATCAATTTAAAAATATTTTGGTTGCTCATTCGCTGTTACGTATTTTCGGTTTCTTTTTCTTCGTCGACGGGAAGGGGATCAGAGAGGCGAACGACGACGAGGAGAGCTGCTCCCAACGTTCACGATCGTAGTTCGTCGTTGACTTTCACCTCTTCTTTTGCCTCCTTTCGAGTACACATTGGTCATTGAGAATCGAGCCTCTTTCTACATCTCACGGCACTCTTGACTCGTGAAAACTTAATTTTTTCCAGATTTTTTCAATAATTATTGTTTTTTCAAGTGAACTGTGGACTAATTGAGTGAATCGTTGCTTTTCACGTCGAATTATCAATCAAGGATTGAAAAAAAAGTGAAAAAAGTTCAGGATAACGATGGCAAAAACTTTCTTCGTGAGTATTTTCAAGAAATCGTCAATTTTTTTTATTCTGATTTGAGTTTTATTTGATTATCGTGTTACTATGACAAAATTACTTTATTTGGGATTCTTTAATGATTTTTTACGAAAATTCCGGACACCAAAACTCAAAATTTTCTTCTATGAAGAAAAATTCTCTGACGTCAAGAATTTGAGATGTTTCATTTCCAATTTTTAACTTTTCCCATCCAAACGCATGTAAATTCGAATCGCGTTTCGTTTATGAGCTGCAAAAAAATGTGTTAAGTATTTTTCTTCGAAAATTTCGATTCGAAGCCTTTCTTGCCATGTGCAAAAAAAATCCTAAATACATTTTTCTTTGCAACTCGATTTTTGCAACTTTTCAACTTGAATTCAATTTGCTCGCGTTTGGACGAGGAAAATAGAAAATTGCAAATGAAATATCTCAAATTCTAAACGTTTTGATGCCAAAAACATTTAAACAAAATGTTGAAAGAGAAAAAAAATGTTTAATTCCAGTTCTCGTTGGCAATCGCCCTGATTTTTTTCGCCTGCTTGATCCACGAGCACGAGTCAACGATCGCTGAGCCAAAGGCTCCAAATTTCCAATATTTCGAAAGGTAAAAAATCAACTGTACTTACCTCAACAATATTTATCTAAAAAACAATTTTTTTCCATTAAAAAATCATCATGAAAAATGCTAAAAACAATTAATTGAAATTAAAGATTGAAAATTCGTCCATGTTCATTTTTTTGCCCCACAGACCGAAATATCGATATCCATATTACGATGAGAATGGACGAGGAAGGCTCCTCTACGGTTATGGGGGTCCGGAGCTGTATCAGTACAAAACGTACAGTCCCCTCGAGGGAATTCATTAAATTTAATTGCCCACGACTCTCGAGAGTCTCAGGCTTTAATTAATTTTTTACCATAAAATGGAAAAAACATTGTTAAAATCTGTAAAAAGAAAAAGAAGGGCAGAAATTTTTTTCTGCACGTAGCCATAAAAATTCGTAGACGTAAAAACGTTTGTTATTATCGTTACCAAATAAAGAGGAAATTGAAGGAACTTTTCGCCGCATTGATCTCACTTTATTATGCGCAAAGAGTTTGAACAAAAATCTCAAACAATCCTCGCAAAAAATTACATCGTAAAAATGATTGACGTGATTTCGATGGTCGAAAGGAACTGAAAAGTTGGAAATAAATAAATAAATGAAAATGGCACTTGCTGCTTTCGCTGCCACTTTGAAATATTGAAAAACATTTATTCAACGAAAATTCAAATGTTTTTTTATCAACGATTACGTGTTCTTACAATTAGCTTTTTACTTTATTGCTCCGTTTACGTTAAACATTACGATTGATCTTACAAAATAATGCATGAAAATATCCAACTAAATGCTTCGTTTTTAATTGGTAAATGCAGTGAGATGCCCAAACTTGTGATTAATGCGATCGATGCCATTTGAGGGTTTTCCATTTTTTCTTCTTCGTTTTTCTTCTTTTTTTTTTTTAAGTACGTACAACAAATTTTTTTACCGGGACGAAAGAAATGCATGAATTTTTATGTCTTCTATAGCGTAAAAAAAAATAAAGTTTGTCTAAGCACAAAGTTTCCTAAAATGCAGTAATAATTTGTGCAATTAAGAAAAATCAAGCTGCCATTTTCCAAGTCAATTAAATAATTCGTCGATCGACATTTCTGTAGTTTTCGATGAAAAATCAAAAACTTATGATCAAGCGATCGATCATTAATTGGAAAATAATTATTTTGTCTACCCAAAAACTTTGGAATGCGGTAAATAATTGCAAAAAAAAATGCAAAGGAAAAATTAATTTAAAAAATCGCTAATTTCCAGCCTCTGATTTTCTATAATTTTTTTTTTTTCACTCAAATTTCCATTGGCAATGGAAGAAAATTTGCGAAAAAGTATTCCAGGCTTGAAATTTTGGTTAAAATAATGAAAATTTTCGTGAATATTATCAAGAGCAAAAATTTTGATAGCCTGAAATTTTTTAAAACTCGAAACGGTGGAGAAAATTGAACGAAAATTGATTTAAATAGTTGCGCGGGGATTAAAAACGGAATGTACAAGAGAAAGCGTTTGAAAAGTTAATAAATATTGCACTAGCCGATTAGTTGTTGTTCGATAATCGATTTTAACAAGTTACAAAGATCGTTTGGTCTTTGTTTGTCTTAAAAACCGGTTTTTGTTCGTTATTTAATATTTAATTATTTGTCACATCTATTGCGATTAAAAAGAGTGATGCGATGTGCGTTCCCGAAACGAAACACTGATTCTTCGATTCCCGCCACGAGAGGGGGAGAGAGAGAGACGTGGATGAGAGAAAAAATGACAAAGCGAGACTACGAGTGCGAGAAATTCTTATCGAGTTCTTGTTTCCCTCATTTTCGAAAATCTCGATGAGGGAAAAGCAAGAGGCTTTGAAAAATATCGACAATCATGTGCAAAACGCTGTGCCATAAATACGTGTCGAATTTCGTGATTTTTTTTTGTTTTTTATTGTTTTTTTTTTTATTGTGAACGTGAGATATTCAACGATGAGTGGAGAGGAAAGGAGAGGAAGGGCAAGAGTCAAATTCACGAAAAATCTAAGCGCGACCCTGACCCTCAAATATTCACGACGTACACATAATTTTTCAACATTCACTTTCTTCTTTTTTTTTTTTCATTTTTCAATTTTTCCAATTTCTTCGATGCAATTGATGATGGCGATGTCAAATGAACGTAAATTTATTCCTCCGAGCGAGATTCTCACGAAAGCATTCGTGAAGCAATTAAAAAAAAATTATTATTTGTTTTTTTTTTTTTCTTAAAAAATCGTCGGATCGAGTAGCACCGATATTCCAAAAATTCCCAAAAAGAACAAAAACAACGGAAGATCGAACTCAATAAAAAAAGAAAAGCGAAAAAACGGGAAATTCACGAATTTTTGGAAATCTTTATAAGTCACCGACTCCCCGAATGATAAAAAAAAAACACACACACACACACGCACTTTCGTGAGACGCAAAACTCGGGAAAATCGAACTTACTCTACCGAGATTCGTGTGAAGGAAAAAAAAGCAGAAAGAATAATAACAAAATCAAAGACAGACGATTCGCGATGGAAAAATGTCCAACGCTCGATTCGACTAATAACTTTAACAACTACGAGTGTATAATGATTATTCCTTAATTTTCAAACCCGTAGCCACCTCATGGGTGCGAATTTGCACGAAAATTTCAAGCGGCAAGATTATCAACATTTTTTTCCTCAATTTCACCACTTTTTTGTAAAATTCCATCAATTTTTCGATCTCATAATCATTAATTAATCATCACTAATCAACTAATTAATTAATATCAATTAATCAATTGATTAATTACAAATTGATTCAGAAAAATAATTAAATCATAATTAATTTCAATCATTAATTAATTGATTAATTAATTAATTAATTAATATTAATTGAGTGATTAATTAAGTAATCAATTAATTAATGATGGAAATTAATTAGGATTTAATTATTTTTATGAATTAATTTTTAATAAATGAATTGATTATCAATTAATTAATCAATTAAATATTGATTAATTAAGTTTAAGGATTGGCTTCCCCTGAAAATTGCCCCACGAGGTTTCAATCCGTACAAATGTCGATGAGACTGAACGTTTTGAAAAGCGGAAGTGCAAATTTGCAGCCATGTGGTGAATATTTTAAGTAGTGTCTACGGGTTGAAGTCCATCAACTTCCGGTTTGTAAAATTCTAATTTGACGAATGTAGCAGTACAAAGAGTGTAACACACCGTAGAAAAAAATTCAATATTTATTAAATATCGTTCGAAAATGTTGAATATTTGAAGTGGTTGTTAAAAAAACTGAACTCGATTGAAATTTGACGTTAGACGCGGTTGAAAATAAAAAGGAATATGATGCGAAAGCAAAGGAATTAAGGAAAAAGTACGAACCATTGATCGGAGATAAAATGTTTCTTTTTTCTTGGGTGTTTTTGGTTAATTAGGATTTCTAGCTTTTGTTTCTTGTTTCAATTCTCTCGCATCGTTTGTTGTGAGATTGTTTATTGATTTTGGAGGCTGTCGGAGATGGTCGTTGCGTTGAAGTTTCGTCGTGATCGTCGAGGTCGTTGTCATCGTATTTTTGAAGACTTCGCAGGACGGGAAAAGGCCGAGGAGAGTTTTGTCTTTGTTTTGTTTTCTTGTCAAGTTTGAATATTTTTTTTGTTGGTTATATTTGCAGAGAGGATGACAGAGACGGACGAAATGGCACGGGGTCTCGCAGACCCGATTGAATCCGCCACGCGACAAGGACCGTTTCGTGTCCAAATTAGAGACTTTTTTCGTCGCACCTTTGCGCTTTTCTTTTTCTCGCTTTCACGCCTTCGTAGTTGATCGTTTTTTTGTTTCTTTACTTTTGCTTTTTTCGCTTTTTTGATTCTCGCACTTGGTTTACTTGGCCGAGTTTCTCGGTGTCGAGACGGAGCACTTTCTGCTCTCTGTGGGAAACGTTACGTGTCGCTCATTTCACCCTCCCAAAAAGTTTCTATCGATTTTTCCTCTCTCAATTACTTTCAACTGCTTTTTTAGTCATTTTATTTTTATCGATCCTTCTTTTTTGCCTCATCTCCTCATTTTTTCTTTTTTTTTCACCTTTCGACAGAAATTGCAACGAAACGATGCAAGTTTTGTCGGAATCGAGTAGCCAAAGAAACGGAACCGGAAAGATCGAGCGAGTGAGGAAAAAAGAAGGAACAAGGATCGCTCGTTCAAGCGATCGTTCTCAGCGCTTTTTTTTACAACTTTTCCCATTCCAATTCCCTTTTGCTTTTTTTTCTATGTTTTTGTTCACTCCTTACGAGTCTTTTTAGTCTTTTCCACGACGGGATTTAACTGTCATACAAAATCCAACTCAGACTTACTATAATACCTGGCACTGCTCTTTCGCCTCTCCCATTGACGTTCCAAAAACTTCTTCGCCTCGCTTATGACGAAGACGCTCGATGTGAGCGCCACCAAAAACACAATATCTGAAAAAATAAACGAATTCGATTATTTATTCAATTTAGAAATAAATTGAGGAGCTTCGGCACAAAAGTCAAAATAATTTTAAGAAATTCATGAAATTTCGTGATGAAAAATTTCCGAAAAACGATAAAATTTTGTTTTTTTTATTAAAGAATTATTAAAATTATTAAAGAATCTGAAAAATATTGTATTGTCGTGAATTGATAAAAAAAAAAACATCATGAAATTCATATTTTGAAAATTTTCATCTTCCGAAGCGCCTTAATTGTTAGTCGTATTGTTTGTTTTGTTAACCTCTAGCAGTGAGAGCCTCAGTCTGGAAAACTCGTTGGAGCGGAGGGAAATAAATGACGAGCATTTGTCCAACGACCGACAGAGAAACGGCAACGAGGAACATTTTGTTGCTCAGCAAGCCGATCGTGAAAATAGATTTAGTCTGAAAAGTTAAAAATAAGTATAAAAAAAATATTCCAAAATCCAAGAAAAAATAAAAAATCGAGTTTTTCTTGAATTTTCGTGTTTACCTGAGACCGGCAACTGAGGGCATTGAACATGTCGAAGAAAACGAAGCAGGTGAAGGTCATTGTGGTGTCGCGAGCGGTGATTCCGTCCGAGGTCATCTGAAAAATGGATCCATGTGTTTTTTTTTGTACAACCGCGATTCGACGATAAAAACTGTAGAAAATGAAAAACTAAAAAAGCCAAAAAATCGGGGCCAGCCCGGTCCAGTCTGAAAAGACGATTTTTTTTTTGGTGTTTTTTTAGTCGAACGTGAAGAATAAAAAACATACTTCACGATTGTAAACCCAAAGCGTTCCAAGAATAATAATAATAGCGGACATGATAACGTTAACGACGAGGCTGCGCGTGATCATGGGCTCCTTGGTGTCGCGTGGTTTTTGATTAAGAACGTCTTTGTCGACGGGTTCGACGCCCAAACTCTGAGCAGGTGGTCCATCCATGATAATATTGATCCACAAAATTTGCATGGCGTTCAATGGATTGGGAATTCCCATGAGAGTGGCCAACGCGATCAGGGACAACGCAGCGATGCTCGTCGACAATTGGAATTTCACGAAATTTCTAATGTTGTGAAATATTCCTTTGCCTTCCTCGATCGCCGAGCTGAGAATCCCAAAATCGACAATGTGACGAGGCATGAGCCAGCAATAATGAGCGAATAAAAAGGTGATCCGAGTAGGACTTTTTTTTTTTTTACTATTTTTTTTCGTTTTTGCACGATTGGGATGGAAAAAATAGGGAAAGAAATTCTTACATGATCGTTTTGAAATCATCGTCGACGAGGATCATGTCGGCCGCTTCTTTGCAAACGTCGGTACCATTTTTACCCATAGCGATACCGATATCGGCTTTTTTAAGGGCGACCCCATCGTTGACGCCGTCTCCGGTCATGCCAACGATGTGTCCGTTCCTCTGAAGAGCTTTAACGATGCACAATTTGTGTTTCGGTGTGACACGATAAAAAACGCTCACGTTTTCGATCGCTTGTTCCAACTGGTTTTCCGACATGAGATCCATTTCGTCGCCGGACAGAAGATTCATGTGAATCGTGTCGAGGCCGATCATACTCGCTGTCCGAAGGAAAAACCAAAAATTTTCATTTCAAATTTTTACCCAAATTCAATTTTTCGACGGTTACGAAAATTCAGGAACGAAATTCAACGAAATTTCAATGTTTCGAGTACACACTGGGTCAATTTGACCCCAACGTACGTTGAGGGCTATGAATATGAAGAATTTACTTGACAAAAACGTCTCTACCCAGAAAAAAGGCCAAAAAAATGGAGCAAAATGTTGTTTTTTGGCTTTTTTGCCCAATTTTGCTAAATTTTGGATTTTTGACTCTCGAGATAGGAAGAAAAATTGTACCTATTGAGCCGGCGGTGTCTTTTGCGTCGCCCGTTACCATTTTGACCTTGACGCCGCTATTTACGAGAGTTGTAATCGCCTCGCGAACTCCTTCCCTTGGAGGATCGCAAATGCCAACGAGACCCATGTAAATTAAATCCTGAAGCGATGTTCCTCTCGCCAATCCCAAGACTGTATCGAGAGAAGAAAATCCAAGCGTAAAATACGAAAATTTTGAAATAAATAGCAAAAAAAAACGCTGATCTGGCTTTTTCTCTTTTTGGGCAGTCGTGAAAAGGATCGTTCGTTGAAAATACCTCGCAATCCTTGTTGCCCGATCTCGTGAGCCTCGGCCAAAAATTCCTCGTCTTTTTTCTGATTCAACGGATACAATTGTCCGTTTGCCGAATATTTCGTGCACTGGGGCAGAATTTTCTCGAGTGCTCCCTTCGCGAAATAAATTTCTTCCCTGTTCTGAAACGCCCGACGAAAAAGTCCGAATATACAAAATTTATTTTGTTTTTACCTAAAAAAAAGTCAATTTTTCCATTTTTTACTGTTTTTTGGTTCTCTACCTCTGAATATTTTGGGGTGCATTTGACGGCCATCATTTTCTGCTCCGACGAGAAAGGATATTCCTGGAGTCGCAAATATTTCTCGGCCACTCCGTACATTCCATTTTTCATGGCGACAGCCATGAGGGCGCCTTCGGTCGGTTGTCCCAAAAGTGTGTCATTTTGGATTATCGCGTTGTTACAGACGCAACCGACCTGATTAACATTCAAGTATCTCGGATAAATATTTATTGACCAACTGAGCCATGCTTGGTCAGGAAAAACCGTTCAGACATGCTTGAAGTACACACTGGGTCAATTTGACCCGAAACGCTTTTTTTGATGGGCCTTAATAAATTTTTTTCTCGAAAAAGAAAATTAAATGGCGAATAGTCGGTGACAAAACATTTTTGGGGTCAAAATGACCCAGTGTGTACTCGAACGATTGAAAAAACGGTTTTTTTTTCATTGAATTCTTATTTCGATTTTTAATTTGCCCGACGCTGAATTTTTATTGTATTTATTTAATAAATAAAAATTGTTTACCTCCAGCAATTGATTGATCGCTGCTTGTGCCAATTCGGGGTTGTCGGATTTACGAATTCGAAGCTGTCCCCGATCGTTGTAACCGGTGCCGGTGACGTCGGCCACGTAACCTTCCGGGGTAACGAGAATCGTTGCCGTCATTTCGTTCTTCGTTATTGTGCCCGTTTTGTCCGAACAGATTACGTTGACGCAGCCTAAACGTAAAAAAGAGAACAAAAAAAAAAAACAAATTTAACGAAAAATGCGATTTTTCGTCAATTTTTTTATCAATTGGCAGCGGGAATTTTAATAATTACCCAGAGTCTCGACCGTCGGGAGCTTCTTGACGATTGCGTTCCTCTTGGCCATTCGCATCACTCCCAGAGCGAGAGTGACCGTCACAACGATCGGCAAACCTTCGGGAATCGCAGCGACTGCCAAACTCACGCCAATCGTCAACATCTCCAAAAGGGCTTTGCCTTGAATCCAGCCGAGCAACATAATTACTCCGATTATGCAAAACGAGTAGAAAGAAAGTTGAGCACCCAGAATACTCATGCTTCTTTGCAACGGAGTTTTAGGGGCTTCCTCCGCTTGCATCATCGCAAAAACTTCCCCAAATTCGCTCTTCTCCCCGGTATTTATGACAATTCCCTGGAAACGAGAATAAACCAAAAGTTGCATCGACTTTCATTTCATTTTTTTCCCCATTCGTCATAAATTTTCCAGTTTTTTGAGTACTCGTGAAATTTTTTTAGTGCCTTTCAATTTTTAATTGTCGTGAAATTTGTACGAGGCCTCGTGAATATTTAATACCAAATTTTAATCGACGATTAGGAAGTTCGTTACTCAAAAATTCACATATTGTTGAGAATAATTTTTTAAATAAATACAAACAAATATTTATCAATAAACTTGATTTTGTTTCCGTTGCTTTTGGTATATTGTGGATATTGAAAAATTGAGAGGTCAAAAAAAAAACTTGTCGCAAAGTTGTGCCAGTTCCCATGAGACTCCGTTTGATTTGCATTTAATTTATTAATGTTAATTGTTCGATAACGATCTCGTGAATACTTCATGCAAAATGATACCAAATTTTCCGAATTTCTTATCATTTGCTTATCGATTAGGGACTTGAGATCGTTAATTTCAAGAAAAGCACAGAGATAAATAATTTCTTCAAGTACTTTGCCATTTCCGCATCGTACGAGGGTCCCCATGAATGCGATATTTTTTTTCGACGTGTGGCCATTGCTCTTGAGCAGAGGAGCCGTAGTTTTCATGGCAGGCTCAGTCTCGCCGGTGAAGCTGCTCTCGTCGATAGCCAAATCGATAGCTTCGTGTATTCTCACATCAGCAGGCACGCGATCGCCGATATTCAGATACACAACATCTCCGGGCACCAGATTCCGAGCACGAAACGATTCGACTCTTCCTTCACGGAGGCTGGACCAAAAAAATAGGAATAAAACACGTGCCACTCGTTAATTTCGTGATTTCTTCGTTCGAGCTAACGGGAAGCAACATTTTTCAACAATTACCAATGACAAGTCGGCGGTACTAGTTTGTTCAATTCCTCGAGAGATTTTTCTGATCGATATTCCTGAACAAATGCGACTGTCACGACGATGATTATTGCCTGGGAAAAACAAACGAAACGTTTTTTACCATAAAACCGAACGAATTCACAATTCACAAAATTTTCTGCAAGTTTTGTCATTTCTTCTTTTTTTTTTTACCTTCCTCCTGCATAAAATTGATGGTGGTAACATTTTTTATGGATAATAATAATTAAAAAACAAAATTCCGTCCATTTTTCGCGAAATTAGCTTCAGTGAATATTCACGACGTTCAAGTTTGTTGGAACGCAACGAAATTCAGTTTCTTCATGAGCAGAGCTCGTGATTCTCGTTCGATATTCAGTCAGGACAATAAAACGATCTTTTTCAAGGATCCAAAGAGAAAATCGGTGCGGAAACTTGTCATGGTTTATTAAATTGAAGAAATAATTAATAGAAAAACGTTTTTTTCCTTCCATCTCAACGTCGCGAACTTCGGTAATTATTTACGACGTTGAAGTTTGTTGGAACGCAACGAAATTCAGTTTTTTCGTAAATAGAGCTCGTGATTCTCATTCGATTTTCAGTCAGGACAATAAAACGATCTTTTTCAAGGATCCAAAGAGAAAATCGGTGCGGAAACTTGTCATGGTTTATTAAATTGAAGAAATACTTAATAGAAAAACGTTTTTTTTCGTTCCACCTCAACGTCGCGAATTTCGGTGCCTCAAATATTTGCAGAAACTTTTTCTGTCTTCCCGGATTACGTACCACCGTTATACTGACTGCGTCGTCAAACTGTTTCATGCAAACGCTGACAAACGCCGAACCGAGCAGCATCAGTATCAAAGGATTTTTGAACTGCTCGACATATTTTTTCCACGTCGGTTCTTCGTCCTTGACGGTCAGCTCGTTGTAACCGACCAGAGATCTTCTCTGCTCGGCTTCCGGCCAACTCAAGCCAGTTTTTGGATCGACGTGCAGGCGAGCGGCGACTTCTTCCGCGCCGAGGCTCGCCGACACCGAAGTTGTCAACCACATCTCCGCTTCCTCCTTTTTTTCCTGCAAATTTCTCCGCCGTTTTACTTCCCTCTTAGAGTTTCTACTTTTAGCGCAAAATCTTACGACTTGAAATCGCGCAAATCCCATAAAAATCAATGACAAAACAATCAGACAATTTTTTCTCTCGGCTAAATTGATCGGGCACTCGCGCGTGACGGAGAAAACGATCGCGACCTTGAAACTTTCTACAGGATCAATGTCGCGAAGTTTTGCGTCGAGTTCCTCGTGCGGGAAGGAAGAAATTGAAGAAATATCGATTCTCGAATGTCTTGATCAAAACGCGGCCTCGGGGAGGATAAAAAAGTTGGAAATTGGGAAAATAAATGCGAAAGATTGTTGAGGTTTGGGGAAACAACGAAAATTCAGGATTTTTGGGAAAAATCAAAATGTACCTTTTTCATTAGTGTGAAAAAATGGCTCGAAACTTCTCACGAAGTAAAATTTGTTTCGCGGCTCGATACATCGACCTTGAACTTGGAAAATACTGTCGTCGAACACGAAATGCGGTGGGAATTGAAGAACAAAGGGGCTCAAAAAATGCTTGAGGTTTAATGAAGATACATTTTTCGTCGAATAGATAAAAAATATTTGCAATTTTCAAGTTATTTTTACAAATACAGCGAATAGAGGAATTTATAACCTCAAAATCGCGAGGTTCTTTAATTTAGTTCACAGCGCACACGAGCCATTGGCATTTGAGCAGAATTTTCGAGATGTTTCAGGCTCTGACGTGTCGATCTACGAGACTGACAGCTGTTAAAACTATACGCGTTTTCCTATAAAGACTCCACTTTGCTATCGCTATTATTTGACATTTTTAGCGTTTTTTTTGCTTCTTTAGTTTTTGGAATGATAATACCTGTCACTTTTGCTCGGCAGTGTGCCACGCGCGGTTTAACTGCGTTTTACACGTCAGAGGGCTTTTTCACGCGGCGAGGCAATTTGAATTTTGGGTGTTTCAAAAATATTTCGATATATATCGAAAATTGGACCCCGCGCGGTAGGTGAAGAACTTTTTGGAATTTGGCGTAATCGACAATTTGTCATGTTTTGTAAGGGAATTAATAATTCTTGAAAATAAAAAATCTGCTCATTCCGCGTTTCGGGAAAACTATTTTTTTTTCAACATCATCCCACGATGAGTCAGAAAAGTCGAGATAAAAAATTTTGCATAACGTTTGTCTCGATACGCTCGTGTGATTGTCGGACATAAATTATAGTTAATTCGTGAGTGTCGCCATTTGATTGGGTCATTTTTGTTTCTTCTTCTGGCCGCCTCACCGAAATAATGAAGAGTAATTACTATTTGCGATCCAAAATGGCGATATCGGAGAAAATTTCGAATTTCCGATCGTGAGACGCGTCATAGCAAAGAAAAAAAGCCAACCCGTTACCCCGGTAACTCTTGCGAGCAACAAGAAGCTATACGACGAGATTCTCATATTTTACCCAGAAATGTAAAAGAATAAGAAAAAAAGTAGCACAACGAAAAATCAATTCTCTCCCGGCTGGTACTTCCGGTACCAACCGGAAGTGCGAGGTTGCCAAAACAAAAAATCAAAAAATTCGTCTTCAAGAAAAAACATTTGGATTTTGGTAAATCCTGATGATTCAGGCGCTTCCGGTTGTGACCAAAAAGGAAGACGATCAAATTCTCAAAAACGGGAAAAAAACACACGGGAATGACCGATAAATATATTTTTTCGACATAATCGTCAAATTTTCTATGATACACAGGAAAAATAATAAATTTTCAAATGGGCAAAGACCACGTGGTCGTTAAAATGTCAAACGTACGTGAACGACGAGGGTACGTTGCACTATCGTGAATTTTCTCGCGAACCTTCCTGCTCCGTACACGTTATCGCTCTTATTATTAACCCTTGCCCCCTCTCTTCCCTAGTCTATAACGTGCACCTTTACCCACACATGCACATCTTCAATATTTCCCCCGTATAGTTGAGTATAGGTCGGTCGATATACTGCGCAAGGGTCACAAACGTAGCAATCCGAGCTTGTAAAAAAGCAGAAAAACAATAACTAAATAAAACATTGGACAAAAGCCACGTTCGCGCTCACAATGTGTAAAAAGAAGCGATGCGAAAAAAAATATTGATTCTTTCCCTGAAAACATGATAATACTGCGAAAAATGTATCGAGTCACTTTTGTTTTATATTTCCCAAGTAAATTTCGCTTCGGACGAGTATTCGAAACTAAAAAACAACCGAACAACGGGCACGATAAAGTCTCAGAAGTCATGTCCTGTTACCGGAAACAGAAACCAAACAAAAAGTCCGAAAACCGACAAATAAATGTTGAAATTCGACGAGGTACACGATACTGCGAAAACCGGAGATCGAAAAATATTCCGAAAAGATTTCCAGACTTGAAAAAAAATAGATCCACCATTTTTAAATAGAAAATCTTGTACAACAAAAATGGAAGAAATATAAAAGAAGAAACAAATGGATCGATGGGGTAATCGAATGGGGCTCGAAATTGCGACAAAATAATGAAGAAAAAAAAAGTTTTGGATACTCACATTAGGTGATTCCATGAATACGGATCAAAAGTATCTTCGATCGTTCGAAAAATCCAAAAGAAGAAATAAAACTGCTCGTCGCAGAGTTTTCTCGAAAATATCCTATCGCACGTGTTCAGCACACATCGTCGCAATAATTGATCGCATCGACTGCAATAATAATCGATTATTTTTGACCGATCGAGAAAAGTAAATATTGTCAGGACTAGATGAGAATGAAAGCGAAAATAATAAGGCTTGCTATTGAATGCCCTCGCGTTCCAAAGCGCTCGACGTCGATTGAGCGACTGACTGCCCGCACACGACCGCCTCACTCTGCTAATCGGCTGACCCTCTCCCACCTACTTCTTGTTTTTATTCGTCGCGCGACACGCAACACAACAGCAGGTGAACTACTCGCAAAAGTCGCGTGCTAAATGCCTCCCCAAATATTTTCTGCGTACATCAACGGGATTTTTAACGTTAAAGAGATTTTTACAGCTTTTCTTACTCTGAAAGCAAAACAAACCAGTGCAAAATAGAATAAATAATTAAAAGCAATAGAACAAACGAAGAAACACAAAAATAGCCACAAGCCAGGCACAGGAAAGGTCGCGAAAAAATCAACAAAATGTTCAACAAAAAATTGTAGTGCGACAGAATGAAGAAACGTCCCTCGCTTGGACACCAATCAACCGACCTCGATTTTAAAAAAATGCTCATTTTCCGAAATTTGGCTGTATTTTTGAGAAAAACAGAGGAAATAAAAATTTGCAAATCATTTTTCACAGAAAAATATATATTTCACGATCTCCAAATCGAAACATGTTGGAATAATTTTTTTTTTTTTTACATTTCACACGTTCTTGTTTGCTGCCAAGTAAAATATTGTCTTGAGAATGATGAATGCGCCTCTTTGAATGTTTTATTTTGTACTGGGAATGTCTCGTTATCGATTTTGGAAGATTTAGTTTTATCTTTGAGTTTGAAACTCTTTTAAATCTCGTTTCTTCACAATCGCTACATTCTCGTGCGTGATGTTTGTGGAATTTTTGTTGCTCGATCGCATCTCGCACTGCTCTTTCGTTGGCAATTTGGAATTTTCATCGTTCTCGTTTTCTTCTGTTCCGTGAGTTTCTCTTTTTTCGCGTCTTTCGATATCTCGATGCTGGAGAATGTCTCGTCGAAGTGGCGAATTTTCGTCGAGCGTTTGGTTCTCGGAATGGGGCTTGGGACTTTGTTCGATGCTTGAAATGTTTTTGGTTTTTTCGCTCATTCGCAGAGCGATTGGTAAATCGATGGGAATCGCTTTTTCGACGGTGCTGCTAGATTTAGTCAAATTTGCTGTGAAATTGTTTTGCGAATTTTTCCACTCCACATTCGTCTCGTTCAACTTTTTTAAAGTCCAATTTGTCAGTGCATTTAAAATTGGACCTCGTGACTTGTGGTCCAGGATCTTTGGAGGCAGCGGCGGAGCAATTTTTTCTTCCCGTCGCGCATTTTCTTGTGGCGGAGGAATTTCTTCAATTTTCAACGATTTTTCGTCGGGCAGAATGATTTTTTCAACCTTCGGACTTTCTTCTTGACTCCGAAGAATTTTGTCACTTGTCCGAGTCTCTTTTTCACTGGGAACGAGATTTCTCTTCCCTTGTTCATTGACTATTTCGACAGCGTGTACAACTGTTTCTTCTTTGGGTCCAGAAGGTTCAACAATTTTTGCAATATTTTTTTCGATCGAGTCAATTTTTTGGTCAACTTTATTCTGCTCATCGGCCAAGCGGTTTTTCACGAGCTCCAGCGCTTCGAGCTCGTGTTTCTGTTCCTTAATGTCCTTAAGAAGTTCTTTCTGCTCTTGCATCATTTCCATTTGTTCCATTTTGTGTTTTGCTAAAGTCTGACGAAGTTTTTCGTGTCTGGCCTCGGCAGCCAAGTCAACTTCACCGGCTGCGGCTTCCAGTTCCGTTTCTTCTTTTTTTATAGCGTCAGAGTCGATGAGGTTCTCATTTTTCGATTCGGCCCCAACGGCATTAGGCTTGTCCTCGTCGATTATTTTGTTTTTCGCTATTTCTTGAGCAGCCGGACTCGCTACGATTCCCGAAGGCTCATTAGATTTTCCGTCAGCTTCGTTGATGGATTTCGCGTCAACTTTTTCGGCTTTCGAGTCCCGGAGCTTTTGGTCAATCAGCGCAGGATGAGAAACAGCCTCCGCAAGTTTCGCGTCTATCGGCGATTTCTCCGTGACTATTTCCCGCTCAACTGGAATTGGTGGCTCGCGTCTGACGTTCGAGGTTTCTAAAACTTCCTTCGCTTCTTCTTTCTTGGCCATTTCTTCCTTTTCTAAAAAATGACAAACGTTTTCCTTTTTCTTTCTCTCCGAAACAATTTTGATCTTTTTCTCACCAACGTTCGTTTACCTTTTAGTAAAATATTCATTTTTTCGACTGCGAAATCTTCTTTCAGGATATTGCTGAGAGACAAATCGTTGAATTGATTCATCATCGGTTTTCCGGTGGTGATTGAAATTCTGGCATTCGGCGAGTCTTCGGTCGCGTAAATATTCGCATATGTGCCAAGGACCATTATCCACATGCCCAGAAACAAAATCGCCTGTGGGAAGAAACGGAAGAAAATATTGATACGAAAAATAATGATTCATCAACGAAAAAGGCCGTATTTTACGACATACCTGGGCGATCAATCTCTCGTTTGTATTTTTCGTGCTAATGGCAATGAAAAAAGCTGCAGGAAAAATGAGACAAATCATGACTCCGATGGTGGAGCCAACGATCCCAAGTAAAAATTCAATGTTCGGTATGAGAATTCCAGTTCCCAGGGACATTGCGACTATGGCAAAAGTCAGCCACCTGAATCGCACTTCCGGAATATAATTGTTGGCTGGATCGTGACCATGAGCCTGCAACAATAAATCACGCGTTTCTTCATTACTTCCTTTTTTTCTTTTCCTACCATCGATTTAGTCATATCGATAGGCAAGATCAATATGCGACATTGAATTATTAACTGATAAATAAACGCACCCCGCGGAACAGAAGAGAATTCAAACTTGCTCGGCAGGGAAAAATAACGAGAGGAAAGCTAAAAGCAACCGAAAATACAAATCCCATTTTTATCACGTCCGAAGTCAAACTGGGCTCGAAACTCATAAGAATATTGCCTGAAAAACCAAACAAATAATTTTTATTAAAGATACCCCTTGCCTCTTGACCCTTCAAGTACACACTGGGTCATTTTGACCCGAAAAATTTTGTGTTGAAAGATTGACCAGATATGCACTCAAAGGGTTATCGAGTTTCTCCAAAGAAGATTATTCTTCCTTTAAAATAAATCATTTTATCAATTGCACCTGTAAACGGTTGAGTACAAAATGCGACGTATCCAAAGAATCCAACGCAAAGATAAACCACAGTGCAAATGTTGAGAGCCCCTCGAACGACTTGATTCATTTTTTCCAAACAAACGTTTGGTATAGCTTCGTAGATTTCGAACAATTGCGTCTGACAGAATAGGGCCATGGAAAAAATTGGTAAACATTGCAGGATTCCAGCGGGTCTCCAGTAAACTACGCTGTCGTACCAATCGCCAAGGAAAATGTGCCTCGTCGATTCGGCGATGACCTGGGGGGCACGAATAATCAGTGAAGTCAATTTGGCCAAATTTGGGAAGGATTTTGATGGCGCGCGGACTAACTGGCCGTGCATTTACCTTGAGAACTAGACACGAATAAAATCCAATAGTCGCTGTGCAAACGCTGCTAAGGCTGTCGATATTCCTGAGCAGGCCAAGCGGGAAAACAATGAAAGTTGCGGTTGTTACTAAAACGCTGTTTCTAATATCCTCCGGATTTTTATTGAGCATTTTGCCAATGATTTGTGGCCCGAGATCGCCAACAACGACAAAAAAGGCGATGCAAGTGCCGAGGAGAAAGCCGATGATGAAAAGTTCTACCAACAATTTTCCCGTTGTCCCAAAAGCGTGAAAAGCTAAAAATTCAAAATTTCTACGCCTCGACATAACTGCCGATTTGATGAGAAAATGACACGCCAGTCTGGACAAGACGCTGCTCGTCAAAAGCACTAAAACCGCTAGGATTATGCCGCATTGTTTGAAACAAAAAGGCATGGCCAAAACACTCACGCCAATTATACTATTGGCAAGTGTCATCACGTGAGACAAATGAGCGATCATGTTTCTTCCTTAAATTGCCCTATTTTTACTTCATTTCATTAATCTCAAAAAACAGCTCGTTCCTCGCCAATTAATACTAGAGTTCATTTCCTCATTGCGTGCAATTAGTGAGGTTAGATTTTTCCAAAAAGATCGTACAACTTGAAAAATTTGTTTGCCGCATTATTTCTTCAAATGCCACTAATTATTTCTTCACTTTTCGCACCACTGTTTCTCGCGATGGAAGCTAAAATTTCTTCCTTTTTCATTTACCACACGCCATGTATTTCGTGTATGATCGTGCGTTCACTTTCAGTTTTTAAAACTTTTACACAGCAGGTGTTTAAATGCAGAGGATTAAAAAAAAAAAAGTCTCTCGGCTGTACGTCACATCGTTTTCTCGTGGTTGAGAATTTTTTTTTTCTTCAATTTTTCACATTTTTTTATCGCTCCCACTAAACGATTATTGTTTCATATCTGTCGCACTTTTGTTCATTTTTAGGTTAGAATATAAACTTGTTTTCTCATGAAACGACGCTCATCATCGTAAAAATGTCGATTTAATTGCAAAACTGGAAAAATAACGCACTTTTTGCTCTTGTTACATTTTGTTACGAACGCACAGAATTGGTTTAATTGCTCTTGTCGTGCGATGGAGTGTTTACCCAACTGCTGTCAAAACACCGACACATGGCGCTTATATAAGAAGCCCATTTTTCTTCAATTATTCAGTTATCAAGTTTAGATGAAGATTATTTTTATCTTCAATTGTTGATTTAGGACAGATTGTCATTTTTTATATTTCTTCGTGCCTCTTTTCTTCTGCACACGTTCGACACCGATATTTCGAATGATAAAATTCGAACGTCTCTATATATATGTAGAAATCTCGTGCGACGCTGTTTGCGGGCGCACTCTTCCGAAACGGCTCGACCGATTTCTTAATAAAATTTTTTTATGTATATTCGGTAGATATGAGAATAGGTCGTAAAGTATATTTCATACCGCTAGGCCGCGTTATTTTTTATTTAACAGCCAAAATATTCACGAGAAGTAATTCATATGGCAGAACGTTTGCTGGGAGAATCGTGCCATATCTGGCTATTCATTATCCGTGCGTGCTTTGTTCATGATGGGAAAATCTAATGGACCGTCTCATTTTTAACGATTTCGATCCGTCACAGAAATGTGGTTCTTGTTTTTCAAGGTTTTATCGGGGGCGCTGACGGATTGGAAGAAGAAGATGAAAAAGCGTGAGGAAGAAATCGAAAGCCACACAATATCTGGTTAATAAAAAAAAACAAATGTATTTAAACACAGAAATTATTGTATTTGCCGATCTGAAAAATGATTTTTATTATAAATATTGAAAAATGTTTGTATGTGTGTTGTTTCCTGTTGTATTTATATTTCATGGATTTTTAAATCAAGACAAAACACAACAAGTGATGCTCGATCAATTTCGCAATTAGACTTATTACAATACTAAAACACGATTGGAACGATACATTGAATATTTCTTTTCTCTGTTTACTTATTTTCTTTCCATTTTTCTTTAGTCTTTATTTCGAAATTTTTAGAACCTTGAAAACTAAAAAATAGTCGATTGATCGTACATCTGGCTTTTAAATCTGTTGTTCTTTCCTGCCTCGGAATCATTCATTTCAGTGATCCGGGCACACTTTTTATTCTCGTCTCAATCCTCTTTGCCTTAATTTGTTTCATTATTTATCATTACTTCGGATGTGTCAATGCATTTTTCTTTGTGCTTCCCTTGTTATTATTATTTTATTTCTTTTCAATTAAAATCTGGGTGTTCATCTCCGGGTCCGAAAACAGTTGAATTCGAGAAAAAAGAATGGTCTTTTTCTTTCATACGGGAAAAGTGGGAGAAAAAAGTGTCGTCGGAAATTTGGATTCTTGACGAATTATCAGGACGAAAATTTTCAACTGCTTCACATTTCCGTTTGCCACGAAATTTGATGTTTTTTTTTGAGCGAATAAACGAAACATTGACTGTTTTTTGAGAGCGGAAAGATGCGTTTTTTTTTTATTTATCTCAACTCTTTGTCAATGCATAACTTTTCTTTAAGGACATTTATTACGATTCTAAATTCTTCGATGTAGAGAGAGAGTGAGAGAGAGAGAGATGATTATTATTTTATGTACAGGCGTGATTAGCTAAGCCAACATTCATTTATTCGCGTTGTTTTTTGTTTCTTCTGGACAAGACCCAGCGAAAGTTTGCAGAAACGACGCAAACTCGATCTGAGCTAAATGCGAAAGAATAATCTCATTTTAGTTGTTTATTAAAATGAAATCATTCTTTCGACGGTTTATTTTCATGGGCTTTTTCTCATGAAAACGAAATATTGTAAATGACTCTAGGAACATGATAGTCAATCCACCAGGGCCTTGATCTCTTCTCCACCATTTCCTCTTTGCTGCCTCCCCCTTGTTCGCATTTCTCCTCCGGATTTCGATAAATTAATTTTTCTTCAAAGAGTTTCTCAAGCTGCCCCGAATCCTCTTCTATCAGGGATTCCCACTGCCATCTTTCTTCGCCTCGTCATTCATCACGTTCGACTTTTCGTCTTTCTCGTCTGAAAAAAAAAAAAATACAAAAAATTTGAGAATCATTTTTTTCAAAGACATTCAATTTTCTGTCTTTTTTTACGCGCAAATTGAATTCTTTCATCATCAATGTCTGTGGGAAAACATTTCTTCAAGAGAAAATCAAAAATTTACCTTTAATTTCGGATTTTATGTCGTCCTCCTTCTTCAGATCTCCATCGATCCCTTCCTGTGTCTTGTCCAGTCTCGGTCGTTTTCGCGAACCCTGCAAAATTTTAAAAATTCAATTTTTGTTGCTCTTCGATTTTATTTTATTTCTTCCCATTTGTTATTCAAAGAATTCGTGTGAATCGAATTATGTTTTGATGAATTTACCTTGAACGATCGATTATCCCGACGGCCACCCTCGCCTTCGTCCTCGCTATCGCTGTATTCGTTTTCGTGTTGTATTCTTTTGTCCAAATCGCGTTGGGGTAATCTCTCGTCGGGATTGATTCTCTCTTCGGCTTCGGAGTCCTCGACGGTGACGCCATCCTCGGGAATTGCTTGTACCTGGACTCCTGGAGCGTGTGGCAACATTCTCAAATTTTCAAACAGCCTCGTCCTGAAAAAAATGATAAAAAATCATGAGAAAAATGAGAAAATAATTAAAAATATTTGTTTTTCTTCAATTCCGACGGCTTACTTGATTTTTTCCAAATATTCTACGGTGTTTTGATTCGCCATGTTAGAAGGACTTATGTGCAGCTTAAAGTCCGGTCCGAAATACTCAAAGTAATCGTTGTAGGGCAATTCGTTAGCGATTTCGGATCCAAGAGCTACGGAGGTCTCGTAAGTCCAACATCTCGAAACATTTCTAATGGTGTAACCGCCTCCGCCGACCATGAGGAAGGGCAGATTATATTTTTTCACAAATTCGACGCATTTGCCATGGCCGCGAACGGTCAGATTGAAGCAGCCCAATCGGTCACCTTAATCAATTGACAAAGTGAAGAAAAAAAGCGTCAAATATCGGGATTTCGAGAGAGAAAACGCTAAGAATTGAATTTCTCGAGATTTTACGGGAAAAATGAAAGAGCGGCTCAGTGCCGACACAAATGGATTTTTCTAAGTGTTCCAAGCTGTACTCTCTGCGGTTCGGAACCCACGTAAAAAATGTAGGTCCACAGTGCGTAGTGGAAAAAACAGACAGTGGGAATAAAAGAAACAAAGAGACAAGGGTATGCATGTAAAACTCCACTACTGGTAAAAATGAGAAGAAAAGAGGGCAAATACCTGTCAAGGAATCGGCACCGCATTGGAGAACGACCGCGGAAGGTTGGAAGGTCTCCATGACCTTGGAAATGATGGGAACAAAAATGGACTCGTAGCTCTCGTCGTCCATGCCGTCCCTCAGCGGAATGTTGACGGCGTAATATTTGCCCTAAAAAACGAATGAGAATAAAAATATGAAGTTGGCGTCAAAATCGATACAAAAAAGCGGAAACGAGAACGGTTGTTTACTTTTCCGGCTCCGATGTCTCGTAAGTCTCCAGTGCCTGGGAAATATTCGCCATATTTATGGAAGGAAACGGTCATTACGCGATCCGTCGTGTAAAAAGCTTCCTCGACGCCGTCTCCGTGATGAACGTCGATATCGATGTACAAAACTCGTTGATGATATTTCAGCAATTCCAATATCCCAAGAACAATGTCATTGACGTAACAAAATCCAGAGGCCTCGCTCTTTTTCGCATGATGCAAACCTCCTCCCCAATTGATGCAAATCTCGGAGGCTTGCTTGTTCAATTTGACCGCTGCAGCCACCGAGCCTCCCGCCGACAATTGACAAAATTCGTAAAGTCCGTCAAAAACTGGACAATCCTCTCCCACGTTAACTGTTGATCAACAAATCAAATTAGCCTCACCCTGTCTCGCCCTCAATCTCAGCTACAAATTTAGAGACGCGGCAGCGTCTTCACGCCAAGTATTAAAAAGAAAAGTTCGAATCAACAAGGCAAGTTTGGGCATTTTTCCGTTTCGTTCAAACTTAAAGTGGTCGTCATTAAAAAACGCGTATGAAATAATTACATATAATAGTGAAAAATAAATAAAATTCAATCACAATGCATAAAAATGAAAATAAATAAATGTAAATCCATACGAACAGCTAAAAATGAAAAAAAATCACAGAGAAGAAATAAAAATCGATGAAAACGGATATTAAATATGAAAGAATAAATAACGTACATCTCTGCATTTGTTTGTTGTACTCTGACATGTTATCCGGTCTTATCGATCTAAGAAATCTGATGTATTCGTCGCTGTGGAATTTGGTCATTTCGTCTGCAGTAGCTTTGTGCGGGCGCTAAAAATTTCCAATACAATATTAAATCTCCCTTAATTATGGATGCGAATAAACCAAGCGGAGAACAAGAGAATAAAATTATTTCTACTCACATAAATTTCCATTTTTCTATAGAGACCGTAATTCAACAGCAAATTATGGGTCATCCTTATACGGTGCGGTTTCATGGGATGTCCCTGCCCATAATAGTAGTTTCCAATATCACCTGAAAAATCGTGAAGAGTTAAAAAAACCTCAATATTTTTTTTTTTCTTTTCATAACTCAAGTTTAGGAATTTTCTCGCAAGGAATATCGATTTGTCGTTAAATAAATGCTTTTTGCAAATGTTGATAAAAAAAAACGGCATTATTTGGTGGCGAGTATGAAAATCTATCGCGACGATGAAAAAATAGTTGAAAATTGCTGAAATGGGAAAATTGTCGGTAGAAATGATTTTTTTTTTCGAAAATATCCAAATTTTGAACAGAATCGGAGTAAAAATGGGGACAAAGGCGTATGGCGAAAAAAGAAAGTGAGTGTGGCTTTGAAAACGCGACACAAAGCGTCACGGAACGAGACGCACTCCGAATCCGAAAAAATCCGGATGGAATTGAAAAAAAGGGGCTGAAAAACAGCCAGTAGAAGTGAAACTTAGCGAGAACTAAAAACGCGGTAAATTTAGGCAATTTTGGGAACAAATATTGGAGTTTTGGTGAAAAATTGATGGATAGTGCGAGAGATTCTCGGGTGAACTACGGTCGCGCGGCAAGCATGGCGGACGCTTGGCTTCGTTTCTCAAACTACGGTCGCGCGACTCGTCAGCTGAGAATCTCTCGCGTTAACTTTACGAAAAGGATACAAACGCGGGAAAATAAAAGCCGAAAGTGACTGTTTTGTGGTAATTACGATAAGTGAATGAGTAAGAAGCGTTTTTGGCGTGAAATAATCCGGAAAAATGATGCAGGAAGATGAAAATATCGAGGGAAAATGGGAATTTGGTATACGTGATTCCGGGCTCGTATTGTGTACGCGCGCACGAGCATAAACACTCAGCCATTTGCCGCCCCCGCGCAATATCCCATTGCCGCGGGATCACTTATCGCGGAGCATGCGATAAACGTGTTTATGTTTTTTCTCAATAAAACGAATACACGGAGACGCATGCGGGGGAAAAAAGCTCGAAAAACTGATTTTTTTTGTTCACTTACTGTCGTAATAGTAACAAACACGTTTCCTGTGCGTCATGGTCGACATTTCTCACTAACTGCTTATTTATTTTTTCACTTATTATTTAACCGCGATTGCAACGATTCTTCCGAGGAAATGACTACGCAAGAAGCCGAGTCTCGGCTAATGCTCCTTCGGAAAGACCAATTTCTGATTGGAAAAACGATAACGACCACACGGACGCGACGTCGAAGCGTCACTCACTGTACGAGCGAGCGAGGATCGTCCAAGAATCACGCAGCGGATACATCATACAAGATCCGTGTGCTTTGCAGCAACTGACTCCCGGTATTTGGCGGTGGCGCATGGAACTAATGAGTTATTCGCTGGATGCGAAGTTGCTGGTGGTGGGAGAACCGGCGACGATGTAGTTGGCGCTGTCGTCGCTTACATTGCCAATAGAAGGCGCCACTGACTTGGCGCGAAAAAATTGCGGTAAAAAAAGCAAATACGAATGTTTCAATTTCGTTTTACGGAACTAGGGGGTACCAGCGCGCGCTGGAGCCAGCGCACAAAGGATTATTCAAGTTGCTGCGCCAATTTTTGTTAAACAATTTTCAACTCTCAATTGGTGAGGTTCTTTGACGGGTTCTCGTAGATGTAGCAATTTGCAGATTTATATTTACACATTTATAACCACAAAAATGACTCGTTGCCTACTTCTCACAGTCGGTATGTACGAAAGTCTGTCCTGCTATCGTCAAACTTAAGCGAAAATCAAGAACCCCGTTGAACCATCTAAGTTTAACTGAGATAACAGAGAGCAATAAGTGTTCTATGAGAAGAACTTATTCTACAAGTTTCGCTTACAGCATCTGCCGGCTTTTTTTTAGCGATGAATACACTGTACCTGCTGTGCACGGCATGCACTTCTGGAACACACTACTGTTTGCGTTTGTAACATGGGTCCAATAGGTTTGAAAAATGGTAAAACATCATCTGAGCTGACTCCCGTAGCAACAAGGAGAGGTATTGAAGTGACCACACGTCAGCTTCCATATTTGGCACGTTTGGGCGCAAGGAAGCGATAACGTATTTCCTTGTTCAGCGGATAAGCAGCAAAGAAAATAATTAATTAATGTATGAATTCCGAACAGTACGTTAATTAATCTTATCGGTCAGCCATACCTTCTCTTGTTTAGGGTTTTACCGAAACATCGATAATATTCATGGTAAAACTATGTATTGCAAAAAACCAATACACCATTGTTTGATAAGGCCTGCTGACCTCATGCCTGATAGCCTATACCACTTCTTCATAGAGTGCCTACGACAATCGCTCAAAAAGTGCTTATACTTAAAGTTTCTACTGCATGCTTTACGTCGATCTGCGACCGAATACTGCAATGTAGTTGGAAGTGCAAGCCAGCATGCATCGCAGTGCTTACCTTAGCACCTCGTTATCTAGAAACTTTGCATTTGCGCTGCTACGTGCACTTAACAGCAACTGCATGAAAGGTTGTGCATAGTCAACCTCCGACGGTACTCTATCTGTCAATTACGACATGCTATGGGAGATGCTCTGCTCGATAACGCTATACAGCATGGTGACAAGCCAGCTAGGACAAACGCTGACATTGCGAATGATATCATTACCATGCATCGTCATAAATACCGTGAAATCTGCATTTTCCTGTTTATTCAGCCATTTCAGACCGCAAACAATTTCTAATACCTACATAAATTAGGTATTGTAATAATATAAAATATTGCGGTGGTGTGTCGTCACCGTGCTCCTGCTACGTGACCGTAAACACCTAGCACAGGCAAGATTTGCTTGACAGGCTATCGAGGTAATAATGATAGACGCCCTGCACCACACGGAGTTGATCTCATGCCGATGCATACTACGTGCCAAGATACTTTGCTCCGTACGTAAGACGGAGCGCAATATCTCAAGCCGCCCGTACTCGTATCCTGACTTTTCTTGCACAGCAGTGAGAAATCTTTCTGATCAAGAGACGAATGCATATACCTACTTGTGGACTGCATCGGCTTTTTCAAGCTTGTACTGCTGGAGGTATACAACTATAGGTTTAAAATGTTATCCATGAACAATTATAATTACCTAAAATAGCTTTCAAGGCCGATGAAGGAAAAAAAATCCTGAAAACCACCACGTTTAATCATATGATTGACGCAATCGATCGATTGATCATAGGCCTTTTCCCCTTTGAATAAATAGATGACCAACAATAACTAGCATTCCAATTTCACTCTAGCAGCGCTCAGCAGTACACATTGTCCGCGTATATACAAATCTAGCCATACACCTTACAAAATGTATGGCAATCGTTACGGAAGCTCTGGAAGCGGTGGCTCGAGCAGTAGCAGTTATGCCGAAAAACGGCAGCGAGAGGAGCAGCGCGAACGAGAGTCTAAGAGACAGGAGAAGGAGCGGGAAAGACAGCGCATGCAGGAGATGGTCAAGGAACTGTGGGGCCGCAAGCAACAGGAGCGTCAGAGCGGAGCCCAGAAGTAATGAAAGTGCCGTGCTGAACGAAAACCGCTGCACAAGTTTTGTACGAGGCTATCCTAACTAGCATATAAGGGTTGATGTTATATGTTTTTACAATAAATGATCTAACTCTATTCATATGTTTCTTTCATTTGGAGAAGCTCGGCTAAATTTGCTTAGCTCAAACATGTATGTAGCTTTAGGATACACCTTTTCTTCAACTTAAATCCTACTTAGTCAGGCACTGATACTGATAACAGTCTGTTACCTCTCTTACATCTCTCTTACCTCTACTAATAAGCTTCTTTAATAGTTGGTATGGTCCGTGCTTGTACGGAGTTCAATCAAACAGTACAGCTCGAGAGGTATGTGCAGAAACTTGGTTAGCGGTACTTAAAAAAGTAGTAAAAGGCGTGGCTGTGCCATGAGATGCATCTACTTAACACCACTTATTTCTACACCTGTGCTAGAAATAATCATTCGTTACCTCACCGCTATCTTCAGAGCTACTGGTACTCACGACGTTTCTTGCCACAATCAGCTTACCTGGGTAGACTTATAACAAGTGCAACATACAACGCTTTGCATTCTGTGCAGATAACGCTTATCGCTACAAACTAGTTTAGCTTCGTACATGCTACCGTTGGAGACTTGGTGCAAGAGCTGGTTATGCAGCACACTCGGCACCTCGTGCTGACATGATAACAACGGCTAGCAGTAGAGAACACCTCTAGTTCTAGTTCGCACTACTCATTTCGAAACGTATGCTGTAGAGTGATAAGCAGCTGTTATCTTCCTACTATATCTTCAGCGCTACTGGTTCTAACGCTTGTGTGTAGATAACACTTACTACTACCAATAAGTCTAGCTACGTGTATGTTGTCGTTGGAGACTTGGTGCAAGAGCTGGTTGTACAGCAAACTCGACAGCTGCTGCTAGCATTCGACAAGGGTATGGTTGGACCTCTGCCAATGCATTGAGTCTAGCCTAGTCAATATAGTACATAGGAAATGCACTTTGCGCTGGCAGCGCGGTGTAAACTTAATTCTAGACGAACTTTTACGCCATGTCTAACACAAACTGCAATGGCTCTATGCACCAAGCTCCCAACTGCTAAGAGTTATAGGTTCAAAAAGTAAGGATCAACAGAAATAGAAAAAGAAAGTAGTTTTCAAATTTTTATTAAAATGTTATACATGATTGGAATGTTTCTTTTACATTACTAACTATAAAGACATATAAAAATAGAAAAAGTATCTCTAACATTGGTAACTCTAAAGACGTGAAAAAAAGAAAAAAGAAAACTTATATACTAATACATTTGTGCAAAAAAGCTTAAGTATAATCCATAAGCATAACATAAGCAAAAGTAAACATAGAAAAAATACATGAAGGAATGCACTTGTTGAAAAATCACACGCCGCCATCACAACAAGGTGAGGAATACTCGGAAGGCATGTGATAAACATTAATCATACTATCAAAGGTGACTTTATGATGTGCCATTTGAGATATGAGCTCCCTGTAAGCCAGCGGGTTCATATTTTGTTGCAACATACGCAACAAAAACCAATCACCGATCCAAAGCTTGCGGAAAACTGCTTTAACGTCGTTAGGACTATTCAGGCTACTCGAGTATCGGAAACAGCGTAATCTAAGTGAAGGAACAAGTACAAGCAATATATGATACGTAATCTGTATAGCGGTGACGAGAGCCAGAATGTGGAACCAAAACCACAAGAAAACATAAATCTTCGAGTTGACTGAATTCTGTACCAAAATGCAGATTCCATCTCTGCTCTCCAGAGTCCCAGAAGGTCCGTATTTCTCATAAACACACGTGGTCATCGTTGGGAACACACTTTCCATAAGATTGACCGAATTTCCTCCCAATTGTTGATGGAACGCCACATTAATTCCGTAATATGTAAAGTCTTTACCGAAAAAGCTATT
Organism: Diadegma fenestrale; assembly: GCA_037043255.1. NCBI lineage: Eukaryota > Metazoa > Arthropoda > Insecta > Hymenoptera > Ichneumonidae > Diadegma > Diadegma fenestrale. The sequence goes on from CM073319.1 coordinate 6,966,914, forward strand.
CATGCAGCATATTTGCATCACAGTGTTTGCCAAATACAACACTTCACAGACGAAAAACTTGAAGGCATAACAGTTATGCGAATGGAGTTGCACGGTGAAATAGTCTACCAACGGTTTCGTGTTCTCTCGTATGCAATCTTTGCTTAGGACTGGATCAGCGAGCCCACCGGTCAACATCTTGATTCTTCCTCCTTCCCATGACTTCCAAACTAAACGTGGTATGTAGTACAATACCGCCTGCACGAATAACACGATGAAGACCCATTGGTAGTAGCCGTAGTAAATCTTCTGGTCTTCCTCAGCTGTTCCAGGGTTCCTGAGATGCGTCTGGAGCTGTCTTCCGGTCCCCGCATCAGTAAGTGATTGTTTGTTCAAGAAGGTTGAACGGATGTAGCAGTAGGTGTTGAGAGAGTGGTACGGATAGTCCGGGAAGTCGCAATTCATGGGTTCTCCGAAGAACTGGCCCGACGTCACCAATATCGAGAAAGCAACAAGAAGGATCACTGTCACTTTATAATGAAGCCGGGCGATATTAGTGTCGATAGAAATCGACTGAATCTTCAGCAGACCGCGCAACGAACTCAACACGGGCAACATGGTGAGAAGTTTTAGTTAAACTATGGTATGCTAATGTGGACCGCCTCATTTTATAATAATTGATAAGAGTCTGGAATAATAATACGTCATGGATTGAATGAATAATCGGTCACAACCGCGTACCGAGTTATCCTTATACATATCCTGTTATTTTATTTATTCGCACATTTATAACCACAAAAATGACTCAGTACACGCCTACTTTCCCAGTAAGCGAAAATCAAGAACCCCGTTGAACCATCTCCGTTTAACTGAGATAACAGGGAGCAATAAGTGTTCTATGAGAAGAACTTCTTCTACAAGTTTCGCTTACAGCATCTGCCGGCTTTTTTTTAGCGATGAATACACTGTACCTGCTGTGCACGGCATGCACTTCTGGGACACACTACTGTTTGCGTTTGTAACATGGGTCCAATAGGTTTTAAAAATGATAAAACATCATCTGAGCTGACTCCCGTAGCAACAAGGAGAGGTATTGAAGTGACCACACGTCAGCTTCCATATTTGGCACGTTTGGGCGCAAGGAAGCGATAACGTATTTCCTTGTTCAGCGGATAAGCAGCAAAGAAAATAATTAATTAATGTATGAATTCCGAACAGTACGTTAATTAATCTTATCGGTCAGCCATACCTTCTCTTGTTTAGGGTTTTACCGAAACATCGATAATATTCATGGTAAAACTATGTATTGCAAAAAACCAATACACCATTGTTTGATAAGGCCTGCTGACCTCATGCCTGATAGCCTATACCACTTCTTCATAGAGTGCCTACGACAATCGCTCAAAAAGTGCTTATACTTAAAGTTTCTACTGCATGCTTTACGTCGATCTGCGACCGAATACTGCAATGTAGTTGGAAGTGCAAGCCAGCATGCATCGCTGTGCTTACCTTAGCACCTCGTTATCTAGAAACTTTGCATTTGCGCTGCTACGTGCACTTAACAGCAACTGCATGAAAGGTTGTGCATAGTCAACCACCGACGGTACTCTATCGGTTGATCCACGACATGCTATGGGAGATGCTCTGCTCGATAACGCTATACAGCATGGTGACAAGCCAGCTAGGACAAACGCTGACATTGCGAATGATATCATTACCATGCATCGTCATAAATACCGTGAAATGTACATTTTCCTGTTTATTCAGCCATTTCAGACCGCAAACAATTTCTAATACCTACATAAATTAGGTATTGTAATAATATAAAATATTGCGGTGGTGTGTCGTCACCATGCTCCTGCTACGTGACCGTAAACACCTAGCACAGGCAAGATTTGCTTGACAGGCTATCGAGGTAATAACGATAGATGCCCTGCACCACACGGAGTTGATCTTATATGCCGATGCATACTACGTGCCAAGATACTTCGCTCTGTACGTAAGACGTCATTAAGAAGTCAAGTGCTCAATGGGCTAACTCATTTTTTTCTCTCTTGGGTTGACTTCATTCTTTCATCTCACGTCAACTCATTTCGGAAAAAACGAATAAAAACCTTTCTATTCTGTTCTATCTCGAGTTACTTTGCGCCGGTCACTCACCGACCGAGTTCCACAGATCCCCATCGTCTTTTAGAGCATACTAATCGACACAACGATATACGATATTGTTCGATAATACCCGATTGGACAAAATACATTTTTCGATTGATCGGCAAATCAACAATCACCGTGCCATCAAAGAGCTTTTCAACAAAAGATTCAATCCAGGTTACGAAATAACGCGATTGCTCTCCAATGGACGATCTGAAAGTGAACCTCACGATGTTTTGTTTATCGAACAACCAAAAAACATCATCTAGCTAAATTTTCAAAGTTGAATGAACAAAAATTAACAAAATGATCACTTGTCGATAAAAATGTATTTCGAAATAAATCGAACTCACTTTATTTTCATAAAAATCCATTCATTCCTCGTTCGTGCGTACAATATTTACAATTTTTGTTTTTTTTTTATTTAAAAAAACGTCTTTTCGGGCTCTTTTTTCAATCTGGATAATCGCAGCCTTGGCTATACAACCAGTGAGTAATTGTTGAAATTCCCGTATGGAGGGCACAGCTGCGAATTGAATCAATTCATAAATTATTCAAAATTTTAATAAAAATAAAATTATTGATGATGAAATGATTCGGCTAATTAATAAAAATGAATAAACTAAAAAATTGCCAACTTATTGAGATCGTCTACTTTGATTATTAAAATTATTTCATCAATTAATTTTTTTTTCTATCATCTGGACACTCAACGAATTTGTTTTCTTGCAACTAACAAATGATAATTGTAAATTGAATGGAAATCAGGAAAATTAATAAAATGAGAGTTTCGATCGAATTTTATGGATCGCGACCGTTATTTTTTTTTACCTTATTCGATAAAGGATCCCGGAGAACCACGTTGCGTTCAGAATGCACTGGTCTCTTCTCACAGCATCCACAACGTCCTTGGCTACTTGTTGCTCAGTTTGGCTCAGCAGTCTTTGAAATAAAAAAAATAAAAAATTCATGCGACCCAAGAAAATCGTTTTTTTTCTTTTTTCAATTTACCTCGGATCAGCTTTCGGGGCGACTGTCAAAAAATTGAGTTGACTGCTCCGACTGCTGAACTCTTGGCCCAAACTTTCCATGAGTCCTGCAAATAAATTTGTATAATTAAGTGAATAAATTAATTCGTCCAATGAATTTATCAATTAATCACTAATCAACTAATTGAATTAGTTAATTAATGATCAACTGATCAATTAATCAGGTGATTAGCAAAAACGATCGCGATAAACTTTCAGAATATTTGACCAAATTGCAAAAATGTGGGTAGGTACATTCAAAATTGAACAATTACCGGAAATGGCAGCTCGGGAACCTGCGTAAGCGTCCTGTCGTGACGAGGTTGGTGTAACGCCAATAATATGGGCTTTTTCGTGTCTCAACATGAGTGGCAAGAAGGCTAGAACTGTCTGGAATGATCAAAGTAAAAAAAAGCCTCAGAACTTGGATTTTTCCATTTTTTTTATTAAAAATAGATCGATTTTCGTCGAAAATAATTATGGACAAAAAAAACATAACGAACCCAGTAATGGCTCATCAAAGTGAGATTGACTGTATCGAAAATATCCTGACCGGAGTGGCCTGTACAAGTGACGAGAACATCGATCGGTCCGACCTCGATCTCCACCTTTCTCGCAAGGTCTCTCAAGGCGTTTCGATCCCAGAGGTCGCAGGCGAAGCTCCGAGCTAGAACCTTCGGCTTTTTCATTAGCTCATTTCCTTTACGACCTTCGGAACCGATCTCCATAACGCTCGGGTACTTTGAAGCCACGTCCTTTCTTATTTCCTCCAATTTTTCATCATTTTCACCATCCACGCATATTATCGTGCAACCGTTACGCGCGAATTCTCGCGCTATCCAAGATCCTAATGTCGAGGTCACGCCAGTCACCTGATCAAAGGTCAAGTTGGCTATTACAGTTTTTTTTTTTTACAAATTTATCAATTATTCACTAAAAATAATCATTAACGACGATGAACCTCATATTAAACCTAAAGCGGTAACCTTTTTTTTTTACCTGGGGTCAAAATGACCCGAATTTTGAAAAATTCGTATATCTCCGGTAAAATTTAACGAAAAGGGCTCAACTTGGGCTCATTCTTTTCGTTTTTTAATGCAGAATCGCGTGAGCCTTGAGCTATTTTGCTTCGAGTAAAAAAATCGGTAAAAAATCCAGTTAAACCATGAAAAACCGGAGAACGAAGGGAAAGTGTGCGAGATTTAAATTCGGCCGGGGTCGTTTTTGACCCCGGGTTACGGTTTCAGGGTCAATGAAATTTCAATTTCGATATTTTCGCTAAAATCTGATGCAGAAAAAAAATAATCGATTGGTAATTATTAAAAAATCAAAAGAATTACTGTCGTCAATCGTCAGATAATAAATTATAATAAATAATAGTTAAATTATTATTATCAACAAATAATAATGAACATCTCAAGCAAACAAAAATTAATTAACTGCTATTAGCAAATAGTAATAAATATTTAATGACTTTCAATTATTATCAACATTTTTAATTGTTAACAACAAATGACGATAAAAATTGTCAATAAATAAAAATTTATTGTTAATCAATATTAACTGATTTAATATTGAATGACTTTTTATAAAAAAGTGATTTTTACGAAGAAACGAGGAAGAAAAACTCACCAAGACGACGTCACCGTTCAAGTCCCTCGGTGGTTTTGGTAAAAGCGATTTGAGCAGAGCCAAAAAAGCCAACGAACCGGTAATGGCTGCACCGATTAAAAACTCCGCGACGAGATAAAACCACGCCACGGACAATGAACTGCCAACCCTTGGACACGAGACTAAAGCGTCCCCGTGAATCGGTACCATCCTTTCTTATATTTTCATCAGATAAAAAGGAAATTCAAATCGACCTGAAAAATCAATTTAATTATTTTCAATTAAGATGCTCTTACAGTCGCGTGAGAGCGAGCACGGAATTGCTAAAAAGCATCAGGTTTACGCGTCGTTCTCGGAGGCGCTCATTTCAACTGATAACGAACACAATATTCGTCATTTTGAGTCATTTTTTAATTCATGAAAGGAAAACAACGAACCCCGTTTTTTCGTTTTTTTTTTTTACTTTTTATCCAAATCTTTTCGCAAAAAAAAAGCGTTCGTGGAAATTAATCGTTCATTTCTCCTGATGCAAAATGTTTTTGTTTTTTTTTTTATGACTTTATAATTTTCCCATAAATTTTGCCGGGCTCGCAAGAAATTGCCATTTATTTTTTCCGACGTTTTTACGACACCACAACACTTTGTTCCCACAAAGGAAATTGTTACTCAATCCTCGTAATAATTCACAAACCCTCGGACATTTAACAGCTGGAAAAATGCACGAAAATGCGTTTTTTTTTAATTTTTTTTTTTTAGAAATTTATTCGTACATTTTGAAAATTAAGAGAGAATTCAATTTGCGCGACGAAATTACTACCTTAAGACGGTGATTAGTCAATATCAACACCCCGCGAGCTTCCCCGTGTAAATTGCAGTCGATTGCAATTTTTTTATCCCGGAAATTTCACGCTTCGTTGCAGAATGCAACAATTTTTATTATTTTCTTCTTGTTCGCTTTTTATCAACAAAGCGAAAGTGCCTATGAAAAGTTTTATGGGTTCCGGGTCTTTCGTTTGGGGCCCCCAGCATTTTTGCTAATGTATGCACAGTCACGAGAGAATATATAGGAACGCGAGGAGAGACGCGTACGAACTGCGGCCGAAAATAATCAGAGCGTAAAATCTAACGAGAGGCTCGTCGAGCGATTTCGCCAAAGCCGCCACAATAGCAAAAACGACCATTTTTACCAAAACAATGAACGTTTTTTCCTTTTCTCCATTCGATCACAAAAACAATTGAATTTTTCGAGGTTTCTTGAAATATTTTCAGGGGTCGATTTTGCATGGAACGCCTCGTGCAAATTTTTCCCATTTTTTTCACCATCATAATGATTGAGCAATCAATTAAAACGTCGATTTTTTTTCGAGGCCCATTTCGCATAGAACGCCCCATACAACGTCAAAAATTCCGCCCGAGCCTCGTGCAAATTTTTTCCATTTTTTCCACCATCGTAATAATTAAGGAATTGAATAAAATTTCGATTTTTTTTCAAGGCCCATTTCGCATGGAACGCCCCATACAAGGTCGAAAATTCTGCCCGAGCCTCGTGCAAATTTTTTCCATTTTTTCCACCATCGTAATAATCAAGGAATCGAATAAAATTTTGATTTTTTTTTCGAGGTCCATTTCGCATGAAATGTCCGATACATGCAAATTTTTCCGCATCACTGGATCAGCCAAAACTACGGAAATTCGGAAGAAAAATAAATGAATTTTTTTTTATAGATGATTTCACACAAAACGCCCCATATATCGAATCGAAAGTTGTTAACAAACCCCGGAAAACACCATTTCGTTACAAAGTCTTTGACCGAATGTGCGAATGAAAAGAAAAAAAAATTCGGATGCCGTTACACCGAACGCCCCATAGGATCGTTTTTCAATTTTATGAATTACACGATCGACTTTGTACGCGGTTTTATTCGCGGGATACGTAAGACTCTCGTGCTAATCAATGCGCAACGGGATCACGTATCTCGTTTAAATGCATAGGTAAACTTAGCTCCACGTAATAATAGGTTTAAAGCACGAAAATTGAAAACAAGAGGATAAAAACTAATCAAACGTGTAATTAAAATGCAATATTTTTTTTTATCATTATTACGAGGCGAGGGAACAAACTGCGTTGACGCTTATTGCATTTTTTTTGGTTGCATCGACGCGACGGATTCGTCGTTGAATGTGAATTGCGGCGCGTCGTTTTTTGGGAATAAAAATTCTGGACCGCGATGTATCGAGCTTTTAGAGTTTCTAATTCTTTTTTAAATTCTTTTCTCTCGATGCGGACAGGAATTTTTTGAGCAAATGAACTCTTGGGAAACAAACGATCCGGCAGGATGTTTCCATCTCGGAAACTTCCCACGTGCGTGAGAATTAGAAAAGCAAATAGAAACGACAAATTTTTGCTGCAATCCCTGGACTTTTACGAGGAAACGGAATTATGGAAAATTATAAATAATCAACGATTTTATTGATTGGAGAAAAAAAATCTGACAGACCTCGATTTAATCGATTTTTTGTTTCAATTTCAATCATGGCAATGAGAGAAATTTTTTATTTTTTCTATTTACGCAATAAATTAAGGGCGTTCACGCACGTGTTGATAATCGCGAACGTCAAGTGAGATTTGACCTTGTCAGAAAGGTGTGACATCATAAATATTGAATAGGCATTCCAGAAGCCACGTCCATTCCGCTCGAAGGTTCGTCCCAGTGACATCATTTTCCCCATTTATCATTTAAACAATAAATCATTGTTCGTTAATTAAAAAGAAAAATCGTAATTTCAATCTTTTCCATGTTTTTTTCGATCGTCGTTGAGTGAGCGGAGGGCAAAAAAAGGGAACAGCTATTCCGAAGGCCGAACAACAATGTCATTGATAAACTAATCCTTTTTTTCGTTGAGACGAGAAAAAAATTACAAGGCCACCTTAATTACAGAGCCCCGCGAAGTATAACAGAAGAAAAAAAACAAAATTGATACACGCGGTCTCGATAGACGATAAAAAAAAATCTCTCGTCCATTAAACTGCAATTATAACAATTGGAAGAAACGAAAATTCAGATTTTCTGATGATAAAACATTAAAATGCACAAATTTTGAAAAATTACGTCTCCGCGAAGAATTATTTTGAAATTTTTTTTGAAAAAAACGAATTTTTGGGTTTCGTTCGTTTGAAGTTCTCGATTACCTTTTTCCCGAGCACTCGCAGTTAATCCAAGATCGAAATGTCACTTTTTCACTGCAGATTTAAATGCAAGAAAAATTAACGCGTAGCTGAGTCAATTTCGAGCTAATTACAGAATTAATTAACAAGGCGATGAAATTCGTTTTTTTATTGACAAATGATCAAAATCCCCAATAAAAAAATGCAACGACTCAATAAATTAATTAGCGACAATACGAGTTGCAGAATTTCTCAGGAAAAAATTGCTCACTGGCTCAAATTGACGTTTAATCAAGCAATTAAAAAATCGAACACTCGATTAAATTTTTTTTCATGATATTTTTTGTTTTTATTCGTTGTTTATCGGATTTTTCGAAACGTCATGCATCGGAACGCAATTGCAAACAGTGTCTGAATAAATTTCCATTAATTGTCGCGATTACGAACGATCTTCCGCGATCTTGCACCGCGAACGGCAAGTGAATCACTGAATCACGAGTTCCCAAGTATTTCCTCGTCGCGAGCTGAGAGTCTCTCTGCAACACCAACTTGTAACAATCGCCCCAGACCGACTCTCCTTTCGTACCAATTCTCATCAAATCGTCCCATTATTATAATAACAATAATCAACATAATAATAATCCAATTATTGAAAATTGTTCGATTTCATTTCGCGATCAATTTCTCGTCTTCGTTTCATCTTCAAATTTAATCAAGACAATAGAAATTCGTAAATCTGGCAATTTTAAATATTAAAAAAAAAAATTTCTCTAAATATTTAATTTTTAATTCAAATAATTCAATTTTTCAATTTTTTTTTTTCAATTACAAAAATTGAATTATTCGACATCGATTTTTTTTTGTACTTTTTTTAAAACGGTAAAATTTATTTCTTCTTGGAAGTTTTTGATTGCGATTCTCAAACGTGCCAAGAAAATAATGAAAATCGAGTCTGTAAATTTCAGGCAAATCCGGGACATGAAATTTTGATAAATTTAATTTTTTTATTTATAGTGAGAATAATATCGAGGCGGAAAATAATAATTATAACGACATCCGGTTGTCATTAAGCTGTCTTAGGAATCACGACGAAGAACTGCTCAACGTCACTGAAGAATGAAGAAAAAAGTGATGTTGAAACTCTTTCGTGTGAGAATTGTGAGAAAAACACTTTGTCATCAGCGGAGGCAGGAACGAGAAATTATGACTCGATGGCTCCTTCAAAAAATCTCTCGAAATTAGATAGTAATTCGATATTTCGTTATGACGTGTTGAAAAATGTCGAAACATTTACTTACTGAAGAAAAAGCTAAAGAAGAAAAAATAATTTAATTCATTCAATTGGATTCAAATAAATTTTTCATTTATTTTTCATTATTTCTTCGCTGCTCGACAATTTGGATTTTTTTTCTTCCTCACTATCGTCGCTCGTTTGCCAGAAAATCGAGAATTCTCATTTTCACGGATGCTGGGAAAAGTCTGTCAAAAAAGAAATCCAAAACGGACGTTGGACGAATTTTTATCGATTTTTTATGATTATTTATCAATTTTAAGATTTTTTAAATTTATTTCTTAAGTCAAAATCGTCAATTTTTTTTTTTCTATTTCTTCCCAAAGACTATTTTGATTGATTTTTTTTTTACTAGCCCATGCTCAATCGTACCTTATAATCGCGTTAAGGGGAAACAAACATCTTGGTATTGTGTGCTCGGCGTAATTTCGTCGAAGTGCTTTGATCACTTCCTCAGCCGCATACTCAGCACTCACAGCACGAAATAAGTATGGAAATCTGTTGTGTAACGAAAAATGTGAAAAAAAATGAAAAAAAAATTCAAGAACCACAAATTGCTCTTGAGTTTAACTCGATGGGAAAATTTCGTAAGAAAAATTGAAAAGTTTCATCAAACGAGAGTCACCGCGATTTATAATTCATATTTTTCCAAGTTGAATTAAATTCGATGATTTTGTATTTTATGGACGAATTAATGCTCGAAAAATTCCGCGATTTGGAGCATTTATTTTTTTTTTTTCTTGAAAAATCGATTAATTTTTCCAATCATGACAATGGCAAGAAAATTTTGGTCGCTTTTTACTTTTTTTAAATTAATTCCCCCTCGTAGAATTGCCAATATTGCAGAAGATGGCGCCACGCACTGGGACCCACTCGTGGCGCCATCTCGCGGATTTTTTTCGTACTTTCTGCAAGAAAAATCTTCGAAATTCAAACTGGAAGTGAATTTTGCTTCAATTTTTTTTTTCCAAGACCGTCCTATCGATGGATTTTCTTTTTCAAAGTTCGAATCGAGTTAAAAATCAACGCACGCGGTGACTAATTATTAAAAATTTCTCTAAAAAGGATTTTCCGGCTTTTTTTCATTGATTTTCAATTTTTTCAGTCAAAATTGTTTTTTTTTTTTTCGAAAATACGCCGAAAAATATAAACGAACAAAAGCGAACGGAGGTTTTTCCAGCAGACGAGGAAAAATTGCGATAAATAACCACCGTGCAAGAGACAGAAGCTCGTAATAAAATTTAATGAGCACAATAACTTTCACTGCATCGCAATTAGGACTATGGTAGTACGGCGATTAAATTTTACGAGCACGTAATAATAATCACACCTGTATTCAGGATCCTTAGCTAATCCGGTATCGACGTAGAATGGATAAATCGTCGTGAAGTTTATATTTGGTTTCCAGGGATGAAATCGCATTTCTTCACGAATACTGTCCATCAAACCTTCCAATAAATAACGTGAAAATTAAACTTCATTTTTTACCTACTCCGCTCATCTTGGATCATAAATCAGGGCAATCTTTAAAAATTCATATCTCCGATAAAATTTAACGAAAAGCGTTCAACTTGGGCTCATTCTTTTCGTTTTTTAATGCAGAATCACGCGAGACGTGGGCAATTTGCTTAAAATTGGAAAAATCAGTCAAAAATGCGGTAAAAAGGATGAAAAACGAAAAAAGGAGAAAGGGCGCGAAATTTAAAACGTTTTCGAGACCAGATTTCATAATTTATTGATTAATTTCTTTTTCAAGCAATGAAAAGATCCTGGACTGATTATTTTGTCACTGATTGCTGCAAAATTACTCAAAATTTGAATTCGAGTGTAAAAATGCATGAAAAATCAGTTTGGCTAGTGAAAAAATTGATTTTTTGTTCGCTCACCTCGAACAGCAAACTTGGACGAGCAGTAAGCGGCTTTTTGTGCAACACCGTACATCCCACACATGCTGGACATGCAAACGACGTGTCCGGAGCCGTTTTGTATCATGGTAGGCAAAAAGGCTTCGAGAGTCTAAAGATAAAAATCCCCTGATGACAAATAATCAACTTTTTCCTAAAAACAATTTGAGCCATAGAAAAAAAAATCTAGTACGGACCCAGAAATGCGATAAAACGTTGACTCCGAAAGTTTTTTCAATCTCTTCGTAATTGTGCTCCAGAAAAGGACTTTGATAAAGAATCGCTGCGTTATTAATTAACATCGTAACATTAGGAATTTTATTTCTTCTCATCATTCTCACGGTTTCACGAACTTCCAGTCTCTTTGAAACGTCCACGAGGTAACCGTAAGCCTGCAGTTTTTCAAACCAATCAGAACTGGCTTATCGAGAAAAAAAAAGCAACGCGTTCTTATCGATTTTTGCGCGAATTATTTAATTATTTTTGTTTATTTTTCCATTTTCTCACTTCTCCACCTTCTTCGATTATTTTACTGATCGTCGATCGATTAGCCTCCTCGTCAATATCCCAACAGACGACGATGCAGCCAAGAGCCGCTAATTTGATGGCTAATTCTTTTCCGATGCCATGACCAGCCCCGGTAATCTGTCGCTCGCATCGAGTCAAAAAATTCGCGTGATTTTCATCAAAATTCCATTTTTTTCATTCGAAAAACATTTCTTAATGGATTTTAGTGCGTTTGGACAAAAAAAAAAGAAATTTCACCCTCAAGTACACACTTGGGTCTGAGAGACCCGAAATGAACAAAATTGCCATTTTTGCCTCTTAGCCGTTTTGTGCCACTTTTAATGATGGAACGTGAAAAAAACGCTGGTCCGGGTCTCACAGACCCAGTGTGTACTTCTGGCGAGCAGAATAATTTTTTGCATTATTTTATTGTGAATTTTTTTTCTGTTTCTTACGACAACCGTTTCTCCCACGAGATTTTTCATGGTCGGTGGCACGATCAGTCTCAGGGCAGCGAAAATCATCGAAAACGAGATTTTCATCGATAATAAAATCAAATCGCAAATTAATTTGGAATATCCAAAAAAATTTGCACATCCGGTCTGTTCCCTCGGGGAACTGAGGAAATGCGGAATTTATTTTCTCAGATTATTATATCGAGTTTGAAAAAAAAGTGAAATCGTTTTTACCCAAAATTTTCAGTGGAATTTTCATTTTCTTGAATTTTTTCGGCGACCGCGACGTCGTTGGAATTTTCGTCCTCGCGCGATTCTTTCATCGCGAATGACACTTAACCTGTCACGCGAATCGACCGAATTCTTTGTCGACAACTTCGGACGTTAGGACCAAAAAAAAATAAATAAAAAACTACTGAGAATTGAAAGAAAAAGAATTTGACGATTTTTTTTTACAACTTCACTTTTTAACTCTCAAGTCTTTTTTCTCTTCGCGGCAACTTTCGCTCCCGCAGTTTTTTTAGCTGCAGGCGCTTTTCGCTTCGAATTTTTCGCTATTTTATTCGATTTTGAATTTTCTTTCTCCCCCAAATTTTTTCCGTGCGCAAAACTTTTCGTCCCCTTTCCAAATCCGGAAGTCGCGACGTTTTTGACTGTTTGCGATTTGCCGCGTCCGTTTCTCGAGGCCTTGGCGTTTTTCTTTCGCGTTTCCGAGTCCGAACCGTCGGAGGAAAAATCCTCTCCCAATTTGCTTCGTTTTTCACGACCGGAAGTGAGCGTTTCTTCGTCGTTTTTTTCCCCGGACATTCGGGACGAATCGTCAGACTCGGAGGATTCGTGATTATGGCGAATCGAACGATTACTCTGCGAAAAATGGAAAGCCACGGTGAGTTATAACGAAAAAAAAAAAAAAATTGCTCGGGTCTCACAGACCCAGTGTGTACTCCCCTTAAGAAAAACTTTTTTTTCGCTCAATTTCAACGTGTAACGAAAGAAAAACCTACTCTGTTCATCGGCGGACGCTCCCCCAATGCCGGAACCTTAAGTTTCCAAATTTCTTCACTTTCCGGTGAATTGAAAACTTGTTCGAGCGCCTCTGCCATTTCCATCTGCTTGAAAACCTTGAAATAGTTGTGCAAAGCCTCTCGATCGCTCTCCGCCAACTCCACGTCGTCGTCCGCACTCTCAATCAACAAACTCGATGGTTTTGTTGTATTTTCCGAATAACCGAGCTTCACCACTATTAGCGAAGGTTCTCGGAAACGGTTTTCAACTTTTCGCTGCAGTCTTAGGGAAAAGATTTTGTAGGACTCGTCCGCGTGGGGAATCGCGTAGTAGAGATCGGAATTCTCCAAGAAATCCTGCGGACAAAGATTCTCATGATTGGTCGAGAGGCCGACAAGGAAAAATGGCTTTGTCGCTTGACCCTAGAACGCTAGGCTTTTTTTTTTTTTTACTGATTCCGATGATCTGGGCTCATAAATGACCGAAATTTTGAAAAATTCATATCTCCGGTAAAATTCAACGAAAAGAGCTCAACTTGGGCTCATCCTTTTCGTTTTTTAATGCAGAATCGCATGAGCCTGGAGCAATTTTGCTCGGAGTCGGAAAATTGGTCAAAAATCCGGTAAAACGAGGAAAAACGGAGAACGAAGGAAAAGTGCGAGAAATTCAAATTCGCCTGAGGTCGTTTTTGATCGCGGGTTACCGTTTTAGGGTTAAAATCGTTTCTCGAGCTCGAAATGTTCGTCTCGACCCAATTTCGACGTTTTATTTTATGCAAAATTTATAATCGCTCGAGATTTCGAAAAAAAAAACTCGAAACAGTGAAAAGAACGAGAAAAAAAAGTTTCTCCTAGAAAAATTCGGGACTTTTTGACCAAAATGTAGAAATTTTTTGGTTTTTCAGCTTTTTTTTCAAATTTCTTACTTCCAATTCCTTGAACTGTTGTTTACGGAACGTAAAACATTCCACGAGAGTTTTACAGTCTGTGAGGAATTGGCCGATGCGAAGGGACTCGTCCGTATTTGCAGCTTCCAGTTTTTTTTTGTTGAAACACGTCGGCATGAAATACGGACCAATTTTCCATTCTGTGTCTTTGCACGAGAATTTAATCCAGAATTTTTTTCTGTAACCCTCCGCAGCGTCCCAGTCGTTGAATTTGACCACGTACTCGTTTTCAGCTTTTCGCAAACAACGGACACCCGCTGCGGATTGTAAACGAGCGACGGCCCTTAACGCCGGATCCTGGAGCTTTTGCTCGCGCGTTTGCGGCTCCGTGCGGAAACGCCGCGTCACGAGGACTTCGCCAAACCGGATCAAGCCTCCGTGCACATAATCTGTGAATCGTGAGTTTTATTTTTTCTAGCGACAAAAACTAGAAATAAAACTTGGAATTTTTGTACAGGAAGCGAAGGAAAAATGTTCGTTTCGCAGTTTTTTTTACAGAGAGAATTGAATTTTTTACATTGAAGAAATTTGCAGTCCAAAATATCGGACTCTTGAGCCTGAGAAATTTGAGGTTATGGCAGGACGATTGAGACCTTAATTTATCGATTATTTATTTTATTTTACCTGGTTTGAGATTCGTCGAAGTGCTCGATTCGTTTTCACCGCCGTTTTTCCTTTTCCCAGACATTTTCAATGTGTTTTTCTCTTCTCGGAGTCGCGAAGAATCTCTGGACAACAAAACACGAAAACGTGTGGCGCCGGAGCGGCGAGTTACACAAACTAAATTCCCGATTCCCGCCAATCACGTGGCAGCGAGCTGTGCGCGAAATTTACCACTTTCCCGCGCTTTTCCCGCTCAGCTGATACAACTTCTCGAGTGCAGGACTCCCACAAGTGCGTATTGGGTCAATCCGACCCGAGGCGTTTTCCAAATCGTCGTATTTCGAAATGAATAGAAATTTTTGGGGTCAAAACGACCCAGTGTGCACTCGATGGGTCAAAATTCGTTTTTGTTTTATACTCATGAGTAAATTATTAATGAAGTAATGATTGATTAGCCAGAAATATTGATGAAATGTTTAATTTTCAGGAAAATCGTGATATTTATTAAAATCGCGATCTTCGTCCCATTTTTATGAATGAAAACAAAAAAAAGGGTGAATAATTTGAGAATAATTAACGTTGGACAGACGACGTGTTTATTTGGCGAATATTTACAAAGTTAAAAATGGTCGTGTGTCGGACGCGAATACCTAAAGCAACAGAAATCGTTGAAGAGATTTTTATCGACTTTTGGTGAAGAAATTCGATAATCGAAGAAATCGAATCGAATTTGTTGCACAATGATGGAATAAATTTGATCGAACTAATGAATTTGTTAATTAATCAGGAAATCGGTGATTAATTTTTCTTTTTTTGTTGCACAGCACCTGGCAACGATTCTTGATATTGTCGGACCATTTCTTCCTGCAATTCTCGTTCGCAGGGACTGTATCGAGAATATTCCATCGAAAATTCTCCTTTTCCTTGAGTCGACGATCTCAACTCTCCGGAATAACCGAACATCTCGTTCAATGGAACTTCCGCGTAAACTGTGAACCAGCCCTCCGTCGCGTCCGAACCAGTTATTATTCCTTTTCGCCTGTTCAACTGTCCCAGTATCGTTCCCTAAAAATTTCATTAATTCTTTATTGTTTGTTCATGCGCTATGAATATTGAAAATATTCACAATTTAGTTATTCATTCATCCTCCTATCAATAAATTTCGTTTATTTCTCTATTTCTTTGGATATTTTTGCATTTTTTTAACATACAAAACTATTATTATTATTTTTCAATATTAATTGTTGTTATTATTATGAATATTGAAAATATTAATAATTTAGTTGTTCATTCGACCTTCTATTAATATATTCCGTTTATGTCTCTATTTCTTTCGATATTTCAGCGTTTTATTGGATAATTTTTCGTTATTTTGTTAGTTTTAAAAAATAAATATATCTCAATTTATTTATTCACTCAATTGGCTAGTTCTTTGGAGCTTTTTTTGTTTTTGTTTTTCTCATACTTGAAATTCCTCGGGACCCGTGATTTCGACCGCCATGATTGGTTCGAGAATTTGCCAGGATCCTCTTTCGAAACATTGTCTGATTGCGCCTTGGGCTGCAAGGTTGAACGCCAATTCGGAGGAATCGACGATGTGATGAGCTCCGTCCTTCAAACGGAACTTGAGACCCGACAATTTGTGGCCGGTGAGCAAACCTTTTTCGCACATTTTGTGGTAACCTTTCTGTATGCCTGGAATATACTGTTTCGGAATATTCGTACCGATCGTCTCGTCCGAGAAAAGCAACAACGTGTTCTGCTGAGGCGGCAGGGGCTGCGAAAAAATTACAGATTTGTTTTAAAGCCGGAGTTGCGTTACTGCTTTTTTGAAAATTCCGATTTTTTCTCACCTCCAATATTCCCTCCACCCCTGCAAACTGCCCCTGACCTCCGGACTGCTTCTTATGCAAATAATCAAACTCGCACGGCTCCACCAATGTCTCCCGGAACGAGACTTTTGGCTTTCCCAATATCACTGGACAATTGTATTCACGCTCGAGCCTTTGAGCGTAAATCTCCAGGTGGAGCTCGCCCATTCCGGACACCACACTCTCCTGCTCATCGATAATAAAAAAAAACATTAATCCACGTTCTTACGCATTTTTCGAATCAAAATCCGCACAAAAATCGGAAATTGAATACGCGTTTCAAATATTTTTCATTTTCTTCAACCAAGAACCATTCGAAAGATAAAAAATCGTAGAAAATTCAAATCTAATATGAAATTTTTCGTCTCGTTTTCTCGTTAAAACGATTTTTAGTGTCTGTGACGTCATAAAACGCTCATTTTACTGTATATAAGAGTACGGCAGCGCTCGGGCTACGCTTTTTTCTTTCAATACTTGGCGTCGAGACGCTGCAGCGTCTTCTGATGAGAAAAATTGTTAAAAACATTGTAGAATCCAAAAAATTGTGAAATTGTTAATTTTTTAATCAGATCTCTGAAAGTGATGGAGCAGTCACCAAAAATCGTGGCGAATTATTGAGATTCAACATTTTCGAGACCGAGACTGATCCATCGCCTTGAGGGATGGAAAAAAAAACAAGGAAAATTACTCTGTTGTCCGGATCGTATTGAAATCGAAAGGTCGGATCTTCTTTGGTGAACCTTTGAATGCCTTTGGCAAAGTTGTCACGATCTTTGGTGTTTTTGGGCGTGATCGACATGGTAATAACAGGGTCAGCGACGTGAATCGACTCCATCGATATTTCCAACTTTGCGTTGTTAGTGAACGTGTCACCGGACGCGCAATCCACCCCAAAAAGCGCAAAAATATCGCCCGAATAGACTTCGTTCACGTCCTCCATTGTGTTCGAATGCAAACGCACCAATCTTGAGATTCGAACTTTCCTCTTTGTTCTCGTGTTGAAAATCGTATCGCCTTTCGTTATTTTTCCCTGGTAACAACGGAAATACGTCAATTGACCGAACTTTCCGGCTTCGAGCTTGAAGGCCAAACCGACGAACGGCTTCTTATCGTTTCTCGCTGAATCCAACAAAACTTTATCTGTTTTTCCCCTAAAACCATTTCCGGACGTTCATTATTTCCAGCCAAGAACATGGACAAAAAAAAACATTAAAAAAAATTGATTCATGCAAATTTTTTCGAGTTTAATCGATTTATCTACGTTGAAATTTTTCGTAGTTAAATCGTTTTCTTGAAAATTCAAGAATCCTAGAGATATAAAGAAAAAAGAAGAAATTACTCTGCGAGTTCCCGAATCGCGTGGTTTTGGACTTCGCCGGGATGTGGCAAGTAGCGCAAAACAGAATCGAGCAAAGGTTGCACGCCCTTGTTCTTGAGGGCAGTGCCAACGAGAACAGGGGTGAAGGTGCGTTGTAGACAAGTTCGTCTAACTGCATCAGCAATGTCATTTTCGGTGGGTGTTTGTTCGTTGAGAAAAAAGTCTCCAAGGGTGTCATCGACGTTGCTCAAATGTTCGATAAGTTCCTGACGACGATCGGTAGATTCTGTAACGATTGTGAAGGAAAATTAGCTCGGAAAAGCGTCAAAAACTTCGAAAAAAAAGGTATAAAAACTGATTTTCTCACCGGCTCTCATGTTAGCCGGAATTTCGTCGACTCGAATTTCTTCCCCGAAGGTGCCTTCAAAGTAAAGAGCTTTTTGGCTGATAAGATCAACGATTCCCTTGGTATCGTTTTCTAGGCCGATGGGAATTTGGACGAACGCAGCATTGTGTTGCATTTTCGATCTCATTTGTTGAAGAACGCGATAGGGATTGGCGCCCATTCTGTCGAGTTTGTTAATGAAGGCTAAACAGGGCACATTGTATCGTTTCATTTGTCGATTGACGGTCAAAGTTTGCGACTGGACGCCGCCGACGGCGCAAAGCACGAGAATAGCGCCGTCCAGAACTCTCAGAGCTCTCTCAACCTCTACAGTGAAGTCCACGTGACCGGGAGTGTCGATAATATTAATATTGTGATCTTTCCATATCGTATAAGTCGCCGCCGATTGGATCGTTATTCCTCGCTGCCTTTCCAACTCCATACTGTCCATCACCGCACCTACATTGTCCTTGCCCTTGACCTTGAGGCAATCATTTCTTCGTTTATTCATTCATCAATCGTCGGTAATTGAAAATAATCAGTAATCGTTATTAATTAATCATGGTCATTAATTAATACAATTTAATTAATGAGATGATTAATTAATAATTGTTATTAATAAATAATTGCTACTAATTAGAATAATTAATAATCATTATTAATTAATCAAATGTCTATAATAATCTAATTAATTACTAATTGTTATTAATTAATAAAAAAAAATTGATAGTGTGATTAATCAATAATTGTTATTAATTAATAAAATTTGTCCAATAGTATGATTAATCAATAATTGTTTAAAATTGATGAAATTTCTATAATTATATGTTTAATTAATAATTGTTATGAATTTATGATGATTATTAATTAATGGTGGTCTGAATTGGAAAGTTAAAATGGTAACATTATTAATTGAAAATGTTGTTAATTAAAACGTTAAATTGTTTATAATATTATGGAATTGTTGTTGATTGAGAATTTTAATAAATTTTTTATCGTAAATAGATGAACGTACTTCATGCATTTCTGAAATTCGGCCGGTATAGAATAAAATACGTTCGGTAAGTGTCGTTTTTCCAGAATCGATGTGGGCCGATATTCCGATGTTTCGAATTTTTTCCAGCGGCTTGTGTTCAGCGTATTTTTCATAAGTTGCCATGAAACGTGCATTTTTCTGGAATTTCGGTAACAATGCGGTTTACTTTTATCAATTGTTTATTAATTGGAATCAATTTCGACTTGAATTTGATGTCGGTCGTGCTTAACCTAAAAATTTGTAGGTTTTGGCGTTCTTACGTGAAATATACTGGCTGGCAAGCTTGACAACCTCCTCGGATGCACCGGGCACTTCAGTAATTTTAATATCGTCATTCTTAGCGTTTAATTAATTAACATTTATTGGTATTTTCATGACTTAATTAACACGATTTTTACACGAGCAGGGAGCAGAAAACAGTGGTGGAAAAAACGAGGAGTAGGACAATTCATCGAGTTCATGAACTGCGACTTTTAGAAATGCCCTGGCGGCCGAAATTGAAACTAAAACGATTGACCTCTCAAGGGCGGGATTATGAAAAGGACCCAAAATCTCGAGGACTCAACTGGAAGACTTTCATATCATGAAAAACTGAAATCTTGCGATAATTTTGCAAATAAATTGGCAACAAGTGGCCTGAAACGCTGGACAGACTTTAGGCAGTGCTGCCATCCGTAGGATCCCGCGTAAAAATGCGCCATCTTCAGGGATGAAGCCCCAAACGCTTCAGTACCAAATCCGCACATGATCGAACACGTGCTCCCCCAAAAATCAACAATAGTTCGAACTGTCTATTTTAATCATAGAAAGATTAACTTGCGCGCCAAAAAGTCAGGATGCAATTAAAAATGAACTTGATTGCAGCTGCGTGCGAGGATATGGGGATCGGTATAAACGGGAAATTGCCCTGGAGACTCAAGTAAGTTAACTCAAACCGCTCGTCGACGCACTTTACCGATTTTTTTATGTTTGTTTCTGCACCTGTCCGCAGGAGCGAAATGGCGTTTTTTACCGACATGACTACGAGAACAAAGGACGAGAAGAAGCAAAATGTTGTCCTCATGGGAAGACGCACCTGGGAATGTATTCCCAAAAAATATCGTCCCCTAAAAGACCGAATAAATATGGTCTTGACCAGCCAATCATTGTAATTACGATTCTCCATTAATTCTCACTCGAAAACTGCCATTTTGTGCTCAATTTTTTTGTTATTAATTCTCAGGGATTTGGGGGACGAAGCAATCGTTTGCAAGAGCATTCCTGCCGCTCTGAAATTCATTTCCGATTCCGAGCTCAAAGATCGAGTCGAAAAAGTTTGGGTGATTGGTGGGGGCTCTGTTTATAAGGTTGGATATGAAAAAAATCGTTATTAAGGGAGCACTCTGATCTGAAATGTCAGAAAAGCTTCATTTTATGGCATACAGCATGGAGAATAAATTGATGAAACTCCATTTTAGGAATCCATGGAATCCCCCAATTTTCATCGACTCTACCTTACCAAAATAATGAAAAAATATGAATGCGATACTTTTTTTCCACCAATCCCGAGCGATTTGGAACGCCTCGAAGAACCGGAAGTGCCCAAAGGGATTCAGCAGGAAAATGATATTTCTTACGAATATCACGTTTATGGGAAAAAGGAATGAGAATGGAAAATTTATATCACCGGAATAATAAACAAATACTTTATTTTTTTAATGCTTTTTCTCATTTATTTCGATATATCAAGATTTTTGGAGGTTAACAATTTTTCATTGTCCTTCGCGGCGCGTCCAAAATGGCCGCCGCACAAAGAATCCAGCGAATCAAGCGACAGAGGCTTTTAACCTGGCGGCCATTCCATCTGCCGACCACCCAGCACGTGCAGGTGCAAGTGATAAACCGATTGTGCACCGTCACGGCCGTTATTTATCACCAAACGAAAACCATTATCCAAACCCTCTTGTTTCGCGACTTTCTGCGCGACGTACATCAAATGTCCCAACAATGCTGAATCCGATTCCTCCGCTTTCGACAACTGCTCTATCGGCTTACGTGGAATTACCAAAAAATGCTTCGGCGCTTGTGGATTGACGTCGTTGAATGCCACGCACTGAAAACCCATTTTTTCTACTCATTAAAAAGCCACAAACGACATTTTTTTTCATCTGCAATCAACCCACGAATTGGATGAAAAAAAAAACAAAATTGAAGCTCAGGGCCTTTGAAATTCTAGGCACTTGACTGCAATTCGCACTTTCAGGTTATGCCATCAGCGAATTATCGAATTGTTAAATAATTTTGTCTTTGATGCAATTTTTAATATTTCGATAATTCGCGACACATTTCCGGAAGGTTTTGCGGAGAATAAATGAGATTTTGGGATCGTTGCGATAAAACGATCGAGTGTCACAACAAAGGATCTCGCGAGCCGGCCCGCAGCCATTATCGCGTGTTTTTATCGATAACACAGAAAATGTAAATAAAAAAATGGATTCGATTGTTGAGGAAGGTCACGTACCTTGTCATCCTCGTAAATAAACGTGCAGGGAATTTCTTTGCGAAGTATTTTTCCAAAAATAGTATCACCGCCAGGAGCAGCTGACTGCGATTTTTCGACCTCGGTCGCCATTTTCCTGAACCGATAAGCGGCGCCGCAGGGAATGACTTTACGATCAAAAGTGGAAAAGCACTTGCTCGCTTCTCTGGCAAGATTCAGAAATTTCATTCTACCGAACAATCAAAATCCACGAAACTTTAGCAAACATTATTATGATTCCGTGAAATTCAAGGTCAAAGTCCATGCCGCCATTTTGAAAAACTCAGCGATTCGGAGAAGAGCTCGAGGGCGGGAAATTTAAACTTCTTTCTCGACGTTTCGGTATCAAACCGAACAATCTTTTCTTTAATTTGTAAAATTCCGAAATTTCCGCGAAGCAAAAGTCGAAAAAAAACAGGAAATCTGTAATAATTCCAATTTTGAAGGACCAAAAAGAAAACTCAACGACTCGTGCGATGTTCCGGGCGTACAAAACTATAAAAATCTTTATTCAATACTTTACAGTCTCAACATAAATCTCTGCGATTTGCAATCTTCATATACACGTTTATTGTTCATACGTTGTTGTTTTCTTCTTAATTATAAATAAATTTACGATGAGGTACGACATTTTAATCGTGAAGAAAAAAAAACATTTCTAAAAGTTCGAAACTCATCAGCTGTATTCGTACAGGCAGAATTGCGGACACACATATACTTATAATTATTTTATATGTATAAACATATCTAAAGAAAAATCAGACGAAAAGTTCGTCGCTTTGATTTTTACGTATGCAATGGCAGTGGACATATCTGGTTATGTTTTCCCTTAACTCGGACGATCCTAAATCGACCTGGGAGAGTTCTAAACGGACCATGAAGATCCCAGTCTTACGAGAACCGAAAAAAATCTCGACAAAAAAACAAATAATAAAGAAAGTAAAAAAACAATTAATACTAAATCATGAAAATTCGAGTACCGCGATGCACTCAACGAGAACTTGGCTCCGGATACTTGGTTGAGTACCAGAGGAAGCAAAACTCCGACGTTTTCCGGGGTGGGCGATTTCTCTCATGAGAATTGAGCAAATGAGGGCGAATTTTCATAATTTCAACTTAGACCAATAATTGCATTACTTTTGGCTAATCGATCGAAGGGAAGAAAGAGGGAGGGAAATGGCGGCTAATACTTAGAATAACTATGCATAAATAATGGTGGACATTTGGAAAAAGGATTTGAGGAGGTTGAAGATGAAGGAATTATTAAGGATGGCTTTTCATTCAGGCTTGTTTCCGGTCATGGATGAAGACGTTAAAGTGCAAATAAATAAGAGATCAAAGACATAGACGAGCTGAGAATACAGGCTGAGGAATGAGAGTTTAAATCCAAAGTAAACTCATCGATCGAAAAAATAATGTTAAGTAATAATAACGAGTAATAATAATAATAATAATACGAAAAAAGGAGATTAACTGAAAAGGAAGGATCAGGAGGACATTCCTGAGAAATATTGGTGCGAGAGCGCTTGCGCAGCGGTCAAACGTACGTGAGGATCGAACGTAAGCAAATTTTTAATGAGATCTAAGCCTTGCTCGTTCAGTGTTGGTATGACATTCCCTAATTGCTGTGCTTGTCTGCGAGGAAACGCGGTCCAGCTGAGTGACACATTTTCCGGCCAATCCGCGTGGCTGGGCGTTCCAATCAGCCTGCATTTCGAAAAAGAAGAAAAAAAATCGATTAAATAAGTCGTGAGTCTTGAGTAGGGCGAGAATAACTCAAAGTCATCAATTCCGATTGCATGGTGTTGAGTTTAACTCATTTGGAGGAATGAGTACTCACTGGAAAATCTTGTCCAGCTGATCGCCCTCACTCGTGCCAGGAAACAGTGGCTTCAACCTGTTTATTTCGGCCAGTATACAACCCACCGACCATAAGTCCACTGGCGTGGCGTAAGGACAACCCAGAAGAACTTCCGGTGCCCGGTACCACAAGGTCACGACCTTGAAAATGATTAACAAAACAAGAAAATTAGTTCTGCGCCACGCACAAACGTGCAGAGAATCGCGACTAAATGGAATTGACTCAAAAAAAATGAGTTAAGGTTGAGTTTAGTTTGAGTCATAAGTTAATTAATTATTTGTGAGTCATGAGTCAATGGGAAAGTCTAAAAATCAAGTAAATACGTTTTCCATAAAAAGATGGATCGATTTTCAATGGATAAGTTTCTTGTAAGTCACAACTCACCACCGAAGTTAATCGCATTTCGAAATCATAAGTTTTGGCGAGTCCAAAATCGGCTATTTTGATTCGTCCTTCGCTGGTGACGAGTAGGTTTTGAGGTTTGAGGTCACGGTGAACGATTCGATGGCTGTGAAGAAAGTCAACACCGAGGAGAATTTCTCGGGACATTTGGCGCACGAGATCGGCAGGAATGCTCGTGTTCGAACACGAGGTTATGTACGAAGCGAGGTCACGTTCAACGTGCTCGAACACCAGCCACAAGGTCAATCCTCGATCTATCCTTTCCGGGCGACCGTCCCCCGACGGCAATTGCAGGTAAGAACCTTGACACACGTCCAGTAATCTGACCTGGATAATTTCAGTATTTTTGAGTCAACTTACATTTCATGAGTTAATGCTGTATAATATTCCACGATCTGATTACTCATGAGTTCATTTTACATGAGTCACTACTCCGCACGCGGAATTTGCAAATTAGTCAATTTTCCTAATTCTCGATGAGTCACTTTCGAATAAAACAGATTTTTTGAGTTAACTTAGCATGAGTTAATTTGAAACAAGTTTCTTTCTGCCTAAGTCCATACGAGCAATCGCCTCGTGAGTCATCCAATATTATTAGCTAACTTATCATAACTCGGTATTGCATGAGTTAATTTTTGATGACTCAACTAACGAGTTGAGTTAACTCAACATGAGTCAATTTTTTACGAGTTAATATTGCGTGCGTTAATTTTTCATGAGTTGTTTGCGGTGAGTTAATTTTTCATGAGTACTCACGATGTGCGGATGTTCGAATCTTTCGAGTTGTTTGAGTCCAGCGATCTCGCGCAAGGTCGAAGTTGGCAAACCATCCTCGGTCAACGGTACACGGACTTTTTTCAACGCAACAACTTGACCACTCGTGAGGTCCTTTGCCTTGTAAACAGTGCCGTAAGCGCCATCACCGATTACCGAGATTTCCTCGTAGTGGGCGTGCTCGCCGACCAGGGAACTCGAGCCGGACTGCGTCCTTGCGCTTTCCCCGCTTTTCCCCATCATCAGACGCGACAAATCTTTCGTTCGCGTTTCCAAATCTTTTTCCGCAGCATCACTGGCACGGCTCGTCGACGCAAACGACGATTTTCCATCGTCCTTCTTCACTTCGCTCTCCTCGCTCGATGAACTTCCGGTACTCGGCAATCTTTCCGTCGTCTCTAAACCCTTCTCAATTATTTTCTCCCCCGATGAATTTTCCTCTTCCTCCTCCTCCTCTGTCTTCGCTCTCTTCGGTTCTAGCCTGGTACTCGATTCAGGCGCAGGCTCCGGCACCGGAAGTGGACGTTTTTCGGCCATCACGACATCGTGCTAACTTTTCTTTTAGTAAAAAAAAAAAATAAACTCCTTTTCATTCATTTTCATTACTTTTACTTTGTTCGATAAATAACGGTAAAAAAATTAGTATCAACAATATAAAAAACTCAGTTTTAGCGAAAATAGCAAAGATTCATCTCCATACGAAATTAAATTGAAAATTCACCAGCAAAATAACCCTCGTCGGTTAATCCCGAGCGATATTTTCGTGTTTCGAAAATCTAAACACGTACTTCCTCGTCGAGTGGAAAAACAAAACTGACTCGTAAATATCTCGCGCCTGAGTACCCACATTTCGATAATAATAAAAATTATATAACCGATATTATTGTTATGGTGATTGTGGGGACTCAAATGGAAAGTGCCACGTGGGTCAATATAATTTCTGGCATGTAAACAACGATTTGTGTTACAAATTACAATTTAAACGTGACGAGATTGTCTCCGTTTGTTAATTCTCCAATCATTTGCCCCGTGAACTGACCTTTCATACTCGTTTTTTGTGCATGCCAGAAAAAAATTGCGACGGTTCTAATTTTCTTATAATGAAAAAAAAACGTGAAAAGAAACGTGTCGCCGATGCAACGTTTGGAAATGGAGAGGAGCCGAAGGGCTCGAGACATCTGCGCCAACACCTGCCCTCCCCCTCTCCCCCCTCCACTTTTTCTTCGCGATCCTGTGGAGATGGTAAGAAAAAGGAAAAAAAACCAGGCCCCGGTCAAACTCGAAACATCTTGCTAAACCACGCACTCTCACGAGCAGCTCCTTTTAAAATACTAAAAAGGTCTTTGCCCCTTTTATTGTTGATATTTAGAAGAAAAAAATTGACTTTTTTCAAAATTTTCTATTTTTACCATTTTTTTCAACAATTTCGAAAAATTTTCAAGAATTTTCGAGTCACCAAATGCCACGAGCTTTTCGCAGCATTTTCGTTCAATTTTTCCAAATTTTTTAGACTTTTTTTGTTTTTTTCAAGCAATTTTCCAGTGACGTAATAGTTGAATTTGAAAAATAAAAAAAAGGCTTCCATAAATTCCAGTGGGAAGCGCGGACAACTGTTTGAATAGCTTGTGCAAACTGAGAAAACATTTTCCGCTTTTTTTGGTAACTATTCTAAATTCTTTTTCTCCACATTCCCGCGATACAAGGGATAAGCCGTACACAAATATATACACAAATAAACATGTGGTGTACGTGAACACATGTATATAACGTTGGAAATCTTTTATCGGGCTTGAATGAAACAAGAATGTGAGTTTTTTTCGGTTTTTTTTTCGTCATTCCAGTGATAAACCGAGTAAATGAAACGTTTGGTTGAGAAACGCGATAAAGATGATTCCCAAGGTGGCCCTTGGGAATAAACTGGTGACGAATGTGTTTTTTCTGCTTCCGGTTTGTTTGTTTTGCTCTCGGGAAATTTTCGTTGAAGCGTGGCCGGAAAAAAAATTGAAGCGCGATGGGAAAATCGGGGCGATCGTATCTTTTCTCGTATCCATGATTGTTTTTTTTTTTTTTTTTTTGAACGCTGCGTTACGAAAGGGAGAAAAAAATTGGTGTCTAGAGTGGTCGGTTCTTTATCGGGACTTCCGGTGCTGGCGATAAGCCGAGAATAATGCTCGAGAAAAAAGCTTCTCACAATATTTGCATCCGACTGATAATCCATAAAAACTCAAAAAGTGTATGGAAGAAAAAGTAAAAATTTGAAAACAAGAGGAAAGTTTGGTGCGAACGCGGACGATTAAGCACGTACGAAAGGGCAACGCTTCCTCGTTAAATTATCGCGGCGAGAAAGGTTCCTGGAAGGGGGGAGCGCCGCGCACAACAGACGCAACGAGTGGGGGAAGGAGCACGCGGTAAGCCGAGACCCGCGTAGCCGTAGCGATGTAACCAGCGTGACCGCTCCCGGCTTACTGGGGCTCCGGCTTCCCCCACTCCGTCCGCTTTCCCCGATGCGCGCGCAGCCCACAGTAGCTTTCTCAGTCGCGCGCCCTCGCCACAGCCGCTTTGCCTCGCGCTCTCTCCTTCACACTCACACATTTTAGGGGACTCCTCGTGGCGCGTGGGAAAAAATACTCTCAAACAAGGATCCGACGATAACTCACGAAACCCTCGGAATTCCAAAGCGTGCATTAGCTACTTATCTCGTTCTCTCTCTCGGTCGCACGACACCTGATTCCAATAATTCCAAATAAATTCCCCCACACAATTCCCCATCAATATTAATCAGCCGCAATTTTCCAAAATTTCCCTCAACTATTCCCAACATTTTTTTACAACTGTCAAAAATGCAGTATTAAAAAAATAAACAAAAATTAAAATTACTTACCGTCAAGGTATTGGCCGCCCACGATTTTTCTTCAACCACCGGAAGTCCCGCTTTTCGTGACGAGCTCAATATATATCTATATTTGTATTAAATACGAGCGGGTGTCCCGAAGTGGTGCGCGTCAACGGGGGGAGCCCCAGTGTTCGTCAGACATCGAGAGAGTACGTTCACACGACTTGACTCGCGGTCTTCTCCTTCTCTTCCTCCTCCACCTCCTCCTGTTTCTCCTCCCCCACTGCCTCTTCCCCTCACTATCTCACACGAGGTCGAAACATTTTTTCCCAATGCACTATCGCGCGTAAAGAAGTAAAAAAAAAAAAAAAGCAACCACGACACAGAGACACACAGAAGAGTTATTTAAATTTAAAAACCGGAAGCGAATAAAACACCTCGAATAATCGTACGTCGAATAAAACAAACCGGAAGTTGTGTCAGAGATGCAGATAAATGCATCAAATTTTTCACTTTCGTAAACATTCCAATTAGAAACAAATTCAATTATTAATTATTATACTTTATTTGATCAACTATCTCGATAATTAATTTCAAGTCCCGATAATAAATTAAACTCTCAATTCATCGGTTTTTTATTTAATAAATAAATAAATAAAAAGAAATGAAAAAAAATTATTTATATTCCGAGAGGACTCGGAACAACGAGTCCCCGTTGCTTTTTGCACTCTTTTTGGTGTTTGTCGTTCGAGGGGCGGTCGCAAACTGGTGCTTCTTAGTCCCGAGTACCGAAACATGAATGGAATGCTTTCCCCGCCGCGAAGAGCATGTACAGAGAGCAACAGCAGCAGCAACAGCAGCAACAGCAGCAACAGCAGCAGCAGCAGCAGCAGTTCTCGTTTCGCGTTTCTCTCCCGGTGGTGGGCCCCCCGATGCACACGCGAGACGGGTTCGGAATGAAAAGGGGCACCCGGTGGGGGGAAAGAGGGGCACGGGGGCGGGGTCTCCCCCGTTTTGCGCGCCAGTCTTCAGTTCAGGAGCGGAACGAGCTTCTCTGAGGCCCCTGGCCATTTTGGCCTTAACTTTTCAATGTGTTTTTCAAGCCTATGGGCCCTTCCGAGTCAAATGTACCGGAACGAGGCAAATGTTTTTATCTTCGGGACGCAACTCCACCAAAATATTCGCGCAACCCACAATTTCCAATGACATTCAAAACATTTTTAGGGACGTTCATTCAAAAAAATAGAAAAAAATTTGATTCGCTTATGAATCACTGGCCTCGTGCACGACTGTATGAATAATTATTTCCGAATCAGTTAATCATCCGCGTTATTAAGATCCACGAGTTCATGCTGGTATTTTTTTTCGCATGAATGTGATTCACTTGCTGGTGTCCACTCATGAAGATTCCCTCGAATTCGTCACGAGTCTTTCATTGTGTAATCCTGCGATTTCTCACCATCGATAGAGATGCAAAAAAAATTTTCTTTTTTTGTTTTTACATTGAAAAATTGCAGGGTGGTTGCGAGTCTTGAGAAATCGATGACTTTGTTGGGTAAGAAACAACTCATTTTTATAGCCGATAGAAAAATTGTGGAATTTTTCATTTTTTATTTTCATTCTGATCGAAAATGTGAATGAAATGAAAAAAATGTGGAAAAATCGACACGTGCCTGAATCTCTATATACATATATATTTGTGTACATAGTTAGACGTTCCGTTATAGAGCGAGAAAGAAAATACGGGCCGAGCTACTTCTGGACTTGAAGAACAAACATATTTCTTCTTTTTTTTCGTCCCTAAATTCCGATCTTGAAAGGGCTTTTTTTCGGGTCAAATAAATAGTCAGGTATTTCGGAATTTTCATGTGCGTCTGGTATGCGGAACTCAAATAATCAATTTCATTTGCTACACGAGAAAAATGTGTGTTTTTTTCTTCCGTTGATTAATTAAATATGGAAGAAAATGAAGAAACCGATGACACGCCAATTGTCGTCGTTTTTTTTTGTCTCAAAGGGCGCAAAGTCCTTAAGGGTTCGTAAATTCATTTCGCTGACCTCGACCAAAAGCAGTAGACGTCCGACTGGTTTTTGCCCAATTTAGGATCCTCCCCCCACCCGCTGCTGAGCCATTGTTCGCCGTTCGGCGCTTTGCTTTTGTACACACGAAATGAAAAATGGACACACGATGAAATACGAGAAGTGAGCAGCGCGTAATTCGAGACTCTCCGCGCACGTTCTAGCCGACTGCAGCGTCGCTTTGTTTTCTCATCACCGAGAATTAAGAGGGTCTATCACTTGCTCGGTCGGTAAAAATCCCCCTACACGTTTTTCTTGGCGAGACTTATTATTTAAAGAAAACTATTAGTTACACGTTGTTCCCATTTCACCAGAGAAGAAGGTGTAACTTTTATTTTTCTCGAAATACGAAGGATTTCTGAGAAAAACGTGTATCTACTTTTTTTTTGTCTCTCTCGCACTCACGCGTCTGCTAGATCCCCTTAAGGGCCTGCGATATTTTCTTCTCACGAATTATTCAAAAAATTAAATCGATGAATTCCATTTCTTTTAGTTCGATTGCAAATGGAATACCGACTGTCGGTAAGTGGCGAATTATTTGCTCCGTTACCGACAGCAGGTTAGAACAGACTTTTATTCTTATTGACGGAAGGTCAAGGGCATTTCTGGAATGATTCGCATTCGTGCAGCAAAAAAAACTCATTCGAATTTACAGGAAGACGAAAAAAGTTGGTGGGACTCAAAAAAAAACCCAAAATTACAATTTTAGCAATAAACTCGCGAAAATAGACGAAACGAATCGTTTTTTTTTTGTTTTTCTGCAAAACATGCATAAAATATTGTATCCCATATATGGATTTTTGAAAATTGTGAAATTTTTTGAGTTTCGCAGTATTGGAATTTTTTTTTCCGATTTTTCTTCATCTTTGCAATCGTGTTTTTGTTTTTTCGGGCGAATGTACGTGAGGTTATTCAATGTCGTGAAGCATGTGAGGAGAGCACACCTTTCTCGATTAAATTCTGAGTGGAATGCATTCCAGTGGGAGCCCCAGAGCAGCAGCAGATCTCGAGACTAACCTTCGGAGCATCTTTGCGGTCGTGCTAATGGATCTCATGTAGAAAAACGCCTCTCTGAGCGGGCCTCTGAGAACCCTATTCCCGAGAGTCATTTTTTTCGTCTCGACATTCCTCGTAGGAGCAAAAAGTCTTTGAATAAAAATAAAATTTGATGCACACGTTGTCCGGAAGAATTTTCGTGGATGCAAATTATTTTCGTTATCCACGCCACGTTCGACGGACAAAGTTAAGGGCAACGAGCCATGCGCGCACATTTACGCTTGGCAGTGCGTGGATAACATTTTTCTTCATTTACACTCCGTCTTTCAATAATTAATAGGACTTTGACGCGCGTATGATAATGAAGTAGCAAAAAAAAAAGGATATCGAACTCTCGTAAAACGGCGATATTTCATCAAAAGTTGGAAGACTCGAGGAAACCTGAAGAATTGAAAAAAATCTATTTTTTTTCGATTCTGCACGAAACGCCCCATGCATCGTTAAAAAAAACAATTTCTATCTAAAAAATTTTTAACGCGGAATCTACGCGGGGTAAAAATATAAAAAAATTAGAGTATCCTCTTTAGACATTGAGGAACGTTGGAAAAAATTGACAACCTTGAGGGATCACGTTAAGGGGTTTTTTTCGAGCTTCAAAAATGAAGAAAAATTACGAAAATTCTCCCTGCGCCCGGAAGCTCTTTTTTATTGCTACTTATCATTTTACGATTCAATTTTTAACTCCGTTTTAAGGAGATCGACAAGTACCTGTGGGAGCCTGTATAAATTGTTGCGGCAGGATTTTCCCTGCACAGGTATGTGCCAGGGGTCGAGGCGAGTCGATTATAGTATTTAGTACAGTAAAAGCCTTGGAGTCTGCAGGGGGAATAACAGTGGGTAAGGTAGGGAGACTCGTCCCAGTCCGAACTAGTATATATTTCCCTATATATATATGTATATGTTCGTGTTAATACAACGTCTAGAGCCTGAGAGACCTGCAAGGCAAAACTCCAAACCGGGAGAAGCTCTTAATGTCTATGTGTGTATGTTTATTCATTTACGTGTCTGCGTGTGTGTGTTGTATGACCGTCCTCGGCATCGGGCACCAGTCCAGAGTGAACGACCGCCACGCGAAGTTCGAGGTTCCGTGATTTTCGACATTTCCATCCAATCAAAACAGTTTCTCCATTTAGATTAATCATTAATTCAATAAATCATCGATTCCAACTACGACCAAGTGTTCGATAATTCGAAAATTTCATCAATTTTCCTCGTCATTAATTTAATTTTTATTGTGTTACTAACACCTGTTTGAAAAATTGACAAAAATTCTGTGGAACTTTGATCGAACCACAACATTTTTTGTTTTTCTCATTTTAGTACTAATAATTGTGGTTTTTGAAATCGAAGCATGAAAAAATTGTACGAGATTAATTGAGGGCCCAAATTTAAGGGCGCGATTAAAAATCTGCTGACGAATTTGCATCGCCGATGTTAATTTAAAAAATGCAACGAGTGAACGATTTTTGAACAAATTTAAGAGAATTTTTCGAAAATCTAATTATGTAAAAATTAATGAATTTGAAAACAAGTGTGGAGGGGAAGAAATATTGTTGGTGCCGAAAAATCGTGTATAGTCGACTCGATAAGTGGGTCATCCGGTCCGAGAGAGCTCGTGAGTGAGTGCGACGAGAGTGCGATAAAGATAAAAAATACGGCGTTGGGCCTGAGGCCCCGTGACCGAACGAGAGTGGTGGGGAGGGGGGAAGGGACGAAGGAACGGTGCGGCGGAGCAGGCGCTGAGACGACTGCGAGCCAGGACGAAACAGATACTCGAGAAAGCCTCGCCAGAGAATAAAAAATAATAGAAAAAAAAAATAAACGTCAAGACCGAGTCAGTGGGAAAAAAAATTGAATCTAAAGACGCTGCTGAGGGAAGAAAAAAATGGCGACCGCTCGGTCGTCAGCGGGCAAGATTTCTCGTGGTGGCGTCTCCCATCCATCACGCTTTTGCCGCTGTTAACGCCGCGGGTCTCATCCCCGGAAACCAAAATGGCCGCCATTGGCTGAATTCCAAATTCGCCATTTGTGTGTTTTTTTTCGCCCATTTTTCCTCTATTTACCATTTTTTTTACTTCGTTGAGAAAAATTTGGAAAAATTGTCACGAAATCAACAGCTCGTGACGTTTTAAGCACGTGCTTCATTCTCCCCAGTGATTTATTGCCAAAAGTCCTGCCTCGCTGTGATACACACGTGAAATTCAGTTTTTTCTTCGACCTGCTTTTTATTCCCGCGAAGAAGATGACCTGCCGCCATTTTATTCCGGCGTTTTTGCTTCTCGCCATCCACAACTTGGGTAAGAATAATTTTTAAAAAAATTTCCAGTTCGTACTCGATTTTCAATTTTTTTTCTTCCATTCTGGTTGAGAGAAATGATACGACTCGGAGATTTCGATGCTTCTGGATCGAGAAGAAGCGATATCGCTCCACGTTGCCCCCCGCAGACGATTTTATATCGTAAAATTTTTTTTTTCGTTTTTTTTTCAAATATACAAAGAATTTTTGCATATTTTTTGGTTATTTTAAAATCTTGATGAGAAAAACGACGAAAAACTGCAATATTTTGAAAATTGAGCGAGTTTTGATTTTGCCTAATTAGTAAACTTCGCACCTCCCGCATGTGTGACGCAATACGTCAACATCCGGTTTCGTTGGAAAACCACGAACGTCATATCGTCGAAAGAAAAAAGTCACTTTCTACACGGATATATCTTGGAAATAAAAAAAAAACATTCGAAAGCGGAGGTGTTGCCAAATAAGCCGCGTGCATGATTCACGTGTCAATCGCGCGAACAAAAAAGAGTGACGTTTTTTCTGGAGAGACGATGTAACCGAAAAAAGTTGAAAATCTCATAAACTTTTTTTTTTAAACCGATAAATCGACAATTCAATCGCTAAACATGTCAATTATGAATAATAATGACGATTGTCGCGTTGATTGTTTTCATTTTTATTGAATTTTACGTCCGGAAGTAACTGCGGAATTTTTTTTTTCCAGTCATCGAGGAAAAGATAAAAAAAAATAAATCGATCATTTACTCGATAAAAATGTCAATTATTCATTAAATTAACGATTGCCGTTGATCGTTTTCTTTTTTATTGAATTTTACGATGGGAAGTAACTGCAGAATTTTTTTTTACCTCCTCGAAAGCCCGCATGAGTTGACGTTAAGTTAATTATTTCTCCACACAACAAACTATCTCGACGATTTTTACACGTGTGGCCTAGATTCGGTGTCGGAAAATAAAATGAAAAAAAACTTGGAATGATTAATATACGCGTAGGGGAAAAAAAGGAGTCTGGGGAATCCCCTTAAAGGCGGCACATCCGGTATCTCGTTGATACGCAAACGTACAAAATGCACGAGAAAAAAAGTTTCGTCATTGGACTTTCGCCTAACCGCATTAGTCGTGAAAGTGTCACGAAATCGTACTGCAGATTTCCTACATTTGTTGTTAATAAGAAAAACCCATACGGTGAAAATTTTTACCAAGCGGATGTAGCGAAAATGTTAATTATTAGGTGGCCAATGATGGCTGAATCGTTGCTGGCAATGCATCAGGTGTAGAGAGGAATTTACTGGACGAAACGAACGTCGAATTGGTTGATTTTGTTTTTATCGTTATTTTGTGACGTTCGAAAATGTACGACGAATCGAAAAGGAATAAAAGTTGCTCAGGGCTTTGGAGCAACGAGCTGAAAGAATAAATATTGGGCAAGGAATGAGGGAGAGAGAGAGGAAAAATAAAATACCGTTAAGTCTGCCGTTACCGCCTCGAGAGAAGAGAGAGAAACGTGCACGGCTACCTACGGTGCTGTATAATGCTCGATGATACGCGAGCTCGAGCGGCTCCGCGTGTGCTGTACACGCCAAACTCAATTTCTCCATCTCTTTCTTCGTTTCTTTCTTGCTACGGTCTTGGCTCGAGGTATTGCGTGTGTTGCGCGCAACAGTTCGTATATGACGTTTGATCCGTGCCCTGGAGGCTCAAAGATCCGTTTTTACCAAGCGCCTATAACTATATGATAAAACGGATGAGACCACGAAAGGTCAGAGACGAGGACCGGCCAAGAAAGAATGTGCTTGGCATTGAAATATCTTAGCAGGACAATTTACGCTGTGGAATTCCGATTCGATTGGAAATGCAATTGCCGGGCGATTCGAAAACTCAGGAACCTCTGTTATCGTAATTCTAGCATGACTGACTTCACATCGTACTTGTAGTGCGCATGCGCGGTCAAAGTTGCGGAAATTGGAGGGAAAATTGGACCGAAAGGAAGAAACTTGCTATGAAATAATTTAGCATCCACAAATGCACTAAAAATCTATTAATTATTCGTTTTATTTCTTTCTACCAAAGTGGAAAGTTGGTGTATGCATTAAAATGTCCGTTCTCGGCACTTGAGTTTTTATAGGTTAGCGCTGCATGCGCACTTAGGACTATTGAGAACGTGCGGAGGAGAGAGAAACGAGAATAATTTCTCATTCTCTCGCCAGGCGTCGTTGGCAGCGAAGAAGGGGAACAATTATTCAGCGTAGCTCGCGAAATCGCGTCGTACATATACCGCAAGCGTTAATTAGTAATTAGTGATGAATCGGTGAATAGCGAGGATTTAACGAGCGGAGCAAAATACCCTGCCCATTATTTACGAGATTGCACACGATGCCTTTTTTTCTCTTATTCTTTGCCTGAATATAGATTAGCCAGTACTCGCGCGATATTTCTTCAACGCCCTGGGCATGAGAAGAAGAAAATTGGCCGACACAGTGGCCCACACACGGACGTGAGAAAACTTGGGAAACCGTTAAATTCCTTGCTCTGTCGTAGACAAAATAACATTCTTTCGGTTATGTGACATGGCGTACTACAAACTTGTTATTTTTCCAACATTTACCGTTACGTGGCGCCATGTTGCTTTTGCATTATCTCGAGATAAATGCATGGCATTAGTGGATTTCTAGTTCTCGTAGAGTTTATCTGGCTTTTTCAAGGATTTCAGATTTTTCATTCAAAAATCTTCCCATTTGAAAGGTTTTTATCGAGTTGGTTATAATTTTTATATGAAATTTCACGCGGTACTTTCCCTCGTGGAGAAAAGAAAATTCGTTGAATTAACGGAGGCAACAATGGCATGACGTCAACAGCAGAAGCCATAAAGTTGCCCTGAAATTTGATTTCTCGCGAGTCGTCTTTATTGTCGCGTAAGTACCACGCGCACCTGTCCGATTGTGGCGGGAAAGTTGGTGTAGTGGGGGGAGGCGGCGCGCGCAGGTTAGAAGGAGTTCGCGAATCGTCGCGGTTCATTCGTTGCCTGACTCTCTCGCGACGAATATCTCCGGACTAAAGAAATTTTCATCCAAAATACTTTCCCTATTAAATTTGGCACACAGACACATTGCGAGTTGACTTTCACTCGAATTTCATTTCTTTTTGATGTCTCAGATCTTGCCGGCTGAAAAATCAGCCCATTGTTTTTTCGCTCGAAGTAGTTTGTCGAGGAACAAAAAAATTTTCCTCGCGTCTATTATGCACGCTTGGCGAACACCGGTCCTCGAACTTATCGCGTGCTTTATCGTTTCCAGTCTCTCTGGAGTATCGTTTCATATGCACGTGAAAAATAATATGAAAAGACTCGAGTATCGCAGGTTGGGAAGAATTCGTTCTGCTCGACCGAAGATCAGCTCGCTCACTGGATCCATGAATTTTTCTCGCGAGTATCTATTACCAATCGAATTGCTTCTCCACTATTTTTTATCGTCTTGGTATCACAGTACCGCGAGAGTGGCGCATGAAAGAAAATCTCGCGACGACTCTACGAGACTTGGGCACGTTTCAAAGTGCAGTGACCTTCTCGTTTGCTGTTTTATCGCAGAGGGCGTGCCATATATGCGTCGAAGATCGCGAACCAGAATACCGAGCACCTTTCAAAGTACGTGAGGCTCGTATAAACGGTTTCCGCGATGCCTTGACTTTATCGTCGACTTTGTATAGATATATGTATACAAACACACATACAATGAGTGACCTTCTCGAAGGAATTCAATGACGGCAACTCGCAGTTCCACCAACGTCGCGAACCCTAAACTTTCGAAAAACCCTCACAATTCTTTCATACTAAAAACTTTTTCGTCGTTCTTTTCAATTACAAGTATAAACAAATGTTCATCAATGCCAGAATCAACCCTGAGCCGGTCGGAGAATGTCGTACTATATATTGCTCGGACGGCTGACGAGAAAGTACCGTTTTCTCCCGCTAGAGGGAGAGGTCCATTGGAATGTCTCGTTTTTATTGCAGCGGATCAGATTCTATAATACCATTTATAACTAAATGAAAGGACGATTTCAAAAAACTTCATAACAATAATAAACATTCATGAAAATGAATGATAATGCTTGATCTGATGAAAAGAACTGGAATTTGTGTTGCAGGAGCATTATCGATACAAAACGACCCCACATCCCTGAGATCGTCGCACGACGAGACCATTCTGAGTGCCAGCTCTTACTCCGGCCCGTCGAAAACTTTGTCCAACGAAAAAGTCAGCGGTGATTCACATTTTCGTACTTTTCAACCTACCATTCATCTGCAAACGTCGCGGAGCGTCGACACTAGCCACGATGGCGATTACGAGACTCTCGCCTTTAAGGTTACGAATCCCGAGGAATCTTCTCTCGATTCACTCACCTCCTCGAAGCACGTGGAACACTTTGATGGCAATAACATTGAAGTTAAGCCCGGAGAATATTACCGGTAAATTCCAAGTGTAAATTTATACTAAAAACTTGAAAAAAATGATCGGAAAACTTTTTAAAAAAATGGAAATTACCCTTTATGAAAAATCCGATTTTATGAAAAATCATTAGAAAAACGTTAATCAAGTTTGTTCTCTAAAATTTATCAGCGAAAAATACTTTTAAATGCAGGATAACGCCAACAAAGAGCGATCAGATTTCGGGGGAAGGGGAGGGGGCTCCGCAGGGACGAGGTCTCTCGTCGGGGCCCCGTCAGCCGTTCGGTACCATGCAGGACCAACAAGATCATCAGCTGAATTTGGATTACGCGATGAGAAAAGCTCGTCAGGAAGGGCCGAGGATTTATAACGATAATACGTCACCTCCGATTCTACAGACCGTGGCACCTGGTACCAACCGCCAGGCAAATCCTGATATCCAGGATATTATTACTGGGATCGTTAAATTACTCAACGGCAATGTCAACGTGGCCGCCAACACGGTCAGGCCTCAGAAACCGGTTCAAGCTACGAGGTAAGTTTTTTTAAATTTATATTACCACTTCTCAGATACACTGGGTCATTTTGACCCGGAACTATATTTGACGTCATTACGAACAAGCTGCTGATTAGAGCTAATTTTGACTTTGGGTCAAATTGACCAAGTATATCGGTGCACTAAATTCTTAGGGTTCACTAAATTTGAACGATTTTTGTTAATTTATCCAGAATAAACAATCGTGGCCCGCCAAGACTTTCCGATTTGCCGCCATTGCCGCCCGATTTTGACACACCCGGGATGAATCCGCCTCCGCCTCCACCGCCAGATCGTCCTTATCCCTTTGAAAAACCACCCGCGCCCGAACGACCCTCCATCAATCAACTTCCACCGGAAAGACCTATCCGACCTTTCATTAATGGTGGATCCATCAACGAGGCATTAGTGCCGCAAGGAAATCGACCCTGGAACCGACCCTACAGACCAGGTAAAAGCGAAAAGTCATTTGTCATGTGGGAAAAAAGTTTTGGACAACGAAGCCGGGCTTGTAGTTTTGGGGCACATTTCATTTTTTTGCAATA
Organism: Diadegma fenestrale; assembly: GCA_037043255.1. Classification (NCBI taxonomy): domain Eukaryota; kingdom Metazoa; phylum Arthropoda; class Insecta; order Hymenoptera; family Ichneumonidae; genus Diadegma; species Diadegma fenestrale. The sequence goes on from CM073319.1 coordinate 7,005,508, forward strand.
AATCATTTCTGTCAAGGTGGTACGAGGCGTCCAATACCAGCATACAAGCCAATGCCGCCGCAGGATATAAATTTTTATGAAAACGAATCGAATCCATTGGAAAAGCCGTCTCGTCCGCATTCCCAAAAACCGACGACACCGAATTCTTCGGGAAACCATCAAAATCCAGAAAAACCGGGTTATGCCGGTTCTCCGGAGAATTCGGAAAGTCCGTCGACGACCGAGTTGGAAGAAGCAGTAACTAGGAAGCCCCAGAAGTACAGGCCTCCTATGAAGGACGACAAGGTCATAGCCGATAACACGTTGATACTCGGTTCAGATCCAAAACCATATCCTTTACCGAACCACAGCAACGACGACAACGAAAACGATCCCAGGCCATCGATGATTGCTTCTCGACCCTCATTACCCTCGAAAATCGGCCAGAGTGATGAGAACGCAACGACTTTGAGTTCCAAGACCGAAGCAACGACAGAGAAAAACGTCCCACTCAAAACGACCGAAAAGAAATCATCGCTGAGTACTAAATCTACGGAATCGAAAACACTTCAAGAATCCTCTACCACGCGGACACTGACCACCCTGAAAATCGAAACGAGCTCTTTCATAAATGTCATCGAGCCCACCAGGACAATGATCGCTCAACCAACGCAAACGAACTCACCAGCCAACGAAGAAAACCGCAACGAGACGTCACTTCAGAGTGTCGCCGGCACTACCTCCTCTCAATTCGACCTCGAACCCAGCAGACCTTCCATTGACGAGACTACCCAAACAACATTCACTTCCACCCAATCACTCGTTTCTTCCACTCCTGTCAAAATTTCTAGTTACACCCTAAAGAGCACTCAACAACACTCAAAACCTACTGAAACTCATGCTGCCAAGCCTCAGCCTACCGATCGATATTCCTACCGACCTAGACCCGGAATCGTTCTTGATGATACTCTTGATTACACCGGTAATCCTGGTCTCGCCACTCAACGACCTTACGCACCACCTCGACATCCCCAAATAGGAGACATTTTCGATGTCACTGTTTCAGCGATTCAGGGACCCGGTGGCGGATCTGGTGAGTGTACAAATTAAGAATCATGTCGATTCATCTTGTGCAATTCTTAAAATCTGTATATTTTTGATGAAATTCTATTTTGAATCGTTTTCTTCCCCAGGGGAAAGTGTTAGAGTTCCAATAAACGTACCCACTGACGTTATTCTAACTACTGCTGTCGAAGGTCAAGGTTTCGTTAGCATCGATGGCAAACGAACTTACCTCAACCTATTTGATAATACGGACCAACCTAGTTCACCGACCAACGTGGTACAGCCCCAGCCTACAAGAACTCAAGCTCCACCTATCGTCGGAACTGGGTTAGTGCATTCATGAAACTTTTAACAGTCCTACTCAAGTTTCGTCGAGCCTTCAGAATAACTTCAAAGACCGAAAACGTAATGGGTCCACTTTGAAAATGAGTAAAAAATCGAAAAATCATTGTGGAATAAAAAATGAAGCGTCACTTTGAAAGGGATTTCGTGACGAAGCGAAAAAGCGAATGCCGAGTGTTCTAGGCCGGCTCGTTTCAGAACAGCGGCCCTTCGAATCCAACCACTCATTAAATTTATTAGCTGCACCTGCAACGTTTTTTTTTTTCTTACAGTTTTGCCGTACCACAACCCGACGTAACTTCGGTCTCTCCGCGTCCTAATGGACCACCTAGACGACCAACTTTTCATCGTCGACCACCTCAGCCTCCCGTAAGGATAGACACTTGTATAGTCGGCGATACGAGCACCTGCGACGCCAGTCAACACGAAGCATGCGCCACGGTTCAAGGCGTTTCCGCTTGTCATTGTAAACCTGGCTACGCGAGACTCTTACACACTCTACCGTGTAAAAAAGTCGTCAGCATTGTTGTATCCATCAGGGTTGACCGAATTTATGACTGGAAAGTCGTATGGGATCATGCGCTCGGCGACAAAGATTCGGAATCCTATCAAACGATCGCCTACGAGGCTAATCGAGCGGTATTTATTTTTCACTCTGACCTATTGGACGAATTTAAATTATTGAGAATTCTCTAAAGGGGAAAAAAAAATTCACTTCCTCTCCCTTGTTTCACATCCTCCCGGCATGGTTCTCACCTCTAGAACGAATAAGAAGAAATCATTCGCTCAAAACTGTGACTTCATGAATTTTTCAATTGATTTTCCTAGATCGAATCCGCCATGTCAATGACACCGTTCTCGGACGAGTACATGGGTTCTTCGATAAACAGCGTCTACCAGGGCGACGTTAGCCAAGGACAGGGCGGGGTTTTCGTAAATGCAACATTAAAGTTGACTTACGAACCAAGAACCGCTAGGCCCTCGCTCGCTGGTGACCTCCAACGACACTTACTGGGCGTTATTCACCGGAGAAACAATAACATCGGCAACAGTGCCGTTTATGTCGATAGTCCTCCAGGCTCCATCTCCAATTTGCAAGGTACACTACGAATCTCATTATCAATCCAGTTTTCCATGTGATGATAGTTTATTTTCATCTCCCTCATCGCTGGTGCAATTTGTTAATACTTGACGTTATTTTTTCCACTTTTTTGAAAATTAGTTACATTGTTCATTGATCAATTTACAGATCTGGACGAATGCGCATCGACGGAACTTAACGATTGCCATTCTTCGGCCAAGTGCACCAACACCTGGGGCGGTTTTAACTGCGTTTGCAGTCCGGGCTTCAAGGATCCTCACAAGGACGAGCCGAACGAGGCTGGCAGGAGTTGTTTATCCTGCCCATCCAGCCATTGCAATAACAGGGGCACCTGCTCCTATCAGGCCAATCAAATGCAATGCTCTTGTACCGGAAATTATTACGGTGCACAGTGTGAAGTCGACGGAGAAGTTTTGGGCGTTGCTATTGGAGCTTCGGTCGCTGCGCTCATCATTATTGTTTTGACTCTCGTGTGTCTGGTCATGTGGAGGTAAGTTTATTCCATCTTTCTTCTTGAACTTACTCCTTATTCGTGATGTTGCGTCACTTAATTAGCTCCAGTTGATTGGTTTATTAAAGGACTTATCTATACGCGGGGGTTCAAGAAATTTGCTGAACCTTGAAATTTATGAACTATGCATCTTGTATGTTTTTTTTTCTTTAATGCCTCAATGGTCAATCATTGCGTGGCTCTTTCGCAAGCTCCTTATTCTTCGTTGTTCCTTCGCATTTTATTTTCTTCATGTTATTATTGTTTTCTCCATTCGCGCGATCTTTCCAAGCGATTAATCGCCAATTCTGCACACAATCTTCATTGCACACGTTATTTATTTTTCCTCCACAGCCGCAGATGGTCACGTGAACAGAAGGCTGTAGGCTCTCCCGTTTATGGGTACATGCAGGGCGGCATTCCAGGCACTCTACCAGGTAAGACTCTTTGTCTCATTATTTTTTTTCTCGTTTCGATCCACTTATATCCATTATTTCAATATCCCACAAAATCGATCGTTTCAGGCACTCTGGCGAGGGTTGGCTCGGTCGGGACTTTGGCTTCGGTCAAACAAGGGCCACCAACCAATCTGCCACCTTATATGTGGGCCCACATCAACGACCACATGGCTACTGCCAATCTTTATGCGGTGAGTCAACTTTTTCAGTCGCTTTCCAAACTTGTTCAGTTTTTTTGCCGCATGTGGCTCATTCGGTTAAAAACCGTTACACATGGGAATCGAAATTGATCGTCTGTGTGAAGTCGCAGATTTAAAATGAGCTTTTGTTTTTCAAGACTGAACCAATGGGGCCTACGAGGCCAAGTTCCGCAATGTTCGGTTACCCAACAATGAGCATGCACGGGACATTGAGGCCTGTACCGTTGCCAAGACTCCAGGCACCTCCGAGACCTCGACAAAGGCACAATCAGCCGGAACCGGATAGCTCGGATTCCGAGCCCCAAGACAAAGATCGTGCTGATTTGATACCCCAGAACAGTGGCTTTCACGTACCGCGGCCTAAATCCCGATCTTCATTAGCGGTAATTACAATTAGAAAAAAATTAATTAATCCTCCAAAATATAACAAAATAACGTTCATGCACTTTTTCTCTGCGAAAATTCATAAATTTCGAACACCTGCTGATTAATTGGCGATTAATTCGTGTTTCAGAATCAGAGCGGCATTTATTACGATGTCGAGTACGATCAGGGCGATGCGCAACATTTGTCCAAAAACAATATTCCCATGTCAACTTACAGTATGGCCAGACCGTACTACAGAACGTGAGAGAGAAGGGGAAAAAAAACATTTCCAGTGCAAATGAAAGAAAAAAGTGCAAGCAATCGGACTGCATCGTCGTCCTAGAGGTACCTCTGCGAATAAATCAACAAACGGTACTCACCTAGCTCAATACTTTATCGAAGAATGAAAGACTAAACGACAGCCCTTATGTTAATATATAAATATTTGCATAATTTAATATTTAATGTTATTTCTATTTTTATACATACAAGTATACTGTGTACCGTTAATGTTGAAAAAAAAAAACAAACAAAATACCAACATAGTTATAAAATAAAGCAGAAAATCAACGAAGTAAAAAATATGGGAAGATTATTTTCTTCTCTCCTTAGTATATTTGCTTTTTTTTCGCAATACACGAAGGAGTGAAGATTCTATGCGGGAGCCCAAAGGATCGAGACGAGGGGCAATAAGAAAAATTCGTTTCCTCATATTTTTCATTTTTAATTCCATAACGACGAAACGCAAAATTCGTTTCGATTTAAATCCACAATTTTTCTCAATCGTGTTTTTTCCTCCTCCTCGATAATTAGATATCATAGATATTTTTTTTCTTATTTTTTTTGTGAGCTAAGTACAATAAACATTTGAAGAGTCAACGCGGTCATCGTCCATTTTCTCCGATTTTTATTTTCGTTCTTTCTGCTGCTTGCTTGTGTTTTTCTGATTCTTGGTTTTTTCTTTTTTAATGTAATTATTTGTTTCTTTTTCTTTGGCCACGGGACGAAAAACCATAGCCCGAATGAGCAAAAGCGAGATACGAGAGTAAAAAATCACATCGACGCGTATTTACGATGTGGTGCAGCGTTTTTTTTTTAGTTTTATTGTTTTTGTTCATTTTTTTTCCTTGCCTTTCGACGTTTTTTCATATTTGTGTATATATATTTTTATTTTTTCGAAATCTTGGTTTTCGAAGCGAAGGCGCTGGGATGTCGCCGTTTGACAATGATGCGAGAAAAAAGACGTCGACGAATATAAAAAACATTGTATAATTAATATATATTTATATTAATATTTTATATATATATATTTATACGTACCATCGTCTAAAAAGGTCGTTTTTTCCTCCCCAATATACTCGAATATATCAATATGTATGTGTATAATAAATACGAAATGTTATTAAGTTTAAAACGTTATTTTTGTCTGTTTGCGGTTTCTGAATCTTTTTGTTTCTTCGGATACGCCGACACGACTGTTTTTTTTTTTGGGAAAAAAATTCTCGAGGTCTTGGAGCTTAATATTTCGATGGAAAAAAATAAAAATAAAGAATGAAATAACGATTGTGAGAATTTTTTTCCCAGTTGCAAGAAACTAACCAAGATCAATATTGATTTAGATTCAAAGGAATGGAGCACAACGATCTTTGAAAAAGTAGAAATTTCGAGATTTTCGGGAGCTTTTTCTTTTTTTTCTGGAAGGCAAAGAGCGGATGAACTTTTCGGTGCGCACGACACGAGTCTCCAGAGATTTCTGATTGTATTTTTTGTTTTTTTTTGCTTGTTTGTGCTCAAACCCGCGGGAATCGGGTCTCGAAATCTTTGTTTCGTTTGTATGATTCTTTTTGTGGTGTTCGAACTTTGGCGGGAAACTTGAACGAGATTTAGACACGTGACATCTGGCGGTGAGCTTTTGAAACGACTTCGCGAGCTCATTAATTCGCGGCCATTTTGTGCATAACTCTACAGCGCCATTTTGTATTAATATTTGTTTCTGTCGACAAACGAAAAGAATGGGCAGAAAAATCAGAAAATCGTATACAAACGTGATCTAAAACATTATTTTTCTTTGTTTTCGTTGTCAAGGTTTCATACGAGGTTTGCTAGAAAAATATATTCGTTGACTCGACGGTCGTGTGTTTATTTTTTCGATGTTGGATATTGGTCATTTTTGTGTGTGTTGTTTTTGTCTATCTATATATATTTTTAATGAATTTTTAATTACTCCTCTCTCACAAGTCAAGTAATTCATCTACAAAATTTTAAACGAAACGATCGTGTCTGCTTAATTTCCCATTCGCCAATGTACGAACGCCAAAAAGAAAGGGAGACCCTTTTCGCCAGTGGCGCCATCTCGCGGGCTCATCAAGAGTGACAACAGTAAAAAGATTAACTTCAGAGTAAGAATTGGCAAAGGTATTTCAAAGTAGAAAGTGTAAAGTATCACAAGAATCACAATAATCGTAATTAACAATTACTCTTTTTTTTTCTCCGGTATTTTGAGTTTTTTTGTTTCGTTTTACTAGCGGGGAGTAAAGACCCACGCGTTTCTAACTAGAAAGAGAGAGAAAGAGTGAAAAACAAATGAATAATTTATGCTGCGGAATTGTTTCGCGACCAGTCTTTAGTATTTTTGTTTGTTACGGAATTTCGGAAAAATTTTCGATCGACATGCAGTGTTTGAAAATATGCAAAGTTGATTATATTTTTATTATTAGGACGAAAAGACGTGCGAGAAAGAAGCACGCACGAAAGAGAAAGAGTGAACACTTATAAAAAAAACGTAAACAAAATGGCGGCAATATTAACGCCACCATGTTGGATCGACTAGTTAAGTTTGGAGATTTTTCCCATCTCCCCGTTGCCATTTTTCGTTAAGGGAGGATGAGACAAATGTAAAAATCGGTTTTTCGCAACTATCTTTGTTCTTTTTCTCAATCCTTAGGCCAAACGCGCATGTCGAGAGGACGAAAGGAAGGGAATAACGGCGGGATTAACGATTTCGCGTTGCCGACCGGATTTTTAAAGAAATTGAACTAATTTTCTCTTTTTTGTGCCTAATTAGGATTCAGCCTGCGGTTTCGTTGGCTGGGCCACAGCTGGATTAACGCTTGGTCGGTAAAATCGATTTACGAGTTGCTTAAGACTCATTACTGTACCCAATCCCGTTTCTTCATCCATGTTGATGAACATGTCGAGATTATCCTTGCAAGCTGCGAAAATTTCACTCGTCAGATTGATTTCAGGTTATTTCAGTTTTAAGGGGTTGGGGGCTCGTCATTAAGGGGGAAAACGATTGGACGAGAACGTACTTGATGTACATATAGGTGGATAATCAGGCGGTGTTTTGATCCACGTGCCGTCCTCTCGTTTCATGTGTTGACGATTAGAAGCAAAATTCTGCAAATAAACGGCAGCCGACAAGAGACGAAATCTCCTGTGATACTCCGGACGCAGAGCGTCGTCCGAGCGGAAAGTCTCGGTCGCGTATTTCCAAAAGTGCGTTGGAAAAGGCAGCGCGCTGTCAAGGTCGTACACGACGGCTCGATCGTCCGGTGCGTATATCAAAATCACGTGATAATCCTGCGATTTTTTCATTTAATTAGGCGTGGGAGGAAGAATTGCGAATGTATGCCCTTAAAAAAAATATTGGCCGATAGACCGTTCGATTCCGGAGAGTAAAGTTCTTTACGATTTTTCTCCATGAAGCACCGTTCGTCAAATATTAAATTGCGAACATGCGACAGTGCGCGTGGAGACGCTAGGGGGCGTGGCTAGCGCAACTTCTCCCATTGGTTCTCGCTAATTATTGAGTTATGTTATCAACGGCGCATCGTACAAGAAAATGGCAAAGGACTTTTCTCTCCAGAATTTCACGTTCTATCGTCTCGCTCAAGCTCAACCGGGACTTTCGTATATTAACCCGATCACCTTACCGCTTTTTTCGACACCACTTAGGTTTATCGTGGGTCGCTCAAGACCCAAGGCATGTTACAAAACGCAATTTGCAATTAAAAAATCTGAAAAAATTCCTGAATACTCTTGGATATTTCTACTTCAAGGGCACACAACGAATATTGCAAAAATAATTTAATAAATATATTATTTTTTGCCATAAACACACCCACACACCGAAAATGCAGGCTCCCACGAAAAAATTCATAACTATTAAACAAACTGAGATATCGCGAAAAACTAAATTGCATATTAAAGTTCAAGAATGCTACTTTAACGAGAAAAATCATGAACTCGATTGAAATAAAAGAAATGCTTAAGTTTGTCGTGCCAACTAGCGCATTTTTTGATGGCGTAAATTCGTAGATTCAAATATATTTTTAATTTTTTTTATTGCAAAATCATCAAAATTATATTGAAATTTTGCTTAAAAGTTACAAGTAATCTGTAGTCCGATGATTCAGCCTCTTCGTATACGTAATCAATTTCTCCTTCGCTTTCATCATCCAAATAATTTTTATTTTCATTATGCGGGCGAAGAGCTCTAGTGAGTTGACGGAATTCGCGATGGCATGTGGTAAAAAGATGAAGAATCTATGTATGACTCTAAAAAATGCATAAACTTTCGGAAATATTTATAAATTCATTAAAAAACCAAAAATCTACCTCGGCAGTTAAAATGGTTTAGCACAACGTTAGATTTATTGTGGGTCGCTCACGACCCGATACGCACTTTGTTTACTCGCTACGCAGTTCAAATCGATATTAAAGGCACGTGATTCGGCACGTAGGCTCCTAGTGTCCTAAAGTTTTTTTGGGGTAGGGACAGGTATTTCTTTCCCATTTGGTTTCTGAGAACCCGAACAAAAGAAAAATGGCTTGGGTCTCCAGCGACCCACGATAAGGGAATCGGGTTAAGGAGTTTAATCGACTTTTATTCCAAACAACTTTGTATCGCCCACGTGCATAGAAAGGTTTACTCATTTGTGTACAGATTCATATTAAAAATGTCAGGCTTCCAAGCTGCTTCACTCAATATGTTAATGGACATGTGTGTTCGTTTTTATTATAAGCCACCCACCCAAACAACAAGCTTATGCTCGTCCTTTCCGGCTCGCTGACGCCACAATGGCACGCTTCTTCCGGGATTGCTGATAAAAGCAACGTGACAATGCTGCAACTCTGAGGCGTGCCTCGTCGCCACGTCCTGGCAAAGCTTCCACACGTTTTCCTCGCTGTTAATGTATGCGTCAGGCAAGGGAAAGAAAAATACAATAATCAGAGACCTACATGCGAGTATTTAATTCAACCACTTTTTCCCTCCGCATCCCGAGTCTGGACTCTGTTTTTTATTCAAGAATCACGTGCTACGAATACGCTGGCTCTACGAACGGAACATTTTGGAGATCAATACATAAGCCAACCCAGAAATTATTTTCACAATTAATTTTTTCCATCATAATTACGTTTTCCACTTTTCGCCCTTGAGCGTGTAACCAAACGATAAACATTACTGTCGCGTGATTAACCTTCTCGCGTGCATTGCGCACAAATTATTTATCGCCAACTGTCACGAGTCGCGTTTTCCCGCGTTTTTTCCCTCCGAGTGATGAAAAATCAACTAAACTGATTGGTCTTGGACAGCCAATGGCCAGCGTCCGCAATTTCCCGCCAAAATTTCGCAACCCGTTCCCCCCTCCAGAACCCGTTGAATTCCGCGATTTATTCAGAGACATAAATAACAAAAAATACTCTCGATGTTTATATGCCGATCCCTGATTGTTAGGAAATTCGAAAAAATTCTGCACGCGAATAAACGAGTAAATTCAATTCAAACGTTATAAATTATTCAAAATGGCGTCCGGACGATGCCTATCACGGCGTCTCGCGTACAGTTGGCGTATTTACCCTTTCCCCCGCCCCCCATCCCTCCCCCAACAACTTATATCGATCCAACGCGGGATCTGCCGCAGTATAGCAGAAAAAAAAACAAACTTTTTCCAACTTGGCCAGAATGACATTGCAAGAATTTGGAGATTTAGAGAAAATCGAGAACAAAGAAAAATCAAGCGATTCTCTTACCAGTAACAACTCGTGTAAACGCAATCTGCCGCCTTAGTAAACAGCGGGATGAGAGGTTTGGCATTGCCCGCTGTAACACGCGTGTCAACGGCCATCTTCTTTGTTTACTATTATTATTTTCACTGCGAATTAACGAGGGACCCGAAAAGGTTGAACCCGCGGCACCGAGTTAACGAAAATGCAAACTATAGAGTCGATCGTTCTTCAGAAACTTGAGTTTTTTCAATCCCGAAAGTGAGGACTACAGTCATGTGTCGAAAAACATCGATCCAAACATGTTTTCGGTCGATTTTCTATAAAAAGTTACGTCACGGTAAAAAAAAAGGTAAATTATGGATAAAAATAAAAAAGTCAAAACGACGATCGCCCTACAGCGACAAACATTATTTTGCTACTGCTCGTGCTGCAACACTTGGCCGCGTGTTCAATCCATCCCCTCTACCCCCCCCCCCCCCACCATTCGCTCTGAGCGTTTCTGGGACAAACCGGATATGCGCAAGCGTCCTAGAACCTTTCAATCACTTTTCTTTCTCCTTTATATGTTTCATTTATTTTCTATCGTGACTTACGGAACGTCTCAAGGATGCGGACGTGTCGCGCGATTAGTTCGAGAATCAGGCTCATTGCTATTCTCAAAAAATTTTCCGATTATCTTCTTATCGCTCTCGCCTGACTAAAATGCTAAATCCCATCATTTCCATCAGCTTTTCCGGACACGGAAATCAGTCTCCAGCAACCTGCTGACCAACCGACATTCATTTTCATTTTTTTCTCAAGTTTTTTTTCTTTCTTCGCTTTTCCGGCGATGCATCCCTCAAAATTGTCACTTGAAGTGGGAAAAACGGCACTTCTGGTTTGCGACATGCAGAGCCGATTGGCCAAGACTATTTTCGAGTTCGACAGCATAATTGTCAACACCTCGACATTGGTGATGAATTAAAAATTCATTTTTCATTCTCGTTTCTCTGAAATTTTCATTTTTTTTCGAAATTCGATAAAAAATTAGGAGAATCGTTGTTTTTTCTTTCCGAATCGAAAACCTCGAGGCAACTTCGTGCGGAAAGAAAAATTGATTCGAATTTCCGCAGCTCAAAATTTCATTTTTTTTTCTGTTTATTTCTAATCGTCAGATGAAAGCTTTGCAAATTTTGAAAATACCGACTTTGGTTACTGAACAAAGTCCCGACAAACTTGGACCCACCATGCAGGGTTTGGACCTTTCTCAGGCAAAGGGTCCGTTCGCCAAGTCACTGTTCAGTATGTGCATTCCCGAGGTGAGATTTTGCCAACAGACAAAAAAGTCTCGGTCCCACGATCGGTAGTTTTTTGGATTTGAAGAATTTTCCAGTTTCGTACTAAATTTCGATGTTTTTTTGCGAAAAAAAAAAACATCGAAATGATTCGTCGCTTTGGAGCCCAGGAAAAAAATCGTGAAAGCGAAATTTCTTGAGTCTTAGTGAGAAAATGAAAATTCTCCAGGTAAACCAGATGATCGGGACTTTGTGCTCGGGCTCCCGACCAAAATCTCTCATGCTCGCGGGGATGGAAGCTCACGGATGCGTCGAAAACACAGCGATTGATTTGAGGAGCGAAGGTTACGAGGTTCACGCATTAGCGGATTGTATTTCGTCGAGAACTCCGATGGACAGAGCTTTGGCTCTGCAAGTACGTAAAATCCGCATTTTTTCCAGTTGGGTCTGTCAGACCCAGAAAAAAGCTGAGGAATTTCCTAGGAAAAGCTTTTTCTGGGTCTGCCAGACCCGGAAAAGGCGAAAAGAGACAAAAATGCCTGAAAAAGAAAATTTTCGGGTCTCCCAGACCCATGTGTACGAGGAGCTTCCGAAAACTCATCAATTTTTCAAAAAAATCTGTCTTTTCATTGGATTTTCAGAGAATGAGGGACATCGGGTGCGTGATCGCGACTTCGGAGAGCGTTATTGGGAAACTAGTGAAAACCAGTGACCACGAGAATTTCAAAGAAATTTCGGCAATCATGAGATCAGCGAGTGGAACGGAAAATCTCATGAAAACTTATTGACCAAGAAAATGGTATCGAAGGTCAAAATTCATGAATAAAAATGAAAAATAAATCAACATAGTTCGCTTTAGTTTTTCATTTTAAAAATACGAAAATACGAGTCGCTTAATACTGAACCGATGATACAGAGCCTGCTCCGTTATGACTCAGCAAAAAGCTTTTTTCTATGCTTGGCATTGTATGAATTAAGGAAGAGATAATGAAAATATGAAAATCGAGGCAATAATGCGCGTTGTGAAAATTCAGTCGTTTGAAAAATGTTGCAAAATTGGTGGTCCTCACTGATTGGCTGTTGGAATCACTGCACACCGGTTGAACCAAAACCACTCGCTCCTCTTTCGGTCTCGTCCAAATTTTCCGCTTCTTCGAGCTCCGGATAAGCGATTTTTTCGCAAATTAGTTGAGCCACGCGGTCTCCACGATTCACAATGAAATCCGACGATCCGTGATTGTAGAGTATGACGCCCAATTGTCCTCTGAAATTCCCATCGATTGATTAATCATTAAATTCAACAAAATTGAACTTCCAATTGTAAATAGAATTTGGTGAAACGAATTAATTGAATTATTGCGTCAATTCGAAAATTCTTCAATTAATTGAATTTAAAATTAAAAGAATTGAATTGATTCAAGAATTTTAATGACTTCTTGATAAAACTAATTGAAAAATTGTTATTAAAATTGTACGAAACGAATTAATCGAATTATTGCGTTAATTTCAAAATTTTTCATTAACTTTAATTAAAAATCCAAAGAATTGAATGAATTCAAGAATTTTAATTGGAATTTCATGAAACGAATCGAGGAATTGTAATTAAAATTGAATGGAACGAATTAATCGAATTATTGTGTTAATTCGAAAATTCTTCAATTAATTGAATGAAAAATTAGAAGAATTGAATTGATTCAAGAATTTTAATTGGAATTTCATGAAACGAATTGAGAAATTGTAATTCAAATTGAATGAAACGAATTGTAATCGAATTATTGCGTCAACTTTCAAATTCTTCAATTAATTGAATGAAAAATTGAAAGAATTGAAGTAATTCAAGAATTTCAATTACAATTCAATGAAACTAATTGAAAAATCGTGATTAAAATTGAATCGAACGAATTCATCGAATTATTGCATTAATTTTCCAATTCTTCAATCGATTGAATTAAAAATTGAAAGAATTTGATTGATTCAAGATTTTTAATTACGGCTTCAATAAAACTAATGGAAAATTTGTAATCAAAATCGAATGGAACGAATTAATCGAATTATTGCGTTAATTTTCAAATTCTTCAATCAATTGAATTAAAAATTAAAAGAATTGAATTAATTCAAGAATTTTAATCAAAATTCAATGAAACTAATTGAAAAATTGTGATTAAGATTGAATCGAACGCATTCATCGAATTATCGCGTTAATTTTCCAATTCTTCAATCAATTGAATTAAAAATTAAAAGAATTGAATTAATTCAAGAATTTTAATCACAATTCAATAAAAAGAATTAATACAACATTTTTTTATGTATTTATTTTTTGTCTACGACGATCGCACCTGTAATCAGCATCGACGACGCCGGCACCGACGTCGATAAAGTTTTTCCAGGCGAGTCCGGAACGCGGAGCTACTCGTCCGTACGTGCCTTCTGGGACAGCGACTTGTAAATCAGTTTTGACGAGTTCTTTGCCATGAGCTGGAACTACGTACTCGTACGCGCTGCGTAAAAATACGCGAATTGAGAAAAAAAAAAACGTTTTTCGCCATTTTTTTCGTAAAAATGCAAAATTTTGACGTGAAATTCAATTTTTTAGGCATTTTTGGATTTTTTTTTGGAAAGACTGGAAATTTTTCGTGTCGAATTGAAATTGGGCGCAATTTTGAAGGATTTTCGAGGGGCTTGACGGAATCGCGAAAATTTGGACGGAATTAATTAGTTTTACCTGCGCAAATCGTAGCCGGCAGCTTTGGCCGATCCCCTCGACGGCGCGAACGCCTTGTCAGTCAATTTAGCGAAGCGCAAAACGCAGGATGAACCGTTCGAAGCCATTTTTTCGCTATTTCTCGTTCGTTTCTCAAGATTTACTAACGAAAATCGAATGACAAGGGAAAAAACGTGAACGAGAAGAAAAAAAAAGATCACGAATGGCGACGACGAGGATTTTGGCGCCTTCTCGAACTTTTTATTCGTAGCCAGAAGAGAAAACGCGAAAAATATCGCGCAGCAAACCCGCAACTTGGCCAGTTCCGCCGCCAGATGGCGCGACGCGTCAGTTCCGCAAAAACTCGAGCACGATCTCGGAAAAATAAGCAACAAAAATATCGCGTCACGATTTCCGTCTCCACGTTCTCGACTATTTCCAAAAAACGATTATACAAGAAGAAAAAAGTTTTTGGCACGCCAGCTGCGAAATTATTTGCACGTTTCTCTGAAAATTCTAGAAATTTTTCCTTCTCTTTTTCATTTCTCAACGTTCTCGACGCGTTTCCTGGGGAAAATATTCCACGGCGAAATTTCTTCTCCTGTCTGTGTAAGTGGCTGCATGTATTTTCGTTTCATTTTTCGATTGAGACACGAGGGCACGAGCAGGCGGCGGACGGAGAGCGAGAGGCTGCCAGTGAGAGAAAAAAGTCTGCGCTGGCTCCGGTGCGGGTTTGGTGCGTGGCCAGCCTTGTGTCGAAAAGAAACGTCTCGGCGCATATAACCTCGTCGCTCGCTACGAATGTTGTCGCTCTTTAATTTTCCTTTTCCCTCATTTTCATTATTTCCAAGTTTCCCAAAGAGATCGTGCGCGCGGAAAATCGAAAAATCCAAATTTGTTAATTGATTTTCACGCGGCAAGAAAATTCGCGCGCGTCCCAATATTTCGGCCTTTTTTTTCTGGGCTCCGAGAGATGGACGACGAGTGGGGTAAGGATTTATTTTCGAACGACATTCAAAGTTTGACTGCGATACGACACGCGCGATTCCTCCGCAAAATTTTCGTGCTAAAAAAACAAAATTTCGAAAAATCGACTTTTCGCGACGTTTTTCCAACCAAAAACGCTTTTCGCATCGAAACCAACGAAAAATACTCATTTTTTTTTTCTGTCACACTCGTGTTACAGATTCTGACAATATTGAAGCGAAATTCGAATTCGTCATGAGAGCTAACAAGTGGGAAGGCGAGGACGAAGAAGAGGAAGTCAAGGTCAGAAATTTTTCGTCTTTTTATCTCGATCTCATTTTTCTTCAATCAAATTTCTCGCTTCAATCATTTCGTGAGCATCTGGAAATATGTATAGACGTGCAAACGTTCTTAACCCATTTTCCGACCACATGCTCGCCGCGGACACGCGTTTTTTTGACGTTTTCGTAAGAAAACGTCAAAATATCGAAAAATCGTTTCGTTTTCCATGGATTTCGACGTTTAACCTCAAAATTTCCAACAAATTTTCCATTTTCTCGTTAATTTACCGGAAAATCGAAATTCGCCTGGAAAATTCGTTTTTCCAGCTGCATGCTCGGAAAAACGTCATTTCCGGGCGTGAAAAATCAGTCTCGCCTTTTTTTCTCATTTTCATCGCAATTTTTCCATCTCACGACACTTTTACATGCTCTCGGCAATTTAGGACAGTTGGGAAGACGTCGGCGAGGAGAAAAAGGATGTGGAAAAACCTGCCGAAGTTCCCAAGGCCAAACCCAAGCCGAAAAAGAATCTCGGCGAGAAAATCGAAGAGCGAGAGGTTGGTTGAAACTATTTTTCCCTTATTTACCATTCCGGCACAGGAAATCGTCGGCCCGAATCAAGAAAAATCAAATTTCAGTCAAAAATAATCAAAAAAAAGAGAAAAATGCCAAAAATGAATTAAATTCAATTAATTTAATTAATTGCAAATTTTTTTTCAATTTTGCTCCATTTTTTCTTTCTCCAAAACCTAAATCGACTTTTTAAGACAAAAAATTTGCATAATGACAAAAATTCAATTATATTGAATCGATCAATTTAATTAATTGCACGATTTTTCAAAAATTCTTTTTTTTTCCATTTTTGCTCCATTTTTTCGTTGTCGATAACCGAAATCGACTTTTTAAGAACAAAAAAATTGAATAATGACGAAAATTCAATTAAATTAAATTGATCGATTTAATTAATTGGACGATTTTCCAAAAATTCTTTTTTTTTCTCAATTTTGCCCCATTTTTTCGAGCCGCAAATATTTGATCGACTTTTTAAGAAAAAAAAAATTGAATAATGACGAAAATCAAATTGATCAATTTAATTAATTGGACGATTTTCCAAAAAATTTTCCTTTTTTCTTAATTTTGCCCCATTTATTCAGGCCGCAAAAAATTTAATCGACTTTTCAAGAGAAAAAAATTGAATAATTACGAAAATTCATGTTTTTTTTTTCGATTTTGTGGTTTTTCCAACAGAGAAAAGCGAGGGAAGAGGCTGAGAGAAAAGCGAAAGAAAAGGACGAGGCGTTGACGCCGGAGGAGCGAAGAGCCGAGCTCTTGAGGCGACAGAGGCTCCAGGAGCAGGCGGACCTGAGACTCGCCATGGAGACTTTTGGTTTGTCCAACCTTGTAGACTTTACTCCCCGAAAACCCGCCGACAAAAGCGACAAAAAATAATAAAAACGAACTAAAAACTTGAAAAATCCACAAACACGCTAAAAAAAGCAGAAAAAAAATGAAAAAAGCAAAACGAAAGCAAACGTTGATGATAATTGGTAGTTGAAAAAAAAAAAAACGCAAATTCGTTGTCGTGTCCGAGGCACGCAGTATCGAGTTGCTCGCAGTTGGAGATTCAAAGAAAAAAAGCGAGTCCCAAAAAAGTCAAAAAACGATCGAAAGGGAGCAGAAAATTTTGTTTTTCCGCCGAAAATCCAAAAATAAATGCAATTTTTCTCACTCGCCAATTTTCGAGCTTTTTTTACTATTTTTTAAACTCGGCCTGACGCTAAATTTCTCGTAGCATTGTCAATTTCGTCAGCGACTGAAAAAACATTTTTTAAACCATTTTTTTGCCCACTTTTTGCTTATTTACGAGACGAAAAAATTGAAAAAAGGAAAAAAATCCGTTTGCATTTGGCGCACACTGTCAGGAACCGTGCGGCTCAGTCTAGACGAAAACCAATTGTTTGTAACAATAGAATTAAAACCCGCGTCTCCAAATTGTAGATTTTACTATTTAAACAGCAAATAATCGAAAAAGACTAAGAAAAATGAATATCAGAATAAAAATAATGTTACTGTATCGTAATAAAAATGGCAATTTAACGCAAAACGGACTAAATTTGTGTTCAAATCAGTTTTTGTAATTACCTCTGAACATTCTTTTTTTTTTTTTGCTTTTTTTTACGTTTTTTTCTGTCTCTCACTCTCTCTTCTGTGTCCGACGGTAATTCATTGTTTCCGGACTGTTCCTGACGAGCGTTGCGAGGCCGAACGGATCGAGAGCCATTTGAATGAAAAAAACACCAAAAAATACGAGTTTTTTGTAGAGAAACGACGAAAATTCGATTTTTAATGTCGAGGCGAAGAAAATCTTTGGAAAACACAGACTTTCTGCAAAAAAAATGTTGAAAAATCATTTTCTTTCGACTATTTTCAATATTCATCCTTGTTGTTCATTTTTTAAGGCGTTACCGAATCCACCGGGCTGGATGCCATGTTGCCTGACACGAAAGAGGAGTTTGAACAATTTTGCGAAATTCTCTCCCAGAAGATCAACAGTTTCAACAAGCACACGGAATTCCCGGCCTTCGCTGAAGAGCTCGTCAATCGCATTGCCGTTAACCGTTAGTACAATCCCAAACTCCCATTTTTACTGGTTTTCAACCTTGAAGATCCCAAACTCCCATTTTTATTGGTTTTTAAACTTGAAAAACAATTTTTTCCAATTTTTTTCGTCACCGGAAATGCAACACACGATTCTGATGATTTAAAAAAGGAGAAAATTGTTTTTTTATTGTTCTCTTCGTAGTCTGAACCGCGAAAATGACAAATTTTCAAAAAAATTAACATTTCGCAACGTTTCCAAACGAGAAAATGATTTTTTCGAGAAAAATTGAATTTTTTAATGTTTCCAACGAATCGATTGCACGAAATATCGATTTGGGGATCAATTCCGAAATTCCTGCATTAAAAAAAAGCCAAAAATACTTGGCGCAATTTTTTATAGAGTTGATCGCACGACGAGAAGTTAAAAGCTCGTTTTTTCTTTGGCCCGCAGTGCCGTCGACGAGTTTGAAGAAGCTGAAAACGACGTTGGAGAATTTGGCGATAGAAAAGTCGAAACTGGAGAAGGGCGACAAGGGCAAGAAAAAGGGCAAGGGCAAGGCAAAGTTGAAAATCGAGGGAGAAAACACGCACTTGACGGAGTACGACACGTACAATTACGAGTACGACGATTTTATGTAGCGAGAAGATTGCGAGCATCGAATTGAGTTCCCGCACGAATGAGTGGGACTGGCGCGAATAAAAAAACAAAAAGCCCGATGACGAAGCGACTCGAAACGTTCGTGGCCGACTCGAAACTTGCGAAGAGACGTAAAGCGAACGGCCAATTAAAAGCATCAAAAAAAAAGGAGAATTCCCCAATTTTCCTTTTTTTTTTCGTTCGTCAAAGTTGTGCGTTTTCTTCTGGGAAGTTGATCGTGTAAAAAACGATGAGAAAAAACTCGGAGGGCTGATTAAATATTGTCGAATTAAAAATATAAATTTTTTTTTCATTTTTCATTGCCTCTCGTTTTCGTTGCGTGTATAAATCAATAATAACATTAATAACGATAATAATAATTATTATTAATAATGATAATAACAATAATCGATTCGAGGAGAAAAAAAATCCTCAGGCTCGTAATTTACAACGATAAACTCCAGCAACGTTAAAATTCTTCAATTATTCAATTATTCCTCGATAAAAACAGCAAAATCCACTAATAATAATCGAGTGAAAAATATTCATGTGTAAATAAATATTTGTATTTATTTACATGTTAATATTTATTTACGTTTTTAATGGTATATAAATATTAACATAGAGAATCGATTAACAGGATCAATTGTTTGACGAGTAGGCAAAAGGATTTCTAAATAAAGTTGACGGACACACTAATGAAAGAAATTTTTCTTGAATACTTCGTAGCCCGAGAAACACTTTGAACCAAGAAATTCTCAACCTGTGAACGAAAACTTTTTTTTTCGTTGTTTATAATGAAAATCGAAACTTTGTTGGATCGATAATTTTTTGTACATTTGAGAGAACAAAAACGCTCCCAGGATTTGGATTCATTTGTTTTTTTATCAAAAACCGCGTTGGGGTAAGGAAAAAATGGATTTTCGGGTAAAGTCCACACTGGGTCTGTGAGACCCGGACACTAGATTGGTGGAAAATCGATTTTGGACTCTAAATTTTCGGGTAATTAGTCGGTGACGATCGAGAATTTGAGTTTGGGACGGAAAACGAGTTGGTTTTTTTTTTTTTTGGGGTCTCACAGACCCGAGGGTCGTTTTAAGTTCTGCCGAGTCTCGCTTCGTGTTAATGCAGCAGGTCACAATGCGATTGCGCGTTATCATCGACGCGGGGAGCGAATTAGAGGAGCTCGCGTCGATTCCCAACGGGGGCTGATTCGACTCGAGGGTGGAAAAGGTTTTTGCTGAAAAGGGTTGAGCTTGCGCATTGGTCTCCGGGCGTTGGAGGGTGCGAGGCAAAAGTATACTGAGCGTCGGGCAATAAAACGCGAATGTAAGTCTCGTCGAGAACTTCGACGAAGTACAAGGCTATGAATGAAGACCAAACCTTGTCACTTGGAGGTAATTAACGTCGAATAAAAAGCTCGAATTAATTAATCATCTAATTAGTCTAATTATCCTTTTGTTTTTTTAATTCGTCCGCTCGCGATTGATCCCGAACATTTGTTTGTCGCGTGTGTGGGCGTCCCGACGCTTTACACTTCGACGTGTGCGCGTTTGTGTTGTGTGTGTGTGTGTGTTCTAAACAATATTCCGTTCCCTCGTGACGCATTGACATTTATCGATCTCGTGTGTAGTTTTATTTTTAATTTCATCATTGTTCTGCCTTTTTTTTCTCCAGGATTAATTAGAGTGCGAAAAATTGGCCTTGATTGCAAAGTTCTCGAGGCGAGCTCATTTCTTCATAAAAAATTAATAATTTTTCGGTTTTTTTTACTCATTCTCCTGTTTAGATCGTAGCGGTGCTACTTCTGTCTGTGATACCGTGGCCAGGACCGACAGTCTTTAAAATATCATGCCCCCGAGATCGTGCCTCGGTCGTGAGGAAAATCGTTCAGAAGGTAAAAATTTGCCTCGCGTTTTTTTGTTTCCTGCAAATCGATGAAAATGACTAAAAAAATGCATAAACGCTCGTTTTTTCGATACTAAAAATTTCAGAGATGGTTACCAATATTGAAAAAGTATCAAGTCGAGTTGCCTCTGGAATGCCCGTTCCACGAGAGCCGAGACATTTTCCATCCGCAGCAGGCGGCCAAATTTCAACACAGAACGTCGCAATGGACCTGCGGCCTTTGCGGCAAATCGTTTTACGCGGAGAAGCATCTCGATGCCCATTTCGATAGCAGGCATCGGAGCAACATTAACATGGTAAACTTTTCCGCAATTTATAGAGCAAAAAATAGAAAAATCGGGCCGGAGTACACACTGGGTCTGTGAGACCCGAAATTTTTTTTTCATCGTTTTGATGAATTAGACAAAGTTCCGGGTGAGAAACGAGGTTTTTGAGTTTATTTCGGGTCTCCCGGACCCAGAACGCATTTCCCGGCCTCAAAACATCGCAATTGCCTTGTTTGTTGTTTATTAACCGGCGGCGATTATCAACAGGCCGAAGATGCCGTCTGTCTAGCGAATTATTGCGATATTATGCGATGCGACGTTCTGGGTGGCGTCGAGCTCGACAGCTCGCTCATCGACGATCCAACCGGCTCGTTAAATACAGACATTCAGGTTTGGCGGGAAAGCAACACAGCGGGTAACGCTCGAAAAACAAAATACGGTGGTGGTAGTTCGTGCGAGTGTCGAGATGTCGCGAGAATTCACAAAATGAGCGAAAAATCGGAAATAATACCAGCGATCACGAGGTACGCGAGCAAACAGCGACTTTGCAAGCGAGTCCCGAATTCGGCAAGTCCCGAACTCGGCGCTACTTCGACGAGCAAAAACTCTGGGGAATCTGCTGGCATTTTGACGGGCTCTTCGAGCTCCTCCACCGTTTCCTCTTCCTCCTCGTCCTCCTCCTCCAATTCCCCAGCCTCGACCTCCTCCTCCTCCTCCTCCTCCTCGACCCCCTCGACATCCTCCCGCAATCGGGACAATAACAAGCTCGAAAACGACAACTCCGCCTGTGATAACATCGAGCCCCACGACGACGACGACCTCGACGATCTTTACCTCGACGAATACGACGATCCCACCAACTTCGTCGAATCCTCTTTGCCCGCCGCTCTCGACAAACGGGAACGGGGCAAAGAATTTGAAATCCGCAAACTCAAGTCCAACTGCAAACCCGAGGAACTCGAAAAACTCAAGCTACAGTGTCAAGTTTGTATTTTTTCCCACTAAAACAACGAAAAAACTAATTTTACACTTTAACGATTAATTTTTCGTGCTTTTTAAAGATTCTCGTCCGCGACTGCATCGCCGGACTCCTCGCCAACCTCTCCGTCAAGGATTTTCAGGAGATTGAAGGTAATTCCGGCTCAATCAACTTGTTTCCATTTTTGAAATTGCTCAAAAAATACGAATTCTAAGGAATTTTGGAATTTTCCGAAAAAAACGTGTCGACGCTGCAACTTTCGCAAATTTCGAGATTTTTTGAATAATTTTTCCTCATAAATAGACTATCGGTCTAAATTTTATGATTTTTTCAAACTTGCTCTTTACTTTCTAGAAAAGTTGTCGAAATTATTTTAGAAACACGAATTTCCGCAAATTTCGAGATTTTTTGAATAATTTTTCCTCATAAACAGATTATCTTAACGCAAACGGTTAAAATTTTATGATTTTTTCAAATTTTACAAAAATCTCGTCCGACTTGCTCTTCACTTTCTAGAAAAGTTGTCGAAATTATTTTAAAAGTATGAATTTTCGCAAATTTGAAGATTTTTTACCAATTTTTTACGTCATAAAAATGGACGATCTTGAAATAGGAAATTTGGCATTGAATTTGGAAAATATCGGTTGAACGGTCGAAATTTTACGATTTTCCCAATTTTTTTGTGTTTTTCATCATTTTTTAGGGGAACTCAATCGAGCAATCTGTTGGTATTTGAGTTGCGACAAATATTGGGAAGATTCCCGAAGGCAGCCGAGACACACTCCCTGGTATTTACTGATTTCTTTCCTCCTCGTCCTGTCCACCGGGATTTCCGCCTGTTATTACGTCATTTCGATTATTCTTGGGTGAGTTGCAAGCAGAAATATTGGAAAAAAATGCTCGCGAGCAAGAAAAACTGATAAAGTCGGATTTAGAGTTCCGAAGTGAGATTTGAATGTTTGAAAAATGATTTTCAAGCTCCGGAGACGACAGTGGAATCGACAGCAACGAGGAGAATCAAGATTGCAACGATGGGCATCCCGGAGAGCGTTCCTCGTTGCACGATCCCGGTGGGATTGCCAGGCACGACGATCATCGTCGCAGAATCGAAATCGGCGACGAGAGGCTTCAGGTCGCGGCCACCGGGGACATGCCCGACCATTATATTTACGTCACTTATCCACCGGAGCTGAAACGTCGTTTGCTCGAAAGGTGAGGCAAAAAAAATGGCCAAAACTCGTCAAATTTCGAAAATTTCAAGAAATCAACAAAAAACGATTTTTTTACCATGAAAAATTCATTAAAATTGACGTAATTTCGGTTTAATCTGTTGTCCAGTTGCTACAACAGGACGACGAGATTGTAAATGGATGACGCACGTTGCTGAGACTCGCAAGCAAGCACCGGAGACAGGAGGAAATGAAAATCTTGGGAAATCCGTGAAACGAGAGACGTAGGAAAAAAAATGAAGAGACAGAAGCAAAAATCCTGAAGCAATGCTCACTCGAACAATTTCGCACAGAAATAAACGTCACAAACGATCGTCGGACCATGTAGCGAAAGAATATGAAATCACAAGATAAAAACATGCTCTGGAATCGAGAAAATTGAGGAGAGAGAGCGCGAGAGAGAGAGAGAAAAAGGAAAATTTGTAAACGGATTTAAAATATTGGTTTATTAATTAGTTGAAACGTTGGCTGGGAAATTCAAAACCAATAAGTCATTTTAATGGACCCATCGGAATCGCGCTGCGTGTCCATCACGCTCGACTGACGGACCAAACGACGGGAGGGACCTCCGGCGCTACTCGAACTCGCGCCCAAAGTCCCTCGAGCCAGTCCCGTCGTCCCGTCGAAATTAGTCTGGCTGTCAATTGCCCGGGACGTTTCATCGTCCATGGGCGCTTGATGCTGCATTTCCAACGCCTCTCCGGTCGATAAATCCTCGTAGGAGGTCGTCGCCGAAGTCGGTCTGAAGAAAAACAATTTCCCCTTAATATCAGCCCGGAAAATCGTCACTTGTTCATCAATTTCCAAATTTTAATCGTTTTACTTTATTGGAACACATCGAAGGCAATCGGCGCATTTCCAATCCTTGCCAAAAAGTTCACCCTCCTCGACGGTCTGCGGCAGTCGGTGGTGAAGCGTCTCCGGCAACCGGAGACCCGACAAACCACCGATAACTGAGACAACGCCCAAAATAACGAGAGGCAGCACAAGATTTTCACGACCCTGTGAAAAACAAAACTTTTTCCAAATTTCCGCATTCTCTCGCCTCTTTTCCTCGCTCGCTCGTACACTTTTAAGGATAATTCTAGAAATCCACTCGTCCCCTTATTTCCATTTCTTCTTCTCGTCCTTTATTTACCTTTTTTCATAGCAATAATTTCATCTCTTGTGTACTTTAATAAAATTCACTAATTGCTCGGAAAAAATACAGCAGATTGTTTAAACGTTTAAGGAATTTCGGTAGGAAAATCAAAATATTGAGAAATTGATCAAATTTGGTGATAACGTTCTTCAACAGTGAGAAAACACAATTTTTTTTCAAATTTTCCATCCATCCAGTTACATCGAGTAATTCAGCATTAGAGCAGAATTTTTATGCCCGGAATATACACGTCAACTTTAATGTTCAATAACTCGAGAACCGGTGAGAAGAAAAATCTGAAAAAATTTGTATTTTCACGTATAATACTAAAAAAATGGAATATATTCACAAAATTTTATGAAATTCTAATTATTTTGGAAATTTGCATGTTTTTGACGCGGTACCGAAACGCCATAAGAATTTTCCCACGTCCAGGGCTCGATAAATAGGATTTTAACGACACTGAAGTTCGTAACGTTGCGATCCCACGAGAAATACGATTTTCTGACAATTTTCGTACTGATTTTGTGTCTGGATCCTCAAAAAATATCAAAATTCCAATAAAAATTGGAATTTCGTTGCATTTTAACGATGCAAACTTCAACATCGTGTATTTCAAGGACTCTGATCATTATTGGTCGTTTTTCGAAAAAATCTGGTCGTACGTAAATCTTTAAGGGTGAATCTTACCAGGTAAGTGATAAACGGAATTATGACGAGTCCAAGGCCGCTTATGTAAGCCGAGAAACCAATAGCTACGCCTCGCAATTGCGTTGGGTACAGTTCACCAGCGAACGGATAGATAATGAGGAACGAGGCAGAAATTGCGGACTTTGAGAGTAGAAAGAGCACGAGGGTGGTCGTAACAGCGTCTAAAAATATAAATTATCGATTTGAGGGGCTGTCTTTGTGCGGTAAAGAGAACTGGGAGGCTTTTTTTTATCGTTTCTTTTTTTTACCAGAAGGTAAGAGAACTGTGGCGACGCAGGATAAACCAGCGGTGACCATGCACAGACAGAGTGGCCAACGACGTCCCCATCTGTCCATGACGACCCAACACGCCAAATAACTCGGAATCTCCGCAAATGACGAAAAGAAAAAACTCAGATGTTCCTCGTTTCCTAGTGCTGGCCCATAATACGAGAGACCAACGTATACCATGTTGTTCGCAAACCTGTGCATGTGATTCCCAACTCGTAACATTCTTTTTTTCAAAGTACCACAAAAAACGCCATTATTTAGGATTTTTCCAAAATTTTCTGACGTTCATTGCTTGAGACGTGTTGAATTTACCATTTTTTAATTTTCCCCATCTAAATGCGTGTAAATTCCAGTCACGTTTCGTTAAAAAGTTGCAAGAACAATGTATTTCGGATTTTTTTTGCAGATAGTCAGAAAAATAGTGACTTCACACGCGTTTAGACGAGAAAAGTTCAAAATTGGAAATGAAACATCTCGAATTTACAGAATTATTGAAGAATGCGAAATTAAGTATCGAGACTACAGGATTTAAACGATTTTTAGAATTTTTCGTAACCAGCCAGAGACTATACGAGCCGAGAGTGGCTTGACGCCAAGTATTTAAAAAAAAAAGTGTTCAAACGGGCAAGGCCAACTGCACTGCATTTCTATGCTCGGCTGCAGAGATATTGACTCACCAGTTGAGCGTTATAAGACACGTCTTCAATCTCATATTTGGTGTTTTGAAGAGCGACAATACTCCAGGACCGTTGCGCAATCGTTCCTCTTCGCTTTTGGTCCTCGACATAGTCATGCGTTGTTTCAAGCGTTGGGTGAACGATTCCGGCAGTTCCTTGCCGTTAACGAGGGCCAATGTCTTGAGAATTTCGTTGGCTTCCGCAAGACGACCTTTCGCCAAAAGCCATCGCGGTGATTCTGGAAGAAACCTGTACGTCCAAGTTCAGTCAGAATGAAACTTTTTAACGAGTTCTGATTGTTTTTTTTTGGCCACTCTTTTTTTTTGTTTTTCTTTCGGCATAACCGCGTGGCTACAGACCACCAGTACAAGAAGTATAGCAGAAACGGTGCGCTCGTTGTCACGGCCAATATTCTCCATTCCGGAATCAAATACGTTACACCCGCCAACATGCACAATCCCATCGTGTAGAAACTGCACGTCAACACTGTCACGAAAGATCGGTAATTTGGACCAACCAGTTCTAAAGCTATTTTTTTGTCAAGCAAGAAACAGATTATGTGTTTGTGAGATTGCTAATCGCCGATGAATCAAAGGAAATTCATTGCACTTACATATTATGAAGGGTATTTGGTAAATTGCTGGTATTGTCAGGCCCACCACGAAACGACACGCCGCCCAGGTCCAAAAACTGTTGGATATCGAGGTCAGGCAACCTCCAGCTATGAGCGTTGCGAGGCACGTGAAAAAGGACAATCTTCGGCCGATTCTGTATGGAAAAAGGTCGGATCAATAGAGATTCGATTTTTTGTAATATTACGGGTGGAGGCCACGCGCTACTTATAGTTTTGGGCCGTCAACTTTGATTCGCGAAACTACAAAATCGTTTATATCTCACGAATGGATCAAGTTATTCCAATATTTTTTTTTCCAGTTTATTGGGTTTGCTGAGGTACAATTTTTCTGCGGTATTGAATTTGTCTGACTGCGCTTAGCTACAAACCTGTCGTTTAGAGAGCCAAAGAGATAAACGCCGATAGGGCCACCAGTGTTCAGAGCTACCAAGCCGTAGGTAGGATAAATTGCCTTTTCACAGACAAGGTCAAACTGTTGGACGAAATATGAAATTGATCGAAAACCGTGTTGAAATAAAGGACGATGGATTCTTCATCAATTAAAATATTTATAGACGTACGTCGATCACGATGGACGATGTTATTTCAGAAATGTCGTATTCCCATCCACGATCACACGGAATAACCGGCCAAGATGTGTTGCCCACAGTTATGTTGATACTCGTAGGATCATTGCTTGCGATATCTGACCAGTCAATGTCATATCGTGTACATTGGCTGTAGGAGCTTTCATTTCCATCCTACTTTGACAACAATTATACCTTATTTTTTAAAATGACTAATTCAAACTTATCAGCAATAAAAATTCAATTCAAAGGTCATGGGCATCGAAATATATGGCTGCTCTCAATGTTACTCCGAACGGAAATTGGAAGTGCAACGAGTTCCTGCTTCAAGGGCCTTGAAGGGAGTGAAAAGATTTTGGGTGCTTGTGAACCATTTTGTAGTTGGGTATGTCGCGATTCTACAGCGAGAAGCGCTTTGCTAAAAAGCCACCTAGCGGACTCGCGGCGAAGCTTTCCCAAACAACTGCTTCGATCATCTCCGCTCACGCATAAATAAAAGATTTGCTTCGTAATTCTGACCGGGCAAGGCTATCGTTTCAAAACTTTAATGTCCTTTTTACACAGTAAATGAAATTTGATCGGTTAATTCCTCCAGGTGAAGGGAAATACCTTACAAAACTCATGATCAATCGGTTAAATAAGCACCTGATGTGTGGTGGGAATAGCTAGACGCCTTCTTCGAGAAATATCCAGTCCTTCGAGACCAGGAATTTTGCACCAGTGCGGTGGTGTGGAGGCCATAAATAGTTGATTGAATGCACAAAAGCCGCATGGCAGGCATGCCGGTAAGCACACGAGCCACAATAATTTCTTCTGATATTTGCCGAATTCACCGACGATCGGCAACAGATCGTCAAGATCAAAAGCGTCCTACGAAGACTCAATGATGTATATTATAAATATTATTGGCATTACAATGAAAAATAATCGCGAGTCTATAATTCTTTCGCTTCCGGCGTAATTTGGAAAAAAAAAATGATTTGTATATGGGAAAAAAAAACGAGACAACAACAACAATAACAAGACTCACATCATCGTCATTATTGCGTTTTGTATTCCTGGCTGACGGAGTAGCGCCGTTAGTTGGCGAGGATTTATCGTCCGACGTGTACATATTATTTGTTAAGCTTGGTCGAACTCGTTCCTCACTCAGGAACCCGGCGATACCCCGCGCACCAGGAGACCTTACAAGAACTTTATGTGACCCGCATTCGTCCGAGACTTTTGTGCCGTTGTGACGTCGAATAAGATTAATCGAAAAATCCTCTCTCGTTAATTATTTCCAACAATTGGCAAAGAATTCATAGATCAAACTGTGGCTTTCAATGATAACTGAACTAGAGTCGACCGTCTCTACACTTTATAACGAAAACTCCAAAGACCGGACTAACATTTTCAAATCCGTTAAATCTCCCGCGCTTTTTCGCAACTATCGATATTTCGATTTATTTGAATTATTTCGCTCCTCGGAAAAAAAATGAATTCTGCAAAAGTGTCAACACGATTTCGGCTACAAGGTTCGAACTTTCCAAGCCACCGATACGCACTACTCGGCGCAATGTACTTGGTCGATGAGAAAATCGTAACTGAATGATCTATACTGGGAGAAAAAGAGAGAGAAACATAGAGAGGGAAAAATGACGCGATAATACGAGATTAGGTTGATATACGTTGGAGAACTCGAGAAGGGAACTTGTAGGCTCGTAATTCAATTGGGTTAAGGGTACTTAGAGAAGATTGAGGGCATTGCTGACACCGAGGGCATTCGATTGCTGCGGGGACTCCCTCTCGCTCTCTTCGTCCCAAAATGATTATGCACGTGGGGGGTAAACATAGTGATCGGCATTAGCGTCCACCATTTCATGGAATCCTATCAATTTTATTATCACTTCATCAATTACGTCAGAACGAGTGTAAGTCTCTAGAGCTTTTTCTATTAACCTCGAAAAAAAGTGTGGTTAGCTTTTCGACAAAATGGCGGCAGGTTCGACGCCATTTTGGGATCGTTACAAAGAGAATACAGAGCTGGAGGTTTTTGACGTGGGAAATGTTGAAAAGATGGGGATAATTCACGTAAGTTTTCTTTTTTTTTTTTATGGCCTTTAAGCACCCCTTCGTTTATTCGTTTATTTTCCAGACTCTCGGACTCTCGTGGCTCAAAACTGTACTGTTTTATTTATTTATTCTTTCTCTCGTTCTCTCGTTCACGCAGCTTGCACAGGTACATTAAAACACAAGGGCAAATATGCTTCCGTACATACATTTATACATCAATCATATCGTAATGCTCTTCTTCACGCTCAAGAAATTTTCAAATTGCCCGAATATTAATTAAAAATAAAAAGAAAAAATGATAATCGAAAATAAAAGCTACAAAATGAAAGTAAAAAAAAGTCACAGACTTTCCGGCAATCGCAATAATTCGTACAAATGAAAAATAATTATTCTAGTGCGGCCTTAATCGCTGAAAAAAACAACAACAAATTAGGCACACGAATTTTTCGCAATTTATTTCTTATTCACTAAAACTTTTATTCACACTCTCTCACTCTCTCTTTCTCGCTTAATTCGTACTATCACAAGCCCATTTATTCGAGGTACTCTCGTTTTTTGAATCCACGCGCGCGATTGTCCAAAGACACGAACGGCTAAAAAAATAAAATTCCATTTTTTCTCCTTTCCTTTTTTCTCATTTTCTTTTTCGTTAGTTTCTTTTTTTCTTTTTTTCTTCACGTATATATAATTTTTATATATACATATTTTGCGTTCAAGGACTAATGAGGATGGAAAATAAAAGGGGAAAAACGGTCGGAAAGAAATGGGGCAGAATGTGGAGAAAAAAAAAAGAAAAAATAGATGTTGGTCTCGCAAGGAGAAATTTACAATTTTTTACGTTTCTCATTTACGTTCTCTTTTTTTTTTTTTTGCTTTCTCGTTCGTTATGTAATCGAATCAACGGGTAACGGACATTTGCTTAGCGAGAAAAAAAAAGTTTTTAAATCATACACGCGCTCACAAACGTACATTTTCGGAGGATTAAGAAAAAACAGAAAAAATACGTAGTCGCCTGAAACAGGCACGGGTCAACCTTGGACTGTTGTTTTTGTTTTTCTCTCTCTCTCTTTTTTCTCTCCTCATCACATTTTTTCGGCTTTGCCTCCTTCGCAAGCTGCTCTCCCATGCATTCGTCACAATTCTCTCTTCTTCAGACTCTCTCGCGCGCTCTCCGTTTTTTGCTTCGACTCGGTGACTCCGAAACAAAGAAACTCAACCAAAAATTAAAAGAATAATAAAACAAAAAGAAAGAAAGTCTCGCTCGATGTTTGAAATTTTCTCTTCGCGCATTTTCTCGATTTTCACGTCTCTCTCTCTCTCTCTCTTGCTCGTTCTCGCTCTCTCTTTTTGTCTCTCAGGCAACGCACTTTCACGCGCATCGTCCACGACAGATATTCTTGGCACAGCGTCACGTTTTTTTTGCTTTTTTTTTTCATTTTTTTCTGCTCTCACGATTTTTCATTCTCTCCTATTTTTTGTTGCAATTGGGATTTGCATTTTCCGCGAATCTATCGCCACTTTTTCGCTTTTTTTCTCTCATTATCATACACACACACTCTCTCGCTCTCACTTTCGTTCGCTCTTTCTCCCCTCATGTAGATTTTCCCCCCGGGGGACCAGAACATTTTCTCTCGAAACTTGGTCGATAAATTTTTTTGTTTTTTTTTTTGCTGTTGGCCAAAAAGCAGGAACACGTGCAGACATCCAAATTCAACCTCTCGCATCCGGTCATCATCACCATCCTCATCATCGATCCTCGCTCATCTTTTGCGCCTGTTTTTTTTTTCCATTTTTTTTTCACTTTTTTCACCTTTTTTGTCTCTTTTTTTTTGCTTTTTTTTTCTCGGAACTCACGCACATCCATCAACTCGCATCCGCACCATCCAATCTTGTTGTCTTTGTATTGTGTTCGATAGCTTTCTAGTCAAATCAATTTGCACGAGTGTACAATCTTGGGGCGATCTGCAAACAACAAAAAGCCAAAATGGACCAAGTGTGATTAAACCCTCGTCTTTTAAACATCGTAATCACGTGTAGAAGAAACAAAATTCAAGTATTTACTAAATTTTCGCCATTTTTTCGGTTCTAATTTCATTTTTTTTTTTATTTTCTTCAAATTTCGCAATTTTTTCGGGGGCCATGGAGATTTTCGAGACATTGAGAGACACCATTTGGGAACCATGTTGGGGGGGGATACGAGACTCGCTCTTGCGAGTCCCTAAACATCGAAAATTTTCCGTTTCCGGAAAATTTGCTCTTCACTTTCAATCGCATTCAATTTGCACGATATTTCTCTTTTTTTTTGGATCTACTTTTGGATTTTTACGTTTTCGTACCAGAACCGAAACCTTGGAAATGAAAATGTTGACAGAAACGATACGAACATCGAGGGGCGAACCTGAATTGGAATTTTAAACCGTTTCGAACGATCGAAACTAAATTTCAAAATTGCCACATTTCCGATCATTGAAATAAGAAAAAAAATCAGGCTCATGCGATAATTTAGTTGAAGACGATAAAAAAAAAAACTCTCTCGCTTTTTCCGATCGGAGAAAAATTGCGAGCGCACACCAACAAAGTTTTTATTATTTTAATAATAATGAAAACTTGTAAAAAGCCTTTCAGGTCAAAAAAAATATTTTTTTGTCCTTTATCCATAAAAAATTAGTGCAATCTTGGATGACGAAGAAATTAAATTCTCCGGAGAAACTGCAGGCTCGATCATGACCTTGAAATGTCTGATTAGCCGATAAAAAATCGTTATCAATGAATTTTCTCGTGACAGAACTTGAAAAGCGTTTCACCAAAAACAAAATTTTTCAAATCCGCGTCAATTTTTCCGAAAAAATCATTTTTGCGCGATTCACCATAAAAAAACGACAAAAATCTTAATTTTTATTCAGATTTGCCACTTAACGTGATCGAACGACCTAAAAAATGGCGAATGGAAAAATAATTCAAAGATTAGTCCACGACAGTGCGTGTTTGAGCTCTCGCTCGAATGATTTGCGTCCGCTCAAGGTAATGAAATATTTTCTGGTTTCTAGTTAAACGCGAGAGTTCAATTTCCGCAAATTCTACTGCAAAAATCAAGAAATTCCACGAGCAGCAATTCGTTCCATGAGAATCTCTCGAGGATTCGAACTTGCAAAAATTTCAATAAAAATAGCAAGAGCACGAGACGTGCAGCAATTCGATACCATCGAATTTAATTCTAGAACGGTGACCTAATTTTTTCGACCTATTCCGGTGATCCGGGGGACAAAAATGACAAAAATTTTAAAACCTTCGTATCTCCGGTAAAAATCAACGAAAAGTATTCAAATTGGGCTCGTTCTTTTCGTTTTTTAATGCAGAATCACGTGAGCCTGGAGCGAACTCGGTCGAAGTGAAAAAAATGGTGAAAAACGCGGTAAAGGGGGTTGAAAAACGAGAAAATGGAGGGAAAAAAGATTTTGAGTCGTCTGGGATCGTTTTCGAGCCCAAATTACCGTTTCAAGGTCAATTATCGGATAAAACTCGGTTCGTAACTGTTGGGAAAGTAAAATAATGGTTTTTTCATCCGAGGCAGCCTTTCGGGCTGGATAATTCGCTAAGAAGTCTTGAAATTCGGATAATGATGGTAAAAAATGTGTAAAATGGTATAAAAAGTTTGCAACTCACCAACTCGAAGCGGAATTGGCGGTCTTGAGTTTTCTAATTTCCTTGGTAACCCACGTGGCGAGAGTTTTGGGTTTGCTGTTTCTGGCGCGTCGTCCTTTGGTGAGCAGTTCGGTGAGAGGTTCAGTTTCGACGACGGGTAAGAGTTTGGCGCCGAAAACGACGACGAGGTCGCCAAGAAGGCCGATCGAGGCGGACATGGCTTCTTCGGAGAGTTCGCGATCGAGGGCGATCGACGTTATGAATGTGATGATGAAAGGAACGTGGGGTTCGAGGAGAGCAACGTCGGGGCTCGGGGTCGTTCCGTCGCCGCGAAGGCCCTGAGTTATTCCGGTGTAAGCCTCGAGGACGCCGACTCGAAGTTCGTTGAGATAATCGACCATGTCGTAGTCGGTGCGATCGACGTTGGCTTGGGTGGCTTGCGCCAGAGTCTGGAGTACGACGTCAAGATATTTTTTAAATTCGGGCCCAATGGAGAGCGCGACGTCGCCGAAAACTGAGAGGATTTGCGGCTTGACCGAACGGTGGACAGTTCCGTTGGAAAGATTCTCCAAAAGCAACGTCATTATCTCGTCGCAATAAGGCAACATTTTGATGCGAAGCGCCCGACAGATGTCGCCGGTGAGGCCGACTGCGGCGCAGCAAACTTGATACTCGGCGTGGTTTTTCAGCCCGAGATACAAATAGGGCTTGAACGCGTCCATGTACTTGAGGAAACCGTCGGTGAGGACCTCGACAAGCGTGGAAACTGCCATTAGCGCGTCTTCTTGGACGCCCCCGACTTTGCAGGAGTTTGAGGCGAACATGGCGAGCACGGCGGTCATTATTGCGTCGGATATTTGGGGAGCATCTTCGGGGGTTACTTTGCGAAGAACCGACTGGAGGGTCGCGCAGAGAAGGGACTGAAGGTCGTGGTATTGGGCGCGATCCGAGTGGTTTTGAAAGTGCGTTTCCATCTGCAAAACCTGCTGCAGTCTGTCGAGAATAACCATCGTCGTTTTTTGCACGGTTACGTAACAATCGCGCGGTGAATTTTTCACCATTTCCATGAGAGCCTCGTACGCGGCCGAACGCAAATTCGCTTGAGCCCCGTCCGGACGATCCGTCGTTTCCAGCAAGCGTTGAACTATGAAATCGAAAAATTCTGACATGCAGTAAGTCTCGGGCTGTTGACCTTCCTCCACTGCCGCTGCGTCGTAACTCGCCTCGGCCAATCCCGTGAACGCCCAACAAACGTTCGCCGCCACTCGCGGCTCCGCCTTCAGCCCGTTTACCAAAGATTCGAGGAGAGGCTTCAAGTACGGAGGGTTTATCGCTGCCTCGGGAATTATCTCGCAGATTCGTCCGAAGGTCCAGGCCGCGGTGTCCCGGACGACGACGCTGTTGTCGTACATGAGCTCGATCAGCGTTTGCATCGCTTGTTCGACCAACGGCTTCAAAGTGTTTTGATCCAAGCCTCCGAGTATCGAGCCGAACGCCATGAGGGCAGCGTCCCGGAAACGCCAGTCTGGGTTTTTGATGTTGTCCTTGACGAAGGGCAAGACGAACGGCACGATCGCTTCCTCGCAACACGAGGCCAATAACATGAGACAAACGCCCGCAGATTTCGAAGGATTCCAATCATCCTCGTCGTCGAATTCCTCCTGCTTTGTCAATTTCTTCATCAGCACCGGCACCAGATATTGCAAAGCTCCTTTCGCGTAATGCCGAGAAACTTTCGACGGCGGCCGACCTCCCTCCGACGCTTCGCCCTCCTCCATCGACAAATCAACTTCCTCGTCCGCCACGTTCGACCAGAACTCTATTCCTTGAAGCGCTACGTCGTCGATGTCCGACTTCATGGCCTCCAGCGTTATCTAAACGAATCGAGACAGTTTTTATCTTGATTTTTTTCTCGGCCGGATACCGGGCGAACCGTTGCCCGCACACGATTTTTCATAGGAAACAAATTGTTCAGCTCGCCGAGCTGAATCCAATGAGCCAAAAAAAAAATGTTGGGTCTGTGAGACCCAGTGTGGAAAAGTCGCCAATCGACCTAGAATTTCATTCTGGATCGATCGACTTTTGGGTCCCACAGACCCATTTTGACAGCAAAAATATTTTAGAGCTTTTTTCCATACTTGGGTCCCAGAGACCCAGAGTGGAAAAGTCGCCAATCGACCTAGAATTTCATTCTGGATCGATCGACTTTTGGGTCCCACAGACCCAGTTTGACAGCGAAAATATTTTAGAACGTTTTTCCATACTCGGGTCCCAGAGACCCAGTCTGTAAAAGTCGCAACAACGATGTATTTACCGGAAATAGCGCGGGTCCCATGTACGGTTCCATGTATTGATAATAGAGCGACATTATTTTCACCAGGCACTGTAGGGCAGCGACTCGCACTTGAGAATTCGTCGATTGTGTAGCCTCGCAAACGACTTCCATAATGAAATTCCTTTCCGACTGAAACAAAGCAAAAGAATCATCGTTAACACCAAACCAATCAACTTGCCCGCGTCATAGAAACGAGATCGTACCTCGATCTCGAAATTTCCTTTGGTAAATTCCAGCGAGTTGTAAAGCGCTATAGTCGCGGCCAGTCGCACGTGGATCGACGTGCTGGAGCCTTTCATGCCGTGAATAATCGCAGTGAGGATTTGGTTGGACTGCGAGACCAAAACTTCGCTCTCAATTTCTTGGCAAATGTAGCCGATCGTTTCGAGCGTCGCTTCCCGCATCATTTCTGTGCTCTCCGTGTCGGCCACATTGTTCACCAGCAAGGGAATCAATTCGGTCCATTCCCCGACGGGCAATTCCGCCACCGCAACGTAAGCCACGCACTGCGCGGCCGAGCTCGGTCTGTTGCTCTCCGTTCCAAGCGCTCCCAAGATCTTTGTTTCATAAATGAATTATTTTAGTAAAACATGAAATTATCGTCATTCCTAAACGCCGCGCACGTCAAGATCGAAAAACTCACATTTTTCTTAACGTAAACTCTACTCTCCGCCGGAATGGCCAACCATCTCTGCTGGTATTGAGTTTTGAGCGCGGGGTCTTTGGAAGTCAGCTGATTTTTGAGTTGCAGGCCGGCGGCCATGCGGGCGACGTTACTGGCGGCCGTGGTGCCGAGCACCGCGCTGAGTCGTTGTAGAAACTCATGCTAAGAGCGAAAACCATTAAAAACAAGGTTTTTCGATGTTTTTTAACCGAAAACAAAGAATTTTTGATTTTTCCCCAAAAACTTACGAGATTACTGAGAGCAGCTTGTTCCAAGAAATTTTGAGCAGCCTCGAGTTCGTTTTTGTCTGAAAATGTGCATGTTTTTGAGAAACGCGATTTATTGCGATTTTGTGGTTAGGGACGAACCGCGCAGGGCGGCTCCCAAGCAGGAACGAAAAGTTGTCAAAATTCGTGGATTTTCGGACGAATTTTTATCGCGGATTTTGGACGAATTTTCATCATGGCATTTGGGCGCTTGGAGTGGGGGAAAATTTGCATTTCGCAGGACAGAGCACGATCGTTTCAAGTGTGACACGAGGCGACGCACGATTCTTCGAGGTCCCGACGAAAATGAGTGAAAGATTGAAAAAAAATTGGGACTCACCTCCCGAGACGGTTTTCTCGAGGACTTGTATCAGCTGCATCGCGGTCTGATCCATCTGCATGGCTGCTGACGTTGAGCCGGGGCCTTGTTCGAGTAGGAATTAAAAAAAAGTCTCTTAATTCTCGCGAGGAAGGAGCAAAATAAGAGAGAATAAAAAAAACTAAAACAAAAAGGGGGCAAAACAAAAAAGAGAACGGCACGATTGGATGTTTTTTTATTTTCGACGATCGATACACGAATTTCCTTAAACTCCCGAATTTCAACGTTTTTTTCGCCCGATTTGACGCTTTTTTTTTGTTCGATTGCTTCGAGTCTTTGATCGCGGCGTTTTTAATATTCGCGACAACTTTTCCGACCGGCGAGTACGAACGTGCACATGTGTGTCGATGGCACAAGCCGTTTTTGCCTTCTCGCTCCTTCTATCGCGGCACGCAACGCTTTTTTTTCTCCTCCTCGTTTCTCGCTCGCTCCGACACACTCTTTTTCGCCAACGGTCCGCTCGCCGATACCCACATGCACGCACACCACACCAGCTCAATTTCTTACGAATCGCGCGAAATGCCAAAAGGGTGGGGGAACGCGAGAAAGAGAGCGAGAGAGAAACGAGTGCGTGAAAAAAAACGTCGATGCTCGTATCAATTCGCGATTATTTATCCGTTTATATTTATTGTTATTATTTTTACTTGATTGTTATTGTTATCGAGGCCACGAGATTGACATCGATGCCAAGAGCCACAGCCTTTGATTATTATTAAGCCGCGAGAGAGCAAGAGAGAGAGAGGGAAAAGGACGTAAATTCTCGCGGGATGGTGGCAGACCGCGCAATTAGTGGCGCTGCGAACTTCCGATTTTCGAGCGGCAAATTTTCAAATTTGTTTCGCGATTTCTTTCTGCTGAATTTTGATCCCGTCGGTTGTGCTTTCGCTTGACGCGGCTGAGTGAAAAAAGAATCGACGAGCAATTTGCCACAGAAACTTTACGAAATTAATAGCGTTTGGGGAAAAATTCGCGTTGGCTTTTGTTTCGAGATAATTCCGCGACTCTGGCGCTGCTGCGCCCACCGGCGAGCCCGGCACACGCGCGTTTCCCATTCACCGCGCAAAGGGGGAGAAGAAATGAGAACAAAAAAGCAAAATGGCGGCATGAGAACTTCTGCGCGCGCGAGAGGAAACGCGATCGAAGATTCGGTCTATATATATTTTAAAAACTGTCAAAAACCACACCACTTCCGTTTTCGTAGCCGCAAAACCCCGCCGCCGCGTCCTTTTGCCCCTCCCCCAAGTCTCCGAATCTACTCGCGGTCGCGTGGACGCGCGTAAGGTTTTCAAGCTTACCCTGTGTCGAAGCCAAATCTTTCTCCTCGATCGATTAATTGGGATTTTAATTAATCGTCCCCGACGAAATGAGACGCTGAGATGGTCGTATCACGATTCAAGTTTCATTACGCGACTTCGGGACTCGGGAGTTTGCCATTTTGATGAGTTGGCGAAAAGTTGCGAAATAAAGTCAGTAGATGGCGCCACCAATGGGCTTGATCGGGTGGCGCGATCTGGTGGTTTTTCCCCCCGAGCGCGTGTAAATTTCGCAACGGCCAAAAATCGGAATCATCAGACTGTCTTTTACCGGGAAGCTAAAAAATACGACAAATTTTTGTTTCTTCAATTTATTATTCCATAATCGTAATAATAATCATAGTGATTCGGCATTTTTTCCACTTGATGAATTTTGTAGCCCGCACAAAAGCAGCGCTCAGTGTGGAAATAAATGAAGCGCAAATATATCTTGATATTTCTTCATTTTTCTTTCTCCCTTTCTTCCTCCTTCTCTCGATATATAAACACATATACATAAAAATTAATAGTTTTTTTTTGCGTCTTAATAATTTATAGTAACTATAATAGATAGCAAGTAAATGTTACGTAGTGCAATTTACCATGTTCGTAAGTTTTTCGTCATTTCTTCCTGCCGAAAATTCTGGCGTACACTCGCTCACACATAATGTATCTTGCTTTTATTATTTCTTCGTAAATCTGGTAACGGTGGTACATAATTAAATAGTACGATTTTCCATAACAATAGTAGGATTATTATTATTATCATAATTATCGTAAATAGCATTTAAAATATTGGTAATTGTGATGGTGTTGTTTGTTGCTTCATTATCTCCGTCTGTTCGCTTCTCCCTCGTTTCTTCGTGGTAACAGTAGCGCAAAATACGTATAAATAGGTTGTTGTTTTTAAATATAATATGTATATAACTTTTATTCATTTTTTATTCAAACATTATTATTATTAAGTACGTTAGTTTTATTGATTCATTTAAATTATCTCGTAAAATAATAGGTAACTTTTATTTCACTGTTTCTTCCTTTTTTTATCTTCTTCTTTCTTTACTTTACACATATTTTTTCTTCCTGTACGTCAAACACTAAGAGATGCAAAATTCTTATCAATTCTTTTCCTCATTAAATAACATTGTTGTTTAAAATTTTTCTTCATGGTTTTTTTTTACTTGTTCATTATTGTTGTTGGTATTTTGACGTTTCTAGCTCTGCTCGTGCTTTCGTGGTGTGCGAAAATTTATAGTTTGGAAAAACAAAAACAAATCAAACATCTTCATCCTTAGATCACTAAAATCACATCGACGTCAACATTATTATTTATTATTATTATTATTATTATTTTTCGACATCCTCTCGCTCGGTCTTTCTCTCTCTTTTTCGCGCTTCATCACTCGCATTCGGAAACTTGTCACAAAATACATTGGTCTCGTTCGTACGTTTAATTATCGTTAAAATTAATTTTTTTATAAATATATATTTATTTGTTTGTTCGTTTTTTTATTGCATTTTAAGAACAATTTGTATTTTTATCCTTAAAATATGCGGATTTCGAATAAACATATAAATATATAAAATGAAATATATATTTACGTATTTACTTGTTCGAGGGTGATCGATCGATTTATTTTTCCGAACAAAGTTAAAAATCGATAAGGAAACTTGGCGCGATGACTTTTCCGAAAAAAGGCTCTGGAGACTCAATTATCGCGGATAGAGGAATTTGGTAAGGAGCTTTTTTGTAGGAAATTTTGTCCTCTACAACATTAGTCCTATGGACTTTTTCTCTATCTCGAGCCGTTCTCGTCGTATTCGCGATAATAGGACCAACTTCCGGTTCAAAGAGCTCAGTCTCCAACTGGAATTGAAATTTCGTACGATCGATCGAGCAACTTCACCCTTTAGTATGTGTATATTAAAAAAAAAGTAAATATGTAAATTTATCTTCATAAGTTCGTATAGAAATATTTGTATTTTTGTGTGTGTTTTTTTCTTCTAATTCTCTTTTAAATAGAAAGGCGGCTCGACGAAGCTTCGCGACTCGAAAAATGCAGTAAAATATTGAGTAAAAAAAAGGATATTTTTCGTTTCGAGCTTGACATAGACGTGATTTTTCACATTTTCTACGTATTTTTAGCTTCGCCGTGCTGATATGTTTGCAAAAATTCAATAAGAATTTGTAAATGGATGAAAAAAAAGGAAAAAAAAAATAATAAAATGGTTATTACCTAGTGATAAGGCTCGGTTGAATTTTTTCTTCTCCGGTCTCGCCGCATTATTCGTCCCTCGAGTTATTTTAAAAGGGTAAACTACCGACGAACATTGTCTCGATCAACGGAGGCGCTGGCACGAGGTCTTCCAATTTGAGATAAAAAATTCGTTGCAAACCCTGCACCGAGAGACTTCGGAGTTCCGGCAATTTGCCCAGCAGCCTCGACAGATATTGCGTTTTACGTTGCGCCTCTGCGTTGTACGTCACGTGATCTCGCAACGACGATATTATTTTAGTTTGCAAAAGCTCCACGCGATGAGGCTCTTTCAAACCGTATCTTTCTGCAAATTCATTAAATCCTCATTATTTCCCTAATCGCATCGTAATTCAGTCAATTTTACCAAATTAATTTATCTAATTAATTTTTCCATCCAAAAATAATTCAAGTTGATATTTTTTCGTTCAGTCAATTGAGTCAATTTTTTTTCTAGCTATTTATAAAATTGATCATTTCTCAATTAATTAATTAATTAATTAAATTAATGAATTTAAATTAATGAATTTAATTTCATTAATTAATTAAATTTTAATTAATTAATTGAAAATTATTTTATATGATTAATCAATTTAATTGATTAATTAATCAATTTGATTAATTTTTGTATGTAAAAATAATTACACTTAATATTTTTTCGTCTAATTAATGAAATTAATTTATTTTTTGGCCATTTATCGAATTAATCGCTTTCGAATTAATTAATTGAGCGAATTTTTTTATTATGTTGAATTTTTTGAAATTCTCGGCATTCCGATCGAGTTTTTGATGCTTTTTTGTTGTTTATTTACCTGTGACGAGGGTCAAGGCGCAGAGACAAGCGAATGCGCTTATATCGACATCGAGGACTCGAAGAGCTTGACAAAAATCGAGTATTCCGTGCAACCAGTCACCGAAACTTCGCTGACATTGAGCCCGAGTGAGAACGACCCCGTTGCAAAATGTCAGACTCGTGTCCTCCGCCCTCGTGCGATACGCCAGCCTCAGTACAAAAAGCTCCAGACTTGCTGATTGGAAAAGCAATTCCTGCGGGGGAAAATAAAAAATAATTGAGTTTTTTAGTAGGAAATTTCAAAATTCGCAAAAATGAGACGAGTTTTTTGTTTTTTTTTTCTGGAAAATGGATTTTTGACTCCCGATCGATAGTTTTTTCGTTTTTTTTTGTCAAAATTGAAATTTAAAATCGTCTACGCACTTGATCCTCTCTCGTGAGTTCCGAGAAGCCAGGAATTTTGTCAGCGAAATTGCGGATAACGTCGACCGAGGTCATGAGAAGATTGTAAAATTGTTGAATCTTTTCGGCCTCGGTTATTGGCAAATCGGCAGGTCCGGGCTCGCGATATTGCGAATAATCGAGATTTGCGAGGTCGGGGGTGGTGTCGACGTGGGCACGGACGAGCGCCGTTATCAGCGAGACCGGAGGACTCGGCGGCGACTCTTGCGGCGATTTTGGCTTCGAGGGTAAACGGCCGCGACGTCCTTTCAACGAGTCGGTCCTCACGACCTGAAATTAGGAGGGAAAAAACCATTTTTTCGTTTTTTCGTTATAAAAAGGAAAAAAGTCGAGGGAATTTTTGGGTTTTTGAGACTTTTTTGCCAAATTTACCTCCTTGACCATTCCGACCATGAGGCACTTTTGAAATCGACAAAATTGACAACGATTCCGACGTCGCTTGTCAACCGGACAAGCCTTCTCAGCCAGGCAAACGTATTTTGAACCTTTTTGTACAGTTCGCTTGAAAAATCCTTTGCAACCCTCGCAAGTACGGACTCCGTAGTGCTGGCAGGCCGCAGTGTCCCCGCAAACGGCGCAAAGCTGACTCGGACTCGGTGGCGCCCTTTCGCTACCGCCTGGCGATGGTATCGATGAATTTACGTTATTTCCGTTGTTGTTTATAGTGTTGCTGTTGTTGTTGTTGTTGTTCAGGTTGTTCGAGCCGCTGTTGTTGCTCGCTCGAGATTTCGGTGACTCTTGATTGCTCCCGCTGCTGTTTATTTTAATAAAAAATCACTCAAATTTTCCATCGAGCACAATCGACTCGATTTTTATCGAGTTTTCGATTCAATAATTTTGTTCATCAATTCTTTCATTTGGATTTTGACTAATTAAAAAAAAAATCAAATTATTTCGATAATTTTATTTTTTTCTGCGATTTCGAAAATTCGAAATCGCTGCTATTTTTCAAAATTGAAAACAATTTAATTTTTTGGTGGATTTTTATCGATTTTCTCGATAAATAATTTTTAATTTTCAATTGTTTGATTTTGCAATCGCCAATTTTATATTTTTCGCCAGAGATTCTGAGATTTCGATAATTTTTCAGTATTTTGAAAATTCCAAGTGGCTGCTTGTTATTAAAATTGAAAAAAAAACTTTTTTTTTTTCATCGAGTCCTCGATGTTTTTCGATTTTTTCCATACACAATTTTAAATTTTCAATTATTTGATTTTCTAATTGCGAAAATTTCTAGGAATGAGGAACGAGAGTGAAAAATAAACGAACCTCGCTGAATCGGATCGTTGTAGGGTCATTCGCGTTCTTCCGGCAGGAATAACGGAAGGATTGTTGACGATGGGACCAACGAGATTATTGGCTTGTACGTAGGAGTTGGTGATGGGCAGATTGGCGTAAGCATTATTGGCGATATCGCGTTGGGAGCTCGACGAGATCGCTGCGAAATAGCCTGGAGGTGGTAATGGCGGTGGTGGGGGTGGGGGAGGTGGTGCACCGTTGCCGATGGCTGCGATGGACATCGGAGGCGGTGAACCAGGAGGTGGCGATCTGGTAGCGCTACCGGCGCTGGTCGACAACGTCGGCGATGCTGGACTCAGCGCACCGGGAGTTATCTGAATAGTTCAAGTTTCATTCAATCAGAAAATCATAATTATCCAAATAATTAGCAAAAAATAAAGAAAATATTATTAACAATATTGTTATTAATTTAAAAAATAATAATTAATTATATTGTTATTAATTATATAAATAATAATTAATTTTGTTATTAATTATATAAATAATAATTAACAATATTGTTATTAATTATATAAATATTAGTTAACAATATTGTTATTAATTATATAAATAATCATTAATTTTGTTATTAATTATATAAATAATAATTAACAATATTGTTATTAATTATATAAATAATAGTTAACAATATTGTTATTAATTATATAAATAATAATTAACAATATTGTTATGAATTATATAAATAATAATTAAGAATATTGTTATAAATTATAAAAATAATAATTAACAATATTGTTATTAATTATATAAGCAATAATAAATCATATTTTTATAATTTATATGAACAATAATTATTAATAATATTATTTATTAATAATTATTATTGAACAATTCAAAAATATCCATATTATTATTATGATTATATGAATAATGAATTGAATAATTGATTAATAAGCGAGTTTTAATAATTTTGTGGTGGATTGATTTCGAAAGGTTGCGCACTTACATTGTGATGATTGTCATTGGAGTGCTGATGATGATGTTGAACAAGATGATGATGCTGATGTTGTTGATGGTGTTGATGATGTTGATGTTGATGGTGATGATGATGATGGTGGTGATGCTGTTGTTGATGATGCTGTGGCTGCTGCTGTTGTTGCTGTTGTTGATGGTGCTGCGGTTGATGATGAGGCTGATAGGCAATGGTCGTCGAAAAATCAGCCGTATAAGGAACTTCGCTGCACGCGTATTGCAACGAATCGAAACATTCGTCGTCCATTTTAATTCCAAGACCGAGCAACTCCTGGCGCGTGTAACGTTGCTGGTGGACCGTGTAAGTCTCTTGGAAACTTGGCAATGGCGTTGGACTGATGAAAAATCAAAAAAAAATAACGAAAATGTCGATATTTTGAATAATTTCAGAATTAATTAGTGAAATTTCGTAATTTTATAATTATTTTGATTAATCGATCGATCCGTTCG
Source organism: Diadegma fenestrale (assembly GCA_037043255.1). Classification (NCBI taxonomy): domain Eukaryota; kingdom Metazoa; phylum Arthropoda; class Insecta; order Hymenoptera; family Ichneumonidae; genus Diadegma; species Diadegma fenestrale. The sequence continues at coordinate 7,049,227 of CM073319.1, forward strand.
AATCTTACGCTTGGATTTTACACGAATCGACTCGCTGCACGATCGAGTCAATAAATACGCGATCGAGTAATTAAATTTTGTTAATTAATTAATCAAAAAATTGCTTAATTACTAATTAGTCATTCTATGTCAATAATATTAATTAGCGAATTCTCCAAAACGTGAATAATCGATTTTCGTAAAATGGTTCATGGAAATTAATATCAAAATCAAATTTTTCGTCAAATTTACTCAATCGAGCTCGATTAATTTGTTTTTTAATTAATTAATTGCATTTTCATTTTTAATTCACGTTGATTAGGTCGTACCTGAGGGAATCGGTTTGGATGTCAACGACAGTTGCGATGGGTGGTCGGTGTTGGCCGTGCTGTTGCAAATTGTGATGAATAGGCTGGGATTGTGCAGGTTCATCGGCGCTGGACAGGGCTTGAGGGTTTCCGAGCTGAAGCTCCGGAAAGGGATCCAATTCTTCGGGCAAGCTTCCCGCCTCGGTCGGATCGGTGTACGGGGCTCCGAGCAAATCTGCGAAGCTGCTACATCCGAAAGGACTCTGTAGAAAAAAAAAAACATCCATTTTTTCGATTTTTTTCTCGAGGGAGAAAAAAAATTGAATTAGAGGGAAAAATTGTCTTGGAATCGAGCGAATTTGTCGGGAGCCATAAACGCACGCGGGAGAGGGAACGCCATCAAATTAGTAGGCTCGTTCGCAGTTCCGCTAGATGTGACATTTCGTTTATAGATCCCTCGAGGAATTCCACAGACACTTTAATCCCTCATCCCCTTTCGTAATCATCCCCCCCCCCCTCCCCCTTCCTCAATAACGATGGCAAGAAAATAACGCATTGGGGCCAATAATTTGTGTTTTTTTTTTTTTCATTTCTATACTCAAAAATTCTCAAAAAATGGAAAATTTTGGTTTTTCGAAAACGTTGCACGAACTTTGCACGAATTCGCGCAAATTCTTCAATTCTCGAATAATTTTTAATTGAATTCAATTTTTAATTATTCTTCAAATAATTGGACGAATTTTTCAAGTTTTTTGGCAGATTTTTTTAACTTTTTTATCGCAATGAGCTGCAATTTTTTTGTGGGAATTTATGAAGAAGTTAAAAAACAAAATTTGACCCTGAAAGTTTGAAATTCCGGAGAGTGGAAAATTGAGGCGATTTTTTTTTGTTTTTATGTTTCTGAAAAATGTGAATTTTGGAAAATCGTCGTTTACCTGCGTCTGTAGGAGGAGCATACTTGAGGCTACGGTGAAGGCGGTCGCCGTGGTCGTCGTCGAGGTCGTCGTGATGGCGGTTCTTGCTACAGCTTCTACAGATTGTTGTTGTTGTTGTTGCTGCTGCTGCTCGTTGGAGCCAACCAAACAGCGATTTTCGGGGACGATATCGTTTCCGGAAGTCCGGTCGATCGGAATCGTTTGCTGAGGACTAAAACCCTTTACGTTTTCGCACTCGTTTTCGCCGCTCCCCGTGTGCCCCAATTGCCCTGTAACAATACGATTCAATCAATTAATTAATCAATTATTTAATTAATCAATTAATTAATCAATTATTTAATTAATCAATTAATTAATCAATTATTTAATTAATCAATCATTTCATTAATCAATTAATTAATCAATTAATAAATCAATTATTCAATTAATCAATTAATTATTAATTAATTATTTAATTAATTAATGACTTCAAAGTAATGAACGATAAATTTGAGGGTTTCGATCGAGTTTTTAAGGGCTTTTCAAGGGCCTGCGGTGACCTCGAGTGCATTTTAAGGACCGACACGAAAAATGAAATTTCGTCGAAGTAAATATTTTTGGATAATTTCAAAATTTTCGTAATTTCGACAAAATTTTTTTTCATTTCCAAAGAAACTGGCAACAAAATTTACGATTAGATCGACAAAAATTGACTTTTCGAAGAAACTTTCCAGAATATTTCTCGCTGGAATGCCAAAATTTTGTGATTTTTCGAAAAAAAAAAGGTTTAGTCGCGACGTATCCAACGAAATATCGATCTAATCGAGAAAAATGGGCCAGCGATCGTTTCCAGGGCTGCTGGAAGGCTCGAATTTTTTCTCCCGAGAGTTCTCAAGCTCCCTCAAGATTTGAAGAATCGTGTGAAAGCCTCCGAGCGTTTCCGCGGGCCCTTTAAACGGCTCGAAGTCCCTTTAAGGGCCTTGTCCGGGCCAAAAGTTTTTTCGTTATTCCTAAATACCTACAATATTTGTAATATTGTGGGCAAGTCCGATCCATGACGATCATGGCGCCCTCGTTGCCCCGTTACTTCGCTTTAAGGGGGTCCGACCGAAAAATTAATAAATATCGATAAAAAATGATTTTTTTTTGCTTTTTTCGTTAAGGTTGCCAGCCCGAAGAAGAAACGCGGACGTTCGCAAGAAAAAAATGGAAAGAGAATCGAGGAGAGAGAGAAAAAGCGAGTGCTGGGGGAAAAGGTGAAGGGACGACGAGACGATGATACGAAAAATCTAGGCAACCTTCACTTTTATTAATCTCTCACGTCTCTGCATACGCGTGTATGTATTTATATAAAACCCGTCGAATTGGCCGATTACGCGACACATGTGCGTATAAATTATAATTGAACATGGATCACGACGAAGAGACTCCTCGGCGTGTGTATTTTTTTATTTCTCCCCATTTTTTCAACGTATTAATATATTTATACGTTTAAAAACATGGACGCGTGTATGGGATGCGATTAAAATTTTCGAAGACACACTTTCACTGCGAGTCTCGTACGTTTCGAGAGCTCGAGGCTCTTCTTCCTCGCTCGCCACTCCGCGGCGTATTTTTTTTTCTCTATCAAGATTTTTTTGTCACACCAACGCTCGATTAGACTGAATTTTTTTTTTATCGAAATTTATCGATTAAAAGGCAAAAAAAAACGAGAAATCACGAGGAAAAATTGAATTTGGGGCTTTTGCGACAAGTTTGCCTTGTTTTTTTTTTTTTTTGCCAGTCCTTCCGGCCACGACCATCCGCCCGGAGTGACAAACTCCTCGGGTCTTGCAGGCCCTTAATATATACGGAATCTCGGCTCAACAAACACCTCCTACCCCCTACTTTGCTCTCCCGATCCACCCTTGACTCGAAAGGGGTATTTTGTGAGGCAGACGCCGCTCGCGCGCCTCGAGGGACGTATAAAATCGTTGGCATTTAAAATATGACGCCCGACACGATTTTTTTTAATTCCTTTTTTTCATTCGTTCGTCCGGAGTCGATGAAAATGGCGCGAAAAGTGTTTCCGCCCTTGTGGCGAACGGTGGCCGCGAAATCGTCGATTCGAACGAACCTGGCCACGATTTTATTTTATTTTTCTCAGCCCGATGCATTTTTGTCGAGAGGATTTTTTCAATTCACTAGCCCAAAGTGGCACAAAAGAGAAATGCAATAAATTTCGAAAATTCGTGTTGGGAGCGGCAGGGACTTCGACGTCACGTCCAAATATGCAGCTACGCGCCATATGCGACTCGCTTGAATATAAATTCGGGTTTATAATCGCGATACCATTATCTAAATCGTCTCCCTTAATCAGATGGTCACGGTGCGTTATCCTACCAAGAAATAATGCGTCTGGCTGGTGGAGGGGGGCGTTGAATTTTATTAAAAGAATTCATCGTCACCCTGTCCTCGTAATTTTTTTATTTCTCGCCCTAAAAATTGAATATTGTCAAAACAACGTCGATATTTTGTTGAGCTCTCAATATTTCTGGATAATTTCAAAATTTTCGTAATCAATTGAAAAATTATTGTGATTAAAAAAAAAAATCGATTTTTTTCCGAAAATTTTTTTTCACGCTCCTCGTCATTGGCTTCGGACCCGCAAACCACGCCTCTCCGCCCCTCGCCCCGAACCAATTTTCGAAATCGATTTTTTAAACCGAAAAGACCGCGAAAATAACCAGAAAAAAAAATTTTGAATTGAATTTTATTTTTTTTTTGAATTAATTTTGTGATTAAATTTAAATGGAGAAAAAACGACGTGGATGGAACGATCGGAGAAGAAAAGAGATTGGTACTCGATAGAACGTCGTAGGTTCAACCGAGCCAGCTCGTGCAGCATCCAATAGCAACGAGCTGGTATAGTGAACGCGCCAGGATATGTAGGACTCTCGAGACCTATGACCTCACGCCGTAAGTTAGTTACGATATTGTACTACCGTGAGATCCGAGCTGCTCAAACGGCATCGGCGAACATCTTTCTCTTTCTCTTTTTTTTTCTCTCTCTCTTTCAACATGCAGAATTTAATACATTCTATCTTCTCTGAAAACGTCTACAAACTGCGAGCCTCGCGCGGTGATTGAGCCAGTGCTGCTCTTATCGACGACTAGAATCCCCGCGAGCACGTATTCGGCGCGGAATACACCGCAAAGCTTTCGCGTTTTTCATCTCCGCCGGATTAAAATCTCTCCAAAAGTCCAATTCCCTTAAAAAAAAAAAAAACCCTTAAGCACGTTGTATGACGGTCAAATCTATCAATTTTTCTTTTCAGTCTTTCATGTACGTATCAAATATGGCGTGCGAGCCCAATTTCGTGGAAAAAAATTGTTAGGAATTGACTAAAGAACGAGAATCTCTAATTTCAAGATTTTCCGAGCTAATTTGTACTTTTTATACAATAACCAAAATTTTGAAATAAATTACGACCGATTTTTTTAGAAAAACTGGATCAAGATTCTTTGATGTTACGTAAAAGCGCGTGCAAAGTTTCAAGAGGCTTCGCCATTTAGGAACCGAAATTTTTAATGTTGAAAATATAATAATTAGAATAATTATATAATTAATTATTATTATTAATATAAATTTATATAATTTATTATATTATATATAATATATATAATATATATATTATAATTTTAATATTATAATATTAAATATTATAATATTATAATATTTAATATTATAATATTAATATTATAATTTTAATATTATAATATATATAATATATATATTATAATTTATATATTATATATAATTGATATAATTAAATTAATTAATATAATTAGAATAATTATATAAAAATATTAATGTTGAAAATTGCAACTTTTTGTGATTTTTATAAATATCCTGCCTCGTATTATAATTATTATTAATATAAATTTATATAATTTATATTATATAATATAATAAATTAGTAATGAATATAATTAAATTAATTAATATAATTAGAATAATTATATAATTGTTAAAAGTATTAATGTTGAAAATTGCAATTTTTCGCGATTTTTATAAATAAATATCCCGCCTCGTACGTGGAGAAACTTCTTGAAATTGCGTGAGCAATTAGACACGACTTTTGTCTTTGTGTGGTGGAAATTTGAAGGAATTCTATCGATAGGAAATTTTGCATGCAACGTCCTTACGGAGCATCTCGAATGCACGATTTCGACATTTTTTTTCTGTCTTTAATGCAACGAAGATAATGTCAGTATTTAGGGGTTCAACTTTTTTTGTTCTCTTTTTTTTTTTAATACTCTTGCGAATAAGGGGAAGGAAATTCGGAGCTCGAATAAAACGCGGGTCTTGGCTCTTTTTCTTCTTCTTCTTCTCTTAATTGTCCTCTCGGGTTAGGTCGTCTATTAACGTCGCCACGTCGATACAGCCGAATTAGCGGCTATTCGAGATAGAAAAAAATAGACGGGGTTATTCGGGCCGATTGTATTGGCCGCTGCGACGCAACATCGCAGCATCGAAATCTCCGCGTTCCTCGGACCGTCGCTATTCACTTCCTCGTGCACCAAATTGCGTTTGTTTTCGAGAAAAAACAAAACTGGCTTTGATGAGAATAGAAAACGAGGCTTATTTTTGAGGTGATGAAAATGAATTCTGGAGAGCTGCGTTGATGTTGATTGGACATTATGTGACGAGGGGAAAAATGAAATTTTGATATTTTTTCAAGGAACGACAATTTTCATGAAAATTGCAATTTTTTCAAAAATTCAGAAATTTTTTTCTCCGTAACTATTCGATCAAAAAATCTCAAATAATTCACAGAGCACCGCCACATTGTGAAGAGCAGTGAAAAAAATTACCAACTCGCTAGAGGCTGCAGGGCCTGAGAAATTAATTGATTCGTCGGAAAAATGCTTCGAAAAAACCAGACAGATGGCAATTTTGCTCCCTGTCTCGATGCAACGCGACGAGGTTTACCCACGACGAGTAAAAACAGCCCGTGGATTACCCACTGGTGGAATCGTATCAACCTCCCCCATATCGATCCAAGGGGCTGGCGGACTTTGCACGAGAGCAAGACATTTTTATAAAACGTCCCTGGAGCACGCATGTGGCACGAAATTAATCGATAACGACGAATTATTCTTGATTTTTATACCGATCATAGTTTTTCATCGATTTTTTTTTTTTCATATACGAATCGAAAGTAAATTTTGCATAAAATTTTGTTGGAAACGATCGACTAAACGTTTTTTTTTGAAAAATCACAAAAATCCTGCCATCGCAGCAAGAAATTTTCTGGAAAGTTTCTTCCAAAAGTAAATTTTTATCATTCGAATCGAAAAATATTGTCAAAATGACGAAAAGATCGAAATTTTTTGAGGAAATTTGATTTTTAGTGTGGGCTCGTTATCGCTGCGACTACGAATGCAGGAGAGAAAGAGACAGAGAAAATAATCACGTGGTGCTGCGGCGCGCAGCCTCCCACTACGAGTGCGAGAGAAAGAGAGTGAGTGGTGCGCTATAGATCGCGTTTTAAGCAGCTACCCGACCGAGTACCCGATATACAAGATTTCCAGACTTCGAGAGCGAGGAAAGTGATATCGTAGTACCGGTTCGTGCGATATCCAACCTGTTTTACTGTTAGTATACACTCTTACAACTCTCGGACTCTCGTTCGACGGTGGACACAGTTATTGGACGAGAAAAATACAGTTTATTGGCACTGGTCACACATTAATGCTCGACGCATTAATTTATTATTAATCGGACTAATTACCAGTCAATAAAGATCGAATTTTCTTCAATTTCTACTCCCTAAGTGGCCAATATTGGGCTCGAATTAGAGATGCCTTAAAAATTTATGATTGGATCGGATTCCCGCTTGAGATATTTGTCAACAGTATCGATGTGCCGTTGGGAACATTTTTTTTCTCTCTCCCCATACCCGAAATATTGAAATTTTTGCATTTTTACCGCCAATACTCGAAGTAAATGGAAAATATCTCGAAAACCAGTGTTTAGATTGGGTTGAAATTTTGGATATTTGTTCGTCGTATCAAAGTGCACTTTGCTCAATTTTTTGGAATTTTTTCATCGACTACTGGCGGAGATATTTGCTACTGGCTAAAGTAATGTTTTTCAGAGACGACTAATTTGACGCGTATTGTAGAAAAAAGAAGTAAAAATAGTGTCTGCATTGCAGTGGAGAAAAAGAATGAAGAAAAGGGAAATGGCTGGTAAGGCGTATGATGATAACTGCAGGTTTAAGTGCAACGTGAAAATCCAAAGCGATCCCCTTTAAATTTAAAGCTGGGGTGGCGCGAGAGGAGACGCGGGTCGAAGGCGACGCCGGTGGCCTTGCCATCCCTCGTACGTCTCTCTTCTCGCCAGCAACCCTCCTGACTCATATACACGCACGACAAGCATGTATATGTAAACAAGAGGTGTATATCAAGACCGTTCGAGTTGACCCAGCCTGGTGATAGGCGGACTGGTATTGGTACATGTCTGTGTCTCTCGGCACACTAACGCGCATACAGGAACTATTATAAACCACCCCGTCTCGCTGCTTCGGTCGCCACCTGCTCTGTAGCCACAGCAATGACGTCGTCGCGGCATATCCGCGGTCACAATGACGTCACGGTTGTGCCGCAGTTCCGCCGATCGATTCCCTCGCGGCTATAACCGAGCTTTGAGATTCACCGCCACGTACGAACAGCAAACAATATCATTTTTTCACGCGAGTTACGGTATCGTTAATTAATGAAGAATGAAAATTAACTTGTCGCATTCGACATACTTTTCCTCAAGTTTCCATTCGATCAAAACTGGCTATAGTAACATTTTTTATGTTTTTTCTTCTTTTTATCAAACGCAATCGCGATTCAACATGATTTTATTAAATGGCCAGGGAAAATATTGGCTAATCGTTATTTCATTGGAATTAATCGTGGAGGACGCGCTTTCGATTTTTATGAGCTCGACTAAATAATAATTAAAGACGTCTGACACGAAGGTTATCATGGATGTACGTAATCCGCCAAGTTTTGTCAGATGCATGTTTTCTGCAAGACTCCCGAAATAGAGGAGAAGGAAAGAGAGCGAGAGAGACGTCCTTGAAGTTGGGTATGACGTCCCGGCTGAGGCGTTCAATAACGGGTGTTGGGTGGCACTGTGACGTCACATTTGGACGTTGCCACCTGCGCCAGTTGAGGGAATCGGACGGAGGAATCCAGGAGGAAGAGGGACGAAGAGAAGATTGAGAGTTTGGACCGTTAACAACGGCGTCGCATAGTCTGCGCTCTGCTGCCGCTTTCCAATGAAAGCCTCAACCCACCCCCGCGCTCTTATGACGCCCAGCTGATATGTTCGCTCGCGCGTTCGGCTTTTGTCGCGTGTTTGCTTTTGTTCTAGCCTCATACACGTGGGAGCAGACGAGACACCCAGTTTTCCATGCGATTCTCGCTGACGCTGATTCGATCGTCCTTCGAGTTACTTTCCTCTAGCCAGTGGCCAATATCTCCGTCCAATAATCGCCATTTTTATTTGTAAAAATTAGTCAGGCTTCCCAAGACTGCATCAAAAACTTCTGCCAATTTGCAGAAATATTGGGTCACAGGAATCTGCGATACGAGCTATTGTTCGAGCACCGGGCGAGATAACTTTTTGAAAACAGCCAGTAGCCAATATCTCGGTCGTTTTGAGGGTTAAAAATTTGAAAAAAATTGACAAGCTACGTAAGAGTATTTCGAACAATTATCCAAAATTGTAGAAAGATCGGTATGCAAATTTTTCAGATATTTACGAGAGTTGAGATAAATCCTGCACGTCCTGATATAATGATATTGACTACGTGGGTAATCAATCGCGGGGGCGTCGAACGTAGGCTGGAATATGAACAGCAAAATCGTGCTTTCTGACACGTGTACGGCGGTAACGTCACGTGCACCTGCACAGTTTTCCTTCGACCACGGCATAAGAAAGCAGGAGAGAACAAGAGAGAGGGTTGTTTCATTATTATTTCATCCGGCAACGCATACACAACTGCGGTGAAAAAAAATGGAAATAAAAAAGATTGGCGCGCGAGCAAGAGCCAACGGACTCGTTCGCGACGTCATCTCTTTTTTGTGGTACTCTTTTTTTTGTTATTTTCTTGCTCGTTTCTCATCCGCGTGTTGTTACAAAGCTCATCAGTCGATACGTCCGCGAGTATAGTGTTTCCTGCATATTTCATGTACTGGCTCTATCGCGTGTCGTTTTCGAAGAGCTTTTACCTACGGAAAATTTAGCTCAGCCGATACTTCCGCATCTTCGCTTCGTTTTTATCTTTTTCCTCCATTCTTGTTTTTCTTTGTTTCTCCTTTTGTTTCTCGTCTCTCCGACACACGGGCTACTAGATTTTTTCTTGCACTCTCAAGCCGCAGGCTCGCCGAGTCTATTCCGCGTTGAGAGGCCGATCGAGCCGGCCGTCTTTGTCGGATTATTTATAGGCGAGAAGAAGCTACAAAACAATGCATTTTGGCTGCAGTAGGAAACTCGCCACGGAAGCTGCGTTAAGCGGTGTCGAGAGAACCCCCCGAAATTCACCGGGTGGTCATCGCCAGTGGACGTTTTTATACATACACCTAAATCCGCGATCACTCACCGGTCGAATTCCAAACCGCAATAGTCACCTATTGCCGGATGGAAACAATGCCGGAGCAAACAAGCCAATTTTCATTGTTTCCTGAAACTACTGGCTCATAAAATGGCTCCGGAAACACGTGCTCACATTGAAATCGTGACGGAATAGTGGCGTATGGTCCATTATGGGATACTGGCCAAATCTCATTCATACAAAAGCCCAAAAAAAGCTCACCATCTCTTCGAAATGGCAAACAAACGAATATTCCACGCAGCCAGTGGCACTTTTATGTGCCAGTACTCGAATAACCATGCGTAATATATGTATATATCGAGTGAGAGAGAGGTAAATGAATTCCTAGTGGATAGTATCGCGTCGGGCGTATTGCCAGACTATATTTATCTCTTTAACGAACCGGTTACACCTGTAAAAAGACCTGTCGCGCGCGCTCACGCCGAGATGGCTGAACGTTTCCCGAAGTATAAAGCGCCCGGCCCTGCCGCGCGAGCTCTCTTGATCTCCTCGAGCGAGAATCGATGATGACGTTCGATCGAGGCCGATGCTTTCGCGACAATCTTTTTTTTTTTTTACTACCCATCTTCCTTTCTCTCGATCGCGTCAAACTTGGACTTTGTCAGAGATGTTTTTTTTTTCCCCGAGGCTTCAATGACGATTTAGGGACTTACAGATTTTTCGGGCCCTTCTCGATACTATGGAAAGTATCGACCATTTTTTTCAAGGCCCGGAACAGCGCGGTTTGGAAACGGTGGCGATCGTTAGTCCCACAATCGCCGATATCGGGTTAAGAATCAGTCGCGACTCTTCCATCAACTTAGAATGTATCAACCTAGCAATAATTTATGTAGCTATGCTCACATTTTATACATACATGTATTCAGCATCCGAAGCATATAAATATACATATAGTGCGGACGGTATATAACGGTAAAACCTCTCTAGCCGCTCGGAGATTCTGCGTCAAGCATAATTCGAACTCCCAAGACACCCGTCTATAAAAAATGGCTCGATAATCGGTTTGAGATTATTTGTTTTTGCGCCAATTGATTCCAGGATAATAAGTTCCGTGCAAGCCCTTAATATGCCATTTTATTATCAATCCTTTATCAAAACCTACTTCTGCTCCGATGGGTAGGTCCTTCCAAAAACATATCATGCCTTTTAAGTTTCTTATTGAAGGACTTACACTTTGTCCATGAATGATTGCCAATACGATGAGCCGGGTTAGGATGCCGATCGTTGGATTCGAGGTTCCGATGATGATCGTGATTGTTATTACTGTCGGCTTGCAAATGGTGGTGCAAGTGCTGGGAATAAGGGGAGCAAACGGGACTACTGGCCAGGCTGGAATACTCCGGATCCCTAAGATTTTCCGGTTCATCCGGACGCAGGTTGTTGTTGACTGTTCCAACGGAGATGGAGGCCGGATGAACCGTCGTAGTTTTAGTTCCGGCTGCGGTTTCCCCACCGTTGGTACGCATATCGCACTCGATGTAGCCAGCACTGGGTTTAGTTACTGTTTCAAGATTTTACTATCACGATCGGACAGAAGGCCCGGGTTAGTCAACACTGTTGCGGTATTGGCCCACATGGAAAGGCTGCAGCTGGTCTCATCGCGGGAGCCAGTATGAAGTTTCTACTGGTGAAGGGGGCAAACGAAAACTCAACACAAAACCGGGGATCTGCGCGGGTAACGTGCTCAATATATGCCGGAAGGAATGTTTTGATAAGTGTCCAACTAATAAGGGTTGATGACACGTGCGAAAAATAAAACTCGATGGATGATGATTGGTCGTCTGTTTAGTCTGATTCGTTTCTACACACAACCGACCTGTAAGAGTCGTGGCTATCGTTGGAAAAAGTGACTGCTTCCAGCTGTAATCCTCTTCCGGCAGCTCGTTCTCCTGGTAGCAATTGCCGACGAGGCTGGACAGCTCGACGAGGAGGAGATGATCCTCGTTGATGCGAATCTCGCCACCCGGGACTCGCATATATCAGCTATTTGCGCCAATATTAATGAAGCCAGTGGCAGCTTTTCGAATGGCCAGTAGTTGGTGCTCAACACACCGGGTCTTGCCGGGGGATTTTGATGGTCGAGGATTGGGGTAGCTGATCGGTTGGTTCTTAGTTCAAATGAGCACCTAAACCATCACGAACACTGGCGAAGCTACGAAAGTTTGGTCGAAACTGGCGCGGTTCATTAGATCGACAATAGGCATTGGCGTTGAGTTTAAATCCACCGGGGCTTGTTTATTATTTTCACACGATTCAAAAGTCCGAAGAAAATATAAACTATAACTGCTAATGAGAGTCGCGCGGCATGAGCCAGTATCGCTGTTTATAAAGGAAGTGAAAATTGAAGCTAATCGAGCTAAGAAGATGAGTTGTTTGGTTGGTAAAGTCTCGGGTCGGTGGCACACGCTGTTTCGCGTGCACTCGTAAGGCCGGCCACCGCGTAACTGAGTTCGAATCGGGTTCTGTACGTCGCCTATATTAAAACCGTACTGTGTGTATAGCGGCGAGAGCGGCGCTTACGGTGACGTCATCTCGGACGTCATAGAAGCACCGGCGAGGAGGAGCAGAGAGAAAGATACGGAGGAAAGGGTGGCGGGGACAAAGGAGGAGGAGGAGGAGGAGGCGAGTGAGTGAGAGAGTGAGAGGAAGACCTCGAGCGGGAACAGATCGATGGACCGTGCATCGGTGTGTGCGCGCGCGGTCTTCAGACTCTTCAGTCAGGTTGGTGCTCTCTCAGCGGAGCTTCTTTGCCACCACCACGACCAACATCAACACCACCACCCGGCATTGTCATACGCCACGAGTTTGCCTCCCCCCCCCCCCCTCCTCCTCCCTTGCTTCATCTTTCTTCCTGCTCGCACCTCGTGACGTCGTTACGGTGACGTCATAGCTGTGCCACCCCAACGGAATAGAGTTTCGGTCAGCCACGAGTTTAGCCGTATCGAGGCTATGGCAATCTCAACCTCCCTCTATACCTTTATCCACCTGTCTTATAGATTATTGACACCCCCCAACGTTATAACCAGCACATTGCCATTTCTTCTTTTTGTTACTATTTTTCATTCTCCTCTTTATCAACGTCGCTCCATATATTCGTTTAAACTATCGTTACGCCATTTACAATTTCAATTCCATTTTATTTCATCCAACACTATACCAATCGATACCGCTTGGTAAACCTCCGAAGCGCATACACAAAGATAATCATACCGCGATAACCTGTGCAGACTCCATAATACTCTTGGATATGTCTTCTGCTCTCACCGCCCAGTATACCAATCTCTAGCCCATGTTACCGGGTCACGCTCTATACGTGCCCGCCCCCTTCGGCCACAACTCTTTCTTTCGATCCTCGCGCTTTACTTTCTCCGCATCTCTTTGTTATTTCTCTATTTGTTTTATCCATTTTTCTCGCCGCTATTATGGTCCACGTGCATTGACCGTTAATCCGCAGAATTACACCATCTTCCAGTTTACGTCATACCCACCCGACCATTTTCCTCGTTTTCCACACTGGGTCTGTGAGACCCCTTCCAAATTTTGACTTTGATCGAACAATGTCGATATATAATTTCGAAATTTTCGTAATTTTGACTATAAATATCGATCTTTTTCAACACAATTTTCTTATTATTTCAATCAGTGGAAAACGGTGTCTGACGGTTTTTGGGTCTCCCAGACCCACCACCTCAAGTCTAGGGCTCATTTATAGAAGCGATTCAAGTTTTCATTCATCCGCCATTTATCGAGCGTTCATTCATTCGCTCTTATGTACACATGACCCCATACATAAACCCCTTTCGGTCCTCTGAGGTAATGAAAGTGTTTTTTTTTTCCTTTTTTTTCATGCCCGAGAAAAGTACCGCAGCCAGGAAAGAGCGCGTACAACACACGATATAATGCTCGAACGCTCACGTGGTGATAATACGCGGAGGCGGAAGCAAACTCATATATGGAGGAGGAAGATGTCGCGAGAGCACGTGCGCTACCGAAAGCACGGGGACCGAGGCACGAGCCACAAGCTCGTGCTAAGGGAAAGAGGGGAGAATATCGCGCTCACTGGACCGTATCACCATCTTTTTTCCTTCCTTCCTTCCTTTCTTCTTTCCTTCCTTCCTTCCTTCCGTCCTGACTCCCTCCTCGGCTTCCTTCCTCGCGTGCACCTTTTCCCCACACACGTGGCACCACGGCAAACGGGAGGCCGAAGGGTTCCCACCACCCGCAAGCTCTCTTTGAAGAGCGCTCTTTCGCATCACTGCAAATCCACCGGATAATATGTCTCTCCATACATAATGGCTTGGGTCATATCTGAGACAATATATGCCGCGTTGCGTACCACATTTTCCTATCGATCCACTTGCCAGTCTCGCTTTATTACATCCCTGCTGCAATCGCTTCGAGAATTCTTTTCAGCCAATATTCAAAAAGCTGGCGATTTTATTATTTTCTAGGGATTTTTTGTAATTTAGTCTTTCCCGATCTGGTCCATACCTCGGGGAAGACTTTACAACCCTTGGACCAAGGTTGGTCATTTTGCTAATTCCGATGTCGTCTTGAAGGACTAAGTTTTGGACCAAGATGGGCCAACTCGGGCCACTCGATGGGAAATAATTAACGCAAAATGCATTTTATCCAGTGTCCAAATTGATTCGTGAGAAAGCATCGTCCACGCAGGGAAATAATTGTATGAGAAATATTATGGGACGAGAGAGGAGAAGAGAAGCCTCGAGGCTTTTTCGAAGGTCTTTGGAAACGAATTCCTTTAGAAAGTGGCGCACGTGAGGTAGCCCCGCGACGACGACAGCGATGAGTTCGTGGCTCGTTGCATCCGAGGCAAAATAATAGCCACCAGATACTAGTTTTATTTGTGTGTGTATTTACGATCTCGAGAAGTTATCGTGTTTGTCACTTCGAGGTGATCCAGCACCGAATCGACTGGACACGAGTATTCTTCCTTTTTTTTCAATTTTTTTTTTTTTATGCGAGATGCGTTAACGATCAGGATGCCCTTGATCGGTACGGGGCACTGCGCAACTTCACCGTTATTTATTTACCCGGCAGAGCACCTTAATTCATTCATTCCTTCGTAATCGACGCCTTTGCAGTTGAGTGGAAAAGTTTTTGGATTTTTTTACTTCCGCCCGATCGTCCGTCGCAGTTGCCGATTTTTTTCCACATTCCCTAACAGCTCAACAGTGACCGTGAATTATTTTGGATTTTTTCCTTCAGCCATTTTGGAGATAAAAATTTTAGAAGCCGATTTTGAAAAAGCTTATTTTTCTGCTCGGAGAAAGTCTCGCTGAACGCACAAGCGCTACTTGGCCGCTGCGTAAACACGTCGATTGGAGCGAAAAGCTGAGGCTAAGATCACGCCGAAAAATCAGGACCAGAAGTATCTTTGGCGGTTGATTATACACGGAGGAAGGGAGAGCGAGAGAGGAAACAGAATTCGATATTGGGCTTGGCCCAAGGTCCAGGAAGCCAGAATAAAATGGATCCGCACGAGGACGACCACAAACGCGTGAACAAACTGGCTGGACAAGGAAGCCTCCTTGATACAGAGAACATTTTTTGTTATCTCCAAAAATCTCCATTTTTATGGAATAACCGGTGAAACTGGCCAATTTTTTTTTTTGCCTTCATTTCGGCTAATTTCGGCGATTCGGTAGTTTGAAAATAACGCTATTGGCGGGTTTTAAAAATTAGACGATGTGCGTTAAGATATCAGCTACGACCTAGAACATTTGGTGCTTCGAAAATTAAGGGAGTACGAGCATAAAAAAATAAAAATGACAAACATAACACAAATTCCGTATCGAATATTGGCGATTATCGTAGAACCGTTCGGGATACGAATGGCGGTGTGCGGCGCGTGTGAAAGGGAAAGCTAACCGAGAGAATTTAGTGCTATAGAGCCGCGACGCGATACGAGTAAAGCCCCGTGGCTATCTCTCTGCCGAGAGTTTTGCTGGCTTGTTGCCCCTGAGGAGGAGTAGGAGGAGGATGGGATCATCTCGGAGACCGGCCGGCTGTTTTGTGAGCCAGCCTCTCTTTTCCTCTGCCGTTCTTTTGGCTCAGACGCCGTTAGCACGTCAACGATTCATTCTCATTTTTTCTGCACCCTCCCCATACTACGTCAATCGTAAATGGCGTTATTGCGTAATCGGCAAAAGGAGACGAAACACCTGCCGAAAAAAAACATCTTGAGTATCTTCGGCGATACTGGCGATAACGCATCGGCCAGAAGCCATAGAAACAGCCGATTGATCGAGCCCCCTTAAGAGTTACGGATGGCCGTAGCTCACTGGAATTTCCGGGGCGCCGTGAATCCTTCTAAAATGGCGGATACGTATAAATACATCACGACGCGATACTCTCCGGGACTTTCTCCCGATAGAGTTTTTCGTACGAGAGAGTCATCTGCGAGGCGGCATGCATTAGATAGGCGCGGAGGTTATGCCTAACCTCACCAACACACACCGACCAGCAGGATCGATCCTTGGTGTTGGCGCATTTCGATTATGTCAGACTTTCCAGTAGGATAAAAGCGTGAGTTTCCTTTGTTCGAAGCTCCGCGTGCATGCGGCTTCGTTGAACGGGGCATTTCGGATGGGGGCATTCCAGATAAGGCGACCAAGTCCCGAATCCACAATAGGAGCCCCCCTATCAACTGGCAAGAAACTGTGCCAATTTGACCCATCACCCAGGTATGTGGGATGGAGGAAAAGGCGCGAATCATCTCCGCGTTGGAGCGGAGCGCACCTTGTGCTCTCCCCGAGGCAGCACATATATTTATACACGATTTTAACTGGGGGGTACACGCGACACGACCTTTCGTCGAGGCATCTCCTAGCAGCACCAGTGTGCATGTGTACGCTCGCTAATACCTATTGGCGGGTTGCACCTATTCCCCCGTAGCGAGCGAAAAGCTAGAGAGAAAGAGAGAGGCGAATGCAGCGAGGCATCAGTGACTGGGGCAAACGATCCGACATACCCGCAACCTCCGGATTATCGGGGCACTCGATGACCCGACCCGGACTTTAAAGAAAGCAAACGGTAACGCTGCTTCAGGGGTCAAACTCGAGCCTGGATCAAATCGGTTCATTGGGCAGCCACCAAAATGTTCTGTGACAGTGGCATGCAAGATCATACTTGGTCAACCACCAACTGGGTTGCTTTCGGGAGGTCTAAGGGCATCCAGGAGTCCGGCTAACTTTGTTCGGGACCTGCCACAATGTCATGGTGGAGACCCTATAAATAGCTGAATTCCAACCGCAACCGCACCTATTCGAATCTCGATCGCTCAATCCCCCGATAAACGATGATAAACGTCGCGATAATTGTGCGCAGGCTCGCGCGGTTGCAACTGTAAAGACGCGGGAATATAAAAAACTGGAGTGGAATCCGGAAAAACGCAACGGGACAAAGCTGAGGCAGGAAAAAAAGCCATTGGTCGTAAAAGAAAAAAAGGCACGCGGCGATTATATCGGGGTGTATCGCGCGCATTGCAGCGATAATGGCCAACTATTTAATTTTCCAACAGTCGAGTTAATTCCCGTGAGATACAGACACAATTTCAACTCTCTGCTGTTGTGCGGAGAGTATATATTTATTAAGTTGTGCACTACGATCTGTATAGCTGGGTCGAGCGATCATAGAGCAGCATACACGCGAGACCGGGATCCTGTTGGCCGAGGTCTGCAAGAATCGTTCCCTCGACCCCGCTGCCTCGGCCTCCAGCATCCCGCCGCCACCGCCACGAGAAACCGAGACACGCTGATCCTCAGCCGCGTATAACGGCGCAATGTGGCCCCAGCAAGGAGGTCTGCTTTGCCTATCTCTTCACCATTCTCTCTCGTTTTACAATATTGGTACCAATTTGGACCACCTGTGATGATTGCCGAGCCGAGAACACAAGCTTCAGTGCATGCAGCCGCTAATGATGATAGTGAGGGATCGCGAGCCTTCGAACCTTTTGGGCGACCTCTGCAGCCCTAAAACATTCTCGGCTACCATCAGCAGTGATTGATAACCCAATTGGATGAAAACCCTCGCGGCTGATGGTAAAAATGCCTGTTTCATGGACTGTTTTATCACGAATCTTACTTGCCAGCAGCTGGGGGTTGTTTCTAAAAAGAAGCGGCAAGGGTGCTCCCATGGCCCTGTTCCGGGCCAATAAGCTGTCAGTACTAAGAACCCTAAAACTGAAATCAGTCATTTCTAGTTGTTTCGAAATTGAATCTAGTTTCATCTAGTATTGTGGGCCACTTTGTAGTAACTCGGAACGCATTTGCAGCGGCGTTCAGGACTTCGTATGCAAGTACTGCCACTTAGCAAGAAAAACCGAAAGTCTGCGATTCCTCAGCGCCTACTGCCGTTAAATAGATCCGGCATGATGATAAAGATTCTGGACTGCTCATTTCAGGAAAAGGCCCATGACTGTTGGACTTGGTACCAACGATGTACAACTTTGCAATAGTTCTGCATCGGACTTGAGACAGTTTTTGAAGACCCTGGACCAGCTAATCCAACTGACTAAACTTCCCAAATGAAGGGGTATCCCTTCATGACACATGGGCCCTTTACTACCACCTTTTCGACAAGAGAAAACGGCACACAAAGAGCAGAAGTGAGGAAATAGCGGTTAGAATGGCAAGGACTGGTCCAAATTGACACCAAAAGTTGGGATACATGTGCATGGACGTAGCATGTATCCAGCTGACTTAAGGAGGTATGCATCGAAACGCGTAGGTGTGAGTGGAGAAGCAGGGGGAGAGGTGAAGGGCCAGCGATGGAAAGAAAGAGAGAGGGTGAGCGAGAGAGAAGGTGGGAGTGGGTGAGCCGACCTATGACCCCGTGGGCGCGGGGACCTTGCCGTATGTAGCCCCGGGAAAGAAAGAGAGAGAGAGAAGGGGAAAAACGCGAATGAACGACACAAGCGGCAGTCGCGGTTCGTTCGTACGCGTTCCACACTTGTTCCTATAGCTACGGACTGGTTACGGTTGTGTTTAAACCTCTATAGAGATACCATACACGTGTCACGATGGAGAGAAGCTAGAAGCGGGGCATAAACTAGCTTGTGCTGCTGCGGAGCTATTATGGCGCACAGACTCGCCCGCCTTTCACTTCGAAGACGCCAGCAGCCTATAAGCTCATCTCTTTTCTCTCTCTCCATCTTTTTTTATTCTCTACGAGTCTCGTACTCTACACGGGGAGTGCCTTTTACCATTGCATACATGTTTGCTCCATTCTCAATGTGTGTACGGCACATCACACAGCCTCCTCGTGTCGTAGCAAATTTCTCAAAGCTCTCTCTCTCTCTCTCTCTCTTTCTGTAATGTCTGTGTGTAGTATGAGGCGGCGTGCGATCTGCCGCGGGGCCAATATTATTCCCATCGTATACCTTTTGCTTATATTTATCGTATGCTATGTATACGCGAGGGACGACCGTACGACATCTCTTTCACTCCCAGTGCCAACCTCTTCCCCCTACCCCTGGACACATTTTAAGGCCCCCGGCTCTTTGGAACCTCTCGCTTTTCAGGAATCCATTAAAAATTAAGCAAAAATTTGCCAATATGTGAAAAACCACCATCTTTCCCAGTCCAGCCATTCCTTCTTTTCTTGTCGCTAACTTTTACGATCAATTTTCATTAAAATTAAAAAAAAAAAACTCAATTTCATCACAATTCCATTGATTTTTTGTTCGCTACCGTCTGCAGAATTCCTTTCGCGGGTTCATCCTACAGGCAGCATCATAAAAATCGTTTGTGCCGATAGATTAAAAATTCGATTGGAAATAAAAACAAACAAATTCCCGAAGACGCAATCGAGAGATTCTTCGGAAGGACACAACCGGTGGACTGGTCACTGGGTGACCTTGAGACTTTTCAAGTGTAGTACGGGGTCTGGCTACTGTCACTCATCGAATGTCCACTTTTATTTCATTTTTCATTTTAAAATCGTACGTCAGAAACAACTGAAAAAAAAGTGATACAAAAAAACAAAAATTCTACTTTCCGACTCTATGAATTGAATTGAAAAACTTTTTCAAACGTTTCCATTTTTTTTTTTCAACCCTTAGAGTATGAATTGCCAAAAAGTCGGTTGCCCGTACAATGGGTCTGAGAGACCCGGACGATTTCCAACTCATTGAAAAATCAGTTTTTACCAAATTTTGACTTTGGGTCCCTCAGACCCAGTGTGTACTTGCGGCCATATTTTTTTTCGAAATTCATGTTTTTAAACGTGGTTTATCGTACGATTGAATTAGTTGTTTTTTTTAGATCAAAAGACACGAAAGTTTCGTGTATACAAATACAAGCATTTATTTTTTCTATTTGTATTGAAATAAATAAGAAAAGTAATAGGCAACAAAAGAAATAGACAATAGAGCGCGTGGGCGCGCGCGCGAGCATCGCGAACCCTAACCCCAGCTGATCCCATATCCCGTTCTCTTAGACGCGCTCGCATCCACCTTCTTCGTTCGTCCTCCGTTTGTTGCTCGCGCGAGAGAGGTGCGGGAGGGATTGCGCACGATATATATGTATACAAGCCTCACATACCGATCTTATGTTTTGTACGGGGCTTTCGAGGTTAAAAAACAGCTGGACCACTCGCATGCGCCATGTTCGTGAGCATTGCGCCACCTGGATTTCGAAATGATGAACTAACCGTCCAATTCAATATTTAAAAAAAAACCTAATTATAATTAATGTTCAAGGTAATTTATTCTGAATTTAAATCATGAAATATCTGGCTCTGGTTCGGATTGATTGGTAATTAACTAATCACGAATACGTAAATTATTTTATTCGGATTTTACGTCATTGTTTTGAATTTTTGAAGATTTTTTTTTTTCCATACTCGTTTTATCTTGCCGCCGATCTCGAGACTATGAGAGAATCCTGAATTAGCATAGGATTGGCTGCCAAGGGACTTGGCATATTTGTATACAAATAATGTTTGGATTCCAGGCAATATGAACATTTTTCACTCGATTTTAAAACGCGACGACAGCCTCGTAATTCTTATTTCTTAAAATACTCAAAAACTGTTTTTTTCGTGCGTCATACTAATTTTTATCTCCAAACCTATGGAGAATAGAAATTTGAAAAAATTACTCAAGGCTCACTAGATCTTGGAGAATCCCACAAAAAATTGCCGACTAGATCCGACAGATCGTTGGCTCATAAAAAAATAAAAATTGATCCAACACCACGCTTCGAGCTCCAACTTTTCTATAATTAATTCCGCCCAAAATATTCGAAATAAAAATCAGTAAAAAATCACCAAGCCTCAACACGTGGCGCGGAAGCTTGAGAAAAATCAGCGACTCAATTGGAATCAGCGTTTGGAAAATACGCGCCAATTTCAGTCGGAACGCCTCATATCTGCATACAGAGATGCCAGAGGCTGCCTAGCCTGTTGCATATTGCGCCTATTGCCTCTCGGCCACACTTCACTTCACCTCCCGTAACCTGCACCTTTCAGATCGAGTTGCCGGGTTGTGAAATGCAAAAAAAAAAAAAACAACAAATACAGAAGAAAAAAAACTTTACAACGTTCTTCGACAGCCCCCGCGGACGAGGTTGTCCATAAGTAAGGTGGATATGTCGCAGTCATTGACACTACGAGTCCCGAGCAATAACGCGTGGAAAAACAGAAAAAAAATCTCAATTTTCATAAAAAAAGAAAAAAAAACTCCAGGAAGCGGAAAAAAATGGAAATTAAACTGGAAATTTGTTTTTTTTTTTAAATTAAAGTCTTCACCTATTCGTAATTTATGGTTTCTTTAATCATTTTATTGAAATTAGAGAAAAATAGTTTGTAGTTTAAAAAGTAGGACGAGCCTGCGGGACGATAAATGGAGCCGAGAACTGTCGCTCAGCAGGGGGTTAATAAAATAATAATAACGATAATAATAATTGCTATTGTGCGAGATCATCATCGATCGAAAGTAAAAAGAAATGAGGAGGAAGGGGCAGCAGGGCGAGAGAATGTTCTCGTGGACAGAATGCTCCAAGTGTTGAGCGCACTGTCATCGTATCCGCCTCATCGAGATAGTCATTCGACGTTGCCCCGGGGCAACAGCAGAATAAAATGACGAGACGCTGCATACGAGCTTTCAATACTTTTTCCTATATATATCCACATATTTATTCCCCATCCACGGATAACCGTAACAATTATAATCAAAACACGATAAAAAGACGAAACAAAATTCTTCAAAACGTAAAAAATAATTACTCAAAAACTACGGGCGTAAAAATTCCCAAAAAAATCACAGACGCTCCCGGAGGTATTGGGAACGTGGGAAAAAATCAGCGACTCGATACGACCACGCATGCGGGCAGAAAAAAATGGAAACCGTCAATCATCCGCAGAAAGTCGACAGTAAAAAATTGAATTTTCAAAAAAATCTCCACGTTAAAATATCGGGAATAAAATTTCGAAAAAAATCACAGACACTCCTGCATGCTTGAAGAACGTCGAAAAAAATCGGCGGCTCCATCGGAACAGACGATGGGCCAGAAAAAATTATTTTCCCTACAAACTCTGTGGCTTCTTCGATTTTTTCGCTCTGGAACGAATGCATGCATAGAAACCCATGAGCACACACCCATCGCTGGGAAGACAAGCCTCGCAGGCATGGGAACGGGATTGTACGGAGAAACGAAAAAAAAATGGTAATAAAAATAACTAGAAATAATAATAATGACGACATGAAAAAAGGGGAAGAAATGATAGGCAATAGAAAACAAAGGCAAGGATGGCCCCAAGAGATATCCCGTGCGCTTGCCTTGTTCTGGCTCCGAGTGATCGCGATAAAGAAACAATCGAACGTGCGTAACCGCCCTCTCGACTTTCCCCTCGCCTTGCAACCCCCTCCTCCCTGCCCCTCAACAAAAAGAGAGTAATTTTGCTCGGTATCGAACGAAACAAAAAAATCATCCAAGAATATCATTGCGAAAGACTCTACGAAACCTCCGTTCGTATCGGACCCTCCGGACTTGGCGAGGGTGCGTACTAAACTCCTCGCGCTTCTCCACGACAGTTACCATTTCGTCACGCAACGTTCCGCAGTCTTTCTCCTCTTCGTAACGAATCGCACGACTTTTATCGCATTTTCGCTTCTTCGACGCTCGGAAACGATTTGACCGAAAAATTTTCAAATTTTTTCACCCCCTGCCAAAAATTATGCATGTTTTTCCCTATACACAAAAAATTATGAAATTTTTCGTTTTTTTCACTAACCGGAAGTTAAAAATCGCATTTTTTATTTTTTTACTCGAATTTTAGTCAATTGATTTTCGATTATGACGAAATAATCGTGATTTCTACACCCACAACTCGCTGCGAGGTATTTTCTCATTTTTCGAGAGAGGCAAAGAGAGAGAAGATCGCGGAGAGCGTAAGATTGTAGCAAAGGTCGCGGTTGGTGTCTTGGATGCGCTTTGCAACGGCGAGAGGCGATCTCGAGTGTCTTCCGTGCAAAGAGGTCACAGACAGACAGGGCAAAATAGTTTTTCGGTGGAGGGCGAGAGGAGCGATCGCGTTTACCGAAATTTCTCGAATTTTCTAATGAAATTCCACCATTATTACAACTCGATTGCATCTGTCGCCATTTCTTATCGTTTATTGCGAACCAACTCGAAATAATAAATTATGAAAAAAGTTAGATATCTAAAGTAGCGAATATTTACAAGTTACGGAGTCCCTAGTTTTCGAGGAACGACACGAATTGCGTCAGCTTGTAAAGCTGGTCCTCCGTCAAACTCGCGCTCGTTGCGTTGCTCTGCTCCCGGTCGCTTTTTTTCGGCTTGACCGTTGTGTCCTCCAGGCCCCAGCCTCGCTCCACAACTATTCTGCGTGTTTCCTCGGCCGTCAGCCCAGTCATCAGACTCACCGCTGACAATTCCACCGAAGAATAAGCCTCGGAAATTAAGGACATTGCGCGCTCTCGCACGTTTTCTGTCAAAATACACGAAACGCTCGTTACTTTCCATCATTTTTCACTTCTTCATGGACTTTTGCAGCTCGAAACAAAAATTTCGATATTTCAACTGCAAAATGCAGTTTCCCCCTTAAAAATTCGAGTGTGAACCCAAAATTCAAAAAACTGCTTCAAAAGTTGCAAAAAATCGAATCTTTTTTTTTATTTTTCAGATTTTCGAAAATATTTTTTTTTTCAATCCTCAGAATCAAAACGACGAAAAACCGCGTGGACTGCACACTGGGTCCGAGAGACCCGGACGATTTTGAAATGTTTTTTGAGCTATTCTTGACCAAACTCTTTGAAAAATTGATTTTTCAGCAATTTTTGACCTCGGGTCTCACAGACCCAGTGTGTACTTCCCAGCCTTTTTTTCAAAATTTACATTTTTATGCGTATTTGGTTGAGTGATAAAGAGTTTTCAGCTTTTTAGTCGAAATTTCCTCCCCCGAGGCATTTTTTCCGTCGGAACAGAATTCAAAAAATTGAAAAATCCAAAAAAATTGAAAAATTGGAAATTTTTTTTGCTCAATTCGTACCTTTCAGGGCGTTCATGATGTCACGAACGTCTTCGCTCCATTCCGAGTCGAGAGCCACATGGACGGCGGACCAATCGCGTTTCCACATTTTTTGACCGACTTGCCAAATTTTCAATAATTCAGGAGCGCTCGATTTAACACTCGCAGGAATTCGTTTCCACAAAAATTTGGCGTTGCAGCTGCGAGAATGAGAAAAAACACGGAAATTAAAGAGAAAAAGGAATTTTCGTGGATTCCGGACTGGAAAATTTGTGCGTGCACGAAAATTTACTCACAGGTCGTTTTGGTGGAGATAAATCGCCAAAAGTTTTGTGTAAGTCTGGACGGGGAGGGCTCCCGTGGGAGCCTGCAAAAAAAAACAATTCGCGGTCATTTTTGATCGAAAAAGATCGAAAAAAACACGAAATATGAAAAACTTTCGAAATAATCGAGAAAAATCTCATGCAGAATTATGGGAATTTTTGAGATTCTTTGTTTTGGGCAAGAAACGTTGAAAAAACGTTTTTTTGGAAAAAAAAACCGCCGGAAGGACGAAATTTTGAAAACTAACCTCCAATTCGGCGGTTTCGAGCTCGCCGAGCAGTTTTTCGACCTCGTTCAGTACCATCGCGATTTCCGGTCGCTTTTTCAAAGAGAAACAGCGTTTTCTATTTATCTGGACGAAAAAACAACGTGCCGCAGTCGAAAATGTGTTTTGCCGCAAGAAAAAACCGAAACTTGGTCGAAAACAACAGAAAAAAAGTTTCTGTGCTGGAATTCACGAGTGGCGCCATCTTGCGGCGAATTTCTGGAGTTCTCGGGGAAACAAATTGCGCGGGAAATACGAAAATGATTTTGCGCTAATGTTTTAATTAACTCGTATATAATTTATTTTATTCATTTTCAATAATTAAACACACGGATACACTTAATTGGATAATTTGTTATTGACGAAGAAACCTTTGGCGAGTTCTTGAGTAAGAAAAATGTTGAAAATCGATTTTTCCGATTTCCAGCAACGAAAATTGAATGAACGACTTGAAAAGCAGGAATTGAAGGAAAAATCCAGTCGAAAAAGTTTCCCACACTTTTTGGGCCGGAATTTTGAGTGAAAATCGAGAAAACTTTCGAAACAACGAGAAAAGCGATACAATAGACGGGATAACGATCGTAAATGCAATTGCGAATGAGACTCGATACGATTAAAAATCAACGAAAACGATATTTTTCCTATTTTTGCTTTGTTCCCTTTCCTCATTTTTCTTCTCTTTACTGCATGTGTTGGCGTCTACGAGCGGCCCGTTGTTTGTCAAAACGCAATTCCATTTCCTCAAGGACACGCGGCGTGTAACGCACAACGAGTTTTACCGAATTTTGGGCTTGTTTCAAAAGCTCCACAGCTTTTTCGTGATTCTCGCCCTCGACGCACTGCAACCCAAAAATATAAACGTCG
This sequence comes from Diadegma fenestrale, assembly GCA_037043255.1. Lineage (NCBI taxonomy): Eukaryota > Metazoa > Arthropoda > Insecta > Hymenoptera > Ichneumonidae > Diadegma > Diadegma fenestrale. The sequence continues at coordinate 7,075,052 of CM073319.1, forward strand.
TGGAAAATATTTTCAACAATTTTTCCCATTTTTACCCTAGAACGGTGACTTTTTTTCCCCTAGGCCAGCATTATTTTGAAAATCTCATAACTCCGTCAAAATTCAACGAAAAAGCTTCAAATTGGGCTCATTCTTTTCGTTTTTTAATGCACAATCCCGTGGCCCCGGTCAATTTCTCCTCAAGTCAAAAAATCAGTCGAAAATCCGGTAAAACTAAAAAAACCGGAGAACAAAGGAAAAGGGCGGGAAATTCAAAATCGCCTGGGGCCACTTTCACCTAGAATGATCGTTCTAGAGTCAAATTCTTGAAAATTTCATGAAAATCGAACAAACCACTCCGTTGACCGACAAGAGCTGATCTCCTCGCTTCAGACCTCCGTGTCTGTCCGCCACTCCCCCAGGAATAATTCTTGATATGTAAATCGGCGAATTTTGCTCCTTCCCGCCCATCACGTTGAAGCCGAGACCTTCCTCAGTTTTTGGCAACTCGACCACCCTGGGATGGGCGTGACCTTCGCTAGCCGCGAATGCAGCGACCGTGGCTTTTGCCGTCGCGGAAGCACGCACATCCTGCGATCCCTTATAGACGAAGAAAAATTCGTTTTTTCAATTTTTTCGATGACTCACCGTCTCGATCGATTTTTCGGCCATTTTGAAGCTCGAAATCAACTTTTTCAAAATTTTTTTCTGCAATTTTCAAGATGGCCGGAAATGAGCCCTTAAGGACGAAATTTTAAATGAGCAATAAAATACCTGAATATCGACCGTTTCGTAAACATGTTCGTAGACTTCGCGAACCGCGTTCAAAAAGTCGCTTTGCAAGACTTTTTGGAGAGTGGCCAATTTGGTACTGGGAATTTCTCCTCCTTGAAGAAAACCCAAAAAAAAAAAAATGGACTCGATGAGTAAAAAAATTTTTTACAATATTTTTACGTGCATTTTCTTCGTTATTCACCTTTTTGCAGTTTGTCCAAAAGCTCTATGGAACGTTTGACGTCTGAAACGAGAGAAAAATTAATCTCGTAACAAAATGGCCGCCATTTTGGATTTTTTGTTGGTATCGTTTGGCCTCGATAATTGAATTGTTGTTGTGCTTATTAGTCACTGACACAATGGAATTTCTATTGTTTCATTTTGCTACAGTACCTCTTGCCAGATTGAGACGCTCGCCAACCGCCGCCATTTTTCTTCTTCGATCAATAAACGCGGACTCGGCCGCGACTGCGAGACTCTCCTGAGAATAACAAAAAACAATAACACACGCTGCACGACGCCGCGTTTGTCGATTCTGATCACAGCGATTCCGACGAATCAACTTGTTCGAGTCTCCAAAAGACTGAAACGACGCGTTTACGCTTTTTTTTAATGATAATTACTTTCGAATGTAATCGCAAAAGATTCGGAGCTAATTAGCAGTGGCTGGAGATGTTTTCTCCTTTTCTTCGTGCGGAAGCATCAAAAACGCTGGGAATACGAAATAAACCGAAGCTCTTGGCCGGAAATGGCCACTAGCGACACACGCCCCACGTGGATAATGGAGGAAACTCTTTTACGATCAGCCAGTAAATCATTTTAGCCTGCGGCCTTTTTTATCGTCTTTAAACTTCGATTTTACGAAGCTACGGCTCGTTTTTTCGTTTTTTAATATCTTTGAATTGGTAATTAGCGACTTTTCTAAGTGTGTATCGAAAAATATGTGAATCGATCGAATATTTTGCGGATCAGAAACTCGCGCGGGGAGAATTTTGGCGGACAAATTACTGAGTTCCTGCTGCCATTTATTTTAAAATTCATTGCGCTATTGAATATTTTGGAGTAAATTTATTTGGTGCAAATCGTTTGTTTTGATCGCGTTCTACGCGTTGCCGTTCGGTTTGTTTACATTCTCGGCGGCCTTGAGTATTCGACGCGCTCGCTCGCAGTCTCTAGGGGCAAGGGGAGGGGGGCGCTGACTGGACTGGTGCGCCGCTCGGGAGAAGCGCGATGGTGGGGCGGGCTAGTCGCCGCGGCAGAGAGGGGGGAACGGACGGAAGACCGGGAGACAGAGCTTATCGATTTTCAGTCGGGCGCCGGCCCGCACGGCGAGCGCTACGTGTCCGTCGGTTGGCCAGCTCGATGCGACACTTTATCGTGCGTCGTCGCGCAGCTGCTGTGATTGTGAAGTGAACGAAATGCTTTGAACGAGCAGAATTCTGCTCGATCTTCAGTGCATAAAACGGCGAACTAAATAATTTTCTTTTCGCGTGTTCAATTTGTTCTCTAATCGATTGAAAAATAAAATTATAAATATTCGTACCGAAAATTCCCATTAAATCAGTGAATAAAAATCTTAACTAAATTAATTTATAAAAATTACGCAATAATAATAAAAAATCTTGATATTATTATTATTTCTTAAACAGCGATCGATTTTTTATTCCGCGTCTGCAGCAAAAATGATACAAAAAAACGATTTTGAAAATCAATTCGATAATTTTTGTTTTTTTTTTTCGGGAAAATGTTGAATCGCGTCGTCGATGAATTTTCGCACGCATAAATGGCCAAGTCGGATAATTAGTAACGGGCAGTTTAGTGACTCTTGGTGATTTTTACAGTGACTCATTTTCCAAAATATCGTTTTTAATGTTCAAGTCAAATCTCAGTGAATCTAATGAAACAAAGTGCGAAAAGTGATTGCGTGATTATTGTGTGGCGCCGGGCGATTCAAAAATGCAGGTTCGAGAGGTTTTGCAACGTACGACGCTCCTCTATGCTGGATCATTGGAACGAGCATCTAAAAGTGAGTAAAAACGCAACAATTTATTTTTCTTTGTTTGGGCATGTCAAAATGTTCGATTTCTATACGTTTCCGACCTAAAAACGATCACGAGCAACTTTTTCATTGTGACGTTCAGTCGCTCGATCTTCCGAGAAAAGCGTATAAAAGTTTCGCGTCGTTTTTTTTCTTTTCGCCACAATAACAGGAAGCGGAACTTTTCGAATTTTTGGAATGTCGATTTTCGACGATTACTTACTGTCGATTTCGACGATTATTCTGTCATATTGCGAGGCAGACGATGCAAAAAAACGGTTTTCAATTTAATTTCATGTTTACAATTTTTTACATACGTGAATTTTTAAAATTTGTCGTATAAATGTGTTTAAAGTCACACTTTCAGTTTGACGTTGCGATTTTCCTATCAGAAAACGGTTTTTTTTCATATCCAGGAGAGTAGAATGCGTTTGAACGATTATAATTAATTCCCAGACGAATTCCACCATGTTTTTTTCTTTCGACAGCGTTTAACGTCATTTTTTTTTTTAAATATTCAGTTTTTCCAAGAAAAACGTTGTAGGGCGATTTTTACCGACCGAGCAAGTTGGAAAAGCTCGAATCGGGCAATTTTTTTTTTTTTGTAACGGAGCTGGCTTGAAAGCAGCAATTTTTGCAACGTTTTTGAACGAAACGTGAAATGAATTCCCGCGCGTTTTAGACGGAGGGAATAAAAAATTTTTAATTAAATTTCGCAAATTCTGAAAGGCAGAACATTTTTTTTTATACGAAAAAACTTACGTTTTGGCGCCAAAAACTTTTGTACAACCGGAAAATTGCAGAGATCGAGAAACACGAAAATTAGCAACTTTTTCTTACGACGTAATTTATTCGAGTAATAAAATACAATGACGAATGTACAAGTTATCGTTGCGATTCATTCATTTCGAGCCAATCGGCGTGAATTTAGCAGAGCGAGAGAGACAACGAACAAAGGAATTTTATTTAGCGACAAAAATATTACGAGGCGACTTCTTCCGTAGCGCCTTCGAATTCGAGCTTCACTTGGCACTCCTCGGGAAGGCCTTCCACGTCGACCTCTGACTCGGGAGCGTTAAGCATGTTCAAAGTGACCTCTGCTGATTTTCCCATGAGTCCTTGATTAGTCGCGGCGACTGTTGCTTGCGGCTGTTGTTTAGGTTGGCCCACAGGAGTCGGAGGATTTCTCATGGGCACGCCGGCTTCCTCGAACGCTTTTTTCTTCAGCGTTGAGCGAATTTGCGAGCTAAAATCGAAAACCGAGCCACGGACTTGGCGTTTACTCAAAAAAATTTCTTCCCAAGACGCTGACGCAGGAATTGAGCGCCTTCATTATTCAATGGACTTTTCTACCCCCGCGTCCCTTTTTTTTTATTTGTTTTGCGCAATTCAACTTACACCGTTCTGCCCTTGATGTGTTGGCTTAATTTGTTCAAGTCTTCGCCGAATGTCTTAACCGTTTGTCTCAGCATCTCAATTTCCTCGTCAGTCCATTTACTGCGCACACGAGGCACGAGAAACAATTAACAAAGAATTTGCCGCGTTACTAATCACCGCAAACGAGTTTGGCTCATTAAATTGTCGGGCTTTAGAGAACGCAATTTGGGATTTTCGAATAGGGACTAAAAATAGTGGGAAAATTAAGGAAGAAATAATCGGGTCGAAAAAATGGGAAGAAATTTACCCGGCAGGCGAATCAGTCGTTGGATGCAATTGCATCGTGAGCTCTCCCAATTGATTGAACGCTGCGCCCGCAGCCGCAAAAATTTCTCCAACCTTTTTGTACAGATCAACGAAAAAATATTGATGAAGCGATTCAATTTTTTTGCTTCCATCGACATTTTGTTTTCCCGCTCGAAAACAATAACAAATGGAAATAAACATAACCTTCAATTACCTTTCTTCCGCTTCCGGGATCCATTTTTACCGAGATTTTAGCTTCAAATATTTTGAATCGATAGATTTCGAGGGGACATTAATTTCTCGAGGACGCCACGATCGTTAAATAAACAATTTTAAACAATAACATCAACTCTGAACGAATTGACACGGACTGAAGCGCTTGAAATATTTTTCCGGCTGTTTTTTCGTACCGCAGCGCCGTCTCACGCGCTTTTTCGAACAAGCCGCGCCACATTTACCGTCAGTCGGTAAAAGCAATGCGAAAAAAACGCTCAAATTTTTTTTACAAAATCTTCAAACTGGTTTCACGAAAATCCATACAACTTTTTTCTTTGAAATTCGAGTGGAAACGTGACGAAAAATTTAATTTTTTGGTCCGGATTCCCAAAAAAAAAAAAATTATCGAAATTCAACACAGTCTAAATCCGATTCTGATTCACGGGCTTCGTTCCTGTGAAAGATTCGTCAAAATCGGTTCAGTGGTTTTCACGTGAAAAGGGCGCAAACACAATTTTGCCAAGTTTTCGCATTCAACAAACAATGAAAAGGAGTAAATGAAGGAGGAAATGAATGGAAAACCAAGTTTTTTCACTTCTCACTTTTAATTCGATTGAATAAATTAATATATATCACATAGCTACACGATTTGCTTTTGTTGATTCCTATACACGCACCTCGTATTATTTTATCTCGAATGCATAGGCATTCGTTTGTTTTTCGACCAAGTTGCACAAGTTTTTCTTCGAAAAAATGTCACAATCGTAATTATTAATTATCATTAGTATATTATTACTATTGTTGTTGTTATTATTATTAATAATAAAGTCAAAATAATTTTGGTACGGCCAACTGCTTCGGTTACGTATTATTTACAAAAATTATCATAATCGCGTAAAATGTTTGTTTGCGTCATTTGCATCGTACAATTATAATTTAATCAAAGATACAAACATTTTTTTCTTTACGTACAATAAGAAATAATTTAATTTTCTTAATTCGAATAAATTCGCCGATTATCCGGATGGAAATTTTCCGATCGAATAATTTTATTAAACGATCCACCAAGTTTGTTTGCGGATTGTTTTTGTTTCGTCAGGTTTGTTTTCGATTTTTCTTCGGTATTGGCAGTGTGGCAATAGAATAGCGAGTTTTTAATAAAAACAAATACAAGTTTGAGCTTTTCTTCAGGATGGCCTTGTCAATTAATTATTTTTATTGCACTGGTTTCTTGTTTGTTTTGAGTTTTTAATTTTTTGTTGTTTTTTCGTTGTGTCTTTAGGCCACAATTTTTTAATTGTTATGGTCGAGTTTCCAGTGGGTCGATCTTTTTTGGTACTCGGGTCCGAGGGACCCAGAATGTTAAAATCACTTTTTTCTCTCTTACTTTACGAGAAAATTGCGGAAAAATTTCCGACGATACGTGCGTCAGTAAAAATTGATGCAGACTTGCAAGTGATTGTCGAATTTTTGAGAATAGAGCTCGATTTTGACTCGCTTATCAAAACTGGAATGAACATGCTGACGAAAATATAAAACCGAGGGAATAATTATTCAATTATATTGGTCGCTAGATCTCTCTCGTGTTTTTCGTCTTGTGCGATTTATTCACGTTACTTTGTTTTTTTTCTTCGCTGACAATCAGCGAATTCTATTTCGGGACGAATTCTTATCGATATTGGTGACGGTGTCTGCGTGTGTTTGAGTTATCCTCGTGATGACGTGCGTTACTTTGCCAGTTTCTACTTCGCCTGTATCAAAAACTCAATTTCAAGGCCATTTTGCAAGTTTATCGATAACGAGAAAATTCAATTTCCATAATAGAAAATCAGGAAATTGTTTTCCAATCGTGCAACTAAATTTAACTCACTTGGGTAATTTCTTGCGTCTCTTATTCGGCAGACTGCCGAGCTCGCTCTCTCGGATTATCTGCAATGCCGATGGCACGAACATGTCTTCTGAAAAATCGAAAATTCTCCGTTAGTGGACGATTTTTAATGGCAACGCCTTTACTTGGAACATTTCCAAACCACCTTTTTTCTTTAATTTCTCACAATTTTGAAAATAGCTCAAAAAAAGTGACCCCTGGAGGTACCCCCTTAATGTTGATTTTTAAATCCGTAGATCGTTCTGAAATCGTATGGTGGTGAATGGTACCAAGGTCAAATGGTTCAAAATGACTTTCAACGTCTACAGCGTGATTGCCTCACTTTTTCGATACTGAATTTTGTTTTGACCAATTCTTGTAGCTTATTCTGACTGTATCGTCATTTTGGAATGTTCTTAGCGGAATTGTTAGTCCCCTTAACCGGTTGACTGCCGAGCTTTTCAGTTTTCATGCCAAAACTGTACACATTTGATACAACTACAATTAATTAGGTTAATTAGTTGTTGATATTCCGTACCGAATGAGTTTGTGTATTTTCTCTTGGTGACGTATCGCTGTTGTTGCTGAACCTGGGGGTTCGATTCCCGCGCACTACCGACCGTGCAGTCTCTAGTGCCCCTGCAACCTTTAAGATGTTCCAATTGATCGTGAACGTACGACTTTTCGGCGGCTGTCAAGGACGAATAGCGATTCCACTGCTCGAAAGGATCTGCGAGTGAAAAAACATTTTTTTCGCGTTGATTGGTGGGAAAATGTTGGAAAATCGTTTCGGCTCGTTTGAGCTCGTGGAAATCTCACCGATCCTCAAGTTGTAAAAAGTTGCAGTTCCCGTTGCGAATTCGCAGTAGAGAAAATTGTGGGTCGCGTTTATCGTCCGGATGCACGAGTATGTGTTGTTGTTGGAATCGACGCAGGCACAGAACGGTCCTTCGCTCCACAATGGCGCCGTTCTCCAGTGGTCGTTGTCATGCACGAAACAATTCATTCGCGGCTTGAAACATTCTTCCTCAAACTTGGCTTTCTTCTTCATTTTTCTCTCTTTCTTACGCAATCTTTCCTCCTTGAGTCTACGTCTCTCCTCCTTCGCCATTTCTTTCTCGTCCCTTTTCGCCTGGGCTGGATCAGGCTCGCAATAACATTTGTGACGCGCCTCCAGCGGACTGTTCAGCATTGGCGGCAATCTCCCGTTGTTGCTCGTAGACGTAATCGCTAAAAAATTGTTTTTTCTTTATTTTTCGTCCTGGGACGAAACGAAACGAATATCTCGAAAAAAAAACTTTTTCCTCCGCGGTTAATTCAATTTTTGAAAAGAAAATTGACTTTTATTAATTTCGTGACCATAAAAGAATGAAAAAATCTCAAAAACGAAGGGAGATTTCGGAAAAATCAAGAAAATGAACGTTTTTTTTTCGTAATTATCGATTACCTTGTTTGTGTCTGCGATCCGGAGACTCCAAAATGGTGACGTCGATTCTGGCAGGTCCGAGGGGACTGGGCGTTGGATTTTTGAGGATTCTGATTGGTTTCCTGGTGGTCAGAGACGGGACAGGGAAGATTCTGCGACTCGTGGTGGTCGTAGGAGTCGAAAAGGTCGTTGAGGTTGTAGCGGCTTCGGTTGTTGGGCTCAAGGTCGTCGGGTCGGTAGAGGTCATGGGTGTAGTTTCCGGAGACAGAGTTGTCGTTGAAATTTTGGTGACGTCGGGCTCTTGGGGGGTGGAATTTCGTTGGGAATCTCGAAGATCGACGGTGCTCGGGACCGGAAGTGAGGTCGTTCGCGTCGCGTAGAAATGATGATGTCTGTGGGGCGAGGATGGGGCTCGAGTGGTGGTCGTAGAGTTTTCCGTGGCGTTTCCACCGGCGATATCAAAATGGACGCTGTTGGTGAGGACAGTGGCGTTTTTTTTGTGATTATGAATTTTTCTTCGTCTCGTTGATTTCTCGGCATCGGAATCTGCTCGATTTTCAATTTTGGGCTTTTGCCTACGAGCACTTTTCCTCGAGGGCAAAGTTGACAAAGTGCTAATGGTAGATTGGTCGGTTGTTGATGCGGAGGAAGTTGTAGGTGGCGCCGCCGTTGCGGACGTTTCGGAAAACGCCGCAGGGAGCGCTGTCGATGTTGGAATTGAAGTTTTTTCGTGTTTCTTCAAACGATGCCGTGTCGTGTGGCTTTTCTGGTGATTCGGATGCGCCACGTGACTCTTGTTCTTACTCGAACGCCCCAAACCCTCCTTCCAGTCTTCCCCCTCTTCTCCCTCTTCGCCCTCCTCCTCAGCCTCATTTTCACTCACCGAATGAGGCTTCTTCACCATCAAGTGACGCCGGATTTCTTTCAACGTCTCCAACTGCATTCTCATGTCCCGTATTTGTTGCTCAATCTCCCGCCTCGAGATCCGCCACTCGTTCGGATCCTGATACACCAATTTAGTGCAATTTACGCCGCCGCCCATTGGCAGCACCAAACACCGCGGCGCACCTCCCGGAAGCTTCGATTCAGGCTCGCGCAAGTCTCGCACCGCCTGCGATCTCTTCAGGTCGTCCAACTCCTCCTCGATACTCTCCATTATTTTCGTCACGTGCTCTATCGTGTCTTTCTTCGTGACGCTTCGTCGGACCCGACGATGCCGCTTTATCACGTCCTCGATGTCCAGCACCCCGGACATCGAATTCTCCAATGTCGCGTCAAAACTCTCGCGACTGTAATGCCATTCTTCTTCCTCCTCCAACGGATCTCCACCCTTTTCCGTTGTTCCAGGTTTTTCGTCCACCCCAAAGGACTCGGACTCCGGAATTTTTGCCTTTAAATCCTCATCGTGACCCCATAATGCTCGCTTGCCTGAATTTCAACAAAACCCATAAAATATCGTCGGAAATTCACTTTTAATACGGAAATAGTTTTTGTCACGGTATCGATTTTTCAGTGCTGACCGGAAATGGTCGATTTTTGGCAATTTTTCTGGGGTGGTTCTCGAATTTCGTGGAAAGTATTTTTTTTTTTTTCGTGGGTACTCGTTTGGGGCGTTTCTCGACTCGTATCAATTCCTACAATTTTTGCTTGACATATTTTTTTTCAACTATTTATTGGCAAGTTCGAAAAATCGTAGAAAATTGGAATTTGATGGGAATTTTTTGTCATACCTCTTCGCGTCTGATATCCATCGTCCTCGCCGTAAATATTCGCAGCTCCGACTCTTCTGTCACGGCCAACATGAGATTTTTGGCTTTCGTACTCGTTGGTCTTGAGTCTCGTGTAAACGACCCCGTTGGGTGTGAAGCAGGCGCATTTTTTCGAAACTCTGAGTGGCTGGACGGGCGGAGCGACCAACGGCACCGAGGACGAATATCGACATTTGTGACGCCTCCATCTTCGTCCTTCGCGCTCGCAGCGCCACTTTTGACCGGGAACGCAATCAGCTTGCGCTTCCGGTCTCGAACACTCGAGCGCCAAACGCTCGTGCTTCGAGCCGAAAGAACCCTGCAGCAACGGATTCACTCCGTTCTCGAGATGCAGATCTGGAGCTGCGAACGAGGGTCGTTAGTCGTTAGTCGTGAGCGCCGTTACGGAATGTATATGGGGAAACAATTATATCCAAAGTTACAATCACACTCCATTCTTTTCCGCTACCATATCGTCCCTCTGAGAGATTTTAGAAGTTAGATCGTAATTTTTCAAAGGAAATTCGGCAAAGACTTAAAATTTGGCGAAAAATATCAAAACCTGGCAAAAATTTCCAAAATTTGGTGAAAAATGTCAAAATTTGTCAAAATCTGGGAAAAATTTTGAATTGTGGCGGAAAATATCAAAACCTGGCAATAATTTTCAAAATTTGATGAAAAATCTTAGAATTTGGCAAAAATTTGAAATTGTTGCGAAAAATATTAAAACCTGGCAATAATTTCCAAAATATGGTGAAAAATCTTAAGATTTGTCAAAATTTGGTAAAAATATTGAATTGTGGCGAAAAATATCAAAATCTAGTAATAATTTTCAAAATTTGGTGAAAAATCTTAAAATTTGTCAAAATTTGGCAAAAATTTTGAATTGTGGCGAAAAATATCAAAACCTGGTGAAAAATGATCAGAAATTTCCAAAATTTCGCAAAACTGGTCAAAATTCGGCAGAAAATTTTAATCGTGACGAAAAATATGAAAGCCTGCTCGCGATAAATGTCAAGACCTGGCAAAAATAATCTCGAGTCGAAAAAATTTCAAATTTTGACGAAAAAAATCAAAATTGCCGCTATTCTCAAAAAAATATCACGTCAATAATATTTTAATATAAAAGTTATAATTATATTATTACATTATATAATTTTTTGATATTCTTTTTGTCACGTGTAACGAAATTTTGCGTGATTTAAGAAAATTTCTGAAAGTTATCGTTTTATTGGTGAATTTCGAGAACTCACTGTTAACGTCGCCAATGAGGTCGTCGAATTCCTCGTCGTCCGAGAGGTCCTGGTCGCTGCCGGCGTCGTTTTCGAGGCGCAAGCGAGAGATTTCCGCATTGACTTCGAGGTCGGAATCGTTGTTTTCGGTGTCGGTATCTTGATCGGGTGAAGGGTTGGCGGAAAGTTTGGAAATAGTGGAATTGTGACGTTTAAGGGCCTCGCGCATCTCAGCCGTGGATTCCGGGGACTCGCGGCGTCCCGAAGACTCGATCAAGAATGTATCCGGCCACTTGAACTTGGTCCTTCGGCCGTGTTTGTTGCTGAAAATGAAATACGCTCGAAATTCCGTTGCTTCACATTTTTCACGCATCGTCGAATTCAAGTAGAAACGACGAGAACTCTCTGGCGTGTAATTTGATCGCGATATACATGTATCGAGTGCTCACTTGAGAAAAAGCTTCTTGAACGAGCGGCCGTCCATCTGCGGCGGAGTTTCAACACCGGCAATGTCGAGAAAGGTCGGTGCCAGGTCGATGTTCAAAACTATGTCGTCGACACTAAAACGTAACGTAAAAGTGAAGAATTAAAAATTATTCCGAGGAAGGTATTCGTGGCGTGGTTTGTTTGGCATGAAAAAGCCTGGCCCAGGCTAAAAATGCACTCAGCTTTTAATTAAACTCGCGGAATAGCAAGCTCGATGCTGTTTTACATTTTTATTTCGTGTCTCAAGGTAAGGGATCGCTTTAAATATGAACTGCGAGATTTTTTAGAGTTTCGTTGCGAGCCACCTGACATTTCGATGGACCGACTTTTGGGGCCACTGCACTAATTATCAAACTTTATTTTTCCACTCCCTCGCTCTCTGCTTCTGTTTCTATTCTCCGGGGATAAAAGCTCCTCGAATATTTCGTGGGGATGCAGTCTCTGTGCATTTTATGCACTCGCTCGTCCACGTTCGAATAAAATTTCAGATTTGTCACAAAATCATTATTTCCGCAGGAGTTTCGATTCATTCATTCCTTTTTTTTTACTTTTTTCATTCTTTATCCCATTTTTTCGAGATCCAGCGAATTTTATTTTATTTATCAATAAAATGAACAAATTTTCTTCCGAAAAAATTGAACCACAATTGGACCACACTCGCAGCCAGCAACGGATCAATTCGGCTAATTTTAACTCGCCCCGAGACAAGCTTTTAGTCCATTCTGTTTTTCATACGTTTCGTCTCTTTTCCATTCGCTCTCGCTCATTTCTTCACTTCCTGACTCCCCGGCATTTATATCGCTCCGCAATTATCGCCACAATTTTTTTTCAGTCGTTTCCGAAATCGCTGTCTACGAATTTAGCGCGTCAGGCCCGCGAATTTAAGGATTCAAATTATTTCCTGGTACAATTATTCGAAAAATGATTTTTTTTCACAAAAACGTCCTTTTTTTCTAAATTTGATTTTATCAGGAATTGCGTTGATTAGGCTGAATTCTGGATGCAGAAATTCGGATTCAAATTCGTTGAGAAAATGGGATGGAAAAATGAGAAGAAAAAAAAGAAATATAGAATTTAAAAATCAGAGTTTGGGAATGTGTTGAATTTAGGATTCGTACTTACACAGATCCAGGCTCGATTCCAGGGCCGCGTACGAGACACGGAACGCGGACGTCGAATTCGAACGGGAAGCTTTTGCCCTTGATGAGACCAAACTGTCCGAGGTGGTAGCCATGGTCGGAGGTATAAATGATGTAGGTATTTTCGAGTTCGCCGAGGTCTTTGAGTTCTTGATAAATCTGTATGAACAAGAAGTAGAAAAATTGCATTTTTTTCGGGCCTAAAGTATCGAAAACAAAGTCGAAACGTTGGTCGATTAAAAATAATCTGATTGGGTGGGATTTTGGGATCGCGAGATAAAAAAAATCGACGAGAAATTGGATTTCGTAGGAAATTGATGTTTAGACTCACTCGGTCGACGGCAGCGTCGACGCTCTGCAAAGTTTGTAATCTTTTCGTCATCAGGAGATCGGTAAATTGGCGATGGATCGGTTGCATCTTCTGAGTCACTTGGAGGATCCATTGCTTATCGAGATTTGGCGCGTAATCGTAAGCGGGGGTACTAAAAAAATAAATTAAAAAAAAATAGTCAGTTTTTCCAGTACAGCATTTAGAGGTTTTTCCGGTAGTTGATCAACTGCTACCGGAAGTAGTACAGGAATTTGCTGCAGGAGATTGATTGATTGATTGATTGATTGTTTATTAACTTTCTCAGCTATTTCCATATACAATTTTTTACATATTGATTTTATGAAGAGAGGGAGAGACGGAAAAAGTTTAGTCATCGAAAAAAGGGCACGTGGCCGTAAAGGCGCGGGTGGTAACGGGATTGGGATCGTCCGGGATGGACAGCAAGGGACACTCGAGTCATAAGGTCATAATGTCAGGAGGGAAAGACGGTAGGAAATGGAGCAAGTTGATGCCGTCACGTGTGTGTTCTATAAATAGATTGGACCGTTGGTTGCGCATCCGGTTAGAAAGAAAAAAACGAGAAACATGTGAAAATGGCATCAATAGAGAGGAAAAATGACGACATTGTGAATATCGGGGTAGGCTTCTCCAATGGATTGAACGAAAAAACAGAAAATCAAGTATGGGTTGGCTTTTTTGTGGCCAACATTATCGCCGAGCTAGACAACCACTGGCAAGCTCTGATGGCTTTGCCTCGTTGCATGGCGTGACATCAAGTACCTCCAAGTATCTCTCGCCACATCTCTCTCCCTCTCCTCGCGGCTCGAGAGCCCTGAAAAAAATGCACCCTCGCCATCGCCTATGGGCCTCCAAGCTCCAATGCCCCTTTCCTCATTTTTCTATCCTCCTTCTACACTAATCTCGAAATATATCAACACACACCTACTCCAGCATACATCATGTATATGCTTCACATACATCCACCTGTCTACCAACCGCGTTGGAGTCTGCGTCTCACTCTCCTCCTCTTTCTATATCTTCTCTCTATGCCTCATCGAGCCTCTTACATACTTGGCTTCGTTTCAAGAGAGGAACGAGTTAAGCCAGTCTAGACATTTTCCTTTAGACAACTCCACTCGAATAGGCCAGTACACAAATTATTATTACGTACATTTAAATCGTTCAAAAATATCGATTTTTTTCATTTTATTTCGAGCCTTCTAATTCAATTTCTGCAGTGAGCCATAAAAAGGTCGGTCAAAATGAGAATCTTACAAAAAAGCTGGGAGGTTGCCATAGAGGTATATTCAAAAAAGTTAGAAATTGAAAAAAAAAATGTGGAAACATTCTAGCTTGGGCAGAACTGAAATAAAATCATTTGTAAATATTGGTAATTAATTTGTTTCAACTGTTTTACAAGTAAACGCAGAAAATCATAAAATTCAAAAATTTAAGAGTAATTTTGCAAAAAAGAGCTTCCCAGCCTCTTTTTGTCACAATCTCATTTATTGTAACAATCTCATTTATTGAGACTACGAGTGGAGTCTGGCGAGAACGTTTTTTTAATTTTTTTTTTTTCATTGGGGCATATTTTTTTTTTTTTTTCATTGAATTATGTTGGAAATGGTTGAATTGAATATTTTTTGTTTAATTATGGACAGAGACTACGAGTGGACTCTGGCGAGACCGTTTTTTTAATTTTTTTTTTTTTCATTGGGGTATATTTTTTTTTTTCTCATTGAATTATGTTGGAAATGGTTGAATTGAATATTTTTTGTTTAATTACGGACAGAGACTACGAGTGGACTCTGGCGAGAACGTTTTTTTAATTTTTTTTTTCTTTCATTGGGGTATATTTTTTTTTCATTGAATTATGTTGGAAATGGTTGAATTGAATATTTTTTGTTTAATTACGGACAGAGACTACGAGTGGACTCTGGCGAGAACGTTTTTTTAATTTTTTTTTTCTTTCATTGGGGTATATTTTTTTTTCATTGAATTATGTTGGAAATGGTTGAATTGAATATTTTTTGTTTAATTACGGACAGAGACTACGAGTGGACTCTGGCGAGAACGTTTTAAAATTTTTTTTTTTTTTCATTGGGGTATATATATTTTTTTTTTCATTGAATTATGTTGGAAATGGTTGAATTGAATATTTTTTGTTTAATTACGGACAGAGACTACGAGTGGACTCTGACGAGAACGTGTTTTTTTAATTTTTCCTTCTCTGGGCCATATGATTAAACACTGTTGAAGGAATTCGTCCTCGAATTGGTTTGTTTTTCGCTATTTTACTCTCATGCACGAGAAAAAAAAATGTATTCTGATAAAACCGCATATAACCGCACGTGTATACACGCAACTGTCAAAGTGCCAGCGGGATTCCCAATTTCGATAAACCCCGTGTATAACTAAGCGACCAATCACAGAAAGAATAAAACGACAACAATGCCCCCCTCTAGTCGCCAACTTCGGGCGTTACTCACCAACTTTTTAGAAGGGGATTCATTTTTTGTTCAATTTCAAAAGTCATGACTATTTGGGTACCGATTTTGTGTTTGGAGCCTAAAAAATGTACGTTCTATTGTCCTCGTCAAGTATTGGGTAAGAATTATGAGATCTAGTAAAAAAAACATAATTTCGTTGCAATGATGTCGTTCAACATCGTCGAGATCGGTGTTGAATGATCGCATACTTACTGATGTGTGGTGACGTTGAAGAAGAGATGCGAGAATTGAGGGGCGGAGTCTTCCGGGCCATGGGGTGCAGGAAAACTGGCGACAAGCATCACCGGCTTCCGAGCGAAATTGTGCTTGCTCTGTCGCAAAAACGCAACGCTGTCGTTCGCTATCAAGTCCGGATAATAATCCTTGCTGTACTCGAAGCCGTGCTTTATCTTCTTGCCATTCATGTTGACGCTATAGTTGTAGTATTTCGAGTTCATTATCAGGCCGCCCCATTCCCGCCAGCCCGGGGGTATGTAAGACCCGTTGTACTTGTTTAAGTATTTTCCAAAATATCCTGCAATTTGATGTTCGTTAGGAAGGTGCTGGGCCAATGAAAAAAAAATTAAGGGGGTGGGTGCTTTTAAGGGTTATCAAATTTTTGATTACCCTCTTCAAAATTTGGCCTCCTGGACTCCGATCTGCAGAAAGTGCAACACCTGGATGCACCGAGTGCAATATTTATGGTTAGGGAGAATTTCAACATGGCCGCGAAAAGCAAAAAGTTGGGATCCAAAAAACACGAAGGAGATAAAAAATACGATGTGGGCGAAAAATCGTCGGTCCTTTATGCGGCTGTTCATTCTTGTTGTCCTGGCACAAGACGCATAAGAGGAAATTGAAGGAGGAGAGCGCGAAGGAAAAAGAGTGAAATAAAGGAGAGAAAGGAACGGCTCGGAGACGCCATTCTGGTCAGGGACATACTCGAGAGTGAGACGAGCCTGCGATAAGGAAACCAGTTCTTCGTGAATCGTCTTTGCAACACGCGTTCACAGAGCGCACTCGAATCACCAGGCTCCGTATTCCCGACGACCCCCCATACGGTTCGCAAACGAATCTCCGTAATAAAACGATCCAATAGGCTGACATAAAAAATTCACGCTACGATGCAAACGAGGATGCGAAAAAATCGTCTCGTCGAAACCGGAAACGAATAAATTCTCCAGCGCAAACGTCAGTATGGAAAGCCATACTTCCAAAATTCCTCCCTTCCAAAATTGTTTTTAGCATGCTGCGTATAATCAAAAATGGCCACCTATTTAGCGGAAGTAACGCCTCACGAGGCTTTAGATATGGAACTAGATTGAATTACGGAACGACGAGAATTCACTGATCTTAGCTTTAGCGTTCTCGCGGTATCGACAGCTTATTTCAAAAAAGGGCCTTAAAAAATTTGAAGCTCCCCTACCAACTTGCTGGCTCCGAACAACCAGATTTCTCAAGACTTTTAGGACACCCTGTATGCATTGGCACATAGTACGATTACGGAATGTACAGTACGTGATACGTTTGCGCGTAGCAACGTGGCTGATTATAAACTCCAGACCCGAGCATGGTCAGTGAGAAAAAAATAAAAATAAAAGCAGTAGACAAACGGGAAGAAAGTCTTCTCTCGTTGTTGCCCGGCGAGAGACACACACGAAGGAGAAAGGACCAAAAAATCATGTCAGAGCCATGCTTCCTTTGCCCTGTCTCTCCCTCTTGGCCAACGAGCCACTGTACTCGAGACCAAGCGAGACGTGAGTCCTTAACGACGAATATACGCAAAGCAAAGCGAAAAAAGCCAATTTTTAGATATTTCTTTATTTTTGTTTGCTCATTTTGTATCTCTATTCTCGAATTTCCTATTTTCCGAGACTTCGCCTGAGAAAAATTCGTTCCGAAGCAATTTTTGACATATTTAGCGGAATTGAGTTTTTTCAGGGTCCCCCTCAGCCCCCTAATTATTGTTCGAATCTTATCAATGCTGCCCCCCGCCCTAACGCTCCTCTATGTCATGGGACCCCATAAGGATTTTCTAGTCCCAGAGCTCAAGGACCTCTGGTTCGTGGACACTCAATCAAGTGTTTAGTTTTGCACTAACACGTTAAGAAAGACACAAAAGAGCAAAGAAAGATGTTAATTGAAGGACTTACCGGTTCGATAGCCAGCGTTGCTGAGGTAAGCGGCAAAGGAGTGTGGCTCGTGATCGCGTTGCCATTGTGGGCTGCTGCAATTGTCGTTGTTGGTAAAAACCTCGTGGTTATGGACGTAGCGACCGGTGAGGAGGGAACTCCGACTTGGACAACACATTGGTGTCGTTGTGTACGCGTGTCTCATTTCGGCCCCTTCGTCGCGAATGCGTTTCAAGGTACGCGGCATAAAATTCAGAGAGCCTGAAAGTTCGACAAAAAAACAAGGGAATGATTTATAATATAACAAAAAACCTAGAATAGTCCGCAACTTTACTGAAGGGCCAATGCTAGTCGTTACCGAGTTCGACATCCTGGTCATCCGTCAGAATCAGAACTATGTTGGGTTTCCTTTCGCGACTCTGTTGATACGGAGGGAAGGGCAGGTTGGGCTGGGCGTTGTTGTAGTTGTTATTTTTGTGCAGCGAACCACCGGGACTTCGTCGTTGACCACCAAAAACGTCGTCCGTCCGAGGAACGTCCTCGGTTGGACGTCTGGCGTTGGCTCCCACCACCAGAACCAAGATCACCCATCTTAGCAAGTCTTTCATGTTATTCAATCCTTTCAAAAACGTCGTCGAATGATTACGCAAGGAAGAGCAGATTCTGGAATCCAACGTTTATGTCCCAGATGTTAAATAAATTACCCAAGAATACTAATTTAAACAACTAAAGTGCAATTATGAATAGCAAGCAAATGAATCAGAGTTTTTAAATCAGGAAAGGACAAATTAATTGGTTGGTTGATTTATGTATCTATTTTATGCCCTGGATGATTCCGTAAAAGAAAATGGAACAATAGCCAATACAAAGATAGTTTAAACAGAACATAGCACAAGTAATAGGAATAGAAAAAAAGAGAGGGAAAGAGATTGATTGATTGATTGATTGTTTATTAGTTTTCTCAGCTATTTTCATATAAAATTCTTTACATATTGTTCTTACATCTACATATTACAGATAAGAGAGAGATATAAAATCAATAAAAATAATACAAATGTGCTACAATATAAATTTATATGCTCGTTGCGTCACGTCCGAGTGCACAGATTGTCCGATTGTTGGGTTGCAGTTGCAGGACAATGAAGCCATACAGCCGCAGCAGTATTTACGTATTTAGGCCATACCGTTCATGAGGCTGATATTCACGAGGTGTTCCGAATATTTGTCCAGAGAACTAACGTAACGAGGTCAACAAACCTGAACCTCATTGACGCCAGTTCTCATGATTTACCACGCATAATGATTGCAGCGATGATTGATCGTTACTCTGTCTGTAATGCCTTAGTAACCACGAGGTATATCGTACACCACCATTCCGACACTTCAAAAGGTCCCTCGAAGTATTTGGGAGAAAGGTAGACGAGGGTGCGGTTGCTCAATGAAAACTTCTTTTTGATAAATATCCCGAACCGTTCGATTTTACGACCCAGGGATTTTTCGAATAATCGAAAAATCAATAAAGAAAACTTTTCGCTTTCCGGCGTAGTGAGATTTTTGATGAGCTACACGAATGAATGAAATTAATTGATTCCACGACGTACGAACATTGAAAACGCCAGACAGAAGTGCTCACAATTCCAAATCGAAAACGCAGCTCGATGTTGCCAAGTAGTAAGAGTAAACGTCGTGTCAGACAATGGGAATCCCAACAGGAATCGTTGCGGTTGTCAGTGGATTGAACAAAAAGGGGGAAAAAAGAATAAAAGAACAAGTTATCCTTTTTGTGTGTGGAATTCGATGGATTGAAAGCTCACCGATACCCCGAGGGGCTTTTTTTTCTTTCTTTATTATTGTTTCGCTCTCGTTCCTTTTTCAGTTGCGAGCATTCACAGAGCGCAGGAGATATCGCGAGCTGGCTCTCCTCCACCACTCTCTTCGTCTGCTCGTTCCGCGTCTACACAGTCCAACTCGCAGTTGCGGCGAGTGGATTGGGTATATCGAGAGGAGACACGCGAGTCATAAATAAATGTGAAAAATCGAGTCGTTCATCGTTCATGGACAAACGAATGAACGTGGAATTCAATCCACTCGACAATTTCGAGCCAATAAATTATTTTTAATCCTGCCGGACGCGCTTACCAGCAAATGCATGCAAAATAACGTCAATCATTCCGTCTATTTAAAGTATTCTCCAGTTCTTCTCGGTCTCAATCCTCTCAGCCACTAACTTTACTTTCAATAACGCGATTAGCATTGACATTGTTGATTAAATTGATCAGTTCTATCTTCGTATCATCATCATCGTAAATGTTCAGTTTTTCAACTCATTCCGAATATCTCGTCTCGTCCAAATTTAGTATTTCAATTTTTAGGCTTTTCTTGTCGGGCAAGTGACAAATTCCTCACTATCTAATGTCACAATTTTATATGATGCATAATTCGATAATCTTCTCAGAACCCTCAGGCCTTGCCTCCACATTTGCGTCAGACTAATCGAGGGACATTCCTGACTGTCTCCAGACTCTTGACTGCGTCCCCTACCAGCATTTTATTAAGTCAGTAAATAGCTCAATAGTACCAAGTTATTTCAATGCAGATGGACTAAATCTTGTCATTCTATAGCATGGAGTATACGAGCAGGGGAATTTGATGTTTTATTCGCTGTTTTCGTCTGGTTTCTGGTCCAATGCTGTTGCTCTGGGTCCATTATGTGAGTTGGACGTTGATGCGATGCTGCGATACACTCTCGCGCTTTGATGTGCACTTTGGCTAATGCAGCGGTTTGCGGTAGTGACTTGGTATCATCGCTGGAGCGCTGGACGTTGAGCTGAGCGGAGGAGAAATTAATAACGAAGAATAATCAGACAGCTCTGATGAGAAGCTCATGTTTCTTTTTTTTTATTTGTTTTTTTGCTGATGTTGAAACGAGAGTTAGAATTTCCGGAATGAATTACGAAAATTACGACACGCGCTGCACTGGCCGAGTCCATGTTTGCCAAAAGTCTGTGCCGAGACGGTCTTTTCATTAGGCCACTGCGTCGGTTTTTGTTTATCATTATGAGGTCCAGGCTCGATGGGATGGGCACTGAAAAGCTTCATGGCCGGAAGACTTTCTTTACGAGATTTCGTCACCCGTTCGTCCTGCTGATGAGTTTTAGCGGTCACTGCATTTGGATGCATTCCAGTGGCAACGAAATTCATTTTTTTTTTCATTCAGCAAAGCTCACGGATGTTTGAACTCAAATTTTTCACTTTTCCGTACGATTTTTTAAATATTTGATGATTCCAACTGCAACGAACAAGAATTAGCGAAATGGGTGCACCCGTTTTGAAAAAATTGAAGGGAACATGAATAGAAAAAATATTTTTCATTGGATGCCAACGTTACGAAGTTCAGCTCGATTAGATGTGGGTGCATGGTCGGTTAGGCTTTATCAAGGCGGTGTAGTGTATTGCAGAAAGTGCGGCGAAGGTATGCAGCCGTTCCGCACCTGTTTACGATCGCTGGGTGAATAAGCGTGGGCGAAAATAAGAAAATATACGAAGTCAAGAGGAAGACAAAGAGGAGGGGGAGTATCGGATGTATATCCAGCACTCGAGTCTGGCGAGTACGTGAGTCCGGCCTGGTGCTTCGGTTCTGAATCGATCCTCAACCCAGTTTTTGTCTCGTCTCCGTATTTTTCTGCCTCCATGTAGATATGAGCGGCGATAGAGGGCGTTCGATGCAGGCTGAGCGTTTGCTACGAGTTGACGGGCTTCACTTGGTTTTTTTTGTAAGGATTCAAAAACAGCCGGAAATCGAGTGAACTGGTGGGCTCAACATGAAAAGTTGTTCCCGTGGCAGATGAACAAAAAAAAAGAGCAATTCGCTTCGTAGGTTATTGCGGACGAGTTTGTAGGCAGGCAACCTTTTACGTTGTTCGCTTGTGCTTCGCCAGGCTCTCCGAGGCGTCTCTGATCCTCTTGATCCTCGGCATCTCTCGCTTTTTCCCTCTCTCTCTCTCTCTCTCTACCCATCGCCTTCTTCCTTGATCTTGCGATTTTGCACTCCACCCCTGACCAAGCCATACTGTACCATCGACAGCTGTCTGTTATTCCTGTAATCGAACGATGAAGACCGAGCAAAAGTACGCCAGCTTAGGGCACTTTACATCATTTTTGGGATTAGCTCATTTTTCGATGCGGAATTGTCGGAATGTACTAAGTTTAGTGCCATTATCATTATCATTTCGTATAATTTTGATTTTTAACCATGAAAAGTTCGATATTTCCCTTTTAATACTGTTGCAACTATCTTTATAATGAGTAGGTAAATTTGAATATTATGTAAGCCAATATTAAACATTTTTCATAATAGTATGGATTTTTAGCATTTATAGAAATGATTCAACTTTTGTTATTTGATGGAGATTAATTTTCAATATGAAATATAAATATGTACGAAGTTTGCTTTTTGAGATGAAATCTAAAGCCGCAAAGCAAGACAAACTTGACGTGAGAGTGGCGGCGTGGCGATCCCACGAGCGGGCCGGCCATACGGTTAGCTCATAAATAATAATACAGGGCGTTCCAGTTAAAATTTTTCAGGCCACCAAACCTGATCATCTTTTTTCTTAATGTCTCTTTATCTTTATCCTCTAATAAAAAGTTCATGAGCTCGAAATGTATCGAATTATATCGAAATTATATACTTGGGGAGCTCTTGATTCTGGCGTTGGAAAAATTCCATTCGGGCAATTATTTTTTTGTGGCGGAGCTGGCTCTAGAGAGCTTGAGGCACGATCTTCACCAAGAAAAAGTATTTGATCCTAGGAATAGAATCCTATTTGCCTAAACTTGTTTTTTTTTCTTATCGAAATGCTTCAAAATAGGTTGGGTTTAAGACGCTGTCATATAGCTCGATAAGTTTCGAAAGCAGCGCTGCAGCGCTACTAAAAAACCGCTCGCGCGCGTGGTGCACCCTAGTTGATTTAAAAATTCACCCACTATTGTATTTTTTAGAAATGTCATTATCATTTTTTTTAAATCCAATCCGCGATTCTATGCAAGAGCTGAAAACGTCAGCCGCACCTTCCGGAAGTCATGAGTTTAAATTTTCGTAAAAATTAAACTCAAAATTGACAGCACCACCTGCTGGCTACGAAAATCCGTTCGCCAACACGTGGCCTGCCTTATTTGCGCTTCTTCGTAATTGCGTCGATAATTTCGCATCGCAACAATTTATTAACTGCCAATTCTCGAGCCCTTAATATTCCATCATTTTCTCTCACTGAATATTCAGTTTTATTCACGAAACTCTCGTCTCCTCGGAACCCATGTATTCCATACATCATCAACGTGGTAAGATTCTCTTTTGAGACTCTTTGAAATTCTTGGCTTAAATAAATATGCGGAAAAATTGGTTTCGCACGAAGCTCCGAGTATCGCGAGACTCTCGGCCAGAGTCTTGGAAACGTGGATTCTTTTTTGTTAAGTGGACACGAACGAATATTGCGTGGGTTCATTGAACGTTTCTCGAAAAAAAAGTCAGGTCGAAGGCCTGCAAATTGAATATAAATATTTTCTCTCCCACGCTCGAACCGAAGTCCAATAAAAAATTCTTTTATCCGAAAATAACCGATAAAGGGTGAAAAAAAAGTTCAAAAAAATTTGAAATACATTGATCTCTGGACCGAAATTACACACGTTTCCATTACATCGGGACATTATACGCTCAAAACGAAATTCAATAAATAAGAATTGAAAAAAAGAATCATAAAAGAAACTTGGAAAAAAAAACTTTGACCTGAACCCAAACGCCACTCATGACTTTTATTCGACTTTTGACGTTTTCTACGGCCAATTTTTCATCCAATTCAAGATCTCCTCGTCCAAGTGAAATCATAACCGAAAAGATTTTCCCAACGAGCCACAAATTCACGTGGTGGAAAAGGACATTGAGGTTACTGGGATTCCCTCATGTTGGGTACAGCAGAAAGACAGAAAGAGAAAGACATTCTCACATTATTCATGCCCTGTTGGCAGTTTGCGTGTTTCACAAGCTGTTCATTTCCTTTTTATTTTTTTTTCCAAGCTACGTGCATAACGACATTAGAGATAATACACGTCCGTCTCGAGGCTCAATTTTAAGCTCAATATATTATTATAATTCTCGCCTTTCTTTGCCTTCTCTGACTTCCAACAAACAGGGTGTCCCAAAAGTGGATGTCCGGAAGGATCGACAATAAAAATCACTAATTCCCAGGGCACACGACAAAGGAAAAGGGACAAAGTGCTCCTGCAATTTGTCTGCAATTGTGCAAAGTGCTCGAGAACTAAAAATATTCGACTCTTCATCTGAACTCTCGAATTTGAATCTTTTCGTAAACCCTACCACTTTTAGGACACCCTGTGACGAAGTCTCGTTGCATCTTACTAGGATGCTTGGCAATTATCTCGTAAATCATTATCTCTTTACAGTTTTACTATCGTTTTGTCTTTTTTTTTCTTTCTCTCTTTCCCTCTCTCGCTCTCTCCAAACTCAAATCAACTCAACTCTCCAGTTATTAGGACGGAATTCTTCTGAATCGTTCAAGTCCAAGTGCATGTGGATAAAGAGCCACAGGGACCTGCTGTAATCACGTTATTTTAGGCAAGCAAAAACAACAGCCTCGTTATCATTTTTAACGATAGTGTTCGTTTTTTTTTGCAAAAAAATTTCACTTGGTTTGTTCTCAACAAACACGACAGTCGGTGTTCCGATTGAAATGGGAAAGAGGAAGCGTTTTATCGTCGAGCTTTTGTCTTCATCGTGTTTGTAAAGTGTTTTGTTTTTTCGATTTTTTTTATTTTTTTTCCATAACACTTGGTGTCGATGGCCCTCGTGGTATGTTTCCTATCACGTATAGGAACGACAGAGTGACGTGAAAGGGACTAGATGTATTGAATGAGCGAGACAGAGAGGGAGAGCCGGGTAAAAGGGAGTTTATTCGAGCGTGAAATATAGTAGCAAACACACGAGTCTCTCTTCGGTTTTTTTTTCCTCGGATTTTTTCACTCTGGCCGTTTTTTTTATATTTCCATAGTAAATGTGTTGCATACACGGTGCACCGATCCAGAGACGAAGGAATTGGAAAGAAGAATTCAAACGAGGCACCGATATTTCGTTTTTTACTATCCCAACGTTCCTTTTGATGCAATTTTTCTCGCTCAGTTGCCATCGAACCTGAGCCACCTCCAATAAGGAATTTATACCTTTTTAACATCAACAAATTTTTACCCCTTTTTCCAAATTCGCTGACGTCACTCTGTGTAGGCAATTTTTCGGGCTCCAGTCCGAGGAGCTTATTCCCCGCAGGTTATTACGAGAACCTCACGAATTTCTCGTCGTCCTGCTTCGCCAAACTCTGCCCCGGCGATTTACATCCACCTCGACATTGTGGAAATTTATTCTACAACTTTTTAGGTCGAGCTACAATTTGTTATGCACGAATGAGCCGCACGAAGCAACTGCAAACTTCAGCTTCCATACCGGAAAACCCAATTTTTTGGGTATCCAGAATTTTTGCTGAACTAACAGCATTTCTTTAATCAATCAATCAATCAATCTTTCCCTCTCTCGTTGTAGCTTATAGATGCAAGAACAATATGTTAGGAATTGTATATGAAAATAGCTGAGAAAACTAATGAACAATCAATCAATCTCTCCCTCTCTCTTTTCAATTTTTTTGATTTGTGCCATGTATTGTTTTCGTTTTTTTGTATTGGTTATTGTTTCATTTGCCCTACGGAATCGTTCAGGGCATCAAAATGTATATCAATCAATCAATCAATCAATCAATCAATCTCTTTCCCATTTTCGAGTTTTTATTCATTTTCGGCGTTCAAATACTCGAATTGGTTATATCGGTTTTAATTGGAAGTTCGTCCTAATGCAAATTTTTTCTCAAATCGATTCATTTCAATCGGGAAAAAATTCTCTGCAATTTGGGCCAATTCTCCATAAAAACCAACAATTTGAAAATTGTTACGAATATTAATTACGAAATAATATCACGAAAGGCAGTAAAGGGATTTTTATTTTTTATCGAGATCTACGACGGTTGGTTATTATCGTTTTCGTGGAAAATTGAATTGGGAGGATGAAATTACTTCAGGAAGAAATAAAAGGAAATTACATCGTGTCATGTCGCGATTAATTGCGCTTGAAACGCTTCCAAAACCGAGATTCTCCTTACTCTATACATAATGGCATGGTAGGTGAAATATAGCGGACGTCAGCGCGGCCAGCAAAATACAGCCTGGTTTATAGCTTTTTGCTCTGCGGCGACCCAATAACCGACCAACTTTGTAGGCGCACGATATATACACGTGCACATACGTTCCAACGTAACCCCCAGAGAACATAGAGACTAAGTTCCTGACACGAAGGACGCCGTGCGTGTTGGCCAAATACATCGAAATCCGCGAAAAGACTCGACAAAAACACTTCCGGACTTTTCCCTCGCGAGCGTAGTCATCAAGGGAGAAGTCCAGAATTGCAAAAGTTGAGAAAAACGCCCGAGAACCCGGAGATTCTAGGCTCAAAGCCTGGAACCTCTGTTTTCGTAACAACCGCCCGAACGCCTGCAGATCGCGCTCGCGGACCCCAATTTCTAGGTTAGAAACTTCGCCAACCCGGCTCAATGCTTTTCCCGCCAAATCTGAAGCAAAAATCTATTTCCGCGTGAAAAGAACCCCTTAAAATGCCGCCCTAAGGTTTTTCGGGTCTCGAATCCCCTTAATCCCTCACCTGCCCAAATCCCCAATGTTTAGAACGAATTCTCGATCGCATTAAACTTCCAATAGCAACGCCTGACCCTCACAATCCCACCAAACCGGGTCCCTCAACGTTTTAACGCGAAAAACTCCCTTAATTTTTACCTCGCGAAAGTTCAGTCGAAATTTCTTTCGAAAATCGTGCAGATTTGATGATAATTCTATAAATAATGAAAAACATCGAAATAAATGTGGAAAATCGTGCGAATTGATCCGATGACGAAATCTGCAACTTCCCTTAATCGTAATATGCGAAAAATACATCGTAAACATCGTGAATTTTAAGGAGAAGGAAATAAAAGCGAGTGGCGCATAAAAGCACATGGCAAGAACGAGGAGAGCTCATTCGCACGGTTTCGTCCGTTCGTTGCTGTTGTCATCGCACTTACCCGGAATTTGCAGAGACTCGGGAGATTTCCGCGTATTTATTTTCTCGATGTTTTACGATTCTCAGAAGATTCAATGGAAAGTTCTGTTGTTTTTTGTTGCGAAGGTCAGCGAGGACGATTCACAAAGAACGTGTCAAGGGGGAAAAGCGCATCGAAACGGTGATGAGTTCGCTCATCATCGTCTCAGAGAGCAGAGCCTCGTGTTTTTCTTTTTATCGGAACGATCTTGGACGATCGATCAAATTTGAGCTTCGCGTCATTGATTTTCGAGACTTTTACGACGCCGAATACCTTTTTATTTATCGTTGTGGAATCATGAGAAAGATTTTATTTGAGATTCACGATTAAGATGACGGAAAAAAGGCAACGGAGAACGAACCAGTCGTCGTTTTCGAACGGCACGAATCTCTTCATTCTTTCCAAAGCCAACGCACTCGGAGAGCCTGATTTATTCAAACAAATGCGACCCGCATCGTCATTTTCATACGCGATTTAAAAATACCGAAAAAAAAAATATCGTTCAAGACGAAAAATTGTCGCCCGCGGAACGGGACTGCGAGGCTGCGATGCGACACCGCCGGCGGTCGCAACCAAACTGAATTCCAGTCCGTGCGGAGAAGCCTCCGGGCTCTCTCCTTCTCACTCTCTCTTCCTTCATCTCTGGAAACAGCTGCTGCTGCTGTGTTAGCTCGCCACCTCACGTTTCGTATCAATGTTCTCAGTTACCGTAAAGCCCCATACTATATTCCGAGAGTTATTCGGTGTGCGGCTTCGAAGGGACTCTCTATACGTAAAAGTTTAGTACAGTCGATGCTCCGGTGTCTATAACACGAATAAACGAGAGTGCATCTCGTTCGTGCGGGTCACTCGAATTCAACGGGCCAAGAGTCGCGCCGTATCGAAAACGATTTTTTTTCCTTGTCCGCACTCGATCGATAATCATTCGCCGAAATGCACACGATTTTTTAATCTTTGGCGATTTTCAAAACGATCGAACTTTTTTTTTTCTTTATAGGATGCACCGAGACTTTTTTCAAAAATTTACGAGTTATTGTTCAGAATGCACGCGGGCTGGGGAGGCCTTTTTTGATTTACGAGGTGCAATGAGATTTTTTCGGGATTCTGTTGAACTCGAAACGCCTCGTACAATTTACGCAGGTCGTACTTTTACACCCTTCGTTCTAGAGGATCTGCGAATAGGAAGGGTTCAACCAGGACCACGTATTTTAAGCTCGTTTCTTGTCTTCTCTCTCTCTCTCTCTCTTTTTCATGCAAATACTAAAGTTTCTCTATATACCTGAACCTCTTTCTGCCCACCTGTACAAAACATAGGGCGCAGTTCAATGTGAGAAGATTGTCCAGTACCTGAACCGTTACATTACGATACAAAAATGCACGTATAGAAACGTGCAGGCCATTTTGTTGCGTGTCGGCCATTTTGTTGTCAGAATATCGAATGTTTGTTTATCCCTTTTTCGCTTCTTTTTTACCCCCTCCCTTGTCCTAACCTTACTTTTTAGAAACACGGACTCTCGAGAGGCTTTTCGCAATGACGCGAAAGTGCAAATTTTTCTTTTAACCACGCGAAATGAAAGAATTTCGCAATAAACTGTTTGTAATCGAAATTTACCCTTATTATTCGTCCGGACACTATCACCTGGCTGTCCGGAGGCATAACCTTGACCTTCATTCACCCAGCGGCCACCCCCGACAATCGGGACGAATGACCTTGACCTTGATTCGTCCGGATACAATCTCCTGAGTATCCGTCCCGTGACCTTGACCCTTATTCCTCCCGATACCGCCATCTGACTGTCCGGACGCCCCCCCCCCCCCCCCCTGACGAAGGAAGTGAAGCATAGAAAAAATCAATTTTCAAGGTCAACCACCCCCTGAATTTGGAAAACTCAAATTTTCCAGGATCATTCGATCGTCAGAAGGGTCTCGCCCATTATTCCGCATTCCAGATGTGACCTTTTGGGACGACACTCGACCTTAAGGGCTATGGCATTTTCCATATCGTAGGAAATAGCGTAGTCGTTGAGCAGGTTATAGGAAAAATGTGCATGACAATCGTTTTTGTGTGGAAAGCGACGAGCAGAATTTTCTTTTCTCTGCGGATAAAAATGTTTTCATGATCCGACAGTGAACGTCGACATCGCGACTCCTTTGTTTACGCGGTTTTCAAAGCCTAATGTTCGTTCTCAAAACACGACTGTGTATAGAAGAGAAAAAAAAATAGTGAAAATGCGAGAACCGCTGACAATAAAGAAATCCTCAACATTTTATTGTACGTTGAGCTAATTGTGTGTGCTCCTCGTTTCGATGGTCAGCCCCGAGAGTACAATAGATCTCGAGACTGATAAGCGAGAGTCCGGCGTGACAAACTACTGGATTGCGTGTTAACAGCGATTGAGAGGATTCTCTTCTCTGCTGCTCGTTGTATTCATCGATATAACGAAAAAAAAAGATGGCGAGGGAGCGAGAGCGAGAGAGATAAAATCGGGAGCGATGAGCTTATGGTTCTGAACTCTGCTCGAGTGTTTTCACACTCCCTGGTACTCGAAACGATCCACACATTGACTCAAACATACGAGGCATTCCATGCAGACTGAACCAAACCCGATCGAATACGAAAAACAGTAAAAAAAAAAATACGGACCGTTTCGCTTATCGACCGTCGGTAAAAAATCAATCATTCCCATGGTACTAAAAAACTCAGTTGAAAAAGTAGAGGCGCCTCGGTCGGCGGGTTTTCCGCAGTTTCCCTGGGCCCTCGTGCAGTGCGATGCAATAGGATTTCAGGAAAGAGTCGCAGAAGGCAACGCCATGGGGAATCCCACAATAAAAACGAAAATAAATCGAAAACAATTTCCAGATGTAAAACTTTCGAGCGAAATTGTTTCCGATGGACGAACCCATACGCATGAATGATTTTTTTCTTCCCTGCTACTCATAAGCAGTCCGTATGAATAAATTATACCGAGCCATTGTGCGCCAAAGACCGAGTGAGTCGAGAGTATATTACTGATGTCGTGACCAATCGTCTGCTCTCAAATACTCGCAATATCACTTATGCCCATTGACCCTTAAACGAGGCCCCGTGCTACGATTTATTGCACAAAATTTTCGAGCTCTCTTCTCCTCCGGCATATCTCCATAAACATTTCTCTGTTATTTAAGGGAACCCATTAATTTCGAGTGCAGAAAAATCGTCATTTTTCAACACGAATCGATTCGATGCTTCTTCACGCGGACTGTACAGTGTAGCAACTGTCTCAACTCTATGTCACGACACTAAGTGTCTTGCTGCGTCATGCATAATGCAGAAACATTGCTCGAGACCGTACAAAACAAATAAAAGTTGAAGATTTCTTCTCCCTCTCTCTCTGCTCAACTGCCGAGTCCTATTTTTTGCTTCTGCATCTATTTTCTGCTTCTGCATTTATAGCTTTTTGTATCTTCGGAAAAATCGCTTTATTAATTCTCATGTATGATTCTCCTTGCCTCATGGAATTTTTCCAAGGCATACATTTAAAAATCAATCAATCAATCAATCAATCTCTCTCTCTCTCTCTCTTTTCTTCGTCTTAGTCGCGACGGGAGCGCCCTCTCTGCTCAAAGTTTCCTTATGTGTCTGTCGCGGGGGGCAAAGGAAGAAAAAGGAAGAAAAACGCGTGGGAAAATGTTGGGTCTTGTCCTGGGAAACGCAGGAATCGATTTCGACGTGTTTCTCGGAAACATTTTATTGCTCATGTAAAAAAATCGGCTGTGCTGAGTGGCTGATGAAAAAGACGATGAAAAAAATGGAAGAAATCCAATTTTTCAATATATTTTACTATGTAATTGAGGATTGAAAAAAATGTACAAATCTTCTTCCAATTTTGGGCATCGTTTCCGGTGGCTAGTGAAGAATAAGGAAGATGGCGGACAGTTGGGATCGAGAGTGGGTGAGCGAATGATGAAGTGCGAGCCGGCGCAGATGAGAGGATTGAGCGGCGTGGGGAATGGACGAGATTCTAACGGGAAATTTGGATTTATAGCCTCGACCGGGACGTCTTCTTCGTGCCTTTCATTCCTCATCTTCTTCTTTGAGTTATTATCATTATTATTGTTATGATTATTGCTCTGACCGTTGGTCGCGTATCCCGGATGAAACAATTACCGTTGAGCACGCATAATGAGGCGAGCAATCGGAACGTCGGGAGACGTCGTAGTTACCCCACGCCTCCCCCAGAGGGCCCACGTATTTACATTTTATCGAATATCCCGCTCGCTCGCTCGTTTCAGCTGGAAAATCTTTTTTAAAAAAAAACCAAAAATCTCATCAAAAAAACGCCTTCCTTCGGTTTAATCCGATGCGACAGGTACAAATATTCGTGGAAATACAACTTCCGGTTTGTGCTGTCGAGAAAAAACTTTATGTACAAAATGGCGACCATTTTTCCATCGATCTCCACCCACGGACGTCGCTACAACGTTCAATTATGTCCACAAGTCTTTCAAACACTTTGGCACCCTTCGTTGGTACAAAAGCCTTGGAAAATACAAAAAAAATACAGGGAAAAAAACGCTCAGAGCTGCTCCACTATGTCGTGATCGTTCACGAACGTTTTTCGCGCTATGTCCTTCTGCGAATGTTTTGTTCGTTGCAGCTCCTTTGCAAAGTACGTTATTGTCTTCTTCAGACCCTCGTCCAACGGAACCTTCGGCTCCCAACTCAAGTATTTTTTCGCTCTGCTTATGTCCGGCCTTCGCCGCTGAGGATCATCCTCCACCGCTGCCAACTCGATTATTTTACTCGTTCCTCCTACCAGATCTTTTATTATTCTCGCAAATTCTGCAAACATCAACGGACTATCAATTTCACTTCGTTGCACGCGATTACGCTTAATTACTCTGGGTCTCGTTCATTCGATCAACTCGGTCACTCATTCCTCTCATAAATAACGTGAGAATATTCTTCATTGCGGAATATAAAAAGCGCTTTCTCGATTTCAACAAAAACTACTCAAAATTGAATTAATCCCGAAAAATTCTGAAAATTGCAGGAAATCGTTCGTAAACGGAATCGATTAATTGCGCTCCAATGTGATTGACAAACAAACTTGAAAAAAAAAGACTTTTTGAGGAAAAATCGTCGTCGAACCGGATTTTTTCGCAGGGAATCGAAAAACTCCGAAAGAGAGTGCAAAAAATTGGAAGGTCCTTGAATTTTTGTCCAAAAAGTTGGAAATAAAAAAAAAAAACATTTTGGGTTCAAAATTTTGTAATTTTGGGAAAATTTTCGAGTTAATCGTACGCGAGGGAATTTTTTTTCAATACCTTCGATCGTGTGTTCCACGGGGTTGCCTATATTGATGGGCATCGTGTAATTCGATGCCATGAGGGAGACGAGGCCGTCAACGAGGTCGGAGACGTACTGGAAGGACCTCGTTTGTCGACCGTTGCCATAAATCGTAATGGAGTCGTTTTGTAACGCCTGGAGAATAAAATTCGACACGACGCGACCGTCGTTCATGTGCATCCTCGGACCAAATGTGTTGAATATTCTGGCCACGCGAACTTGCACCCCATCCTGGCGCATGTAAGCGTAGCTCAACGTTTCGGCCACTCGTTTGCCCTCGTCGTAACACGCTCGCGGGCCTACGAAATGGATAAAAATCTCGTTTTCCAGGCGATTTTGACGTTGTTACGATAACAGAGGTCAATTTCGATTTGAGGGGTTACGGAAAATAGCGAATAAATCAAACTACATGGCAGGCTCGGGCAAAGCGAACAAAGTTGATTAACGCGATTTTCGCAAAAATCTTGTTTTCCAGGCGATTTTAACGCTGTCAACAGAGGTCAATTTCGATTTAGGAGGTTTCGGAAAATAGCGAATAAATAAAACTACATGGAAGGCTTGGGGAAAGCGAACAAAGTTAATTGACGCGATTTTCGCAAAAATCGCGTTCTCCAGGCGATTTTGACGCTGTTACGAAAACAGAGGTGAATTTCGATTTGGGAGGTTTCGGAAAATAGCGAATAAATAAAACTACATGGAAGGCTTGGGGAATGCGAATAAAGTCAATCAACGCGAATTTCGCAAAAATCCTGTTTTCCAGGCGATTTTGGCACTGTTACGATAACAGAGGTCAATTTCGATTTGAGGGGTTACGGAAAATAGCGAATAAATAAAACTACATGGAAGGCTTGGGGAATGCGAACAAAGTTAATTG
The DNA here is from genome assembly GCA_037043255.1 of Diadegma fenestrale. Lineage (NCBI taxonomy): Eukaryota > Metazoa > Arthropoda > Insecta > Hymenoptera > Ichneumonidae > Diadegma > Diadegma fenestrale. The sequence goes on from CM073319.1 coordinate 7,107,998, forward strand.
ACGCGATTTTCGCAAAAATCGCGTTTTCCAGGCCATTTTGATGCTATTACGAAAACAGAGGTGAATTACGATTCGAGGCTTTACCTATTGGATTGACGTGTCCCCAATAAGTCTCGGTCTGCGGATGCTCGTTCGGATCTCCGTAAATCTCGGAAGTGCTTGCAATGAGAACTCGCGCCCCTACGCGTTTAGCCAGCCCCAGCATGTTTATCGTCCCCAGAGTGTTCGTTTTCAATGTCTTAACCGGGTTGAGCATGTAGTGCGGCGGACTTGCCGGACTCGCGAGATGATAAATCTCATCCACTTCCAGATACAACGGCCTGACTATGTCGTGGTGTACTAATTCGAAATTCTCGTGGCCCACCCAGTGCTCGACGTTTCTTTTTCGGCCAGTGAAAAAATTGTCGACTACGATGACCTGCGATTATCGGGGAAACGTACAAAACGATATTATCGCTCGATCCGAGTCCAGGGTCACCTTTCAAGGTCACGGACAAGTCCTTTGTTTCTTTCGCTCATTTCACGATCTTAAATCGTTCGAAAAAATCCCAAAAAATTCATGCGCCTCCTTCGAGGTCTCAACTAAATTATAAAAAATTTTTCCCACCCCAAAAATCAAAATTTCAACAAAAATTTCACGCAAAACGTAAAATCGTCAAAAAATTGATGAAAATTTTTTGTGGAGCATTCAAAAAAATACCGACCTCGTGGCCTGCGAGCATGAGACGATCCACGAGATGAGAACCGACGAATCCGGCTCCGCCGGTCACCAGAATCCTCCGTCGATTTTTATAATTCAAAAACTTGACTACAGGAAAGTTTTTTGGTATCCGGTCGTTCATCTTGGCCTCCATGCCGCTGAGTTTTTCCTCCAACTCCCGAATCTTCGCCCGCGCCTCTCGGAAATCCCGAATTTCGTTGCCGCTCGGCTCGCCTTCCTCCCAAATGAGTTTGTCGCCTGATTCCGCGTCCGCCTCATCGTTCACCTTCTTTTTTAAGCCTCGGCCGCTCCAGGCCGTCGACGCGTCCTCCGAGTTGACGATCGTCTTGTAAAAACCTAAAACTGAATCGTCAGGTCGTTAAAAGGTCAAAAAAACGGCCGCATAGCAACGAAATTATCGCGCAAATTCGCGTCGCTCAGATTTTCGCTCTACGGAGACGAAATTTCGAGAATTTTGACGCAAAACGTTACGTAAGACTCACCGAGAAGGAGGCACAGGACGAGAAACGCAATTTGCTTGATTTGACGCTGCGTGAAGACCATTATTTTGGTGAATTTTTTATTACTCGAAAATCTCGTTTTCCGGATCTTTCGTGTCGACCGCGTGCAGCATTTTTACGAATTCGATGATTTTTCTCTTTTTTCGACGGATTTTTACGACTCATGAATATTTTTCTGCCTCGTTTCGTGATTTTTCTCGTCACCTGAATTTTCGATCGATCGCCACGTCGTTTTGGCGGGATTTTCTGTTTTGATTACGAGAATTTTTTGGTTTTCGAGTTTTTATCGATCGATCGAGATCGACGGTTTGTCGTCGATGCAGAAAAAACGAATTCTCGTGTCAAAACTCACGTGAGGTCAGAGTGACGAACGAAATTGGCGAAAAGCCAGACTGAACTTTTCAAAAAACATTATCATCGCCGTTGCTCAATAACTCAACGTCGCACTGCCCCGTGCCACGTTTTTCGCGAAGAATCCAAGTAAAAAACACACAGAAAAAAAACTGTCTCACATATTTGACTTTGTTTGGTTAGTTTTTAAAAAACTCGTTTCCGGACCACGAGTTTGTTAAATTTCACTCATTTTTTAATTCTTTCTTAGTTTCGCACATTATTCTCCGTTCCGTGTCATTCGACAAACGTTGGAGACTTCAATAACAACATTCGCACCTGCCACGAGCTCCTTAACGAGATTTACACACATTTCTTTGATTTTTTTGAGGTTATGAAGTGACGGAACGTATTTTCGTGCCAGCGAATCGCGTTAGTTGAGAGAACGGCCGCGAGGAGGTCGAGGCAAAAATGGCGGGAAAATTTGAATCTGAAAGCGCGTCGCGATTCAATTTTTTACGAATTTGATTAACAGACTCGCCGTTGGACTCGGTCGAGCTCGAGTTTTCAAGGGATGATGAATTTAGCGGCCGCACTCGATCGACCGGAAATGAATTTCCGTCGTGTAATTGAATTTTTTCGTAGGATTTCGCAAAAATAAAAAGAAATCGCTGAATCCAGACGGCAGCGCCGCCTAGCGTTGGATTTTCAAACGACACAGGTGTCTGCTGGAAAAAAAGGATAAAAAATGTCTCGCCCTCGCAGACTCGCACTGCGTGCGATCCATAAGCGATTCTGTAGCTCCTGGTTGATTTGTCACGTCACTCTCCCCTCTCGCCCGCCATGCCCCTATTTAAACCAACAAACGAGTAGTATAGTCGCCCAGTACACCATTGAGAATCGTTTCGAGTGCAAAATAGTCTTGTTTTGTGTGGTGTATGTGAATAATCCCAAGCGAATAATCATTTAGTAAATCGGAATCGTCCGATTTAATCTCGGCCTTAAACAAAACGTTTTAAAATTCAAATTTCGCCTTTGGAGCGGCGTTTAGTGACGCTAAATATTGTATAAAATGGCAGACGTCGTGGATTGCAATTTTCCTGTATGGGGATTATTGCCGAAAAAGGAGACCGGTGTTAATCAATTTTTAATTAAATATCCCGAGTACGATGGCCGTGGAACGGTCATCGCCATCCTCGATTCCGGCGTCGATCCTGGAGCCCCCGGATTACAGGTTTCCATCTCATTTTCATTCAACAATAAACAAACCAACAAAAAATGCACACGCTCCTTTGTATCCATCGAATCTACACACGTACATAATCCCACAACCCACAAAAGTTATTTTGGGTCCGAAAGACCCGAGTCCTACAAAAGCGAATGACTCGTCAAATTTTATCAGCAAATTTTTGTGACGTTTTGAGCAAAAACTGCGACAAGTACACACTCGGGTCTGGGAGACCCGACGCCCTTAAAAGGGAACGACTCGTCATTTTTTGTCTACATGGTTTTGGCGACGTTTTGAGAATTTACTCTGGGAAGTACGCACTCGGGTCCGAGAGACCCGGACCCGAAAAATGCTCAGAATTCAATGTTTGATCGAGAAAATTGAAATTTTTGAGTTGCGAAAATTTTCAACTCTGCCGGGTCCCACAGACCCAGTGCGTACTCCCTGGTCTTTTTTCCATCTTATAAAATTGAAGGATGAATTTTTGGAATTTTGAAAATTGGGCTGATTTGTATTGAGAATTTTTGATCAATTTGGGTTTTGGAGATTTGGGGATTTGTTAGCAGAGACTTTTGAGAATAAGATTCCAGATGTTTATTGCTCTTTGGTACAGGTGACGTCCGACGGAAAGCCAAAAATCATTGGACGATTTGATTGCAGCGGAGCCGGAGACGTTGATACAAGCACCATTGTACAGGCCGAAGAAGGTCTCATTATTGGTGTCACAGGTCGCAAGCTCAGGGTAAAATTTTAACCATTTTTCTCCGCTCATTGTGGCCATTTTTCATTTTTTTTGGGCAAGGAGTTGAAATTTTGATGGTTTTTCGAAAATTGAACGTTTTTACCACATTTTTAATGCAAAAGTTACGGAAATTTGTTCCACAATAAAAAGACGCTCCAGCCGATTTTCTGAGCCAAAAACGTTTTTTTTTTTTTGGAGATCGATTTTGGGGATTCAGAGAATCAAAATGGTTTCAGCTCCCGTTCAAATGGTCGAATCCTTCGGGAGATTATCACGTTGGAGTTGTTTATCCGTACTCAATTTATCCGTCCAAATTGACGGAGAAAATAACGGCGGAGAGGAAAAAACGTTACTGGGACGACGGCCAAAAAACTGCGCTCGCCGAGGCGACGAGAAAATTGCAGGTGAGAATTCCGTCCACAGAATTTTAAGAGTTTTTGGAAAAAAACGAAAAAACCGGAATTTTTTATCGATATCGAAAAATTGGCGGGGGTTTCGCGAAATTGTTGTGTCGCATTCAGCCTCGTTAATTGGAATTGTAAACCGAGTCGTCCAAAGATAGGGCCGCTGGCGCCTGTGTCTTCAGTCCGTTGAACCGTTTCACTTTTTCTCTCTCACTTTTTTTCATCAGGCCGTTTTATTTCGGTCGTTTCGCGGCCCCCTTTTGTTGCTATATTCGGCGTTTGGCATTATCGGACGACACGGATCCGTCTAACTTTCGATTCAACACCCAATCATTGCATAATCCTCAGCGATCGACGTCTCGATCATTTCGACACGAAAAAAAACGAGTTTCATTCCATTCCGCACTATTTCTCCATCCATTTTCATCACCGCGATACGAAAAACGACGCTGAACCAAATTTGGACAATTTTTCAATCGAATTCACCAAATTGAGACATTTTTCGCACGAAATTCGTTTTTAACCCCAGGCGGCGCGAAATCCCGCACGCTTGTCGATTTTACATGATTTTTCACTGATTTTTTGAGTTGGAAAAATTTTGAGCAAATATCGAGCTCGGAGATTTTCACGGGCGGAAAAAATGGAAATTTTTCGTTAAATTCACTTGACGGACGCAGGAATTTGAAGCGAAAACTCCGCAACCGACTAGTCCACAAGAAAAACTGGAGAAGGAAGAACTCGAAGCGAGGATCGAAGTTTTGACGAACGCGGAAAAAAAATACAACGATTCCGGGCCGGCTTACGACTGCGTCGTCTTTCATGATGGATCCGAGTGGAAAGCCTGCATCGATACTTCGGAGGAAGGCAATCTCGAGGCTGGTGTTACCCTCGGCGAATATTCCGTCAGCCAAGAATTCGCGCCGCTCACTCAGGAGGATCAATTGAATATTTCCATCAATATTCACAACGACGGAAATATTCTGGAAATTGTCAGTCTGTGCTGTGAGTTAATCATCGATTTTCCTTAAAAAAATGAAATCCGATTGAATTTTGAATACGATTCACGCAGAGTAAAGAAAATCGTGAGAATTTGTGCAAAAGAGTCTCCGAAAACCTCTATTTTCGTAACAGCCCCTCAAAGTCCTGCCAGCCTCTCTAAAATATCGAAATTACGTTAACAGAGGTTACGAAAATAGAGTTTTTCTTGGACTCGCTCGCCAGTGCCACAAAAAAACTTCCTGAGTCCTCCAATTCTGTACGACTTGGATCCGACGTTGATAGAACGGAATAAAATTTTTAGCGAGCCATGGAACGCACGTGGCATCGATAGCAGCCGCGAATTTCCCCGAGAGCAAAGAGCTCAACGGGGTGGCGCCAGGGGCACAAATAATATCGTTGACGATCGGGGACGGGCGCATAGATCCGATGGAAACGGGAACGGCCCTCGTGCGAGCGATAATTTGGATCATGCAGCGTCGAATAAAAGTGCACGTGATTAACATGAGTTACGGTGAGCACGCGAATTGGACAAACACGAGCAGAATAATGGAGCTGATGAACGAGGTGATCGACAAATACGGAGTCTCGTGGGTCGCCGCCGCCGGAAACCTCGGCCCAGCATTATGCACAATTTGCACTCCGCCGGACATAAATTCCTCCAACATAATCAGCGTTGGCGCTTACGTTTCTCCGGACATGATGGTCGCCGAATATTCATTGAGGGAAAAACTGCCTGGAATGCCTTACACTTGGTCCTCCCGTGGTCCGATGGTCGACGGTGGAGCGGGCATCACGGTTTGTGCACCCGGAGGTGCTATTACGAGTGTACCTAATTTTACCCTCAGAAAATGTCAACTTATGAATGGCACGAGCATGGCGAGTCCGCACGTCGCCGGCGCGGTCGGTGAGTTCAATAAATCTTTCATTTTTCCCGCCAATTTCCATGAAAATTCACAGACGAAAAAAAAACGCTTAAACAACGAGAAAAAAAAAGATTTTTGCGTTTTTTCAGCCTCTTTTGCTTAAAAATGGCAAAAAAAGTCATAAAAATCGATTTTCAGGCTGAAAATTCACAAAACCTCGCCAAAGAATTTCGCGACTTGAAAATGAATCTTTTCTTTCTAATAACTACTCGCCTTTTCGCGTGCCCGATCGACTCAGCCGTCCTCATTTCCGGGCTGGAAGCGAAAAACATCCCGTACTCGCCCTACAGCATAAAACGTGCCCTCGAGAACAGCGCGATGTACATAGAGCATTTAGATCCGTACGCTCAAGGCTGCGGCCTCTTACAAGTCGAACGAGCCTTTGAGAATCTCGTGGAATACAGCGACGCCAGCGAGAGAGACGTTCGATTCGCGATCAGCTGTGGCGTCAATGCCTCCAAGGGAATTCATCTCAGGTCCGGCGTTATCGATCGACCCAAAGACTGCACGATCACGATCGAGCCCGTCTTTCTCGACACCGAAAATACCGGTCAGTTTAAAAAATCGACGTTTCTTCACAATTTTTTCCAATTCTGTCCCAATTCTTTGAAATTTCAATTAATTCAATTTCGATTTTCAATCAAATTCAAATGAATAATTAATAAATCAATTGATAATTAATAAATTCATTCAAAATTGATTAATTCGTTGAAAATTTATTAATAATTTGATAAATCAATTGATAATTAAGAAATTATTTGGAAATTAATTAATTACTCAATTAATAATTAATAAATTCATTAAAAATTAATTCATTAATTAATTAATCAATTGATAATCAATAAATTCGTTGAAAATCGATTAATTAATTAATAATCAATTAATTATTAATTAATCATTAATTAATTAATTAATTAATTTATTAATCATTAATTGATTAATCATTAATTAATTAATTAATTAATTAATTAATTAATTAATTAATAATTTATGTATTTATCAATAAAGAATTAATTGATTAATTTTTCATTAATTAATCAATAATTATGTTGGAATTTTGTCAATTTCAGATCCTCAGAGGAAAATCGACTTCAGTCTCCGTTTGTCGTTAATTTGCGACGTGCCTTGGGTCCAATTTCCCTCCCATTTCGAGCTCATGAACATGTCCCGCGCCTTCGCCGTCAGAATCGACGCTGCCAAGTTGTCCGAAGGCGTTCACTCCGCAACTATCAGAGCCTACGACGTTAACAACGTGGAAAAGGGCCCCGTTTTTCGGATTCCCGTTACCGTCGTCCAGCCCATGACTCTTCCCAAAACTGCCAATCTGCCTGATTTTCATTACACCAACATGCCCTTCAAGCCAAACACCATCAATCGTCACTTTATTCTCGTTCCCGACGATGCCACATGGGCAGGTGATTGATTTTTTTCCTATTTTCACGATTTTTCAACCGATAATTTGTCAAAGTTCGAATTTTTCCTGCAAAACGATTCGAACGCATCAATTTTTTATTATTTTTTAAATAATTTCTTTTTTCTTAATGTCGAATTTTGCATTTTTGCAGTTTTAAGACTGAAAGGCACGGAGAAAGAAAAAACGGGAAGGTTCGTGATTCACACGGTGCAGCTCAAGCCACGACTCGTCTGCAAAACCCTCGAGCTCAACAAAATGATAAACGTTACTTCACAATCGGAAACCGTCCAGGGTTTTGCTGTGCAGGTATAATTTTCTATTTTTTTCAACCATCAAGAACGACAAAAATAATTTTCTTTGATTTTCAACGTCGCTATGAATGAAAATTATTTGAAAAAGCGAAAAATCGTCCATAATTCGTTTCCGGGGAGCGATTCAATTTCCCAAGAAATTAAAGTCCAAAAAACGTGTCAAAATTTTTTATGCTCCATTTTCCAACCTCCAAAATGCCTAAAAAAATGTTTTCGCATTATTTTTCGACGTTTTCGACTCTGTTATCGTAACGTCGATAAATCTCCCCAGGGTGTGAAAAAATCTCGCCAATAGCAGGAAAATTGTCCCGTTACGAAAACAGAGGTTGCAGCCTCTTTTTATTTTTTTTCGGCCGAATAACGAGGCAAAAAAATGTTCCCAGGGCGGGCTGATTTTGGAGGTGGCGATAGCGAAATATTGGGCGAATTTGGGTGAAATTACGGTCGATTATTCGATCGAATTCCACGGGATTCACGTGGTCGATGGAAACATGACGATGCAGTCTGGGGACGGGATCCATCGTCTGGAGCTGCGGAGCTCGTTGCGTCACGAGGAAGTCGTGCCGAGTATAACGTTGAAAACGGCCGTGCAGGTTTTGCGACCGACGGAAGTGAAAATTTCGCCGTTGGGCGAACGCGACGTTATTCCCCCTGCGAGACAAATCTACGAGCTACAACTTACGTACACATTCCACGTTGCAAAGACGACCGAGGTCACACCGAACGCAGCTTTGCTAAGTGATTTGCTGTACGAGAGTGAATACGAGTCTCAAATGTGGATGATTTACGATTCGAACAAGCAGCTCATTTTCTGCGGCGACGCATACCCCACCAAGGTCTGTCCGTTTCTCTTTTCAAACTTTCCACATTCCAACTGTACGATTATTTCAGATTTTATCACGAAAAAATCGCGTTCAACTTGATTTTAGGAGCTAAAAATTGCGTTGAACTTGATTTTAAAAGCAAAAAATCGTGTTAAATTCGATTTTAGGAGCAAAATGTCTTTGCACTGGATTTTGGAAGCCAAAACTCGCCTCGAACTTGAATTTAAAATCTAAAAAGCGCTTTGAACTTGATTTAGAAATTAAAAATCGCCCTGAACTTGATTTTAGGAGCTAAAAATTGCGTTGAACTTGATTTTAGAAACAAAAAATCGTGTCAAACTCGATTTTGGGAGCAAAATGTCTTTGCACTCGATTTTGGAAGCCAAAACTCGCCTCAAACTTGACTTTGAAATCTAAAAATCGCTTTGAACTTGATTCCGAAGCTAAAAATCGCCCCGAACTTGATTTTTGGAGCTACAAATTGCGTTAAACTTGATTTTAGAAGCAAAAAATCGTGTCAAACTTGATTTTAGAATCGAAGAATCGTGTTGAACTTTATTTTAGGAGAAAAAATTTATTTGCACTCGATTTTGGAAGCCAAAATTCGCCTTAGACTTGAATTTGAAATCTAAAAATCGCTTTGAACTTGATTCCGAAGCTAAAAATCGCCCCGAACTTGATTCTGAAGCTAAAAATCGCCCCGAACTTGATTTTTGGAGCTAAAAATTGCGTTAAACTTGATTTTAGGAGCAAAGAATCCTGTTAAACTCGATTTTAGGAGCAAAAATCTCTTTGCACTCGTTTTTGGAAGCCAAAACTCGCCTTAAACTTGAATTTGGAATCTAAAAATCGCTTTGAACTTGATTCCGAAGCTAAAAATCGCCCCGAACTTGATTTTAAAAGCTAAAAATCGCGTCGAACTTGATTTTAGAAGCTGAAAATCGCCTTGGACTTGATTTTGGGAGCTAAAAATGGCGGTGAACTTGGTTTTGGAGCAAAAAATCGCGTTAAGCTTGATTTTAGAAACAAAGAAATTGTGTTAACCTGGATTTTGGCATTCTTGTTTCACAGTACACGGTTCACAAAATGGAAAAGGGCGATTACACTCTGAAAATGCATGTCAGACACGAGAGGAAAGATTTACTCGATCGCCTCACCGAAATGCCGATTCTGGTCAGCCAGAAACTCGCCTCGCCCATCAATCTCGACGTCTACGCTAATCAGTGCCAAGCTATTATCGGTGGGAAAAAAATGGTCACTGCCTCAGTGCCACCGGGACACGTTATTCCTGTTTATATTGCGCCCATCTCCAACGAGAACAAGTGAGTTTGTTTTTTCCGAAAACGATACGACCTCAAATTCATCGCGTCCCAAAAATTCGATCAATCGAACTTATTTTTCTCATATTCAGTCGAAATTCTAAGAAAAATTTATTATTTCTTATTTTCTCTGTTCTCGTCCCTTTCCTCGTCCCTTTTTTCCCCTTTTTCCTCCTGCAACGCAGCTCAGAGTCCAAGTGAGTCAATGTCGTCTCTTTGGGAAGAAAAAATCGCCCACACTCAGGTTTATTCGTTGATTAGAAAATTGAAAGCTGCTCGAAATTCACGCTTTGCATGTTTTTCGTTAATTTTTCAATTTTTTTCTTTTTTTATTCCGTCAAATCGTCGTTTTTTTTTTTTTGAAAACTTCACCGAATTTTTTTTTCCGGATCCTCAAAGAATTCGCAAATTTTGATTTGTCGTTTTTTTTTCGCTCGCATCGCTTCGACGCAACGATTTTTTTAATTCGCTAGTTTCGCGATTTTCTGCTCGTCGACTCGCTTTTTCCTCGTTTACTGATCACTCGTTATTTTTTTTTACTTTTCTGCTCGTCTCGATTTTTCCAAACCCATTCAACAATGGGCCGAAGAATCTCGAAAGGCGCCACCCTCGGAACGTATTTGCAAGGCGCCGCAACGTTCTGTAAAGATGAGATTGGAAAAAAAGTCGATTGTCACACCTTCAAGTACGTGCTTTGCGAGCCTGGCAAAAAGACCAACTCGAACGCCAAAAACGACAAGGAAAAGGTCAGCAAATGGGACGAGTACAAAGAAACCCTGCGAGACGTCAAGTGCACCTGGCTCGCTAAACTCGGTGAGTCCAGGCAAAAATACAAGAAAATTAAGCCTCCGGGGATCGTTTGGGTCTTTTGGACCCGAGCGACAACATTTTTTCCAAAATTCTTGATTTTTCAAACGTTTTTCTCTATTTTATTTCACGGAAACTAAATTAATTTTTTTTCCGTCTCGCCGCGATCGTCTAGCACCTTCGATAAGTAAGTCTTGCAACTGGATTTTTTGCTGTCGAGAAATGTCAGTTCGTAATTGCATCGAAAATCCTGACTGACGACCCAAAAACCCACGAAAAAAATTCCGTCCGTCGTTACAATATTTTTTTTGCCCCATTCTTGTTTCTTTTTCTTCAATCGTCAATTCCGTTGTCAATAATTCTGTGTCGTCGTTTTTCCTCCTTTTTTCATCGTTCTCACTATTTTCTGTCTCTTCTCTCACGTTCCCCTCAAGGAACTGCCTGCTGCATTTTTGTTTTCTTTGAAAATAAGAAAATCAACAAAATCCTCGTACTTTTTGACAAATTCTCACTTTTTCGCATTAATAGAAGGTTTTTGAATAATCAATTCCGTCCAGCCAGTCACCCTTTAAAATTTTTTTCCCCTCCACTCCAAATTAAACTGTCCATCGCATTTTTACACTCGGCCATTCAGCGAAACTAGGAAAAAAAAAAATAATCGTAATAAAATTAAAAAAAAAATAGAAAATTCCAAAAAATTAATAACAAAATAATAATAATAAATAAATTAATTAATAAATAATAAATAAATAAATAATAAATAGTAAATAAATAATAAATAAATAATAAATGAATAATTGCTAAATAATAATAATTAAAGTCGTTTTTTTGAAAAATATTCTTTAAATCGCATTATTTTCGCCGGCTCGGAAATTGAGCTCGAAAAATCAATTTTTTACCGTTTTTTCGTTGAATTTGGCAATTTCTGGTGAAATAAATGGCCGAGTGTGAAAATTGCGAGCCGGTTTTTGGTTCGGAATGAATAATTTGGGCTTTTGTTTGGCAGAACCGGGAGAGCACGCGGTGCATTTGTACAACGAGTTAAAAATCGCGTACCCGGATCATTTGCCAGTGCACACGGCGATGTTGACGTCGCTGGATTCGCCGGAAGCTCGTCGTCACTTGCCGCACGACGATCTTTCGGAAAGTGCGATAAGCTTCGCGGACCAAATGATCGACGTCGCGGACGCGGTGATCGGGGCGATCGATCAGGAAAAATTGTTGGCTTTTTACGGCATGAAAAACGATCAACGAGCGGACGCCTCGAAAATAAAAACCACCATGGACAAACAAAGAAGTTGCTTGATCGAGGCCCTCGTCAAAAAAGGCTGCGCCTTGGCCCGCATGTTCGTCAACGCTGAGAGAAAGGGACAACGCGAGGCCCCCAATCACCTCCGACAATGCGGCGAAACGTGGAACGAAGTTCAAAAATACACCGAGCCAACTGATCTTAAAGTAGGAAAGACGAAAAGAAAAAAAAAACTCCTTTCTACTCACAATCCCACGCTCGATTATTCGAAATTCAATTGAAATCGAATTTATATGGTTAAAAACACATTTTTCATATTTTAGTCATTTTAATTCGAAATTTTATACATTTTTCTAATTCAATTTTAATTTTGATATTTAATCTAATTTTTTTTCTTAATTCCACATTTTTTATATCAATTTTATGATTCATTTTCATTTTTGTGGTTAATTTTGTATTTTTTAACTTTAATTTCATCATTTTTCTCAATTTTTTATTTGGTTTCTGAATTTTTATTCGAATTTTTCAATTTATTTGCATTTTAGTTGTTATTTTTGTATTTTTCAATATCGATTCAAATTTTATCATTTTTTTTTTTCTTTTTTTTGTTTGGTTTCTGAATTTTTATTCGAATTTTTCAATTTATTTGCATTTTTGTCGTCAATTTTGTATTTTTAGATTTCAATTCAAATTTTACCATTTTTTTCCGATTTTCTATTCAGTTTTTGAATTTTTATTCCAATTTTTTCAATTTATTTCCAATTTTGTCGTTAATTTTGTATTTTTAAATTTTAATTCAAATTTCATCATTTTTTTTTTCGATTTTTATTCGGTTTTTGAATTTCTATTCGAAATTTATCATTTTTCATTCATTTTTCTAACAATTTTGCATTTAATTTTGTAATACGGCGGCCCCACCGGTCGTGGGCGAGTCGTCGTCGCCCGCGACAAGGCGGACGCAGTTGTGGACAACAAAATGGAAATTTAACGAGATTCGAAACTGATTGTGATTTTTTTTTTTTTTATTCAGGTAATTATTCTCTCGTTGTGGCACGCTCACGTCAACAAACATTACGGGCGTTACCTGAAGCTGTTGAATCGTTATTACGAGGACAAACCATTGAAGGAGATTGACGAGAAGAGCGTTGAGATTTCTAGGGTCCTTGGCTGGGAGCATTTCGTTAGGCACATAACCAACAGAATACCGACACATTATCCCAGCGCCTATAGACCATTTTGAATACCGGTAAACGCCGATTTTTTCCTTCCAGTCAAAATTTTGGCGAATTTTCTTACGAAAAACGCACAAAAAATAAAAATTCTAATCGCCTCTTCATCTTTATTGCAGAATTAATAAAAGACTTTTTCGATTATCGTCTCGATTGGCGAGGCGATTCAAGAACTGAACGTGAATTTTCAGTCTGTCGTTTTCCCGAGGACTTTGACTCTACCATTAAACCGAATCAATCAATCGGTTGATCTTGTCGCGAGGGAAAAAGCAAACGAGAAAATAAACAAACGAGTGTAATAACAATTTCAAACAAATATTCGTATTTAATCTTTAATTATGTACCGTATTATTTTACAATGAGCAAGAAACACTTTTTTCGTTCGTTTTTTTCGGACTTCCGGTCAAAGTGAATTTTTACCAAACCGGAAACGGACGAAAATCGTTTTTTCTTGTTCATTAGGCTCATTAGGATTCTTCTAAATCGATTCTCCTCAACGTGTGAAATCTTCGAAGATTTGTAACGTTTTCAAATAAATGAATAATTAAAAAAAAAAAAAAAAAAACAGCTTGAAAGCCACACTGGGTCAATTTGACCCGGAGCGTTTTTGAAGCCGAAACGACAATTACGAACCAAAACATTCGTCGCCGTCGAATTGCAAACTATTGGCGACGAAAAAATCGTCCGGGTCAATTTGACCCAGTGTGTACTCCAGGGGGTAAAACTGGATTTTCGGTAACTGGATGGAAAAGAGACACGACAAAATTTCTTTCAAAATCATTATTCATTTTGCTTCCCTCTCATATTACAACAATTATTTATTTACATTTGTCTAAAATCGCATGATCCCTCTAAAGAGAAAAAATAAATGGATGAATAGTCAAACAATAGTCCGAGTCGTTTCGGCGTGCGCGAAAAAAAGTGGGGGGGGGCAAAAAAAAGGAGAATAGAAGAATATTTCATGAAAAATAAACACGAATTGGTCATGTTGAATATTTAGCATTTGTTTCGTGTGTCATTTTGCGATTAGTACGATCCGAAGGACTTAATTAAATATCTACATTACGTATTACCGTTTTACACATCTGAAAAATCGTCTCTTCACCTCACTCGCGTAATTATTTAATTATTCATATTTTTATGCGTTTTTTTAAATTTTTTCATATATTTTTTAAATCTTTCGATTCTCACTCTAGTTCATTCATTCTTGAATAACGAATTTCATCACGCACCTTCTTGGCTTTTGTCTGTACAGAGTTTCGGGATTTTGCACTCGACCATTTCCACCGGCGAAATTACCGGCGCGGTCAAATGACCGAGGGAAATTCCCGGTAAGGATCGAAGGAAATTTAACGCTTTCCTCGCGCCCCAACGGAATTTAACATCGGTCAGTTTTTTTTGCTCTTTCTTTCTTTCCGATCTACCATCGAAATCAACGTCCCTAATTATAAATAATAATCGTAACCCAATGGAGAATGTAACTTAAGTAACGAGCGATCGAGCTCGCGCTCGATCCGCCCTTAGTCCCGTCGTCACACATCGATCTGGACGTCGCTGTCCTCCGCCTCACTCTCTGTGCTCACTATCGCGTCCTCACCCACCAACAACGCCGCTGGCAAATTCTGCGGCACGTTGTCTATGTCCAAACGAGGCGTCGAATACACGTTCAATACTTGTATCGTCGTCGGTGACGTCGATAAACATTGTTGCACCGTCGCCAATGGATCCGTCTCCAATGAATCACAGTCCAGGGGCGCCGATAACTGCAGCTGCAAATTGTGCAGCTCCGGTATGTGGGGACGAATCTGAAATAAATTACCGTTTTCATCTCATTCCGGACTATTGAAAAAAAAAAACGATTTTCTCATTTACCGGAGATTTGGTAATTTACCGGAGTAAATTTCATTCGGTAATTTACCGGAGTAAATTTCATTCGGTAATTTACCGGAGTAAATTTCATTCGGTAATTTACCGGAGTAAATTTCCGTTGGTAATTTACCGGAGGAAACTTCATTTGGTAATTCAACAGAGTAAATTTCATTCAGTAATTTACCGGAGGAAACTTCATTTGGTAATTTAACGGTGTAAATGTTGTCGGGTAACTTAACGGGGTAGATTTCATTCAGTACTTTACCGGAGGAAACTTCATTTGGTAATTTATCGGTGTAATTATTGTTGAATAACTAAACGAAGTGAATTTCATTCAGTAATTTACCGGAGGAAGCTTCATTTGACAATTTATCGGTGTAAATGTTGTTGGATAACTCAACGGAGTAAATTTACTTCGGTAATTTACCGGAGAAAACTGCATTTGGTAATTTATCGGTGTAAATGTTGTTTGGTAACTTGACGGAGTAAATTTCCTTCAGTAATTTACCGGAGGAAACTTCATTTGGTATTTTATCGGTGTAAATGTTGTTGGGTAACTTAACGGAGTAAATTTTCTTCGGTAATTTCCCGGAGTAAGTTTCCATTGGTAATTTATCGGTGTAAATGTTGTTGGGTAACTTAACGGAGTAAATTTCCTTCGGTAATTTACCAGAGTAAATTTCATTTGGTAATTTACCGGAGCAAATTTGATTTTTATCTATTGAATTGTTTCCGGAATCGGCGTGAATTTAGGAAATTGTTTTAGAACGTTCGATTACCTTCAAGCCATCGGCTGTGTGAGGATTTCTGCAGCCTCGGCATCGGCACTCGATGCAGGGTTTGCTCTCAACGTAACAAGGGCATCTCTGGCCGCAGCAGGTAAGTTTACCAGGAATAGCGGTCGCGTTGCCGCATCGGCATCCCTTTCTTTTGCTTCTGGTCGAGCTCGATCTTGGTTTTTTAAAGCTGCCCGACGCCTGGAACAAGAGAAACTCAATTACGTCGTGTCTGAGCCTTTTTTTTCACTCCATAAATTTCCCTTTCGTTCGTCATCGAGGGAAAATGATTCTTCGTAAGAAAAAAATTGGTAATTAGATCGATAAATTACTTTGCTGCCTTTAGAAGATTTTTTCGGTGATGTGTTTCCGTATGTGAGGTGCGAAGACGGAATGCATTTTACTCCTCCGACTGGTCCCCTCGTCGCAACGTCCACTTCCTGATGGACCAATTCTCCCTCCTCGATACTCGTTGCTGCTTTCCTTTTTATCGTTATTTTGTTACCGGAACCGGCGTACATTACCGAGTATATTGAAGATCCATTGGACACTGTTCTTATGGCCGGTGAATCTAAAATAAACAAAAATGACGATAACAACCACGATAAGAATAATAAAATTCATAAAAATAATAATAATAATATTAAACACGATAAATTATTGAGCGTTTATCAAAGGGATGCACGATCACGTGCCCAGCGAAGCTTTTTTTCACATTTTAACGGTATCCTGGAAATTTCGAAATAGAAAATAGCGGACAATAATTTAACTTTCTATTATTTCATTTCCAATGTTCTCGAATTTTTCAAAAATTAAAATTTCTCCTAAAAAATGGCCAGCTCTTCATTTTTAATGCTTTTAGTCATCAATAATGACTAAAAATGAGTTTTTATTTCAAAAGTACTGGAAAACCATCAAAACCTCATTCGCCAGGTACCGTTTACAAGAAAGTGCAGTTTCTATCATCAAAAATTGGCAGTGTCTAGTTTTTAGAACTTTTTGTCGTCAAAAATGGCTAGAAATGAGTTTTTCTTTGATAAATACTGGAAAACTATCAAAACCTCATTCGCCAGGTACCGTTTACAAGAAAGTGCAGTTTCTATCATCAAAAATTGGCAGTGTCTAGTTTTTAGAACTTTTTGTCGTCAAAAATGGCTAAAAATGAGTTTTTCTTTGATAAATACTGGAAAACCATCAAAACCTCATTCGCCAGGTACCGTTTACAAGAAAGTAGAGTTTTTATCGTCAAAAACTGCCCGCCCCTAGTTTTTACCACTCTTTGTCGTCAAAAATGGCTAAAAATGAGTTTTCTTTGATATCGAAATGAAAGAAGCGTCATTTACCAGGTACTGTTTGTGGGGCCAAGTTTTCGATAGCGGGCATGGAGTTGGCTTGAGTTTGCGTCGAAGTGGTGCTGGTATAAACGCAAGGTAAAATGCTGTAAGCGGATTTGGAAAGGCCGGCGTTGGATTTGAATTCGTCTTTGAAGCCGGCGCCTTCCTGAAGCAATTCCATGAGGCTGTTGGCGCCGATGACGGCGGGAGAATTGTTGGTGGAATTGGAAGCGGCGACGGAGAGAATCAAGTTGCGATAAATGGCTGTGCTGCGCAAGTATTCGCACAATTTTTTGTAGCATTGTAGCAAAATTCTGAGCTGAACGTTTTCGATGTATTTATCGTAATCTTTGCACCAGCCGCACGAGGGTTTTAATTTTTTTCTGCCGCCGCGGCAGCCGCGACAGACGTGATGCTGACAATTTGTTTCGGTCGGTGTGTGAGGCTCGATCAGCAGATTCGAGCAAACTGTGCAACTCAAACTTTGACGCAAATACGGTACGAGTCTGTACAAATCTGTCCAAGAATTGGCGTCTTCGACGTCGGCCTGAAGGACGAGCCGACACGTCGACACGTACAAACTCGTAGCGTTCATGATTTTTTGCCTTTTCTCTTGTTTGTTTATTGTTGTTTCGCTTTTTAAAGTTCCCTGCGCCGTTTTTCCCTCCTGTTTAGAAATTTTTGGCCTCCCCTCGCCGCCCGCCACCCCCGCGCACCCGCACCAATCTTTAACCTTTTTTTTTTTTATTTTCTTCCAAACCCAATCGCTTTTTATTGTTTAAACGAACTTTCTTTTCTTCCTCTTTCTCCGATCACGATAAACTATGCTCGTACGATACATTACCGAACGGCATTACCATCTTTGCACACAAACAAAACATCCGCCATGTTTTTTTCACTTTCCATCTCCCTCACTCTTTCGCATGCGCCTTTTACCCCCCTCGCTCGCTCGCTCGCCTTCCTTCCCTTCCCAATACTTCTTTCACCTTCTCGCGCTATTATTCACAATTCACAATATCGCCGCGAATAGCAAACATCGACGCTGCCGAGTCGCGACCGCAGCGACCTCTACAACAGCCCTACGCTGCGACGCGCGAAAGTCGCCAACGACAGCAACGTCACTTTACGGATTAGTGACCGGAACAGCAAAGAGCGATTTGCAACTTTCAATGCATTCGAATTACCGATCATTTATGATGTTTACTTTTTTCCGGTTTTTCCCCCGCCGTGATGGAAGCATGTCAGTCGGTACCGGCCGTTCGCGTGCGATCGTGAGGGTGAGTGAATTTTCATACCTCAAAAAACGTTTTTTCAAACCATTTTGAACGACAGAAATTGAGAATGTTCGGATCCACGTGACGAAAAGCGAAGAAATGGCCGCGAAAAAAGTTCCAGTTTTAGGTGCATGTCTATGAAGAAAAAACGTTTTCGTGGATTTTTTTGCTGCCCAAATTCGTAGCCGCAGCGAATCCGACAAATATTCGTAGATATTACGATAACAGGGGTTACGGAAACAGAGGTCTCGGTTTTTTGTTCCATTCGCGCACCAGGGAAACGCGATAGAGTCCGAAGCTGATTAAATAAACAAAATAAACAAAAAGGAGTCCTTCATAAAAATTTCGGGTCCCAGAGACCGAGTTTCTTGATATAGTCTCTAAAATCATGAAAATTCGGTGGTTACAGTTTGGGAATAAAATGGGAAGTTGGTGACATTTCTTGCACGATGTATTAAGCATTAAATCTCGGTTTACATGTACTCGCGTTATTAAAATTTATTAAACTGTGATGTTTTCGTGAAATCGGCACGATTTAACGATGAAACGGGTGCATCATATATGGTTAATTAATTAATTAATGAAAGATCGAAGAGCGCCGTCGATGACAAAACGGCGCGTCCTCGTTGAATCAAGTAATACAGTACGCAAGAATATACAATTTGCGA